>OY731404.1:1340186-2680372 GCA_963425845.1 Sphenostylis stenocarpa | reverse complement strand
TTATTTAAAAGTATTTTGTTTCAAGAAAATATTAAGATGATAAAAATATTAATAGAAAAAACTAATAAAAATGTATTAAAAATATTAAAAATTAATATTAATATAAATTTATGTAACCAAACTTTATACATCACATTTTCTACAATAAAAAGAGTAATAAATAAATAAATAAGATAATACTAGTTTTTTATACAAGCATGATTTAAGATAGTAAGTGTTAATTTTTATTATTTTCAATAAAAAAATTGTTATTCTCTATTCTAAAATATATAATGTGTAAGATTATTTTACATTTTACATTTAACAAAACAATATTAATTTTATTATTTTTAATAAATTATTTTCTTTTTATTAATATTTTTATCATCTTAATATTATCTATTTAAAACCATTCTTAATTGGTAAAATAGTAATTAATACAGTCTTAAATTTTATAAATAATAAAATATATTTAGAAATAATTTTTTTGCATGTATTTTAAAACAAAGATAATACTATATAGTATTATTTATTAATTATTTGGGTTGTAAAACAATCTTCACCGTTGATAAATACCCTATTAATTCAACCTTTACATGAAGGTGTTGGAGATTTGACTTTATAGTCTGTCACACTATCAATGAATTTAAAATGGTAATGGGAAATGAAGTGAAGAAAAAGCCTAAAAATTTGACTTCACTAACTCATTGCTTCGTGAATTGATAAAATTTCAGTGGAAAAGCATGAATGGAAGATAAAAATTTCCAGCATATGTGGAAGAGTGTCACCTTTGTGGCACACATTGTTAATGTATCTGATTTCGATAAGATTCCAATTTATATGTCCCCGCTGTATCTGGAATGCGACCTAAATTTCTCATCTTGTAGTCAACTAAGAATAATTCTAAATATCTTTCTCTAATATTCTTTTTTAATCACTTTTTCTCAATTCTTAATCAAACACTATTCACTATTTTTTATTCATTTGTAACTTCATAATATGTCTAACATTTGATTCTCGATGATAATAGAATCACAAGTTATTTCAATTTCTCGTGTAACATTGTAAATATTAGATATGATTTGAGTAAAATTAAATTAAAAAAAAAACACTAATTTCAGTAATCATAATAGTTATTATCATTGTCAATAATATTTTAGATGTAAATATTCAATATAAAGTATTTTTTTTATTCAATTTAACATTTTTAGTGTTGTATACATTTATTTATTTCAGTTCTTATCATCATTTTTAAAACTATATCAAGGTAAAACATAGTAGATTTTCAAAATATTTTCAATGATTAATATAACACAACTTAAATATTTAGATGTAAACATACTCTCTTTTATTATTTATTTTTTAATTCTTTTATGATATCTCATTTTTTAACCCCTCTAATATGTAGATAATTTACTTTTAGATGCTAAAAACAAAATATTCGAAAGGGGCTAATTTAAAACAAAAATGCTTTATAAACTAAAATGGGAAAATAAAACAGAAAAATACAGAAATGAAAATTCAAACATTTTTAATACAAATAAAAATTACATATGACAATATGTCAAAGACTAAAAACATATTTAAATTATACAATATGCTTATTTTCATTTCATCATCATCTAAATATTTAAATTTCTAAGAGTCAAATTAAAAAAAAAAAGCATGATTCCAGAATATGAAATTTGTTCAAACTAACTTTCACTAAGATTAATTAAATTGATATTATATGTATATAAAACAATCTTTAATTATTTTGTAACTAACATTTTCAAAACACCCTTTTTATAGATCATATATTTATTAATAACATTTATTATATAATAATTTTAATAAATATTTTGATCAGATGGCAGAAGCAGAGAGAGTCCAAATATAAGTCTACAAAATTATTTCTCAAGATTGAACTTTTATTGACATATCTAAAAATGGTGAAATCTTATGAAAATCGAGTAAGAAATGCTATAATATTTAACAGAGGGAAATAAAATTACCAATAGTAAACTAATACCAAATAAACAAAATATACACTATCTCTAACATGATTAGAATTACAGGGCTTTAATATATTGTAAAAAATCAACAAGGGTTAAAAAATTGTTCCTTGGCTTGTACAAATTGATGTGTAGCAGCATCTAAATATGCACCACAAACATGATTCAAAGGAGATCGAAATTCAAGAAGATTATAATATTTTGATTGAATGTTTTGAGTATTTTTTGGTATCTTTGATTTGAAATCATAGTGAGAAACAGAAAGTTTGTCTTGTCGGATATATTTGATGAGATTTGTGTTCAAAGGTGGTTTGAGTGGGGAAGAACAGTTAAAAAGGAGACAAGTTGCAACGTTGTTAAGAGGTAGCATGATCATCACATGGAAACAAAAATGTTGGTCAAGTTGTTGTGGTGATATTATTCACACAATATATTATCTCTGTCCAATTCTTTTTTTTTTTTTTTACTCTCAACAATAATAGAGAGTGATGTGATCAAAATTTTAGATATTTCTAAAGATTGCAACAAAATATTGTTCTTTTTAAGGGATATATAATCGTAACTCTCATATTTTCTTTATTCAGTATATATAAGCATACCATAATATTATTCTATAAGTTGATTTTTGAAAGTTAAACTCAAATTTTAAGATGAGATATAAGTTTATCTTAATAATAATTATTATTAAATCTGTTAGGTCATCCATTTATCAAGTTGATTATATAAGATTATTTATATAAATATTTAGTCTTGTAAATTTTATATTTTTAATATTCTAGTTTCTATAAAACCCTAATCTAGAAATTTTAAAATTCCTAACTTATTTTTAACAATCTCATTCTGTTTAAGGAGAGTGTTAAAATTTAAATGTGAATGAAAATTTTATATTAAATAAAAATAATAAAGTTAAATAAATAAAAAATTATACAAATTTATTAGTTTAAAGTTTTATATTAATGATAAAATCGTATTTTCTGATTATCTTATCTTTTAATTAAATCCAACCATACTATTAACCGTTTTAAAAAATCTTATTATTTATATCTAAAGATTTAAATCATAGATACTTTATGATCTAAAGAACAAAAATATACCTAACACATGGAACATATATATCTCACAAAATATAGATACTTCACGTGTACTGAGTTAGATTTTAATTTGTATCATGTTATGATGTCACTAGTTAAAATTATTGGAACATATCTTGAAGATATAAAATGATAGCATAAAAAGGATAAAATTATGGTAAGTTCATGAATAAAATTATTGGAATATATCTTGAAGATCTAAAATGATAACACTAGGGTTTCATATTCAGTAAACTTTTTTTTTTTTTTTTTTTTGGGTCACTTCAAGAATAATCTAACTAGTGAGCTGAATATTTGGTGAGAGATTGATTACTATTATTATACCCACTAAAAGTATTTCATGAGGCAATAGTGTTTTTATTTTTATTTATTATTGTTCATTTTTTTTTATTGAGAAGTCTAATTTTCATGTTTAAATCACTTGGTTATTAAATTTTTATAAGGCTTTGTTGGTTACTTTTAATTTTACTTTATTATATTAACAATATTATGTAATTTATTAAATATTTTTAATTAATGAAAATTTACATGTAATTTCATATAACAAAAGTTTGTATTGAATATGAGTATAAATTATTGAATTTAACTGTGATAAATAGAGAATTAGTAAAAACATAATATACAAATATAATCATTATTTTTTATTTTTTTATATTTAAAAACTAAGCTTAATTATTAGTCTTTGTGATATACCCGTTTTATTGATTTGGTTATTAAATATTTTATTGTTAAATTTTAATATTATATTGTCTATCTTTTTTAACATCACTAAGGTATAAATAATAATATTGTTACCGAACAAATTTTTTTAATGTATTTAATACTTGTTATTTATGAAATACAAACTATAATTTTTATAATAAAAAATCAAATTTTAAATACATTTTATTTACAAAATCTTTTTTTAAAAGTTGACTTAATGTATAAATAATAGTTTTTAAATCTTGACTTACGATACTTTTTAAATGAATAATAAACTATTAACATTAACATTTAATATATTTTTAAATAAATTGATAAAATATATAGAGATATTATACTATTTGTAACAAATTAATTTTAATTAAAAAGTAATTAATTAAATTAAATATAATTTTTATACAGCAAGGTGATTTTCTATTATAAGTTTTTGGATTATGATGCAAAAATTATATATATATATATATATATATATATATATATATATATATATATATATATATATATATATATATATATATAAGAATCTAATATTCAAAGTGGAGTCCGTAGTACACTAGATATTTTTTAGAAGAAACACGTAATAAAACTTTCGTACAATATTAAAAATACAGAATTTCATTCGCGATTAATTTGTTATATTACATTAACATCCAATTTTAGTTAAAAAAAATATAACATCAAATATAAAAAAATTGCAGTAAAATTTATTTGTTTATTTTATTACACTTTGTTTAAAAATACACGAATTATAATAATTTTTTAATAAATTACTAAAATATATATTTAGTATATTTTAATAAATTGATAATATTATTAAATAAAATATATTTCATAATAATTGTGACAAATTAATTTTACTCTTAATTAAATTAAAGGTATTTTTATTCATAACTTAATATCACGTGCGTTTATTAGTGATGAGTTTCTATAGAGTTATACCAAGAATCCATATTCGTTCAGTGTATTTTAATATTACAGTTTTTTTATTTAATAGTTAAAATCAACGAAGAAAATACACTTGAATCAATTTTATAAATATTATATTTTAATTTTTAAAAAAATTAAACATATTTATTTATTATTTATATATAATTTTATTTCTTTTATAATATATTTTTTCTTTTTTTATTTACTTCTCTTTTCTCCATTTTATTAAAATAAAATTTAATAAAAATATATTAAAATAAATATTTTAAAATTAACATTAAAACTAACAAAAATATAAATTAATTATTTAAAATAAAAATAAAAATAAATAATTTTATTTATTATAATAATAAATAGTTTTGTTTATAATAACATAAATAATTAATTTAAAATTATTTATTATAATAAATTAATTACTCATTTAATTAAAAAATATTAAATATTTATGAATTAAATATATTTTTTAAAATAATTTAATTTAGTTATAATTAATTTGAATTAAGATACTTAATCTTATTGGATAATTAAAAAAATTACTTTAAAATCAATATTTTTTTAATAACTATAACATAACAAGTACCTAAAATCTATCATCAGTACTTTTTTAGTAGAATATATTAAATTATAGTATTTTTAAATAATTTAAATATTTTTATTTTTAAAAAATAAAAAAAGATTCATTTTATCAAATTTTAATATAGTATTTTTAATTAAAATAATAAAATAAAGTAAGAGAAGAACAACATAAGAAAAAAGAGAAAACAAAAGAAAACAAAAAAATAGAGAAAAAATAATAACAAGAAGTAAATAAATACGAAGAAAATAACTGAATTGTATTAGATTAATTTATTTTTCTTTATTAAATTTTGTATATAGATAACTAAACTTATAGCTATTCTATTTAAGTATTTTTTTTTAAATATATTATTTAGTAGATTGAGTATGCGATTCAATATGTCAACTATTTTAATATTATATATTTTCTGTTTTATATTTAGACATCATGTGAAATATTACAGGCACTGGCCACCACTCCTTAGAGTAAACAGAACGAACATATCAATAACCACCGGTTTAAAAACCCCAAACAAGCGTCGGAATAGGTCTCGGACTACACCGTGAAAATTGGTCTGACGGGAAATTCTCAACATTGCGATAACATATCATAAATTTAATTTTTGTTTAATAAATATTTAACGATTATATAAAGAATTTACTTTAGATAATCTATTATTTAAATCTTTAGACTATATTTGTTATTAATAAGTTGTTAGTGTTCTTATATATTGTAAAACTAAAATGTCAATGTGATTGGCCAATGGCCACGCTAGTAGGAATTTAAATTTATTAAAAGTGCTAGAGAAATAACATCTAGAAGGGTGAATAGATGCACAAATTAAAATATATGTCAAATTAAAAATTCATTTTAAGATGTTCAATATTTATTAATTTAATTTTAATTATCAAATTGAATAAAGATAAAACAGAAACGATATAACGAGAGAGATAAAATATCAAATAAGATAGAGACATACAGAGATAAAAATAAGGGGTGTAAATAGAGTAATACGGTGAAAAAGAGATAAGAGAAAGAGAAGAGCACATAGTGATTTATACTGGTTCGGTATAGCCAACCTTACATCCAGTTCTCAGTCAACTCTTCAACTCTTAACACAAGAGTGACCCCAATTTACTATCTTTTAAATTCAGTTCACAAGTTACAATCAATTCAGCAAAAAGTAAACTAATTCAAAAGACAATCACCTCCTTAGAAACCCACTAAGGATGAACACCTCCCTATAATCCCACTAGGGATGAACACCTCCTCTGAACAAATCAAAGGATGAACACACTTCCTTAGAATCCCACTAAGGATGAACACTTCCCTAGAATCCCACTAGGGATAAAAAGCACCTCCTTTGCCACCAATACAAAAAGGATGAACATCTTTTTTGAATAAATCAAATGATGAATAACACAATTGATTAACTTAAACTTCTTAAACTCATAAAAGATGAAAGTAATAAAATAATAACAGTTACACCTGGGTAATGGAGATAACAAATTGTAAAAGCCTATAGAATGTTAACTTCCAATAACAAGTGTGATTAATAATGAAAGCACAATAAACAATGAAGAAGAGAGTTTTGGTAAAATATCTCTGTGACAATGGAAAAAAAGGTTTTCTCAAACACATGTAAAATATCTCTCTTGCCTTGCTCAAAATTCTTTTTTCGAAATTGATTGAATGTAAATTGTATTTTCAAATTCTGTAATTGTGTGTCTTTGATTTTCCATTAAAAGTTAATTAAATAGAAAAAATAGTATCGAGAAAATAGTCGTTGATCATTAATAATATCATAGAGAAAATCGGAATGTATAAAAAAATATTTATTCTTCAAAACAAATATATTTTTCAAATTTGAATTGTCATAATTAATTATGTTACCATTATAATTAATTATGACAGTGAAAGATATCATGTTACGAAATTTTATCACACTTGTGCTTTGGAGGCTTATGCATAATATTACTTCATCAACTCATACATTCATATCTAGTATTCTAAGACTCAATCTAGTCTTGAGGAATCATCTTGAACTTACTTGAATCATCGTCTTTATCAAAATCATATCTTGGACTTGTTTGATTCTTGAATATTGTTAACTTGAATCATCATCAAAATCATCTATTAGGAATATAGAGACATGTTTTACATTGTCATAAATCTCCCTCTCATTACTTTAAAAAAATATTGTATCTTTACATATTTTAATTGGAGAGAAATGCATACATATTTTTATACATTTAATAGTATGTGATTTCTTTTAACATAGTATTAAATAAACAAAATAATTATAGATACTGTTATTGAAGTTATGTACATTTATAAAATAAAAATAAAAAATTATATTTTTTTTGAAAAAATAACTTTTATCATGTTAATCTTATAAAACAAAAGTTATATATATATATATATATATATATATATATATATATATTTACTTGTACCTTCATTACTTTCAATAAATTTATTAATTTTTTTAATTAATATTTTTATCATCTTAATATTTACTTAATTCAAAATTATTTTTAGTAACTTATTATCTATCTTTCTATAATATATATAATTAATAAAAAATTAATGATAAATAGAAATAAACTGACATTGTAATGTCGTCTATGAAACTAACACATTTTTTTTTCAAACCTTAGAACATAAACTAACTAGAAATATATGCACACAAAATAGAAAATAATGATAATTAGAAAACATTTGTTGCGCTATAACCTTAATTTAAGGTGAATACTGACGTAGGTACACAACAAAAACTTGTATAATAGGTTAAAAGGTAATAATTAAATACCTTAATTTCAAGTTATCAAAATTCCTCATCAAGATAGAGATGTTGAGTAATTGAAGCTTGCTGAACTCAAATATGAAAATCGTAATAGTAAACAATCAAAACAATAATAATGATATGTAACTCTACATGTACAATCTATGAAGTTTACTGATTAGTTCAAGGGAATAGTTGTCAAAATTGACAGCACTATTCAGCTGTTTTAATGTAAAATGGAAAACAAAATTGAATCATAGAATTTGAGATCAACCTCAAATGTTTTAAAATACTATTTGTTTGCTTCGATGAATTCTCTGTATTCACTTTTCATTTTGACTCCTGAGACAGTCCTGGAAAATAATCGGTACGCACCCATTAATGATAGAAAAAGTTGATGTTCATGTAGTGGGATACCATGATATAAACCATATATTTATTTAATATAGATGATGCATGATAGAATAAGAGGAAAAATTAAATATTACTAACTTGAGCATCTCTTTATTTTTAAAGTACTGCACACATGGAGTACCCATTATTCCAGCTGCCTCTGCTATCTCTGGATCTTCCTCTATATCAATTTCAACATAATGTACATTCTCATCAAATTCATCAATCACCTGTAAAGGAAGATGTTAGAAAAACATAAAAAACAGTTTCACTATTCAGTTTAAGATTGAAAATAAATTTAGTGAAATATATGAAAAAAATACATTATTTAGTTCCTATCCCACGCATCAGATCAGTATTTCTTTATGTATCAGTATTGACAGTATGTAATATAATTTGGCTACTCGCAGGTTGAGCACACAATAAGTTGATTTTTAACACGCCATTATTCTATTGCATGTTAATAGGTAACAATTTTGACAAAGTACGTACAACCTTTTTCACATGCAGATGGACTAAAAGTAGCCTTATTTAAGAGATTGGTTCATTGATACAATTGTTAAGGTACAATTTAGCATGCTGACAGGGAATGAACAAGTTAAAAATTATGTTGGTGTAGTTCAAGCAGAAACTTTGAGAGACCTAAACTACCCATAACACAAGACCAATCAAGTTACTGTATTCAATGCACTCTCCTACAAGGAAAATTACTGAGGCCAGTTCATATTCTCTGTACGACGATCTCAATCATATTATTTACTTATTTGGTCAAAATTTCATTAAATCATGGTAAAGCCTACCTCATCTTGTGAGCAGTGACATGTATAAACTCGATATAAGCACTTATAGATATAATCTCCACCCTAACATAAAGGTTATGAAGTATAAGCATTTCACTTTGACAATTGGCTAATATTAAAGTTAATGTGATTCTATTTTTTGACATTCAAAGACACTGGTGGACTTATCTTATTTGTGTTCTTGGTGGTTCTTTCTTTTTTCTCTTCTATCAGTGTTTCTTTTACTAAAATATAAAAAATATTATGGTTACATACTGACACTGCATACTTGTTAAAGCATCAAGCAGTTATAGTAAGTGCATATTATCATGTCACAGGCTAAAAATACCCATGAGTACTAGGATATCTAACTTCAGGATTATGCATAAAACTTTAAATCCTCCCTTTTTCACATACCTTACTAAGGATTGGCTTCAGTGTCCTACAAGGACCACATGTTGGTGATGTATATAATACGCATATAAGCCTTGGACTTTCATGGTACAATTTTCGTAGAGCATACTGTATAGAGGAAATCACAAGGCAGAAATATATTATAGTACGGACCACAGAATTAAATATGAAATGAAACAATTAGCCATCACAGATACTAAGATTTAATCCCATTAGCATAAGCATATGATAAGAAAGCACATACCTGCCCCTTATGCTTTGTAAGTGTAATGTCAAAACCCTCTTGAACGTCCCTGTCTGTTAGTTCCTTCTTAACCTCTTCAGTTTTGGGCTGTTGCAAGTAATTAAATTGGAAGGTTGAGGTTCACATTGGATTAAGTTGCAAGCATTAACTGATTTAATGTATTGTCTGTTTCATATAATTAGTAATTACCAATAAAGCACCTATACTTCAATTTGCTTCACCGATACTTCACCCATACTCACTAATACATATAGTTAGTATCCAAATTTATGAATCATCAATACTTTTATTTATTTTACAAATAATACTTTTAGATAATTTATCGATGCGTATATCAATTAAACGTCAAAATTTTTAAATCATTTATATTCAATAAAAGTTTAAGAAATATATATTCATGTAGAAAATAGAAACATATAAATTTTATTTTTCATAAACTGAAGAAAACAATCGTTTTTATAAACTATTTTAAGAAATTAACGAAAATGAAGATCTTATATTCCTATACGTAAATAACAAATAATATTTTATAATGATAATTATTTATATTTTTTATTTCCACAATATCTAAGAAATGTGATTTGAAATTTGGATTTTCAGGATTGTAATTTTATATATGCTAAAAAGAACAAAAAGTGAAAATAAAATAAGAGTTTATTGAAGTCAAATACCTGATGGAACTCTATAAGAAGATCTTTGCTCACGAGATATCTCTCAACGGATAAAGCTGCAACGCATCCAGATCCAGCAGCAGTTATAGCTTGCCTCCATTCATGATCCTATTCGAATAAGAATAAACAACTTTAAGATATATATACTTACAACAGTTACTGCATTTTCTCATACCCTAAACCTTATACTTACAACAGTTACTTACTGCATTTTCTCATACAAAAGGTAACATCGAATCAACAAGATAGATTCAAACAATAAAATTCACTACGAATTTGCAGCGTAGTTCATATTCAAACATATGCTCAGTTTATATATTAACAGCAATCATACTTAACTTAAAAGAGGAAAAAGATCAAAATTATGTCCCCAAATATCAAATAGCACATTGGGCGGGATTGTCATGTGGGACTTCCTAACAGTCATAGGGATCTGATATTGTGCTATGTCAACAACTGTTAAAATGGAGTAACACTATAATATATCAAGTTTTACATTATTTTAGGCAATTTAGTGTTGATTATAATACGATAGAACAAGCAACTACATAAGCTAAGGCACTCAATAGAATAGGATACCTGCACATCTCCAGCAGCAAATACACCTTCAACTGAAGTTTTTGCAGTACCGTCCTCAACTTGTACATAGCCAGAGTGGTCAAGTTCGACTTGGCCTTTCAACAATTGTGTATTTGGCGAATGGCCTATGCCATAAAACAGCCCTTTTGCCTCAAGCACAGATTCCTCCCCAGTATCAACCTTCCGTATTAAAATGCCAGACATCTGTCCTTTGGTGTTGCTTACAAGGTCCACCGCCTCTGTATTGAAGTGCACAGTGACATTGGGATTGTCATACACTCTGAAACATTCGTGATAATCAACCTGTTAAACAAACATTCAGGGAGTTGAACTCACATACAAAATGTTTATTAGTAGATAATTCACCATCATAAAGAAAAACTCCACCTAAACACTAACAAGACGATAGACAACGATCCATGATACCAATTCCATTCTTTTCCCTTTCTAAAATAAAACTTTCAACACAGTTAAGCAACTTCTTAAGTATCTATAGTCTAGAGAATGACCAAAACAAGGTTCTATTTAATCTACTCTTGAAGACATTTTGGACCAGCAAAAAAATGATTTGCTGATGAATATTTCATCCATTTCATATCTTTGGGTTCAGCATGGAAAAGTTGACCATGATGTCATACTAGACAGAAAATTTTCATCATATCTAAAGCAAAAGTAAACACTTTTCTTCACCAAATACATCATACTAGTGTAGAGACCTATAATCCCATAAAATGATTTCATAAGCCACTATGGAACGATAATTTTTACGAGATATCTACTATACTTCTAATATTTAGCCAGATATGTAACATTTCATGCCCAAAATAACTTGCTTACCGTCCTGTATTAAAATCGTACTACAACATAATCCAATTATTTTTAAAGTCTACAGGAACTACATAGATAATGAAAAATATTATGAAAGAAGAATATGCTTATTATCCAATAATGGATTTTGCAACAACATGCTTGTGATCATATAACATCTTTGTTTATATGTCTTTACGTGGATATGAAGAGAGTGAGGGACTGCGGCTTCCCGTGAGAAGATAAATAAGATCAAATATTCTATGTCCTTACCATATATAGTTTTCATACACACTATAAAGCAAGGCTCATAACAAACTTAATCTAGGAAATATTTTACAAGTAGATTATAGTCAAAATAAACTTGAACTTGATTAACAAATGGTCAACATACAAATCATTGAAACAGAATAACTAAAAATTCCCTTAAAGATAAATTAAAAAAAATATGATCATACTTGAGAAAAACTATTTAGGATTCAATCTGTTATAATTATTATTAGGTAGTGATTAGTAGTTGGTGGTTGGTAGTTGTTGTTTTAAATGTTGTAATCCTATATATATATATATATATATATATATATATATATATATATATATATATATATATGAGATTATAGAGTGAAGGAGTGCATCCCCACTGAATATAAATATTCTTTTAACTTTATTTACTCTCTTAACTTGGTATCAGAGCAGGTTGGTCCTGCTCTGCCTTTCCGGTCGCCGTCCGACCACCGTTTGGTCGTCGTCCGACCACTATTCGGCTACCGTCCGATCACTTTTCCGACAACTTTCCCGTAACCGTCAGCCCCCCGTCCAGTCACGTTTTTGCTGTCGTCCGACGACTTTTCGACCTCCTTCCAGTGACCTTCCGACCTCCGTTCCGCTACAGTTGTCCGCTGCTGCCATTCATCAGTTTTCTTGCAAAGTGAAAATTGATACTTCCCTCTCTATCTAATTCTATCTTGGGTGTTCTTCTTACAGGTTCAATTGTCTCCATCTTACATCTACATTATTTAAAACATGTCGTCAGGGCCCACAACCTCTTTTTTCGGAACTCCCACTATAACGGCTGAGAAATTAAATGGAAAAAATTACATGTCTTGGTCCTCTTCAGTGGAACTTTGGTTCCTGGGACAAGGATTTCACGATCATCTAGAAGAAGATGGAAGTAAGATACCAGATGATCAGGCTCAACAGTGAAAAAAACTTGATTATCAACTCTGTACTCTATTGTGGCAATCAGTAGAACCAAATATTTTGAACACTCTCAGATCCTTCAAAACATGTAACTCTTTCTGGAAAAAGACTCAGAATATCTTTGCAAATGATATCCAACGCCTCTATGATTCCGCTAATCGATTAGTCTCTCTCAAGCAAGCGGATAAAGATATGATGACCTTTATTGCTAAAGCTCAATCAGTATTTGAAGAATTAAAGATGTTCCTAGAGGTGGATTTGTTAGAGGAGATAGAGCAAAAGTTGGATAAATTCTATATGGTTATGACTATCCGGGCTATGAATTCAGAATTTGATCATGTTAAAGATCAAATTTTAACTGGACAAAAAGTTCTTTCTATGGAAAATTTGACTACAAGACTGCTTCGTGTTCCAACTCTCAAAGAAAAAAATAATCAAGAACTTGTTGAATCTTCTGCTATGATTTCTACTCATGGAAGAGGAAGTCGCGGCACTAGAGGAGGACGTGGAGGTAGAGGACGTCCTAAGTGCACTTATTGCAAGAGAATGGGTCATACCCTAGAAAATTGCTACTCTTTGTACGGTTTTCTTGACAAAACTGTCAATTTTTTCAAATCTGAAATGGTTGAACCCAAGTTCTATCACGAAGAATATCAAGAATATTTGCGGTTGAAATCCAGTAATGTAGCACAGTCATCAACAACCCCAAATTCATCAACAACTTGCATTTCACAATCTATGGAAAGTCAAAATCTATAGATTATTGACTCAGGTGCTTCTAATCACAGGTAATACCTCTTTGTTCTCTTCTCTCTCATTTCCTAAAACTCCTCATCTCATAACCTTAGCCAACGGATCTAAAGTAGCCTCTAAAGGAACTGGTCAAGTCTCCATTTCTCCGTCTTTAAATTTAAAATTTGTTCTATTTGTTCCTTCAAGTCCCTTCAGTCTCATTTCCCTAAGTCAATTAACCAAATTATTGAATTGTTCAGTAACCTTTAATGCCAACTCTTTTGTTATACAGGAACATGGTACGGGTCGACAGATTGGCGAAGGACATGAATCTGGAGGCTTATACTACCTTGGGACTAAATCATTTGTATCTTGTGTTGCATCCTTGTCTCCAAAACTATTACACAAACGTTTAGGGCACCCTCACTTGTCAAGATTAAAAAAAATGGTTCCTGAACTTCAGACTCTTCAAGATTTCGAATGTGAATCATGTCAACTAGGGAAACATACCAGGTCCTTTTTCCTAAACGTGTTCTGAATCTAGATGTGACTCTATCTTCTCTTGTTCATTCTGATATTTGGGGTCCTAGTCGTGTCTCATCCTTTGGCTATAGATATTTTGTTACCTTCATTGATGAGTTTTCTAGGTGTACTTGGATTTATCTAATGAAAGACCGTTCTGAATTATTACCTATCTTTAACTCTTTCCTTAACGAAATCAAAAATCAATTTGGAAAAGTAATCAAAGTTTTACGAAGTGATAATGCCAAATAATACTTTTCTACTGATTTCTTCACTCTCTTAAGTTCCCAAGGCATTTTACACCAGTCTACTTGTCCTCACACACCACAGAAAAATGGTATAGCAGAACGAAAAAATAGACATTTGGTTGAAACTGTTCGTACCTTATTATTTGGTGCAAACATGCTTGTTCATCATTGGGGAGATGCTATTCTTATTGCATGTTTTCTCATTAACAGAATGTCACCTTCTTCTCTTGAGAATAAAGTTCCACGCTCTATTCTATTGCCAAAGGAGCCACACTTTCATGTTTCTCCTCGTGTATTTGGTTGCGTATGTTTTGTTCATGATATGTCTCTAGGTTTAGATAAACTATCAGCTAGAGCCATCAAATGTGTCTTCTTGGGATATTCTCGTCTTCAAAAAGATATCGATGTTATTCTCCTGAAACCAAGAGGTACTACATGTCTGCTAATGTCAATTTTTTTTAATCAACTCCCTTTTTTACTTCTTCTATGCAGGATATTAGTTCGGTCCAAAATGTCCTACCTATACCCTTAGTGGAGCCATTTGTACCTCCTCCTCCTGACACCCAAAATTCCACACAAAATACACTGGAATTCTCATCACTGCCTCTTATTACCTAACAACACAGGAGCCAAATGATCAGTCCCATGTCCCAAGATGAGTCTTCCTCAGCATATCCTTCTCAATCATCCCCTGATATCACGATTCTTGATAATGATGACTCAAGTTGGCCTATTGCCATTCGCAAAGGTACTCGCTCTACTTGTAATCCACATCCCATTTATAATTTTCTTAGCTACCACAGATTGTCTCCTTCCTATTTTTCTTTTCTCATCTGTATCCACTATTACTATTCCAAAAAAATGTGAAAGAGGCACTTGATCATCCTGGATGGTGACAAGCCATGATTGATGAAATGTAGGCTCTTGAGCACAATGGTACATGGAACTTAATTCGTCTTCCACCTGGGAAGAAGACTATTGGTTGTTGTTGGGTCTATGCCATTAAAGTTGGAGCAAAAGGTGAAGTTGATCGACTTAAAGCTAGATTAGTAGCAAAAGGATACACTCAGATCTATGGCCTTGACTACAGTGATACTTTTTCTCTTGTGGCCAAAATGACTACTGTTCGACTTTTCTTTGCTATGACAGCTATCCGACATTGGCCTCTTCATCAGTTAGATATCAAGAATGTTTTCTTACATGGTGATGTTGAGGAGGAAATTTACATGGAGCAACCTCTTGGTTTTGTTGCTCAGGGGGAGTCTAGTTTGGTTTGTAAGTTACATCGTTCTCTCTATGGTCTCGAACAGTCTCCACGTGCTTGGTTTGGAAAGTTTAGTCACATTGTTCAAAGTTTTTGACTAAAACGAAGTGAAGCATATCATTATGTTTTTTATTATACTGCTTCAGGAAAATGTGTTTATTTAATTGTATATGTGGATGATATAGTCATTACAGGGGATGATGTTGATAAAATATCTCTGCTAAAGAAACATTTATGCAATCACTTCCAAACTAAGGATCTTAGTTGTCTTAAATACTTTCTAGGGATTGAAGTGATTCAATCAAAATAAGGCATCGTAGTCTCCCAAAGAAAGTATGCTTTAGATATCCTGAAAGAAACAGACATGATTGATTGTAGACCATTAGACAGCCCTATGGATCCAAATCAAAAATTAATGGCGGATCAGGGTGAACCACTATCTGATCCTGAGAGATATAGAAGACTTGTTGGGAAACTCATTTATTTCACCATTACCAGACCTAACCTATCTTTTGCCGTTGGAGTTGTCAGTCAGTTTATGCAAAATCCGCATACTGATCATTGGAATGTTGTCGTTCACATCCTAAAATATCTTAAAAAGGCTCCAGGATAAGGTCTGTTGTATGAAGATAACGGGGTACCCAAATATCTGAGTATTGTGATGCTGATTGGGCTGGATCCCCTATGGACAGACGCTCCACTACAGGATATTGTGTTCTCATTGGAGGCAATATTATTTTTTGGAAAAGTAAGAAACAAAATGTAGTAGACCGGTCTAGTGCTGAAGCTGAATATAGAGCAATGACATCTCTCACTTGTGAACTAGTGTGGGTGAAACAATTCCTTCAAGAACTGAAATTTTGTGAAATCCAACAGATGAAGATGTATTGTGACAATCAAGCAGCTCTCCACATTACCTTTAACCCGGTGTTCCATGAAAGCACCAAACATATAGAGCTTGATTGTCATTTTATTTGTGAAAAATTGTTGTCTAAAGAAATTTGCACTGAATTTGTCGGGTCCAATGATCAACTTGCAGATGTGTTGACAAAGTCTTTAAGAGGACCTCGAATTGAATTTATTTGTTCCAAACTTGGCATATACAATTTGTATGCTTCAACTTGAGGGGGAATGTTATAATTATTATTAGGTAGTGGTTAGTAGTTGGTGGTTGGTAGTTGTTGTTTTAAATGCTGTAATCCTATATATATATGAGATCATAGAGTAGAGGAGTGCATCCCCACTGAATATAAATCTTCTTTTAACTTTCTTTACTCTCTTAACTCAATCCAGTGCCCATAGGCACTGATACAATTGTATTTATAACAAAAGGGATACAATAGAGAGGATATGGGCCTCAACCCAAACCCTTAACCTAGCCTAAGGAACATACAACGGGAATAAGTAATAATAGACAAACAAACATGTCTCAACACCCCCCCTCAAGTTGGAACATATAGATTATATGCACCAAACTTAAAACATGAACTAGGTCCTCTCAAGGACTTAGTTAAAATGTCCGCCAATTGTTCATTGGACTTAGTTAAAATGTCCACAAGTTGTTCATTAGAGCTTACAAATTTAGTTACAAGTTCCTTAGCCAATAACTTATCTCTAACAAAGTGACAATCAATCTCGATATGCTTTATTCTTTCATGAAACATGGGGTTGAAGGCAATGTGGAGTCACCTAATTATCACAAAACAACTTCATCTGTCCATTATCACATAATTTTAATTCTTGAAGAAGTTGTTTGATCCACACAAGTTCACATGTAACAAGTGCCAAAAATCTATACTCAACTTCTGCACAAAATCGAGCAACAACACTTTGCTTTTTATTCTTCCAAGAGATCAAATTCCCTCCAATACCTAGTACTAGATCTTCAATCAATGGGACAATCAACCCAATCTGCATCACAATAACCTAGGATTTGAGTATTACCTTTATCTTCATATAACAATCATTGTCTTGGGGCCCCTTTTAACATATCTCAAAATGCAAATTAAAGCATCCCATCAATTTCTGATTAGGATTCATTGGGCTATCAATGGGCTTACAATTTGTTAAATCTATCTCCTTCAGAATATCAAGAACATACTTTCTTTGATAAATGATCACACATTCCTTTGACTAGGTCACTTCAATACCAAGAAAATACTTCAATTGACCAAGATCTTTGGTTTGGAAGTGATCAAACGGATGATTCTTCAATTAATTGATCTTAGGATAATCATTGTCTGTAATGACAATATCATCAACATAAACCATAAGATAAACACACTTGTCTGAGGAGGAATGACAATAAAACACTAAGTAGTCTACGTCACTCCTTTCCAAGCCAAACAATTGCACATGACTGAATTTCCCAAACCTAGATCGGGATGAGTGCTTCAAGCCATAAAGAGATCCGTGTAACTTACACCCTAAACTAGACTATCCATGAGCAACAAAGTCGGGAGGTTGCTTCATATAAATCTCTCCCTCAAGGTCACCATGAAGAAAGACATTTTTAATGTCCAGTTGGTGAATGAACCAATGACAAATAGAAACCATAGCAAGAAAAAGACGAATAGTGGAAATCTAAGCTAGGTATCACAGTAGTCAAGGCTATAAATCTAAGTGTAGCCTTCAGCCACTAAACGAGCTTTGAGACAATCCACCTTGCCATTATTATCAACCTTAACTACATAAACCCATCTACAACCCACAACCTTTTTGCTAGGAGGAAGAGGGACATGCTTCTAAGTGCCACTGTGTTCAAGGGTCTGCATTTCATCAATCATAGCTTGTCACCATCCATAGTGAGCAAGAGTCTCATGTACAGTATTAGGAATAAAAGTATTGGCCAAAGAGACAACAAAAGAAGAATATGAGGGAGACAGATGATGATAACTTAAAAAATATATAAATAGGAAATAGATTTTGAGTGCAATAGACCATCCAAAATCAGAAGTGAGAGAGCAGGTTGAAGGATACATGGTATGAGAAGTAGATGGAGAAGGTTCTGAATCACGATTATCTAAAGAGACTGGTAGAGAGATGTAGGAGGGATCCTGCGGTGATATGTGAGAAGAGGAGGAGAATCAGTATGACCTATAAGCTGAATTGGAGAAGGATCAGGTATTATAAGTGAATTACATAAAGGTATAGGGAGAACATGTTGAATAAAGGGACCATCTGGGGAAAGAAAAGAAGGGTGTCTCCTAAAAGAAGGTGACATCAACAGACATATAATACATTCCAGTGGATGAAGAATAACATTTGTACCTTTTTGGAGGCGAGAGTATCCCAAGAAAACACATTTAATGGCCTTAGCAGTTAGCTTATCAAGACCTGAAAAGACATTATGTACAAAACAGGTACAACCAAATACACAAGGAGATACACGATAAAGAGGATCATTTGGAAAGACAAGGGAATGTGGAATTTGATTTTTAAGAGAAGATGACATTTAATTAATAAAAAAAAACAGTGAGAACTACATCTCCCTAATGATGAATAGGGACATTGACATTCAACATTAGAGAGCATGTAGTTTTAATAAGATGCCTATTCTTCCTTTATGTGACATTTTGCTGTGGGGTGAGAACAAGTTGACTAATATAAAATTCCTTGGGAAGATAAAAAAGAAGAGGAAGAGGCAAAAAAAAAAATTTGGCATTATCAGTTCTGAGAACTTTAATTATCTTCCCAAATTGATTTTTAATTTCATTGAAAAAGGACACAAAAATGGATAAAAGTTTAGATCTGTCTTTCATTAAATAAACTCAAGTACATCTATGATGAGTCTCTAGAGATGGGAGAGATCATCCCTAGGAGGATCACTAGGAACATGACTAAAAGGGAGACTTCCTCCTCACCCTTCACTTTGAATTTTTCTTAGAAATTTTTATTAAATTTTAAAGACTCATTTTCACACTTTTTTTTTTTGTAGGACCACTTTATGCATCTCCTTTTTGAAAACCACCACCTCTTTTTGGTAGAAAAGAAGACTTGGACATATAGGATGGTTGCATGGACTGCCTAAAGGTGTAGAACACCCCTTCTTCACGTCCTACACCCTTTTATGAAAAGGAAGAAACTTAGGATGCGGGATTGATAGACTTGGGACAACCCAAAAGGAAGCACAACTCTTTTTTCATGTTCTCCACACCCTTAGAAATATTTTTGGTGGGCTAGGACGAATTTAACATGTTCTCCACAACTCTAAAGGTTTATGTTAATTTTATGTCTCCTTTTGTAATTTCATCTATGTCCCTTCCCCCAAATGCCTAAAAATAGAAGGTTTCCCTTCATGTAATGAGGTTGAATATTTATGACATGTTTGTGAGGTTTTAAAGTGTTTCATCTCTTTTAATGTCTTATCTTGAACCTTGGTTCAAGTGACGGCAACCACCACTTATCTAGGATGACTCATCCCCTAGTGGCATGCCAACACTCCACCACTACCATACTTCTTTTCTCTTCATTTTTTCTTCTTTATTTCTTCACTCCATTTATTTATCCAAGGGGCTGATCCATATTTCTAGCCCTTTTCTTTATTCATTTCTAGTTTCATTATATCTTCTCCTCCCTCCATAATCCTTGGAAATGAACCATTACATCTAGATAGACAACTATTTTAATGTCCAGTGAGAATTTTTCTTGGGTTTGCTTACTTTATTGTTTAAAATTTTGCACCTTATCTTCTTAAAATTTTGCACCTTACTTTATTTTACATCAATCTGTCATCAATAAAGGTTACAAAATATCGAAAGCCAAATGAAGAGACACGACTCGGTCCCCAAACATTAGAATGAATATTTGAAAAAGGAAATTTACATCGAGTTTTAGACTGTTTAGGAAGAGTAGACCTAACATGTTTTCCTAATTGACAAGATTCACATTCGAAAACTCGAAGATATTTGAGATTAGGAGTCATCATTTTCAACTTAGATAAACTTGGGTGACCCAGACGATCATGCAAAAGTTTAGGAACAGGAGAAGCAAGACATGACACCGAAAGACTTGGATTTAGATAGAATAGACCACGTGATTCATGTCCTTCTCCAATTAGATGACTCGTACCATATGCCTAAATAACAAAATAATTGGAATTAAAGGTTACAGAACAATTCAAAGAACGAATCAATTGTCTTAGAAAAATTAAGTTATAAGAACAATTAGAAATTAAAAAAACATAATTTAAATTTAGAGAAGAGGTTAAAGGAACTTGGCCAACTCCTCGAGACTTCACTTTAGATCTATAGCCACAACAATCAAGTAAGGAATTTTTGGATAGGACATAGAGGAAAATGAGAAACTATTATCACATATATGATCAAAGGCACCTGAATTAAGAATCCATGCGTTCTGACCTTCCACAGATTGAGAAATGCATATTGTTGAAACACTTGGCATTGAAGAATATTGATCCTGACTACTGAATTTTCCAAATTTGAACTTATAAAACTCCTAATACTCCTCATCAAAGATCTTCATATCCGGTTTTTAAGATTTAGAGATATGGGTAGTAATATTCTTGTCAGGAAAACCATGTAAGGAATAACAGTTTTCCTGTGTGTGTCCATCTTCTTGCAATAGGAGCATTGTAGACGACCTTTTGCACTACCACATCCTCCTTGATTGTTGCGTCCTCCCCTTGACCACGAAGAACAATCATAACTTAAGTTTCAACTGTCTCCACCTAATTCTCATCTATCATAAAATTGGGAACTTGAATCAGCCTCGTGACAAGATTATCCATTGACAGAACTTGATCGCCAACTAAGATTTAATCACGTACATGATCAAAATCAGAATGCAAATTCCTCAAATTTAGAACCATATACAACTTATCCAGTTTGGAGTTTAACTCCTCTAAGGTATTTGTCACAAGAAACCTTTTTAATTCCTCTACAGCAAGCCCTAACTTTTACAATGTGAGACATCATATCATGGTTTGTTTGCTTGATAGATGTCACTCTTTGAGTTGCATCCAAGAGACGCTGAATATCGTTAGCAATAATATCTTGAGCCTTTGTCCAAAACGAATAACAGGTTTTGAATGACCTAAGAAGCTTAAGAACTTCAGGTTCCACAAACTGACATAAGATTGCACAAAGTTAGAAATCTTTTGCTCCCACTGAGACCTTTCTGAGGCAGAAATAAAGTTTACATCCTTCTTTAAATGGTCATGATACCCTTGACCTAAAAACTACAATTCAACAAATGCAAACTAGGATAGATAATTTTTCCAATTGAATTTGATACAGGTTATGGTTGGAGTGGTAGAGAAGGAAAAAACACTGGACGAAGCCATTTGAACCAAATATGACAGGTAAAACTAACCAATAGGAGCACCCACGAGACCTAACTCCCTAAGTTCCCAAAACAAAAAAGTAAGAGCACCACTACACTCGGAGGATACCAACGATTCGAGCGGTAGTGAATGGCCTTGATTCCGATCACTGGAAGGCAACACGTGGGACACACGCGTCTGATAGCACCTCTTGGAGAAGCCGCGCGTGGTGGCGTGTGAGGCAGCAAATGGAGGAGCAATTTATGGGGATGGGTCACGGTCCTTGAGGTACACAAAACCCCACCTTCATCGGACCAAAGAGAGAGAGTGGCCTGCGGCAACGACAGCGAACGACAGCTGGAGATGACGGGTGACCGGAAATCAGTGCAGAACTTTACCCGCTCTGATACCAACTTGAGAAAAACTATTTAGGGTTCAATCCAGTGTCCATAGGCATTGATACAATTGTATTTATAACAAAAGGGATACAATAGAGAGGATATGAGCCTCAACTCAAACCCAAACATAGCCTAAAGAACATACAAAGAGAATAAGTAATAATAGATACACAAATATGTCTCAACAATCATCATGTATATGAACAAAAAAATAAAAAGGAACCCAAAAATATATTTATTAAACAGTGAAGCAAAGGAAAATAAAAAAACAACAACTTACAAGTTGCATAACCTCAATTAAGCATAAGGTGGCAAATCACGGACATATTGTACATAATAATACAAATAAAAAGTTTGTATAAGACAATGAGATTAAAAGACAAATCTACAAAGTTTGTATAAGACTATATCTTTCCCACGGGAGTTGTGTGTGAGTATGTGTCACACACACACACATAGAGAGAGAGAGAGAGTTGAGAAAATGGAAGAGTTATGAAGTGTATATAAGTAAGTCATTATATAAGGTTCAATTCATATTGTACATGATACATTCAAACTATATTCATAAGCAAGACCACGGCAATTTTAATCAGACACACCTATCTTGCATAGCTTTGGAAGCCCTCAGTTGGTCCCGACGTACAAGTAAATGGACATGGCGAGCATATTTTGTTAAGTATAGTGCTTCTTCTGTAGCAGTATCCCCCCCTCCAATGACAGCAAGAACTTGTCCCTTGAAGAGAGGAGATGCTCCATCACAAATTGCACAAGCACTAATTCCTCGGCTCCAAAATTCATCTTCTCGGGGTAGCCTAAGTCGTTTTGCAGTAGCTCCAGTTGCGAAAATGACAGTATGGCTCTTAACCTGAATAATAATACAATCGAGAAAACCTGATGCAATTAGAACAATTTTTCTTATAAACTAAAAAGATAATAAAATTAAACAACATATTGGTGTCAAAAGTCAGATTACAAAATCAGTATCACAAGTAATGGCAATAATTTCAGCACATATATTGTTCAATTGAATAACTTTCAAGCCAGGACCCACATTATGAAGGAAATATACTCCGTATATTAATTTCAAAATAAAAGCTATGACCAAATATGTACAAGAATTTGCATTAATTTTAATCTGAAAAAGAAAAGCATCAAAGGGTGGATTCAAAAAATCATTAAAATAAAAGGTATAACCTTGAAGCTTAGGGAATATCAATATATCTACGCAATCAAGAATTGTAAATCAGCTTGCTGCTAGTGAATATATCACCTTACGTTCACTACTTTGAACAGTAAAAGGACTACTTTTCACATCAATAGCTTCAACATCTTCCTGATACAATTCTGCACCCCAACGTTCAGCTTGCCGCCGCATCCTAGAGAAGTAGAAAGGTGAGGACTCCAAAGCTATGCGAGTAAAATCAATTACAAAGTAGTTTTAATACCTGTCCATCAGATCAGGTCCACTTATGCCATCTGGAAATCCTGGAAAATTCTCCACTTCAGTCGTAGTCATTAACTGTCCCCCAGGAACACCACCAACTTGGTAACCCTCAAACACCACAGGTTTTAAATTGGCACGTGCTGCATATATTGCTGCTGTGTATCCTGCTGGACCGGAACCTATGATTACCACATTTTCAACTACTTTTCCTGTGAGAAGAAAAAGGATCCACTGTCAACTTTCTTTATCTATCAACTACAAAAGAAAGACTAATAACAAGAGAATTACATTGAACAAGGACAAACTTAGAAGGAAAATTTAACAAATACATTAAAATACAATAATTACATTATCTGTAACTGAAAAGGCACCCGTATTACAATCAGACAAAACATTAAACTTAGACAATGTCATTAAAGTAACACCTGCTGGAAAAGTCAGCACTAGTTTGAGCTGAGAGAACATGCATTCTCAATGTATGTTCTTTTACATTTTAAAAAAAATAAAAAAATAAAAAATGGTGGTATGACCTTGAAACAATTATTGTTAAAGTTAACAAATTTACCATACATAATAGTTGGTGAACCTTGACACGTTCACTGCATACAAAATGTAATCATAACGAAATTATCAAAAAGATTAGTTATAATGATGATAATGATGCCTTTATTCAGTAGTCTAAATGACAAAGGGAGACTGTAATCAATCCCCACCAAGACAAGCCAGGACACATTATCAACAAGCACACAATTCCAACTTTTCCGCTATAAAATTCCAAAACTACTTTCCAAACTCCAAGTGCTTGACGCCTCCATCTCAAATACTCGTTCTCGATAGTGAAATACAAATTATCAACCCTGTAGCTAAGTCCCATCATCTTTTCCATCACCCAATCCTCGTGACACTTTTTCCCCTTACCTTATATCAATTGTTACAGCTTAAAACTAAATGTTCATGGCACCACTCAACAAAACCTTAACAATGGGTTTATCCCCCATAATAGCACCGCCCCCCATACTTTCATCCTTCAAAACAAATGCCCCAAAGCCAATCACAATGTGAAACACAACAAAAACTTCGTTTTCTCCACACACACACACACACAAAAAAAAAAAAAAAAACGCTCCACAAGAAAGCTTGATTCAAAGAGTTTTATGTGCGTAGTCAATGTAAAAAGTTTACATTTTCAACCAATCAAAAAAATCATTATTGGTATGACTTTTAAAACAATTATTAAAAGGTCAACAAAAACAAATTTACCCATGCATAATAGTTTGTTCTGGATGACAACGTAAAAACCCTTGACACTGTCAATTCATACATTATTTTTGTATAATGAAATTACAAAAAAAAATTAATGATAATAAAGATGATGCCCTTATAGACAAGTCTAAATTACTGAGACTGTTATCATCCCCTACAAAGACAAGCCACGAAACGCATTCAACAATCACACAATTCAACCTTTTCACTATAGAATTCCAAAACAACCTTCCGATATTGACGCCTCCAGCTCAAATGCCTGTTCTCAACAATGAAAAACAATTTATCCCCTGTAACTACGACCACCATTTTTCCCATTACCCAATTCCCACCACACGTTTTCCTTACCTTGTACTCAATTGCAATCAATTATCACAGCTTAAACCCCAATCCTAGCTACACATCTACCACACTAGCACCACCATTAATACGCGCTTCATCCTTCAACACCAATCCTCCAAAACCAGCTCACAATTCGAAACAGAACAAAATCTCGTTTTCTACGAAAACCTCCAAACCAAAGCTTAATTTAAAAAGCAAAACAACAAAAAGAAGATTAAAGCCAAATCGCATTGAATTCGCCGCCGTGAGCATACGGCAACATTCACAAAAAAGAGTAGCAGTCACGGCGAGCAAGACCTAGCGTGGCGACGGAGGAGGAGGGGGAGACGGAGGCGGCGGAGACTCGGAGAGGGACGGGGGAAGGGCGTGGTCGGAGGGTCCGCCGCGAGGTGAGGAGGAAGAGGCGGTGCGGCGGAGGGGAGAATGCGGCGGATGATGGAGCGGCGACGGCGGAGACTCGTTGAGTCGGGACTGGACCAACTCCGAGTCCTATCTTGGTAGCAGCCATTGGATTCTTTAAGACCATACAAATTGCAGAAGCGACTTAAAACAGTTGAAGCGCTTTTTTTCTTTAAGTTTTCTAGTTAATGGGGCGTGCAACACACGCGCTCCAACGGAATCTCTTCCGTGCAAAACTTTGGCTCGTTCTGTTAAATCCACCAGAATTTTTGTTCTCCTCTTAATATTTTTTCAACACTACATATTTTCTTTTCTTACTATATATTTTAAATTTCCTTCTACATTTATCGTGACAAATTGGTCAATTCAATTCTAATCATTAAATCGTGTAAAGTGAAGTATGAGCTAATTATACATTTCTTAACATGTTGATATATTTTTTAAATTGTTAAATAAAAATAATATCCATACAATTTTTTATTATTTTAACCAAATTTTAATTGAAAGTCTTATAAACTCTCTATCTTTTTATTTTTATTTTTATCGTAACATGTTTTGATTGAAGTTGGTTACATTACATAACACGTAGGAAATCAAAGCTTTATTAAAAACTACAAAGGAAACAACTCCCATATTGCTAGAAAGGTTTGTTGGGTATAAGATGTGGTGGAAAGCTGCAGACACATACAAAAAAAAAAAAATAGAGAGTTTATCAAAGTCAAACATTTGTGTTGTAAGTTTTGTTTTGAAAAAGAGTTTAGTGTGAAATATTATTTATAATTATGAATAAAAAATTATTTATCCAAAAATATAAATAAATAACTGTGTTTTATCTTATTAAATTTTTCTAATTTTATACTATTGACCTAACATGATATAGTAGTATTAATTTAACTTTCCAAAAATAAAAATATTTATTACTTTGAGAAAATTATTTTAAAAATAATAAATAAGAAAATAATTAAGTATTTATATATTTACAAAATTATCTATATAATTATTAATTAATTTTTTAAAGTAAAATCTTTAAATTAAGATTTATTTTTTAGTAATATATATTATAAATTAATAAAATAATATCATATTAAAAAACTAAAATATAATTATTTATTTACTTTTTATAATCATTTTATAATTAAAAAAAAGGGAGATATAAATAGATTGATGGAGAATAAAATTCCTAATCTTGTATTTGAATATAGAATTTATAATGGATAATTTATTTTAATATAATATTTAAATTATTTCGTGACAAATTTGATTGTTTAGATACAAAATTTAGAAAATAATTAAAAAAAATTGAATTAGTGAAAGTATTTTGATTATTTAAAATAAGATAATTTTAAATTTCAACTTAAAAATAAGATTTTTTTTTTAATTTACATCTTTTTGTTTGATATTTTCTTTTTAACTCAATCTCAATTGAAATATATTTTACTCATCTCAACTTATTTCAACACAAATTAACTTAGTCTAAATCAACATGGTCTAACATGATTTCACTTGTCTTGACATGGTTAGAACCAACTTAATATGTTATAATCATCATCAAATCATCCTATGTCAATCGCTCTAGATCTAATTCATTCTATATTAATCTGACTCAACCTAACTCGACTCGATTCAACTCTATTATGACTTGACTTCTTCTAACCTAATATAACCCTTCTTCGTCAAGTTCAACCTAACTAATAAAATAAGTTTGACCAATATCAACTCAAATTATCCCAACTTAACTTGTCTTGATTTGACTCAATTTATCTTTATCTTACTTCTTATAATTTGATACATCTTGTCTTATCCTAATTCAATTTATCTAATATTGGTTTGTCCTATTCATTTACGACTTAATATGATCCATTTGAACCTAACTTGAATAAACATTGTTTCATTTTGTTCTTACTCATCCTAACACAACCTAACATAACTTGATTCATTTTAACATGTCATCTTAACCTAACTTAATATAATATTCTTTAACCTAACTTAATCTAATATTATTTACCTAATATAATTTGTTTTGATTGAATCTAATCTTATCAATTTATTTTGTCTCAATCTCACTTGACTCAACATGATAAGTTATAATCTGTCTCGGTTCAACTTTATTAAGTAAATAGGTTTTTAATAAAGTAATTTTTATATTTTTAAATTTGATATTAATTAAAATATTTTTAAAAAATAAAAAGGTTAAATTTTAATAAATTTAAATTGTTTTATCTGAATAAATTATTTAAAAAATAAAATATTTTAAATGAAAAAAATTTATGATAGGTGTGATAAATAATAGGATGAATGATTAAAATTGGAAAGATGGAAGAATGAAGTCAATCACTTAGTCTTTATTAAAAAATTTCTCTGCACCCCTTACACTAAATTAATAAAATATTTAAAACAACAATAATAAAAAATTATAAACATCACGCACCAAACTTTACATGATGTGAGTACAAGTTCAGTTTGAATGGAAGAATATATTTAATCCCAGTTTTGCACAAAGTCATAAAACGTCACTTCCTCTTTAGAAAATCTCAAAGCTTAAAGACCACAATGTTTTAAATAAATGTAGAAAACTTCATCATATCTTTAAATAAATAAATAAAAACCCCGTCGTAATATAACATTGAGTTCAATCATGAAAATGAGTTAATAACGAAAGATTTTTATAAATAAGGTCTAAGTAAACTAATTTTTAATAAATACTATAGAAAAAAATAAATTTGATCCATTGGAACCCACCAGCATCTTCTTATCTTTCAATTAATTAATGTTGAAATAATTTGATATTTTACATCGTTGGGTTTTCTTTATCTTGATTCTGATGTTGTAATCAAATTAGTGATGTTAAATTAGCAACCTTGTCCACTTTAAGTTTATTATTGACTTATGCAAAATATTGGCTAACATTACATGAAATACAGTGTATAATAATAATGGAATGATAAAATGTATAATAATTATATAAGAATATTGTTGAAATTACTATGTATATAATAAAATTATATTATATAGATAGGATATAAATATTGTCTTAAAACCCGATTTTCAAACATGAATTAGATTTTTTTTAATTTCTAAAGTAATATTAAAATTAACTTATCAATCTTCAAACATCTTATTTTTAATAAATAAATTAATAAATAATAATATATTTTTTAATGCCATGAATATGCTTTATTTAAGGGAATTTTTTTTTTACAATCAATATTTACAAACATTTTATAGATAATCTTAAAATATTATTTGTTTTAGTTAATGGATGGAAAAAAATAATATAAAATTTTAAAAATAAATTGTTGAATAAATGTTTTTTCCTTTTAAAATGTTAAAATATCAACACTTTTTATCCTATTCAACATAAAATAAAAGAATCATTGATGATTTGAAAAAGAGTTGTATATATAAAAGAGGACATAGGGTTTGAATCTTTTCTTCATCAAGAAAGAAAAGAGAGGAAGAAGGTCTTGCATTTCTCATATAAACTGTGTGGAGTGGTGTTGGGTTTGTGTTGATCAAGATGGAGAGGTTAGAGATTGAAAAAACGGAGGAAGAAGTGAGAAAGGGTTGTTGGAAGGTGTGAGGAAATTCTCTGCACTACCCTTCTTGTTGAAGACATATATATGTTGGTTGAGGATCCTGCCACCAATGATGTTGTGTCGTGGAATGGTGATGGAACAACGTTTGTGGTGTTGCAACCACCGGAGTTTGCTCGTTATCTTCTCCCAACTCTCTTCAACCATTGCAACTTCTCTAGCTTTGTTCGTCAGCTTAATACCTATGTACGTATATTCATATTTTTCTTTCACACACATACACTACATTTTGAAACCCTAAAATCCTAAACCCTACATAAATTAATTTTGATTTTTTTTGCTCGATGATTAAAGTTACAATTTTTTATGGGAGAGAGAGTATCTGTTTCCTGTTAACTGGTTTAATTTTATAAAAATTTATAAATTTTAGTGAGTCTTAATAATCATAACATATTGTGATTTTGTAGTTTCTAATAAATTTGAATTAAAATATATGTATTAATGAAAGTGGGTTAGAAGATTTTTTTATTATTATTATTATCATTAGAAAATGTGTTAATGATCGAAGTTTAAGCTTGCAGAGGTTGAAACTATTTTAAAATTATAATTATTTTGGAACTAATGGAGTATTATATTAACAAAATTTTAGGTAAATTTACTATAATATTATTTAGTTATAACAACAACAAACAAAAATATAGGTAACCAGTTTTTTTTTTTAAGACAACATTAAAACTTACAAATAAGAGAAGAATTGAATAAAAGTGAAAAGAAATTTTAGTGAATAAGTTGACCACTGTGTAAGATTTTAGTGAATAATAAAGAAATTTTAATTGTTTCCATGAGTTCTTGATGATAGAAACATGTTAACTGCATGTGTTTGACCTAATTAGAATTTAGTTTAGTATCTTAAAATATTATTGGATGAGGAGAACCACTCAAAAAACTGCTTCATAGAATACTGAATGGTATACTCTTCTTTGACTAAACTAATTATTTATTTTAAGTGTTTTATTTCCATTTAATTAAAATGACTTTTAAGTTGTTTCACATACGTATGATAATAATATAGTTAAATTTTTTATATAATTTTTTAAGAAGTTATAGTTAAATAATTTTTATTTAATTAGAACTGTAAGAAAAATCTTTATATTGAAAATGTATCAAAATTAAATTCTTTATAGTAGTGTTTGACAAATAAAATATAAATTAAAATTGTAAGGAGAATAGTGTTGGTATATATATATATATATATATATATATATATATATATATATATATATATATATATATATATATATCAAAGAAATTAAAAATTAAAATGATTTGGTTGGTGGCTTAAAGGCAAAAGTGACATGTTCAAATGGTTTGGTTGTTTGATAATAAAAATTAAAAATTGAAGATCGAATTTTCTTAGATAAAAACTAATATAATAACAACTAAATTTATCAATAAAAATTCTATATCTTTTTTTCTGATAATATTCACTAAATAAATTAAATATCATAAATATTAACAACCTAATTCTAAAATATGAAAGAGTGGTAATTCTAATATTACAAAGTATTTTTATAAAATTGAGTATGATCAATTTTATGTTTTTGATACCATGTCAAAATTTATTCTAATAATTAATTAGTGTTGAATTTATTGAATCATTAGCTACTAGGTTATGATAAAATCATTTGAATGAATATGAGAAACATGTTAACAAAATTTAAATAAATTTTTAATATAAGGTTATAATATTATATTCTAAATATAAATTAAATAATTTCTCTTCATATCTTTTCTTAGAACATCGGATGAATTTTTTTTCTCTTTTTTCTAAGTGTCAAATAGGATTTTGAGTGTCCAAAATATCATTTTACTTCATTCTCTACCTACCCTTTCCATGTTACCTCTACGAGCACACATGCACCAATGCATTCACTCATTCATCATCCATGAACAGGGATTTCGTAAAGTTTCAACAAGCAAATGGGAGTTTCGCAACGATGGATTCAGGAAGGGTGAGAAGGAACGGTTATGCGAGATCAGACGTAAAAAATAATGGGTCAGCAAGCGGCAACAAGCCACACCTCAAGACTCAGATGAAGAGCAAAGGTCCTTAGTATCAGCCTCTTCTTCTTCGAGTTATGCAATTCTCATGGACGAAAACAAGCGACTCAGCAAGGAGAATTGGCTGTTGAACTCAGAACTCACAACCATGAAGAGGAAGTGCAAGGAATTGCTTGATTTGGTGGCCAAATATTCATGTGCAAAGGAAGAAAGGGTGGATGAGAGACCAATCACTACAAGAAAATCGCGTATTACTGACGGATATTTACCGACGGAATTGTAGCCGTCGGAAAATAATCATTACCGACGGAAATTACCGACGGATATAAAATATTTGTGAAATTTGATGTTACCGACGGATATATCCGTCGGTAAAATAATAATTAGTTACCGACGGATATATCCGTCGATAAATCCGTCGGTAATTTATAGATGAATTTACCGACGGATATATCCGTCGGTAAATCCGTCGATAAATTAACAAGTAATTATCGACGGATATATCCGTCGGTAAATTCATATGTAAATTAAAAATTATTTACTGATCGGATAAATCCGTCGGTAAAAGTATATAATATAATTTAATTATTCACTAATTAAAAAATAAAATATTTTTTATTTAATAATTTAATTTAATCATAATTAGATTAATTTATAATAATTTATTAAATTAAGTAATTTTAAAAATAAATATTTAATTATATATAAATATATATAAATATATATATATATATATAAATATATAAAAATATAAAAATATATAAAAATATAAAAATATAAAAATATAAAATATAAAAATATAAAAATATAAAAATATAAAATATAAAAATATATAAATATATAAATATATATAAATATAAAATATAAAATATAAAAATATATAAATATAAAAATATATAAATATAAAAATATATAAATATATATAAATATATAAAAATATATATAAATATAAAAAAATATATATATATATATATATATATAAATATATATAAATGTATATAAATATATATAAATGTATATAAATATATATAAATGTATATAAATATATATAAATATATATAAATATATATAAATATATAAAAATATATAAAAATATATATATAAATATATAAAAATATATATATATAAATATATATAAATATATATATATATAAATGTATATAAATATATATAAATATATATAAATATATATAAATATATATAAATATATATAAATATATATAAATATATATAAATATATATAAATATATATAAATATATAAAAAAATATATATAAATATATATAAATGTATATAAATATATATAAATATATATAAATATATATAAATATATATAAATATATATAAATATATATAAATGTATTTGTATATTTGTATATAAATATAATTTATTTGTAAATTGTTATCAAGAAATTCTAGTAGCTTAGTGGTTGGAGTATCAGCTTCGACTCTAAGATGCTGGTTGAATCCTGTCAATGACATTTTTCTTAATCTGACAATAATTCAAAGTTATAAAAATATAATATGGAGATTTAATTGAAATAATAAATAATAAGAATATAAGGGGGAGGGGTTCTATAAAAAAAATAATGTTATAAATAAGTAAAATATTTAATAATTAATAAAATTATTATCGACGGATCCGGATCCGTCGGTAATTTCGTAACATATTACCGTCGGTAATATTTATCGACAAACGAATTTCCGACAGATTTTTGTTATTACCGACGGATTTTGACCGTCAGTAATTTTAATATTTCTTGTAGTGAATGTTGTTTCGGGTGAGATTGGAAGAAATTGAAGGAGAAAGGGAGATTAAGAAGAAGATAACTGAAATAAGTGGAAGCACAAGCATTTTTCTATCTCACCTATGATTATAGATTTTCCGACAAAAATTAATCATCGATGGATGTTGCTATAAAAGAATCACAAATTTATAATCATAACTGAGATATTGTAATATTGTGTGAAGAAGAGAGCTTAAATAAGCAAAACTTCAAGCATTTGATGTCTCAGTTATAATTATATATGCATCTGAGAAATTGTACACATCTCAGTTATTATATATATATATATATATATTTCTGTGTGACAAGTTGTACATATGATCAGGTTTTTTTATTAGTCCTAGATAATCTTCAAATTTTGTAAACATGTAATTTTTTTTAAAAATCACAAGTATTTTTCACGAGCTTTCACGTACCGTAGTTTGATGGGAGAATCGAACCATTCTGGATTATCTAATAATGTTATGCGAGAAATACCAAAATTTAGAGTTAATAAGGACATCTGAAAAATGTAGGGATAGTCTTAGAAATTATGAAATATTTAATTTAAGCCTACAAAATTAATAGGATGAATTGCTGACTAGTCAAACAAGATGTGTGCCATGGTTTTCACCTGAGATTGTTTCAAAAAAAGTGGTAAATATATATTCCAATATTTGTGATTCATAAGGGAGCTAAACTTCTCTCCAAAACATTGTTTTCCACCACCATTGGCATGAAGTTATGAGTTGAACCAAAGTTTGTCCTGGAAAAAAAAAATAGCAAACATTTATAAAATTAAAATAATGATACCTCTCTAGTGGCCGGAAGACCTCAAACTATATGTTTCAGCAGCTGATGACACAATCGTTAAACGCTTTTATTAAAGAAAAGTGGAGGCTCGCCACATGTTAAATTACTTTTTTGATATTTTCTTTTATTTAATTTCATCCATTTATTATCAAAACAATCATCTTGTAATTTTTTAAAATTAGTCAATACTGTTCTTTTCATCTAATTGACAAAATAATAATTCTCAAGAACACATCAATTTCACACTTCTTTTTTTTTATCAACTGGAACTAATAAGACAGAATTAACCATATTCACCGGAACTTGTAATGTTGGACCATTACTTTATCAGAATGTTTGTTGCAATACAAACCTAAGTCGTCTATGTATTTTTGATGAATTTGTTGCGGATTTGTTGATGAATTTACTTTGAGTTGACACACAGGAGACAAGCTAAGTCGTCTATGTATTTTTGATGGCTATTGTAATATATTAAGGGCTCAGGTGTCAATATATTGATAGTTTCCCCTGTAATATGGAAGCAACAAAGATTGTATTTGAGCTAACAAATAAGTAACAATATTCCATAATTCGGTCATTCCTCCAATTTTGTGCATAAAATGAAAATCTGTTCAGTTGCTTATTCATTATAGAGTTTACACCAATTCTTTTGGTCTCTGCTGTTTTCCAAATCAGAAATTAATCAAATCCCAATCACTCATCTGGTTGAAAAACGGTGTACGTTGAATCTGTCTCTGTCTTGGAAACCTGCATACCAATCAACAAGAACTCAGTGAGGTAATCAGGGACTGAAGGGGGAACTTGTAACATGAACAATTATTGTGCCTGCCACCTTATTATCAGACTCGAAAAATAAGGTTTTTTAATGCCAAGGTTTTCCTCTAAAAATCATTAGATGATAATTAGAAAATAGTCTCCAATCAAAACAACAAAATGTCAAAATAGTTGTGAAGTGCCTAAAAAGAAATCTTACAAATATCATCAGCGAATAATGTTTCCTACAATATTCTATATTGAACATGAGGGAACGAATTCAATTTGTTGGCAGTAACTTGTTGGTTTCATGGCAAAGAACAAGTGTTTAAACATGCAATCGCCCACCAACTGAGGAAAACAAATTATGCTATGGTAGTGATTCAAAGAATGTTCTAACGCATACATAGATACATACTCATGCATATTATTTATCATATTTCCTTTTTGTTTTTGTGAGTGGTTTTCTTGTTTCATACTTGAAAAAAAAATTATGATTTAATTAACTTTTAATCTTGCAAATCAGAAATATCTCGATTTATACAAATAATTATTCAAAAGCTACTATAACAAATTTAACGCTTTCGTTCTATTTGCAAGCAATAATTATCTCTGAAAACACTTGTAAAAGAAGATAATAAAAGGTTTCTTCATAAACTAATATAAAAATTCTCTCGTATTGATTGCTCTAAAAATTAAATTTTAACTCATACAAAAATATTTTTATCTTATGATTTCTTTTTTCTTAATTTTTCTTTCTCATTTCTTCTCCTAAAGTGTTTCTGAAAATGTTTATCCAAACATTCATCACCTCATTCCTTCTTAAATGTCTATTGGAATACAAATTAGAAGTGTTTTTGAAAATGTTTATCCAAACATTCCAAACAGGCTAAAAGAAAAGCAGTTCGGCAACTATACCAACCTCAGCTACACCACAAAGGCTAGTAGGAAGTACAGGAACATGCGACGTCCAGAGAACAGGATCTACCAATGGTTCAACAGTGCTGGACGCAGTCAAAAGTGGAGCAGACAATAACTGTGTCAGTGAATAGACATTTTTTTGTAGAGGCAGTGATCCACTCATTTTCATTGCAATGTCAAGTCCTTCATTGCCACCATCATTATTCAAGGATTTCTCGGCTGCCTTGCCATGATCCAACTTAGTGATGGTATTTTTATTTTCATTCTCATCATTCTCATTCTTATTTTCCTGTTTCTTTGATGCTTTCTTTTGCAAGTTCCTGTAAGCAGCTGATTCAGACAAGATACTTAAAGCAGAGACTGAAGAACGTTCATGTTTTCTGTTTTCATGGGGCATGCCTAATGCTAGCAACTGGAATGGTTCTGAAGGATAGACTTTTTGTTCCACTGTCTCGAGTTCGTAGGAAATATCTTCTGCAAAACAATGTTTTTTAACGTCTGAAAATCTTGCTGAACCATCAGGTTGTCGGCTTCTATTAGACCCCCACCATTTGATATAGCTTGTTAAGTCAATCTTTCTTGCTATGCAGAAACTACTTAGATATTCGGTTTCTACTGCTGAATCTTCACCTGCAGTTTTAACATTGAGAAGTGGGATGATCATAATCTTGCAGAAAAAACAGTTGAAAATTAATTGAATACTTTCACTTCCTTTCAATATCCAAATGTGTTGCCCTTGACCAAATGAATTTGATTGGTATAACTCCGTTCAGAAGAGCATAGTTCAAAGTTGAATTTGACTAGAACTTACCATAATATATACTATTGAAGTTGTCAGATCCAGCCATACGACCATATATTGGATCCCATCGACTAATTGTTCGTACCACCACATGCAGAAAAAGGCAATGTAACATTAGACCATAAATTCACACATAGAGATGTAGCAGAGTGGAAAAGAACAAAATTTATTACTCATGAAGAACTAGTTGTACAGTGACAGAATCAACTGGCAGTGAAGAAATATTAGGGGTGCAGAGCAAAAAACAGAACGAAAGTAAGATTATCTTACGATGACCCCTCTAGATCAGTGTGATATGATCCAAGGAGAAGGAAAATGTGTATAATCATGACAATTTTAGAGTGCCCAGAACCTCTCCCTAAAATATAGTGCCCAGAACTCCTTTTCAGTTTGACTAAATTCCTATTTATTCTACTGATTACAAGTAAATAATTTATAATCCCCATGCTGATAGATGATGAATGTAAAAGTGTGAGCCTGTATGTGCACTTTAATTGCAAATATTTCGTATTGTTTTGACAGAATCGCACCCAGAGAGTGCTCGGTACTTGGATAGTCCTCTTGAAAAACCACTGCTCTTCCTGCACAAGGAATCACAAATAAGCAGCAGGATGGTTTCATGCTAGAAAATTTTGTAGTGAAGTATGTACACACCGCCGTAAAGATGCTAGGTATTCCTCTCTTGAAACATTTTGCATTTCTTCAAGATCTCTAGCATAATCAGTCACCTGTAGCATACAGCTCAAACTTGGTACAGAATTATTGTAATTACCAGAAAATAATAGGTGGTATGTGGTTTTACTACCAGTAGCACTAGATTTATAGCATCAAATCCTTGTTATCAACAAGATGTCAATATTATGCTAGTGGTATAATAGGGAAAGAAGGTTTTGCAAATGCTATTATCAATAGTTAACAAGCTAAGTGTACCTAACTATATCTAGAAGCACCAATCCCAACTAATAATTGACTCGTTTATAATTTCACATTTATGCAATCTCTAAAGCATCTTTTGATATAAAAAGGTAAAGAAGGAAATAAATAAACATCATTTGCACCCAGCAATATGAAAAGACAAAGTACCAAACTATACAGCATTGTTGAACTGAAGTATCCTGGAAATCATTATTCTCATTGAAGCAATTGTCTTACTGGGAAGTTTATGAGAGCACTCGGACCCCAATATTTCAGAGCAGCAAGGTCATATGCTCTAGCAGCTGCCTCTTCATCATCATATGCTCCTGTTTGTAAGCCATCAGCAACAAATATCGTTATGAATGATGCAGGATTGCATTAATAAACAGAAGAAGAAAGGGAAAATATAGGGAGAGGGTAGAGTTCAAGGAAAGATAGCACCAGATACCCAACTTACCCAAGTAAACTGGCATCATAAACGAATTGTTGTCCAATCAATCCATACACCTCATAAAAATAGATTATGTAAGTAACCGTGTGACATTTACTTGTCTTTTATGATCATATAAATATCTTTTGAAACAGACTGGGAAAGGTTTTCCCTTAGAACTGACCTTGTTTTCCTTTTTTATTCTGATTCTGGTTCCATGTACTTTTATCCCAAAGATGTGCTTCATAACGACCAGTCCATCTATGCCTACAATTAATTCATGAAAATAGCACAATGAGTCGATGATCAGAGACAGAAACCATTAAATCGCTGCACTAGTAACAAAACAAGACATAGTCAACCTTGATAACAAAGCCTAATAACAACAAAAAAATGTGACAATAAGCAAATCTGCAAATAAATGATAGCACAAGGATAAAACATATTTTAAAAATATATTCTAATGTGAAAATATATCTCTTATGGCATGTTGAAAATGAGATTTTCGAAGGAAAGGAAAGCAAGGACAAATTTTATATTTTTAAATTAAGAGTCATGTAATGTTTAGAATAATTTTTTTTTCTTTGTTTTATTTTAAGAAATTATCTAACTAGAGAATATTTATAATAAAATAAAATTGTTCTCCATCAATCTTCCCTCCAAAACTCCACTCACAAACATACCGTTAACATGTTAAATAAGCGACATAATAAGCTATTGAGCTTTCTCTGTATTTTCATTTTTATCCTCACTAATTTATTTGAAATCTCATTTTATCTCAAATAACTAAATAAAGTTTTTATGTCATTTTATATTTATTAACCAGCTTATTTGCTAATTTTACCATATATTTTTATTTTAATTAGCTGGTTTATGAGCCTTCATCTTTTCATTTTTCTAACGAATAGCTTATAAATCCAGGCTGTTTATAAGCTTTTCAGCCAGCCTACTAAACTAGTTTTACAAAACATAAATTTACTAGTTTCTCACACACAATGGTGTATGTTTTTCTAAAATCAAAAACATTTTATTTTGTCTTAATGTAAGTTTATGTTTCCTTAAATGAGATTATTCTAAAATACATTATTATAAAAGTCAGCAAATAATCACGAAATGCACTTTCTCAATCCAAAATGTGCAACAACAATGCAACTCTGTACATTCACTTGTCACTCACTCAACTTCGAGCAGAAGACAAGCAAACGCAAATTAATCCAAACGGAACATCGAACATAGCAAAACAAAAAGGAAAGCCAAAAGTCTCGCCACAATTCACATGCCAAAACCCAGTCCTAAAATCTATATATATACATAATATATATATATATATATATATATATATATATACACAAAATATATATAATATATATATATATATATAGAGAGAGAGAGAGAGAGAGAGACCTGGTAACGCCACGGTATATGGAGCTGCGTTTGCCCGCAGCAGAAGGAGGCATTTTGCTGATTCGCTCCTTCGCAGAACAAACTCTCTCTTTCTTCGGTTTCTTGAACCGCAACTGATCCTCGTTGGCCACCGTCGCTTCCGGAGTCTCCGAACCTCCACCAGCTTCGGACTTGCCAGGTTCGGAAGAAGACGAAGCCATCGACGGAAGCGAACCTAAGTAAACCCTAAAACTGGATAGAGAAAATGCGTTAGAAAAAGATGCAGTGTGAGTGTGTGAGGGTGGGCGTGTTTTCATTGGCATTGGAGGGAGATGATTATTGATTACTAGCTACATAGGATTCTCTGCAAGGGAGAGGAGAAAGTCACCAAATTACGAAAATGGGTATGCGGGTTACGCCTGAAATGCTCGCGTTCGGCTTTTAACTGAAAGTAACGGCTAGGATAGAGAGAGGGTAGAAGCGTCATTTGGGATTTTTAAAAATAATCACCGTCGTTTATAAAAACTTCATTCGATATTGAAGGGTTAAGAAGTTTTTTTTTATATATATATAAATATTTGTAATGGTGAGTTATTAGACGTATTAAAATTATGATTATAATATACGGGTATTCTTAGTATAAAATTTTATTACAAAATCTTATATTACTTTTTGGATATAAGACAAAAGATTTTATTTATTTTTTATTTAATAATATATCTCATTATAACATTTTGACTAATTTTAAAACTTAAAAAAAATAATATATATATATATATATATATATATATATATATATAATATGAAAACCTAATTTTTGGAAATTTTGAGTTGTTGTACTAATAGTATCACATTTCTTATAAAACTAGTGTAATAGATTTTGGTCAAGTTTTATTACATTTTCACCAAGACAAATTCTTTTTAGGATAGACTTGAATAAGATTTGAAAAAGAAAATAAAGTGCTGATCAATCAATTTTCATTTTGTTTTATTTTTTTTATAAAATACTTCATAATAGGAACTAAACCAATTAAATTAATATTAATTAATTAAAAAATACACAATTTTGTCATTAAAAATAAAAAATAATATTTTGTATGATAGTTGTCTTACTTTAACAAAATAATTATATATATATATATATATATATATATATATATATATATAATGACACCACAATTTTTTTTACAATTAATAACAATCAAAATTAATAATTGATTTAGTTTAAGTTCATATAATTTGTAAATAATAAATTCAATTAAATTGTAAATCTAAACCAATATAATGGATTAAGTTGATCCAATTAAGTTATAAATATGGGAGATTAAAAAGATTATTTATAAATTATGGGAATTAAAATAAAATTTAATCTAATTTCTAATAGAATCTTATGGTCAACATTAACTTCTATTTTAAAACTATATAACATGTTAAGTCAATTTTATTAAAACAAATAATCGAATAGTTTTAAAATTTATATAAAAAAATAGATTCAAAATAGGGACATTTATTAAATCGTTGGATTCGTTCAACATGTAACTTTACGACACATAGATGAGAGAATAAATTTCACGGTTAATATTTAAGCCACTTCAAAGATATGGAGTAAAAAAAAATTCTTGAAAATAAATATTTTATTCACCTTAAGTTGTTTAAAATTAAAAAAATATATATATATTTCTGATCAAGTTTTAGGTAATGACATCTATTAAAATATTCATATTTATTTTTAATCAATTCTTACTTAAAAACTCTCTTTAAATATATTTTTAATGAAATAAATTTATAAAATGTTTTTAAATAACTAAATCTAAAAATATAAATTTAGGATTTAAAAAGTTCAACATAATAACTAAATTTAATAAAATAATATTTTTATAATATATTTTAAAACTTATTTTTTATAAAGAAAAAAATAAAGATTATTATTATCACGTAGGTTTTAATAAAAATTACAAATATAAAATATATTAAAAATACAAGATAGATAATAATTAAAATAAAATAAAATAAAATAGAATAATTATTATTTAAAGTTAATATAATATATGAAATAGAAAATTAAAATATATAATATATTTTCTAAAAAATTATATTAAAAAATTGATTTTTCACCGAAATTAATTCAACCCAAAAAACTCAGTGGGTTTAATCTGATGTTTTCAGTTTTATCCTAATCTAATTGCAATTTAACTATTTAAAAGAAATCGATCGATTCGCCACCAGATTCGGTTAGATTTTATTTTATCTTAAATTAATTATTATATCAAAACTTGTTTCGCATTAAAATTATTTTATATCTCTTTCGTACATATTTAAATTAATATGGTAGATATTTTAAGAAATATAAACATAATTTTACTCTTATTATTACTTAAACAAAACATCAACTAAAAAAAAGTAACAAATAGTTATTAGTAATAAAAACCACATTTTCTTATAAAATATGAATTATTTAATTATTTTTACTATTGTTAAATTTGAAATATGACACCAGCAATAAAAGTAAGTAACATATGGTTATAATCTATATAAAAAAAATATAAATTACATTTGATGTAAGTTATTGACTTGTAACTTTTAACTGTATAATAAATAATTAAATTATAATGGAAGCACAATTTTTTGTTACTCTTTTATAATTTTTGTCATCCTTTATAGTTCCTCTCAACAATAAATTTGTAGAATTTCTAATGAAACATAAACCAATTCAAAAATAAAATAAAAAATTGATTAAATTTTTTATTTTATTTTTTGAAATTATTTTGTTTGGTTAGATTTTTAATCAAAAATTATAATATATATTACTAAAATTAAAATATAAGTTATATTAATAATTTTTTTTTTTAATTTAAAATATGTATTATTATTATTATTAATTAAAGTGAATGAGAAAATATATAAAATAAATTAAAATTATAAACATCACAATTAATTAATTATGTATGATAATTTTATAATATATTTTTTATTTAATAATTATTTTGTTATAATATATTTAATAATTTTAGTCCAGACCCAATTGTATTTAAATTTTATATTTAGAATGATGCATCTTTATAAAAGATAGAAATGACATTCTATTATTGAGTTTGTGTGGTATTGTTGGCAGTGAAATGATAACACTCAAAGCCAATTTATCATTGTTTCTTGTAAGCTTTCATGCCTAAGTGCAGTAAAAGTAAAAGGACCGTTGATAGTGCTAAAAGCAAGAGAAGTTATGTATAAAAAAATGGAATGGTGGGCTAAATGGTGGTTAGCATGACAAGATAGTTGCCAATGCCAATGTTTGTGGTCCGTGCTTTGAACTTGTGAAGTGCCACGCACTAGTTAGTGGTGCAATGTTGAGTTTTTGAAACGTGGGTTCCCCCTTCCAAACAACGGGTGTCCAACATGCCAAACTACGGGTGTCCAAGATGAAGAACGTGGCCACAAAGGCTTCACTTTCCTTCTTTGATGGTAATTTGAGCTTTTCATGACGCATGTCAGGGACAAGAAACCATTACCACCCACTATCAGTGGATGTATCATGTATGGTATTTGGTCCTTTTAGAGACTGCATTCATTGGAATATACAGGATCCTCTTTCTTCAGCTCTTTAATGGCTTTAATGGCTCTGGTCCATTAAATGGCTCTGGTCTGCTCTGAGATTTAATGGCATTAATGGCTCTGGTCTGCCTTGGTCCCATGGAGGTGATTCATTTCTTATGGGACTTTTATATTTGTCCACTGTCCCATGGAGGTGATTCATTTCTTAAGGGACTTGTATATTTAACATAGTTGACTATCCGATCAATTGTTAAATCTGTTTGACGGAAACTGAGAAGTTCTCGGCAACGTGAGTTGTGGTTGATATGGTTGATAAGAGCCATGACAGAAGTGCATGTGCATGTATGGTATTATCCCTTCTACATAATGTCATGTATGGTATTATCCCTTCTACAATGTCTTGTATGGTATTATCCCTTCTACATAATGTCATGTATGGTATTATCCCTTCTTCTTATGTATACACAACTAAGTGTTACTCCTTGTAGTCTCTCGGGAAAGATACTTGTGTTTTGGTACTATAAAATAGAAAAATCAACATTTGTTATAGTTGGACTAAATTAAGTTAACACCCCTTTAAGTTTCACTCAACAATCCTTTTTCTATATTCTTACACTATTCCTTTTTCATTGTTTGAAAAAAATTGCATTTAACTCAGCAAATTTAATTGTTGTGTTCTCATAGGAGGCTTTTGTAACAGATAAAAAGATAGACAGTTTGTACAATCTCCAAAAATCTGAAGTCTAATATGCAATTAACTCTTGTAGTATGTTATCATTAAAATCAGAATTATAGATGGTTGAAACTGATGTCTGACAAAAAAAAAAAAGACTGACCACTTGCACTATTATGTTGCCTGCCAAACTTACCAAAACAGGAGTGACCTCATGAGATCAGCTTTTAATCATGAGACATGACAATGGTATCATGACCAACTCATTTCTTCCATTCATAATGTGTGATCATAGAAAGCATCCGAAACATTGATGCCAATATCCACCAAATTTCACGGTAAAAATACAATATAAGAGGTCTATACCACGTTTCAATTTATTTCAGAAACATTTTGAACCTTAGTGACTAGTCCTAAGATAGAAAATATCAAAGAGAAACACTGTCGTCCTTTGAAAAATGTCAGACGTTCTCCAAAAAACTGCTGCCCCAGAAAAATTTGAAGTCAAGTTGAGTAGGAAAAGTGTTGTGAAAGCACTCAGTCCTTCACCAGAGCCATTTACAATTACTCTCTCAAATCTTGACCTGCTTTCAGGTCGTTTTCCTGTGACATACTTGTATTTCTACCGCAAACCACAATCAGATAGCTTCAAGGCTTTTGTTGATGCTCTTAAAAGCTCTCTAGCACAAATACTTGACCACTATTATCCCTTTGCTGGCCAAATTGTTCAAAATCCTAAAACTAGCGAGCCTGAGATAATATGTGACAACAATGGTGCTCTAATCATTGAAGCTCACACAAATATCCCTTTAAGGAATCTAGATTTTTATAATCTCAATGAAACTATTCAAGAAAAGGTAGTTTCAGTTGAACCAGATTTCCCCACGCAAATTCAGGTGACCGAGTATTCATGTGGAGGCATTTCTATAGCATTTACTTTTGATCATGCATTAGGTGATGCCAGTGCCTTTGGTAAGTTCATTGCTTCCTGGTGTGAAATGGCTCAAAAGAAACCACTCTCATGCATTCCAGACCATACTAGACACCTTCGTGCACGTTCTTCTCCTAATTATCAACCATCCTTGGATCAAAATTTTATTAGGTGCACCATGGAAGAGATACAGAACATACCAATGAACCATATCTCATTGAAACGCCTTTATCATATCAAAGCATCAAGCATCCACATGCTGCAGAAACTTGCTTCTGTGAATGGAATCAAGAAAACTAAGATTGAAGCTTTCTCCGCATATGTATGGAAGATAATGATTGGTACCATTGATCAAAGGCAGGAAACCTGCAAGATGGGTTGGTTGGTGGATGGAAGAAAAAGAATGGAAAAAGGTGAGAATTTGATGTCAAATTACATTGGTAACGTGCTGTCTGTGACATTTGGGGAGGCAAGCATGCAAGAATTGAAGGAAGGCTCTATATCCGACATTGCTAACACAGTGCATGAGGCAATTTTAAAGGTAAACAATGAGGATCATTTCTTGGACCTGATTGATTGGATTGAGTGCCATAGGCCTGGTTTGATGCTAGCCAAAGCAGTTTTGGGTCAAGAAGTACCAACTCTAGTGGTGTCCTCAGGACAAAGGTTTCCTGTCACTGAAGTTGACTTTGGATTTGGGACTCCCTTGCTAGGGACAATGTACACTACCATTCCAAGTTTAGGAACTGGTTACATGAACCAAAGGTTAAGTGCCAAGGGTGATGGTTCATGGACTGTGTCTGCCATCTTGTGGCCTGAACTGGAAGCTGCATTGATGGATGACCCAATTTTCCATCCCATGTCTGCTTCTCATCTTGAACTTTAGTCCAGTACATGCTTTTCATTGTCACTTTTTTTTAGGAAGTATTCCGATAAATAATGTTTATCTCGATCTTAAGTTGTCGGTTGTGTAGCTAAGCACACAACTTGTCAACCAATTGTACTTTGAAAACAAGGACGCATTATGAATACCAAGCTTCCTTTGCATTTACATACCAATAGATTAGTTGGGGACAAGAGGAACAATACTTGTGCAAACAAACTTATGAAGAAGGTCAATCAAGTGGTTTCAATTACCAGTTACACAATTGTGTTAAAAATCTAAAATCCACTCTCGATGAAAAATCAATGGAAATAAAAGTAAAGTTGCTGAACAGCATAAGCCTATCAGAAAATTATAGCACAACTGTATAAGAATGTCTACTTTACAGTCTACAACCAGTGACTGATCAACAGAACTAAACAAATTAGAAATCGATATACCTAGTTCAATATTCAGATATTAGAATTAGAATGCTTGTGTAGAACTGAACCTGTGTCAAATATGACAGTCACCAAGATCACTTGATCAGCCTCCAAATAGTCAACTGATTAACTTCACTTGTGTTCTTCCCTTTCTTTGAATCTCTTTCAGCAATTACAGCAGAATCAATGGATAAACATTCCTCAATTGACAAATGTAAAGTAAAAAAGAACCAGAATAGAATAGGTATAAAATAGCATGAGATAAGTTTGGGTAGCATTAACATTTCAATTATGCTTAGTACTTCGAATCAGTTTTTGTAATTAAATTTGTACTGCACTGAAACACTTGGTGATATGAAAACAAAACGTTACATTTCTATGGATTTAGGGTGAAAGTTGTGTATTTGTTCCAACATGCTCTGCAATTAAAAAGCAACAACATAAGAAATAACAGATACATCAAAGATGTGAGGGATCGTAGAAAGTGAAATTTGGTCTCTACAGTGTCATGTACTTCTACATTTTTGGGCACAATGACTTCTTATCACTGTGACAAGTTTCTATAAAAACATTTCTAGAAAAATAAATAAATTTCTTTATAATTTAAAATTAATTTATATACAAAATAGAAAAAAGGGTTATTTAGAGAAACCATAAGAAAATAAAAGAAATAAATAATGAAATAAACTTCAACATAAAATAAAATTAGCTCATACACAAACTAAAAATAAGAATTTATAAAAATTATATTATTATTTTTACAAATAAACTAATAGGCGTATATTAATTTTTGTCTTGTAAAAAAATTCATTTTACTTTTTATTTTTATTTTCCTTCTAGAAATATATATAAAAAAATTTTTGTCCAAACAAATCAATATAGTATCCACAAAAGAACGCAAGATGATAATTAAGTACAATCCAGCTTCAATATAAATAAATAATTAAGTAAATTTTGATTGACTACTTTGCAAATATATGGAAAATAATTAAAAATACTAAAACAAATTAGCTCAATATATCATTTGTTAAGAAATGTAATATGACGTAAGAATTAGCAGCTTGAGAAAAATCCTGCTAAGGGCAAGATGCCAAAACATTGCCATTTGCATAATCAACCTGACCACACATCCATTACAACAGCTTTCCTCACCATTAACATAACTTCTCCCGCAACAATAAGCATGCAGTCAGCAGAACTTCATTTTCTCAACCAGTAGATTTCAGTATTGCACCAGAATGAAGTGCCAACTAACTATCTATAGTGGTTGCTCAGCAGGAAAGAAAAAAATCCTGCCTGTAATCCTTCACATGTTATCTCCCAGCTTATATATGCAGTTGCATGTATAAAATGGCATTGCCAACCTCCTACACGGTCAGGGAGATATGACATCTTAGTCGTGTTTCACCAGCTTGAGTATTCGACTCATCTATCAATTTCTTTCGAATTTCCTTTTTGGCTTTTGCGACTTGGAAGGTCGTGTAGGCACATTAGAAGCTGCTTTATCTTTTGCCGTATTAGTCATCTTCCCACCACCACCAGTGAAACTTTTGTTTCCACTTTTCTTGCCTTTTCTACTTTTTTCTGGTCTTCTTACATTAGGATTTTTGGCACTGGAATGCCTACTTCTCTTGGGTAAACTTAATCCATCATTACTGGTAGATTTAAGTGCTCCTTTTTGGCCAGGCTTGTCTGTCTCAAATTTGTTGTCCCTCTTTCTCTTTTTGGTCTTCATTGAATTTTTCTCTGGGGTAGTTGATCTTTCAGGCTTCCTCCACTCTGGCCTACAAAGTGAGAGAGAACATAGGACTCCAAATCAGTTTGCAAGAAACAAAAGCTCAACTCATTTTTTTCACAAGCAACTAAAACATACCTCGTGGTAGAAGAATCTTCAGGGATATTTTCTGAATCTTTAGTGACTGCTTCACTTGATTTGCCATGTCGATTCTGCGAGTCAATAGACACCATAATAGAAACTTTTATTAAACCTGTAAGTAAGTCAGCAGTACACCATCTACAGATATTAAAAATTTTAAATGAGCTAGAAAGTAGTACAAAATCCAAAGAAATAAAAAGGAAAAAAGAATTTCCCACCAACCAAAAACTGATTAATTATAGTTTTATTGTGAATATTCTTTTAGCCATGGTTTGCAATGTTGTCTTTAAAAATTCTGATGGAAGCACAGTAAAAATATTAAAAACATAAGACGTAAAAAGTCACAGATGATAGATAAAAAGAAAAGAAATGAAAATAAAACTAACAGCGATATGGAACCTTAATTGTGCTTTCATAATGAGCAGAAATTTCATTTCCTTGGCTGTATTCACCGTACATATTTTAATTTAACATTTTTCCCAAACAATTTTAATTAAAAAAATAAACAACAATTAATCCAACCAATTTAACAAAAGTCACTTTGGAAAGAGTTAACGTATGCCAGAAAACAGTTGGGAAAAATAAGAACCAAATGAAGAGCAGGTATAACCTTTGCCTAAATAAGAACTGAAATTTGTTTCCCTTTTTATTATGGTACTGAAGAAAAACGTGGCTTTTAGCATGATTAATGTCTTACTAACATTTTTAACCTTTAAAGCACAAGCCTAATCATCCAAAAGCTAAATCTTATACGAATTTTTAAGCTACTATGTTGCTGACTTCATGAATTTGCATACAATGCTGTATGTAACATATGGCTAGGCCGGGATGAAACTTAAGCTACAGAAGTACCATTGTAATCATAGTCTTTTAAAGAATCCTGAAAACAATACCTCTAGAACTGTCTTCAGAAAAAACTTATAGTTGTCCGGGGTAACCAGTTTGATAGCAGCAGAACCACACTTCCGTAATAATATTTCAAATATAACAGTGACCTGCAGAATACCAAAAACACATTATTCCTATCGTTTTGTCAAGTATACACATCAATGTGTTAATGTTGTGATGATGCATCAAATTTAGCACACCAGCATGTTTGGGACCTGGAGCTAAACATTAGATATTGTACATGCCTTTGATCTAAAATGATGTCTTGAAACAGACGACCAGGGGAGGATTTCAGTAATAACATCTGAGAGAATATTCTGCAGCTCCCTTGCTTGTAAGCTAGATACCATCACTTTAACAAAGCCCAAGACAGCCTGTTACAGATGTAAGATTTAACAACAATAACAGAAAGATGTCCAAACTCAAAAATATGCATCTTAAAAACGTAGAATACTCACTTTTATGGTTTCCACATCTTTGGTTTGCAGCAGAGATAAAAGAGAAGGGACGAGATCTGGAACAGAGATTAAAAGATTTGTATCCTGGTATACCAATACAGAAAGCGCAGACACTGCTCCACTTTTTATATGGGGAGATGATCCAGAAAGATAACCCATTATCTGTATATTAAGAACATATATGAGCAAAAGTCACTGACATATTTCACAAAATGCATACTATCTACTCTAATTACAACATATGATGTAAGCATTATCATAAACAAAATAAGTTCATCCACTCCACACAAACTGTGGACGCAGCATTGGTTGCACGATTGTTAGCTTATAGAACAAAACATGAAAAATGCATGATAATTGGGGGATGTTCAATACTTAATAGAGCGATATCCCACAAGCATATTTATGAGCAGCCAAGTAGCTCAAATCTTCTCAAATTAGTGATTCTCTGTTAAAAACAAGTAAAAATGAAATCATGCATCTTACCATGCTAACTAGTTTGTGATACGGTTCAAAAGAACCAACAAATGATGAGTCTCTCAAGGTAGAACTTATATTTAAGAGTAAATCATATGCTTCTTTCCTGGTTTCTTCCTTTCCCTAAACAGAACAATTGAACATAAATCAGTACAGTTATCCAGATAACAAAATCTAAGCCAATGAACTTCAAGAAAGTGTCTTGGCATGTACTTGATACACTTACATCCTTTAATGTGAGAATAATTTCATTGAGAATAAGAAAAACCTTTGAGCTCTCCTCCTCTTCTAAACCAACCTGCAGAATGCACACTCACACGTATATAGCAAAAAATAAAGAGAGCACTGGATAATGTACAAAATTACAACTGGATATAAATGATATGTACCCTTCGCACCCAACTTCAGAGATCAAAGAATAAGAAATACAAACATTATCAAAGCAACTGGGCTAACAAGCAAAACCAAGCAAGAAATTATGTTTAATATGCAATAGTAAACCAGCTTCACTGTAGTTTCAACAATCAAAGGAAAAGAAATGGCTACTAAATTTCTTAAGAAGCATAATCATATAAACTTCTATAGTAAGAATGTGTGTAACAACTGAAATTCTGAAAAACCTAAAGATTACAGGTGTTGTGGAATCGAGTGCAGCAACTTTCAATACTGCAAGTTGGTTACCAGATTAAATTATTTTAAAAAATTATGGCACTCAGAAAAAGCATTTTAATTGCATTCAAAAATACTTTTAATAGAAAAAATAAAATGTTTAAAAGTACATTAGTGCATAATCAAGACATCAAGTAAATCTTGAATCTGAAGCTATGACTGAACTAGAACCAAAACAGACAAAGCTATTAGTCAGGCTAGCTATCCAGTTTTGGTGGTTTTAAATACAGAAATAATTGAAAATGCACATGGACTTAGCAGTACAAGGAGTTGGATGCTAAAATAGATTTCAGCAATATAGTTGCCACAAAATAATAGAAGCATGTTACACATTGTCATATCTAAGATGTGCAGATTAACATAAATTGTAAATAAGAATGAAGCATTATCATAATTCATAACTGATAATTCTGACCTTCACTGCATGTACCATCAGCAGGCGAAAACAAGAATATCGACTTCTAAGAGATGCAATAGCAGTTGGAGGTTTTAAGCCATGCAATAAATCAATTAGCTCAATGTATCGAGCAGAAGAGAAGCATGGATTCTCCTGCATCATTAGGCAACAATACTGAGATAGATTGATAGAGTTGAAAAAGAGAAAAACATATGCAATATATGATAAACTAAAGCCATAAAAACAGGATGAAACTTGGACTTTGGGTCATGCTGGGCCAATGTATTGCGTGGTCCATTAAGGAAACCCTGTGAGTATAGTAAAATGAAAAACAGGATTGTATCCCATTAACAAAAAAAAAACAGAGGGATAATTGTTTAGTAAAGGAAGAAGGAAACCCTCGCCTCTCCAAAACAAAAAAGAAACCTTTCGCACTGACTCATTGTGTGCAACTACCACCATCACCCTGTCACTGGGTGAAGCCACCAGGCACCCTTTTTGTCGTCTTTCTTCCTGTACACCTGTTGTCACTGTACAGCCACAGCATTGTCACACCATACCCTCCTATGCCATTGTACGTGTTTGTTTCCATCGCACTGGTGTTGGACTTTGCCATCACTACCATGATATTGTCATACTGATTCGTTTCCTCTGTCCTTATGTCAGACTCTGTCATCAACACCAGTGTTTATCACAGCTGTGCCTTGATTCACACCAGCCCCAATAAGAGTATTGTAATGTTGTTGAGTAAGGGGCAGTGGTATTGCAATTTGTATGATCAATTTTTGTTTTCTAATAACAATATAAGTATGTATTCTGTGAATTTTTTAGTGAAGTGTGTATGTTGTGATGTCTATCTATGTTGATGAATCTACTTGTTAGACAATTTAATTATTTTTGTAAATGAAAATTATATTGATGTACACTTCATATTTACAAAATGGAACCTGAAATTGTAAATAAACATTATGATTTGCCACCAGACTTAGAAGAACTTGAGAAAGAGGATAATGATATTGATGGATCAAGTAAGAGACCTAGGACAACTACATTATTACAATGTTCATTTCCAGTTTCAGATTCCATTATGTAAATATTTAGTGTTCATCAACACAATGATCATTCACAGAAACAGTAATACAAATAATAATGTTGTCTACAAGTAAATTCATCAACACAAACATCACAATATACATACTCCAGTAAAATTTTCACAGTATACTTAATGGACTAGGCAAGTCACTGTATATATACTTATGCTCTGTTATAGAAAAAAAAAAGAAGAAGAAGGGAAGATCCATCATACAAATTACAATACCATTACTTCTTGCTAGTACTCTTACCTAGGAATGGTGAGACGGTGATTGGGGCTCATGGTGCCGTTAACACAACAGCACAATGACAACGATGATGTGTGACATCGAAGCAGTGGCAAGGACAGTGTAACAATGAAAAAAAATCTAATACCAGTGTAATGAAAACAACCCAGCACAACAACACTGCCCTAGCGATGGCAACATCTGATTCCAAGATGGTGGAAACGAACTAGTACAAAGACAACGAATGTTGTGGTATGATGACAACATGGTGGCTGTGGCGTGCAGATGAAGTGGTAGTTGTGCAGTGACAACTAGAAGGAAGAATAGAAAGAGGGTGATGATGGAAAAGTGGTTGTGGTGCACTGGCTGCATGCAGTGAGAATATGATGAGAAGACGCCATGGTCTGGTGGTGGCTGTACACAGTGAGTTAGTAACTATGGGCATTCTTTTCGTTTTGGAAAGGTGATCCAGCAAGGGTTTCCTCCTTCCTTTACTCAACAATTGAACTAATCCCGCTATTTTTTTCCTTAATGAGCTACGAGGCCCTTTAAAACTTTTTTCTTTTTATTACTCAACTCGCAGAGCAGAGGGAGTATCTAGGATACTCAAATTTTCTAAGAGATAGATAACAAGACTACAAGAGAGAAAATGAAGCAGAAAAATCCACAAATCCAGACCTCCAAAATTTTGCTCAATGTGTTGTATGCTTCATGATGAACACTCTCATCAGTTGCCTGCAAAACCAAAAGCATACATGATATTCTTTTACACAATTATATAAGTTCGTCAACAGAATAAAAGAAAGCAATGATAATATTAATAAAAAATATTCTTCCAACTTTGAAAATACCTGAAATGAACGTGTAGTTAAATCATAAATTATCTGAATAAGATTATCGTTTGCTCCTCCAATAAGACAAGATGCCATTTCCAATATCAGACACCTGTAGAACAAAATGATTTTCATTTGTTATTAACTAAATAATAACACGAAACTGAAAGGTAAGTTTTCAGTGTATACAGTTTCCAGATTATTAATTTTAATTTGGGAAATATCAGATTATTGCTAAGGATGATGTAATCATGTAAAAGCTCAGTCCTTCAGCTAATATATATGAAGGTTAGCTTCTCAACAAGATTATTGTTGTAAATAGCGGTTTATTAGGACATAAATATCTTTAAGATCTCCACATTGATTTGGATAAAATATCTTTAGAGTCCTCATATTTATTTCAGCATATTTTGTTTCCTTATTTGAGAGAAATTGATGTTACAAATAAGAGAATCTGAGAATGTACATGGTGTAATTGTTATTAATAAAACTAAACCTTATTTCTCTACATAGTTCAAGAATTATCAAGTGAAAAAACAACTCTCAAATAATTTTGTTCAGCTACAGAAAAACAAAAGTTATAAATATCAGCAGCTCGACTCTTGAGCAGATGGGAAAAGGCGCATGAATGATTTATCAAATCGCTTAACATGCTTCCCTACGCTATAGTCCTTCAGCATGAAACACAGACAATGCACCATCCTTTTTTTTATCATAAATTTAACTTTTAGAAGAATGCAGAAGTTAAGGATTAAACTCTTGACCACTTGGCTAAGTTAGCTTTTATTTACTACATATTTTAAAAATAAACAGCCAAAATTAGATGAAAAATAGAGTCTTTAGATTGGCAGTTCCAGCCAATCACTCAATTATTTTCCTTTACATGTTGGTCAATGGCATACTTCTATGATTAAACTTAGTGGAACTATGCATAATCTTCCATCACAAATTGGGCACTGCAGTGTAGCTGTCAAAGCAAGACCAATATAATTTGGGAAATGCTAACTGACATATCAACACTGACAATTATTCTTGTATAAATTAATCACTATACCTCTGAGAGCATCCCTTCAAGTCACCTTGATTGCTGTCTACCACTCCAGGACTTGTCAATATTTTAGCTTCACCTTCAGAATCTACAAATTGAGACCTCTTAAGCAGAGACAAAAGAACCTCTTTGGTTACAGAAGAATCAGTGACAGAAGCCAGGCACCCAATTGCTCCCTGAAAAAGAAAGAGGAAAAACTGTTATTCCAAATTACTTATTATCAATACATTAATATAAAGTAAATAATGACCAAGATCAGAAAGCAGTTGAGAACTGCATGTAAAGAATCCATCAACCATCATACTAAGGGCAAGGAAAGTAAGAGGCATCATTAAGAACCAATAATGTTCAGCCTAGAAATTCCCCAAAATTATTTTAAATGGCCCAAATAGAATACTTTCAAACATGAGCTGAAAAAAATAATTTATTCATTTACTAAAACAAAATAAAACATAAGAGAAAGGCATCACTAAGTTAAAAAAGATTGTTTTCTTTTACGACATTTTGTTCAGTGATTAAGGGTGCGAACCTAGTTGGATTGCTTGGTCCTTAAGTGACATTACATGTTTTATTTTAAAAAAAAAGAGAGAAAAAGTTATCATTCAATATGGGAGAATAGTAACACAAGTGATAAGTGCATAACCTTTAAACATATGCGGGTTTCAGGAAGTGAGCTAATAAATAAATCTGATAAAACAAAAAGCAACTGATTTGAACAAGACGCCAAAGACTTTATGTTTTTGGTAGCTGCTTTCTTTGAATAAGTAGGTTGCACGCCAAACTCTGACAAAAAATCATATTCACCATGGCAATCTTCCATACTCCTTTTCGGGCTAAGTGCAGCTTTGTTCTCATTTACAAGAATCTGGACAACATTCATAATCATTTTAGGAGGAAAAACAATTGAAAAAAAAATATAAAACAACAAAAATTATGAGTGTCTCCACCAGTTTGTGGAAGTGTTACCTGTAATGCCTTGGAAACAATTTCATGCATGAAATGATCCTTCTTAAGAAAACTAATAAGGACATAAGAGAGACGAGTAAAACTTTGGTAAGTATCAGTTGCATGACGACAAAAGCCAGGTAGCAATCCCCACAGTCCATGTGCGCAAGCCAGCATATCCTGACTAATCTCTGACTTTTTTACTGAAAGAAACAGGAAAATTTTTGCCCAAAATTTGAACAAAAATGTGATTGTCATAAAATGAGAATTGCATGGACAGCAGCTAAAGGGAAAAATATTTTGAGAACGAAAAAACATCATCAGAATATTCCAAATTCTCTAATGGCTACAAATTAGTTTCCTTTTCCTGTTCTTTTTATCTAAACAAAAAGAAAAAGTATTATCATTCACTATTTACAAACTCAAGATTATTTTGAGAAACTTCTCCAATATGAAAGTAATATAAAACCAGACAAGCTACATACATCTCTAACCCAAAAAAGATAAGAAAAAGGGGGATAATACTCAAGGCTATGCAAGTACCAATGATAGAGAGAGAATAAGCACAAGAAAATAACTCAAGTTTCCTACAGCTTAAAAGAAAAGAAAAAGGGGAGAGAAAGAAATCAGGATCAAAGCAGATAACATTAAATATACCTTTCCGACTAGCCTTCTTAAAGGACTTGGCAAGAGGCATGATATGCTCCATGTAGTATGCAAGTGATGCACCACTAACATAGCACTTTAAGATTGGTACTAGCCAAATATTTGCATACATATAGCTGTGTTCATCAAGAGAAATAGGTACAAGTGAAAGAAATCTCTCTATCCCCATAGCATAAACAGCAGACCCAATGCATTTCTTAAGCTGCATAAAATGAAAAGCAGATAAACCAGAAATCAGTATAAATTGTACCAGAACAGAAATAACGGTAATAGAAGAGTACAAGTAGTAAGCAGTAATCAATGTTTTAGAGAGTACAGATGATGGCTAAATAAGTAATCAGAAAGAACACAGGAATAGAGGTTCAACTAGGGTGAGCTGCTGATGAACTGGCATTCACAATATGGCAATGATGCTACTCAATTATAGTATGCCAGAGACAAATAAACAAATTTAAATTAATTAAGTATACATGAAATAATTTGAATACTATTCACATACTGCATTATTTTTTATCTTTAAACTAAATAAGGAAAAAACAAGGGTAACATTAATATGACAACCTAATTTATTTCATATATTACATTGACTGTGTAACAAGCAAACAAGTATTTAATATATCAAAACAGACATAAGTATATGTAACAAGTCCCACATTGGGGAGGTCTCCTTACCAGGGAGGCCTTATAAGGTAGGAGGTTCTCCAACCTCTTGAGCTAGCTTTTGAGGGATGGTTCCCCTCTTAGCCTTATGGTTGTTTCAATGGTGCTTTCATTGAGAGTCAGCCAACTCGAGAAGGGCTACCCACGGAGGGTTCTGACCGCCAGAGGGTTCTGACCACTGGAGGGTTCTGACCGGTAAGAAAGCCGAGTAAAGTGCTAGTGAGTGAAGTGTCGGTGAGTGAAGTGTCGTGGAGTGCAGCCATCGAGGACGCTGGCTTTCGAACGGGGTGGTATTGTAACAAGTCCCACATTGGGGAGGTCTCCTTACCAGGGAGGCCTTATAAGGTAGGAGGTTCTCCAACCTCTTGAGCTAGCTTTTGAGGGATGGTTCCCCTCTTAGCCTTATGGTTGTTTCAGTATACTGAACATTAAAAAAAAAAAAAAAAACTATTCACATAAAGTGTTCCAGTAAGGATACACAGTGCTGATCTAAAATCAAATAATATGTCATTTTTCACCTAGCACCCCAAGTACCTTACCAACAATTTAGCCGGCAAGAAATTATATTTACAAAATCTTAACTAAAGTTATCTATAGCTAATTGTTAATGACTTGAACATATGATGCACAAATTGAACTACTCCAAAAAAAATTAAAATGAGTGAGAAACAAACATAATGAGTCCTATGATGGCATGTTTAAGAAGTAGAAATCAATCTATCAAAATTTAGATATGTGGGAACAGCTATAGAATCCTTTATGGGTACTTACATGCTCATTATGAACCTTGCCTCCAGAAATTTGAGTCATCAAGTCGGCAAGTTTAAGCACAATGTTCCTCATCAACAGAAATGAGAATTCTCCTTTAACCAAAGAAAAATAGAAGAGAATAAGAAGAGATGAAGAAAATGTACTTTAATAACTATTATTCTTTTAAAGAAGAAATCTTATTATTGATAAAAAAAAATGTTATAACAAACAATAAGACACTATCTCCCCACAAAGAAATAAAAGCACAAACACAAGATAGCAAAAAGAATGAAAACAATCAAGCACATCAATCTGTAAGAGAATACTCAACCAAACAATTCATTGTTAGTGTATAGCTTTGTAAATGGGTTCTATCTATCTTAAACACAAAAGGAGAGTCCAACCCAAAAGGCTACTAGTCCATTAGGAGAGCGAACCTCAAGATTTAAGTACCACATCAAGTAGTTTACCCTATTCAACATGAGACTCTTAACATTACCACCCTGTTTAAGGGCCAACAACTATAGCGGGTTTCACTCTATTACATTGACCCAAAGATAGTTATGTTCTCTTTGACGACTTCACAAATCTATCTGTTTGTATTTGTTGAAAGTCCCACATCGCCTACCTCATGTCATTTGGTATGGTTTAAATACATGTTAGGTTACTCCACATATTGCCAATTGGTTTTATGTTGGAACCTTAACATGGTATCAGAGCAGGTTGGTCCTGCTCTATCTGTCCGGCCACCGTCCGACCATTTTCGGTCACCGTCCGGCCATTTTCCGGTCACTTTTCGGCAACCGTCAGTCCCCCGTCCAGTCACCTTTTTTTGCTGCCGTCCGACAACTTTCCGACCACCTTCCAGTAACCTTCCGGCTATCTTGGGTGTTCTCTTTCTTACAGGTTCCATTGTCTCCTTCTTACATCTACATTATTTAAAACATGTCGTCAGGGCCCACAACCTCCTTTTCCGGAACTCCCACGATAACGGTTGAGAAATTAAATGGAAAAAATTACATGTCTTGGTCCTCTTCAGTGGAACTTTGGTTCCTTGGACAAGGGTTTCACAATCATCTAGAAGAAGACGGAACTAAGATACCAGAAGATCAGGCTCAACAATGGAAAAAGCTTGATTAACAACTATGTGCTCTACTGTGGCAATCAGTAGAACCAATTATTTTGAACACTCTCAGATCCTTCAAAACATGTAACTCTTTCTGGAAAAAAGCTCAGAATATCTTCGCAAACGATATCCAACGCCTCTATGATTCCGCTAATCGATTAGCCTCTCTCAAGCAATTGGATATGATGACCTTTATTGCTAAAGCTCAATCAGCAGTTGAAGAATTAAAGATGTTCCTAGAGGTGGATTCGTTAGAGGAGATAAAGTAAAAGTTGGATAAATTCTATATGGTTATGACTCTCCGGGCCATGAATTCAGAATTTGATCATGTTAGAGATCAAATTTTAACTAGACAAGAAGTTCCTTCTATGGAAAGTTTGACTACAAGACTGTTTCGTGTTCCAACTCTCAAAGGAAAAAATAATCAAGAACTTGTTGAATTTTTGCTATGATTTCTACCCGTGGAAGAGGAAGTCACGACACTAGAGGAGGACGTGGAGGTAGAGGACGTCCTCAGTGCACTCATTGCAAGAGAATGGGTCATACAGTGGAAAATTGCTACTCTTTGCACGGTTTTCCTGACAAAACTGTCAATATTTCCAAATCTGAAATGGTTGAACTCAGGTTCTCTCACGAAAAATATCGGGAATATTTGAGGTTGAAATCCAGTAATCTAGCACAATCATCAACAACCCCAAATTCATCAACAACTTGCATTTCACAATCTGTGGAAAGTCAAAATCCATGGATTATTGACTCAGGTGCTTCTGATCTGATCACATGTCTGGTAATGCCTCTTTGTTCTCTTCTCTCTCATTTCCTAAAACTCCTCATCTCATAACCTTAACCAACGTATCTAAAGTAGCCTCTAAAGGAACTGGTCAAGTCTCCATTTCTCCGTCTTTAAACTTAAAATTTGTTCTTTTTGTTCCTTCATGTCCCTTTAGTCTCATTTCCCTAAGTCAATTAACAAAATTATTGAATTGTTCAGTAACCTTTAATGTCAACTCTTTTGTTATACAGGAACGTGATACAGGTCGACAGATTGACGAAGGACATGAATCTGGAGGCTTATACTACCTTGGGACTAAATCATTTGTATCTTGTGTTGCATCCTTGTCTCCAAAACTATTACACGAACGTTTAGGGCACCCTCACTTATCAAGATTAAAAAAAATGATTCCTGAACTTCATACTCTTCAAGATTTTGAATGTGAATCATGTCAACTAGGTAAACATACTAGGTCCTCTTTTCCTAAACGTTCTGAATCTAGATGTGACTTTGTCTTTTCTCATGTTCATTCTGATATTTGGGGTCTTAGTCGTGTCTCATCCTTTGGCTATAGATATTTTGTTACCTTCATTGATGAGTTTTCTAGGTGTACTTGGATTTATCTAATGAAAGAATGTTCTGAATTATTACCTATCTTTAAGTCTTTCCTTAACGAAATCAAAAATCAATTTGGAAAAGTAATCAAAGTTTTACGAAGTGATAATGCCAAAGAATATTTTTCTACTGATTTCTCCACTCTCTTAAGCTCCCAAGACATTTTACACCAGTCTATTTGTCCTCACACACCACAACAAAATGGTATAGCAGAACGAAAAAATAGACATTTGGTTGAAACTGCTCGTACCTTATTACTTGGTGGAAATATGCTCGTTCATCATTGGGGAGATGCTATTCTTACTACATGTTTTCTCATTAACAGAATGTCATCTTCTTCTCTTAACAATAAAGTTCCACACTCTATTCTATTGCCAAAGGACCCACTTTTTCATGTTTCTCCTCGTGTATTTGATTGCGTATGTTTTGTTCATGATATGTCTCTAGGTTTAAATAAACTATCAACTAGAGTCATCAAATGTGTCTTCTTGGGATATTCTCGTTTTCAAAAAGGATATCGATGTTATTCTCCTGAAACCAAGAGGTACTACATGTCTGCTAATGTCACTTTTTTTGAGTCAACTCCCTTCTTCCCTTCTTCTATGCAGGATATTAGTTCGGTCCAAAATGTCCTACCTATACCCTTAGTGGAGTCATTTGTACATCCTCCTCCTGACACCCAAAATTCCACACAAAATACACCAGAATCCTCATCACTGCCTCTTATTACCTATCAACACAGGAGCCAAATGATCTGTCCCATGTCCCAAGATGAGTCTTTCTCAACAGATTCTTCTCAATCATCCCCTGATACCACGATTCCTGATAATGATGACTCAAGTTGGCCCATTGTCATTCGCAAAGGTACTCGCTCTACTCGTAATCCACATCCCATTTACAATTTTCTTAGCTACCATAGATTGTATCCTTCCTATTTTTCTTTTGTTTCTTCTGTATCCACTATTACTATTCCAAAAAATGTGAAAGAGGCACTTGATCATCTTGGATGACGACAAGCCATGATTGATGAAATGCAGGCTCTTGAGCACAATGGTACATGGAACTTAATTCCTCTTCCACATGGGAAGAATATTGTTGGTTGTCGTTGGGTCTATGCCATTAAAATTGGACCAAAAGGTGAAATTGATCGACTCAAAGCTAGATTAGTAGCAAAAGGCTACACTCAGATCTATGGCCTTGACTACAGTGATACTTTTTCTGCTATGGCCAAAATGACTACTGTTCGACTTTTCTTTGCTATGGCAGCTATCCGTCATTGGCCTCTTCATCAGTTAGATATCAAGAATGCGTTCTTGCATGGTGATCTTGAGGAGGAAATTTATATGGAGCAACCTCCTGATTTTGTTGCTCAAGGGGAGTCTAGTTTGGTTTGTAAGTTACATCGTTCTCTCTCTGGTCTCAAACAATCTCCACGTGCTTGGTTTGGAAAATTTAGTCACATTGTTCAAAATTTTGGATTAAAACGAAGTGAGGCAGATCCTTCTGTTTTTTATTATATTGCTTCAGGAAAATGTGTTTATTTAATTGTATATATAGATGATATAGTCATTATAGGGGATGATGTTGATAAAATTTCTCTGCTATAGAAACATTTATGCAATCACTTCCAAACTAAGGATCTTGGTTGTCTCAAATACTTTCTAGGGATTGAAGTGGCTCAATCAAAAGAAGGCATTGTAGTCTCCCAAAGAAAGTATGTTTTAGATATCCTGAAAGAAACAGGCATGATTGATTGTAGACCAGTAAACAGCCTTATGGATCCAAATCAGAAATTAATGGCGGATCAGGGTGAACCGCTCTCTGATCCTGAGAGATGTAGAAGACTTGTTGGGAAACTCATTTATCTCACCATTACCAGACCTGACATATCTTTTGCCGTTGGAGTTGTGAGTCAATTTATGCAAAATCCGTGTACTGATCATTGGAATGTTGTCGTTCACATCCTAAAATATCTCAAAAAAGTTCCAAGACAGGGTCTGTTGTATGAAGATAAAGGGGTACCCAAATATCTAGGTATTGTGATGCTGATTGGTCTGCATCCCCTATGGACAGACGCTCCACTACAGGATATTGTGTTCTCATTGGAAGCAATATTATTTCTTGGAAAAGTAAGAAACAAAATGTAGTGGTCCGGTCTAGTGCTGAAGCTGAATATAGAGCAATGACATCTCTCACTTGTGAACTAGTGTGGGTGAAACAATTCCTTTAAGAACTGAAATTTTGTGAGATCCAACAGATGAAGATGTATTGTGACAATCAAGCAGCTCTCCACATTGCCTCTAATCTGGTGTTCCAGGAAAGGACCAAACATATAGAACTTGATTGTCATTTTATTCGTGAAAAATTATTGTCTAAAAAAATTTGCACTGAATTTATCGGTTCCAATGATCAACTTGTAGATGTGTTAACAAAGTCTTTAAGAAGACCTCGAATTGAATTTATTTGTTCAAAGCTTGACACATACAATTTGTATGCTCCAGCTTGAGGGGGAGTGTTAGAATTATTATTAGTTAGTGGTTAGTGGTTAGTAGTTAGTGGTTGGTGGTTGTTAGTAGTTGGTGGTTGTTTTAAATGTTGTAATCCTATATATATATGAGATCATAGAGTGGAGTAATGAATCCCACTAAATTAGAAATCTTCTTTTCACTCTCTTTACTCTCTTAACTTGGTATCAGAGCCAAAACCTAACATCTTTCCAGTTATTGTCATGGGCCAAAAATTACCCTTTAGTTGGGTCAAAAGTACCATTTGCCTGGTCCAGAAGGCTTCGTTGGAGGGGGTGTGTTGAAAGTCCCTCATCGCCTATCTCATGTCATTTTGTATGGTTTAAATACATGTTAGGCTACTCCACATATTGCCAATTGGTTTTATGTTGGAACCTTAACAGTATTCAATTTGCATTGACCCAAAGATAGTTATGTTCTCTTTGACGACTTCACAAATCTATCTGTTTGTATTCAGTTTGCACCTTAAAGCTTATAGGTAGCCCTCTTCGTAGCTAAACTCTCGACGAAAACACCAAACATTAGGACTTTAGCACAAGAGAAGAGTCCAATCCAAAAAACTAATCCATTAGATGGGAGAACCTCGGGACTTAAGTACCACAACAAGTAACTTATCCTACTCAATGTGGGACTCAATATAATCAAGATCAATTAGTTACTGTTGTTTGGCAGTTACAACAGTTGTCACTGTTGACAGTTACAACTATCTGTTAGGAACCAAGAATTAAACAGAAAAATAAAAGAAAGTTTCTTTATTGAATAGAATGAAAAGAACAAGAAATAGGAGAAGACTCTCCTCCAAGGGTTTCCCCTTCACAAAGGATTTCTCCTTTTACAAAGAGCTAATGCTCAATTTACAAAGAATATCCACACCCTTCTCCTATCCTTCACACTCTATTTATATCTAAACAACACCTTATGCAATTAACTAACTTATTAATATGCTAACTATCTTCCTAACTTCTCCTTCCCCTTATACCCTAACACTATCTCATTCTTGACTAGTATAGTGATATCGGTTAACTGAAAAATTGTATAGTTGTATTCTACATATTCAAACAACATCTACTATATTTTTTTCAGAGTTTTATCTCAATTTAATATGCTCATAAGAGCTCACTGATCCCAATCCAAGGCTTCTGCAACCAAACCTCCTCCCCCTCCTATTTCCATCTTACCACTCAACACTCATCCTCCAACTCTACACTCTTCATCTACTCCAGTGACTGCTTCAACTATTTTCCCACAATGACAAAAATTTACTCTTATGGCGAAATAAACTGAGCCAGTTATTAAAGCTCATTGCCTTCCCAATTTATTGTTGATCCTCATGTTCCTTCTCGATTACTCTATGAACAAAGATTGCAATGCTAATCAGGTTAATCCAAAATATCTATCTTGCATGGGGGTAGAGGGGAAACGTAAAATTGTGAGGAAGAACATGAGTAATAAAAATGTAAAAGGAGAAAATCAAAACATAAATATGTTATAGTTTTTTGGTTTTAAAAACTAAAAGTGAGATATTAATTCTGAAAATAGTTTACAAAAACTACTCTTTAAAAAAGAAGAAAACTGTTTTCAAAAACAGGAAACATACACAACCTTAGTCTCCTCACTCTTTCAAAAACATTGAGCACATCATGAAACTCTTCCATAGCAAAAAGAGTAAAAACACACTTGACAATGCAAAAAAGCATGAAGCATTTTTCCACTCTAACCAGGTACATAAGTATATCAAACAAATCAGGGGAAACATATGTTAAGGTCTGTGAATCTGAAACACTGCATTTTCTTATGGTGTTTCATAATACCTATATTACCCCTAGGGTTTCTAAATCATAGTATATAATCACATAATTTCCAATTTTTAGTTACTTTATTCTACACCACAGTCATCTTTCTACCCTGCTAAGCAACCCAAATTTTAAGTTCACTGATTAAACAGAGTAACCTCTACTATGACACAGCACCCTTGTTCTGTTCTGCCCATTCGAATACAAGATATCATATAACGCCTCACTTTTTTATGAACATTAATCATTATTAGTGGCAGTAACAAAGCAAACTAAGGGGTCTGGCTCAGTTGGTTGAGCAGTGTATGCAAGTTGTTATAGACCACCTTAAATGATATTCAAAAGAACAATTCTTATATATAAGAAGCTAATATAATGATAAAAGTGTCTCGTACCAAGCTCAAGAAATAAAACAGATATGACTGACAGAACGTGCTCATTTGGAATTCCATCAATAGAAGAAAGGGCACTCTCAAAAACAGCACATGTTGATTTTATCGCATCTGCTTTAACACCTTCCAGACTACTATCATGAGATGTTTGATCTGTGCCCATTAACATGCTTAAGGGAGAAATATGATGCTTGAGCACATCATTCAAAATACTTGAAGCCTGTGATGCAGTGTTTCCATCAAGAGTTAGAAGACCTAAGTTCAACATTAGTAGCTTGAATCAGAAAAACAGCATAGAAAAGGAAAAACACAAGGGGTTAACAGCAGTATCAATAAAATTAAGTATTTCACAACACAAATACCCCCAAACCATTAATTCAATAAAACCATTAACTAAATAACAAATAACCTTCAAATGCTGCATGGAAGATATCAGAACGAGAAATTAATGTGTTAAAGAAAATACAGCTTTCAAAACAATGTTCCCACAGTGACATATTTATCATCAACAGTAATAAGTTCTTTAGGATTATATTAGATTCAAACTGCAGAAATTTTAAAGTTTGAACAAGATACAACTTGACATAAAAATCCCTTAGCAGAAATCCAAAGTGAAAAACAGCCAACTATTGCTATGTGGTTACATGAAAAATGTTTTAAAAGGGAACTATTGATAGATTTTGATTTTCTAATTCACTAATTAATGATGTAATGATATGATCAATAGTAACTTCATACAGCATATGTTTCAATAAAAAAAATCAGAAGCTAGTGTTTAGCATGTAACCAGATAAAATAAAATAATTAGAAAAATACTAGATTAAATTTTCTACAATTGATGAACATGGATGAACATACATACCCATCACAGATCTGCAAACTGGAGGGAGATTCTTGACCCACAAGCTTGATTGTCCATTATAAAGTAAGTCCATTGCAAGTCTTAATAACTTTGCTGCCAAAATCACAGCATCCAAGGGGTTTTTATCCCTCAAAGATACAAATGAAGTAAGAGAAACTACAACGTCCTCTGTCTCCAGAACTTTATTTTTAATTCTCAAAGCTTCAAAAATAGCCTCAATAGTTTTAAGAGTGTGCCTTGCAAGTTCCGAAAACATGAAACTAAATAATTTATGCACTTCTGAAAGAACTTTCAGAATGACTTTCGTAGAAAGATATGGAGCAATGAGATTAATTAAATTCAGTACATGTAGGACATCCAGGTGTTCATGTTTCAAAACCTTATCTTCTTTACATTCATCAACAGTCCTCAAAGCATTTAACTTCAGTGCTAAAGCACAGCAACTTTTCAGCTCTGACAAAACCAACTTGCTAGCTTCCTTGGTAACCGTGGAGGATCTGATAAACTTGAAAACCTTCTCCACAGATTCTTGAGCACATCTGCGTACCTAAAACAAACAAACAAAACACAATTTAAACAAAGAAAAAGTGCATAACATCAGTGGTAAAATGATTAATAGCCATCAACCAATGTCTTGAAATCAAAGGACATAACCGAATGTTGCTTGCATGGCAAGGTATCACTAAATCTATGATGCATGATTGGATATAAACACAGTTTAAAACTAGAGTTGCAGTCACAGTTGCAGCACCAAAATTGCAGACAATTGCCAGTAGTTTCAACTAATTCCTTATGAAAGTGACTGCAGTGGACTCTAAGACCACCAATGTTAGCAAAACTGAATTTGAAGGCCATAATCAAATGCAGAACATTGACTACATTGCAAGGGAGAAACTATCATAGAATTAATCTACTGCAACTTAAAACATTGAATAAGATTATCCAAAAACAAAAACACAAAGACTGTAATCACAAAAATTGGGAGTGATACGATTGCAGGGACCAACGTCTGCAAAATTGGAAGGCCATAAATAAGTAAATGCGGAAGATGAAGTGCATTGCAAGCTCAAAAACTATCACCAAACGAATCTACCCATAATTGGATGCATAAGTTCAGTATGAAAAAGCGTAGCTCCATAGACTCTAACCTTGGGACGCTTGCAAATGGAGAACTTGAGCAATGTTTCAAAGCCCAATTTGATCCCATCCCAATCCTCCAAATCACAAAACGCAATCAAAACCCCCAAGCACTTCACCGTAGCCCTCACGCACGCCGCCCCCAACTCCTCTCCCTCCCTGGTTAGCACCGCAACGAGGATCTCGGCTGCCTCGTGCGACTTTGGTGCCGTAATTCCGCCGGGCGGCACGAGGGGGAGGGCAATGGACATGAAGGAAACGAGGGCGGAGAGAGCGACGGGGTCCAGAGCCTCCGTGGCGTCGAGAGCGGAGATGGCGGCAGCGAAGTAGGCGGGCGGCGTAAGGGGTAGGGACTCGGCGGCAAGGTTGGAGCGCAGGGCGGCGGCTGTGGCGAGGAGGTGGCGGTGCTGTGGCGCGGCGGAGTTGGCGTACCGGTCCATGAGCTGCTGGCAGAGGTCTGAACCTTCCTTGAATGGCTCCGCGTGTTCTTCTTCCATGGAATCTGTAGGTTCGGACTTTGGTTTGGAGAATTTTGTTTGGTGGGTGAAGAAGGAAGCAAGGGCGCAAAGCTGAAGGGTTTAAATGTTATAAGGGTTTATGCTTCTCAAGCAGGTTAAAAGTAAATTAAAAAGTTGTTAAGATGATTTTTTTCTTTTCTTCTGAAATAACCATCTTTGATTTATTTTTTATCTCTTATAAAATTTAAAATTATTATTTTAATCCTTACTAAAAAAAGGTTTTATCTTAGTCCTATAAAGAGTTTCTTTTCATTTTTATAGTTCAAAATTTGAAACCGCGCTTTTTAATTTTTAATATTCATTTTGATATCGATAACTTTACAAATTTTGAAAATTTTAGGAAAAAAAATATATTACCATAATTAAAACTCACTTTAATTATTGTCTTGAAAGTAAATGTCTTTACATATTTGTTATCTTATTAAGAAATTTAAAAAGATATTCATTTTAAATTAGTAAGAGTATGAGTGTTATTTAGCATAATATTAAAAAAAAAGTTAAGGGTAACTTTTCTTTAATAAAATAAAATATATTATTTAGAAACTTAAAACTATATACTATGACTAAATACTTAAATTTAAAAATTAAAATAAAACTAATATACTTTTACGCAGAAATTTCAATTCACTGTTAACTATAATTATGATGAAATAATGATGGTTGCTTCAGCACCCATAAATTTTTTTCCTACACCCTATAATTAAATTAAATATCATTTTATTTTATTTTATATTTATATTTATCTTTATTTTAAAAATGAATATGTATTTCCGAAAACACTCTCAAAACACCGAACCAACTTATAATATATTTCTGGAGACACGTATTCTAAAAAACCCAAATGTCAAATACGTTTTTAAAAAGTTTTTTTAAAATATTCTGAAATAATTTATATTTTTTAAACATTGGGAATGCGTTTTTTTTTTAAGTCTTTTCCAAAAACTTAATCTGAAACACTTAATTTATAATAAATTTTTGAAAAGTTTATTTTGAAAATGTAGTTTGAAATACTCATTTTGAAATACGTTTTTGACTGAAAATGTATTTTAAATTAGATGTTTTAAAATATATTTTTATAATAATTTTTATAGAATTCAATTTTATTTTTGTAATACTATTTTAAATTGAATAATTTAAGTTTATTTGTAATATTTAAGTGTAAGAATATGTAATTTATATATAATATTAACTATTACTTATTTTTAATTATTAAAAAATACTTTTAAATAAAAATAATAGAAAAAGATGAAGGTATAGAAATTATATACAAATAAAAAAAATAAAAAATTAGGATAAAACATAAAACTATGAAAATAATATTTAAAATACTTGACGTGAGAGGTAGAAGAGAAGTTATGGAATAGAGGGAAAAAAACTTGATATAATAAACAAAAAATTTGTTCTTGGGTCCAAAAAAGCCCAACCCAGCATAATGAAAATAACTTTCTAAAATCCTACTGCATCTTTAATAATTAGAGATGTTATATAATTTTTAAGCTCCATATAGGAAATATGATTTTAGAAAAATTTTATTTTAATAAATAAATAATTTTAAAATCTTAAATAATTTTTTTAAGCTTTGTAAAAAAATTAATTTATTTTTTTAAATTATATTAAAAATTAATACAAATAATTTCATTTTATTAATAATAAAAATAATACATGTAACAATTAAAAAAATCTAAATACTAACAATTAATATAGAAAATTAAATTCCATAATTATTATGAAATGATTAAACGAAAGAACACCACATATATATATATATATATATATATATATATATATATATAAAAATTAATAATTTTTTTAGCAGACTTGTCAACTAAAAAATATCTTCCACACATTTTAAGTGTTTTTATTCATAATCTTTAATAAATATTTTAATTTGTTAATTCATTTGAAGCAACCATGTTAACATACTAATTTTAGCAACGTGACATGTTAACATATCTTTAAAAAATATATTATGATAATTTCGTGTCAAAATCAATAGAATTACTAAAATACCAAATCAATATATTTATTAAAATTGGAACATGGAAGAATACTAAATTTGTTTAAAATTATAAATTTTAATATGGAACAATTTTGAAGGTATTATATTTTTTGTTAAACATTCCTCTTATAAATGCTTCTTGAACTTATTTTCTTTGTAGGACATGTGGTGATGCTTATCAACATTTTGTACTGAAATGGAGGTTGCAAGTGTCCCTCTCAATAACTGTCCCTCAAAGCTTTAGGGTATTGGAATATGAATGGTCTGAAAGAGTGAAATGTTGGATAGATTTGTGAAGTGGTCCTACAAACAATTCTTCAACACAACACCAAATAGGGTAGTCTTTCAGGAACCTTCCTTTGCCAAGAGTGACAAATTCTGTCGGCGGGGACCAGACAATAACCTTTTTAATACTATGTACTCGTATAACTTCCATTTTGGATCATTCTTAAAGAAGGTAAAAATCTAATAAATAACTATATTTTAATATACTTATCAATAAATTGAAATGAAATTAATAATATATATATATATATATATATATATATATATATATTATTATTGGGATAAAGAGAGATGTCTCTTTTAGGTTTTGTCCTTCTTATTTATAATCAATTTTTTTAGAGTTTTTTCCTAGACGCATTTGTTGAACTCAATAATATCTTATTCTCCGTATTATCTACACATTCCGCACATTAGGTATCAATCAAGTTTATCTTCCCCAAATAGATTTATCTTGACCCATTTTACTCATGCAATTGGACCGAAACCGGACCTAATATATATGCACATACCAATTATTTATTATATATATTTTAAGAATAAAATATTGATAAATTATTTTTTAAAACGAGAGATAATATTAAACATAAATAACGTAATTTCTTTCTTAAAATATGATAAATATTAACTTTAACTATATTTCTGTATCTTCAATTTGAGATAATTTTTTTTAATTCCTCAAATTAAAAAATATACATTTATTATTTAAATTTAATAAGATATGATTTGAGTTTTTAAATACTATATCTGTGGAGTTAAAAATTGTTTTCAAAATTTCATTTTATTGTTTCAAGTTTAATGCTTACGGATTATTTATTTTTTAAGTAGAAGGATTAAAATAGTTTTGCGCTCAAATTAAAATAACATCTTTTTATATTTATTAGATATTATTTTAGTTCATAGATATTAAATTTAAAGCACTATAATTGTTTAAAAACTTATTTTAATATCTCTAATTTAATATTAAAATTGTACAGCGTGAGGTTTTAATTATTTGATTATAAATCATGTGTTTTTTAATTTTGAAGTTTTTTAACTATTGATTAGAAGTTTATATATATATATATATATATATATATATATATATATATTTTTTTTTTTCTTTTAATCATTGAAATGTTTTTCAAAGATATTTTTTTAATCCATTAAAACATCTTTTAAAAATAAAATTGTGATAGAAAAAAACTTCAAAATAACATTACGTAAATATTAACATGATATTATCATAACTAACACGAGTAACACTCAAATTTGTAGATGAAACATCTTTGTCATAACATATATCAACTGTAACAAACGTATTGATTATATTAAAGGTTTTTGAAATTGAAACCTTTACTTCTAAAAACTAAGTTCAGTCCCTTCGCGGAAAACTTGCACATCTTACGTAAACACTTTGCAAGTTTCTTGAACCACACAAAAATCTTAAATAATAACTTTTCACTGGTACGAACGCATAGATTCTATGACGGACTATTTACATTTATTTAAAGTTAAACAAATGTATTACCTCATATGGAGGAGAACCAATAAGAATACAACAATTTATAATACTAATAACTAACTTGAAATTCAATGACTCAATTATTATTATTATTACTTTTTCAATAAGTTATTTTGACATATCCATAATGGATGGAGAAGTTATCAATTCATTTCAACAAAAATTAAAGTCAACCAAGTAGTTTATTATTATTATTATTGAGTCCACGCATAATCATTTCAACCAAAATCTATCCTTTTCTTTATTCAGAAAAAAAAAAATTTGGCCTTTTTGCTTTTCCATGCATGCATGTTTCTTCTCCTTTGCACAAACGTAGCTTCGTAGTCCTATTTCCTAATATATTCCGATAAGATAATCTATTTTATACACTTCACACTACACCTTGTTTTAGTAAAATTTCTTTAAAGTTTTGGATACCCTTAAATTTTTTTTAAGATGACTAATTCAATTATTCGAATTCGATTTGCTGAAATTTTACTTCCTTATATACAATAATCTTATTTAATAAATTTTCACCATACTCGATCAATGTTGATTTGATACAAGACGTTGGTTAATATTTAGTCATTTTTATACAATTTTTTTATATTATTTTAAATATAAAAAAATATAATTCAACTTTATAAAACTACTAAAATAAAATAAATTTTTATCTTATTTATATATTATATATTTAATGAATGGGAAATTTCAAACGTTTTATTACTTACTATGTTCCAATTCATTCTAAATTATTTTCCTATGCATATTAATCAAAATTAAACACATTTTCAAAAACGGATAATATTTCGTCATTCAATTGGGATTAGTTAATTGAGATTATACTTGTAATATTATTGATTGAATTAAATTAAACTCGAAGTAGAGACACATTGATGGCATTTGTTTTGATGATTTTCTCTACTTTTAATTCTTTAACAACTTTGTGAAACACAATTATTAGTGCTCTTGTTCATTTACCACCGCGATAAAGTTTCTAAAAGCACTTATTTATGAATCAGAAATGTGAACGGGGTGTATGCGGCGTGGTCCTTTTGGGGGGTAAAGTAAGAAAAAAATGGTGTGAGTGAAAGTGAAAGGAAGAAGGAATGTGAGAGTGAGTGTAAAGCGCATTCATTGTGCCGCCATGTGCTCATCATTTTTATGCCTCTCTGCTTATTCTACTTTTATGAACCATAAAAGCCACCCAAACGCGTTTCTTACGCGCATTTCTCCCCAACCTTTTTGCCCAAACAAGGCCTATTGTTTCGAGCGGTGTAAAAGCAATATTTTCGGTTTAGTTTAATGAGAAAAGTTTATGGGTTAATGTATTCTAACTTCATTAACAACTTCTCAAGGAGAGAAAGATGACATACGTGGGAATCTTTTTTATAACATTGTATTATATATTTTTAAGTTGGATAGCATATCCCATTTCTAATTGAAATAAGATTTAATTTAGATTTTTTTTATGGCATCCTCAAATTTTGAGATAATTTTTCAATAATTTCAATATCTTTAAAGTAAGTTTTTATATTATTTAAAAAATAAATAAGTACTAAACATTATAAAATTAGTTCACTAAAATAATTATATTCAATTATATATTATAATGATATTGTATACTTAGTAGATGTGAAATTTTATTATATACTTCGATACAATAGAAAATTTTTAATAGTCTTAATATTATATATATAAAAATATCTAACTCTATCCTAAAAAATCACCTTAATAAAATTAATTTTTATAATAACTTATATATTATATAATATTTTATTACATTTACCACTTTGATAAATTTTGTTATTATTATATTAAAAATAAATAATATCTAATGTTATAAAATTATTAAGTAAAATAAAAAAATATATCCATCGATATATAATATCATATGAAATCTCATCTAATCAAAAGATTTTTTTTTCTACAAAATTTATATATATTTTTATTTGAAATATAATTTAAAATATTGATTAGTAACGTGGATAATATTAATAATTCAATATCCATATAAAATAATAACAAATTTTGTATATGTCGCGTGAAATGTTAATGACTTCATGATAAAAAAGAAAAAATATATCAGTGTTAATTAAAACTTATTAATTAAATTTGAAACTTAACAAAGTTCAAATAATTTATGTTATTAAATTAAATTATTTGTTAGAAAAACAATAGTTCTCAACGATAGAAAAATAATTTGCTTCAAACAGTTGGAAAACCGAAGAAGATAAAAATGTTTTATTTTGGTAAAGGGTACAACTCTTAGAAGAAAACTATGGCATACTTTTTACGTAATTTAATATCTAATTTTTTTCTTAAAATTTACATAGTACACGTAATTCTTGATTTCTTTTGAAAGAAGAAACATTTTCTATAATATATTATGAAATATAATAATAACTTATTTACTAAAAAACTTATCACATCTTTAGGAGTATCTATGATATAGTCATTAAGAACACCAAAACAAAGTTATTTAAGCCATGTAGTAGAAATTTTGTATTACAAATTTTACAAATAACTAATCTTGTTCAATCATATTTTTTTATTAACAAAGTTAAAATGTAAGATTATTAAAAAAAAAAACTGAATATCATTTGAATTGATTGCATAGAATTAATAAGGTTGATAAAAAAAAAAAAAACAATAGTTTCATTTTGGACAAGGACTTTAAAATGTGCATGTGAGTAGCCATTGTTTGATTCGGGAGGAGCCATGAAAGTCTATTATTCTCTTAACTTCATCATGCATTTTCAACTACCAGGACCACGCCACAATCCCCACCATTTAACTTTTAGTATCTTGGGATAAAAAAAGGTTTAATATTTCTGGTTCTTCATATTTAAATATGATAACACGATTGTTGAACCCTTCATATGAATTATTTGTCTATTATCCTACCTCTTGTTCAACACTATTGTGCAACTTTTACAATTTTAGGTTGAGAACTTTGCTAGGATTCTTCATTATTGTAAGTTGCGTTTATGGCTACTAGACATGAGGTATGTTGATGTTTATTCACATCTAATTGTATAATCAATCAATAATGATGTAATTTTTTTAGATCATCACTTCTTATGTTTCTCAAGACATGTGTGAGATTTTATGTTTTTGAAGAAGATATTAGAGTTTGGACTGAATGCGTCGGTCATATTGGGACTGAATGAAACAAATAGATTGCAAAGAGATAAAGATGGTCTAATAGCCTGCTTTAAGCCGTGTAAGGAAATGTGATGAGTTTTAATGGATTACCTGTATGAGATAATTTCATATGAATCTTTTTATATAGATATGATTTAAGAAAATATTATTTATATAACTTGTTGAAATTAATGTTTTCAAAAATTGACAAAAGATATAAAATTTAAATTTAAAGATTTAATTGATAAACCAAATTTAATAAAATAATATTTTTATAATATAATAAATATATAATAAATTTATTAATAGTTATGTTTTTTTTATAAGTGAAAATTTCTTTTATTATTATTATTATCTCATCATAATTAAGTTATAATAAAAATTATAAATAAAATATATATTAAAAATATAAGATAAATAAATAATTGTTAAAATAAGATGAAAATATAATAAAATAATTATTATTTAAAATTGATTATAATTAACATAAGATAAAAAAAATAAAACATGATATATCTTTTATAAAAAAAATATAATTTTTATCAGAAGTGTTATGATAAAAAATTAGTCAATTATTTTATTTTATTTTAATTTAATTAAAATCTATTTATATAAAAATAACGAATTAATTTATAAATGGAAGAAAGAAGCCCGGGATTTTTCAATTTTAAAATAGTGTGCGAAAGTATCTTTATGAATAGTCAAGGTAAGATAAGAGAAAGTAACCAACACTCTCATGGAGTATATCATTTTGCAACAAGACTACAATACCTCTGTTAGCCTTATATTTGACTTTGGAAACTCATGTACATTTAAATGGAGACTTGCCAGAAGGTAAATCAGTAAGATACTACATATTATTATAGTTTATAAAGCATCAATTTCAACCTCCCTGTAAGAACCCAACAAGGGAATTGTACCAGTTGTATTGTTTCATTATCTTTCCAAGTTTTATAATTTATATTAATATTTATAATTTCATCTTCCATTAAATTTAATAATTATTAAATATTACGGTTTATATACTTATAAATTTTATCTTATTTTTTATATTTATTAATTATATATTATTTAATTTTATTAAAATATTCTTTTATTTTTTATATTTATTTATTATTTATTAATAATATATTATTTCACTCACTGTTAAAAAGACAAAGAAGTGTCAGAAAGAATCAAAGATAAAGGAAAAGAAGCTTTATGAAATACATGAAATATGAAATAGAGATGGATTGAAGCTGAGTCGACTTTGAAAAATCCTTCGAGAAGAGATGAGTTCTTCAAGTTCTTGTAGATAGATGAAGGATAAGTATATAGGGTTGACGAAACACTTGAACATCATCCTTATCATGACGAGAAAAAGTTGCGTAAGAATGATTGGGTAAAGAAACTAAGAAAAAAAAAAAAAAAGTTGAAATTTGATTACTGTGAAATTATGTGGAAAAACATGTTGATGGAAATAATATATTTAGAGAAAATTATGCTCTCCAGGTCCAGATTTTCAGTGATTGGGACGGGATATATTGTCAAAAACTCATCGCACAACTAGAATAAATGACCTATTTACTTCAGCATCTGTGTACCCCCCATTTAATTTTCATCAACACACAGAACATTTAAGATATATATATTCAATATCATGTATGAGAAAACCTCTGATCCTACACTTTTTACTGCTATCTTCTCCAAGTTGGTATGGGAGTGCTTAATATACACGCTTGAGGGAATATTAGGATAATATATTTGTTGGAAGTTTGTAATAACTGTTTTCTATTTTTTCTATCTTTGTTAGAAATTTGTTAATAACTGTTTCTGTTTTCTCCCTTGTAACCGTTCTTATAAATAAGTGTCACAATGACTTGTATAATCAATCGATAATATCATATGTTCTTAGTCATCACAGTTTCTGTTTCTCAAAACATCTATCTGTCATGGTTTCTGTTTTTTAATAAATAATAGTAATCATAATCATAATAAGATAACATAATTTAATACAAATTAACTCATAATAACAAACACATTTTTTGTTTTCATTATATTGTGATAAGTGTAGAAGAAAAGCAATACATATACACCCGCCTTTCTAACCAATAACAAATTATAAAACAATAAAACACAAACTTGACAAAATAAAAGAATTGGACCTGTCCATGTCTAGTGTCTTCATTGCTACAATATGCAAGCATTGCAAGAGGCAGCAGCAATCTAAAAGGAGAACTAAAAAAACACTCTCCATGCAGCGTCACATTCAAACTTGGACACTAACCACAGCTACGTCCATTATATAGGCCCGAAAGCAAAACGCTATTATATGAACCCAAACTATGGTATATACCCAATAAACCCTATCCAACATATACGAGGATTTTAAGATTACTGAGGAAAGGTATAGTAACAAAAGGAGATTGCACTCGTTGATTGCAAGTCTAGAACAATTCGAATTTCTTTTTCAGCATATCTTGCTTCCATCTTGGCAACTTGTAAAATGCTTCTTTTGCCATTCCAAAAACATTATTGAACTCCTCCTCCGACAGATAGGCCTGACCGATAAAAATGAAAGAAATTTTTTATTTTGATCTATGCATAAAATTAAGAGAGAATATTATACCTTAACCAAAGTTGAATGCAGTTAAAGATGGTTTAATATAAATTCGCGGTAGGCGCTTCTGATTTTATCTCATTTCAGTGTGTTATATCATTCAAAATTTCAGGTCGGGAGTGTATATTTCAGATTAAAATTAATATTATATAATATCAGCAGAAAGAGACTAACCTCTCTCCGTTTAAGATCAATTCCAGCTATATTGACAGATTTGCTCTTTAATTCTTCATAACTGAACGTCCTTTGACTATCATTTGCCGCGTCCACGTTTTCTTGTTTTGTTTCCATATCCTCATTGCTACCGGTTTCAGGGGCAAGTTCCTCTGTTGTTTCCTTGGCTTCTGCAACTTCCTCAACTTCTGAAGAATCACTTTTAGTTTCTGCAGCAAGAACTTGAACACAAAATATTGTGCAAAGGTTGGTCAATTTTGTCTTTTAGTGCAAAACAGGCATTTAATTCTAGGCTTCCTATTACGGAAAGGAAAACAAATTATAAGTTAATAAATTAGCATGTGTTGTTCTTCTGTTAAATCTGAATAAAGCTGGAGGTTTTTAAGATGTTCCAAGAATATAGTACAACAAAGGGTATGTTTGGGCAAACTTTTCCATATGTATGTCTAGTAGAAGAAAATAAGAAGAAAAAAGCGAAATAAGTTTCTCTATAAACTAAAATCAGTATATGTATATACTGATTATAACATGGAGAAATTTGGCTCATTTTTACTTATTATTTATTTCCTAAAAGTGCATGTAGAAAAGTTTGTCCAAACATGCCTACTGTACGGCAAGTTTGCAGTCATTGTAGTTTTCAAAGGTAATTGCAGAATATATTATTGTGATTAAATCAGTAAACAAGGTCATTATTAGAATTGTACGAAAATGATATACATCAATTATTCAAAAGAAAAACACAAAAACATAATAGGCTGTTGTAAAATATTGAACCTGGCAATCCCATTGTATTCATTGAATGCAACATCACATTTAGATAATAAGAACTACTTTTCTTACCAGTGGGACTATTTTCAGTGAGAGGACTATTGCCAGTCACAGGAGACCCATCAGGTGTATTTTTCTTCTTTTCAGCAGTAAGAACAGATGAAAGAGCAGCCACCGCTGCTGCTCTTTGTGATCCTTGACCTTTTCCAGATGCCCTAGGAGTTACAGCCTTTGGCCCAGATGATGAATTAAATGCAGAGTTTAAAGCGGCTAAAGCTTCTGCCCTTTGTCTTGGTCCTCCTTGGCTTAAACCATTCAATCTATCTTGTGTCTGCAAGAACACCAAAGTTTAATTAGGTCACTGATGATAATTGAACAGAAACCAGATTATCAAAACAACAGAATCGCAAAGAACACAGATGATCTCCACTTGGGGGTAATATTGAATGCCGTGAACCCACTAAGATATTAATTTATTCTCTCTGATACATTCATTCAGAGAAGGAATTCTAAAACTTCACCAGTATAACTTCCATTGACAAAATAAAAGGAATGCTCAATTTAATATTCTATTTGTTATACTGAATTACCAAATAATCTACTTTTGGTTTAATGAACATTGACTATAAAAGTGCAAACCAAAAAGGTACTGAAATATCTATAAATGTAACCATACCGCACTGGATACTTTCTCAGATGATGAACTAAATGCATTAGATAAGGCAGCCAAAGCTTCAGCTCTTTGTCTTGGTCCCCCTTGACTTGACCCGTTTGACTTATCCTGTCATCAGAATCAGCAAAGCCTCGTTAGACAGTGGAACACAGCATATTAATTGATCCCAACTACTACAAAGTCAGACATGGTATTTATTAAACTGACAAATTCCATGTCCACAAACTTATACAAGAGGGGGGAGGGGCTGACGTTGAGAAATAGTTTATTGCAGGCGTTAAGGATGGTTGGTTCTTAAGATAGAGCAAGTGAGTTAAGGTAAATCATGAATAACAATGGTCCAGAATTCAATCATTAAATTTAAAATTTAATTTAAGGCATTTGAATTAGTAATTCATATTTATGATTATTCTAATGTTTTTCTGCATTGCCATATTATTAGTTGGATCTTTGCAAGTAAACACATTGCTTATTACTGAAGTTCATCTTTGGATGGTTTTTATAAAATATGATACAATAGTCTGGAAACTGGATTAATTGCATGGTTCGAAAACATTTATCGAATAAAAATTAGCTGAGCCGTACCTCGACAGCATGGCCAATTCCAAAGAATAATGCCACCTTTTTCTGAAATGAGTTTCCCTGAACCTGCATGGTAAGTTTCATTAGAAAGTCTCTCAACTACCTCTCACATAGACAGCACTAAAATTAGCACTTCTTCATGCATGGGAGCTGTACTATGTTATATTGTGAACCCTATACACGATAAAGACAACAATAATATAACGGGATGTCACTATACTTGCTAGTCAGCCAATAAATATGTTTTGTTCTCAACCAACAAAGGCATGCAAAATGCAGCCAAAGATTAAGAGTGAGAATAATTATTTTTTCAAAAAAACAAAAAACAAAAAGACAAATCAAACTGGATTAGGGACATTTTTATGTTTAAGTACATACCATAGCTTTTGCATTATCCCATGAAAAGTATGTTGTGAAAAAGCAAGGTTCATTCCCTTCCGTTACTTTATATATTGGTACATGTGGAGATAGTCCCTCCAAAGATGCCGCCATATCTATGTATTTCTGAGGGAAATATTTGAGTATGCATCAGGAATTTCAATTAGGAGAAATATATAGGAAATAAAAACCATAAATTGTTTAGCAAGTTACCTGGCCAATTTCAAAAGCATTTTGCTTTTCTTTTGGGTCCACAGAATGACCAACCCAAATAAACACTTCTGCATGTGTGTCAAGTACAAGGATATCCTCTGGCAGCAGGTCATCTTGAGTGAAGTTGTAAACCTCCTCTACCTGCAGAGTAGAATACAAAATAAATAAATAAATTAGAATACAATAAAAAACTTGTGGTTACTGCTGACAATTTTCCTAAAAATAGGGGAAATTTTATGAAGTTGTAGTAACAAAACTCACCTTGAACTTTCCTGGTGGACCCACAATGGCAAAGAACAAACAAAAATAGAAATGGTCAGTATATAACGCAATAAGTACGCAATTGTATACTAATAACATATAATAGGTAACATGACAAAATTCTACCTTTATTAAATGATAAAGTGAACAAATGTGGATCTCTGACAACCTCGTTAACAACTTTCTTGCTGGTGTAAGCTTGTTTTCCTCCTAGCGCAGACCAGAAAGCTGAGCTTTCTGTTCCTTCTTTAGCATGCTTTAAAGTAACTCCTGGCTGAACATGGATAGTTTTCTCGTAAGCAAATAATGTGTATAACAAACATATTATTATTATTATTATTATTTTATTGTAATGTTAAAAAAAAAAAAGTTTATGTAGATAGAGGTGACAAATAAGAGAAAGAAATAAAAGAGAAACATAGTAGAAAAATTTAACTGGTCGAATTAATAAAAAAGGTAAGGAAATAAATTTATATTAGAATTAGGCTTAATCAAGTTTATCGTACCTAAGTCACAGGGGTCTTTTGGTTTGTTCTTAAATTTTAGTACTCGATAACTTTTTTTAAATCGTGCCTTCTGTTAACTGTTAAAGTTAAGGTTGATGCCGTCATTTCAATTGCCACATTAGCAGCAAAAATAGCTAAATCAGCTATGCTAATGTCACCAAAAGAGTCACATCAATATATGATGTGCGCAAGGACTAAAACAAAAAAATAATATATTTATATGGACTAAAATAAAAAGATAATATATTTGCAGGAATTACTAACACAAAAAATATTTGCAGGAACTACTAACAAAAACAATATTTGCAAGAACTAAACATAAAAAAAAAACTTATTTAGAAGGACTAAGGTAAAAATAACATAAATAAATTATGTAATAAAGAAAACCTGAACATACGATGCAGTTTTTTAAGTTTTTTTCTGTCCTGGGTTTCTCCCAATTTATTGAGCAGAGATTAATCCCACTCAATGTGTAAAAAATGGGTCACTCGATCGACCAAATAGAAAAATGTGTTTTAAAATGCATCTAGGCCATTTTAACTTGCAGACTACTCTTTCTACCCTAGCTTACGGGATTTTCGGGTCAGCCTATTTTGAAAATTGTCAATATTGATCTCAGTTATTAGTTTTAAAATGGAAAAAAAAATTACAATCCATTTTTATACAATTTTAAAATATTATTTTTTGATAGATTGATGGAAAGAGAATGAAATAAGATAGATAAATAATAATATAAAAAATTAAAAATAAATTATTGAATGATGATTTTATCATTTGGTGTGAAAATATAAATACTCTTTTAAAATTGGTTAAATAAGTAATGTTGAACACTAATATAATTTATCCTTTTTAATTTCGTTCAAATGTTATAATTTTAGTTTTATAAAAAATTAATAATAATAAACTCGGCCTAATTTTACTTCTACTCTAAATATATTTAATAAATATTATCTACATTTATTACTATAATCCTTATAAATAAGTTGCTTTATTTGTGCAGTTGTTACTAATATGCTTTTTTTAATCCTTAAAAATGTTATTTTTAACTTCGGTCTTCTACAAATATATAGTTTTTTGTTTTTAGTTCTTACGTGACTATTTGTGACAGCATCGCTGATTTGACAGAGTTTACCGACAAGGCATGTTATGACATCATAACTTTAACTTTGACAATTAAATTAACGCCAGGGGCGAGTTAAAAAAAAAAAAAATTGCCAAGGACTTATAAAAAACGAAAACCAAAAGACCCCTTAACTGTCTGGGACGGAAAAAGTTAATTAAGCCTATAATTTATATTTTCATCCTTTAAAAGATTTTTTCGCACAACTATTTCTTTATAAGAGAAAAAGAAAACAAACATGAATCCGGCCACGATCCTATGCCAGACATTCTACCCAAACACAATTTCAATTCATCAATAAAAAAGTGAGCTAAACTTCGAAATGAAGCTTCTCAACTAGGGGCATGTTGTGTCACCACACCCCTCTATATCAAAACATGTTCCGTTCCAGATCTTTAGAAATTATCACACAATCAAATATGTTTAATTGTATAAAATGAGAATTGTTCAATCTGTAAATTTGTATGGAAGTGCTTCAATAATTTAGAATATGAGCAACAAAGTAGAGCCAAGATCTTACCCTTAAAAATTCAGCAACCTTTGCTGCTAGCTGTTGCTGCTCAAAGGAACACTGATTTCCATGCCAGGTGAACATTGTAGAGCCGGATTGCAGGACAAAACACTCCGTAGAATTCAATGATGACGGCACCTGAATAAGAATGACATAAATATGAGAACTAGGAAAATAAAATAAAATATAAGCCCTACCAATATAATATGGAGAGGCAGAATATGAATATTTTCATGGGTACATACTGCATCAACTTGTACTGATTTATTGTTATGAATAGAAGTTCCAGAAATTCGAATAAGTGCAATACACTCTGTTGTGTATGTCTCATCTGATGCACCTTTCTCTTCTATTGATGTCTTGTATCCAGAGCTCAATCCTCCCTAAAATAGGTGTAAGTTAGAAAAAATAATAAGTTTTTCTAAACAATACTATGTACTATTTAAAACAATGTATAGAGTATTGCTCATGATACCTTAAGTATCACCATTGGTTGGAAAAGAGCAACAAATTGAGGTGGTTCTTTGCCTTCGAAGATGCGACCCTGAAAGAAACTAGTGAGTTATACACGTTTTCCAGGCAATATCTTCAACTTGACATTAGTATAACAATACCTGTACAGGTCTACCCTTTAATGAGGTAAACATTGTATTGGTCAACCGAGTAGCTGTTGTTTGGTCCTCCTGAACAGTAAATTTAACTCAAGGTCAAAACATTCAATTTGATTAAGAGTAGGGATAAATAATTATGAAACAAATAATAGGTACTAAACAATGTTATACTACTAATTATACTGGGGGAAATTGCCGGAAGAAATCTTTAAGTAGTTGATTAACAGGTGATTACTCATTAACCACTTTTTGAACAGTGTTATCAGTAAAATGGTCAATTACCAGTATTCCAACACTGTTCCTTCCACAAGAAGGAGAATTTTAACCAGTTTTACTTTTAATGGTACCAAAAACAACACTTCTATGTAGATCCCCTCTTTTCGTTGTAATCTTATTATCTAAGAGTGAAGATACCAAGAAATATGTATATGTATTGCTTGTATAGTTTATACAGGTATAGATTGCTTGATATGGGATGCCAAGTACAGATATATTATAGATCATCGTAACTAATAGAGTATAGTTTGATCACATCTATCTAAAGATATATTGCCATCGATAAATAAAGCTAATAGACTTTGTAGTCTACTTCCACATAGATAGGCCTTGACATTCAGAATGTCAATCAAAGCCAAATTTTGAAACCAAGTTGTAATAAAATAAACCATGTTTGCCTATACATCGAAATTCTAGTTCAGTCCTAATTGAGTTGGCACTAAAAGGTAAATGTCAAACGAAATTATGATCCTGAAAATATATCTGGTTTCAATCTAAAGGACAAAAAATTACCTCGGTGCTGTCTTTGCCAAACCAACAGCACAAGAAGTAGTCTTCTTTCCTCTCACCAGCGTGGTAAGTGTACAGAACAATGTAACAATCTCCACTATAAAATTTACCAATGTCCTCTTTTGGCAATGCAGTCTTGGCATTTCCATTAATTAGCCATACCTAAAAAATTTAAATAATATTACATGTCCACAGGTGTAAATTAAATAATAGCAGGGAAAGTTTACAAAGAAAAGTATAAACCCACCTCTATCTTCCCACCTCCTTCAAGCAAAGGTGGAATTTCCTCATTTATAGGGGTATTTTTTGTCATTCCTTTGACACCCATTCCTTGTTGCTTAAGCAGTGCTGGCAGTACATCAAATAGCACACTTGTCAGTATGGCTGCCTACACACAATGGCAAGTCAAAGTACAAGATAAAGACATGATATCCACCTGCAACTTTTCCTCTTCCTTCCTCCGCATTGGTATTAGCAGATCCTGATGGCCAAGAATCAAAGTTGGACTTAAATGAATGTGTCTCATAACCTTGAATAACCCTTGTTATCCTAGTAGCTTTTGGCCTATTTTGGCTTGTAACAAACTCCTGCAGATATTCATAAATTAATATCCACTTTTAACTAACGCATGGGTTCTGTAAGAACTAGATTCTTCAATGGAATTACCTCAACAGCCTGGCCGGCAGCCTTTCGTTCTTCAACTTGTGTCACGCGACCAACCCAGACAAATATCTCAGCACCACAGTCCAATAAATAGCATTTGTTGTTTTCCAACAATGATTTAGACAGTTCACCTTCCACGGGATTAATGTCACCATCAACAATACTGGAAGGAGAAAGCATATGAAGTTATTCTTCATTTTAGTTATCAGAATATAGCACTGTCAATGATTATAATGCTAATCAACACATGATAATGTTATCATATTTTCCAGGTCAAAAGACTTAAATGACTAACACGAACATAGAGAACACAATGAAACATAAACTTGATATGAATTTTATATAGGTAAAATTCTTCAATTCCCCACCAAGCATCTCATACTATTCATTGTATCATTTGGGCACTCCATAATATTCAACCCTATCATAGCACCACCCTGAGAACCAACATCTCTGTGGGTCACTTTATAGTACTTCATTATGTTACAAATCACTTAACTTCCTTGTTAGTCTGGACCATCTGTAGATATCACTTTCAGAGACCCAAACAACCAGCTCTAATACCGATGATGAGCACTCAAGAACTTGAATACTAGACTGAGTCTCTCAAACTACTTAATGTGGGATTTAGAAACCCCATAATACCCAAGTCCCTATCATTACATGTTTTAACTAATATAATGATAATGTTATTTAACGAAAAGAAATTTTTTCCTGAGTGTAATTCAAAAAGCAGAAACAAAAAGACATCTTCATGATTCAGATTGAATTAGAAGAATTAAAGAGTGCATGATTTCCAACAAAATTTCTTTATCTAACACAATACACAGAAATTGAGTATAAAATATGTGCATTCATATTTCTAATCATTAGCATCTGCCATAAAAAAATAATATAATCTCAAGATATATAGTAATATAAATGACATTGACCAATAAGTGGCATTCGGCTCTATAAGCCAATTGTCAATAAATATATCTAGAGCAAGATCCTTTTGATAGCATCTCTAAAAATCTTATCTGATTTTCTTATCCCTTTCTTAATCAGACTATCTATCCACATATCCATCTTGTGCATTAGGTTTCTATAAATTTTCCCCTACCATTGACAAAACAAGACCTTATTATCCTATTTTTTACAAAATAAGATAATATTGCAATTGATTATAAATAACTTTTCTAATCGTCTTTAATCTTAGTTGCATATAAGATGATTTACTGATTTAAAAAAATTATATTGTAGCTGAAAGTTCATTTGTCTTGAAAGTACTATTTGGTCTTTGTTAAAAATTGGCCAAAGACAGTCTCTAACTGTATCACCTTCTCATAGCAGGTGCATTGAAAGGGGGATGGGCGACAGGAGTGTGAAGAGCACAAAAACATACCTATAAAGCTGAGCAGGAATTGTCTCTGGAATAATATCATCCTCACTTATTACTTTCTTCCCAATGGGAGCAAAACCACCAAAGAGGACCCAAAATTCACCAGAGTCTGACTCTGTGTCTAACTTGCCATCGTCTGAAAAGTGGGGTATTTTTATGAAGTGAAAAATAAATGAAAGTGCATCTGAAGAACAGAAGTACTGATTTATATAATAGGAAAATTTCCCTTACCAACAATTGCAACATCACATTTCCCTTCATGATATTTTTCTTTAAGGAGTTGTATAACTTCCAAAGCCTTTGCTCTTTCCTGAATATTGGAATTTGCACCATTGAATTGATAAATCTTATCCTGAGTGTCTAGTATGAATACATCATCATGGTTCAATGAAGACCTTGCAAAAGGGACCTGTCAAAGCAAAATATCAAACAGCATGTTCACCCAATTAATGAAGTTAATGAAAAGAGAAAACTATACCTGTCTCAACCTAACAACTCTTTTCCCTCTGCACACATACAAACGTGTTTCGAACTCCTCTTCTTCAGGTTTTCTAAACCCAGATGCAACACCACCCTCTAATGGTATTATACATGGTCTAAAGTATGATAAAAACTTGTCAGATTCATGTCCTTGGATTTCCCTGTGCTGGACTGCACGCCCTCCAAGAGCAGCATCAAGTTCAACAGTTTTAATGGCTGCAGTTCCAGCCTCATCCTACAAGTAACATCACTATTATTTTGTCAAAAAGATATTTATTGATTAAAAGATTCCCAAGCAACCGTAAACCATGTGGAAAATAACTCAAAGATCAAAATATTATTTAAAAAGAAACTGTAAAAAAAACCTTGAAATAGTTAATTTTCAAAAAAACACAACTCTACAAGCTTTGACATGCCACTCACCTTTTCATTTTAGGATGGACAAAAAAGTAATGTGAGACAAATTAGGCAAGATTCAGAATGGAGAAGGAGGAAGGTGAAAGTCCAAACTTACTTGACTTGTATCTTTTCCAAGCCAGAAGTGTAAATCATAAAAATAAGTGCCTCCTTTGTTTTGAGTTGTCTGCAACATAAAAAATGATTGCTCAAATATTTTGAACAGAAAAGACAGCAACCAATATATCACACATAATGAAATTATGTCAATCACTTTGAATAAAGAGGAGATATTGCATTGTTTCCCTTTCACATCATGCAAATTGTAACTTACCCCGTGGATTTTGTACTACAATCTTTAGAGAATGAAATGAGTAATTTACAGCATTGCACAGAGAGCTAAGAGATTAACTATCTCCCTGACTTTTTAAAGCATTGCACAGAGAGCTAAAAGAGATTAACTATCTCCATGACTTATTCACAGCATTGAACAGAGAGTTAAAAATGATTAACTATATCCAAAATATCCAACCTTATCACCAAACTACAACAAAACATACACTTGAAATATATGAATGCATCAAATAAAATAATAATGGATATAGTTCACACCTGCAAGATGATGTACGAATCTCCCATGTAGAATTTCCCATGATCAGATTTGGGCAACGGAACTGGCTGAAAATTCTCAATCCTCCATATTTCAGTTCCTCTACAGAATGTCAAGTTTCAAAATCTCAAAGCAACATTACATTCAATACATGTAAAATATAACATGATTGCTAGACATAAAATTAGTCATGTCTTAACCCAACAAGCTTATTTGGGGTAAAAAGTTCATGACATGGAACCAGAGTCTCTATAACCTAAAGGTAAACTTTAATACAATGAAGCTTCTTGTGAGTTGACATAAAGCCATTTTACACACCTTCACCCAATAGATAGCTTAGGTTCATGAAAGTGAATCAGTCATGTTTATAGCAAAAGATTAGTTACTCATGGTTTGATTCTTCTCCCAGCACTAGGTTTTTATTTAACTTTTCAATATATGTAGTTTTCTTATTTTTTTTATAAAGCAAACACTTTACATAAAGGATACACTCTTTGACCAACTCCCTGAAAAGCAGGATCCATAATTTTTGCTGAGCTAGACATGACTCAAGTTCCTTCTACAGTATCCTTTCTTTACAATGTCTGCAAATTCTAAGGTAATCCACTGCATGAAGAAACCAAGGTTAAGAATAAATAAGCATGAAAATATCATTCATCACTGTTTACATAAAGTAGTTGCATATTCTCTTAAAGTACAATATTGTGCATATGACTGCATGATTAAAGCTTGTGGGTATCAAAGGAGGTGTAGAGAACAACAAGCATCAAAAGCCTTCACTTCCCTAAACATCAAATATTTTTCTATATCTTTCAACTATAAACCATGACCAAGGCTGAAAGATTCTAATGTCTGATGTTGGAGAATAAATTAGAGAATTTCGAAGCCTCTCATCCCAAATTCCAACAGGTTCTTTTAATATAAATTGTCTTAATATGACTTATCCACAGCATTATAAGCACAGATAACAAACAAATTACATGTTCATAAATTTGGAAAAAGACTAAATCAAGGACAACAGAACAACTTAGGTTTACTATGGAGAACCTTATATTAGACATATTATGTTGTTTAAAAGATGAGGAAAGTAAAAAGGGATTGGAAAATCAAGAAGGCTGCCCTCTTTTTCATGTTATGAAAATGGTCAATTTTTGGGTTTCACGTTACAAATTATTCATTTAAATTCTTTTAGAAGCCAGAGTGAAATACAGATTCATATGGAATTAAAAATCCAAACATCTACTAAACATGGCCTGTTGTATTAACCAATATCAATAGGTATTGTGGAAGTTTCATGTCAACATCTAATTTCAAAATAATATCAAGTATTATGATATAATGTTTTGTATCAAATCTTTCGACCATGATAGACATGGACTTAGACTAAAGATTGGCACCTAGGGTTTAAATTACATGGATATCAGTTTATTAGGTGGAAAACACATAAAATCCATCTTGCTCTTATGCAGAAAAGGGAACATATGTTGAGATCAACAGTGTATCTGCATTCAGGTTTAAACTTTGGGATGTTAAAACTAAGTAGTCCAACCAACTGAACTAAAGGCATTCGTCTCCATATATTCAGACAAAAAGTAAGTTGCCTACCTAAAACTAGTCTGCAATAAATATTTCAAATTTAGCCAAGCGACAATTTTCCCTTGACTATTTGCATACATAGATACTTACACAGACACACACAGAAACATAAGTTAGGATAAACAAACTTAGATCCATTCTGTTCAGATTGGATTTCCAGTCAAACAAGTTGTTTTAGTTGACAAAAAACTGTGCATAATAGACACAGGGGATTTTTTTGTCTTCATGTTGTATGAGTTGTATAACGGAAGAAAGCAAAAATAATAACATACAAGGCCAAAAACATCACTTGTGGAATGTAATCACTAATGCGTTACTCACGAAGCACAGATTTTTAAGTGCTATTCCGTGAAGATCACACTCTGCTTTGCAATCCTAAATAATATAATTTAAAAAGTTTCATGCCAACGAATCTAAAATACCTTCCATAACAAGGTTTGACCAGTCATTCTATACAGTAACATGAGATGTCTTGTCAATTTTCTAAAGCAATGTTTAAGATGGTAAAAAATAAAATCTTTTTAATTTATCTTTATCTGAAGAAAAACTCATTGGTGTCTGATTCAACCATCCATGTTTAGGCAGTTACAAAAAATGTATTTCATCAGGCTCAGCATTTCTCAATATCCTTAAACACTCTCCAAAGCCTTTCTCCTCTACTCAACAATATTTTCTTATTCTCCTCACATAGCTTCATCTCACCATCACAAACTGACCCATCATATCATCAATTACGGATAAATAAACTGTATTATTCCTCTTCTTATATGTACTTTCTGCACCTTCTTGTCAATCAATTAGCATTTTCAAACTAATATTAATGTGCAAAAGAATACTGCCCCATAGTTGCATTATTTTCACTACAGATTCTATTAGTACATGTCCCAAGCTTCCAGGTCATCCAATTAGGCCATTACTGTAAACCAAGAGCAACACTACCACCTTAGAGTGTTATTGCTGCAAACTGCAAAGGCTTCAGCAAATAATTTCTCTTCTACAGCTTGCTTTCCATAAAGCTTCTCTCAATTCAAATAAATAATAGCCAACCCAGGAAAACATTCCAAATTTTACCAAAATCAGAGAACCTATCTAAGATTACATTCACAGCTAAGCGCTTGCATAACCGAGGAAATTTGTGCACTGACTTCGTAAGGTCGTAAGGATAAAATACTAATTCAAAAAGAAAAAAACGAAGGATTTTAAACTTACAAACTATAATCACGTTAGACTTTAATACTAAGATCTGCCAGCACCGTTCATCTAATGTTCATTTCATATTTCATTTCTCCCCTCAAATTTAAAAAAAAAAAAATCAGGAAAAAGAAGACGATTGCTCAAAGCTTCAAAACGCAAAACAAAATCGGAAATCACAACAACCACAGAAAAAAGTGAATCACCTAAAACAGAAAGCACACAAACAACGAAAACGACGAAAAATTCAAAACCGATCCAAAATAAAAAAAATCGAGTCAAAACCGATTCAAAACACAACACGACAGAGACAGAACACACACAGATCACCGCACACGAAACTGAATAGAATTGGATAGCAAAGAGAACAAACATCGAGTAAAAAAAAAAAACTCAACGACGAAGAAAGAGTAAGATCAGCTATTACACGCAGCTTTAAGAGAACAAAGCGGAACTGAAATAACCGAAGCGAAATTCAATTGACGTATACCTGAGATCTCAACGGCGATGATGAGGTCGAGGGAGAGAGGAATAGAGTATGAAAAGAAGGTGAATTATTGGTGTTTCAGAGTATGGTTTTTCTCTCTAACTTTTGAGGCTTTTGAGATTTGCAATTCAGAGAAAAAAAAAAGACGTTGCAGGGAAAGAAGAAAAAAAAAAAAAGGTGCGTCGTGTGTGGATGAATTATGACAACGATGATGATGGAAAAAGGGCGGTGAGATTAACAGAATGGGAAAGAAGAAAATAAATAAATAAATAAATAAAAGAATAAGAGAGAGAGAAAGTGAAGGGTTATTGTTATCGTTGTTGTTATTTGTCAAGACAAAAATTAAGGCCATGGTCCTTTTACAGTGCCACCGTCCATGTTTCTTGCCTTTTTCTCTTTGCTTTTGTGTAAGAAATTAATTAATTTTCTCTCCTTTCATTTCCGTTGCTTCAAACATTTCCTCATTCTGTTGCGCCTTAATTGTTGTATGGATAATCAATCGTGTTCTCTAAATTTAGAGTAGGGTTAAAACATGAGGAAGTTAAATAAGGAAAAAAGGTTAAACAAGAGAAACAAACTGATCCAGGTATAAATAGGATTAGAAATTATTAGTTTTTTGTTTTTTATTTTAGTGATGATTTTTAATAAAACGTTTAGTTGAAATTATATTATTAAGTCTGAATTAATGTGTTGATTGAATGATTTATTCGATTTTTTATTCGTATTAATTTGGCTGTTACAAACTTATAATAAAGAAAAGAGGGAGAGAAAATTGAAAGGGAATTAAAATTACTATGTTTGTGACCTAGAAAGCCTATCCAATTCGCAAATAAAGACATGGAAGTTCTGAAAGGCGTAATGGTCCAACCCTTCAACGATTGGGACTATTGTGGTCTCACTTAAAAATAATAATTATAATATTATTTAATTAAAAATACATGATCAATTTATTCATTTTTATAACGATTCTATTAAAAAATAATAATTTCTAATCAATTAAGCATGTAAAAAAAGAAGAAGAACAAGAAGGGCATAAACCATTCAACCCTTTAAATAATAAAATGAGTCAGTGAATTTCATGAAAGCATGTGATTGTGAAGTGTTTGTGATTTTTGTAATGCATAGAAATCCATATAATGCTATTTTTGGTACTCAAAATATTCTCACGGTCAAAGATTAGGACATAGTTAAATAAATATGAACTAGTTTATTAGCAATATAGATTGGGTCATTTTTAGAAGTGACATGCTTAAAAACTTCTTTTAAGAGAAGAATTTGCTTAGCATTTTATTTAAAAATATAATACATAATTAGTAAAAAAATGGATACAAAAAATAAAATAAAAATTTTAAAAATTAATTATAAACACATAAACAGGACAATATATGAATTTCGATAACAAATTTTTCATTATTTATATGAATTTAAAAACTTCTAATAAAGTATATCAATTTTAGGATATGTGTTGAATACATTTAAGTTTTTCAATAGTATTTTTAGAAAAAATAACATAAAATATAAAAGAAACTTTTTTATATATCCCCAAACTAACTTATATAAGTTAAAAAGCAACAAGTTACACAAGTTCTCAATTCAAATATAAATTTAATTTTGTTTATGAAAAATTTAATAATTATCTTCTTTTATATTTTAAATAGTAGAAGATGAATTAATGTGTTATGTATAGTCAAATAAATAGTCATAAAAAACCACATCTTCAATCAAATGAATGGATAAGAATAACCATCAAGAAAAAAAAAAGGTACAGTTGGCACTGCAAAAATTTAAAATAAATTAGGGTTTTCAAAATATCAGAGAACATGAATAATCAAATGAATATGTCAATTAATGCGTATTTGACCAAAAGATTGATTAATTAATAGCACTGAACCAACCCTAATAATCTCAAATATGTTCATCAATCATCACATAGCATTACTGGTCCAAAGGCATCAAAAGTCTAAAATTAAGAAAATCTGAACAACTTTTACTGTTTGTTAACAACGACATAGATAAACAAGGTTAGAATAAGTTTTTAGCTCTTTCTTCTTTTCTTCAATTTTTGTTTTTAGTTCTTAAATATATTTTTGATTAATTTTTAGTTCTTTAATATATTTAAAGACTAGTTTTTGGTTAAATATGCTTTTTAAGGGTGATAAGGTACACAATATTTTAATAGTACAAAACTACTAATTTAACTTTTTCTAAAATAAAATAAGTATATAATAAAAAATATTTATAATAATATAATCAAATGACAAAATAAATGAAATTTATTAGTAATTTTAATTTGTAAATTTGTTCTAATACTCGTTTAACTTCTTTTTATTTATAGTATATGAGGTTGGATAAATGGATTGATCTCATGAGTTTATTTTTTAAATAATATATATATATATTTAAATTATTTTGTTTAAATGAAAATAAAATAGATTTTAGTTTAAAGTATTATAATTTTTCTATGGAATAAATATTATAATATAAATTGTAAATATTAATAATTTAAATTATTAATTATAATTGGTAATTTAATATATAATATTTTTTAATTTATTTAATGTTTTTTAATACTACATAAAAATATATAAAAAATTAATATATCATTGTTTTCACATAAGAACTAAAATTTATAATCCATTTTAATTAGGATTAGTTTGTCTCAAGATCTAAATTTTATCATTATGAATAAATAATATAATTGACACGTTTTTTAAAAAATTTTCATTAGTAAACTTATATATCATATTTTTCAATTTTATTTAATTTATTAATATAAATGATAAATTATTATCTAATTTTAATTTAAAATCAATTTATATAAAAAAATTATTAAATAAATATATAGTAATATTCTATGCATCTATTAGGAGAAGTTATATTTTCTTCAACACAAACTTAGCAAACCAAGATGATTATTAAAATGAATTATAAATTCTAATATTATATCAATTTTTAACTAAAGTCAATAGAGATTTTACCCACATTTAGGAAAGAATCTCACTCTTAAACTATAATTTATACATTAGTTAGTCAATTTTTTTAATGTCAATTTATATTAAATTAAAATCTTACATAATTTCAAAGCTTATAGTTTTTTTAGTCTTAATTAGAATAAGAATAAGAATAAGCTGGTTTGATTTTATAAAGATGATAATGGATGTTAATCGATTTTAAATCACGCGTGGGTTATGAACTTCAATAACCTGAATAAGATATAGAGATTTACATGTAGCAAGATGAATAGTTAAATACCTTTCTTCCTTATGCCTAAGAAGAAACAAAGAAAATGATTTTATTCTAATGAAAAATTATGAGTGCACCACAATGAATCGACACCAGAAAACTGACAGTACCTGCAAGCTGCAGTTGTACTTTGTTGAAAAAAACTGATTGCATCTTGTTGGTGCCATATGTCAAAAACTATGAGTCTAAGAAAGGAAAGGTTTTGGGGGAATTTGCAGCGAGCTAATGCTTCCTTCCATCATTTCCACCACTTTACTCATTGGGGGTCGATTTGAAGGGTCCGTTTGTATGCACCACAAACTTACAATTGTCATTTTTCTCACCATTTCTTCATCACTTTGATTTTTGGTACATCGAAATTTGAGATCTTGATTTAAGTCAAGGTGGTTGTAAATCCAATCTGGAAAGTATTTTTCACTTGAAAAATCCACTCTGCCATTGTTATTCTCTCTAGCACCAAGCATTTCCAAGACCATCATTCCATAACTGTAGACATCTGATTTATTTGACACTCCACCAAAGTTTCTGCAGAACAATTCAGGAGCAATGTATCCTATGGTTCCCCTTGCCACCATCATTGATACAATACTTTGTTCTCTAGGACATATTTTAGCAAGTCCAAAATCTGATATTTTGGGGCAAAACAACTCATCTAGCAGTATGTTGTGAGGTTTTATGTCAAAATGCAAGATTTTGGTGTTACAACCCTTGTGCAAATACTCCAGTCCTCGAGCAACACCAATGGCAATATTGTACATTGTTCTGCACTTCAATGTGAGTTTAAGCCTTAAAGGATCTTTCTCTTCATATATGAACTTTTCAAGGGATCCATTGGGCATGTACTCATATATGAGAAATCTTTTGGACCCTTCCAAGCAAAATCCCAGTAAACTGACAATGTTAACATGAGAAGTCATGCTAATACTAGCAACTTCGTTGATGAATTCTTCTCCATCACCTTTTGACTTACTCAAAACCTTCACTGCCACACGACTTCCATTTTGTAACCTCCCTTTGTATACACTACCAAACCCTCCTTGGCCTAATTTCTTTTTGAAGGAGTTGGTCATTTTCTTTACCTCCAAGTAGCTGTACCTTTTGGCTGAAAGGTGTCCATGTTGCTTCAGAAAGTTCTCAATCATCAAGTAAGTGGGATTCTTATTTTGAAAATAGTATCTTCTTAAGATGCATGCCAAAACCATCAAAATTCCCAGTGCTCCAGCAGCTGATGTAGCTGTAGTTTTATTACATTAAGTAGTTAAAATGAGAAAAAAAAAAACCCTCCATGATAATTTGTTTATTTTTCATATTGGCTTGTCTGCAGAAGATTGTTTATTTGTTTATTTTTGCTATAGAAGTCACCATACATCTACATCTTTTTTTTTTTCTGTTCAATCACTTAACATTATTCATATGATGAACTTATATTGGAACTGTAACAGCCAGTGAAGAAATTTAACCTGCTTTGATATAGGGTTGAAAAATAATTGACAAAATTTTATTTGTGTTCGAAGTTTAATCAATCACTGCAAAGAAAATGAGGGGTGGCAAAAGTTGTACCTGCTACCACTATCTTCATCTTTCTACTAGTTTTCTCTGCAAAACATGAAAAGGGGGAATTAAACAGAAAGAAATAACAATAAAACCAGAACCAGAAATTAGTGGTAATTTAGATCGGTTAAAAAAAACATTTATTATAATGAAACTTATGTAGGAATCAGTCGAAGTATTAATAAAATTCAGAAGCTAGTTGCAACAAACTTTTTCCATCTATAAACAAGGTACCTTGTACACACAAGAACTTCCCTTGGCTGTCAAGTTGACACTGGCCTCCTCTAAGATGGTAACAAGAAGAACAATCAGGAGACACCTCCGTTTTGACAGGAATATCAGCTGATACATAGTCAAAGAGGCTTCCATTTTCGTTAGGTACAAGTCCTGCATCTCTTATTGGAAGTCTAACCATTGAACACGGTTCAAAATAAGAATAATCAAACTCGCTGGAACCGTAACTGAGGGACTTATCAACAACTATGCCATAGAAGATGTCCTCATTCGGGCATATTGTAGATTTATAAAATGCTGAAGAAGGAGGGGTGACATTGAGGGTGCTGTTGCATGTGAATAGAGTAACAGTCGTGAAGTCAAGTGAAAGGAAAGGGGAAGTGGTGTCCAATTTGGTGTAGTTTTTCGTGAACACCCCACATCTTCTTGTCAGCAAGTAGGTGCGAAGGTCATCATCTCTGAACAAAAGGTTGGTTGTGTTTTCCTCACTTGTGATGTAAAACCACTGTCCTTTGTTCTTAATTGTTTTAACCGCATCTGGGTCACGGTCCTCACAACCATGTACCACCAGCAAGCCACACTGAGGGTGTTTCGTGTCAGTGTAAGGGAACCGTATGGTCCCTAAGTTCCCACAAACGAAGGATGGTGGACACTTTCCCTTTGCAGAGGAGATAAAAAGCAGTACAAGTGTGGATAGGAAGAAGAGAGTTTGAAACGGATCATGATTCTTCATGTCTTCTTTGTTGTGATTATTGCTTTGTTCCTTTGCCAATTGTGACTTGATCAGAATGAAACAACAGAAACTATTGAGAGACATGAGCGTAGAAATTTAATGCATTGTGCTGAGGGAAATAGATGGAACAAAAATGAAACTAGTCTCTAACTTGTGAAACACGATGGTCTTGACTGATGCTATCCTTGTTGACTTTGAACAAGTCTGCGAAGGCTTCTCCACTTCTTGGTTTGGAACAAGTCTTGAGTCAAGATCTTAGTCAGCATGCACACCAATTCTTTATACAGAACACAAATATATTTTCCTACAGATACTAGTCATACTCATGTGAAAGAAAATTATTACAAGCGATGTATTTTACATGCATGTATATCTACAGCACAAACTTAAAATTTATTGTTAAACTCCAACAATTCGTACAAATTGAAAATGTGCCAAATTTAAGAAAGGTTAAATATGATTTGATAATTATGCTGTTCAAAGTTTCTGTCATAATTTTCTGCATTCAAAGTTTATTGTTTTGTATTAAAATTCATTATGGCCCACCATCCTACTTAGAAGTTGAGATTTTTCTTTCATGATATTTTTATCTTCCAAATTATTTAAAATTAATTATTATTTAAATAAATCAATCCTATAAATAATATATTTTAAAAAAATTATTTAAATAGATCTTTTATCAATTTATTTATCTAATTAGATCAATTTTTCTTTTCTATTTTCATAATTTTCTTCTCTTCCCTTGTTTATTTCTAGTCTTTCTCTCTTCCATTTCACATCTCTTATTTCTATCTCATTTCTCACTTATTTCGCTAATTAAACTATTATATTAAAGTTTAATAAAATTATGTTAAAACAAATATTTTAAAATCAATATTAAAACTAAAAAAATATCAACTAATAATTTAAAATATAATGACAATAAATAATTTTCTTTATGATGACATAATAATTATTTAAATTTTTTTATCATAATAAATAATTACTCATCTAATTAAAAAAATTAAAATATTTATTAGTTAGATGCATGTTTTTACTTAGTAATGTAATATAGTTATCAGTAAGTTGACTTATGATAATTAGTTAGATTAGATAATTTTAAAAAAACATTTATTAAAATAAATATTTTATTTTTTCTTAATAATTATAATATAAAAATAATATTTATAATATTTAAAATTTATCATATAATATCTTTTAAATATAATATATTAAATTATAGTATTTTTAAATAATGTATATATTTTTAATTTTAAAAAATAATAGAAGATTCATTTTATTAAATTTTAATCTACTAATTTTAATTAAAGAATAAGATGGAGTGGGAAAAGAATAAAAGAGGGAAAAAGAAAAAAATGAAAATTAAATGAAGATAGAAAAAAATAAAAGAGTCAAATAAGTGTATTATATAAAACAAATATATATATATATATATATATATTTTTTTTGTATAAACTGTAAATATGTTTAGTTGTATAAAAAAATTTAAAAGATTATATTTAAGTAAAATTTTTTAAAATATATTATTTATGAGATTAATTTTATTTGAGATATGAGAAATATTTAAGGATAAAAAGAAAAGTATCATGTCTTTTAAAAAATCTGGAACATAAAGAAAAAAGAAAAAAAACTCAAAAAAGTGACGTGTATATTGAAGTTAAGCTTAGATATGGTTTGGTGGCATCTATATTTTAAAAATGGTTAAATTAATGTTTAATTTAAATTCAACAAATTAGATAAATTTGATTTTTTTTATCAATTTTATAATAATAATTTTTTATTAATATTAAATTTATCTATGAGAAGACTAAAATCATATATAAAATTTTATTTATAAAGTTTGTTAGATAAAAAATTGTTATTAAATGGTAAATTTAAATATAAAAAATAATTAAAATTATATACTTTTAAAACAAAGAAGATAAATTAGAAAAAAATATAAAGAACCCCTTAAGTATAAATAAAACAAAGAAAAATTGACAAAAAAAATGGTTTGAAATGGTGGAAGAGAGATAGGGTATTAATAAAAGAAAAATATTTTATCCCTTTATGTTCATTTGAATTGAAAAAAAAAATTTATTTTTATTCGAACCAAATACATATGTTTGCTGCTGTCCAAACATTTATTATTATTTTTTTCTATTTCACTTTCATCGAATAATTATCTTTTCATTTATTTTCTTTAATATAAAAATAAATCAGTAAGAATATTAGTAAAAGATTTAAAAAAGCATATAATTATTCATTTTCTTACTAACGACCTCGTTTAGTTTAATGCATGTACCTGTTTGCGCTTTGCTCATTGCTCTTTGGGTTTTGTTGGCAGCAAAGCATTATCTTGGATCCCATCAGCTTTGTGCCTACGTAAAGGTTGTTGTTGGTGACCGGTGAGTGTTGCAGAGAACGATGGCAACGTCAACTATGGATGTTCTTGATTTCCAACACACCCCTTTTTATTGGTAATCACCTCTCTCTGTTGGTTTGTAATATTTTGAGACATTCTTTTCTCGTTTTTGTTCTCATCGTGCATGCCTGATGATTCTATAGTGCATATTGGTGATGCGATTAAATAGTCTCTTGTTAGATTTTACAGAAACCAATTTTCCCATATCATTCCTTTTTTTTAATGATGTATATATAGGGTTTTACTTTGGTGTCCATCAACTTTTGGGGATGATTCATGTTTCTTGTCAATTTATTTGTTGCTTCATCCTCTTAACTAGTTTGGGTGATTTCCTTCTGTATATTCTTTTTTCATTTTTTTTAATATTAAATATGGTAATATATTGTAGAATTTTATGATTTTTTTTCGTACATTTATTTGTAGTGAGGAGAATGTATATTTGCTTTGCAAGAAGTTGTGCAGTGATGGAATCGCAAAAGCTGACGGATCTGATCTTTTTGTTGTCTTCATTTCCAATGAAAAGAAACAAGTATGTTCTATTACTTTCTCTGTGGGGTATTGTGCGATGACACTCTAGTTCACGGTGATTCATGGCATAGAATTATTATTGTGAATATTAATTGACACTCTTTGTCTTTGAGTCTCTTTTGATTAATTTTCATTTTTTTTTGTCAAATTTCTTTTCATTTGTTTTTGTCTCTGTCCTAAGACATAATTTCTACCTTGGTTACTCTTTCAAAACAGTGATGGGACAGAATAATTGTGTGATAGAAAAACATGTGAAATTTTAGCTAACATCGCCTGTGTTTATCTCTCATCTAATTTGCTTCTTTCCTAGTTATGTAATGCTGACAATTAGACAGAATTGTAATGACATGTTTAAGTCTTCATGCAAATTTTTTTTGCTACTGCTAGTACATATCTAATTGAAGAGTCGTCCTCCAGTATAACTTGCTACAAAATTACAATCCTTTTTCAATCAATATCTGAAGCATTTGTTTTAACTTTTCTAGATCCCACTATGGAATCAAAAGGCTAGCAAAAGAGCTGATGGGGTGATTCTATGGGATTATCATGTAATTTGCATTCAGGTATTGCCATATGTGTATTTTCTTTCATTAAGTTGTTGGGGGCTTGTTAACTCAGTTTCGAAAGCAGTTTATTTTAGTATCTAAATTTCCTATTACAGGGATCATTTATCATACTTCTGTTGTGATTGGCATTACAGATAAAACAAGGAGATGACCCTCCAGTAGTATGGGACTTGGATTCAACTCTTGCATTTCCTTCACCTCTACCTTCATACGTGTCTGAAACAATACGCCCGACTTTTCAACTTTTTTCTGATTATTACAGGCAAGGAACTTTCTGTTTTATCTACCATTTTGTTCTGTTCTAATGGGTATTTTGGCGCTTTATTGCCTTTTTGCTGATATTTCTAATTTGCAGTTAGTAATGCAAGTCCCAGCTTTTTATGTGTCACAAAATAGTACCTATAGTTCTTTTTAGAAATCAAAGCCTATATAGACTGGGGTTGGTTATAGTGGCCTAATTGGTTTTATCATTATTTATATTTGATATGGTTGAAAGACACAATTATGATCTACATTATACTAGATATTTATTTCTTGTCCTCCTGATATTTCTTTTCCCTGAACGTTTCAAGTATAAATATATTTTGTTAAGGTTCCAACATAAAACCAATTGGCAATATGTGGAGTAGCCTAACATGTATTTAAACCATACCAAATGATATGAGGTAGGCGATGTGGGACTTTCAACACACCCCCTCCAACGAAGCCTGCCGGACCAGGCAAAGGGTACTTTTGACCCAACTAAAGGGCAACTTTTGGCCCATGACAATAACCGGAAAGATGTTAGGCTTTGGCTCTGATACCATGTTGAATATAGAGAAAATATGGTTTGGAATTAATTTCCCTTGTGTATAAATCACACATAGGGTAGTCTATTTATAGTAGAGATATACAACTAAAAGAGTAACTGAAAGTAACAGAATAAACAGAAGATATTGTTTGATATTGTGGTTACCAATATCTAACAATATCTTAACAATATCAAATAATATATAAACAATATCTAACACTCCCCTCAAGCTGGAGCATACAAATCGTATGTGCCAAGCTTGTTACAAATATAATCAATTCTAGGACCCCGTAAAGATTTAGTAAAAATATCTCGCTAACTGATCACTTGAGTTAACAAACTCAGTCTTGATATCTCCGGACATAATCTTTTCTCGAATAAAATGACAGATCAATCTCAATGTGTTTGGTCCTCTCATGAAAGACAGGATTAGAACTAATATGAAGAGCGACTCGATTGTCACACACAAGTGTCATTTGAGTGACATCTCCAAATTGTAACTCTCTAAGCAATTGCTTGAGCCAAACAAGTTCACAGGAAGCCGAGGCCATAGCTCTATATTCTGCTTCGCACCGGATCTTGCCACAACACTTTGTTTCTTACTTTTCCATGAAATCAAGTTACCACCAATGGAGACACAATATCCGGATGTAGATCTTCTATCCGAAGGAGATCCCGCCCAATCGACATCTCGAGTAGCAAACAACTCTTGTATGGTTATTAGAAGCATATAACAATCCTTTTCCAGGAGATCCTTTAATATACTTCAAGATACGAATGACTCGCATTCCAATGATCTTCACATGGTGAATTAAGAAATTGACTTACCACACCGATCGCAAAGGAAATGTCGGGACGAGTAATCGTAAGATAATTCAATTTTCCAACCAATCTTCTATACTCGCTCAGGATCGATATAGGCTCCCCCGATTTGGTAGAAGTTTAGTATTGGGATCCATGGGTGTATCAACATACTTTGAACTCATCAACCCAGCTTCCTCCAAAATATCTATGGCATACTTCCTCCGAGATATAACAATACCATCATTGGACCGTGCTACCTCAATACCCAAGAAATATCTAAGTTTGCCAAGATCTTTGGTCCGAAAATGGTGACAAAGATGTTGTTTCAACCGAGAGATGCCATGGTTGTCACTACCCGTAAGAACAATATCATCAACATATACTATCAAGTAAACACATCCAAGCACTCGAGTGTCGATAAAAGACGGAATGATCCGATTCACACCGAGTCATACCAAATTGTTGAACAACCTTGCTAAACTTTCCAAACCAAGCCCTAGGAGACTGTTTTAGGCCATATAGGGATTTGCGAAGACGACATACCATCCCGTAAGACTCCCCGAGCAACAAACCCAAGAGGTTGCTCCATATATATTTCTTCTTGCAAATCACCATTGAGGAAAGCATTTTTAACATCCAAGTTGATAAAGAGGCCATTGTTGAAGAGCAGACCATGGCGATAAATAAACGAACGAAGCCATCTTTGCCACAGGGGAAAAGGTATCTCCATAATCCAACCCAAAAATTTGAGTATAACCTTTGGCCACAAGACGAGCTTTGAGGCGATCAATAGTACCATCGAGTCCAACTTTGATAGCAAACACCCACCTCGCAACCAACAACAGATTTCCCAGACGGTAACGGGACCAATTCCCAAGTTCCACTATTATGAAGAGCACTTAGTTCATCTAACATGGCCTCGACGCCAACCAGGATGGGCTAAAGCTTCACGTACGCTTTTGGAATGGTCACGGAAGAAATAGAGGAAAGACATGTATAAAAAGGTAATGACAATCGATGATAACTCAAAGCAATATAATGGGGAGAGGGATTACGTGTAGAACGAATACCTTTTCGGAGGGCAATGGGAAGGTCGGACTCATGTGTCGATCCGGAGGAGACAGAGTAGTTGGCACTTGAGTAGAGTCACATGGTGGTGGTTGTGATTGGTTTCGAGAACTATAAATCGAAGAGGCAGTGGAGAAGAAGCTAATCATGGAGCGAGAACTAATGGTGAAGAAGACACAATTAGAGGGTCACAAACAACAGGAACATTAAATGTATTAGGAGTGTTGACAAGATTGGATGGAGACAGAGGTGAAGTTTGACTTTTAAAATAAAGAGACAACTCATCAAAGGTGACATCTTTTGACACAAAATAACGGTTAAGAGAAGGAGAAAAACATTTGTATCCTTTTTGTGATCTTGTAAACCCTAAGAAAACACATTTATGTGATCTAGGAGAAAGCTTGTCCGGACTGTAACTAAAATTATGAACAAAACATGTAGACCCGAAAACTTTCGTGAGGTAAAGGATGAAGTGGTTCATGAGGGAATAAAATGGAATGAGGTATTTTATTATCTAAAACCGAAGAAGGCATGCGATTAATGAGATAACATGCAGTAAGAAGAGCATCACCCCAAAAATGTTGAGGAACATCTCCATGAATTAAAAGTGTGCGAGTTGTTTCAATAAGATGTCTATTTTTACGTTCAGCCTACACCATTTTGTTGAGGTGTATAAGCACAAGAAGTTTGATGCAAAATACCGTGAGAAGCCATGAATTGTTTAAAAGAATGAGAAAGATATTCACGGCCATTATCACTACGCAAAACTCTAATAGAAACACCGAACCGAGTTTGAATTTCATTAAAAAAAGTTTGAAAGATATGAAATAATTCGAACGATTTTTCATCAAAAATAACCAAGTGCATCCGGAATAATCATCAATGAAAGTAACAAAGTATTGAAAACCTAAAGTAGACTTAACGCGGCTAGGTCCCCAAATGTCGAGTGAACCACTGCAAAAGGGGACGAAGCACCACGTGTGAAACTACGAGGAAAGGAAGTACGACTATGCTTGCCTAATCGACATGACTCACACGCCAAACTAGATAAGTTAGACAAGGCGGAGACAAGTTTCGTAACTTGGCAAGACTTGGATGACCTAACCGAGCATGAAGAAGAGAGGGAGACTCCATAACCGTACTAACATGTGTAGAGGGACGGAGATAATAAAGACCATGAGACTCACATCCCGTGCCAATCACTCGTTTCGAACTCCGGTCCCGTAAACACACCGAATTGTTGGTAAAAGTAACAACACAATCAAGAGAACGAGTTAGACGACCGATGGACAACAAAGTTAAAAGGAGACCCAGTGGACATAAAGAACATTATCAATGGTTAAAGAAGGAAAAAGTTTAACCGTTCCAACACCATGAGATGATACTCTAGAGCCATCACCAGATGTAACGTAAGGTAAATGATTAGGAGAGGATAAAGAGGAGAACAAAGATTTGTTACCGAGTAATATGATCAGTGGCTCCCGAATCAAAAACCCAAGGACCAGGAGAAAATGATTGGGTCGACCAAGAAAATATGTATTTGTATGTGTGACAGATATAGTGGAACTAGAAGACCGTTGATCCTTATACCATTCGAGAAATTTGTTGAACATAGCAGTACATGTCGGATGCAACAGAAGAAGGAAGATCCCTACGGATAAAGGTGGGGAAAGATTGGTCCGAACAACTACAGCAGATCGAGGAGGACGACCATGTAATGTATAACACTTGTTAATCTTGTGACCTAGCTTGCCACAATGTTCACACTTAGGACGTCCTTTTTCCCGTTTGCGAGGGCGAGCCCTGGCCATCACGATGGGATGTCAACACAAAAGAATCGTTAACAAAATTGGAAATAGTGGAAGAAGTCATGAAGAGCGGGAGAACAAACCCCGACCGAGACAAGCAAAATCATGTCACCGGTAAAAAAAAATGAAACTCCGGCGAATTCTCCGACAATGGCGGACCCGAGAGCTGCTCCAGCTGGCAGCGGTGACGTGAACGTGAACTAGTACACTAGGTAAGTTCCCGGGAAAGAGAGGTGGGTCACTAATGGACACACTTAAATACCAAGTCTTTCCTTGTCAGAACTTTCCTAAACATGCACTTTCACACTACCAAATAAAATTCAATGACAAAGATAATTCTTTTCTGATGTGGAGGATCAGTTTACCAGCAGCGGTGGGGCGGCTTTAGCAGCGGTGGGGAGGCTCTAGCAGCGGTGGGGCGGCTCCAACAGTGGACAAAAGGCGGAAAAAAAAAAAAATTCAAGAGAACCTTAAGCTCTAGATACCATGTTAAGGTTCCAACATAAAACCAATTGGCAATATGTGGAGTAGCCTAACATGTATTTAAACCATACCAAATGATATGAGGTAGGCGATGTGGGACTTTCAACATATTTAAAATACCTAGTAGCTGTGCTATTATTAATTTTCCTTTTTCTTTTGTTTCTATCAAGATTTTTTCAATCCATATATCAAGTATGTGATAAGGTACTCAGTGCTTTATCCCTAACTGTCATGTTGTGATGTCCATCCGTTTCTTGTTCCTATTATTTGAAGTAATGATTAAAATATGTCATTATAATGAATTAAAGATTTTCAATTAGCTTCCTCATTTAAGCATTTCTTTTAGGGTGTCAGAAATGGTGATTAGTAGTTGGCATCCTTTATATTTTGTGTGAATTTTATTATTTTATTAAAAGAAGAATTTTGATTGAAGAGTGTAGAGAAATACATCTGAAGAGGAGGATAAGAAGTCCTTGAAAATAGAGAAGACCAAATGTTACAAGAAGAAAAACAGGGAGAAAAAATTAAGTGTGCAACAAGTCTTCTTAATTACCCGATGAGTTTGTGATTGGAACAATATTGAAGCTTCCATGAGTTGGACACTACAATCAGATAAAAAGTTACTATGTCCCAGATGAACACTCGTAGCAAGCCCCAGTACATGATGTCCTTTTCAACTACACGTACCAAAGCGCTGCATAAGCTATGCCTTGGACATAATCTTAGACTCCTTGCTTTTACTGAATCCTTTATATCAAACCAATGGCCTTTGTCAAGATCCAACATCTAAATCGGCTGAGACCCAACAAGTAATGATGCCATTTCTTCACAGCTATGACCACCCTTAAAGCTGTCTTTTCCAGGAGCAGAGTTGAAGTTTTGGAAAATTTTCTGTAGTCTAAAATCTCCTGTAATAACTAGTTAGACCTAGGAATCCCCATAACCTCGTGAGATCCATAGACAGTAGGTGTTAACCAATTTGCAATTACTTCTAACTTAGTGTCAGCAGATACCCCATCTGCTGCATTGACATGCCATGCCCCAAATACAATCATCTCTGTTCGATTGCCCAAAACACTGTAATGTTGGTAATCACCACCCATGCTGCTTGATTGCGTCTAAGAGGAATGATGTAAGGCTCTATTACCAGTATTAGGGAACTGGTAAATCAGAATAGGCAATAGAAGAAGAAATAATCTATTATCACAATGTACTTCTCCTTGCAACTGTGGGTTCCAAGGGAAGATGATAAAATAAAATAAGTAAATAATAATCAGGACTTTTGAGAGCTTGATATGTCCCCAGCAACAAATGTATGACTTGCGGAAAAAAAACAACTTGCCCACGTAATTTCTCCTATTTGTAACAGCTTTAACATTTTCAATGCACACACTTCCTAATGAGGCTTCACCTTTCTGTTCCTCATGTTATACACATTCGTAACCAGTCTAACATGCTTATTCTTTGTTGATTAACCGATTTGTAGTGTATATGTCAAATTTTCTTGTATGATATTATTTTTAGACATGTTCAGGATGATACCTTTTTCTTTTTGGTGCAACTAATTGGTTACAAGTCATGTTTAAAGCATTATCTAAGGATGTCAAAACGTTTCATTTCACGTTGTCAAAATTTATTTGTCCTTGTCCATGATATCATGACATGTCTGCTGCATCTTTTTTGTATGAATTTTGCTTTCATTAAGTGTGTTTCCTCAATTTTGTTGATGAAATCATCTATTGATATTCGTTTACGATTTATAGTTGGATATCCAAGTGAAGTATATGAAATGGCTTCTTTGATATCTCAGATTATTCAGAGTTGTGCATGCTCCGATATTTCTTCATAGTTTTGCATCTGATAGAAGACATATGAAAGATTCTGATGAAAAGTGGATTGAAGAACCTCCTCCGTATGAACCTATAGTTGCAGAAGGTGACGACTGGGAAAATTTCTATAAGAAATTGGACTTAATTTGGCTTTGACATAAACAGATCATTTTATATCACATAATAAAGAGGAATATATGCATGCAGAGAGCAACTTTAAATTTTTTTTCTGCGAAAACAAGTGAAGAAAAAAAGCAGTATGCCATTATTTTGTAATTAAAAGGGAAAACACAATAAAAACTGGAAATGTTTTCTCAAACTAAACATGTCTTAGCTGGGACATGTTAATGTGAATTTTGCCAAGTCACTTCAGTTGTCTAATTAAGTGATTAACATGCATGGACGAAATTTTTCTATTAACAAGAAAAGTCAAGCAGTGTAAGCTGTGGAACAATTTTTAACATTGGATAACACTACTATTTGTTAGTTATTTTGTGAAAGAATTCTCTGCTATTAATAGCATTAGCCAGCCATTGTTATACGCTTGATATATTGGATCCATTTCTCAGTTGCTTACTTTTACAGTATCTTCATCCATGCAGATGGAACAGTGCACAACCTGAATGAATATATTAACATATCTATTGCTGATGTTATTACCGATATTACTATCAGTTCAGTCAAAGATATAATTTTCACCCAGAAAAATGGTGTGGTGATAAAGGAAAATCAGCTTGAGGAGTTCATTTGTCCGTTATCTTCTTTAGAATAGCCCCATTCATATTGCTCCCCGGTTTGTATATGTTCAGCTGTCATATTTCTATCCAAGATACTGTTAAATATTGTCATCCTTTTAATGGGTGTTGTAAAAATGCTTCTTTTGAAGGTGTCTTTTTGAGAATGGTGTGCAAGGAATGCAAAGCTCCATTTTGTTTTTCAGGAGCGGAACACATTGTTTACTGTGTAATTCTTCACTCATACTCATGGTTTATAGCTATATACGCGAGGTGTTATTTTAGAACTGGTTTGGAGAATGTTTTGTGATCTGAACTGTTCGGAAGAACATTCAAGTGTGAAAAGACTATTGTTCTTATTGAATTTTACTGAGGAAATAAATCTTACTCTTTATATATAATTTTTAACGCAAGCAATAGTTTGTTTAGTGGGTGATATAAGTAACAAGCTATTACATTCTCTCAAGTCTACATATAAACGTAAAATAGTTATAGCACAGTGAATTGATTGATTGGAATCAATTATGGAAGCATGGAATTAATTCCTTTTATTTCAAGCAACATAATCTTGAGTATGTTGTGTATGTATTTTTCATATATAATAAGACTTGAACTAATTTTTTCATTTGAAAATAGCATAATTGTAAGATTTTAACTTTTTAGATTTCAATTTAGCTAACCGAGTTTCATGTCTTGTAAATATACTATTTTAATCTCTCATGTTTCAATTTAGATGATTAGAAATATTAAATGGATATAATTTGTGATATTTAAAAGATCTATTTAGCACAAATAAAACACAATGAACTAAATGGCACATCAGTAACAAAATTAAAATTTGAATAACTATAATCACACCTTTTCATTACATTACCTGAAAAATAAAAGCCCAATTAAGCATAAATAGTCACCCTTTCTCCTAACTTTCTGGAGAATCCTGCCACATGCACTTAGGTACATATTGGAGGCTTGCCTTGCCTCTAATTTTTCTCATTTTCAAATTTACAAAATGAAATAAAATATGAGAAAGACAATTGCATAAGTTTAGTATACTAAGTAGCAATAAATTCTTTTAAATTTAGCACTCTTACATCAATTATATTTCGTGTATGACTTTTAAGTAACTTCCATAAAAATCAATAAATTTATTATATACTGGCAGCTTTTGATTGGATCATAAATTATGGGTATATAAACTATTAATTTCTTTGATTATAGAAAAATGTGTAAGGGTGAAGGCATTACTATTACTCAAACCTGAACCAGTTATTTATTTAAACAAAGTTAAATTTGCAATCTTCAGCTACAGGGGAGAAAAGGACAAGAACAAGAAATAGAAGACACCATATATTCATGGTAACCTGTGGTAACAAAATTGGAAGCGTAAGACTACGTACGAAACTTGTTCCCATTTGGCATCCCGGACAAACTATCAAACTCTAGTTTTCAACGAGAGAGACACAAACTCAGAAAGCAAGGATCTTTGTGTAAGCAAAAAGGCCTTAAATTCTCACTTGCACTTTCTCTCTCATCATCATCACTCAGGATCCATGGCCCCCTCTTAATCCACTTTATGAAATCCAATTCCACCAATCACAGTTCAAGAAACTCCATCTAATAAGCTAATGATAGATATAGCAGTAGAGAAAGAGTGTGTGACACGCACGCACACACACTCACTCACTGTGACACTAAACCTCAAAAAACAACCATGGACTCAAAATGACTTATAATGTGCCACGTGGTTCTTACTCTCACCACTAACTGAATAAACCGTTGCTAGTCGCGGGCTCCCTCTTCTTTCTCTTACCTTCCACACAAACCAAATAAAAACCCATAGCCATTCATCTTTCAAAGAAGAAAAGGAAAGACGAGGAAGAAGAAAAGACACTTTGAACTGAGCTTTGATCACAAAAGGCACAACTTTTGGCTTAAGAAAAAGTGTACTGATTCCTCTCATAGTCCCCATTTCATTCTTTTAACCAAATTGCTCTTTCCTCTTCACTTTCCCTGGTGATTAATTTCGAAACAGAAGTTTCTTTTCTTTTTCTTTTTCCTTTTCCTTTTTTTGCCTAATTTGGGTTCGTAGATTATCAATGGCTTCTTTAGTGTCTTCTCCATTTACCTTAACCAGTTCTAAGGTTGAGCAAATTTCTCCTCTTTCCCAAAAACACCTTTTTCTTCATTCGTTCCTTCCCAAGAAGGCCAATTGCTATGGCAGCAACTCAAAGGTTTCTCTGAGAGTGAAATGTGCTGCGATTGGCAACGGTCTTTTCACTCAAACCACCCCAGAAGTGCGTAGGATAGTTCCTGAGAAGAACCAAAACCTGCCAACAGTTAAAATCGTGTATGTTGTGCTTGAAGCACAATACCAATCATCTCTCTCTGCTGCCGTTAGAGCTCTCAACAGCAACAACAAAGGTGCTGCCTTTGAAGTTGTGGGGTACTTGGTGGAGGAGCTTCGAGATGAATCCACTTACAGGACCTTCTGCAAGGACTTGGAAGATGCTAACATTTTCATTGGGTCACTGATTTTTGTGGAGGAGCTTGCCCTCAAGGTTAAGGCTGCTGTGGAGAAAGAAAGGGACAGGCTTGATGCAGTTTTGGTTTTCCCATCAATGCCTGAGGTAATGAGGCTAAACAAACTGGGGTCTTTCAGTATGTCTCAGCTTGGACAATCCAAGAGCCCCTTTTTCCAGCTCTTCAAGAAGAAGAAGCAGTCTTCTGCTGGGTTTGCTGACAGCATGTTGAAGTTGGTGAGGACTTTGCCAAAGGTGTTGAAGTACTTGCCAAGTGATAAGGCTCAGGATGCCAGGCTGTACATTCTGAGTCTGCAGTTTTGGCTTGGTGGATCACCTGACAATTTGCAAAACTTTCTCAAGATGATTTCGGGGTCTTATGTTCCGGGGTTGAAAGGGACAAAGATGGAGTACTCGGAGCCGGTTTTGTACTTGGACAATGGAATTTGGCACCCTCTAGCTCCTTGTATGTATGATGACGTGAAGGAGTATTTGAATTGGTACGGAACTAGAAGGGATGCAAATGAGATGCTGAAGAGTCCAAATGCGCCTGTAATTGGTTTGATTTTGCAGAGGAGTCACATTGTGACTGGGGATGATGGTCACTATGTGGCTGTGATCATGGAGCTTGAGGCCAAAGGTGCTAAGGTTATTCCAATTTTCGCCGGTGGGCTTGACTTTTCGGGGCCAGTGGAGAGGTTCTTGATTGATCCAATAACTAAGAAAACGTTTGTGAATTCTGTGGTGTCACTCACTGGCTTCGCGCTTGTTGGGGGCCCTGCAAGGCAGGATCATCCAAGGGCAATTGAAGCTTTGATGAAGCTAGATGTTCCTTACATAGTTGCATTACCATTGGTGTTCCAGACAACAGAAGAATGGCTGAACAGTACTCTGGGCTTGCATCCAATTCAGGTTGCTCTTCAAGTTGCACTGCCAGAGCTAGATGGGGGCATGGAGCCTATAGTTTTTGCTGGTCGAGATCCTAAAACAGGTACCAAGAGTAAAGATTTTTTATTTGAAACTATTAAATTAACATGTTTTGGTTTTGTCCTTGCTCGTGCTTTAAGAAACATGTTTATCCCTCACGTTTGCAATTTTGCTTGACAAGATTCACACTGTTTGTTGTTTACTTGATATATGTTTTCAGGAAAATCTCATGCTCTTCACAAGAGAGTGGAGCAGCTCTGCACCAGGGCAATAAAATGGTCTGAATTGAAAAGGAAAACGAAGGTATTTGGCCATTCTGAGTCATAAAATTCAAATTTGTAGTTAGAGTGAAATTTTAACTGAGCCTGCAAGATTCTGTGTGAGATCTAACTGACAACTATCTCGTTCACAACCTTTCATCAACGGAAGAAAAATGAGGCCTAGATGATATTTGAGAATAAAAATGATTTTTAATTTGACCTAAATGAATGAGTATCTTGTAGCAAACTAATTTGTATCATCTCATTTGTAACGAGAGAAATCTGAAAAGGAGACCCATAGAGAAAGGATTTACTGTAAATGAAAGGACATTTCTGTTGTACAACTTAAATTATTAAATCTCCTTCTTCCCTTTTTTGTCAATGGAACTTCAGCTATTTTCCCCAATATACGTGTTTGGTTACCATCTAAAATCAATTTTACATGTCACAGGACATGTTTTAGTATGATTGCGATTAATTTGGACACATCCTAATCACATTCAACGGACAAAATCAATAGTAGAAGGAATTAGCGAAAGATTTTCTTGTTGACATCTTATATTGTGGACCAATATTCATGTTCATTTCATTGTTACCCTTTTGTTCATTCTAATAGGAAAGTATTTGAGCCCCATCTTTCATGTATAATCATCTTTTTGACCAGTCTCTAAAATTAATCTATTCTTATTTTTCTCCATTTCTCATTTTGTAGTGTCATCAGCTTGTAAGCATTTTCAGAATTGTAAATCAAACTTAAGTTCATTTTCCTGTTGAATTTTCAGCATATTCTCATTTGAATTCTTGGAGATGTTTGACTTTGATTGTTAAAATTTTCTTGATAATTTTTTTTACTCCTATAGGAAGAGAAGAAACTGGCAATCACTGTCTTCAGTTTCCCACCAGACAAAGGCAATGTAGGAACTGCAGCCTACCTTAACGTATTCTCCTCCATTTTCTCTGTTCTAAAAGATCTTCAAAGAGATGGATACAATGTTGAGGGACTTCCAGAATCTTCAGAAGCTTTGATTGAAGAAGTAATACATGACAAAGAAGCACAATTTAGCAGCCCAAATCTGAACGTTGCATACAAAATGAGTGTCCGAGAATACCAAAATCTAACTCCCTATGCCACAGCATTAGAAGAAAACTGGGGAAAAGCTCCAGGGAATCTGAATTCAGATGGAGAGAATCTATTGGTATATGGGAAGCAATATGGTAATATATTCATAGGTGTTCAACCCACATTTGGCTATGAAGGTGATCCTATGCGGTTGCTTTTCTCCAAATCTGCAAGTCCTCATCATGGATTTGCAGCATATTACTCTTTTGTTGAGAAAATTTTCAAAGCTGATGCTGTTCTTCATTTTGGGACACATGGTTCCCTAGAATTCATGCCTGGAAAGCAGGTGGGAATGAGTGATGTATGTTATCCCGACAGTCTGATTGGGAACATTCCCAATGTCTATTATTATGCTGCAAACAACCCTTCCGAGGCTACCATCGCCAAACGTAGGAGCTATGCAAATACCATTAGCTATCTGACTCCTCCAGCAGAAAATGCAGGACTCTACAAAGGTCTTAAGCAATTAAGTGAGCTCATCTCCTCATACCAATCCCTCAAGGACACTGGCCGCGGACCACAAATTGTTAGCTCAATCATAAGCACAGCTAAACAATGTAATCTTGACAAGGATGTGGAACTGCCAGATGAGAGTGAAGACATCCCTGCCAAAGACCGCGACCTTGTGGTTGGAAAGGTGTATGCCAAGATAATGGAGATCGAGTCCCGCCTGTTGCCTTGTGGGCTGCATGTCATTGGTGAGCCACCCTCAGCCTTGGAAGCAGTTGCAACACTAGTGAACATAGCAGCACTTGATCGTCCTGAAGATGGTATTTCCTCTCTCCCATCAATACTAGCTGCGACTGTAGCAAGGAACATGGAGGAAGTCTATAGAGGGAGTGACAAAGGAATACTAAAGGATGTAGAGCTTCTTCGGCAGATAACTGAAGCTTCACGTGGAGCAATCACTTCCTTTGTGGAGCGGACTACTAATGATAAGGGTCAAGTGGTTGATGTAGCTGATAAACTCACCTCAATTCTTGGATTTGGCATAAATGAACCGTGGGTGGATTACTTGTCAAACACCAAATTTTACCGAGCTGATAGGGAAAAACTCAGAACCTTGTTCATGTTCTTGGGAGAATGTTTGAAGTTGGTTGTAACTGATAATGAATTGGGAAGTTTGAAACAAGCCTTGGAGGGTAAATATGTAGAGCCAGGACCTGGTGGTGATCCAATTAGAAATCCTAAAGTTTTACCAACAGGGAAAAATATTCATGCACTGGACCCACAAGCTATTCCTACTACAGCAGCAATGCAAAGTGCCAAAGTAGTGGTGGATAGATTGATTGAGAGGCAGAAAGCAGAAAATGGAGGAGATTATCCTGAGACCATTGCACTTGTATTGTGGGGAACAGATAATATTAAGACATATGGAGAGTCCCTGGCTCAGGTCTTGTGGATGATCGGTGTGACACCAGTAGCTGATACATTTGGAAGGGTCAATCGGGTGGAACCTGTAAGTCTTGAAGAGCTTGGAAGGCCAAGGATTGATGTTGTTGTTAATTGTTCAGGAGTATTCAGGGACCTTTTCATCAATCAGGTATCACTTCTCTACCTACTTATCCAGAAATGGAGCCCAGGACCAATTTAGTTTTCATTGTGTTGCATCATTGATTGAAGCATTATTCTGCTATTGTTTAAAAAGGTTACACAAACTCTTGATATTTAAACATGAAATAGCAATGGTTTAGGCGATACTTAACCTTTTCCTCTATATCAAAATAACTAATATATTGTTTTACATCATTCGATTGATTCATGAGCTACAATAACAATGTTCAGGTTACATTTTGAGCAAAACATCTCTTTTGCCTAATTTTACAAGGATTTTCCCATTTATTTGCTCATGTTTTATATTTTTTTTTTTTTTTTCCTTCAGATGAATCTTCTGGATAGAGCAGTGAAGATGGTTGCTGAATTGGATGAACCAGCAGAGCAAAACTTTGTCAGGAAGCATGCACTAGAACAAGCTCAAACCCTTGGGATCGACATTAGAGAAGCAGCAACAAGGATCTTCTCCAATGCCTCAGGGTCCTACTCCTCAAACATAAACCTGGCAGTGGAGAATTCTTCATGGAATGATGAGAAGCAGCTCCAGGACATGTACCTTAGCCGAAAGTCTTTCGCTTTTGATTGTGATGCGCCTGGTGCAGGCATGACCGAAAAAAGAAAGGTCTTTGAGATGGCTCTGAGCACAGCAGATGCCACATTCCAAAACCTTGATTCATCAGAAATCTCCCTCACTGACGTCAGTCATTACTTTGACTCAGATCCAACAAACCTGGTTCAAAATCTAAGGAAAGATGGGAAGAAGCCAAGTGCATACATTGCTGACACTACCACTGCTAATGCTCAGGTGAAAATTGTTACATAATTATCCATCCAATTTCCATGCTTCCATTTTTCCATTGTTGAATCATCACCTTCAAATCACATTGATTTTATTTTTTACATAATAGCCTGTTTGGATAAACTTTTCCAAAAGAACTTCTAGGGAGAGAAAACAATAAGAAAAAAATAGCTTCTCCGTAAGATAAAAAGTAAAATTATAGAAGTTATATAAGAAAACTTCTACAATAAGCTAGATGTATAAGTTAATTTCATCGTATGGATTAGTTGGTTTTATTTTTTCTTTTCATTTTTCTTCAGTAGAAGTCTTCATAAAGAAGTTTGTCTGTCCATGGTTTCCATTTGACCTTTTGGGGGCCTTTCTTTCCAGGTGCGTACCCTCGCCGAGACGGTTCGACTAGATGCAAGAACCAAGCTATTGAATCCCAAGTGGTATGAAGGCATGTTGTCTAGTGGATATGAGGGTGTTCGTGAAATTGAGAAGAGGCTCACTAACACAGTTGGATGGAGTGCAACTTCAGGCCAAGTTGACAACTGGGTGTATGAAGAAGCCAACACAACCTTCATTCAAGATGAGGAAATGCTGAAGAAGCTCATGAGCACAAATCCAAACTCCTTTAGGAAGCTGGTGCAGACATTCTTGGAAGCCAATGGACGAGGTTACTGGGAAACTTCAGAAGAAAACATTGAGAAGCTCAGGCAGTTGTACTCAGAAGTTGAAGACAAAATTGAAGGCATTGATCGCTGAAGTCATGATTGAGATGAATGCAGAGACATTTGCTGTTGATTTAACCATGCCTTCTTTGTCCCTGGAGCTTCTTTCCCACACTGAATTGAAAGTTGTGGCCAGTGGTTTTCTTTTTATGTGATTTTGTTCCTCTCTTCTTTTTCCCTGCTGTAGTTTAAATCATTTTCAGGGATCATGCTCCTTTGTGCAGTTGCAAATATAGCTTTCAATTTAAAATATAGGGAATGATTCCCATGTATGGATTCCTCATGTTATAATAAAATTGTGTAAAACTGAGATTGATAATAAATATAAACTCATTGAACAGACACAACTACAGAAGAAGTCAAATACTCTTTTTGGTAAATGACGGAAAAACACAACAAAGAAAGTCAAGTAATCCTTCTAATACAAGACTTCTAAAAGAAATACTCAGACCAATAACAATAGTTAAGTTTGTTAATTTTATTAATTTTTCAAAGAAAAAATTGTGAATGTGGCAATTTTATTTATTCTCATTATTTATCATTAACGTATTGTGGGAGATGTGAATGATTAATTTTGAGTTCTAAGCAAAGCCATGAATGATAAATGACACAAAACTTGAGAGTTGGAAAGGTGTGAGACAACATTTCATAGAGAAGAATATGTGACCTTTTTTTTCTTCTACTAATTAAAAAATAATTATAAAACATGTATATAATCAAAGTCTTTAATAAGAAGAAAAAAAGAAAAGTTGAATGTTTCGTAAGAATTGCAAAACATCTTATTAAGAAAAAATCTATCCAGTATGGATGTTTTTGTGACTTCATAGTATAACTAGCTTATAACAATAAGGTGGCTGAAGTTGAATATGTGTACTAAGCCTTTTTTTCAGAGTTCTGATCTAGATGTAGTATTTTAATCCTTCTCTTTGCATAGACATGCAAATTCCCAGAAAGCACTGTATATCAGACGCTTCAAGTCGATAACAAAAAAGAATCTCTTAATGGAGAGCTTGAATTGCAATATTGAATACAAATACATTTTCATTTCATTTTTCACAAAAATAGATGGGAAAAAAATAAGGAATGATACATTTTTCTGTGGAACAAATCTACACAATGAAGGGGAGAGGGGAAAAGAGAAGGGTTAAAAACCCACCCAAGAAACAAAAAGATTGTAACACTGTTTTAGATTAAAAAGAGACTGTAATTGTGCTATCTAAGTGTTACATGTTTCTTGCCTCCTCTCTGGTCATGTGGTATCAAGAAGAAATAGTTCTAATTTCAAACTAACTCCATCAGGAGTGGATCCCCTTCTGCCATTATTCTGATAAGCTTTATAAAGTCTTGCTCACTTGTTATGCTCCATGGATGAACAGCAGGAACTTTGGCCGAATAAAGAGTGGAGGAATTAGCAGTAGGATTTTGCTTGTAGATCATTGTATCAAGTACAGGGTCAAAATTCTGAGGAGAATCTAGGGAGACAAAGAACATAGGAATTGCAACCTTCTGATGGATTTCTAGATTGCCCACAAGGCTAACTAGCTCGACAAAATCACTGACAAGGCGCTGAGGAACATAAAACACCTCAGAACTGCATAATAGGAGGTTCTTCTCATTGTCACTTGTTTCCTTGTAACTGACTTGAAAGTGAGCTGGCATCGTGCTGACAACCTTCTGTACCATGCTTGCTTGTTGTGATAACCAATCTGCACTGTCACCGTTGGTTATTACAGAAGACCAAGACTCCGACACCTGAATCCCAGTTAAATTTGTAAATGGTCAGAGAGAAAAGTGCTATGCCAACCTTTTTAAATGTTAAAGCTATGCTTAAAAGTAATATCAGGACGATTTGGAGAAATAGCATAAACAAAAGACATTAAAACATGCATTTAATTTTGATCAAGTTAATGGCATCAAATACTGTCTCGATAACATCATCCTGAATGAATTTGAATATAATATCACAATCGGTATGGTTGGATACTAATGCCGAAGAGATGAAAAACTTCACGCTAACAATAAATTAAAGAGTAAATCATCGTTATAGTCCTTATAATTGTCAAGTGTTAGTCATTTTAGTCTTTGACTATACAAATTCCTCCCTTTCTAGTACTTGACTTAATAAAAAGTCAACCATTTACTTCTTTTCCACTAAACTAAGCAGGACTGAAGTAAATGATGCCTGAGAAAGTCAATAACTTAGGGCCTGTTTGAGTAAATGTTTCCATAAATACTTCTAATTGATGGGAATAAGAAGAAAAAAAGTGAATAAACTTCCCCATAAGCTAAAACTAATTTACAGGTAAGTTAAAAATAGTAAAAAAATTCTAAATTTTGAGAAGCTTATATAATAGAGCTTTTACATAAGTTAATTTTATCTTATGGACAAGGTTATTTTTTTTCTTCCTCTTTTCTTTTCCTATAAGTGTTTATCGAAAAGTTCCTGGAAACAGACCATTGCTTACTATCTAACAGATTAGAATGAGGTTTACTACTCTAGATTAAAACTACTCTCTTAGAATATTTGTACATGCATTCATAAGAGGGCCAATAAGCCTTATAATATCAATTTTGGGAGAATTTTGTATCGGCTATCATGCAAAAATAAGAGTCCACACTTGGGGTGAAAGGAAACAAAATAACAATACCTTATTAGTGATCCACAGTTTAGTTTTATCTGCTTGTAGTAAGTTCCAGTAATTAAGAATGGTATTATCCTGTACGAACAAAAACCCCTCTGCACTGCTAAATTGATCAAAAATTTTGGGCAGGTACCTGAAATCAGGAGAGGATAAAATTATATCAAGAAGAAAAAAGCAATCACAGATTCACAACTACAGCTTTGAGGCTACATATCAGGTCAGTGCACTTGTTTTTATGTTATTAAAGATGAGAATCACAAAGAATAATTCAAATTATTATTCTTCATTCCATCCTTCCCCAACCAGTCTCCACCAGGAGTCTACCACCTCATATTTAACAAATACATAATGTTTGGTTGGAGGAGAGGGGAGCAAAGGGTTTTCAATAAAAATCTTTGGATCAGAAGTTAAGAGGAAGAAAGGAAAATAGGGGAACTGAAATCCCTTCACTCCAACTTTAGCTTCCCTCCCATGTTAGGCAGATTTTAATTTCCCTACCTTCCCCTGCTTTGAACCAAACATTCCAATATTTAACAGTCAATCTCTTTTTCAAATTCTCATATGATTAACATAACAAAGTTTAAAGAGATAGAAACAAATGCTTCACCGTATAGAGCAAGTAATATTTCTAACTTTCCTCTTCCAAAAATTCCATTGCTACATAAGCTATAAAACATCTCTCACACTAATACTAACATGCTTACAGTGAAGGCAAGTTCTATTGCCTCTGCTGTGATATCCAAGTATAATTCACATTTCACAACAGCTGAACCCATAAGCAATTTATCTGTATATTACTTCACCAAACAGCCAATGGCCCAAAGCAATTACTTGAGATGATTTCATGTTCTTTTAATAAACTTCAGTCTATTATTGCCTCTCAATCCTTAGTCTTACTCATAATAGAGAACCATCTCAGATACAGAATCTATTTGGACAAAATTACTAGAAACCAATCATAAGTGGCATAGTAAAAAAGTAACATTCATATATAATTTAACAATAGAGGGAAATGTAAAATATAACCAGACTTACCTGTATGCATAGTCCAAATGACCCTCCTCTACAACAAGATCTACATCCTTCTTTTCCGACAAAATAACTACAGATCTGAATATCCTTCCATAAAGCAACCTCCATTCAAGGGCTGTTCGTTCCACCGGCCCATTGCAATGCATTATAAGCACAACATTACCAAAAGTTTTCCTCCACCGGATCAAATTGGCGATCTCATAATTCACCGTACCCGTTTCTTCAACACCAAGATGCACTGATGGCAATTTTTGTGGTACAAACTCTTTTCGATCACCATGACCAATATTTGGCCTTGGCCGTCCCAACTCCAAAGACATCAACCTGGGCTGCTGATAGCCAACAGCCAACAAATCCTGCAGCCAAGCAGCAGTAAGCTTCACATCCTTCTCAGTCCAAAATCCCTCCTCTGCCATTGCAAAACTCAAATCCAAAATCTTCTCAAACAACCTATGCTTATCAGACCGCCACAAAACCAAATAATTAATCAACCTTCCAACATTCACATGAAGATCCTTCTCCTCTGAAAACGGATACGCCTCAATCCTGTCATACCTATGGACCGTAGGTGGATAAACCGCAACATACCCACCAACCTCCCAAAGCAGCCTCTGCCCCCAGTAACCTCTCAACACATCAGAAGCCATCGTGCTGACCGACACCGGGAGCATCAAGGCCCAAAACGCAGGTGAATGGTACATCGTGTTAAAAGAATTAACCGGCACCATCACACCCTGAGGCAGCGCCACCTTCGGCGCATGCTCATCGAACCTCACATCAAACGCCTCCAAAGTCGACTTCCGGGTGAAGTAAAACACTGAATCGACATCCGGCAGACCATTCGAAATGCCCTGCTGAATGAACTGCTTCCCTCCAAAAACCTGAGTGTAAAACTCCTCATGCCCAATCTCCCCTACATTCTCCAAAGGCAACCCTCTAGGCCAAACCGAACGCTGCCCAAAATGCACATAAGGGTTCACAACGGTTCGATTCGGGTTATCATGACTGTACTGCAACAAAACCTCTTGCCTAGCACCTTCCCCTACTAACTCCACATCAAAATGCTTACCCAAATCATCGTCTATCACCTCCCCTCTATCATCAGCGTCGAAAATCTTCTTAGCACCGTGCTGAATCGCAAACAAATACCCCACACTCTTTCTAACATACGAATCATAAGGAAGGTAATCCACAACCCTAAACCCCAAATTAGCCTGTTCCTCCAGGGACAAAAAGATCGCACCTTTAAGGCTCCAATCTGACGGCGTTTTGGACCCACCAACCGCCACCACCTGCCACCCCTTCAGCTTCACCAGCCGCCGAAGCGAGTCGCTCGGGTACCCCAACACTGAGACCACGATCCACTTCTCCGTCCGGAAGTTCGCGAACTTCGAAGTCTTGTCCGCGATCGGCGCGATCGCGTTCCAGTCCACGCGCGGGTACACGATCCGCTCGAGCTCCTGCGCCTGCTTCTCGAAGCAGAGCAGCGCGGCGGTGTCCCCAACGTTGCGGAGGAAGAACAAGGCGGCGACGGTCACGACGAGGAGCACCACCGCCACGATCCTGACGAGGTTGTCGGAGACCCACGCGGAGAAATCGAGGCTCTTCGTGGCGGCCAGCGCCGCCGTCCGGGTGTGGGGCTTCGGATTCACTGATTTTGGAAGTGCACGCTCTTGAACCATCATTGAGTATCGCGTGTTGAATTCAATTGAACCCTCCACCCAATGTGCGTTCTGATTGACTTGAGCTGAAGCAAATTCAACTCTTTCTTTTCCCTCTAAACCCAAACATAGAACGTAGGCAATTTTTTTTTTTTTTTTGGGTTTTGGATTTCTGCAACAGTTTTGGGGGTGAAGTTTTGTTTAAAGATTGTGGTTGCCGACAGGGGCATGTGTGTGTCGGTTCCTTAAGCTTGAATGCAACTGCAAGTAGTTTGGTGGAGTGGAATCTTCCTCTGGTTCAGTAGTAACATCTTCTTTTTATTTTATTTATTTTTAATCTTTTTTTATGTGGTTGGGTGCTGGAAAATGGACTCATTAGGTAATACTTCACGTTCCATTATTAATTGGATTTGGAACTTGTTACTATAATGCTTTGATTTATGAGCTGCCATGTCAATACCTTTTCTAGATAATATCAATACATTTTCTCTATTATAATTTCTAATAGTTAAAAATCTCTTTATATTTTTACAATTTTCTGTAACTACAAAAACTATATTGGTATCTTAAAGAATATCTTTTAATTGACCCTTCAAATAGATTTTATTAGCTTGAAAAATATTTTGTGTTGAAGCAAAAAATGAAAAATGTCTTGTTACCATTTATCTTGATTTATCGGGGACAGAAGGAACTTGGGGGGTTTGTTTGGCTAGTGTTATTAAACCACTACTACTTTATTTCCAAAGTAGAGGTGACTTGGGAAGACAGTTAATATGAGTGTGGTGGCCACTTTTTTGGGGGTTTGATGGGTTTCTTTAGAAAGTGTGCGGAGCCTAGTTAACCAGTCTATTTCCATCTAATCAATGCCTTGCCATGTGAAGAGTAACAAGTTTCCAAAGGAAAAACCTTTCATCTTGGATGTTTAGTTTGGAGAAGACTCAAACACTATCAAAACATTCCATTAGATATTTACTTTTTAATATTTTTCTATGTTTATTTAAAGTACAATAATTATATATATATATATATATATATATATATATATATATATATAATAACAATTTGAGACAAATGAAATGTACGTAAAATGGATATTAGTTGTAGCCCTATATGTTAGCATATATTTTTCCTAGTTTTTTCTAATTGGATAATTATTTTGTGAGTGTGAACCATGATTTAATGATAAGACAGTGATAAAGTGTGTTAATAGCATTTTTTTAATAATATATCAAAAATGCAATGTAAGCAACAGACCATGTGGATTTTGATTTTATACTGGGCTAATTTTGGATAAAGCCCGTTACAGATTTGGAAGATTGGGCCTACATATGCCCAGTGCAAGTAGCCTGCTTATTTTAAGAGACCCTGTCTATAATCTTCTATTTGTTTAAGAATAAAACTATGATTTAAACTGAAAAAAAAAATGACAAGAGAAAGTTTAATAATTTATATTTAAAATAAATAATTTATTCACTTTTTTATTTTATTTTCAAGCAACAAAAAAACTAATAAATATTAAATTAACTAATAAAATTAAATATGGCCAATTTAATAGTCATATATTATATTTATCAAGCTATTAATAATTGTTTTTATGTTTTCACTTATGCGAAATAAATTTCCTAAGCTTGTCTTAAAAAGGCTAATAATAATAATAAAAATAAAAATAAAAAGCAAAACAATTAGGACACACGCGGCACACGCTGAGGAAGAGAGAGAAAATTTTGAAAACATTTCAATATACCCGCGAAATTTCAAAAACTGAGAGAGAAAAGAGCGAAGGCAACAATGTCTTCGTTTCCGAGTTCCGCAGAACGAACGGTTGCATCGTCTCTGCTTCTTCTCAACAACACACCTCCCTCTCCCTCGCTTTCTACTCCAAAGTAACCGCAATTTTCTCAATTCACGTTATTCTTAAGTTTCTTCGTTTCGATCTTCACTCTGTTTTCACAAATTTCTCGCTCTGAAGGTTTCGCTCTGATTCAAGCGATGCGGTTCCAGAGAGAAGAAGCAGCAGTAGCAAGAGTTTCAGGGAAATCTCTGTTTCTTACGTTTCTAATAAATCCTCATCTTCCTCGCTCACCAACGACGATGGTGATTCCTCGGAGAAAGAGATCAAATCGCGTACCGTATCGTACTCTGCTTTCGCGCGTTACAGTCAGATGAAGCTTAAGGTCGATTCTATATTTCTGCGTACCTTGTAGTTTAGCGTTTGTTTCGCTTCGTTTCTGTTGGTGTCGGGAAGCTGAACGAAAACAAGCAATTGTGTATGATCTGAAAATTCACTGCACTTATTCTTCTAATAAGATTATGCATGATTGTTGTTGATTCTGGCGATTTTCTGCTCTGCTCTGTTGGATTTGATCATGTTCAATTAAGTTTTAGGGAGGTCGGTGTTAGAGGATTAGAGATTTAAACATTTTATTGATAATTGCGATTTATGTTACAAATTTGTTGACTGTTTTATAAACTTAGGATTTTCGTTTTGTAAAAGATTGCGAGGAAGATAAGGTCGAAGGTCACGTGGACATCGTCGTGCCCCGGCGACCGGGAACCTAACGCTGGAGAGGCGGCAAAGATGCTCTCTCCTATTTCGGGCTCTGGCGAGGCCTCGTCCTGTATGTCGAGCAGCTCGAGCGGCATCTCCAGCGCGCGAAGCTTGCGCTACGCTAAAAGATGCAGAGGCACGACTGTTGAGCGTGTGGCCGGGATCGGACGCGAGACGGCGGCGCCGTCGCGTTGCGTTGCCGGATCGCCGCACCTGAGACGGCGCGGCGAAGCCATAATGAAGTTGCTCTCTTGCGGTGGCTCATCTGAAGTGAAGATCCGTCAAATGCTCGGTGACAGCCCCGACACTAGCAAAGCTCTACGAATGTAATTTTTCTCTCTCACACACGGGTAGATTGTACCATGCAAGATAAACGTTTACGTGATTTACATCTAATACGTTTTAGTTTGTTTAATTTCAGCGGAATGAGGAGAGAATTTGTTTTTTAACTAACTGAATTCAAAATTTCAATCACTAACCGGTTGATTTTGTTATATTGCAGAACCCCGAACCATCTACCTCTGAAAGTGATTAAACTCTTCGGATTTTTCATACAAAAAATGATAACAAATCACTCTGATGGTGTGTTTAATAGACAGGAGAGAAAAGGGAGGAATGAGTAAGATTAAAATAAGTAAGGAGGTGGAAATAGATGGAAAATAAAATGAAAAAGAAAGTTTAAAGTAAATATGTTAAAATAGAGGAAAGATGAGAAGAGAGATACTAATATGATTAGAAACAACGTATTAGAAAAAGAACAGAAAATACTGGGTATCACTACTTCTAAAATTATTTTTCCTTCAAATCAACTTAATCAACATCTTTACTCATCTACCCTAATGATCTCCGTCAAATAAATACTTACAATTTATTAAGAATCAAGTCTCACTATTCCTTTAGCAAATCTTGAGTTCTACTGTAATAAATTCTAATAATACTAAACATGTTTAAAAGAACCTATTAAAAAATTATATTTAATGCTCTTTGCATATAGATGTCGTTAATTGTTTTGTGCCTGATGGAAAGAAGTACCATGAACCATGTCTAGGTTGCTGAGGGTGGACGCTGTGAAAAGAACAGGCTCGGGCGGGCGTTATGATCCTTATGTTTACACGGTACACATTTTATTATTCACTAATTAATTTGAGTTTAATTTTTATAGTATAAAGTTCGGTGCCATTTAATCATGATTCATGCAATAATAATGAATAATAAATAATCGAGTGTCATACATGCAGGATGTATAACAACGTAGGATTGAATATTTTACACTTATCCTAACTTATCCCCTGGCATGTTAGATGTTATGGCTTCATGAATATTTCTCTACTTAGAGAATTTCATTTTCATGTTTCATGTTGCTTTTGGAAAACAAATATTTTTCTCACAGATAAGTGGATGAAGTTAGTGCTGCTGGTTAGATTGTAGCGGATTAAGTATTCACACGGATAGGTATATCATATTTCGGTGCAAATTCAGGTATATATACATCCCTAATATATAATAGGGAAATTTTGCTATAGCCAAATTATTATATAGTATTGTAGAGGTTTTTTATGCTCTCCGTATATGTAGTGTAGAAATCAATAACCATTGTTGAGTACATATGGATGTAGTATAGAAATCAATAACCATCGTTTAAGTACATTATTTTGTTTTTCTTGGCTATCATCTTCTCCTTTTTATTTTCTTTTTTCTTGTTCAGCTCTTGTTTATTCACCCTATTCAAAATATGTCCAGTTGTGTAATGAAAATATAAAATTCAGAAGTGGTAGAAATGAAAACTGGAAATATAAATTGACGATTTCTGGGTGCCCCATACATTAATTGATGACCTCTGTAGTCTATTATCTTAAAGTTGCACATTTGAGAGATAGTCCATTGAGGATAACAACTATTCAACATGATAGAAGATGATGACTATTTTGAAATATATTATAAGTGAGAATTGAGTAGGCTGAATAATTACTTGTTGTGACAAAGTGTGAATTTTACCATTAAAGGGGTGACAAGATTTGTACTATGTATATTCAACTCCACTTTATTTTGATAGGAAAAAGAATTTCTTTCGGCTGGATTCAAATTTGGATTTAGATATCAAACTCTTTGTTTCAATCCTTCCACCCGTAATGTATGATTATTTAATATCTTAAATATATAAATCAGAATTAATCGTAACATATGTTTTTAAATATATTAAAATCTATTTCATATGATTAATTAGTTATTATTGTTCAATTTTAATAATTTCAAAAAAAATACAATCGTATAAAATTATAATTTAGCATTCAATTTACTTGAATTATAAAGTTATTAACCATCTAATATTTAATAAAATTTACATAAATATTATTTGATTTATAATATATGTATATTTTCTTTTATTTTAGTTCTTAAAAATATAAAATAATTACTTTATTAAACTATAATTTAAATAAAAAAACGTAAAAATTTAAACTATATGTTTATTACAAAACAATTTTTTAATTTTCAAGTCTTTCGTATTTAATAAATTTTTTGAATTATTATAATTAAAATATAATTAATAGGTTAATTTATGATGATTTAGAAAACGTTTAAATTATTGTTTTTATTATAACATATTCTCACAATTTGTTTATCATTAAAACTTAACAAAAATATTTTAACTTGTGTTTTTCAAGAATGGGAAGCGCCAACCCTTTTATATATTTATTATTTTTCAGCTTCCTCTTTAACTTTACTCGTTGCCATCAAATCTTTTATTTAATCTACGTCAAAAGAATGCAACAACTATGATTGATAACATGTATTATTTTTTAAATTTGTAAAAGTGTAAATTTGTGAAATTTAATATCAAGTGTATATTGACTCATTCATTTACAAACACTATTTAATAAAGAGAAAGAAGAAACATAGAAATGAAAAAAAAAGTCAACGAGAAATTTTAATTTTTAATTTGTGTGAAATAGGTTGTACTACTAATAAAAATATTTTATAAATTTATGATTTTTTTTCAAATATTTTATCCAGAAAAATGTAATGTAGGATATTTTAATTTTTTTTCATTCAAACACAATGATTATTTTCAAATTTTTCATTCCAACACAATGATCCTAAAAGAATGAAGAGTTATAATTATCTTGAATCAGTTAGGTGATGTTTAGATGGTTAAGAGTTTTTTTTTTTTTTTTTTAAATGCAATTCTTAAAACAAAATATGTTAAGAAGATATTGTTAACATCTATTTCTTTCTAGTATTAATAATTAGTGGAGACAATAACAAGAGGAATCTTGTGATATTACCTACATAAAGTTACAAAGAAATGTATATCTTCCAATTTATCATTAACATGGTATCTCATCTTATACATCCATTTGCATTCTACTGAATTAGTAATTCTGATGAAGGATCCAAAGTTCAAGTTTTGTAGTAGCAAGTTCAATGCCCATTGTCTTATTACAGCAACTAGTCTTATAGGCATGTTGAAAAGAAGTAGTTCTTGTATAGCACTCATTGTCAAACAGTGATTTTTTTGTAAATATGAATAGTTTTTATATGAAATGAATAAAGAGGATAGGCAACAAAATATATATTTTTTTCTTGTTTTTCTGTATTGAACAAATTTCAATGGTATTCTACCAAATGAAGGAGTAACTTTTTAATCCTCAAGTAATGTATTGTTATCTGGATGTTTTGTGACATTTCATATAGTGTTCCTTCTTCCAATATTTTATTGTTATTTTGCTTGTTTTTCTCATGGAAATGTTCATACGATGACATTGAGCTTTGTATTTCGATGTCTTCTTCTTCATTGGTTTTTGGTACGAATATTCCAAAGACATAATCTATATAAGTCTAGTATTTAAAACATAGAAGTGTTTTGAAACATATTTTCTCTTTTCGTAAGTAGTAAAAAATGGCATTTCTAAATACTAAAAAATCATGTGAAATCATATAAGATATAACTTGTAGTGCTTTCCTTGAAGTCTAAAAAAGATCATGTACAATTTTAAATAATTAATTATAAATAATGTACAAATTTCACATACCATTTTAAAAAAAAAATTAAAATATGACAAAAAATTGCAAATAAAAAATGGAAACTACATGTTAAAATGATACATACGAAAATAAAATATTTTTTTACTAACTTCAACTACAAGAGGGAGTAGTCAAGACATAGGTGTTGTATAGGAAGTTGGACTAAAAAGGTAACATTTGTAATTGATTTCTTCTAAAATGTAGAAATTCAATATATTCATCAAAGGTTATGTAAGAAAACGTACAGGATAAAACGCACATCACAACCCTCTTATTCGTCACCTTTTCTTTCCAACATGCAAGTGTCAAACTATTCAAGTTTTAAGCCAATTTTTTTAGAAATGAAACTAATCAAATTTTTGTAAAAAAAAAAGGAAAAAAAAGTGGGTAATATAACTTTTTCATCGTTCAAGAGCAATGTAAAAACATGTGGACCCACATTTTCATCGTTGCATTTCCATGTACATCAATAGAAACAAAAGTATAGTTTCCATGCAAACCCATCTTTTATATCAGTACATAGGTAGAAGCAAATAAAGGCTTGAAGTGATTATGACAATTGTCAACAATTTTAAATCAAATGGTGATCCATGATTGTATGACAATCTTTACACTCTAAATATATTCAAATTCAATGCATGTTTGTAAAATATTCATCCAGTCTATTTATTTCTAAAAAAAATGTGCATTTTCTTCAAGGTACAATTCATTCAACAAAAAATATCAACTCTATACCTATGATCTAGAATTGCCACCATGATCCCTCTCCACATGTTGCACAAGAGCAACAGGATCCCGAAATCCTCTACTACACTTGGGGCAAGCATCAATTGTAACCTTTGCTCCAGAACTATTCCCACTTCTTTCATGAACTTTTTGCACATGGTCCACCAAAGTAGTAACAGAGGTAAACTTGGCACCACACTGAGGGCATTGCTCCACTTGAGCACTGCTATTGCTTGGCCCCACCCCAACTGATTCTGTCCACCACGATTGGTTAACTTCACTCAACTTTGACACACCAGCCTCGGCCGAAGCTCGAATGTTAGAAATTGCATTAACAAAGCTTGTAGACCATCTAGATGATGCAGATGCACTTGACTGGGGTTTGGTCTCCTGTTTTTTACTCCCATTTAAAAGACTCCTAAATGAAAAACTTGTTTCCACTTTTCTGGGGCCAGGACATTTATGATCAGGTCCAAATCGATGCTTTAAACAGTAGTCCACCGAACAGTCCCTGCACTTAATTGTGTTTGAGAATCCTAATATCTCTCTGCATCCTGGGACAGGGCATTTTTTCTTCTTCGTGACTTTCTCATAGTTCGATGGGTCGCAGTCAGTGTTGACATGATTCTCCCAAGTTATGTTTGCATCTTGATCAGGAACTAGGCGAACTCCTTTGGCGCAAAGTGGACATATAACTACAGTGACATCTTGCTTGTCAGCTTTTGTACACTGATGTTTAATATAACTTCTGTGCTCCAAACAATACACCTGCAAAGATTTGGCTGATAAGTAGATAAAACAAAAAGCTCTGAAAATAAGCACAGGTGGAATAATAATCCATAATTCCATACCTCGACCCCAGATCATCATCAGGCAAAGTCAATAATCAGAATAGTGTTTCACGCATGAAACCAAGAAGTTTAAGTGCTACTCAGAACTACAGATAAATGATCAATACTTAAACAAAACTAAAAATAACAGTAGCAAACTTTACCCAAACCTGACTTTTGAGTGGAGCAAAAGTTTTAAGTTGAGTTCAACTATTTAGAAGTTATAAGATGTCGAAGTCAAGAGTTTACTTAAACTCATGGAACTACTACACAGACTTGACTCTTGAGTTCACCTAATATAAAAGATAATATTAAAACATAACCTATTAATAACATATATGCATAACATAATACTTTTAACCAAGGTTATCAAATCATGAATCAGTAAGTTAATATTTTAATTGTGAACCATAGTTTGCATCGAATCGTAACATTAAGAGGCAATAAAAAAATGTAAATATATCATATCAATGATGTGTAGTGTTCAGTGAAAAATATTTAAACTATACATAGAGAAAACAACTTGGCAAAAGTCTGATGGAACAAAATCATTAGTTATATCTGAGTTTACGGAGCCTTTATTTTAGAAAAATGGAATAAATTAAATTGCTAAATAGAATACATACATTGAATGCGTGAGCAATAAACCTGAGTAGTGGAACAATCAAATAAGATAAGTTTAGAAGTGTTCCATCAATTCCTTTTCATTTAACAATTGAAGTTTTTATGACTTTTCAATGGTTGAAAAAAAAGAATGGTATGATTCATAATTGATACAAATTTGAACAGATTCATTCATGAATTGTAAGATTCTGATAAATATACTTTTAACACAACAATAATTCAACATTTCAACTCCATGATAAAGCAAAGTATCCCACTACAATAAGGTGATGGTACTATAGTATTAAACAAAATCAAACTATATAAATGACCTAATCATACATAAATTTATAAAAATATAAATTTCTAGAGGGAAAACATTTAAAAAAAAAAAATTTCTTCAAATCATTTGATCCTGGTAAAATATTAAATTTACATTAGCTTCAGAAACAGTGTATGTCCGTATAAAAACATTGTCACAATGTGGTCCATGGGTGACAATTTTACATTTGATTTCAAACTTGTTGACTCAGTTCTTGACTCAGAAGTTTACACAAATTTAACGAGTTTACCAAAGTCTGTCACAAAAAGACTTTGATAGTGAGCTAACTCATCTTCTCTAACTAATCGTAAACTCATAAGAAGTCAGCACAAGAGTTTGATAACAATTGTTAAAAAGATTACAACACCCCATCTTAGTGATTTTGATGCTGTTCTCCAGTTATAATTGAAGGTGACCCCCACAATAACTGTTGGCATTGGTTAAAACTTCTATTTAAAACCTAAAATATACCCATAAAACTGCACCTAAATCTTATTCTAAAACTAACCATAAGCTGCACATATAAGGAGCCAACCATTCGCACCGTTTTGGTCTTCCTTAACCATTACTCCACTTTTCCCATAGTTGATAACTACTGTTATAATTTTAGGAAGAATAAGAAAGGTGATTTGTTGTTGAGCAATGATGTGGGTAGTGTGAGTGTTAATGTAGTAAGTGTGGATTGTAAAAAACAGTGTTTAGAAAGAGGTGGGTGATTAGGAGAAGGTAGTAATTAATTTTGGAAGTGCTTGAAAATCACAGCCATCTCTTTCTAAAATCCTCTTGAAAATGAGAGATAATTGTACCCACTTTACATCTTCACTTACATTTCTAGACTCTTCTAACAGTTCTAGATAACTACTTACATGAGGTTCATAGTTTTGGTAGTTTCTAGAACTAATTTTCTTGATCTCTCCTGAAATTTGCATCAACTTTTATCAACTACTTTTACTTCGATTCCTAATTCTGAAAGGCACTTCCTCGGCACTTTTCTTGAATTGTTTTAACTGTGCAGACTCGTACAACTAGCCAACTTCCCATCCCTACTTCAACATAAAAAATAAAAACAAGTCCATCCTTCCATAGCTTATCATACCACCACAAAAGTAGGTAATTTACATCACCATAATTCCTTACAAATTGTATAAATTAGTCATCATGGGAAAATAGAATTTGCCCAAGTAGCTAAAAACTATACCAATAAAGCCATCAATACACAAAGCAAAATTATATGAATCAGCATATCAAAAGGGAGTTTAGAGCATAATAATATCAAAATAAATTTGAACAAAAATATTCACAGATGAATAGTCCAATACAATTACTAAATCAAATTACAGCATTTGGAGACTAAATCAAATTACAGCATTTGGAGCAACTGAATAGAGAAATTGACTTGTTTGGGTATAATAGGGATGGAGAAAGGGAAGAACCTGGTGACAGCGATCGCAGGTAAAGGGCAAGAAATCGATCTGCTTGCAATCGGAGACAGAGCAGTGCTTTCCCAGATCTGGGAATTCGGGAGTTCCCATCAAAGACAGCTTAAATGAAAATGAAATTCAAACTGAAATTCAGAGAAAAGTAGCGGAGAAGGAAGGTGGGTGGGAAGGGAAAGGAAAAGGAAGCGGAGGGAGTCTTCTTGCGCTGACCTTGACCCTTTCCCAACTCTTCATCAATGGATATTTTTTAATAACTGATTTTTGGTAAAAAAAAAATAATATTATATATAATTAATGGAGAAATAATATGAGAAATATTTAAAAATAAAAAATATAATCATTTTTTATCTCATAATATAAGATGTCTAAAAAATAGAAATAAATAAATAAATAATATATATAATAAAAAATGTGGTGAAACATATATGCTTTTCCAAATATATAATTTCTCTTGTGAGTTTTGGTAATTGGGTAACTCATTCAATATAACCTAAACCTAAATAAAACGGGCTAATTTTTTTTTAATTAGATCAAATTCTAAGTTCTTTTATTAATTGAACGATCAGTTTTATAATACAATCTAATCTATATTAAATATAACATTTAATTTAATTCAATCAAAGTATTAGATAATAATAATATAATTATTATTTAATATTTTATTAATTAAGCTAGTTTAGTGCCAAAATAAAATAAGTAAGTAAGATAATTGGTAATAAAAAATTAATTAATGTAATTAAATTAATTGTGTGTATTGATTCAATTAAATAAGCTTTTTATTATTTTCTATAACTAAGATATTTATATTTACATTTATATGTTTTAAAATTTTAATCAATATATATATATACATAAACGATGATTTTTATATAAAATAATAAATAAATTATTCAATTGAATTACACATTCAAAAATAATTTAGTTATTGTAATTTGAAATATTTTTATTATCTTATTTAATCAATTGTTAATTTATATTTTAATGTTAAACAAATTATAATTAATAATAAAGCCTAAAAGGAGAGGAGGAATTTACAGATAACAATTTTTTCAATAAACTAGAAAATAAAACAAAGTCATGATTACATAAATATTTAAACATATATATAGGCATACAATATTTTTCAAGAATCGCGTGAATTTTTAAATATATATAGTTTCATTTCATCATTCAAATACATATAATTTTGGAAGTTACAAGGTAAAGTATGATATATAATTTAAAATTTATTACGAAAGATAGTACAAATGGTGAGAATATGTGAGTGAGAATGATTAGTACATCACATATATTATTGTTGGGTGGTAATAAAATAATTTGTCAAAGTGTGTTTTGTGTTGCTATGGGCATTGAGGGTTGACATCTCCTGTGTAGGACAACTGAACATTGTTGCATGAAGCCATGGCCCCTCCTCCACTTTCATGTTGCAGCTCTATGTTCTGCAACACTATCCCCTCGCATGGAAACTTCTCGCTGCAATCAAACTGCACACCCACTTCTGAAGCACTTGTGCCCCTTATGTTTTCGTACAACACATTCCTGATCTGAACTGCAGATTGCTGCAACAACAAAACCTTATTAATCATCACTAATTGAAAATCGAACTTAAAACACTCGTTTAAGATATGAGACATATCATTTTTTTTCACTCATGATTTACATGCATGCATGAAAAATCCGGTTGTAGAGAATCTGGATAGCAATACATAGCTAGGGTTAATATTGGGCTATTTACTTGTTGTTTGCATGGTGTCGCTTGATCACAGTAATTTTGATCTATTATTATGGGGTTGGTCACTTTCTCCATTTCAATGTTCTGAAACTTGATGTTGTTTGCACTTCCTGAACCTCCCTGCATGCATGCATGTACATATTCAATTAACCAAAAGTGTTTTATATATATTATGTATATATATACTATGATAAAGTGGTTGTTCAAATTTGAAATTACCTGCCATGTCTTGATTCTTACTCCATTTGTAGTTCCAGAAAATTTAGCTCCGTTCACCATTACTCCTGAAACAAAATCCTTGGATTCCTGGGACCCTAAGCTTCCGATGCTGAGATCATTATTGCAAACAAAGTAAGATTTTAAATTAATCATTGCAATGTGCCAACAAGACTCAGCTATTAAGCAGTGATTGATAGAGTTCTAGAAAAAGCTATTGAAGGTACCTGATACCATGGCCTGGTCCGCATGTAATGTTTGTGACTTGAACATTCATGGAACCACTTTCAATTGATATACAATCATCACCTGCAAAGAATTGAAAGCAAAAGTGATTTGGAAACTTATAATGCTGTATCATTTTTACTGTTTTGAAAACGCAGAAACATATAGGTTAAGAATACCAGTTCCTGTAACTGTGTTCTGGATTTGGATGTTCTGAGTGTTTGTGATGTGAATTCCATCAGTGTTTGGGCTATCCTCAGGTGCTGTCACAGTGAGACCAGAAACTAAAACATTCTCTGAGTTTTGGAATGAAACATGCATCTGTTGCCCATTTTTTATCGTCAAATCCTCAACTGTCAAGTCCTTGCACTTGTAAAAAGTCAACGCCTGCATAGATATGTACAAAACTATGGTTAACCTTTGAAGGTTACATAATGGATCTTCTTCTCTGTCAAAGTCAACCTTTAACAAAAACATGCTGAATTTTTATCTCATAAGTATCATTAAATAGTGGGACTTGTATTTTTTCTTTTTCTAAATAATCATCACATGTATCTTTTACAAAAGATAATTCTCCAATAATAATAATATTAATAATATTAGGGATATTTATGTAATAAACTCTGATTATATATGTTGTTTATTGACTAGAAAAAAAAAGTGTTAATGGAGAGCATTTTCATATAAAAATAACAAATATAATAGATGATTTGAAGTCACCTAAAAATTGAATTCCCATATACATACCGTAGGGGCCTTCTTGCAAGGCTGCAAAGACAAAAACACATGGAAGAATATAGTTAGCACTTGAACAAGATTTATATATATTAATCAAAGATAGCAGCAATATTGTACCATAATGTCTTACAAGATTTTGGTTCCTTTTGCATGAGTTTTGCCACCATATGTTTCCGTTTCCATCGATGCTTCCACCACCTTTGACTGATAGTTTCTGAACACTGTCGAACATAAGCCAGTGTGCGCGGTCTTCGCTGTAATCTGATGCCTTATCTGATGCTTCAAGGCTTCCATAGATCTGATGAAAATAAACAAGAGTTCATCCCAAATTGTAAATCTCTACGTTATTGTGTTGCAGAGATTTACATAATATTAATGCTAAGAATATTTGGAACTAATTTTAATCTGTGTCTTACTAACCCGGACTTGGATGTTGGATTTGCAAGGGCCAGAAAATGTGATTGGCTTGAGTAGATAATTCTTCTGTGCCACAACAAAAACTGCTCCCTCAGATGAACACGCTACTTCCCAAGCCTTCTTGAATGCCTGAAATAACCAACCCATAAAACCCAAATGAGTACTTCAAACACTACCATTCTTTTCAATTAATATATATGATTTGTTATGCTTGCACGTAATTTTTACTAGGTTTCACATGCAATATGTGACATAGATTTTGTAGGTGAGAATATGTACCTGGGTGTCATCACTTTTACCATCTCCTTGAGCCCCATAATCGTTGACGTTAACCAGTTGAAGCGAAGAAGAAATCTCACCCAATTTGTCAAAACTCTTGAAACTCAAAACATGTGTACTTTGCATGATGAAATCCTTTAACGTACCACCATCATCGACTTTAGAAGAACCCTCATCAAATAGCCTAAGTGGGTCCTCTAGCATGTTGCTGTCAACAAAACAAATCATCATCATAACAAGCAACGAGAGGTGGTGTCTTGGGAGGGCCATTGCTACTTCAATTTCCCTTTGTGTGACAGTGAGAATAGAATGGAGTTGAATGATGTCAATTTCATGAAAATGGCTATGCTTGATATCTATCTAGCTTGGTGTGGAATATTGATGAGGAGATGGTGTATTTATAGAGAAGGAAATGAAAATGATTGAGTTATATTCTTCGTCTACACAAGGATATGTTATGTTAGGGTATGGGAGATAGGGTATGAGAGATTGAGACGAAAGAATCTCTACGATCCAATCATGACTTCATACAGGCTTTGTATCACCATGTTTACCAATGTGTCAGTTCAGTTTTATGCCAGTATTAATATATATATATATATATATATATATATATATATATATATATATATATATATATATAATATGATCAAAATATTAATAATACGTATATAAATATGAATAGTACGTAAATACGTATATCCTATCATAATTTTCTTCCTAAATTAAAACTAACACATTTAGAAAATAAAAAAACTATAAGACAAGTGAGGGGAATATTAAATTTTTAACAGAAGATAAAAAGTAGTTTAACCGCATCATTTGTAATTAAGAATGCTAATTAGCGAATTAGTTAAAAATTAAAAGAGCATTCAATTGACAAAACACATCGAATATGCTTAATTAATGGATTGAAACCACCAGTTTTCAATCTTTATCTCTCTTTGTGTCCTTTTAATTGAAAAATGACAGTTACTTTTTTTTTTTTTGGGAAATTACACTTTCTTTATAAGATTATGTTAAAGAACATTCGCATCCTCTAATTTTTAAAATTTACATTTCCTGGTTATTGAATGGATATTATTTCTTTATATTTTTAATAAATAATGTTTATAAAGTGACACTTATTTCTTTCATTTTATTTAAAAAAAAAACAATTAAAACTTAAACACAACGTTTATGAAAATTAAAAAAAAATGTTAATATATGTAAGCGTAAATGAAATCATTTGTGTTATAGATCACAATAATTATTTAAATCAAATAAAACTATATTATCTATATTATGTATAAAATGTGTAATGAATAAAGAATATAAGATAGTGAAAAATAAAATAAAATAATTAAAAAACTTACTTATGTATTTAAAGAAGAAAAAAAGAGAAGAAATATATGAAAATAATCAAAATAAAATAATATATATATATATATATATATATATACACAAGAATAAATGTTAAAAGAAAAATATTATTTAATATAAATTAATAATATAAAAAATGTGAATAATAAAGCATGTATTTCCTTCAATCAAGTGTTTAATGTTCATTGGCATTTACACTACAAGAAAAAACACATTTAGCCACCGAAATTAGCGACTGATTTAGCGACCGATTTAATTTTGGTCGTATTTAGAGACCAATTTAGCGACCACTTTAATTCCGTCGCAATTAGCGACCGATTTAGCGACCACTTTAATTCGGTCGCAATTAGCGACCGATTTAGCGACCAAAATATGATTTGGTTTTCACTTTTTTATTTAACGACTGAAATAGCGACCAATTTTTGTGCGTCGCAAATTTTCAGTCGCTAAATCGGTGGTTATTTCATACATAAATAAAAAAATTATTTAGCGACTGATTTAGCGACTGAATTACAAATTGAAATAGCGACCGAATTAAAATCGGTCGCTAATGAGAAAATAATCCATGATTATATCTGATTTTTGCAATATCGCTCAGCGAAAATAACATCGCTCGAGCGACGCCACCTGCACAAAATTGGCATTCTCGGGTTGTATTTCGTTTGAGCGACACTATTCTCGCTCGAGCGACACTCGATTCAAACATGAGGCACCCATGTTACATTATCCGGCTAACTTTGATCGACGTTTACGCAGGTCAACATTCGCTCAAGCGAAAGTAACATCGCTCGAGCGACGCCACCTGCACAAAATTGACATTCTCGGGTTGTATTTCGCTTGAGCGACACTATTCTCGCTCGAGCGACATCCGATTCAAACATGAGGCACCCAGGTTACATTATCCGGCTAACTTTGATCGACGTTTACGCAGGTCAACATTCGCTTGAGCGAAAGTAACATCGCTCGAGCGACGCCACCTGCACAAAATTGGCATTCTCGGGTTGTATTTCGCTTGAGCGACATTGGTCTCGCTCGAGCGATATCTGATGCAAAAATGTGTTTATAAATAAAATATTTGTCACTTTTAAGAGCGGTTAATATTTTCACCGCTCTTAAAAGTGAACATATAATAGCGGTTCAAGTGGAACCGCTTATCATATACAACCAGATTTTTTGATTCTGATCGATTAGATTTTCGAAATGATCGATCATATGTGATAATTTTTTCAAATAATTAATTATAATCGATTAGTTTTCTAAATTATTGATTAGAATTGATTAGTTTTTCAAATAATACATTAGAATTGATTAATTTCTGAAATATATACTAAAAAATTATAATTAAAAATATAAATTATTTAAGAATATTGACTATTGTAAAGATAAAGTGGAACATGGGAGGAGATGATGATGATAATATAATGATAGAACTTACAAAAATGTAGAATTGAGAAGTTTGAAACAAATAAAATTACGAAAATAGAGATTTAATTACACTTTTAATAAATTTAAGATAATACTAGTTTTGATTTTTTTTAAATATTTATTTTAATTATTTAAAACAGAGAAACTATAATATTAGTTTCTAAATACTAAATTTAAAGAATTAAATTTATTATTATTTAATCTTTCAATTTTAGTATTAAAAATTTAAATTATATTTATTAAATTAAAATAATTACAATATATTTTTCTACTTTGAGAATGAACAATATAATTAAACTCAAAATTGACAATATTATAATACATTTTTGAACTCTTTTGGATTAATTTTTTTCCTAATTTTTGATAAAGTTAATTTTAATATTTAAAAGTATTTAACATTTTGAATTCTGAAAGATTTTCTCTAATAGCAAATTTAAAAACATAATATTCAAAAAAATAGTTAATGTAAGTTTTCATTATGATCGATTATAATTAGAAATGATGGATCATAATTGAGAAAATATAATAGCGTTTCCACGTTAACCGCTATCTAAAGTATATTTTAGATAGCGGTTAAGGGTTAACCGCTATTAGAAGTGTCCTTTAATAGCGGTTCCAAGTGGAACCGCTATCATATACAACCAGATTTTTTGATTCTGATCGATTAGATTTTCAAAATGATCGATCATATTTGATAATTTTTTCAAATAATTAATTATAATCGATTATTTTTCTAAATTATTGATTAGAATTGATTAGTTTTTCAAATAATAGATTAGAATTGATTAATTTCTGAAATATATACTAAAATATTATAATTAAAAATATAAATTATTTAAGAATATTGACTATTGTAAAGATAAAGTAGAACATGGGAGGAGATGAGGATGATAATATAATGATAGAACTTACAAAAATGTAGAATTGAGAAGTTTGAAACAAATAAAATTAAGAAAATAGAGATTTAATTACACTTTTAATAAATTTAAGATAATACTAGTTTTGATTTTTATTTTTAAATATTTATTTTAATTATTTAAAACAGAGAAACTATAATTTTAGTTTCTAACTACTGTATTTAAAGAATTAAATTTATTATTATTTAATCTTTTAATTTTAGTATTAAAAATTTAAATTATATTTTATTAAATTAAAATAATTAAAATATATTTTTCTACTTTGAGAATGAACAATATAATTAAACTCAAAATTGACAATATTATAATACATTTTTGAACTCTTTTGGATTAATTTTTTTTCCTAATTTTTGATAAAGTTAATTTTAATATTTAAAAGTATTTAACATTTTGAATTCTGAAAGGTTTTCTCTAATAGCAAATTTAAAAACATAATATTCAAAAAAATAGTTAATGTAAGTTTTCATTATGATCGATTATAATTAGAAATGATCGATCATAATTGAGAAGATATAATAGCGGTTCCACGTTAACCGCTATCTAAAGTATATTTAAGATAGCGGTTAAGGGTTATTCGCTATTAGAAGTACCCTTTTAATAGCGGTTCCAGTGGAACCGCTATCATATACAACCAGATTTTAAGATTGTGAAGTCTCGGGTTGTATTTCGCTTGAGCGACACTATACTCGCTCGAGCGACATCCGATTCAAACATGAGGTCACTCATGTTACATTATCCGACTAACTTTGATCGACGGCTAGCAGGTCAACATTCGCTCAAGCGAAAATAACATCGCTCGAGCGACGCCACCTGCACAAAATTGGCATTCTCGGGTTGTATTTTGCTTGAGCGACATGGTCTCGCTCGAGCGACGCCACCTGCACAAAATTGACATTCTCGGGTTGTTTTTCGCTTGAGCGACACTGATCTCGCTCGAGCGACATCCACATTTTTTTATTATGATCGATTACATTTTCAAATGATCGATCATATTTGAAAATATATAATAGCGGTTAAGATTTAACCGCTATTAGAAGTGCTATATAATAGCGGTTAAGATTTAATCACTATTAGAAGTGATATTATAATAGCGGTTAAGATTTAACCGCTATCATATACTACCACATTTTTCACTTTCGTATCTCGCGCCACTTATCCCCAAATAACCCTAACTCTCGCGCCTCACTCACCCATTCCTCTTAACCTTGGCCAGTATCTCCTCCTCACTCCCGGTGAGCCCTAGCCCCCTCACTGCTCCCCCCAAGTCAGCCCTCACCCTAATCCAACCTCCACCAAAGCTCCTTGTCAACCGGACGCCACCCTGTGAGCCACCGCGCCACACCTCTGTTCTTAACCTCCTCCGCAGCCTCTGACACCCTCAACCAAGGTTTGACTTGTTTGAATGTATATAATGTTATTCTCTTGCATTGTGAATAATATAGGAGAGATAATTTTGACAGAATTTCTTTATCGTTTGTTGTAGGTGGATTTGTGAAGTAGATAGGTTCTTCGATCCCTCTTACTGCGGATTTGGTGGTGCTTGACAGACCAATTTGGGAACTTGTTGAGACTGTACGCCCTCGGGTTAACCATTTGTAATTTGTTTTAATTATCTGTTGGATCTTAGTGAAAAGAAATTTCATAATTATTGGGTTTACTTATACAATTATTTGGTGGTCTCGTATCATACGTACTTGCATAAGTAGTGGATAAATACCTTGGAAAAAATGTATTAGAAAAACGTAAGTACTGCATCACATGAAGTGAATAATGCAGTTTCACTTATGCTGATTGTTGTAGTTAATTTGCAAGAATAGAAAAACATAAGTAGTGCATCACATAAAGTGAATAATGCAGTTTCACTTATGCTGATTGTTGTAGTTAATTTGCAAGAATAGAAAAACATAAGTAGTGCATCACATAAAGTGAATAATGCAGTTTCACTTATAGTTAATTTGCAAGAATAGAAAAACATAAGTAGTGCATCACATAAAGTGAATAATGCAGTTTCACTTATGCTGATTGTTGTAGTTAGTTTGCAAGAATGGAGATCCCCGTTGGTAGAATGTGGATGTATCAAAGATTGGATGGTAACAAACATCTAACAGATGAATTTAGAGAAGGAGTGTATAATTTCCTACAATATGTTATTGCTCAACCTATGTTTCAAGAACAAGGTGAAATGTTAAGATGTCCTTGTGTTAAATGTAAGTGTATTTTATTCTTATAAATTAAACAATGTCATTTCATTCTTATAGTTACATTAAACAATGTCATTTCATTCTTATAAATTAAATGTTTGTTGTGTATTTTATTTATGCAGAAAGAGTATATATGGGATGTGGAACAAGAGCAAGCCATAAGATCTGTTTTTGATAAGAAAGGTTCTCGAATTTTAAAAAACTCAATGAACAAAGTTAGGAATGGTAAGGATACGGGAATCTGGATACCGCCAGCTGTTCGAGCATCTTTGGACTTACATTGGAGTTCTCCAGATTTCCAAAACAAGAGTGTCATTGCCAAGGCTAATCGAGCTGTTGATAAGGGTGCTTCGACTTACCTGTGGGGGTTCCATATCTACTCGCAACTCACTTTGAGAAGATGGTAAGTTTATTATATTTTTATATAAGTAATTTAATACAATATATTACACTTTAGGTAATGAATTTTGTCTCATTTTAATGTGTAGACTACGGAGTTTCAATGGGAACCAACCGTTTGGGAGGTTGTTGAGAGGACAAAGAAATTAAAGACTGGACAATGGGTCAATGAAAAAACTCGTTATCTTGCTGTATATTTAACATCTAAGTTATAGTTTATTATTCAATATATGTTTTCTTCATAATAATTATATTTCACTTCATTTTTAGAAACAATATATGCAGCGCAGAGAAGAAGTCCATCAACATAACTTGCGTGAAGGCTCATCTTCACAAGAGTCTCCTATTGTCTCTGTTGATGATAATCAAATATACATTTCAGTTGTTGGAGGTGAAAATAAAAAGGAAATGTGTATGGACTTGGTACATTGAGCAAAAAGTTCACTACTACATCAGGTTCTCAATCTTCTATTACTCAAACTCCAAGTACTTCATCAAATTGAACAAATGCGTGAGACTATTGAAAAGTTAAATGCTGAATTAGTGGCAAAGCATAATAAGGAGAAGACACTTGAAGAAGAGATGCAGGAGTTGAGGAACAACCAACGCCAACAAGATGAGCAGATGAAGCTTATTTTACAACATATTCAAATGAATAGTCATCCTACTACAAGTCAACATGACACTGACAATATACCAGAGGACTAATTTTCAATTTTATGATATTAAGACTTTGAATCTTGATTAGTTGTTAAGTTCTTAAGTTTCATTTGTGTTATATTTGGATGAATTAAGCAGGTACAAATTTTGTAAAATTGGATATACAAAATTTGACTTTAGTTCTTAAGTTTCATTTGTGTTATGTTTGGATGAATTAAGCAGGTACAAATTTTATGATTTGAATAATTTGACTTTAGTTCTTAAGTTTTCATGTGTGTTATGTTTGGATGAATTAAGCAGGTACAAATTTTATGATTTGAATAATTTGACTTTAGTTCTTAAGTTTTCATTTGTGTTAAGTTTGAATGAATTAAGCAGGTACAAATTTTGTCAAATTGGATATACAAAATTTTAAATGAAAATTTTCAGATTTGGTTAGATTAGCGACCGAATTTTTGGTCGCTATAAATTTATTATAATATACAATTCAAATTTAGCGACTGATTTAGCGACCGATTTAAATTATTAGTTAAATAATTCAATTAATATATTAGCGACCGATTATATCCGTCGCTATTATTGTTAACTTTGTCTCCAATTTAGCGACCGATTTAACGATCGATTTAGTGACCGATTTTAATTTTTATTTAAATAATTATATTAATATATTAGCGACCAAATATATCGGTCGCTATTTTTTAAAACTTTACCACGGATTTAGCGACCGATTTAGCGACCGATTTATTATATTAATTTCAGTCGCTATTTTGGTCTTCAATGAATAAGTGACCAAATTATTTAGCGACCACTTTAGCGACCACCTCATCGGTCGCTATTTAGCGACCGAAATATAAATCGGTCGCTAACAAATTAGCGACTTGCCCTTTTGCGACCAACCATTTCGGTCGCTAATTTCGATCGCTAACGGAATAACGATCGAATTTTGGCCATTAGCGATCGAATTTTTCGGTCGCTAATAGCGTTTTTCTTGTAGTGTTAAGATCCAGACTTTTGACCTATAGATTAAATTAAAATAATCTTATGTCTATAATTTACACTTTCTTAAAGATAATTGAAATCATTACCAAAACTTTGTTAAATTTGAATTTAATAGGAGAACCTTTAAAACTTCGTTGAAAAGAAATAAATAAATATCTTCGCATAGAAGAAAAAATAATTTCATGAACTTTCTGTGAGCATAATTCTAAATAGATTTCCTTCGCATTTTATTTTATAGAACATGTAAAAGTCATTAATTTCCTTTCTGTGTTAAGTGTCATTATGTTTTTAAGATCTATATATAAGGATATTTTTAAATGAGTTATTTGTCGAGAATAAAAATATTATTTTATTTATTTAAATTTGGTTAAAATTATTTATATAAACAATTTTCTTTTAATTTCAAGTATTTTTTTATATAATTTAAAATAATTCGTATGTGGTCTATAATAAAATAATAAATTATATTTTTAATTATTTATTTTGAAGATATTCATTAATTTAAAATGATTTTGGGTTATTTTCCAATAATAAATTATTAAAAATGATAAATTTATTAGTTTTTATAATAATCATCTTAAAATATGCGAATACTCACATGAAATACTTTGAATATTAAACTCTTTGAAGTTATAGGGTTGGGTGAGATTGGTTTGAAGGAGGGAATGTCTACATGCCCATGCAATCACTTTAATGACATGAGATTGAAGGTGGAATTTCTGAGTCTATTTAATTAAATGCTCATTAATTAACAACATAATTAGGATTGTTAGGAACATATGACTAACAAAATCTTTTTGTTTTGTCCAAATGTTTAACGTGTACACACATATATGATCGACAACAAGACGCAATAAACCTTTGGTATTCCTATAACCCTTCTTTTCATCTTCATTTCAAAGAATAGTTAAATCATGCATGCTCTAGGTGTCACGATTTTATAGTGGAGGAAAAAATGAAGTTTTATTTTAGAAAATTTCCAATTCTGATCAAACATTAATTAACGATAAGGTTTTATCTTAGAGTAATATATAATGTGTCAGCAACCAGTTCTTCCATGTTGCCAAATAGAGAGTGCTTGCTTGTTCTACTTCCTCACTAAACAAATCCATAATTAAATCCGTAATGAAATGCATGCAACTGAGTTTCACGTGGATGGAAAAAGAGAGAGATGAAAGTTGAAGGGATTCATTGAAGTCTAAGGTTTTATCATGGCTTCATAGGCGCAGGAAACTTTAAAGCGCACAAAATATCAACATATTTTATCATACAAGTTTTTATATTTTATATTTATTTGATGATGCAATTAGAATACATAATCCAATTTGAATTGTAAGAAGATGGTATGGAGCATATGGATAATGGATTAGATGCACAAGCCTTTTAAAAACTTCAAGGTTTGATTAAGTTAATGTCAACGTGTGCACATATCTTCTTCCTATGGTAACGTGTTCTTTTTGTATTTTACTCATAAGCGTATGGGTGTTTATTTATATTCTCGATCATTGTAGAAGAAAACATATATTGTTCAAAATTGGGTGAACATATTTGAAGATTGGTTACGGTTAGGGTAAGTCTAAAAATATTATATCGGTAAGTAATGACATCCATGTAAATAGATAAACTATTTAAATTAAAACCAACTTACAAGACATTTTCTTTTCTTTTGTAATGCAACTTTCCAAAGGGTTTGTTAGATCTGGATTTTTTTTTTTTAAAGAACTGGGGAATTGAATTTGGGATTAATTTTCTAATTAAGATCTAGTTTCTCCTTGCTCTTTGTTGAAACTCTACGTTCTCATAAAATACCTTGTTAAAAAGAATTTCCTTGATTTATTATTTTCTTATAAAATACTATATTGTTCTTCCATTCCTCATCTGAAAATCAGCTTTTGCCTTTCTTCCACAATTTCATTAGATTCATCATGACAGTTAAATGTGGTGATTCTGAATTTTATGACACCAGGAAAATTTGAAAGTATAATATATTTTCATTTTATTTCATGCCATGTTCTATTTTATCTCAGGCATTCTAATATTTCAGTGAGAGCTTAAGTATGAAATAACAAAAATTTTAATATTGATCTTCTCCTTATTATTCTCTACACTTCATGTGAAGCTCAACAACTACTATTTTCCGCCGTTGCCACCCATTACAAGTACTAATATTTTTCAAATATCCTCAAACAAAACCTGCTTCAGCTCAAGAAGACACAGTAAACATGTTTCAGATACTCAAGAAAAACTCTAGCACCAATGAGCACAGAAGCTGATAAAAAACATCTTAGTACTGGTTAGATTAACACCAAGACTCGTTTTCACCCTTCTTGCACATGTTTTAGCACAAATCTATTAAACTAATTTGAACATCATATTCTATTCATTTACGTGTATAACGCTCAAATGCGGGAAAGCACATGAATTCATTAAATATTTTCTTCCTACCACACAAATACAGTCATTATACCAAACCTAATCCCAATATTATGCTATAGCTGCATGTGAAGCTATTAAGATAAGAATCAAGACTTAAAATTGGATCTCTATCTGCCATATGTACATATCCTTTTCAGGCACAGGGATGCCCAAAGTTGTCAACCCAGTCTCCGAGTCATAGTTGAAAGCTGTTTCATTGCCATCTACCAGACACTTTAGAGGACACTGAGAGGAGTAAACACCAAAGCAGCCACTTCCTCTGACTCTGAGAAGAATAGTTGCTTTTCCTGATTTATCTCCATCAGGCACTTCAGATTCTTCATGGACTTCAAACTGTTCCACAGCGCCTCCAACGTTTAACATATCCAGTAACCCTATTGGTGAAAATGAAATACTTGGCGAAATTTCCTGTCCAACGACACTGGTTCAATTAGTATCTCATGTTGCAATCATAGTAACAGCCAAGGACGCAACCAAAAACTAGTGAAACATCACATTACTAGTTGGTGTGCCTCACCTTGATTGGACAAAAATGGAAAAGTTCATACTCTAGAACTTTCAGTGTCACAGGAACTGAAGCACCTTTTGGCAACCGAATTACCTCACCTAAAACATAGAAGCAATTAGTTTTAATGAAGTTGAATTGAAGCAATTCAACAAATGCAATTCATATACTATCACAAATAGTAAAATCAGCTTTAACATAGTACGAATCAACTTACATATTGATCATTACTTCTTGAATAAAGATCTTAATTAAAAGCTTATTGAATAACTTCTCGTAAACAGATTGTTTCTATAACCGAATACGTAATATTGTACAGTGTCTTCATATTAGTAAGATGTTTTTATAAGCTATCTGAAATAAGCTGAAACCAGCTCATAGACGAATATTGTAAGCTATCCAAACACTGGTACTAGTGTTTGTACCGTAAGGTAAGTCCAATTCCAAGCCACCCTTAAGATATAAGTTTCATCCGATTTATGTCAAAATAAATTACCTGATCTGTAGGCATAAACAACAGTGTCACCATGCCAATCAGCACCTGCTACTTGCGTAATGAGGTCGACATCAGAGGCACAAACAGAACCAGTGAGTGTCCCAGGAGATGGACAATGAATTCGGGTTTTCTTTTGTATCTTACACCACCCAGCACCTTGGCAGTTAAACACACCAACCACGCCAGAGCATTTGTTCAAGTTCCATATCTTGAGTAAGCTGGACATGAAAACTTTAGGTATATGAACCATCAAAATGTCCGGAAGCATATCATGAGAAGTACATAGGTAGAAAAAAATTAAACAAACCTGGTTCCATCTCTTGCTGGATCAAGAAACAGAGTGTCAACTGTAGGCCGGCCAGGCAACAGAGCACGGAGAACTGAACCATCATGCAGAACCAGTCTCTTGAGAAGATCAAAATTGTGCCTCCCTGGCTTGTCACTATAAAAGAAACAAATCTACGAATCACAAATATGTTCATTTCATGTATGCCCTAATGCAGGACAATATCTGTAATGTATGATGTATGCTTTTGGTAATCGTCATCAAGGATTGAATATTTGTTGAATACCAGAGTATTAATTTTTTCTAAGTTTAAGTAATCCGAGTTTGCAAGAATGACAATAGAAAAGATAATTTTTTTTAACAGTAAAATGTTAGAGAATTAATTTCATATTCTTTCTTACAAATTCCTAGACTATTTACTTGATATTAAATTTACCCACTAGAGTTAAACGTGCTATCCACTTCCTAATCCCTTAGGTAAGTAAAATTATTCATTACACTTTCAACTTCCCAATCCCTTGGAAAAGAAAAGTTCACTGAACCTAGATAGATAAACTTTCACTACACTAAAACTAACTAAGCTTGTATAATTTTCCAATTAAACAAAAACCCAACTTACCTTATCCATACACATAAACAGTATCCATTTTCCAAATATAATTGCTTAAAATTAAACATTAAAAACTATAGATAAAGTATTGGAGTAAATGAAATTACAATGCATCAAAGTAAATAGGTTCAGAATTTGTCTTACAGGATATTACATTAATCCTCTAACATAAGGAAAATTTAGCCTTCCATCAAAGTTTCTAAAAAGATTAAAAAAAAACTAAAAGTTCTACCACTCTGGTTCATTCCAACTTCAGCTTTTAAACTTCTCCCCACTCCTTCCACGTCAGCCCTCTGTTCTTCACTTCTGCCTTTTGTTTTCCCCCGCTTCAGCCCAAGCCCAAAAGCAAAGCTGTTAAAAATTCCACTGGCAGCCTATGAGTGATACCAGCTACACAAGCCCACAACAAAATTGTTTTAATTGCACCTGCTTTTTTCAACAAAACATAAAAACTATACTACAAGTTAAATGCAACGATAAATAAAACAAACATTGTTTAACTATTACAAAAATTACATTAAATTGACCTAATTTAACCTAAAATTGTGAGGTAACATAAACATGTATCAAAATCTCCCAGGCTTAAGTCCTTGCTTGTCCTCAAGCAAGGAAATTTCAATAAAAAAAAATATGCAAACAAATAGCTCAGATTATACTAACTCAAGTTTCAATTCCCAAGGAAATAATTTCCAAGCATGCCTCTCATCCTTTTTCCCGCTTGATTTATACTCACTTGAACTGCCACATACTAAATCACATGTAATCAAAAAATTGCAAGACATATCATCACTTGGACATTATTGATCAGTGTTTGAAATTAATCCTCACCGTGTTTCTCTCTAGGTGCGTGTTTCTCTCAATCACACATCATTTCTATGAACATAAGCATTGATATCTTCTTTCCACGGTCACTTTTGAAAGAAAAAATTAGAAATTCACAAGGTCTTTAAAGGGTTGTAATGGGATTTGGCTGATGAAGAAATACATGGTTTTTCTGGATAAACAAGGTTTCAAACTTCAAAGAGCAAATTGAAAATGAGAATGAGGAACAACGGAATCATTGAACCATAACTCCCTTCTTGCATGTGATAATTCCGCCCACAACTATTATTCCCAATGTCTTCCTTTTTGACTCGGCTTTTCCTGTAATTTGTATTGATGAGTCCCTCTCTTTTGAAACTTTATCTGTGGTCTGCTTGGTTCTCTTTTTTTTTTTAAAACAATGCAGTTGTTTTCAAGAACTTGAGAGAGGCGACTTCAGAGTTTTGGTGCACCGAGTTTTGTTTTTCATTTCCCTTCCCTAAATGAATTTCACTTCTCTGATCCCTAGCCCACTTCCACTTCAATGTGCTCTTTTAGTTTGGTTTAGGTGGGGATTTGGTAATTTGTAAGGGTTTCAGGGTCAGGAGTAAGCAAAAAAAAAAAATTATTAGTCAGGGAAAGATTTTGAAACTAGGGTAAAAATCTGGCTTTGTGCTCACAAGGTTCTTTAAAAGGTATACAAAATTTGTCTTATCTTTTCTAAATTTTTTTTTTTCATACAAAAGTAACTATTTCAAAAATTAATCAATGCCAACACATACGTTATGATGTGGGTAAAAGTGTTTGGTGTTCTTCGCTCACTGGTCTGGTTGAAAGTTTTCAATCATTGATCTTTTCATGCCAAATTGAGACAATGTTTAACAATTCTAAAGTCATAAATAATTGGTAGAGTGCAACCACACAATGAGTCCAGCAGTGTATTGGCTCTGAGGCGTGCTCAAAATGTGAAGTTTAGAACTTGTGGTTAAGACAATCTAAGGTGAGAATGATCATGCAATGCTACATGCTATATGTCATGTTAAAACAAAAGGAACTCACAATCAGAAAAAAAAAACTATTTAAACAGTTAAATAAAAGGGATTGTAAAACAAAAAATCTCCCAGGCTTAAATGTTTCCATGGTCCCCACTGGAAACGTTAAAGACATTTAAGATTGGGAAAAAAAAACTCACAGACTACTGTAGGCGCGTGCAAAGCACAGTCAATGTTTCTTCCAACAGTTGTTCAACTTTGTAATGGTGCTCTCTCTGTTCGTCTCTGAATTGTTGGAATTCTAGATAATGTTTGGTTTGCTTGGCTTGGAGGCGGTCAATGAAATCTTGAAACTGTGCGAACTCATTTGGTCTGGGTTGGCTAGGAGGGTTGACAAATGGTGGAAATGTGGGATTGGGGTTTGGATCGCAGTCCTCTACTGAAAAAGTCCAACTACTGAGCCCTCGAACACTGGTGAATTTTGGATTAGGCAGCGGTTGTGCTGGCATGTTCAGCTCATCACTCATCACTAGGCAGTATTGTCGTTCCCATTTTGTGATCACCCCACTGGTTTGTAGCAATTCTAAGTCAATGTGTGGATTTCCTAAAATTGGATTGTCTCGTTCCACTGGAATGTTGAAGTGTAATGCAATTGTTGTGATCAGACCCCCAATGGTGATGTGCCCCGAAGAAGCCTTCCCTACCCGAAGTAGTTGTCTGACGAGCCAAGATCTCGTGTTTAATTTGGCAGCATGCACCATTCCCCACAAAAATAGTAATTCAATTTTCTGCACGACATTGTGACTTTTTCCCCTAGCAAATACAGTGTGGGTCAGTAACCTGTGAACATAACGAAAACAAGGATTATGAATAGTTGTTGCCTTTGAGTCCGACGAGACAAAGGCATGTGATCCTGTTAGCTGATGCCAAAATGGGGCAGCACTGAAATTGTCTGGATAAGTGCTGGAGCTTCCTAGGGGAAAACGAAAAATGGCGTTGAATTCTGTTAGAGTTAAGTCAAACTCTTGGTTGTGCAGTCGAAAGGAGATTGCTCTGGCTGCCCTATTAGTGCCCCTCATCAATTTTACAGATATTGAACTGAGGAATTCTAGCGCCCCTCATCAATTTTACAGATATTGAACTGAGGAATTCTAGCGTGAGTCATTCATAAGCAGGGTAGCGGAGGGAGATGAAATGGTTCCATCCAAGGCTACTAAGCAACCATTGGACTTCTTCGAGCATTCCTAATATGGTTAGAGTTGACTCGTCCCTAATGTGGTTAGAGTTGACTCATCGAAATAACGGGTGGGTAGGATGGTTCTATTGTTCAAAGAGGTATACCTCGCATATTGTTCTGCATCGCGAAAGGTAATGCCATGGCGGTTGTCTCTTGGTGGAGAAAAGTTGGAGTTCCGGTTTGACTCGTGACTGGAGTGTTTAGATGTTTCGCGAGTGAAATCTCTGGTGGACTCATGGCTGTAGTCATCAGAAGATTGGGTGCTTGAGCCACTGACCAACTCATGGCTGAGATCCCTGGTTGATTGGCTGCTTGAATCGCTGGCTGAGCTGCTATCGAGGAAATATGTAGTGGACTCATTTGTGGTGTCGTAACTGCTGGTCTATTCGTCTGAATGTTGCGAAGATGCTGTGAAAACCTAGTTGGAGCGCGGACAAGAGCCTTTGATAGTAGTGAAAGTCTGGGAGATCAATTAGCTACGGTCTTTTTCCCCATTGAAGTTGTGGTTGAGGGAAAAAAAAATGGAAGTGATGAATGGAAGCGATGAATCGAAGATGAGAGATGACTGAGCAGAGGTGAATCGGGTTAGAGAAGAGTGTAAAAGAGACGCAATAAAATTAGGGTTACAAGGGAATTTAGGGTAAATTTTTTTTTTTTTTTTTAAGTTTACGAAAAACAAAAATAATTAAAAAAAAAGTAACTATACAGAGAAAACTTTATCTGACACGGGGTTAAGTTTTGGTGGTGGGGGTTTGCAGTGCGACTGTACACCTTTCCCTTTCGAAACTCTCCCAAATACAGCTTCAACCTTTGACCATTCACTTTGAACCGTCGTGACTGCTCCAGATCTGAGATCTCAACTGTGCCAAAGGGGAAGACTTGTTGAACCAGAAATGGTCCTGACCACCTAGATCGAAGTTTGCCCGAGAAAAGTCTGAGTCTGGAGTTGAAGAGAAGCACTTGTTGTCCAGGTACAAATTCTTTTGAAGTGATCTTTTTATCATGCCATTTTTTTGTTCTTTCCTTGTATACTCTTGTATACTCTTGCATTTTCGTAAGCTTGTAACCTGAATTCGTCTAGTTCGTCCAATTGTAACAACCTCTTCTCTCCGGCCTTCCTTAGGTCAAAGTTTAGTAATTTTGTGGCCCAAAATGCTGTGTTCTAATTCTACTGGTAAATGACAGTGTGTCGTCCAGTTTTTTCGACCAATCTTTTCTCGTTGAGCTTACTACTTTTTCCAGAATTCTCTTTAATTCTCTGTTAGAGATTTCTACCTGTCCACTGGTTTGTGGATGGTATGGTGTAGCCACTTTGTGCTTTACTCCATATTTTCCTAAGAGTGATTCGAATTGCTTGTTGCAAAAGTGGGAACCTCCATCATTGATAATAGCTCTAGGTACCCCGAATCAAGTGAAAATATGCTTTTTGAGGAAGGAAACCACAACTTTAGCATCATTAGATGGAAATGCACTGGCCTCGACCCATTTAGAAACATAGTTGACTGCCACCAAAATATACTGGTTTGAGAAAGACGATGGAAATGGTCCCATAAAATCTATACCCCAAACATAAAAAATTTCTACTTCCAAAATATTGTTTAAGGGCATTTCATTCTTCCTTGAGATGTTTCCTACTCGTTGGCATCTATCACACCGTTCAATAAATCTACGAGCGTCTTTAAAAAGAGTAGGCCAATAGAAACCACTCTGCAGTACCTTAGCAGCTGTCCTTTTCCCACTAAAGTGTCCTCCATAGTCTGATCCATGGCAGTGCCAGAGAATTCTTCCAATTTCTTCATCAGGGACACACCTCCTGATTATACCATCACCACATCTCTTAAATAGCAGTGGTTCGTCCCAGAAATAGAATTTCACATCATGTAAAAAATATTTCTTTGTTGAAAGTTGAGATCATGAGGAATTATCCCTGCTGCCTTAAAGTTAGCAAAATCAGCAAACCATGGCAATGAAGCTACTGTTAAGAGTTTCTCATCTGGGAACTCTTCTGAAATAGGTGTAACTGCTGGGCTAGCATCTTCGTTTTTTATTCTTGACAGGTGGTCAGCTACCACATTTTGCTTTCCCTGTTTATCTCTAATTTCCAGATCAAACTCTTGTAATAGGAGAATCCAACGAATTAGTATTGGCTTAGCATCTTGTTTAGCAAACAAATACCTCAAAGCAGCATGATCAGTGTAAACAATAACCTTAGACCCAACAAGATAGGATATAAATTTATCAAATGCAAATACCACAGTAAGTAATTCTTTTTCAGTGGTGGCATAATTCTTTTGGGCTTCATTCAACACACGGCTGGCATAATATATCACATGAAACACTTTCTCTTTTCTTTGTCCTAATACAGCACCCACAGCCACATCACTAGCATCACACATTATTTCAAATGGTAGTAACCAGTCAGGTGCCATAATTATAGGGTCAGAAACGAGTTGTGTTTTTATGATATTGAATGCTTGCAAACATGTATCATTAAACAATAAAGGAGTTTCTTTTTCAAGCAAGTTTGTTATAGGCTTAACTATTTTTGAAAAATCCTTAATAAACTGCCTATAAAAGCCTGCATGACCAAGGAAACTTCTTACTCCTTTTACATTCATTGGGGGAGGTAGTTTTTCAATCACTTCAACTTTTGCTCTGTCTACTTCAATTCCTTTAGTAGATATTTTATGCCCTAAGACTATACCTTCCCTTACCATGAAGTGGCATTTCTCCCAGTTTAAGACTAGATTATTTTTCTGACATCTTTTCAGCACTAGGGTCAGATTAGTGAGATAGGAATCAAATGAAGAGCCAAATACAGAAAAATCGTCCATGAAAATTTCAATGCACTTTTCAATTAGATAAGAAAAGATAAAAAACATACACCTCTGAAATGTGACCGGTGCATTGCAGAGTCCAAATGGCATCCTTCTATAAGCGAAAACTCCATAAGGGCATGTGAATGCCGTTTTTTCTTGATCTGCAGGGGCCAATGCTATCTGATTGTAGCCGGAATAACCATCTAGAAAGCAGTAATACTCATGTCCAGCCAACTTCTCTAGTATTTGGTCCATAAAGAGTAGTGGGAAATGGTCCTTTCTGTAGCTTGATTCGGTCTCCTGTAGTCAATGCATACCCGCCATCCTGTGACTTTTCTTGTAGGAATGAGTTCATTATCTTCATTAGGCATAACTGTCAACCCTCCTTTCTTAGGTACCACTTGTACAGGACTGACCCACTCACTGTCAGAAATTGGGTAGATAATCCCAGCATCTAGTAACTTAATAATCTCCTTTCTCACCACCTCTTTCATAGTGGGATTGAGTCTTCTTTGTGGTTGGCGCACAGTTTTGAAGTTCTCCTCCAAACAGATCTTATGCATGCATATAGTGGAACTTATACCTTTTAGATCATCTATAATTCACCCTATAGCAGATTTGTGCTCTCTCAGCACTCTCAACAATTTCTCTTCCTCCACATCAGATAACTCACTATTCATTATCACTGGTTTAAGCTTCTGATCATCTAAAAACCTGTATTTAAGGTGGGATGATAGCTATTTTAATTCTATTCTTGAGGTATCTTCCACTGCATCTTCACTTTTGTGTAAATCTTCCACCCCTCTGCTTGAACTGAATAAGGGTTTCAGTGCTTCTAATTGTTGGACGCATTGTACCACTTCTTCACTTAGTTCTTCATTAAACTGCTTTGCCTCTATTCCATTTATTAGGGCTACCTCCAATGGATTTCTCTTTGACTGATCTGTCATCTTCTCTAGTACCAACATATCAATTATATCAGCTCTGAAACAATCTTCCTTATCTGTCATCTGTTTCATAACCTCATTTATGGAAAAAATTATTTTTTCATCACCCACTCTCAACATCAACTCACCTTGTTGCACGTCTATTAATGTTCTCCCTGTTGCTAAGAATGGTCTTCCCAATATAATTGGGACTTTTGTGTCTTCTTCCATATCTAACACCACAAAGTCAGCTGGAAAAATGAACTTGTTCACTTTCACTAAAACATCCTCTACCACTCCATAAGGATAGGTTACTAAACGATCAGCCAATTGTAGAGTAATTCTAGTCGGCTTCACTTATCCAATCTCCAGCCTCTTGAAAATGGACAGTGGCATTAAATTTATGCTTGCTCCGAGGTCACATAATGCTTTGCTCACCATTAAATTTCCAATCTCACATGGGATGACAAAACTTCCTGGGTCTTTCAACTTTAGAGGTAACTTTTGCTGAATTATAGCACTGCACTCCTCTGTCAGCATTATAGTTTCATTTTCCTGCAGTTTTCGTTTTCTGGATAGCAAGTCCTTCATGAATTTTGCATACCCTGGCATCTGTTCCAGTGCCTCAGCAAATGGAATATTGATCTGGAGCTTTTTGAAAACATCTAGAAATCGTACAAACTGTTTTTCTTGTTCTTTCTTCTTTAACCTTTGAAGGAATGGTACAGTGGGTATCAATTCTTTTTTCTTTTCACTCTCACTTGTTTGTTTCTTTTCCCCCTCTTTTTCTTGCTCACAATTCCACTCAGTTTTTTTTTTTCTCTCTTTTTTTCGCTCTCACTCTCTTTCTGTTCCACAATCTCTGTATTCTCTTGCTTTTTCTCTTTTGCCACCATACTCTTTTTCTCATTAGCTATTACCTTTCCACTCCTCAGTTGTATTGCTTTACTACAGTGTCACTGGGAAAGGTACCAGGGGTTCTTTCTGATAGTTGTCTTGATATCTGCCCAATCTGGGTTTCCAGATTTTTGATTGAAGCTTCCTGGTTCTTGAAATTTGTTCTGGTTTCATTCATAAAATGAGAGGTTTGCTCCACAAAGCTAGATGTCTGCATATCTGCATAGATAATTTTTCCAAAGCACTTTCCAAAGAAGACATTCTGGTCCCTTGAAAGTTGGATTGTGACTGTTAGGACCCGTGGAGTATTGATAAGGGGGCCTTGACTGTCCAGGCTGAACTGAATTACCCCATTGCCTGCTTGACTGAGGGAGATTTTGATTTCTCCAATTTTGATTATAATTGTTGAACCGACTGTTTGTTTGCTGCTATATAAGATTTGCTTGTGTTTCTTGATGATTAATTTGACAGTCACCATTTTGATGCATGCCCCCACAAAAATCACATACCAATTGTGTCGTATTAACAGCTTTAACCTGCATACCCCCTAATTGTTGAGTTAGATCTGTGATTTGTTGAGTTAATAACTTATTTTCAGCTAAAATGGCATCCAAAGTACTAACTTCCAACACTCCAGCTTTTCTATTTTGACGATCAAACTGCATGTGTACTGTATTATTTGCCATTAATTCCAGGGTTTCTAAGGCTTCCTCTGGTGTTTTCAGGTTGAATGATCCTCCACTGGCAGCATCCAACATTGCTTTAAAAGTAGGAGAAAGAGCATTGTAAAAAATCTGCACCTGCAACCAATCTGACAGTGCATGATGAGGGCATCTTCTTGTCAATTCCTTCAACCTCTCCCATGCCTCATACAAAGATTCAGAATCCTGTTGCATAAAGCTGGTGATCTCATTCCTCATCCTTGCTGACTTTGCTGGAGGGAAATATTTGTTCACAAATTTTGTAGCCAAATCATCCCAAGTAGTTATGCTTCCTTGCGGTTGTGACTGGAGCCAGCCTTTGGCTTTGTCTCGTAATGAAAAGGGAAAAAGCCTCAAGCGAACTGCATCATCAGTGGCTCCATTAATTTTCAATGTGTCGCAGATAGCCAAAAAATTCTCCAGGTGAGAATTTGGACCTCTAAAGATACACTGGTTTTGTTGTATGACCTACAACAGATAAGGTTTAATTTCAAAATTATTTGTTTGTATAGGAGGTCTAACAATACTCCCCTTGTAATTATTTGGATCTGGCATGGAGTAGTCTCTCAGTGTTCTTTTGGGCTGCTCCATGACTACAGTATGCAAATTCTGATTTGCTTCTTGTTCTCTTCTTTCTTTCTTTTTTTTCATGCACTTCCTCTATTTCTTCTGGCAGTACGTTCAATTTCTGGATCAAATAGTAAATTTTCTGGTGCTACAGTACCTCACATAAACAGTGTTAAAAAGGTACGGAAAAGAAGCAAAGAAAGGAAAAGAAAAAAAAGAAAAAAAAAATTTGGGCAATAAAAAATCTATAGCTCAAATCTCAAAAAAAAATTTCTCTAATATCAACAAAAATTTTCAATCCCCGGCAACGGCGCCAGGAAATTGATGTATGCTTTTGAATAAAAAAAAAAAATTTTACCCTAAATTCACCTATAACCCTAATTTCACTGCGTCTCTTTTACACTCTTCTCTAACCCGATTCACCTCTACTCAGTCATCTCTCATCTTCGATTCATCACTTCCATTTTTTTCTTCCTTCAACCACAACTTCAATGGGGAAAAAGATCGTAGCTAATAGATCTCCCAGACTTTCACTACTATCAAAGGCTCTTGTCCGCGCTCCAATTAGGTTTTCAAAGCGTCTTCGCAACATTCAGACGAATAGACCAGCAGTTACGATACCACAAATGAGTCCACTACATATTTCCTCCGATAGCAGCTCAGCCAGCGATTCAAGCAGCCAATCAACCAGGGATCTCAGCCATGAGTTGGTCAGTGACTCAAGCACCCAATCTTCTGATGACTACAGCCATGAGTCCACCAGAGATTTCACTCGCAAAACATCTAAGCACTCCAGCCACGAGTCAAACCGGAACTCCAACTTTTCTCCACCAAGAGACAACCGCCATGGCATTACCTTTCACGATGCAGAACAATATGCGAGGTATACATCCCTGAACAATAGAACCATCCTACCCACCTGTTATTTCGACGAGTCAACTCTAACCACATTAGGAATGCTCAAAGAAGTCCAATGGTTGCTCAGTCGCCTTGGATGGAACCATTTCATCTCCCTCCGCTACCCTGCTTATGAACGACTCACGCTAGAATTCCTCAATTCAATATCTGTAAAATTGATGAGGGGCACTAATAGGGCAGCTGGAGCAATCTCCTTTCGACTGCACAACCAAGAGTTTGACTTAACTTTAACAGAATTCAATGTCATTTTTCGTTTTCCCCCAGGAGGCTCCAGCACTTATCCAGACAATTTCAGCGCTACCCCATTTTGGCATCACGGACTCAAAGGCAACAGCTATTCATAATCCCTGTTTTTGTTATGTTCACAGGTTACTGACCCACACTGTATTTGCTAGGGGGGAAAGTCACAATGTCGTGCGAAAAACTGAATTACTATTTTTGTGGGGAATGGTACATGCTGCCAAATTAAACACGGGATATTGGCTCGTCAGACAACTACTTCGGGTAGGGAAGGCTTCTTCGGGGCACATCACCATTGGGGGTCTAATCACAGCAATTGCATTACATTTCAACATTCCAGTGGAACAAGACAATCCAATTTTAGGAAATTCACGCATTGACTTAGAATTGCTACAAACCAGTGGGGTGATCACAAAATGGGAACGACAATACTGCCTGGTAATGAGTGATGAGCTGAACATGTCAGCACAACCGCTGCCTAATCCAAAATTCACCAGTGTTCGAGGACTCAGTAGTTGGACTTTTTCAGTAGAGGACTGCGATCCAAACCCCAATCCCACATTTCCACCATTTGTCAACCCTCCTAGCCAATCCAGACCAAATGAGTTCGCACAACTTCAAGATTCCATTGACTGGCTCCAAGCCGAGCAAACCAAACATTATCAAGAATTCCAACAGTTCAGAGATGAACAGAGAGAGCACCATTACAAAGTTGAACAACTGTTGGAAGAAACATTGACTGTGTTTTGCACGCGCTCACAGTAGTATGTGAGTTTTTTTTTCCAATCTTAAATGTCTTTAACGTTTCCAGTGGGGACCATGGAAACATTTAAGCCTGGGAGATTTACTGTTTTACAGTCCCTTTTATTTAACTGTTTAAATAGTTTTTTTTTCTGATTGTGAGTTCCTTTTGTTTTAGCATGACATATAGCATGTAGCATTGCATGATCATTCTCACCTTAGATTGTCTTAACCACAAGTTCTAAACTTCACATTTTGAGCACGCCTCAGAGCCAATATACTGCTGGACTCATTGTGTGGTTGCACTATACCAATTATTTATGACTTTAGAATTGTTAAACATTGTCTCAACTTGGCATGTTGAAAACTTTCAACCAGAACAGTGAGCGAAGAACACCAAACACTTTTACCCACAGTACTAAGTGACACCATCATAACATATGTGTTGGCATTGATTAATTCTTGAAATAGTTATTTTTGTATGAAAAAAAAATTTAGAAAGGATAAGGCAAATTTTGTATACCTTTTAAAGCTTGTGAGCACAAAGCCAGATTTTTACCCTAGTTTCAAAATCTTTCCCTGACTAATACTTTTTTTTTTTTTGCTTACTCCTGACCCTGAAACCCTTACAATTACCAAATCCCCACCTAAACCAAACTAAAAGAGCACATTGAAGTGGAAGTGGGCTAGGGATCAGAGAAGTGAAATTCATTTAGGGAAGTGAAATTCATTTAGGGAAGGGAAATGAAAAACAAAACTCGGTGCACCAAAACTCTGAAGTCGCCTCTCTCAAGTTCTTGAAAACAACTGCATTGTTTTAAAAGAAAAAAAAAAGAGAACCAAGCAGACCACAGATAAAGTTTCAAAAGAGAGGGACTCATCAATACAAATTACAGGAAAAGCGGAGTCAAAAAGGAAGACATTGGGAATAATAGTTGTGGGCGGAATTATCACATGCAAGAAGGGAGTTATGGTTCAATGATTCCATTGTTCCTCATTCTCATTTTCAATTTTCTCTTTGAAGTTTGAAACCTTGTTTATCCAGAAAAACCATGTATTTCTTCATCAGCCAAATCCCATTACAACCCTTTAAAGACCTTGTGAATTTCTAATTTTTTCTTTCAAAAGTGACAGTGGAAAAAAGATATCAATGCTTATGTTCATAGAAATGATGTGTGATTGAGAGAAACACGCACCTAGAGAGAAACACTGTGAAGATTAATTTCAAACACTGATCAATAATACCCAAGTGATGATATGTCTTGCAATTCTTTAGTTACATGATTTAGTATGTGGGCAGTTCAAGTGAGTATAAATCAAGCGGGAAAAAGGATGAGAGGCGTGCTTGGAAATTATTTCCTTGGGAATTGGAACTTGAGTTAGTATAATCTGAGCTAGTTGTTTGCATATTTTTTTTATTGAAATTTCCTTGCTTGAGGACAAGCAAGGACTTAAATTTCCTTGTTTGAGGACAAGGAAGGACTTAAATTTCCTTGCTTGAGGACAAGCAAGAACTTAAGCCTGGAAGATTTTGATACATGTTTATGTTACCTCTCACAATTTTAAGCTAAATTAGGTCAATTTAATGTAGTTTTTGTAACAGTTAAACAATGTTTGTTTTATTTATCGTTGCATTTAACTTGTAGTATAGTTTATAGTTTTTATGTTTTGTTGAAAAAAGCAGGTGCAATTTGGAAATTATTTCCTTGGGAATTGGAACTTGAGTTAGTATAATCTGAGCTAGTTGTTTGCATATTTTTTTTATTGAAATTTCCTTGCTTGAGGACAAGCAAGGACTTAAATTTCCTTGTTTGAGGACAAGGAAGGACTTAAATTTCCTTGCTTGAGGACAAGCAAGAACTTAAGCCTGGAAGATTTTGATACATGTTTATGTTACCTCTCACAATTTTAAGCTAAATTAGGTCAATTTAATGTAGTTTTTGTAACAGTTAAACAATGTTTGTTTTATTTATCGTTGCATTTAACTTGTAGTATAGTTTATAGTTTTTATGTTTTGTTGAAAAAAGCAGGTGCAATTAGAACAATTTTGTTGTGGGCTTGTGTAGCTGGTATCACTCATAGGCTGCCAGTGGAATTTTTAACAGCTTTGCTTTTGGGCTTGGGCTGAAGCAGGGGAAAACAAAAGGCAGAAGTGAAGAACAGATGGCTGACGTGGAAGGAGTGGGGAGAAGTTTAAAAGCTGAAGTTGGAATGAACCAGAGGGGTAGAACTTTTAGGTTTTTTATTATCTTTTTAGAAACTTTGATGGAAGGCTAAATTTTCCCTATGTTAGAGGATTAATGTAATATCCTGTAAGACAAATTTTGAACCTATTTACTTTGATGCATTGTAATTTCATTTCATTTACTCCAGTACTTTATCTATGGTTTTTAATGTTTAATCTTAAGTAGTTATATTTGGGTTTTTAATGTTTAATCTTAAGTAGTTATATTTGAAAGAATGGATATTGTTTATGTGTATGGATAAGGTAAGTTGGGTTTTTGTTTAATTGGAAAATTATACAAGCTTAGCTAGTTTTTGTGTAGTGAAAGTTTATCTATCTAGGTTCGGTAAACTTTTCTTTTCCAAGGGATTCTTTTCCAAGGGATTGGGAAGTTGAAAGTGTAATGAATAATTTTACTTACCTAAGGGATTAGGAAGTGGATAGCACGTTTAACTCTAGTGGGTAAATTTAATTCTTGCATCAAGTAAACAGTCTAGGAATTTGTAAGAAAGGATATGAAATTAATTCTCTAACACACATTTTACTGTTAAAGAAAATTATCTTTTCTATTGTCATTCTTGCAAACTCTGATTACTCAAACTTAGAAAAAATTAATACTCTGGTATTCAACAAATATTCAATCCCTGAGGACGATAAAATAGTTACTTATGTAACGTTTGGTCCACTTACCAAAAGTATACATCAATTTCCTGCACGAGCCGCAGCATGGTACTCTGCTGCTGGATGTAAACTCTGATATAAATAACCATAAATATTCTTTTGTTAGCAAGAAGAAAATCACTGATTTAAAAATGCATGGAACGAAAATAAGGTTGTTGTAAAAAAGCCAAGAAATACATCACCTATACTCCATTTTGCATGGAATACAAAATCAATCCAATTTGACCACCCCTTACTAACTTTTTAAGTATGGAAGTTTCACATTTTCATAGATTAAATAAGAAAATGTAAAATAGAAAAAAGCATATTCATTAACTAATTACTATAACTTCCACTTACATGAAACATATCTCAGTCAGGTTGCATGAATTCTCCCAGGAAAAGCGTGTTATATGCAACAGATGAAATGTGAATTGTGTGGGAAGCAGGATCATGAGGGTAAAAGTCATCAGATGCTCTCACAACAGCAGTCTGCTTGGAACTATAAAGGCCATCAGTGTTATGACACATACAGGCAATGCATCCATTGTCAGGAAAATTCTGAGCAACTGAGGCCTCAAGTGCCTGATGATAGCTACGCGTGAGTGTGACCCTACCCCCGTGTCCACTACCTAGGGTCTCAATAATGTTTTGCACATCAACTTTCACTCCATCTACTCCACATGAAGCTAAGTAAGCATGAAGCTCATTGTAGAAATCAAAAACCTTCTTCGGGTGCACCAGTCCCAAGCCGTGTACAGACAAGCTGTCCATGACAATGTCTGGTTGGTTTCCTAGCACACCTGGAGACTGCACTGGATATGCCAAGGATGTGTCATAATGTTCCATGCCACTGGCTGCAGGCTTCACTCCACCCCAATAACCAGCTAGAGCATGCCAAACATAAACATATCTGTCCAGAATTCACAAACTTAACTTTGGTAGGCAACATATCATATAATTCTTCTCTTACATAAGTTTAAATATTCCAAAACACTCAAGTTTCAAGGTCCAAGTCCATACTTCACATTGTGACGCCGCTTTGCTTCATCTACAACATGCTTCAGACCTGAGATTGTGTCATTGCTCTGTCGATTCTTCTGAAATTTAGTATTTTCTTTAATGCCAGTCAACCTAGTAGCAAACCTGCCATCATAAGCATTCTCCAAAATATAAATTACAAGTGCTATAAAATGCTGAATTAATACGAAGTTTTTAAAATGATAATGGAAAATTGCTTGTAGTTATCGAAACATCTAAAATCGTACTGTGATCCTTCTTGTACAACACAATCATCAGCATCTTTTGTTTTATTTTCAATCTGTTGCCAACCATCATCAATGATGAGGAACCTTGGACATGTACCTCCCCCTGATAGGCTGAAGTAATATTAAACAAAGTTTAGTGTTTCAGTATCCAGTAACTTGACTCTTCTTCACGGTCATAAACAAACTAGCACACTACTATTTCTCTTAAATTACCTTTTCAGGCCTTCCTCAACACCCTCAGCTGTGACATCAGTATAGAAAGCATCCCATGTGCACCAGCCAAACCAGTCAAGAAAAGATGGCAACTTCAAAAGACCAACAAACATTAAGAAAAAAATATTCATCACATGGTAAGTACGGAATCCATTTTTGGAACTACTAAGAGGAGCTTCTTACTCTTTTCTTCTCCCGATGACGGAAAGTTTGCATGTGTTTTTCTACAGCCCTTTGGTGACATTCAAAAACGGAATCAGTAACCTTTCAGATGTCAACAAACAAATTCCAATGTTCACCAAAAAATGACAAATTCAAACCAATGCAACTTGAGCTTCATTGGTGTGTAAGTTAGACAGATAACAGATTAAGAGACGAAAGGGAGAGTTGCCATACTTGACAGCTTGGTTGATGACTTCAAAGGGGTTGGTACCAGCATGCATGTAGACCAAATGAAGGCCGTGATTGGTCTGAACGGCAGGATCTCCTGCAAAACCAAACCATACACCAAAAGGAAACATATCGTTTTGGTTCTTGGGGACCCCACCTTACATATACATTTTGTCCAAAGCTATAAACTCCATTTGATTGATTTAATTGATTGGTAGGAAGCCATTGAGAGTTTTCTCCATCCAATTACTATATTCACATATGATAGCTCCACCGCAGCATCTCTTCAAACTTGGGGAGCTTACTTCCAACCCAATAACAGAGTTTCTTATAGCTAATACCAAATCAACTTTCATGGCCAAGAAGCAACTCACCACTCTCAAGGCAAATCTCTATCTCGTTTTTGTCATTGCCTTGTAGAACAGCACGGAACTGGCCTTCCAGGAGAGGAAGCAGAACAATGTAAACTGTTGGAGAATTCTCTTGATAATCTTTACTCTCTTTGCTCTCTATAAGCATGAATTGAGTCTCCAATGGGACATCCCTCCCGCAGGTTCCCACTCTGTGAGTCATCCACCATAACTTAAACCGGAAACAACTCAAGAACCGGAGATCCCTATTCATAATAAACTTTAGTAGACAAGATAGGTAGATGTTGATTCATCAAGAGTCAAACAAATTTAAATTGTATAAAGCAACTAAAGCTTAGTAAACTATATAGCATGATAATTTATCAATAGTCAAACAATTTTAAACTGTATAAAGTTACTAAAGCTTGGAAAACTAGATAGCATAGTAATTCATCAAAAAGTTTAAATTGTATAACCAACCAAAGTTTAGGAAAGTAGATAGCATACTAATTCATCAAGCTGGTTTAAATTGTATAAAGCAACCAAACTTTAGAAAACAAGATAGCATGCTAATTCATCAAGCAAGTTTGGTTATCTTGCGCATGCATGATCACAACTACAAATAACCACGACATACCATATGTAAGAAGAAGAAATAAAGTTGTAAATGCTAGAGGAACTTACTCTAAGACACCCATGGGAAAGACATGCAGGCTTTTGCTGTTGAAAGCAGAGGCACCAATAAATGCACCTGTTACAAGGCCGTTTCCCGTTCCTGGAGTTAGCACAATGTTGTCTGGCACTCCACTCAGTATGATCTTGTCATGAACCACCAAGTTTCTATCACTAATCGAGATCATAGGTGTGAGAGTCATGTCGGAACACTTTACTACTGTGACAACAACATATAAAAGATTTAGAAGCACTAAACTAGTTCACTATCAGCCAAAATACAATTCTGGGGTACTTTTAATATATAGCGTAGTAACAAGATTCATACTTGAAGACTCTAAATGTTTCAAAGTACATATAGGTGAAAACTGGAGAGAAAAAGAGCTAAAACTATCGCATGAATATTGTACTAATGTGATTTGAATATTAACAGAAAAAAGTTAATGAATTCAGAAATATACAACACGTTATTGTATGGTCTGGATTACAATTTTTTTACACGTTATTGTACACGTTATTGACAGACTAAATGTACAAATTTTATAAAATTTAAAAACTAATTCATCAACCAACAAAATGATAACTCTTCATATAAAAACTGACGTCAAAGTTGACTATATAAATAAAAAATAAATACAAAACACTTTTTTTATTCATTTCCTATCTACTTTATTAGATGTGTTCGATGAGCAACAGTATCAATTTATAAATTATTTATTACCATTTTTCTATTATCTCTTACCTTAATTATTTTAACTAAATATTTCTAATTACTTTAGTTAGCAAATAATAAATACAGTTGAATGGTCTCTTTAACAAACTTTTATAAACATTATTTTAGACCTACATCTATAACTATTTATGAAATTAAATTAGTAATTTCAAATATAAATTAATGATATGCAACTTCCATTTAAATTTTAGAAAGTGAGAATGTGCAAGTAAATGCATAACAAATGAAATATAGAAACACAGTTGACGAAATTTTAGAAGAACTCTGACCTGAAGAAGAGGATTGGAATGGAAAGTGAGGAAGCTTGACGCAGAGGAGGAACAAAAGCAAGACGTTGAATCAGAATGAGTGTGTAACAATGCAGAGAGGAACACACCTTTTATCAGAATATCCAAGCTTGTTGCAGTTGCTGGAGGATTTTGAATTGGAACGAGAAGCGAAAGGGAGCACAGCTAGGAATTTATAGTGGGGTTAGGAGTAAAGGTCGAGCAAGTTCTAGGCTTTGGTGGATGAGATAGTGACACGTGGATGTAAAATCCCTAGTAGATGGAATCTTGGGAAATGGTGAATTCAGAGAGGGAATTTTTCGTTCTGCAGAAGTGCAATATGATGTGAGTGCAGGTACGTGTGTAGATTGGTCACTATCTTTGGTCTACAATAACGGTTTTATTTTTAATTTTGATCAAATATTAACTATTATTTTTACTTGTTTGAATTCAACAAGAGTTTATAATAATGTGCTGTTATATTATTAATATTTTTTGATAAATAAAAGTAATATATTTAGTGAAAAATATATTATTTTAGTTAAATATTTTACATCACTTATTTCAAATTTATATTCTAAGTTTAACTTCAAATTTTTTTATTTTATTTATTATTTGGTAGATATTAAAGTTGTTGATATATTAAATAAAATAATTTTTCTATTTAAAAATTTATGAGGTAATAATATTATTCTTGAGTTATTAAAATGTCAATGAATTATTAAGTTAAATAATAAATATTGAGGTTTAAAAATTAAAATAACATGTGAAAATGATTTCTACCTTCTCTGGAAGCACGGAGAGAGCACTCTCGATGATGATGACATCACATGAAAAACAATTTTGAAACTCGCAGAGAAAATTTATGTGATTGCAAATTTTGTTTCATTTGAGATTTCACCTAAAGGATACCCCAAAAATAAGGTGATGGAACATATAAACAAAAAAATATAACTAAATGTATTTTTATTAGTAGAAATTTTTTAATTCATATTTCAAATATATTTTAATTAATGCTAATGATAGTGTATAAAATGTAAATACTTCTTTTATTTTTTTTTTGAAATCTAAAAATTATACTAAAATTTAATTTATACTTTATGTTTTTTTTTACATTACTAAACTTTTGAAATTATAAAACATTGTAAATTTGATCCTTTTAACTGAAATTTACAAATCACTAGATTTAACAAATTAATTATCATTTTGATCCTATAATTAGAGATAAATTTAATTTATATGTTTTCAAGAAAGTAAAACTGTATTAACTTATAATTGTGCAGGAGCTAACTCAAGATTATATATATTTTTTAAGAACAAATTTAAAAAATTAAATGAAAATAATTTTAAATCTTTAAAAAATTATTTTATACAAATAAAAAAATGTTTATAATATTTTAATTTAATCAATAAAATACTTATTAAACCGAATTGCGTTCTTGATGTTATTATTAACTCGAGAGATTATTTTGAAAAATCTCAACCAAGTTAATAATAATGATTTAAAAAAACTACACTATTTAATAAAAAAAATTCTATTACTTAAAACTATAATTTTATAAAATTTGCGAAGGTATATTTATATATATATATATATATATATATATATATATATATATATAAGAATAAAATAAAAAATATAAATATTTTATTAAATTAAAAAAAAAAAACACCTTTCTAAACTTATCTAAAACCATCTTAAAATAGAGCTAAAAAATAGAAAATAATACTAAAAACTATACTTACAAAAATGGAGTATGGTTAAAAAAAAAAAATCTTTACATCCACATCTTTAAGAAATGTTTTGGGAACTAGCAACGAGTACTGCGCACAATAAATTTAGAAAAAATATCAAATGAAAAAATTAAATTTAAAATAATAAAAATAGTCAAAATAATTTATGATATTTTAATAAAAAATAATATAAATATAATTTTTTAAATAACTATTATGAATATAATAATTTAACTATGTTTAAATGAAAATATAAAATTATCTTGTAATAAGTAGAAACACTATATTAGCAATATTAAAATTTCTACTCGTCTTTATTGATTTTTGTTATAATAATTACTTCAAAAATTATATTCTAGATAACTTCAAATTAAGTTACAAGTAGAAAAGAAAATGAACTAAACAGATAAGGTGTGTGTGCGATTGTTGCCCAAGTCCTGGTAAGGCGTTTAGTGAACAGTTAAAGAAGTTTAAAATGCCAAATGATTATAATATATTTACTGTAACAGTTTAAAACTTCCATGCTCCATCCTCTCTCTTTTCTCAAATGAAGGGTATAAGGTTAACCAGTGCCCTAAGGTTAATAAATCTGTAAATAGAAAATTTGTAATATTAGAGTGGCATTTGAAATCACATGAGAGTATATGGTTACACTTTTCAATATATATATATATTTCCTTCACCAGTAACCTAAGGGCAGTGGTTAACAAATTTCTAAGAAAATTTGAGAAAAGAGTAACAATGAAGGGAAAAGAAGGGATGGCTTCTCCTTTTGGGTTTGCCCGTGTAAAACAATTTGTCATTTCTAAAGTCAGCTACCGCCATTGTTTAATTGCAAAGACCCGTCCTGAATCAATTTCTGACTTAGACTGGAAAACCTCTCTCTTGAATACTGCCTTGATGCTTTCCTCCAATCTGTGCCAGCCTTCATCATTGCAGCAAATTCCTCATAACTTATTCTTCCATCCTGCAATCACATGAACACAAAGCTCAAAGGGTTGTTTCAGATAAGACAAGATCTACAAGCAATATCTTCAAAATTAAATCTGGATCGAGAACATTTTAGACATTTTTAAAGATTCATCTTGGAGGTTCACGTCGCCAGAGAGGATCCACAAGTGTTCCCGAATGAGTGATAAGTCTAATTTTGCCGTCCAGACACATAAAAGAACAGAATAGGAGGTTGAGAATAAGGTATATCCCAAAGCACAAAAGACAAAAAAAATTAAGCTTGAGGCAAGGCTGTCTGTTCTCTTCGTATATCCACGTGAAATTCGCATCTCCCTTGCATGGGAAAGCTTAAAAGCCCAATGCACTCATGCTATGTTTGGAAGTTTTTGGGCAATGGAGAATTGCGTGGAAGATACTTTTGTCTGGTTGTTTAAGGAAAGGAAGGGGTTTTCATTTTCCCTAGTTTAATTAAAAGAGTTTAAATTAAGCGTTTTAAAAACCCATCAAGGTCAGCCTAATGGTAAAGGATTTGTTAGTTTATACAAGGTTTTAAATTCAAACTTTTTGCTGTCATTGTACACAGAAACTTAACATTTTTAAACTAGAGGGAAGAGATAAGTCATTAAATTTATTTTTAAAAATGTATTCTTCATATCTTTTTAAACTAGAGGGAAGAGGTAAGTTATAAGTACCAACGCAGAAATGACTTTTCTGAATTCATTAATATATTAAAACTGAATCTAATATAGTCAAAATGACAAAATAAACTAAAACTTTAAACTCCTATAAAATCAAAATTAAATAAACAAAAAGTGAAATATACTAACCTTATCTGTGTCCACATCATGCATAATTGATTTTATGACTTCGTCACCGTTTGTTTCAATCTCATCAGCTAAGGCATTGAGTAACTCCTCGATTTCAATATATCCACTTTGATTCTTATCAAAAAATTGGAAGGCTCTGTGAAGGTGCTCATCATGGTCTATCTTTCTCAGATGAATAGAAATGGCAACAAACTCTCCATAATCTAGGCACCCATCTTTGTCTACATCACCCTGTATTAAGCAGCCCCCATTCAAAGATTAAAAAGTTGAAGAAAGCTTTCTAAGGGGTATGATTGTAAAACAATAACTTAAAGTAGTAAATTCACATCATCCTTTCTATTCAGGTAAAATAGGAAAGAGTATCGAGAGGATAGAGAATGTCTGCTTGTAAAAGTTTATTACTTAAAAAATATACCTAAACTTGAACAGTGTGTTGGAATTTTTGAACTAATTACTCATATCCTGTATAATAAATATCCTAAGTTTGCAATTAGTTTGATATATTACTACGAAAATAATTTGAAAAACAAGAGAACAAACTACTTGTTTCTTCACCCATCAATTGTGGAATAAACAGAAAAGATTCCAGATAAAGTGAAAGTACTCACAGCTTCCATGAGTATTTGGACATCTCCATCAGGAATTTGGTGACCTAGTTTTTGCAACCCTACTCGCAGCTCATCCATGTTAATCTTGCCGTTATTGCCTGTATCCATCAGGTCAAACCCCTCTTTTATTCCAGCAACTTCTTCTGAAGACAAATGATCTGCAATCACCTGTTTACATGAAAGTTAACCGAAAAAAATAGATAAATTATAAATTGATATATTAATAAACAATTTGGAAAGTATTCCCCATGAGATTATTCAAATACGGTTTAGAACATTACCCTCAAAGCTCTTTTCTTAAGCTTGTTCATTACAGAAAATTGCATGAGCCTTGATCTAACAGTTTCTCCCAATGAAACATTAGGAGCTTTCTTTTCATTCTGTAACCATGGGTGATCTGCATTTAGTGAACAAGCAACGTTACCATCCTCACATTTTTATTACGCAACTTTTTTATTATAAATAGTTCATCTTATAAGAAAAAAAAAATCCACTTATACATATATACCTAACACTTCTTGTGCAGTAAGCCGGCGCTTTGGGTCAGGATCAAGCATCTTCTTCACAAGGTCTTTTGCATTGTCAGAAACCTTAGGCCATGGTTCCCTTCTAAAATCAACAACAGAACGAATAATTGCCTGAGCAACTCCCTGTTCAGTTTCTGAATTTAAGACAAAATATTCAGAAAAACAAAATATATCAGAGAAAAAAACAAGAAATAATTATATAATACAAATTGTACCAAAGCAATATATAATTATATAAAGTATTTCATCAAACAGAAATGAAAACAATATATTGAATTATTTAATGATCTATGAATTAATTGGATAAAAATGTTGATGAGTCCTGTATCACTAGCATTACAATTAGTCATCTCAGCACCTGATATTTAGAAGATAAATTAGCTTATTAGTTCAAGATTACTGGTCATATAGAAAGTGTAACCAGGAAAAAATATTTATTGAGTAGCTGTTCTGTTTATGCTGAACTGAAATTCAAAAACATGCATTACTTTTCTTCCAACGCAAAGAATTTGTATTACTAACTTACTATGGTACATGTTTATTGATAGTAGCATACGAACCCCACAGTGACCAAAAAGTGGATTCTGAGCTACTTAAGATCTAGAGACTTACATAAGCCACAAATATCATTCAGAATTCAAAACTAACCTGCCCAAAATGGAGGGACACCACAAAGTAAGATGTAAAGAATTACTCCAGCACTCCAAATATCTATTTCAGGGCCATAATTACGCTTTAATACTTCAGGAGCCATGTAGTATGGACTTCCAACTATCTCATTAAATTTTTCACCTGCAAAACAGGCCAAACTTCAGCTTATTGTAAAAGGATGGCTGCAGCAAAATGTTGAGGATATCGAGATTTAATAACTAGCCAAAGCATTACCTGGTTTGAAGATAACCGACAATCCAAAGTCAATAGCTTTAAGAGGTGCTGTCTCCTTCTTGTTTCCGAACAAAAAGTTCTCAGGTTTGAGATCTCGATGCATGACACCATGTTTGTGGCACATCTAAACCACCAAAAAAAGAATAAAAATTACAAAAGTGGCATGATTTAATATCAAACTTAGAAAAACCAATAATATATATATATATATAGAGAGAGAGAGAGAGAGAGAGAGAGAGCATAGGTGCATTGAAGAGCAAATAATCTTCATACAAACCAAGTAGAAAGTTAAAATGCCATGTCTATAATTTATTTGCAGGTTTGATAAGTGATATATACAAAACAGCTCTTTCATCCACAGAAATAAAAGGAAATGCTCTTTTAAACATGCAGAACCATACCAACAACAAGGAAACTCCATGAAAAAAAAAGGAAGCAAAACAGCACAAGAAAATATAGAAACCCTGAGTTTTCTACCCCGATCTCAAACAAAACACGATACGGCAATTATTTTTTGTCAGTTTTATGGTGTAGTTCTCCCCAAGGTTCGTATCACACCAACACTGAATCTCATACACCAATTTCGTAATTGCTATGTTATTTTCTTTCATTTCAAATTAATATCACTATTAAAATTTTAATTTAGTTCAAATTATTCATCATTTAAAAAATTAGGAAGAGATGAAGAAATTTTTTTTTTCCTGATCCCCTCACAAAAGAAACTGAATAAAATAAAGTAATAACATAAAATTACAAACATCAGTTAATTTAATACCTAAAATTTAAAAATATTATTTTAGTATCCGAAATTTTTAGTCACTACTGGTGATAACATCAAAATCAATATCAAGTAATACTCATTTTAGTCTTTTCAAAATTCCAAGACAAACACTAAACCAGGCAATATTTCAAAATTTCAGAGAATAAAGTAATAAACTAAATCATTATTTTTTGCTGGAAAATATTTTAAATTCCTAATCTATCAATTACTAGAATCATAATAAAATAAAATAAAATAAAATAAAATAAAAAATCAATGCAAAGTGCTTCTATTATTCTTCTATAATCAGAGTTAAAATTTATGCTTGTACGTATAGTAACGAAAATCTCCATTATGCAAATTTTTGAAGTTTTATTGGAGAAGATGCCGAAAATACATTTCTTTTTCATTTTATAATCTTCTTTTTTTTTTTTTCCTGCAAGTTCGAAACCGAGAATAGTACCAGGCCAACCACCCTCCAACGGCGTGCGGTGATACTAAATTTAACCTTTGTACGAAAAAAAACACGAGTTAATGATCATGCAAAATCGTGAACAGAAAAGATATGGTACCAGACCTGAACGATTTCGACGATGGTTTTGGTGACGGAAGCTGCGGCGCGCTCGGTGTAATGGCCGCGCGCGACGATGCGGTCGAATAGCTCGCCGCCCTCGCAGAGCTCCATAACGAGGTGAACGGCATCGTCGTCTTCGAAGGTGTCCTTGAGCGACACGACGTTGGGATGTTTAGGCAAGTGGCGCATGATCTCCACCTCCCTCCGTACATCCTCGATATCAATCGCGGTTCGCAGCTTCTTCTTGGATATCGATTTGCACGCCCACTCCTCCTTCGTCTCCCTGTCGCAGCAGAGGTACGTCACGCCGAACTCTCCCCGGCCCAGCTCCCGGCCCAATTCATAGCGCAGCCCAATGTCCCGGCCCGTGGGCTCCTTCAGCACCACCAGCTTCTTCCCCGCGCCATCCCCGTACGGATTCCGCTTCCTCTGTCTCCTCTCCTTTCTGTGTTTCCCCAAGGGCACGACGCAACTGTTCCCCATTGATCCAATGTGTTACAGGACACCTCGAATACGGTGAATCAGATGCGTCAAAACGAACAATATCTGGAATATCGCGAATCAATCATGTCAAAAACGAGCAATACCTCGAATCGTATGAATCGCACGTGTAAAAACGAACAATGTTTGGAAAATGGTAAAACCAAGCGATGAAAGATTGTTGATAGGAACGGAATGGGAGGGTTTTGGAGTGTGAAAGATGAAACGCGGACGCAGGGTCCAGCGTCCTCCTTCTTCTTCTTCTTCCTTAACCCTCTTTCTTTATGCTTGTTTTTCTTTTCTCTTTCTCTTTAATGGCGTGGAAAATGAGAGAATTTCCTATTTTGTCCTCTTCGATCTTCGTTTTGTTTTTTGCGGGTTTTATTTTTGGCAAACGTGATGTCATGTGTCACTATCTGCCTACCACCATTAAAACTACCTTCCTCGTTAAAAGAAACTTGAATTAATTAATTCATTAATTTATAATATTGGAAATGTTAAAAGTGTTGGTGGGGAATGTGTGTGTATTGGTTGGCAAACTTTGATTTGTCTGTTGCTGTTGTGTGGATGGAAAAACTAATTTATTTTAATTCTGAATTTCTGTCGAAAAAACAAATTAAGGATAAAAATAAAAATAATTATCTATTTATTGATCTTTATAAACATTGTATCAACCTAATTATCTAATTAATTAAAAAATCTGTTTCTAAAGAATCTATCGATCAGGAGAAAATAAAGTTGTATAGTGGTCACTGTACAATTTGCATTTATAATGGAAACAAAAATCTAAAAATTTAGCTATAAATTTATCTACAACATCTTATAAATTTTTTTATTAAAATATATTGAAGTAACAGTAAAATTTAATTTTAGATTTTAGATTTTTTTAATAACAGTATCTTTCTTATTTATGATGAGTATTATTCTCTTCTTTATTGATAATTATAGGAAAGTGAGCCTACAAATTAAATAGGAAATTTTTTTTTCTATTTCTTCTAGAAATTAGTTACGTTAGTTTTGACTCTTGCAAGTCTAGAAGTTGACATATCAATATTTTAAAGTATTTTTGTTCAATACATTTTTTTTTTAAGCAAAAGAGACTTTTTCTTTATTTTCTTATACTTTAAATAGATGTCATTATTTCTCTGGAAAGATAATTTTTTAATTTTAGTTGATAAATCTAAGTTAAATACCAAGCTTAATTAATTAGTATGCTTTTTTTTAACTAGAAATTCATAATAATATTGATTGGAATAAGTAGAATATTAATATTTAAGAAGGAGAATATCATCTCCTTTATATTTAAAGTCTAATACTACTTATTAGGTTTAATGATATATAATTCGTATTAACAACATAGTAAAAAATATCTTCATTTTGATATTCTTTGAGTTTAATACTATTTATTAGTTTTAATGATATATAACTAGTACTAATTTGTATGTTTTTATGAAATTGTGATAAAACAAAATAAGAATTGTAGTTAATTATGGAACTCATTGTATGGTTATGGTAACGATGGCTAAATAAAAAAATGGATTATAAAGTTTAAAGCTTTGAGTACATGTTATCTTTCTATTAAAACAAAGAAAATAAAAGCTCAAGATAAAGAAAAATCTCACGAATGGATTTACTTTAAAACTAAATTATTCCATTTTTCGTTTGAATTTTGAAACCTACGTTTGAATAAAAAAAATTCTTTGATTCTAGAACCTTGAAAGGACATTTTTAAGGGGTAAAACAGGAAAATTTTGGCTTTTTCCCTTTTCTAACAAAACGATGTTCATGTCAAAACTGAAGTTTTCAAGTTTAAGAATATTTATATATATAATTTTAACTTATACACAATGTTAAACGTTTCTAGAAAATTTACTTTGTTTTTTATTCTTAAAGTCAAAATACTTGGTTATTAATTTTTACATAAAAATTGATTTTTTTATTAAAAAATTTAGGATTTAAGGTTTAAAAATAATAACTTATTAAAAGTTTATTACCATTCACATACTTTCCTCAATCAATTGAACTAAACTCTTTTCAAATTTTTATTTATAATAAATAATTATGTTTACAAACATTTCATATATTTTTTATATTAATTTATTTATATATCATAGATTTGAGGATTAAATACTATTTAGTAAAAAATATTTTTATTTGTTATCACTTATTTTTCAAGTCAATTTTTATTATAAATGTATGAAATTTATTATTGTAAGGTGAAACTAATAATTAATATCTTATTTTTTTTTTAAAAGAAGCATTTACAACATAAAATAAAACTTTTATATAATATCAAGAATGGTAAAATATAGCCCTAGGTGTTGTATTGCTATTTGGCAACCAATATGAAGAATTAATATCTTCATGTTCCTTACTGCTAAAATATAGACTTTACAAAGCAAGTAAACAAAATTCAGTGTCCCTTTTAATCAACTGTGACCAATAGCTATAATGAATATTGAATAGCCTAGCCAGCTCCTATATTATTCTGTTGCAGCTTTGGAAGAATACATGATACACTACATCAATGGTAGTGATTTACTTCTTCATCAATTTAGCAGCAACAGCATTGATGAGTTATGCAGCTTCAGCAGTGTTAACTGCTTCACAGTGAAAGTCTCTCTACCTTGTTTTCTTTGCTATTTTTGGATTCTTGCACATTCGGATACTTGCGGGGGTGACCTCTACAAGTTCATCTTCTTGGATGTATTCAATGCAGTCATCCAGACTATAATCCAATGGTGTATCAAGAATCACTGCACAAGGAAATATAGTAAATTAAAAAACTTTCTCACCTGTACTCTGAAAAGTTTATTCAACAGCTTTGCAAGAACAGTTTTGTTTTTTATTTAAAGCAAATTGTTTGCAAGAATCATAATAGAAAAAAAGAACTAAACAATAACACAAAAGGTTGAGGCTATGTTAATGTTGCTCCTGTAGTCACATCAGAATTCTTATTAAGGTCTTTCTAAAATCTATTAAAAAATAGTAGCAAGGCAAATAGCTTGATATAAACCAAAGATTATTAAAGCAGCAGTAGAAGACAATGTTGAAATTATAATCAATTTAAAGAGTAGATCATTTGAAGACAGTTGAATAGTAAACCATCTTATTTGAATGTGTGTTTCATATAAGATAACAAGGTTGCACTGGAGCAGCTTGTCACCTGTTTGTTCCTTGTTGGAACGAATGTTGGTAGCAGCTTTCTTCTTACAAACATTCAAGGACAAGTCCCCAGGTCGCTGATGGATGCCAACAATTTGACCTTTATAAACTTCCACACCAGGGCCAATAAACATCTGTCCCCTCTCCTGTGAACTAGAGATTGCATAAGAAGTACTTGCTCCATCCTCAAAAGCAACCTGAAATTCCATAAATTCATCATCAATGAATGGAGGAAACAATGGAATTATCGAGTACCATGCTACAAATAATCACGTTGGTAAGTTTCTATCAATGCAGACATTACCAATGAGCCTTGATCACGAGTACTAATGTCACCAGCCCATGGCCCATAGCTGTCGAAGACGGTGTTCAGAATAGCCGTTCCTCGAGAAGCAGTTAAGATTGAATTCCGCAATCCAAGAAGGCCACGGGTCGGGATCTTATATTTGAGTAGTGTAGTTCCTTCCGATCTAACACAGAAATAAATGTTGTCAGTATCAAATCAAATGTTATACAAGTCTATTTGATAAAAATGCAGTTCTTCAAGAGTTTTTAATTTCAATTATTACCAACAAATATATTATCATCTTTTATATGAATTTAATCCATTAATCCAAAACAATACGAGATGCAACTCCGAATTTACTATCAACAAAGAAACTCCTTGTCATGATGATGATTCTCTTAGAAAGTTTGCTTTACTTCAATGCTTTTTGTTCCTATAACAATTGTGGTGCTAAATTATATCACTTTCTGTTAGGGTATAAAGGGAAGGAGAAGTTAGGAAGATAGTTAGCATATTAATAACTTAGTTAATTGCATAAGGTGTTGTTTAGATATAAATAGAGTGTGAAGGATAGGAGAAGGGTGTGGATATTCTTTGTAAATTGAGCATTAGCTCTTTGTAAAAGGAGGAATCCTTTGTGAAGGGGAAACCCTTGGAGGAGAGTCTTCTCCTATTTCTTGTTCTTTTCATTCTATTCAATAAAGAAACTTTCTTTTATTTTTCTGTTTAATTCTTGGTTCCTAACAATTGGTCCGACCTGCCGGATACAACCTAGAGGCGTTATGGAAGGAAGATTGGGAGTTTTAGAAAGGTGGGCAGAAAGGTGGACCAGCGAGCAAGAAAAAAGTAAACGCAGAAGTCAAGAATTCCATTCAAGAACTCAAAGAAATGTTTAAAACATTCAAGAAGAGTGAGAAGGGATCCGAAAAAAGTGAAATCATGGAAGGAAGAATTGCTGTCTTGGAAAAATGGGCCAGTGAGCATGGGAAGACCTTCTCGGAAATACAAGATAATTTTCAAGAAATCAAAGACTTGTTGAAACACTTCAAGGAAAAAGAAAGAAGCTCGGAGAAAGGTGAGAATTCTACAAATGGGGGAAGAAGAGGATAAAGGACGGTAATTAGTGAGGAATCTGATTCAGATGGTAGGGAAGAAGAAGTGCAGCCTCACTTGATGAAGAGAGTGGAGCTGCCAACTTTTGAAGGAAGTGATCCAATTGGTTGGATTGCTAGGGCTGAAAAATTCTTTGAGGTACATGAAATCGATTCTTTTGATAAGCTGCAATATGCATTCATGAGCATGGAGGGTGTGGCAATGCATTGGTTCTATTATTGGTACCAAGATAACTTGAATTTAGATTGGGAATCTTTTTCAACAGCTTTGATAAAAAGGTTCAAAGATATCTATGACAGCCACATCTTTGAAAGATTGACTACCATGAAGCAAGAAGAGCAAATTGAGATTAAAACATGCAGCAAAATAATGGAAACTTCCACAATAGTGTATAAAGATGGTGACCCACATCTGGTTGAGCAAGAAAAAAATAGCATGGAGGGAAGCAGGTCAAAATGCATTGCAGCAGAGATTAGTTCTTGGATAAGAAAGATGGAAGTACCCATATTTGCTGGAAGCATAGAAGGGGAATTTGATTCCCAGAATAGCAGTTTTAAGAGTGATAATGATCATTTTCTATTCTTGAAATCAAAAAATAGAAGTAAAGAAGAAGACTCAATAAAGTATCACACCCTTGATAGTGCAGAAGAAACCAAAAATGAAGAGAATTTAGCAAGAGAAGCAAAGATTATGTCATCAAGAAAGACTAGGAAGATGATGAATTTCCATATAAAGAATCAGGAATCATTGTTGGACCCAAATCTGATAGGGAAGGTGGTTGGAACAACAATGGCATTAGAATTTTGGAATTTTAATTTTCTTGGTGATTACAACTTGCCAATGGAGACAATGCAGAAGGAAGGTTTGAAAGCTGTTATAAAAAATCCACTCTCATTTCCACCACCACCACCCAAGCCACCTGATCTGAATTTGAATGCATTAGCCCCTGGTCCTCATTCCTATACCAAAAAAAAAAATATCACATGCAGACAGAAAGGGTAAATGAAGATCCTGGTAATAAGAATAAGCAATGGGATCAAGTTTCTACTACACAACCTTGAGGACAAGGTTGATTTTTTAGACAGGGTGTATTGTTAGGGTATAAAGGGAAGGAGAAGTTAGGAAGATAGTTAGCATATTAATAACTTAGTTAATTGCATAAGGTGTTGTTTAGATATAAATAGAGTGTGAAGGATAGGAGAAGGGTGTGGATATTCTTTGTAAATTGAGCATTAGCTCTTTGTAAAAGGAGGAATCCTTTGTGAAGGGGAAACCCTTGGAGGAGAGTCTTCTCCTATTTCTTGTTCTTTTCATTCTATTCAATAAAGAAACTTTCTTTTATTTTTCTGTTTAATTCTTGGTTCCTAACACTTTCAAAATAGAAGCAAGGAAAGAATTTACACACCCAACTCCTTGCATATCAAACATTTGTCCTCGTCTCTTGCCAAGAAGTTCAACTACAGCTCCCATGTGCTCTTCTGGCACCTCCACAGTTGCAATCTGCAACAGATCCTCTTGTTAAAATATATAATGAATGGGAAAAGAAATTTATTCTTTGTTGATGATGAAATGTATAGGAAGAAAAGAAAGAAAAAAGAGAGAAATAAAATGCAAAAGAATGTATTGTTCTTATAGATAAAAATGAAATATAAAACTAAGGAATTTATCTTCACTTGGTTCGGATGTGTACAAGCGTGATTAGAAAGAAAACAATTTGTAAGAGTTTTTTTCCCTCTAATGCAGGGAAGAAGAGCGGGAGATGCAGAGGATAGAAAAGAGAAGATAAACTATTTTTGTGGTTCCACACCCAAAAGGATAGAAATTTGCCTGGGCCTTACAAAAATGAAGATATATTGTATGAAATCATTTTTGTATAACCAACGACGTTGATTTTGCACGTAAAAGGTACTTAACATAAAAGAGTGATTGAGAAATTACCTCGTATGGTTCCAACAGTTGTTCATTCACCTTCTTGTTGATAACTTTGGGAGGCCCAACCATGAATTCATATCCTTCTCTTCGCCTGCAGATGCAATATTATTTAAAGAACTTGAAGAATAATTAATGAGAAATGGAGTAGTCATAATACTCACATATTTTCTATGAGTATAGTGATATGCAAAGTTCCACGCCCACTGACAACAAATGTATCCGCTGTTTCACCATCTTCAACTTTCATAGCCAGATTTCGCTCAAGTTCACGATAAAGCCTATCTCTTAAATTCCTACTAGTAACATACTTTCCCTGAAAAATTACAAATACGTTTTAGCTGATCTCTTACATAGATGTGAAAAGCACAACTTCCACTATTACTAAGAAAGAATCAGGATATCAACACAGAGAAAGAGATAATTCAGAATATTTCTATGGCAAAAGCATTCATATACCTCACGGCCAACAAAAGGTGAAGTGTTTATGGAGAAAGACATTTTCACTGTTGGTTCTTCGACCTTGATAGAAGGTAGTGGCTTCCCAGATACTTTATCAGCAATTGTCTCCCCAATCTGAGTACAGAATTTTGAAGGTTAATAAGGTTACTGTAGTACAAGACTATGTATTTTATCCAAAAACCTTAATCTTTACCTGAATGTCAGTAATTCCACACACTGCACATATATCACCTGCCTCCACATTATCAGCAGGAACCCTACTGAATTTGTCATACACGTAGAGCTCACTAACTCTTCCAAATCTACATGAATCATCTGAAGTACATACCTGGAGAAAATCAACCAATAAGTGGTATGCTGATAGAAATGGGATTAGAATATAGAATTAACTGATATTTTATCGATCAATTCCTTATTCCCAATCACAGATTCAATGAACAGTATCAAGACTAGAATACTGTACAGAAATAATGTAATTTCCCTGGATGCTTGAGAGATCTAGGACTCTCCCACATCTACCCACTTAACAATATCACTCAATTACCACTAATACTCTCTTTATCCACTATTATATTTTCTACTGTTGTCATAAACTAACTATTACAGCTAGTATACTGTTTCCCCCCTCTTACTATCATAAGCAAACTAAACAATCTATTTCTTACAATGGATTTTGAAACAAAATGGACTCACTCACTTTCATTCCTGGATAATCTCTACTCCACATTCTCCAAAAATTAAAATAAAAGATTGCGTTAAAGAAGTGAATCAGACACTTAAAATGTAGTTGTTATAAAGTAAATAAACTCCACTTATCATATGCAAGCACAGATTTTTATCCCTAGTAATATAAACTAAATTTAAGTAAAGGGTAACATGTGAACAAGGAGGAATTCACAAAATGAAGGACAAAATTAAAGCAAAAGAAATACTCACGCGAACATCCATGCCTTTTGCTAAAACTCCAGCTTGCACGCGCCCGATTGCTATACGCCCTTTATGTTCATCATACTCAATATTCGTCACCTAGTTGACAAATAAGCATATGTAAGAAAAATGAAAAATTTGATCTTGTATACGGAAATGGCATTATCCAAGTTAAGGAGAAATTAGACAGGATTTTCATTGTGTATTTTTTTCAAAAATAAACTGGTGAAGATCTTCTTTTACTTCTTTATTTTCTATTTCCCCTAAGGTGGTAAATTAGTAGGACCAAAAATATACTAAACATTAAGAAAAGATAAATCAATAGAAAAGAAAAAAAAAAAAAAGACTAAGAAGTAATATAGTTAGCAATTACTAACCAGCATTTGAAGTGCACCATCTTTGTCAATGCGTGGTCCAGGAATGCATCTAATGATGGATTCAAACAATGGACCAAGGTCTTCTGCCAGATTTTCTGGAGACAACCCTGCTTGCCCTTTTATACCACTTGCATATATCACTTGAAAGTCACACTACAAGCAGAAAAAAAAAAACATTACAAAACTAGATGCCTACCGATATTATCTTTCATAATACTCAAAACATTCTAATCCTTCAAACAACAATGATATGTTTAAATTTACCAGCAGACACCATTCAGAATCTAAAAGACTTTTTATAACATTCCCAGATGTAATTGGGAATAAAGAAATCACAGTAGAGTTTTGACTACATACAAACTTCCATGCCCCAACCCAATTTGTAAACAACACACAAGACTATAACTAGTTAAGTTATATATACCTGTTCGTCTGTGGCATTTAGTTCAATGAAGAGTTCAAAAGTAGAATTGACAACAAAATCTGGGCGAGCAGAAGGCCTATCTATCTTATTCACAACCACGACAACTGAATGACCAAACTCTAAAGCCTTCTTCAAGACGAATCTTGTCTGTGGCATTGGTCCTTCAACAGAATCTACCTATAAATACAAAGAGAAGCTTGATAAACACTATATATTGCAAGAAGCCACATTCTAGTGAAGAAAATTAAGTATTTTTATGCAAGAGAATAAGTATCAGAAATTTCCTAACAGAGGAAAACAAACTACCATTGTTATAGATATAATATCAACCCACCATTGTTATAGATATTTGTAAAGCCTGAGTAGTAAAGAAGAAAATGGTAACAAATTTAAAATTCCTTTTAAATTCAAAACCAATATTGACAATATGTTTGGCATCAATACAAGAAATGATTACACAAGTTTTTTCAAAGCTTGTGTGTTCTTGCTCTTGATACTAGTTTGTATAAGAAGTGCAATTTCATGAGAGAAAACCATCTTTTAGTAGTTACCAATAGTCAATATCAGTCATCACAGTTAATTCAATGGTGCAAAAGGATGCATGATGATCATTAAGTAAATGGGAAAATAGTAGGAGTACCACTAGAAGGATCCCTTCCACCATATTTAAGATACGCTCCACTTCACCCCCAAAATCAGAGTGACCTGGAGTGTCTATTATATTGATCTTTGTGTCTTTATAGGTGACAGATGTATTTTTACTCAGTATTGTGATCCCTCTTTCGCGCTCCAAATCATTCGAGTCCATTATCCTCTCCTGAACAAATTGATTGTCACGAAATACCTGCACCAAATTGAACAGATGAATACCATATCAATATTACCCTTCATTCCTTTTTATGAGAACAAACCAATTGGTTCAAGTTAACAAATGAACTAAAACTACACATCAAAATAGTAATAAAACAAATTCTCAAAAAGAAACCCGTTGAAACTAAATTCACAAAATGAAGATAGCAAGAACTAAAGATACAAGTTAAGCATAAACTCTATTTACTTCAATTGAAGCCATATTCCATGTAATGAACAATACCTTAGTTTGTTTGAGCATGGCATCAACGAGAGTAGTTTTTCCATGATCAACATGAGCAACAATTGCTATATTTCTCACGTCCGCTCTTCTTAGCAATTGCCTCTTCTTCTCTAAGAGACAAAAAAACAAACAAGATAATCAAATAAAATGACATCGAAAAAGAAAAAAAAAATGCAAACCAAAATCCAAACTCAAAAGGCCAAAGGTCTTGCTAACCACTGCACTAATTAAGGAAATAAAAGGAGAAAATTTATATTGAAATCATATAACAGCTGATTAAAAATGATAAAAGAACACATTTTTAGGTATCTCAATAAAAATTAAAAAAAAAAAAATTGTCCTAATTCCTTAAACAATAACAACAATTTGTCAATAATAAAATCGAAATATAGAGAAAAGAAGAGAGTGTGAATTGATTTACCAGTTTTGGGTTCTGTGGCTTCTGAAACGGAACATTTAATGGGCCTGCAAGTGGAGGAAGATAATCTTTTGGCGGCGGAAAAGGAAGAAGATAAGGGTAGGCCAAGAAGTTGGGTATGGAAGAAGGGTTGAAAAGCGGATGTCTTTGGAAGAGTGGTGTTGGTGGGGAAGAGGGAGGTGTGAATAGTAGTAAGTGCAGCCATCTTCTCCATTGCCCCTCACTCTCTCTTGGTTGGTTTACACAGAAGAGAAGAGAGGGATGAGGAAGAAGAAGGAGTATGAGTATGAGGCTAATAATGAATTGGTTTTGTTATTGTAAGTTCCGAAACAAAACCAAGTAGAAATTGAGTGGCACAGGAATGGATACTGATTAGTGTGTGGGAAATGGCTTCTAAGGTTTCTCTCTCAGTGTGTCTCTAAGGGCCACTTTTTTCCACATCATCCAACCTTAACCTTTTGATAAAATATGAACTAAAATATAATCATTCAAAATAATTTTTATTTTATATACCCATCTTTCATTTTATATATTTTTAAATGTATTTTTAAAATGTAATTTAATTTTTATATATTATTATTAAATATAATTTAATCCTAAAGTCATCTTGCATGAGTTCCTTTTATAGCAAGTGAAATCCATTTTTTATAAATTAAAATTAATTTATATATACATTTAAAATAAAATTTAAAGAAATTATGTAAAAGAATTTTTACAAATTAACTTATGTAGTTGCTATATTCAAACATTAAAACCAAATCTAAAAACAAATTCATAGACCAATTTTTAAACATGTTCTTTTATTTATTTTTTCATTGAAAAGAGAAAATCCTATCTAATTTTGATAATGAAATGTCAAAGCACACATTGAAGTAATTTTTAAGTTGATTATCTAGTGTCAAAAGTTTAATAAAAGTTATTGAAGAATAAAATTGAGCAATACAAATCAACTTCTTATCAAATGCAAAAAATGAATATTTTGAATTTAAGCATGATACCTAGAAAATGAATCAACTGGATTGGGAGTTAAGATTTTGTTTCATACATAATATATATAAAAAAAAATGCTCTAATAAGTGAAGCCTTTACTTCAGTTTAATTTTGTTTTATTGTATATTAATAATTTACTGAAGAAAATTTAGTGGAGCAATTACATATCATAAATTTTACACTATGGATGCAATATCATTCAGATGATTGTGTTGAGTTTCAAACCACTTGTTTCAATGGTTCACCCAATTTTTCAACCAATTGTTCCACCCTCCATTCTTCCTTCTTCTGCATGCTCTTGGCAATCCCTTCCATTCCATAATGGCTTCCATCCCACTTTCCCTAACCCCTTACAAAGCCGCAAACTTGTGACACCCCAATGTTGTGTTGTCTTACCCTGTAATCAGAACAATACTGTTCTGCTCAATGACTGGCTTCAGCTTCTTCAATTCTCAATTGGGTCACAGGATTATATGCTGGCAAAGACAATTCATGGGTCTCTAATCAAATCTGGCTGTGAAGGTGACTTATTTGTGGACAACAATCTTGTGAACTTGTACTCAAAATTCAACAACATGGCTGATGCTCAGAGGATATTTGATGAAATGCCTGTGAGGAGCACTGTCACTTGGACTACCCTCATGAAAGGGTATTTGAAGAATGGGGATGTTGAGTGTGTTTTGTGTATTGCACGTGATATGTGCATGGTTGATGAGAAGTTCAATGAGCATACTTGTTCAGTGGTCCTGCAGGCATGTAGGTCCTCGGAAAATCGTTTTTTCGGCGAGCAGGTTCATGCTTTTGTTGTAAAAGGTGGGCTTCAGAATAATGTTGTTGTGGCCACTTCATTGGTTTCTATGTACTCTAGAAGTGGCCACTTGGATTGTGCAGAAAGAGTGTTTGGTGGCATAAGTGATAAAGATGCTCAGTGCATAAATTATATGATTTTGGAATATGGCAAGGCAGGCTTAGGGGATAAGGCATTGCGGATTTTTGTGGATATGCTACAATCTGGATTGAAACCAAATGAATATACGTTTACAAATTTGATCAGTGCGTGTGATTTTAGTGTAGGGTTAAACGTAGGGAAGCAACTACACGGGCTTGCGGTAACGTATGGTTTTATGTGTGAAACATCTCTTAGAAATGCAATTATTACAATGTATGGGCAACATAGAATGGTCGAAGAAGCTGAGCGATTGTTTGCCGAACTGGATGAGAGGTCTTTGATTTCCTGGTCTGCACTTCTTTCAGTATTTGTTAAGAACGGCCATGCTGACAAAGCCTTTGATTTTTTCTTCAACATGATTCAGATTGGTGTGCCTCTTGATTCTGGTTGCTTCAGCACTGTTCTTGATGGGTGTTCAGAGTGGAATAATTTGAAATTTGGGGTTCAAATTCATGGACTCATAATAAAGCTTGGTCATGTCTCTGATGTCAATAGTGGTACTGCTTTAGTAGATTTCTATGCTAAATGTGGAAGCTTGCAGTCAGCAAGAGAAATTTTCGACAGGCTCCGAAATAAAACTATTGCTTCATTTAATGCCATTCTTGTTGGATACTTGAATTCGAAGGTAAGAGATGATGAAGAGGACCCTATGGGTTTTTTCAGTAAACTAAGATTCAATGGCGTAAAACCTGATTGTATAACATTTTCACGGCTCCTTTGTTTATCTGCTAATCAAGCATGCTTGGTAACTGGGAAGAGTCTCCATGCTTACTCAATAAAGGTGGGACTTGAAGATGATACTGCTGTAGGCAATGCTGTAATTACTATGTATGCTAAATGTGGCACTGTTCAGGATGCTTATCAAATATTTAGCAGTACGAACCGCGATTGTGTTACCTGGAATGCCATAATTTCTGCATATGCCCTTCATGGTGAAGGAAACAAAGCACTTTTGCTGTTTGAAGAGATGAAGGAACAGGGTTTTGCTCCTGATGAGATTACCATATTGGCTATTCTCCAATCATGTAGTTACTCAGGTTTGTGGGAAACTGGGTTACACTTATTCAATGAGATCCAATCAAAGTATGGGATCAGGCCTGTGATTGAGCACTTCTCTTGCGTGATTGATCTTTTAGGTCGAGCCAGAAATCTATCCAAAGCCTTTGATATCATCAACAAAAGCCCATTTCCAGATTCAATTTTGCTTTGGAGGACTTTTGTCAATGCCTGTAAGCTGTGTGGTGATTTACAACTTGGAATGTGGGCATCCAGAAAATTGCTTGATTTAGCCCCGAATGATGCCTCCTCTTATATACTTGTATCAAACATGTATGCTGAAGGAGGCATGTTCGAAGAGGCTGCAAAGGTGAGAACGGCTATGAATGACTTGAAACTAACTAAAGAAAAAGGCTCCAGCTGGATTGAGATAGATAATGAGGTTCACTATTTTATAGCAAGTGGCAAAGACCACCCTCAGAGCAGAGAAATTTATGCAAAATTGGATCTGTTAAAAGACGAACTATGTTGGAGCTGCAGAACAGAAATAATCTTGAACTGATATTAAATCCCCTGTGACACGATATTTTAGATTTGCTACAGTTCATTAGCAAGATTTCAGCAATATTCCGAGGATTAAGGGAGGATTTGCCAGTAGATCACTCTTCCATAACAATTTTGCTACAGTTGCACCATAGAAATTCTGTATACCCCTCTAGCCAAGAAAAGGTTGGAAAAACCAGGACATCTTTTGTAATGTTATTGCACAGTGAACTGCCGGAAGTTTTTGAGTTAGAAACTGGTGCAGCAGCTTCTCTAGTTCTTAAATGAACCAAATCATTTACATTTGTACATTTTGTAGAAAATCCAGTACTTGACCAGAAGCTCATGCATTAACTTCAAGAAAATGAAATCAGGTTCTAGCATACTATGGTGTTGGTAGAACTTGACTATTCTTAGTTATTTTAGAATGCAGCGTATCATGGATCTAATTACTGTTTCAAAATATAAACCAGTTTCTGCATAAAAATGGAAATATATCCTTTCAAGCCCTGACTTGCGTTCAATCTTTAAAGACAAACAAGCAAGCATGAAGGAATTGTTCAAAATATCTGTGAAGCCCATCAAAGATAAATGAAGCATATTTGATTTTCTTCTGGCAACCCAACTGAGAATTGATATACTCTGCATAAAATGTCACTTATAGTTCTATTGCCTGACCTATTAACAAGTAATATTGTATGTCCGAAACTACCATGTATCCATCAATCTGTTTAATCTCTGTGACGTATAGTCGAGTTTTATTGACTCTTGTAAATTGAAAAAAGTAAGTTACGTGAAGATTGACCGAAAAATAATTTCTCATAAGTGACACACAGATTTGACAAGAAATTTAAGCTGTGTCACATAAAGATTGACCGAGACTATAAACAAGGAATAGTTATTAAAACTTCTATATTTCTTATGGAATTTCAACAATAGTGTCAGACTACATAATCATTTATCGTGAGTACCACTACTGATACAAGATTGTCAAAACGTGGGACCAAGGACTTGAAAATCTCATTGGACAGAGGAATAGGAGAAATTGGAACATTATGAATGATGTCTTGATCATGTTTCATTGCCAAGAATCTTCTCCTTTTGGGTGTCGATGAATTTATCAAACTAGACATTGTATGTAGCTTTATTGACAATCGGTTCCATGCAGACACTCAATCCTTTTCTAGACCAGTATTGGTGAGAATTGCCTTCCACTGGAGATTCACGCTCCAAATACAAAATCACTAAAAGACAAAAATTGTTTCCACTTTTTTTAACTTTTGCTCTTGCTTTTAGATTGAAAGCGTGAAAACTTTAGTTACTTAAGGTGAAGAAATACTAGCCACATCACTGCGCAATTTCCGTGCAAAGTTTGAGCATCAATTATTCTCATACTTTTTTTTTTCTCTGGTCTACTAAGTTGTCCCATGTCTAATCTTTTCACTTTTTAAATAACTTAGTTCTTAATTTATTTATAAACAAGATTTAGAGCAGAACTTCTTTTAGTGTTCTTCTCCAACTAAAATTTAGACTTTTACTTTAATCCATCATTAAAAGTTGGGTCAGTCAACCATGTATGCCATTTGTTTCGATGAGCAATACATACCAACGTAAGTGTGGTTTAATGAACTTATTAAGAGTAGCTTTTGTGTGTTTAGATAAGTGATAAGTGAAAATAAATTTAAATCTTTTAAGTAAGATTTGAAATTCAAGCTTTATTGATGAGAAAAACACCATTAGAAGAAGCAATGTCATTAAAAATAATAAATCAAGTTTCTTTTTATAAAGATTAATCACCAGTAAAGTTGATGGATATTAAGATATATATGTACTGGTCTATTAGATTGAAATAACTTAAAGTTGCTTTTCAATCTTTCACGTGAATTTCAGATGATGCAACGGGAGTGTGTTATTCCTTGTATGTCTTAGCATGATCTACAAGATATTTTCTCATAAACTAAACAATTATTTCTTTTTTGCTGTGTTGGGACATGAAAATTAACAACTGATTAGAAAGATTAGTGAGGGTCACTTTGGTAACCCAAAATCCAAGACTGTGGAGAAAATGGCCACAATGTTGGACACAGTTACGTGTCGGCAATGCATTTGTAAGTAGTGGAGGCCAACTAATAACAAAAAACCAAATTTATTAATGTACAAAACGTTAATCAGAAGCACAACCAACCAAATGATCATCATGTCGATTAGTTTTAATGCACTGATGAATCACTCAGAAACACTCCAATTGGTTTGTATATAATATCTGATGATAATATACACCCTCATATCTTCTTTTTCCTTTATACTGCTTCTCTTTAACCCTTTAAGTTAAATTTAAAAGGAAAAGAGACTCTCACCACCACACTATGTCGTCTATTATGCCATAAGATTTTCCCTCTCTATGTTTCTCTTTTTGGTCATATTTGTCTAAAAATGTGGTTTCAAAGTATAACATTTATTATTGTACATCTTAAAAGAAAGATCTTTTGGTAGGTGCTCTTCCAACTGCTCTCATAAGGTTGGCAATCTCCAGAACCCTGGCTACTTTTGTGCCCCTTTTAGCCTCTGCTGATGCCTTCCTCTCCTCAGCTTTTCTATGAGCTTTTGCCACCTCGTTTTGCATTTTCTCCAGTGCTCTTGCTCTTTTCTCCTCCAGCTTCCTCTGCACAATCAGTTCAAATTTTTGGTTATTGATGACCAAATTTGTAATTACAAACAATGAGCACTTTGTTAGTCAAAGTTCTGTTTCACTCCCCAATAGAGTTGGTGTAATGTAGGATGAAAATGAAAACTAGCATCAAAATCAAATCATTAGACCACTTGCTTTTTGCTGGCGGCTACCATATTTCTAGCTCTTTGCTGTTATCACTGTAAAATTAGCCTTGAAGATAAGGCCATGGATGCAATCCAAATGAGTCCTTTCATATATTAACATGTTATTATTTTATTAACCGAATGAATATATACTTCTGCTCATAAAAAATGCAGAAAGAGCTTGTATCTGGACGATGGTATTTTTCTTTCAAATTGGCGTGACAGCCTCCCTATCCAAAGAAAGGAGCAGAAAAAACGGAAAAGGAATGGCTTAAGATGGAGCAAAATCCTAATTCAACTTTTCACATAACATATTTTTCAACCTGAGAAGACTTTGATTTTTATCCTGCATATGATCAAGATCAAGCCCTTGAATTCCATACTAAAACCATAAATACATATCAAAATTCAAAGGATATCTGCTACCACTGACACTTTTGGTCAGGGAAGATAATAACAAAAATGAGGAAAAGAAAAGAAAATGTAAACTGACAAGCAATCTTGACCTCGTTCAAGCATTCATAATTTCGTATATAGAAGTAAATTTCTTTCCCAACCATTCCCACAGAACATATTGAATATTGATCCATGATCCAAGAGTCTAAATAACTATAATTAAGCAATCATAAGGGTATATCAACCCTACCCCCTACATGTCAACCATTTCCAATCTTTAATTTCTGTTAAAATAAAAACCCACTTGTATGAAGACCCAGAAGAAATTAACCATGGACTAATCTAACGACTCAATTTTACTCTCGACAGTAATCATCATAAATAAGCACCACCATCACCCTAAAATCAAATCCAACTCATCATGATCACTAACCAACCCACTAACAGCCCCCAAAGAAAAAAGTAACTAAAATTCAACTCAAGGGCTACTATATATACCCTTACTCAGGAACTAAAAATCACCTTGTTAAAAGAAGTAAACCCCTTATTAATTTTTTGAACTTTGAAGAGTTAGTCTCTGACTCTCTTCTTCCAAAGTAATTCGTAATTCATATATAACATACCTCAATTTTCTTCATCCATGAAGTTGCTTTCTGAACCTGCTCATTCTCCCACCCATTTATAACAGCATCTTCCCTCTTGAACCTGTTGTTAATCTTAGCAACCTTGGCGTTTTGCCAAGCTGTTATCTTTGCTTCAACCTCCTCCTTTCTCACCCTCAGCACTGTCACCTCACTCCCGGCAGCACCAGAAGCTGAAGAAGAAGAGTTCCCTCCACGCCTTGGAGGTGATGACGAGGAAACACCCTCCAAAGGGTTGGTATCTGCCACAATCGCCAAAGGGTTAGTCTCTTCCATCATCAACAACTCATCCTCACCAATCCTCCCCAAGTTGTTGCTATTGTTGTGGTTGTTCATGCTGCTATTAACACCTCCTTCATTGCCATGCATCATATTCACACTCATGGGACTAGGGGTGGTGGTGTGATCAATACTTGAGCCTGCTAGAACGAGAGCACTGAATTCCCTACTCATGCTGAAATTCTCGGTGGAACCACCTTCTATGGACACAGAAGAAGAGTGGTGGCTGTGTGTGTGTGTCTCCCAGTTAGGCTCTCTTCTGGGGGGTGGAGTCAAGGCATGAATTTCTCTGATTTGTTGTTCATTATCAGTATACTCGGTGTGTTCCTCTGTGGCATGGCTTGTGGAAGGTGTTTGATCATTCAGCATAGGTGAGGGTGTGTGTTGTGGGGTTCTGGTGGAGTCAGAGAAAGTGAAGGGAAAAAGTGGAGTAGATAGTGAGTAGAGACAAATTCAGGGGTTCAAGCAGAGTAACATGGTTTACTTGTTTATTGTGTGTGTTTTCTGAGTTTTTAGTCCTTTTTATTGATAAGTGAAAATGGTGGAAAGGGATGAGTGTGTATTTAATAAAGAATTCGTGTTTGATTATATACTCAGTATTAAAACTCATCGGATCAATAATAATTATGAACTAAACTAGTTCACAATGAGATGAATTAGAGAAAATACTTGATAAAACTAAAAAGATTACAAATTTAAATTAGTGTAATTAGTAATTAACGATAAATTAGTATGACAGCAATTGTTTTCTGGATTTTTCATGTGATGCAATTTTGTTAGAACAACGTAGAAAGGGCTAGTATCCAATGTTTAATGGAGCCAAATTTTATTGAAAGATTAAGACTAATAATATAATATAAGAACCACGACACAAAACATTATCTTTAACATAATATATATATATATATATATATATATATATATATATATATTTTTTTTTTTCTTTTAATTTGTCCCACTATGTATGATTTTGAAAGTATATATCAATTTTATCAAAAACTAAATTCTACCAAAAATATCTGGTTAATCATTTTTATAAATCTTCTTCGAAATCACATTTTTTATCTACTAGAAAATCTTATTTGATTATTTAATTTAAAGTGTCCAAATCTGTGAAAAAAAAATTGAAAGAAACAATGTATTAAAAAAATAATTGGTGTATTTATCGTTTGGAATGCAAACACTTGGCAATATTCCATTTTGAATTTATTTTTTTTAATATACTGTATCGCTATCTCATGATGAAGCAATTTTGATTGCCAATATAATAAAAAAAAATCCACGTTTTTTTCCTATTCAACAAGTTTTGAATTTTAATTTGAAATTGAAAAACTTAAAGGTTAATTTATAATTAATAGATATTTATAAATATAATAATTATTAAAAGTCGTTTTACAATTGAATGTTCTATTTATCTTTATCAAAAATATGATAATAAGTTTATAATATAGATTTTAACTATTATGAAATTATATAATTCATTTGTAAATATAAGAAAAATTGAAATTATAATTTTTATAATGATTATTTATTATAAATTTTTATTTGATACTTTTTAATTATTATTATAAGATTTGTGATTCTTATAATAATAATCACAAATCGATCGAAAATAAATCTCATTTTATTTATTACGTTTGATTAGAATTTTCTTTTTTAATGAAAAGTCGAATAAACAAGATAAGAATAATCGTAATAGAAAGTCTGGTTCTTTTTATTTTTGGTAAATTTATTCTGTATTGTTAAAAAAAAAAAAACGTTTAAATTAATTTCTAGCGTAAGTTTATACTTAAATTTTAAGTATAAAATTTTCACATTGTATGAAAAATTATAATCTATTCGTATAAAATTGTAAGTGGTTATTTTAGAATAAAAAAGATTATTGTACATGATAACATGAGATTAAGTGATAATTTGTATACTTCTTTATATTAAGTACATTTTAATTAAATTCTTCAAATATATATTAATAATATAAAGAGTTATCAATTATTTTATTTTTTTGAATAATTATATCAAGAGTTTAATTGTCATGTGTTGTTAATGTAAATAGTAGTACACTGTTAATTAATAAAAAGCATTTTAAAATATTGTAATTCAACTAAATCATATTTAAGATGACTTTTAATAAATTAATCAATAATATAAAAAAATAATTTTTATGAATTAAAATTAACTTATACAAAAATTTAAATATAATATGAAATTATATTTATAAGTTTATGATTAACTTATGTTCCAATACATTTATGAATCCTATAATATTTAGAAGTCGATATTAAAGATATTGTATATACTCTCATCTCTTAACTCACCAAGACACCTATTAAAAGTAAAATTGTGACATGATGAGAACTATGAAACGAGTAATACTTCGAACGTAAAAATTAATCTAACGATATTATCATAGTCAACCTGAAATTGAAATACCATTATTCTATATCTCGGAATACAAGAATGGATCTTAAAATAAAATCAAAACATTTTTAATTTATACAAAAAATATATAAATAAACGTGATTTCAAATAAAATTATTTATTTATATCTTTTAAAAAAAATTAAGAAGAAACTTAATGAAATTGGATTTAGATTTGGATTTGTTTGTTTGGAGTTATTAAAATATGCATTTATCCAAATAAATGATTCCTCCAAAATTTAAGAAAATTTTCATGACCAATACCAAACCTTTAGTTAGATTAGGGTTACATTTAGAAAAGATAAAGAGTATATTTGATTTGATGAGTCAGAAGAGAAAGAGGATTGGTCCATAAATTTCACTACAAACAAAAGAGGTTGAAAAGGCTTATCTTCAACGTTATTTTCTTTATTTGTTATAAAGTTCCACAAAACTTGTTTTTGTTTTTGTGATGAATGCGTGTGTATTAACAATATCTTCTTCCACCATATTCCATTAAATATAATTTATTATAAGTTACTCATTAGTCAAGGGTTTGAGAGTTGAAGCATAAGTAAGATCTCAAAATTTTAAAAATAATAAGTTAGACTTTAAAAATATCTTTTAAAAAGGAAAATTACATTACTCTAAAATCTTCTTAAATAATATTTATAGTTCTTTTCATTTTAAAATAGATATTTAATTTTAAAATAGATATTTATTATTGATAAAGTAATATTAAACAATGTTTTTGCAAGCATATAATTTTATATATTTTTATTGAATAAATTTTGCTCTTCTTAATTTTACTTTATTATATTACTTTAATTAAAACCAGAATTAAATCATTATTCAAAGAATAAATTGATCATAGAGATTCTGAGAAGGAAAAATCGGTGGTTAAAAAGAGATAAAACTTTGGTTTAAATTTGAAGTTAAAAACAATGTTTTATTCTCTAGTATAATTGATTGGAATCACAATATTAAAATATATAAAAGGTGAAGAAATATCTCCACTTATTCAAGATTACAGAATAGAAAGATATTACATTAGAGTGTGTTCAAGATTTGAAGAAAGAGTTCATAGAATTTTTCTGGTATCAAACCTAAGTTTCCCCATCCCAAAGGTTATCAAAGAACACCACTGGCCCGTTGTTGACACGAATCTGCTTGATTTGATCAATCTTTTCGTGGTCTTCTCTTGTAAGAGACCAATCAAATATTTCCAAGTTTTGTTTCATTCTCTCTTTGTTGTAGCTCTTCACTGCTATAGTCACACCTTTCTCATACAACCATCTAAGACTTACCTATCATCCAGTAGTTAAAGAATCAAAATCTAAACTACAACATTATTGAAACAATGATCATTTGATTCATGTAGTTGGAACTGGATTCCTCTATCCAGAGTTAGATACTAATGCTGCTTATTGTATGTAAGTTTAAGATTAATTCACCGGTCTACATATATCATATGCTATGAGAAAAGATGAATTCAACTAATGGAATATGAAAGAATCTGAAAATTGTAACCTGAGCAATAGTTCGGCCATGGGCTTGTGCAATTTCCTTGAGTATTTCACTGTCCATGACTTCATTGGAACCCCAACTAGCCCCTTTGGCTCCCAGAGGAGAAAATGCAGTTATGATTATACCCTTTGCTTCACAGAATTCTCTTAGCTTCTTCTGATTCCAAGCAGGATTCATCTCCACCTATTTGGTGACAGTGTCAAGTAACAGAGTATGGTCAAGACCTGTCAAACTATATTAACATAAGAAATGACCAAGATGAGTTCATGGGCCTACTTGATTGACAGAAGGAGGAATGGTAGCAAATGAGAGTAGATCTTCAAGTTTCTTGCGAGTGAAGTTGCTGACTCCTATGGATTTTGCAAGGCCTAGTTTCTGGCATTCTTCCATTGCTGTCCACACACCCTTTAAGTCAAATGTTGTTATTAACTCTTCACTATAGGGAATTTCCCAATCTCCAGGTTTCACACTGATGGGCCAGTGGATCAAATAAAGATCCAAATATTCTAATTTCAGCCTCCTGCATTATGTCATAGAAAATCTCTTATTGCTTAACCAATATGCATACACCATGCACCATGCTGAAAATTTCAAGTCGACTAATTATATAGCCAAAAAAACGTATATGGAGGATAATCCTTACTTTTTGAGCTGGCTTTTGATATTAAGTTAGGCTTAAATCAAAATTCTAAGAAGATATAAATGAACTTATAATGAAAATCTCACAACCAGTCACCAAGGCACAACTTTACTTTTACACCAGGTTTTTCCCTCATATTGATTCAATTAGTCTGAGAAGAAAAACTATTTATTTGAACCCAAACGCTTGAATTTGGGAAATGGATCATAACCAGTTCCATTTTTAACTTCACCTCTTACTGTATGCTTGTACTTTATTGTCCTACAAAAATCAAAGATTGATGCAGGTAGTGAAGTATATTTATTTAGTTTTTGCAGTTTCTGGTTTGGAGTGAAAATTTGGTTAAGTTGCTGAAAATAATAGAAAACGAAATATTCATCTGATCTTTAAGAAAAGATACATGGAACTCTAAACATACCCCATGAAATTGATCATGGAAACTTGAGAGAACCGATATATTTATGGGATCCAGAGAAGATGATCATGGATATTAGAGAACCAACCTATCAAACTACTCATCGCATCTTAAGGGAAACATTTCTTACTAAAAACAGAGTACAATCACTGAGAATACAAAACAGACGAGATTTTCTTAAACATTAGATAGAGTAAGAAATTGAAGAACTGATTGCATCCTAAACACTTTTTTTTGTTTTGATGTACTGAAATAACCCTCCAAATGATTTTGATTTTCCAAAACACATATATCTTAAAAATTACTTATAAAACAACCATAACCACAAATGAAAATCATATTGGCACGATTTTAACATGAAAAAGGATGGAGTTTTGCTTACTGTAGAGATTTCTGCAGAGCAGGAAGAACAAGATGAGGAAAATTGTCAGTGACCCAGAGCTTAGAGGTGATAAAAAGCTCCCCCCTGGACTTGATTAGACCAAGTTGAAGAGCTTCAGCTATGGCTTCTCCCAAGGCATCTTCAGATCCATAGACTGATGCAGTATCAAAGTGTGTGTAGCCCAGTTTAATAGCTTCAATTACTGCCACTTTGGTGGTTTCTGCACTGCTTTTGTTTGTATCAGCTGCAGTTCCAAATGCTATCACTGGCATGCTGCATCGGTTGGAAGAGGAATTTAGCACAACTTGGGGAATTTTGGTGAGAGACATGGTATCACAAAACTCGTAATATTTTCTTTACTTCAAAAATGAACATATGCTTGATGAGCAAGCACAGCCACCTTGCATCTCTTTATATAACAGGTCATGTTTGAAATAATAGAAAATAATTCAAATACAGACAACTAAATTGCGTACATATGTAGTAAATTTGTTAATCACTAATTAATTAAAAAGATCATTGTAGAATGATTTAGAGTATTAAAATAAAGTAACTACATGATAGATCACGATGAAATAATATCAATATTAACCATTATACTACTGCGACTATATATACAAAATTAATCATGTTACATTGTTTAAAAAAAAAAAACCTACTCCAGTAATATCATTTTATTTACAGTTTTTTTTACATCCGTATGTAATCCGATAATAGATAATTTACTTATAAAAATTAAAAGAATTGTTACTAGTAATAATTGAACTTAGTACTTTAAAGTTTAAGATTGATATTCTAATTACTAAATTATTAGGATATTATAATAATAATTTACAAATAAATTATATTTATATTTATTCATGTAAATATATAAATATCAAATATATAAATACAAATATATTTATATTTTGATATATTTATATATTTACGTACTTATATATTTAATGGTTAGAGTATCGATTTTTAACTCTAAGATATTGAGTTCGAATTTTGTCAGTTATAATTTTTTTTAATTTGATATAATTTTCTTACAGATAATAATTTTATAAATAATTATCTATGAATACAGATGAAATTATCTTTACAAATAAAAATTTTGTAGACTACTAAATTTTATCAGTAGGTAATATCTATATTTAGTATATAATTTATTTACTAATCTATATTTTGTTGATAATAAATTTTATTTTTTATTTTTTTAGTCGTCTGTAACAATTTTATGTATATATAAATTATAAGCGATCACAGGAGCGCGCAGAACAATTAGACACAAATAAATATTAGAGACTTTAATGGCGACTGGTGGTATTTTCTGGACCAGAGAAAGAATGGAAAATGAGTTCTTAGCGCCGCCTTTCACATAATAAAAAAGAAGAAGACAGTATTCATTTCACAATCTTATTCCAAAGTCATTTTAATTTGGACCGTGTGGTTAATATTTTCTTACAAATATAATTTTTTCATACTTATATATTAAAAAATATATAATAAATAATTCTATGTTTTTAATATTTTTTATTTTCGAATATCTATTATAAATATAACAAAATAAACTAGTCTTAACCGTACTTTAAATATGTATTGTGTCAAACCAAAAACAAAATAAAATAAAAAAATTGTTAGGTTACTTGTATAATTATTCAGTATTTTTTTAAGACAAAAAGAAATTCATTTAATAATATTCATTTAGACTCACAAGAGACAAAATAAAAAACAAAATCAACATAATTTTATATTCAAGCACGTAATATTAAACGAACATAACGTATGAAATATTTTTTTCACATCTTAAGAGATTTAAAAAAATGTTCCCTTAATAAATAAAATATTTAGATAATATATTTTTATATAATTAACTGTGTATTAAAAAATATAAATATAAATATAAATATAGTATAATACAGTACGATAAACAATAAAAAAATATTAACACGTGGTATAAAACATGAGATACATTTTAATTAGAATGTTAATAAATTGACACTCTATACTCCGTATTTATAATCATAAATATTAATAAAATAATAAATAATATTATTATTGTTTTAATAGAATTGCAAAAAATCTTTTCATAACACGTATTTTTATTTCTCAATGATATCTCACAGTCTCATGAAATCATTTTACAGAAATTAATTGGTATACTATTTTTATAAAATAAATCAACTACGTTATTAAATAATTAATATTACGAGTCTCCCTTTATTTAAGAGTCAAGATTAAAAGATAATTTAAATATATTTTTTTGTTTTTAATTTACTAATACTCATTTTAAAAATAAAATTACACAAGAATTTCAAAAAAATAATATTTCCTTTTGATGTTTCCTTTTTCGAAAGAAAGGGAGTGAATTTTCTTAATATTTTATTTAACTAAACTTTCTATTCTATCGACAAACAAGGATGAATGATAGTTTTTATTTCTGTTTTATTCTTTAATTATTTTATCTATTTTTTAATTTAATTTATTTTTATGATAGTAATTAAATATGGTGTTTATGAAATTGGAGGGAGAAGATTAATAGATCGAATTCTGATACGATTTTAAGATAATTAAAAAATAAATTATATATAAAAATAGTGAGTATGTATTTGAATTTAAGTAGCACTGGTATATAAAGATTTTAAATTTTATGTATTTTTTTGGATGCAGACTTTTTTTTATTATCATATAATTTATGGGTAAATAAATTTAGTTTTACAGATTAGTCAAATTTATAATTTTTTTAAGTTTAAATGAAAATGCTGAATATATTTTCATTGTTTATTTATTATTTACACTATATTTTATTGTAAATTAAGTAAATAAATATTACAAAAGTGAAAAATTGAAAAAAATAAACTATTTCATGTATGAGATCAAACATTGGTAATAAAAAAAGTTAATATTATTTTTAAATTTTATGTAATAATGTTTAATATAAATTAATATGCAAATAAGGATGTATATTTGTTTTCACTTTCAAGAACATCTAACCATTATATACAAGTCCTTTGAGATATATTCAAGACTTAATTGGAAAACTTATAATTAAAATTATTTGGATGTACAAATTATTTTATAAAATGATCTCATATAATTTATTTACCTTGCAATTTTTAACTTACTCAAGCTAATTTTATTCCATAAAAAAATATATTTAAAATAAAATATTGATATGAAATTATGTGATTCTTATTCTTTACTTAAACGATTTGAGGTTTAGGTATGTAATAAAATCAGGATGAGAGGGAAATGTCACCACCTTGTGGGTTTAAGATTTGCAACTATTTTAATAATGAATTATCCTTACAGTATCACAGTTTTAAAAAATGTTTTCAATTTTTCTTCAAAAAATATTGTTACAGATTTTATGCATTTTTTTTCCAGGAAAATTATATAAAATCTTACTTTAGAGTGAATATAACTTTTATTTTATAGTTTTGGGTTTAATGCGATTATTTATTTACTTCCATTTCTTTTGTGTTCATCATCTTTTACATATAACTGTATCATTTTACATAATTTTAAATATTTTAAAAAATATGATAGGTAAACAATAATAATTGGATATATAGAAAAATGACTTAGGATTTAAATTTACCTAAATTAAATTGAATTATAAAATTATGATCCAACCAAACTCAAATGGATAAAATGTTGAATTCAATAGTACTGTTAAGAATTATTACTTATTTTTGTATTTATTATTTTATTTTCAAATTATTTTTTTAAGAAATAGGAATAATAAATAATATATATATATATATATATATATATATATAAAAATTCTTTTAACTCTGAATTGTAACAAAATCTTTGGTAGAAAATTATATTAAAATTTTATTAAAATAAATTTGTTATTTTTTCGTAATTATTAATGATTAAAATAATTTTATATTATAATTTAAATAATTGATTTGATAAATCTAAAATATAATTTATATATTTAATGATATTTATTTAGAGTTTAATTCACATGTGTCACGTAATGCTAAGAAGTTATTACACTCGTATTTTTATTAATTATTTTTGCTTAATTTTAAAAATATTTTTTTCTATTTACATTTTTTTATAAGATGAAAAATATGAATTTAAAAAATTTTATCTGTTTGAACATAAGAAAAAAAAAAGTTGAACAGAACCGTAATTGGCGGATAAAACCTAATTCAAAAGATAAATAAAATTATTATTCGAAATCCACAAACCAAATTAAAAGAACAAGTTCGTAAGTCACAAAAGCCGGTCTTCCCAGTTCTTGAATCAAACGCAAAAGAAAAACCGGTCCGAACCCTTCTTTCACCCTTTGCGCCTACAAATATGAAAATTTGGTTCTTAATTTTTGTTGCACCTTCCTCTGCCGCCTCTCTTGTCTTTTTTTTCTCTCTCTCTCTGCGTCCCAAACTTTGTTTGTTGTTTTCATTCTTTAAATCCAAAGTTGAAAAGGTTGTCAACAAGGAAGACACCAGTTGAACCTCAAAGGAGCACACAGTGCCACCTCAAATAGATCAAACAAACCTTGTTCTTTTCTGGGCACAACCCTGAACCTGCTGCTATTATCATAAGGTAACAACATTAACATCAACATTGTTGTCCTCTGCCTCTCAAAGGCCTCACTTTTTCGTCAATGTGATCTGGGTTCTCCTTGATCCTCCCTTGTTCCATTGCTCTCTTTTTTTTTTCTTTCTTCTTTTTCCTTGATGAACTATCTTGTTCGTCAGGGTTCATTGTTTTTTCAAGTTGATTTTCTCTTTCTTTTGTTAGAGGGTAATCCTTCGACCATGATGTGGGGTCAGAGAGATATTAAATGAAGACCCACTCTGGTTAATTATCTTCTTATATGTGTGGGATCAGAATGATTTTGAATATAAACCTTGAATTTGTTGATGAACTGTATTAAAATCTCATTGGGTTTTTTTGGCCTTTTGTTCTTTAAAGTTCTCTTCTTCTTCTTTTTTTTTTTTAACAATTAATGTTTTTATGTATACTAGATTCCTCATGAGATTAATTCTTGTTTATACGTTTTGATCAGGATTGGATTCTCCAAAGACTTCTATATGGTAAGCTTTAAGCATCATTTTTTTTTCTTGAGGGATTAGGATGAATGATTACAAAATCAGGAATGTGGTTGGCTTATGATATTGGATCAAAATGGGGTTTTGATTTGTGTATGTAACCCTTCTTTGTTTGTTGTGATCAATAGGGAGAAGCACCTATTATCGCTCAAGACCTGCAGAATGGCAATGGCAATGGCGTTGAATCAAAAAGTGGGACTTTCGAAACGGGTACTATCATTGGTGATAAAAAGGTGTTGATCATACGATATCTGTTGTAAATGTCATCTCTAATGTGTTACAATTTATCAAGTTGATTAACTCCGAGGTAATCTTCTGACTAAAACAAAACACCGACCTCCATTTGTTTGACAGTATGTCATTGGTGGAACCGATGGTGAAACTTTATCTGTTAAAGTTCAGTTTCTTGACAACAACTGTCTTGGCGAATGGTAAGCTTAAGGTTCTTTATCTCAGTTTTTTTTTTTTTTTTTTTAAATTGTTTCTGATTTATCCATCTTAATGTTCAGGGTTCATGTTGTTGAACTAGGCACCAAACCCATTTCATGTAATGGTCACTCAGCCGTGCTTTTGAAAAACAGAATACTAATTCTTAAGAAAAATTCTAACCCAGATGACTGTATATGGTTTCTGGAGGTTGGTGTTTTCAGACCCTGGTCCTTAATAGAATTCCAAAGTGCTGTTATTTTGTGAAAACTCTGAAACATTCTTATTAGAGTCCTGTGATGGCTTAATTGGTGTTAAGTATTTTTGTTTTATTATTATTGGCAGGTGGACACTCCATTTGTCAGGCAGCAGCAGAAAAAAAATTCGGGGACTGAGGTTGTAGCATGGAGTAAGGGTGTGATTGGCAATGCCGAGAAACCTGTTGTTATCAGTGGTCCTTCGGGAGTAGGTAAAGGAACATTGATATCTATGCTCATGAAGGAGTTCCCTTCTATGTTTGGCTTCTCTGTGAGCCACACAACCCGTGCCCCCAGAGGCATGGAGAAAGATGGGGTCCATTACCATTTTACTGAAAAGAATGTTATGGAGAAAGAGATTAAAGATGGAAAGTTTCTGGAGTTTGCTTCTGTCCATGGAAATCTATATGGGACCAGTGTTGAGGCTGTGGAGGTGGTATCAGATGCAGGGAAAGTAAGTTCCTTATTGGCCTGATTTTAGAATGTTGTAAATTTATACAAATCAATCACTCTCTGAGTATACCTTGCTTTTATTGTTTCTTATTTCAATCAAATTGCTCTTAAATAATAATTATGTTTTATCAAAATACTATCAGTAATCTATTGATTTTTTTTGAGCACTTGGAAGATCTGAAATGTTTGAATCTTTTTAACCTCCTTGGTTGTAATTGTTACAGCATGCACAATGCAACCCCATAGTAGAATGTCATGTTGTATTGTCATTGATCTGCACATTGATAAATTTTATCCTAGAAAAGAACATGATTTCTATCAAATAATAGCCTTTTCCTATTTTTTCCATCTTCTAAAATTTAAATGTTATAGGCTTATACTTTGATCTACTCAAGCAAAATCAATCTTTAAAACTAAATCAGTGTTTTATGGCCTTGCCTTGTGATGGTAATGAGATTGAGTTTTCTGTTTGCCCTCATACCAAACCAACCTTGTGAGCATTACTTTCCTTCAGATATGACTTTACCTTTTTCTCTTCTGAGATATTGAAATCTTTAATTTTACATTTTGTTCAGAGATGTATTCTTGATATTGATGTTCAAGGAGCAAGATCCGTGAGGGCTTCTTCTCTAGAAGCCATGCTCATCTTTATCTGCCCCCCATCAATGGACGAGCTGGAGAAGCGTCTTCGAGATCGGTGAGTAATTATTTCTCATTCGTGCTCTTTCACTCTCAAAACCCTTCCCACACTTTCAAAAGACTTCAAACCGTGATGTTTTGTGCAGAGGGACAGAGACAGAAGAACAAGTCCTAAAACGATTACGAAATGCTAAGGCTGAGATTGAGCAAGGGATTTCATCAGGCATATTTGATCACATCTTATACAATGATAATCTTGGGGAGTGTTATGAGAATCTGAAGGTAACTATTTAGCTTGTAAAACTTTCCTTACATGAACTCATTTTTCTTTAACTGTTAAGCTTGATTTAAAGCACCTATTGGTGCAGAAATTATTGGGACTTGATGGATATGCCACTCCTCCCAAGTCTGGTAAGAGTTTTCCTAAAGCAGATAAATTTGATCTTAGCTTCATATAATCTTTCATGATAATAATTGGTGTTTAATTTTGTCAATCCAGTACCACAAGAGATAAATCTGCCAAGGGATCATTCACTGTCAAAAATTGATGACAAAATCATCATAAATTCCACCTCTTCAAAACCAGAAAAGGAGTCAAAGAACTTGTAAGCCTTGCACATTTAATTTTGGTCTTTGCTCCCAACAATCATTGACGAGAAAATAAACTATTTACTATGCATGTGCATACAAAATTTAAGTGTTGATTTTCTTATCATGACCCTCTCTTAAGTCACTGACCCTTTTCTTATTTAGCAACCAATGATGTGATGAAGTGCTGACATTGTATTTTGCTTAACAGGATCATGTTAGATGTCTCCTCACTTAAAGGGGGTGCACCTGGACGGACAAGGGGACTTAATTTTCAAGTCATTGACTCGTTTTCGGAAGGCTTCAATGGCAATGGGAATGGACCAATTTAACCTTCAATGAACCTGGTCAAACTAACTTTGTTTCTCTCCATTCATATTTAAAAATCATTTAAAATTTATTTGAAACAATAGGTCACAGAAAGAGGGTGAGGCACTAGGTTCATTTTCTTGAGGTATTTCTTCATGTCTTGTTCGTTAGGCGTTATGACAGTTGAAGTATGATTTGACACGTTTGAAACCATTGTTTTTCCCTACCCAAATTTGAATGTATGATTTTTAGTATAAATCACCAACAAAAAGTTGTAATCTTTATAATCAATCAGTACACAAATTATTTGGTATCTCAACAAATCACGTGGAGGAGCACTGCCCTATGATTGGCCCTATAATTGGAGGTTCATATCTAGCTAAAAGATACTCACATGCATGTGTGCACAAAATTTATAGGCCAATCAATTATATTGACTATCAAATTCAATCTTAATATTATTAAAAATAGTAATATTATCACTATACTTACTATAACTTTTAATGCAGCACTAATATAATTTTTAACAAAATCTTTCAAATATTTGATTCACTAAATAATGCATAATTTTGTTAAATAAAATCTAGCAATCCATCAAAAAGACTGACATAGTCGATAAACAACTGAGTGTTTTAAGAATGTTGTTTTTTGGCATTGTCATTAAGTGAGATTGTACTGATTTTGAAGATATTTGGTCTCTAATTATGGACACAAACTAGTTAAATTCCGAGGTGGCAGAGTGTGCATCCCATGAAGTACAATTTTGCTTGGTCAGTGTCGTTCTTCTCAGCCAGCCCCACCTATGGTCACATTAATGTCAAAATTTGAGGATCAATGGCTCACATTCATTTTGTTTAAATTTATTGGAAACTATAAAATTGTGAGTGTGTGATTCACAAAATTTTGAAACTTACAAAAAAAAAAAAAGTGTTTTAAGGCATTTATGTCCACGTGAAAAGGTTAAAGTGAGAGAGTGGTGGGTGCAAGTTGTTTGGGGGACCCAAGAAGATGGATGGGGTGGTTTATATTCTACACCCTTTCACCACTCACATGCTACTTTAATAATACAGGGTTTGTTTCAAAAAAACTTATATTTTTTTAATGTTTTAATTTTTATATTAAATAACTTTTTTTCCTAAAAATTACATAGGATTTGTCATAATTAGACAAGAATCTAGAAGCTTGCAAAAATTATGTTATGTTTGTTTGGTATCATTAAATGATATTTCCCTAACATTTGAATCTTTAAATATTTTAGGTTACATCAATTAATTCTTCTGATTAGATGAAGCAATGAATGTAGAATACTTGCCAACATTAACTTCAATGCCATAATTAGAAATATGGAATGAATGGTTGGTGGTTGAAAGATAAAAATAGTAATATTATATGCTTTAAGAATATTTTTTTGTATAATTATTTTTTAAAACATTTATTTTAATTGTTTTGTTTTGTTTTTTAACTTATTAAATATATCTATTTTTTTATTAATTACATATTATATTTTATCTCTCATATATTAAATAGTGTTTTAGGAATAATTTTTCAAACACATTCTTTATACTTTTAAAGTACTTTTCTAACACTTTTCATTTTCATGTTTATATTTTTTAACACTATTTTATATTCTCAACTAGTTAAAAAGTATATTTTCTCAAAGAGTACTTTTTATAATTATTTTATTTTTCTATATTCTAAAACACATTTTTATCTTCTCAAACATGTTGAATATAGAGAAAATAGGGTTTGAAATTAATTTCTCTTGTGTATAAATCACACATAGGGTGATCTATTTATAGTAGAGAGATACAACTAAAAGAGTAACTGAAAGTAACAGAATAAACAGAAGATATTGTTTGATATTGTGGTTACCAATATCTAACAATATCTTAACAATATCAAATAATATCTAAACAATATCTAACACTCCCCTCAAGCTTGGAGCATACAAATCATATGTGCCAAGCTTGTTACAAATATAATCAATTCTAGAACCCAGTAAAGATTTAGTAAAAATATCTGCTAACTGATCATTTGAGTTAACAAACTCAGTCTTGATATCTACAGACATAATCTTTTCTCAAATAAAATGACAGTCAATCTTAATGTGTTTGGTCCTCTCATGAAAGACAGGATTAGAACTAATATGAAGAAGCGACTGATTGTCACACACAAGTGTCATTTGAGTGACATCTCCAAATTGTAACTCTCTAAGCAATTGCTTGAGTCAAACAAGTTCACGGGAAGCTGAGGCTATAGCTCTATATTCTGCTTCGCACCTGGATCTTGCCACAACACTTTGTTTCTTACTTTTCCATGAGATCAAGTTACCACCAATGGAGACACAATATCCAGGATGTAGATCTTCTATCCGATGGAGATCCTGCTCAATCAAGCATCTCGAGTAGCAAACAACTCTTGTATGGTTATTAGAACCATATAACAATCCTTTCCAGGAGATCCTTTAATATACTTCAAGATACGAATGGCTGCATTCCAATGATCTTCACATGGTGAATTAAGAAATTGACTTACCACACCGATCGCAAAGGAAATGTCGGGACGAGTAACTGTAAGATAATTCAATTTTCCAACCAATCTTCTATACTCGCTCAGGATCAGATATAGGCTCCCCCGATTTGGTAGAAGTTTAGTATTGGGATCCATGGGTGTATCAACAGACTTTGAACTCATCAACCCAGCTTTCCTCCAAAATATCTATGACATACTTCCTCCGAGATATAACAATACCATCATTGGATTGTGCCACCTCAATACCCAAGAAATATCTAAGTTTGCCAAGATCTTTGGTATGAAAATGGTGACAGAGATGTTGTTTCAACTGAGAGATGTCATGGTTGTCACTACCTGTAAGAACAATGTCATCAACATATACTATCAAGTAAACACATCCAGCACTCGAGTGTCGATAAAAGACAGAATGATCTGATTCACACCGAGTCATACCAAATTGTTAAACAACCTTGCTAAACTTTCCAAACCAAGCCCTAGGAGACTGTTTTAGGCCATATAGGGATTTGCGAAGACGACATACCATCCTAGAAGACTCCCCCTGAGCAACAAACCCAGGAGGTTGCTCCATATATATTTCTTCTTGCAAATCACCATTGAGGAAAGCATTTTTAACATCCAGTTGATAAAGAGGTCATTGTTGAAAAGCAGCCATGGCGATAAATAAACAAACAGAAGCCATCTTTGCCACAGGGGAAAAGGTATCTCCATAATCCAACCCAAAAATTTGAGTATAACCTTTGGCCACAAGACGAGCTTTAAGGCGATCAATAGTACCATCGAGTCCAACTTTGATAGCAAACACCCACCTGCAACCAACAACAGATTTCCCAGACTGTAACGGACCAATTCCCAAGTTCCACTATTATGAAGAGCACTTAGTTCATCTAACATGACCTGTCGCCAACCAGGATGGGCTAAAGCTTCACTGGACAGCTTTTGGAATGGTCACGTAAGAAATAGAGGAAAGACATGTATAAAAAGGTAATGACAATCGATGATAACTCAAAGCAATATAATGGGGAGAGGGATTACGTGTAGAACGAATACCTTTTCTGAGGGCAATGGGAAGGTCGACTCATGTGTCGATCCGGAGGAGACAGAGAAGTTGGCACTTGAGTAGAGTCACATGGTGGTGGTTGTGATTGGTTTCGAGAACTATAAATTTGAAGAGGCAGTGGAGAAGAAGCTGACTGCGGAGCAGGAACTAATGGTGAAGAAGACACAGTTAGAGGGTCACAAACAACAGGAACATTAAATGTATTAAGAGTGTTGACAAGATTGGATGGAGACAGAGGTGAAGTTTGACTTTTAAAATAAAGAGACAACTCATCAAAGGTGACATCTTTTGACACAAAATAACGGTTAAGAGAAGGAGAAAAACATTTGTATCCTTTTTGTGATCTTGTAAACCCTAAGAAAACACATTTATGTGATCTTGGAGAAAGTTTGTCCAGACTAGAACTGAAATTATGAACAAAACATGTAGACCCAAAAACTTTTAGAGGTAAAGGATGAAGTGGTTCATGAGGGAATAAAATGGAATGAGGTATTTTATTATCTAAAACTGAAGAAGACATGCGATTAATGAGATAACATGCAGTAAGAAGAGCATCACCCCAAAAATGTTGAGGAACATCTCCATGAATTAAAAGTGTGCGAGTTGTTTCAATAAGATGTCTATTTTTACGTTCAGCTACACCATTTTGTTGAGGTGTATAAGCACAAGAAGTTTGATGCAAAATACCGTGAGAAGCCATGAATTGTTTAAAATAATGAGAAAGATATTCACGGTCATTATCACTACGCAAAACTCTAATAGAAACACCGAACCGAGTTTGAATTTCATTAAAAAAAGTTTGAAAGATATGAAATAATTCGTAACGATTTTTCATCAAAAATAACCAAGTGCATCTGGAATAATCATCAATGAAAGTAACAAAGTATTGAAAACCTAAAGTAGACTTAACGCGGCTAGGTCCCCAAATGTCAGAGTGAACCACGGTAAAAGGGGACGAAGCACCACGTGTGAAACTACGAGGAAAGGAAGTACGACTATGCTTGCCTAATTGACATGACTCACACACCAAACTAGATAAGTTGGACAAGGCAGGGACAAGTTTCGTAACTTGGCAAGACTTGGATGACCTAACCGAGCATGAAGAAGAGAGTGAGACTCCATAACCGTACTAACATGTGTAGAGGGACGGAGATAATAAAGACCATGAGACTCACATCATGTGCCAATCACCTGTTTCGAACTCCGGTCCTGTAAACACACAGAATTGTTGGTAAAAGTAACAACACAATCAAGAGAATGAGTTAGACGACCGATGGACAACAAGGTTAAAAGGAGACCCAGGGACATAAATAACATTATCAATGGTTAAAGAAGGAAAAAGTTTAACCGTTCCAACACCATGAGATGATACTCTAGAGCCATCGACCGAGTGTAACGAAGGTAAATGATTAGGAGAGGATAAAGAGGAGAACAAAGATTTGTTACCAGTAATATGATCAGTGGCTCCTGAATCAAAAACCTAAGGACCAGGAGAAAATGATTGGGTCAGACCAGCAAAATATGTATTTGTATGTGTGACAGATAATGTATAACACTTGTTAATCTTGTGACCTAGCTTGCCACAATGTTCACACTTAGGACGCCCTTTTTCCTGTTTGCGAGGGTGAGCCCGGTCATCACGATGGGATGTCAACACAAAAGAATCATTAACAAAATTGGAAATAATGGAAGAAGTCATGAAGAGCGGGAGAAAAAATCCTAAAACAATCCAAAGTAATCCAATTAACCCACGAAGCACAAATCCAAAATGAGAATACTAAAAATAAGTTCACCAAGACTAAACGGTGCAGGAGACAATGGGACAACCAACTCCGATAGTGGTGATCTCAATGGCACGGTGGTCACCTGACCGAAACAAGCAAAATCATATGTCATCGATAAAAAAAAATGAAACTCCGGTGAATTCTCCGACAGCGGCGGACCTGTGGATCGCTCCAGATGGCAGCGGTGATGTGAACGTGAACTAGTACACCGGTAAGTTCCCAAGAAAGAGAGGTGGATCACTAATGGACACACTAAAATACCAAGTCTTTCCTTGCCGGAACTTTCCTAAACATGCACTTTCACACTACCAAATAAAATTCAATGACAAAGATAATTCTTTTCCGATGTGGAGGATCAGTTTACCAGGGCTCTAGCAGCGGTGGGGCGGCTCCAACAGTGGATAAAAGGTGGAAAAAAAAATTCAAGATAACCTTAAGTTCTAGATACCATGTTGAATATAGAGAAAATAGGGTTTGGAATTAATTTCCCTTGTGTATAAATCACACATAGGGTGATCTATTTATAGTAGAGAGATACAACTAAAAGAAGTAATCGAAAGTAATGAGAATAAACAGAAGATATTGTTTGATATTGTGGTTACCAATATCTAACAATATCTTAACAATATCAAATAATATCTAAACAATATCTAACACAACATTTCGAGAAATACATGTCTGAACATGAAAGAAGTGTTTCAAAAAGTATTTCCTAAAATGTTTAACAAAACAAAAATTATTCCCAAAAGCACATTTTTAAATGTAAAGAGGACATCAAGAAAAAGGTTTTTTTTTTTTTTTTTATATTCCGAAGTATATTTTTGTTTTCTTTGGCAAATGAAGAGTGTTTTATTGAACGAGAAAACTAATAGTATTTATTTTAAAATACTTTTGAAATTTTTAGAAAACAAAAATGAGTTTCTGAAAGTATTTCTTTTAAAGAGAACAAAAAGAAAAGATGATGTTAAGAAAATAAAATTATTTAATTTAATTGAAGAAAAATAAACTTGATTTTAATTAATTTTATGTCTGGGTTAGGGTGAAAGCATAAAATGGCGTCTTTAGGGTTCAGGCAAGTGCTTAAATGCAAAGGAGATATGAGTGTTTTTAAAAGAAGCAGAAAAATAAGAATAAATAGCGATTTTGAATAAAATAAATAAAAGAAGAGTGTGTACAGTAGAAAAAACAGTGTAAATAGTAGAAACCCAACATGTATGCAAAGCCCATTTTAACCACAGTTCGTATTAAACCAAAAAGGCTCTATACAACATACTATAAAAAGTAGCGGGCTCTATAGTATAATGAAGTTTAGAATGGGCTTTTATTACAGTCCAATAAGGCCCAACTCTTGAACATCTAGAATCTCTTGATGACATTGGGTATTACTTTTCGTATGTATTTTTTTTTCTACAAAATTGATTTCAAACGAAAAATCATATTTGGAGATTTTATTTATTTATTTTCCCAACAAATCCAATTTTTTTTCATTTTCTAAATAATTTTTTCTTTTATATTTTTTTTTCTTTCTGAACAAAATAACAATGGTATCCAATCTCGTATCTCTGCAAATTAATGTATCTTTGAAAACATCATTTGAATTACTAAAAAATATTATATTAAATTTTTCGAAAATAAAAATAAAAGTTCTGAAAGTATTAAAAATACTATTTTTATCAGAAACTAATTAGAAGGTGGATCTTTAATGTAGGATCTGAGATTTCTAAGAGCCTCTTTAATTTAGGGTTCCCCGTGATATGTGTCCATAGGCAGAAACCTAAATTAAAATTATCATCGGATTCTTGTCATGTTCATGTCTTTTATTTCTCCGCACCATTTTCTTCAACATTGTCTTTGGATTCTCCTTTCGAATCATTTACAAGATAAGATTGACACCAATCATCATACCCAACCAATATCTTACTTTACATCACTCTATTTCTTCAATCTTATTAACTCTCATTTCAAAATCGGCTAAATGGAAAATATAAAGATGAACCATCATACAACTAATTTCTTAGTCATATATAAGTAAAGTTCGAAAAAAAGTTCGGATAAAGGGATCAATTTTAAATTTTGAGAGATTAAAATTAATTTTATTCTATGTATTTTAGAAACTAAAACATATTAAAGTTAACATATAATAGTATCGAGTTGTATAATATGCATAAACTTCACTCAATTCTAAGTCCCTATCGATAATGAATTTGAAATAATAATTGAAAAAGAAAAATTGCAAAAGGAGTAGAAGAGGGAATATTCAAAACCCTTCATATCAAAAAGTTGCTTTTCTTCCCTCTCCTTTCTCTACGTAGATGACTCTCTCAGGGTAACATTAAAGCAAAAGAGAGATTGCAGATGAAAATAAGAACATGAAGCTCATAAAATTAAACATTAATTTGAAAGAAAATGGTGTGTAACAATTAACATGTTCATCAAACAGATAATGTGTATTCAATAATGCAAATCACAGTGGTGAAGCCAGTTTCAGTCAACATATTAATGATCAATCAAATTATGTATACACATTTCATCACATACCTGTGGATATCAGACCTTAATAAGAAGGATAAAGATGGCAGAAAAACCAAATATACAAACATACAAATGATTATGTAACGAGTTTCATGCTTTACAAAGCTAGATTAACAACATCACTCAAACCGAATCCATGAGAAGTATTATTAGTAAAAGAAAACCAAACCTAACAATTAAGCTATATATATATATATATATATATATATATATATATATATATATATATATATGTGTGTGTGTGTGTGTGTGTGTGTGTGTTTTCTGCATCTGCATACTACAAACTAGTCATAAACCCTGACACTTGAAAAGGGTCATCAGAAGCTGAAGTTCAAACTCCACTTGGGGTAAAACTTGAAGCTGCTACACTTTTAATTGCAGAAAAGAAAAAGAGCTCCATATCTGGTGAAGCAAAAAATGCTATTGGGGATTTCTTGGATGATGAGAATGTGATGGCTACTCTTCTCTTCTTAGGAGCTGGTGGACATGTTGAGACTTCTGGTATTCTGAACCTTTTACCCTTTGGTGTAGAGCATATATCATCCTCATTATGATCATCATCCTCGCCTTCTTTGGTACCTGAAGAAGAAGAAGAAGAAGAAGAAGTGGGAGTAACATAAGGCTTTGCCATTGATTTTGTCTTCTGCTTTCTTTCCTCAACTTTCTTGCTCTTCATTAGAGTTCTTGAAGAAGCTGGTGCCATGTATCTTATGTGTTGGTACCTTGCTAAATCCTAATGTCAAAGGGTCCTCGCCTAAACAACTGCACAAAGTTTAGTTGAAAAGTTCAGTTTGTATATCTTAAGGGGCACAAAGAAAAAGACCCTTTTGTATGGTAGAGAAATCCTACATAGTCAGCACTATCTTCTGATTTTTAAATTAACATCAAAGATTCTTCATGGTTGAAAAGTTATGGTGCTGACATAATATAACTCGAAAAATAAACAAAGAAAAACAGTGCCAGCAACAACCTACTGCCACTTAGATTAACAAATTAATAAGGTGTATATTACTGATACAATAAAATTTATGGCCTATTTTTTTACAGTATTATTTTATTATCTCCTTTTAATTTCTCAATAAAATTTAAAGAGTGTTATATATACTCTTTAATCTTTTTAATGCACATTTTACTATTAGTGAAAGTTCATTCAAAAAATTAAATTCATCTGAAACTCATTAAATAAACGATAAGATTTTGCACAACTTTATCTAATAAATTTTAATGCAAAGTTTATTAAAAATTAAAATTGTTAGAGACTCTTTAAAGTAAAATTTACAAGTAGCAGGATTTTATGAATTCAAATAAATTTTAATTCATAATAAAATGTATTTCAAAAAAAGTCTTTGAAAGGTTTCTAATGACATTTAGTATATATATAAATTGTATTCTGCATAAAAAGTTTAACATAAAGAAATATTTACTAAGGTTTTTTTAGGTTGAATTGACTAAACTTCTTTAATGCATTATGCATGGATCAAAATAAATTTTTGAGCAATATTTGATGATGAATGAAGCTGGTCCAGTTAACAGCTGTATCTAATTCAAACCTAAACTTTATGCCCCGGGTTTTATAAGGAGGTACCCATTTATTAAAATTAAAAAAATCTAAAAACAATTTTTATAAATTAACATTTTTACTTATATAAATGATAATTTCATTTTTTAAAATTTATTTTTACTAAAATGTTTAGGAAGAAATTTGTGAATTATATATATCTAATATATGTTACTTAAATCATCGAGTGATATGATAGTTAATTTTTTTTATGACAAGAGTTGGTTAATTCTTGTGAATTAATAATTCACATTAATTTTTAAAGTGTGTTTAAATTTTTTTATAATATGATAAAATTACACATCAGTTAAAAAAAATAGGTAACATTATAATATATAAAGAAAAATAATTTTTACTGTATTTCATAATTTCTATATTAGCATGACAAATATTTTACTAATTATAAATCAATATTAAACATAGTGAAAATTAGTTAAGAAATATATAAATAGGTTTTTTGTTATTTATTTTTAATAATAAAATGTATAATCTTATTTTAAAAAACAAAAATTTAATAATATATTTTAAAAGAAAATTATGTAATACTATACAAAAATAAAAGTAAAAGATACTAGATAAAGTAAATACAAGAATGAGATAAAAAAAATTATTTTTATCTAATATATTTATAAATATAGTATTATTTAGAGATAATATCATTTAGAAGTCGAGATCCATAATAATTTAAATATATATTTTTTTAATAATATTATTATAGCATGCATCACCAAAACAATTTTATACTTCTACGAAATTTGTTTAATTATTCGATGGTTTACCAGATATTAGGGAAATTTTGGCAAAGTTATGACTTGTTGGCACCAACAATTGTCTTTATACATGTTGTATTAACAGAGATCACGTATCTTACCATCCAAGTTATGATCTTCACAATCTGCCAACACTGAATTTTCTAATCAATAATCATGAAAACTAATGAAAGTAAAGTTACCTAATGTATACAATAATAATATATTCTTCCTTTTGCTTATGGTGGGTTGGTTGTGAATTGTTGCTGATGCAAAATCATAATCAATGAATTCAAAGTTCAAACAATTAGCATGGCACTAAACAAAAGGGACAACCACCTCAAACAAGGAACTTATGTCTGTGAGAGAAACTCTGGAAAAACAAGAAAAACAAAAAACCTAACTCTAACTTGGCTGCATCATATTTGTATATGTACACGGATTTGTATTTTCAGAACCGGCAGATTTTTTTAGGAGCTAAGGGGTCGAGGTCCTTATAAAATTTTGTAACTCTTACCTAATTTATGATTTTAATTCCTCAAACTTAATGAATATTTAATATATTTACTTATATATATATTTATAATTTTATCTTTTCAGTTCCTCTTTAATTTTGTAATTATCTGATTTTGTGTTCTTCAAACTTAACGATCATTTAATATATTTAAATATATATTTACAATTTTATTTTTTTATCCTTTCATCTACTTACTTCTTTTTATATTTATTTATTATTTATTAATAATATATTATATGATCTCTTTAAGATCAATAATCAACATCAATCATTTTCATTAAAAATGTATTTAAGATTAAAAAAAATACACATTTTGCATAATTAGTAGAGAATGTCATAGGCAACAGTTTAACACATAGTTTTTAAAATATCTAATCATTGCATGAAAGTAGCATCAAGATAACCCACTTTGTATCAAAAAGTTGGTCGGATTCTGTGCACTTGAGATCGAAGTTCACTCTATAGTTTTTATTTTCATTTTTTTTTCAAATATAATTTATGGAAATCATATCAATAAAATATCTAATGACTTGTAACTATCCCTGGGATTCCTCTAAAGTGTTAAAGGAATCACTCAAAGTTCCTCTGCCCAAATATGTTTGAATAAATGAATATTGAACTTTATCTCATAAATAATTAATAAATAATATAAAAAGATGTTAACAATTTATATGCATAGTTATGATAAACTTTAGATTGTAATGATTAATATTTTTAATATAATATTACTTCACCAATAATTATACTAACTATGGAAATAATTGTAAAAGAAAATACTCGTACAGAAAAACTTAAGATTAATAAATTAGTGATCATATAAAAAGACTTCTATTTGCACCTAGGATTCCACTAATTAGGATAAAATAACTTTACTATAAGATCATTTTATGTAAATGTGATCATAATGCATAAATATATGCAAACTCAAAAGGACATTTAACTTTTAAAAGGAAAATAAGAAAGTTAAATTAGGTTGAGACACATACATAATTAAATTATGCAAAGTTAAATTAACCTTTTTTTCATTAAAACATTAATTAGTAACAATGTGAATGATGGCAAGTAATCATTATACTAATATGTTGACCATCAAACTTAGTTTTAGTGAGTACTTTACAAAATCATATCAATTGTACTTTTTAAACCAACATCTTACATATCGCAATAGCATTTTTTATTTATTTTTTTTGTTTTTTTAGGGTCAAACACAATAGCATTCTCCAAAATTAACCAAGTGTTCCTTAATCTATGTTCTTGTTACTTCCTTTGTTTTTTTTTTTTTTAAATATTGTCTTTCTTGAAATCACTCGTGATTTATGTTTGACTGTTAAACATTTCTTCAATCAAAGATAAGTTAAAGAAAAAAATAGATTACTTTAATTCCTTACTCTTTATTATTAAACTTTACGTAAGAATTTATATTAATATAATTTATAAATATTCTTTATCTTAAATCGCCAAAACATTTTTTTAATAACAATCATAAACCCTAAAATGACAATATTTTATATATATATACTCTTATTTTTATCTAGAAATAACACATTGATTTTGTTTTCCTATTTCTCTTCTGTTTTTATTTTTTATTTATTTTACTTTTAGTTCAAATACGGTAATAGATTTCCCACTAAAGCTATCTGCATGAATTTAATGTAATGAGTAAAGACATATTATGATAGGAATGAAGAAAATTAGTTTTTAATATAAATTACAATCCCAGGAATATAAAATCAACGGAAAGGGGAGTGTTATGCGGGACAATTCCCAGGAATATAATTTTAATTTTTAATATAATTTTATATATAAATTTTTCAAAATTATAACTTTTTTACCATTTGAAATGGATATTTTGTAGAATGTAATGTTTACACCATGGAATAATAATTTAAGAATGTCAGTGCAAGTGTATCACTATTGAAACAAACCACAGACTATGATGTAAAACTGAACTTCTAATTCTCAGAAATATTCACACATACCGAAAATGGTCATTCACACAAAATGCTCATTCTCAAGGAGTATGTCTCCAACTAGGGAAACAACACAAGACAGATGCTGCAGATCTGAAATGAACAACACTGTCTTCACAGTTCAACTAACACTAAATGGTTAAGGAACAAAAAATAGTGAACATGGTTTCTTGTCCCAACTAGAAGTTAGTCCAGTCCTACTATACACATCAAATACCAAGGCAAAGCTAACGAGTAAAATAAATGGGAAAAAGTTCCTAATATTTGAGCTAGCATCTACACTTCCAAATCTGCAACATTTTCTTGTGAATCATCAACCTGCAAGGGCCTCTGAAAGGCACAAGGAGGTGGTGGAGGATCAACACTCAATGTACCATCAATTACTCTCACTACCTCCCCCATGGAAGGTCTCCTGCGTTCATCCATTTGAAGGCACCAAAATGCAATTCTTAACACACGCTCCAGTTCCTCTGAATTGTAACCTCCTTCCATTCTTCTATCAACCACATTGAACACCCTCTCTTCCATCCATTCTTTATATGCCCACTCACAATGTTCAACGTGTTCATGATCGCGACACCCGGTTAATAAGGTTAAAACTAACTTGCCAAAATCCTCTACATCCTTCTCAGCTGAAAAGCCACAATATGTTGCCTTGCCATCTGCAATAGCAAACCCAAATTCGGTCACCTTGGCCCCCAAGTTTTCATCCAGCATAACATTTTCACATTTCAAATTTCCATGGCTTATGAACTCCCTGCAGCCGGAGTGCAAATAAGATATGGCTTTTGCCACACTTGAGCATATTTCAACTCTCTTTCTCCATGTTAGCATCCTGCAAAGAGCAGGATCGTCTATGTACTTGTCCACTGAACCCTTTTTGCAATATTCATACACCAAAAACCTGTGCACAAACTCACAACAATAACCCTCCAGTTTTACAAGGTTCTTATGGTGTATGCTACCCATCTTCATAACAGCACTTCGGAATTTCCTTTCTTCCATGGTCGCGTTTAGGTCTTTTAGTGCAATCAGGTGATTGTTTGGTAGCATACCCTTGAACACCTTTGGCCCAATTTGATTCTTGAAATCCCCTGTAAGGCTCTTGATTTCTGAGAAGGACAACGCAATTAAACCCTTGGAGTTTGTACCTTGGAAAGCTAAAGTGGCCTTTTGCCTGGTAGAGTTTTTTCTTCTGTACATGAAGCACACAATTCCCAACTGGAGAATAACAAAGATGCAAAATGTGCCTGTGGCAGCCCCCATTAAGCAAGGAACACACAGCCGAGTAGGTGTTTCGGAAGGAGGAGACTTTGTGAGACTTGGATTTACAGCAAATGGACCTGAACATCTCCTAACAAATGATATTGAGTTTACTGATGGATCTAAATAACCAGTCACATACCCAGTTTTCTTTATAGAGCATTGTGGAATTCCGTCGTTGGAAAAAGTTGCAGCCGTACACTGTGAATCATTCAGACACAACTGTTCACAATGCTGCAAACTACTTGTGACAACAGGATTATGAGGAGGGTAGAATGCATACAAATATGTGTTCTTATATGCTATCATATTGGAGCCAGATGCACACTCTTGTTCAGCTGGAACCAAACATTTGTTACCCCCAGTTACCTCAAACGGGCATTTGCATTCAGCAGAACCCGAGGCATTGAACACGCAGACACCACCAAGCAGACCACATGCTGCAAAGACCTTGCACTGATTCTCAACAGCTTGCCAGACTGATCTCCACAATCCTAAACTTTCAACCCACGAATATAAGCGAAGATTTCCATCCACATCGAGCCGAAGATATCTGTAACTCACAGAATCATTGTGATCCTCCCCAAATGCAGACCAAACAGGTTTTAAGCTTCGGTCTCGAAGTTCTAGAGCTCCACTGGTTGTAAGGAAAGCACTGAGATTCGAACCAGAAGAAGGGTTTTCACTTGTCCAGTATATAACATCACTTTCCCAATGTAGCTCCAAATGACCAGAAGCATTCATGTGAAGGCTATAGTAACTGGACTTGCTATTTTTGCTTGCAGGTGCAGCACGAAGCATTTTATTAGCAAATAAACTTTGTCCTGGGAGAAGTGTATCAGACGGAGTCTCAAAACTTTGCCAAACGATGTGTTGCTCTTTATCCATTAGAACAAGATTTCCATTGTCAAGAAGTGAAGCCGAAGCTACAGATCCGTTACCCGTTTTGGTGGTCCAAACAGAAGCTTCATGCAAGGAATCAAACAGGACCAGTTCCCCTTGCTGAGTGAGTTCAAAGTAGGACTCGTTACCAACTGTGACATCACCCCCAGCAACCCAAACCATAGTTTGTTGGCTATATGGTATAAACTTGGAATTGAATCTAATTCCAATACTAAACTGATTAGGTTGATCTGAAATGTTGAAGAATCCAATTGCAAAATCACCATTGGAGGAAACCCAACAATCATTGTCAACCACAGAAAGTTTGGAACCCAGGGGAATCTCAGCTCCCACAACAGAATGCACCAAGAGGCCAATGAATATACATAGCAAGAATGGTGATCTAAGGAGACAATTCTCTTGTCCAAGCATATCTAGATATGCTCAGAGGGGCAAATTAAGATATACAACAATCAATCCTAAACCCCAAGTCTCAGTTACATGTGAAAGACATTGAATTTATCTCAGCAACTATCACAAACAAATGGGAAGTGTAAACCTAAGAAAAGCTCAAGATTGAGGTTTCTGCTTTCAAAGCTCAAAGTGCTGTTCAGAGGTGAAATGATAAAGAACACAAGGCACAAAATTTCTAAGAATATTAGGTAAAGAGTGAAGACAAATTTGAAGGGTTGAGGAGAAAATCTGAAAAGATCCAAGTGGGGTAGAAAAAGGAAAAAGAGTTTGGTACCTGAAGGAATAGTCAAAAGCTCAGAAATTCAAGAAGCCACCAACTACCATTAGCATCACAAAAAACTTAGCCATTCCCAGAAAACAAAAATCACAAGGTAGCAGCAAGATATGAACTAGACAATGCAACCTTAAATTAGAAAGAGTGTGGAGCGTGACTAAGCTGCAACAGGGAGTTTACCATGGAGAAGAAGCACTTTTTACTCTTGTGCAAAATGACGGGAAAAAAATTATGTGAAAAATAAAAATTGAAGCTTTAAACTGAAATGGGGCCCAAATTAGGCCAATGAGGAACCCATTTTCCAGTATACAGTAACTTTTCTGAGCTCAAAGAGACAAAGAGAGTCTCGAAAGTTTAAATGGAATGTTGGCACATTGCAAATTAATTAGGATAACAAGGCACCCTACTCCCCCTAAATAAAGAACAAGAAGGGATTAAAGTTAATTTTCAATAAAGAATCATGTCTAAAAGAGAAATGAAAGTAACAAATTTCTCAACATGTTTATTATTATTATTATTATTAGTTTTATATTTAACAGTTCTATTTATATTTTTGTACTGTTTAATTAATAAAAACATGTTAAAAAATAATTTAAATATCTTTCATTTCTCTAAATATCATTCTGTTTATTTTAAATATTCATAAAAAAAAATTCTTTTAGATCTTGAATTATTTTTATAATTTATAGGTATTTTTTACTTTTAACATTTTTTAGTTCTGAATTTACCAATTTGTTTCTAATATTATACTTTTGAAAAAAAAATTAATATATTAATCAAGATGTGGTGATCCATATGGGCCGTTGGATAGAGCGATAGAGAGAAAACTGTAGATGGTCACACCATTAATGTCAATGCAGAGAGCTCCAAGTGTCTTCTTCTGACCTGGACCAAAACAAAAGGTTACGTAAATAAGGACCACGATGATATATTCACAAATAATATTTTTAATAATATAATAATTATTTTTAGTATTATACTAAAAAAAGGTGTGAAACTATATTATATACTTAGTCGTCAAATTATTATTTTTCCATATACATACTCTATGACCACTAAAAAGAAATTTGTATACTTAGATATTTGAGGAAAAGTAAAATCCGTCCTAATTATACTGAGAATTTTAAAATATTAATCTATAATAATATATAACCCATTTCACTTATAACTATTTTTAGTATTATCATAGAGAAAAATAATCATTTATATTCATATTATATTATATTTTCTTTTATTTATTTTTTAATTATATATTTATATATTTATATTTTTAAATTCTTAAATAAAAAATAATAAATAAAAATATATTATTTTTATATTCCTTTAATCATAAGTTGTTTTCGATTTTTCTTTTCTTCAAATTGGGTCTCACGTTTATTTATCTTCAATAATTTGTAATTTTAAAAATAAATATTTATTTTTTAAAATTAATATATACATTAAATTTTAATAAATTGAATTAAAATAGTTATTAAATATGAGCATTTTTAATAGTTAATAAATACGAGCATTTTAAATATTTTTTTAATCAACGAAATAGATATATAGATATCATAATATTTATATTTATATATGTATTTTTTTTAATATTTATATATATATATATATAAATATCATATAAGGGAAAATGATGTTAAATACTTATTATGAATTGAATTAAATTACTTCATTTCAACCAATAATTTTAACAAATACTTATGAGATTAAATATATTTTAATTCTTTATAAAAAATTTGAATTTTGATTTTATTCTTTATAAAAAAAATGTATTTATTTTTCGTTTTCACAAATTTTAAAATAATTTTTTTATTTTTATAAAATATGTGGTTTTTAGTTTTAGTTTTGTTTTTAATATTATTTGATTTAATCCTTCAAAGTGTTCTAATTTTTTCCTAACATTCATTTTAAGTTTTTTTTAAGAGACACGTGTTAACATTATTTACAAAATTAATACCCGCCACTTTTAAACGAGCATTGAACACTTTATAGCTTTCACATGTTTTTTCATAAGGTATAAGAAATTCAAGTTAGATTGAATTTAATCTAAATATTTACCCAATTAATTAGGTTGGGTTTAGTGTATGCATTTGGAGAATAATTTAATAAGGTGTGGTTTGATGAAAAGAATTTTAGTTACACAACCCGATGAAGACAGGTAGACAAAACGGCACAGCAGAACGTAAGAGGAACATGCGCGCCACATGCGCATTATCTTATTTTTATTATTTCTAAAAATCAAAAACTATATTTTATTTTATCTTATACCTTTATGTTAAAAATATTATTAAATTAATAGTTTCTATGTTTATACGATTATGAATTATGTAAATAAAGCAAAAGAGTTCAATTTTCAAAAATAATGATTTTAAAAAATTTATACTGTTAACTAATTAAAAATAAACTTTTGAAAATAATCATTAAAAAAAATTAATCAGTATCAATTAAACCTAAATCAACTTTTGAAAACTATGAAGAAGGCGATGTTTAAAATTTTTGGTGTTCAATTTTGCAAATTTTTTTAGTATTACTCTTTGCTTCGTATTTGATTATTCTTTCTAATCAACTTTTAACTAATGATAACAAAATATTAAAAGGTGTGTTAAATAGCACCCTTTTGATATGAGAAATGTGGGTAAGATTTTATTATTATTATTATTATCTTATAAATCTTCTTTATCGTAAATAGTAATTTACATGTCGTGGAAAAAAATAAGAAAAAAAATGGTTGGAAGTGAAAATGTAGAGGTTTTAAAACCATGTGAAACAGTGAACATGAAAAGATAAGTTAAAGTCTAAAGCAAAGAAGGAGATAATATTTCAGAGGCACGAATGTAAAAGCAAAGAAATAAGGAAGATTCTTCATTTTCTTGAGTCACTACTACTTTTTCATCGAAAGAATACAAAATTATTAATTGGAGAAAAAGTTACCTTTTGCCATAGTTGAATTGTCAACCACAATATGGACCCACCAATAAATAATATTTATTTATGTCTAACTTTGGAAAAGATTTTGCGACGGTATCTTAAGCAATCGAATTGTTTTATATGTAAGCTTTTCATATGGAAATGAACCCTAAATAATAAGTAGTTCAACAACTCAGCCATTGATTCAAGTTTTGGTATTATCCAATTTGCTCTAAACTTGATTACAAAATTAAATTACTAGTTTACTAACAGTTTTGCTTTCAAGTTTACTTGTTTTGGAAGTGAAAAACCCAACTGAGAGAAAATATTACTTTTCATTATAACTTTCTTATACATGTTGATGATGATACGAGAATCATTTAAAGTGACAAATTTCATCATATGTTTTTTCACATTCATGAGCATGAGATCAAATCTCAAAATATTATTCTTGATGTGTAATTAAGATATTAAAGTCAAAGGAGTTGCAAATAAAATGAGATGAATCCAAAAAAAAAAAAAAACTCCATAAAGTAGGTTGAAAAATAGCAATAGCATATACCTGTAGCATTCACTTTTCATGTGTTTTTTCTTTTTTATTATTCAATGAGTCTGACATGACCACCCTTGTATTCATCATTCAGTTGTTGACTTTAGGTGCTATCAATTATATATCGTTCTTCTCTCTCATATCAACTTTTACTCTGAAGTATCCTATGTTTACTCCTTAACTTCATTTGCGTTTTAACCCTTGCACTCTGCATATACAGTGTCTATTATTTGAAGGTTATATATATAACATTTGTGATGTTTTAGGTTAACAAAGAAACAAGACCTACTGTGGTGGTACCTAGGAGTAGCAACCAGAAAGAACCAAAACTGTATAGAAAGTTCCCGTGACGAAGATGAAGTGTGTTTGAAATGTCACTGTTTACGTTTGTCATGGTCTAGTGTTCTCATTTGCAGTTTCTGCATTATTTTTTGTATTTGGTTTTGTGTGCTCAGTTTCAGGCATTGCAGAGCAGCTTCACAAAAATAGTCAAATCAACTTCCACTTTTCACTTCCTTTGGTTCAACCTCTTTATGTATCCATTATTTCTTGTTTCTCTTACACACATTCGTTGTGGGCCTTCTTTTGCTATTTACACTCCCCCACCTCCTCAATTCACTTCCTTCTTTTTGCATGTGAAGTTGCCGTATCAACGTTAAACAACAAACAGGTACAATTTTTTCCTCTTGCATGGTTTCAGAACTGTAATAGTTTTTTATGCGTTACTAAAAAAAATATGCTATTTAGTGATATGTGATACCATTTGAAATAAAAGAAGCAGAAAGTACAAAAACTATATAAATGCCACCATAACAGGTTCTCATCACATTCATTTTAAGTAATTTTAATGTTCTTATTGTTATTCTGATTATGAATTTGAATAATGCAATTCAATTTTCAATGGTGTAATTCAAAATTACATGGTATTGGAATACACAAGCCGACATATTGAAATTTCCCTTTTATGTATTGCATATAATATTTTTATATGACAAGAAAATATATACTTCAATTTTTTTTTCATATTTTAATATTTATGAAATTATTTTCTCTTTTGAATTTTTTTTAAAATAACGAATAAACAAAACGCCATTTTTCCATTGTTTAATAACATTGTAGTATTTTTTTCATTATTATTGCTACAAAAAAATAATATTTTCAAACTAAATACACATCATTTCGTTTACAGTGGAAATTTTATATTTTCTTAAAAATTACGTAAATGAATGGTACAATAATGAAAGATGAAATTAAAAAACAATTAAAAGTAAATTTTAAAATTTTCATAATATCAACAGTCGTTGTAGTATAGTGGTGAGTATTCCTGCCTGTCACGCAGGTGACCCGGGTTCGATCCCCGGCAACGGCGATATTTTTTTTTTCGTCTTCTTTGAAAACATTTTTTTTTTCTTTTCTCAAATTTTACATAAATTTTTGAAAACGTAAACTAGATTGAATCATGTGTTACATAAACTAGAATGGTTTAAAAACCATGAACGGGATGGAATATAATGTTTTCGAGAATAAATGCATAATTTTCTAATTCTAGAATTGTTTTAGTGTTTTGGGGTTTTAATTGTCTAATTCTTTTGATTGAAATAAAATTGTTTTAGTGTTTTTGGGTTTTAATTTTATAATTCCTTTGATTGAAATATAATTATTAAAGTTAATTCTGACTTTAATGACATTGGTTGATCGAAAAATAATTGTAACGTGCTATATCAAGGTTATATTATTGGAACATCACTATTAATAAACTAATTTGTATTTAATTCACAACTCAATAAATAAGTATTTACAAATAATTTATCCTGCTTCTCTTAATTAGCATTTGAGTTCATTCTCCGAGTGGTATTTTTGTTGCCACTTTAATGTATTTATCGATGATTATTTCATAGAAGCAAGGGTGTATTTTTAATTAAAGAATTGAAATAAGTGATGTGAGATTCTTATAGTATTCTTTTTCTTGATTAAAGATAATTAAAATAGATATATAACATTCTCTCAAAATTGAAACACATGTTTACTAAAATATACAAAGTCAACAAAAGTCTAACACTGTGCCAATTAGCTTAATGTGAATTGATCTTAAAGTGAAATGTGATGTTGAAAAATAATTTTTCTAATCTCTTCTATTATGTAGTTGAGCAAAAATATTAAAGAATATCTAAGATTACTTATTTTAATTTTTCATATATATATATATATATATATATATATAAATTAAATTGTGTTCTACATAAATTAATTTATAAAAATTATGTTAATTTAAGACTCGTTGCAGTAACTTAGTTCGAGAAATCTTTAAGAGAAGAAAACAAGTAAAAAGAATAATGTTAATTAAAAAATAAAATAAAATTAGTTTGTAATTTAACTAATTTATAGTTTTCTGATATTAACTTTTTTTAAAATAAATTTTTATTTGTGTATAAATTAATTTTATTTAATGATAAAAAATATTTCATTTTTTTTCTTATTAGTATTTATAAATAATTTGTCATATAAACAAAATTTAAGTATAATACAAATTATAATTTTTTTCATATAAATGAAAAATAATTTCTGAGAGAGATAAGAACTGATTTTAATTATATGGAACAGGAAATGAGGTTGTTCCCCAGGTACAATAAGCAGGTAAGATGAAGATGCTTTGAAGTTGTAAAGGGCCAAACGTATGTGGACAAACATGTTTTGTCTACTGGGATAATGTCATGCATTATGAATCATGTTACAAAAATGAATCTTACGTAAAATACAACAAATTTTTTAAAGTTGTATACTTAATAAATTAACAATTTTATTTTAAGTCCTTTATGTTAATTATATTATTAATATCGTCCTTTGTTAAGTTGTTTTAAATGTTACAAAACCTTGGATATTAAATTATAATCTATATGAAGTATTTTTTATTTTTTTATATTATTATACGTAATCGTATATTATAAAAGATATTGATTTTTATGATAAACAAATATTGAGAAATAAAAAAAATATTTAAAACTATTTCACGAACTTAAATTAAAATATTTTATTTATTAAACGAAAAAATTTATAAAATAACATATTAAACATTTGAAACTTATTTAAGTCAATAATATTTTCATATATTAAAATTAGATATGAAAAAATTACAATAAAATAATTATAATTTAAAAAATTATTATTAATATTATTATTTTTATATATTTATAGAAAATTATATATATATATATATATATATATATATATATATATATACTTAATTAGTTATGTTTGTATTTTAAATATATGTAGTTACATTTTAATTTATTAAAATAAAATAAAATATTTTAATTCAGGTTTAATTTTTAATTAAAAAATAATTTGTTGACTTGTTTTGAATTTATTTATTTATTTATTGTAATATTATTAAATATTTTATAACAAAATTGAATAGAAAATACTATTATTTTTTTATATATTCATATCTTAAATTTCTTCTTATTTATATAAATAAATTATATATATTTTATTTAAAAATTATAATACAAAGATAATATATACCTGAAAAAAGTACGACATTTCTTGAAATAGTTAAACGCACGTAAAGATGCAGAGTTAGCAAACGGAGCTATTCACGCCAACTAAAATAACGAATAAAAATAAAAATAAAAAATAAAGTACAATAAAAATTTGAGTCTTTATTGATATATGTGTTTTTTTTATCATTGATATTCATAGATAAATGAAAAGTTTGCATAAATGTATGGACATAGAAAAATTATAAAGAATTTTATTTTGTCTAAAGCGATTAAAAAAATAAATGATAAATTATAACGCACACTAAATTTATATTATGTTATTTAATAATTAAGAAAAATAATTGCAGATAATATATATATAAAATGCTTTGTGCTTAAAAGGTTAGGTCTTTTCAGAAACTAGAACAGAGGGGGTGTGCTTAGTAGGGCCTTAACAGGGATTGAGCCTGAAACTCTAAAACTCTTTCCCTTAACCCTTATTTGTATTGTATTACATAATTGATTTTATTCATTATACTTTTACATGATTTATTTTACCTTTTCTCGCATTATACTACTTGACTTGTCAATATTAATATATTGTAAGTTTTCAAAATCAAACAAGTTAACAAGAATACTAAACAAATATTCTAAATCAATATTTTTTATTTCTTTTTTTACTAATTTTCTCAACCATACAGTGTATTCACATTTTAGGTTAACAATTAAAAATTAAACTAATAAAAAATAATTTATTTATTGTATTTAACATATTATAATACACTATGTTTATTAAAATAGTATAATAAATTTGTGTTACAATCTTAATCATTAAATCATTTACTTTTGAATTTTAAAGAAATTATAAATTATAAATATAACAACAATTATAAATAGATTGCAACATATCTTTTTATTTTATTATAAAATAAAACATTTAACAGTTTGTTTACAATAATATTTTATGTTTCATTTTGTAAAGAGAGTGTTTTATAAACAATGTTTTACAAACAATGTCCGACAACTTATTTGATAAACAATGTTTAAAAATGTTATAATAGAAAAACTCAATCAAAATTAAACTATTAAATATTAGTTTGATTAAAGTTTAATTCCAATTTTATATTAAATTTAAATCAAAATATACTTTATTTTTATATATAGGTAAAATAATTATTCAATAAAAATCTAACAAAACTAATCGCAAACATAATAATATTTACAAGAATGTTTTGAAATCATCGTAGTAACATCATAATATTAATATCTAATTAGATGCAAATGATTTTATTTTATTTTAAATTTATTTTAAGAATATCTGTACAATAGTTATAATAAATTAATGTATAAATATATGTGAATTATAGAGTAAATGATGTAATAGTTAGTGGGTAGTAATTTTGATGTTAGAGACATAATCAGTAAACACATGAAGTGAAAGAAGATAGGGAAAAGGAAAGGTGTAGAAACACATGGAGAAGGAAAAGTACAGATTTATCCCCAAAAATTAAGGAAAATGACGATCGGGTCCTTGGTATAGTGACGAGGCGTGATGTGATTGGGAAATAAAAAAAGCAGAAAGGTGAGGTGCAGCGCAAGAATAATGAACCCGTAACTCTCGAGTGCGCTTAGCCTTTTCCCCTTTTCTTTTCAATTCTCTCTTTTTATTGGCTCTCACATTTTATCCAACAAAAATAAATACGTGAGAGAATTAATTAATTAATTAATTAATTAAATTAAATAATCAAGTGTCTTTTTTTTTTTTTTTGGTTTTCTATTCAAAGGGCATGGGAAATGCAGAAAGAAGAAGAAGTTCTCTTGCTGGCTCCTCCTCTTTTCTCGCGATCGTTTTCTCTGTCAAACTATTTTCCTCTCCAAGTCCTGGATTTTCTCGGAATCTAAATACCCTTTCTCTGAATCTCCCTTCTGCTGAGATCTACCCTCTCTCTCACTCATGGGTTTCTTCTTTGCACTGAACAAAAACTGGTAAGATTCACTTCCCTCACGTCAGAGTTCAGATCACCTTCAAGTTTCGTTCTTTTATCCGTCTTTTATGTTTTGCTGGTTTGATTGTGTGAGAAAAAAAACTGTTTTCAGTTCAATTGTGTTGCTCTTCTGTGCGATTGTTCTTTTTCACTTTTGTTGGAGCTGCTTTTTATTTTTATTTTTTTTTAGATGATGATCGTAATTGCAATAATGTAAAATTTGGGTTGGTTTTCTCATTTTAAATAATAAAAAAAGTTTTGTTTTTTAGAGACCACATGTATCTTTCTGGACACAATCTTCGGTACGATGTATATAGCAAAAGTTTCCTTATAAGTACTCATTCTAAACCACCGGGTAAGCTAGAATAACCCGTGTGAGTTGAACTAGTAGTCTCGATGTCAAAACTTGCTAAGTAGTGACTTTATGTTTTTTTAGATATAAAAATGGGTGGCGGAGGTATTGGTAAAGGTTTCATCTTTTTGTTTGATCATGAATATGTTTTCTCGTCAATGGGCACTTGAGGTCGGTGCATACCTTGTTGGTTCAATTGCTGTCTGTTTTGGACGGTGTCTTGGATGACGTAATCTGGACTTTTAATTTTGTCGTATCTTTCTTCTCTATGTGCTGAAAAGAGAAGGGAGCCTTTGAGGATAACTCTTGTTTAGTAAGATGTTCTTTTGAGGGGCTTCTGAAAATCTGGATTTTTTTATTGCGGACTTGTTTTTAGTGTAGATCACTGTTTGATTTACTCGCCCTTTGGTTGATGAATGGGTTTGTCATGTTTCTAAACGACGTCCTTTGATATCTTTAGTTTCTTTCTTGTTTTGGGTGTCTTAAAATTGGAAAACCATTAGCCTTTCCTTTTCGCTTGTTTAAAGGTTTAATTTGATACATGGTTACCTGCGTATCTCATGGAAACTTCATGTGTTTGAAGGTTCAATAAGTTAACTGTTATGGTATGAGGGTTTGTGCACATCTGTGCTTACTTATTTTGCTTCTCATTTCATATAATCGAGCTGGTGTATCTTTAAATGTTAGCTTCAATGAATTTATGATTGTTTTTTCTGCAGGTAAACCTGCTGCAAATGAAAGCATTTGGAGAGGTTGAATCCATTGTTGTCTCCAACTCTATTTGTTATTCTTTTAAGTGCATCTCAACCCAGAAGCCACATGATGAACCACTTGACCATTGAGACGGAGGATTCTCTTGCAAGCTTGCTTGAGCTTGCAGCCAACAATGATGTTGAAGGTTTTAAACGAATGATCGAGAGGGATCCTTCCTGTGTAGATGAGGTAGGACTGTGGTACAGTCGTCAAAAGGGATCAAGGCGGATGGTCAATGAGCTCAGAACCCCATTAATGGTTGCTGCTACCTATGGGAGCATGGATATTTTGGATCTGATTCTATCACTTTCTGGTTGTGATATTAATAAACCTTGTGGCCTTGACAAGAGCACTGCTCTTCATTGTGCGGCTTCAGGCGGGGCTGAAAATGCTGTTGATGTTGTTATATTGCTTCTAGCAGCAGGGGCTGATCCAAACTCTGTGGACGCAAATGGTCATCGTCCAGTTGATGTCATTATTGTTCCTCCCAAGCATGAGTCTGTTAGAAACAGTCTTGAAGCACTTCTTCAAACTGATGACTCCATTGCAGTGTGTAATCTCAGGGTGATCACGGCCCCATCAAATTCATATTCTCCACCTTTGTCGACTTCACCCGAGAACGAGTCTCCTTCTGCACCAGATTTCCAATTGAAGTCAAAGTTAAATGATGGCTTTGTTTCTTCTGCATCCGAGAAGAAAGAGTATCCTGTTGATCCATCCCTTCCTGACATCAAGAATAGCATATATTCAACTGATGAATTCCGAATGTATTCTTTCAAAGTCCGACCTTGTTCCCGGGCCTATTCGCATGATTGGACTGAATGCCCTTTTGTTCACCCAGGAGAGAATGCTCGGAGAAGGGACCCCAGAAAGTACCACTACAGTTGTGTCCCTTGTCCTGACTTTCGGAAGGGTGCTTGCCGACGAGGAGATATGTGTGAATATGCTCATGGAGTTTTCGAGTGCTGGCTGCATCCAGCACAATACCGTACCCGTCTTTGCAAGGATGGGACAAGTTGCTCCAGAAGAGTTTGCTTTTTTGCTCACACTGCTGAGGAGCTTCGGCCTTTATATGTTTCAACTGGTTCTGCTGTACCATCTCCTCGTTCAAGCACATCTTCTGCTATGGAATTTGCTGCAGCCATGAACATGTTACCTGGCTCTCCTTCCTCAATGTCTGTCATGTCACCTTCACCGTTCACTCCACCTATGTCACCCTCTGCCAATGGCATGTCACACTCTTCCGTTGGCTGGCCCCAACCAAATGTCCCAGCCTTGCATCTACCAGGGAGCAATCTTCATTCCAGTCGTTTGAGATCTTCATTCAATGCCAGAGATATTCCGATGGATGACTTCGACTTGTTGCCTGAGTATGATGTTCAGCAACAGCAACAGCTCCTTAACGAATTCTCTTGCCTCTCCAAACAGCCTAATGCTATGAACCGCTCTGGTCGCATTAAAACTCTGACCCCTTCAAATCTTGATGATTTATTTTCTTCTGAGAGTTCATCCCCTCGGTTTGCTGATCCAGCATTGGCTTCGGCTGTTTTTTCTCCAACACATAAATCAGCTATTATTAATCAATTTCAGCAGCAGCAAAGCTTGCTGTCGCCTGTGAACACAAACTTTTCTTCTAAAAATGTCGAGAATCCTTTATTGCAGGCTGCCTCATTTGGGGTTCAAGCATCAGGAAGGATGTCTCCTCGGAATGTGGAACCTATTTCTCCAATGAGCTCTCGGATTTCTGTGCTAGCTCAACGTGAGAAGCAGCAACAATTCCGAAGCCTTAGCTCCAGGGAACTTGGCTCCAACTCTGCTACTGTTGCCGCTGCAGCTGCTGCCGCAGCAGGGTCCCCAGTCAATTCTTGGTCAAAATGGGGACCTTCCAATGGGACGTTGGATTGGGCTGTCAATGCTGATGAGTTAAGGAAGCATCGTAGGTCATCTTCGTTTGAGCACGGGAATAATAGTGAGGAGCCTGATTTCTCATGGGTCCAGTCACTTGTTAAAGAATCTCCAACTGAGATTAAGGAGAATTCAGCGACAACTGTGTCAAGTGGTGCAGCAGCTGGATCCTCCAGCGAGGTATCAAATATGAGCACACAAATGGACTCTGTTGATCATGCCGTGTTAGGAGCATGGCTTGAACAAATGCAGCTGGATCATCTTGTGGCTCAGCAAAATTAAATTAGTTTTGCCGACCCTGAGGTAGTCAACCAGAAAAGTTTCACTAAAGATCAGAATGCTTTTATTTGAATTTTTGTTGTGTTGATGGAAGAAGATAATAGTAACTATGAAAGGAAGCAGAAGAGGAAATTCACTTTCAAATGTAGTATTACATGAGTAGCTTAGGAAGCTCACAAAACCACTGGGTAGTATTAATGCAACTGCTCCCAGTTTTGGCTTGCCCATAGTTTCAAATTTTTAGCTTCACATTCCTGTCCTTAAATGAGTAAATGTTCTGTTTTTCTCCTTTTTCATTTTGGGGTAGAAAATTTACAAGGGCATTGGAGTTATAATTTCCTTGAAGACTCCTTATTGGTCCAGTTTTGGGGATGAAAATACAGGATGTTGGATATGGTATTTATCATGTAATTTGGAATAAATAATAGTGGATATGTTAGGTAGTGGGTAAGTCAGGGATATTGGAAGGTTGATACTTGGGTTCTGTAACATTCAATTAAAGTTTGTTGCTGTATTATCCTAATGCCTTAGTTTTTCTTACTCCATGTTGGCCTGAACTGTTCTGAATTTCTAAATCTTATCCCTGGATTTGATGCTGAACCATGTGCATAAATTTCAATCATATTAATATGTTTGGTATGAGAGTTCAGATAGCCGTAAACATTTAAATGGCCCTATAAACTTGTGGCAATATAAATATTGAGGACTAGTTAAGGTTTTAAAACTATTTATAATGCCAAACCTTTTTGAACTTGGATTATAACTTTACATTAAGTACACAAGGCTTTATCTGGTAAAACTTTTACACAAACATAAGTTTGATAAAAATTTTGGCTTAGTTCATCTTTAAATATTTGTTGCTGTATTTGATTCAAGTTATATCCTACATTTCCACTGGTCAGTTTTACAATTTAGCAAAGTTAGAGGGTCTATTTGACAAAACCAAGTTAGAGGGTCTATTTGACAGAAGTTAACTAATTTAGTCTATTACAGGCTCTTGATGTTTCATGGTATTTTTGTCAGCTACAAATATGGTGTCATTTATATGCCTTATCAAGTTGGAAACGATTTAACCAAGTTATCCAAATCAGTGTGAATAACTTAATATTTTTATGATGGAACAATAGCCATAAAGTTAAGAGGTGAAGTTCCCTTTAATCTTAACTTATCACAAAGGAATTAAGTAACTAGCTTCAGAACCGCATGATCACCTTTCGACAATTTTATGCCTTGATCATCTTGATGATTTGTTCTCCCTTTTATTCGTCCTTTTCCAAAAGGAATTAGAATGCTATCAGTATACATGCATTAACAAGTGTTCTCTTTTTCAGTAAGATTTTTATACTCTTCTGACAAAACGTGTTTGTAGCTGTAACATAGTCATAGTCACAACTCACAAAGCAAAATTGTTTTTTGTTGATAAGGAAGTAGAAAAGGAATTTACACTATCCATCTTTTTATTTCCCCTCTTGTGAATCTCTCTTTTTCTCTCTAGCATCTTCACATGTCAACATTGCTTTAGTTTGTAGTAATGGCAACCATTCATTTTAGTTATAGGGTTAAGATTCTCTTTTCTCGTCTTGTTATTTCTCACGTATATTTCTTGTATCAAAAGAGTTGTATCTACTTAGTATTCTTATTTATTGCAAAAAAATAACTAATTTCACACTAATTAGGAAAACTCAATTAACATTAGTTAATTTTACCAATCTCAATTTGAAAATACCTTTTTAAAATACTTCTTTTTGAAACTTGATATCATGAAAAAAAAAAAGAGTTGTTAAAAAATAATCATCATTAACTAAAGGAAACTTTTAGAAATTGTATCATTAAATAAAGTGAAATTAATTGAATTTTTTCATATTTAAATTCATTAAGTGTGAATTTTGCTGTTCCTTATACTTAAGTTTATAATAATAATAATTTTCATTTTCATTTTGATATCAAAATGATTTCCTCATGAAATCTAATATATATAAAATACATTTAAAATTATCTTAATGATATAGTATATTACGTGTTCTATAAGATAAAAATGCATAATGAAATATAGATAATAAAATTGTACACGTGGGTGTCCTATGTCACATTATATAATTTTATCGTACTTTTATTTGGCATACAAAAATATTCCCAGTTGATTTTTTTTAGAAGCAAATATATTTTATTAGTGGAATATAAGTGGGCTTGTACAGACCACCAGGCCCAACAATATATTTTTTGTTGGACTGTTTATTTCCTATATCCCCATAATTTTTCCCTGTACCCCATAATTAAACTACACTTATCTTCATCTTCCATAATTGTTTATTTCTGATTTTGTTTAATGGCTGATTTTTCAGCACTAGTATAATATTTTTATTCTTTCCTCTCCTATTCTTCTAAAAATTACAAAAAATAAGTAAGAATATCCAACTTTTTTTCTTTTAATCAAATTTTTACAATTACAGTATTCATGCAACAAATTTTTTGACAAGGAACAAGTTGCAGAGTAAGAAAACTAGAATTTTTTTGAAAACATGTGTCCAAAAAATGATTTTTTAAATATATTTCTAAAATTAATTTTTTAAAAATACATTCCAAAAAGTACATTCTCAAATTGATTTTCTAATAATATATTTTGAACTCATTATCTGAAATGCATTTTCAGAAAATCAATTTCAAAAGAACACATTTTTTAGAATATTTTTTCGGAATTGATTTTTCAAAAATACATTCTAGATCCATATTCATGGAATTAATTTCTAGAAATACATTCCACCTTCCATAACACTATTTTAGAATGGATGTTTCAGAATGTATTTCTGGAAAAAGATTGGATATTCTAGAATTCAATCTTATTTTCACTTATACTATTTCAAATTGAATAATTTGTATCTATTTGTATAATTTAAATGGAAGAACATATAATTCATACATAATATTAATCAATCATTGTTAGAAAAAGTTTTTAATAGAGATAATAACACAAAAATTTCAAATAGATACTATTTCAAATTGAATAATTTATATCTATTTGTATAATTTAAATGAATCAACATGTAATTCATATATAATATTAATCATGGGTAGAAAAAGTTTTTAATAGAGGTAATAACACAAATTTCAAATAGCCCAGAAGTTGTAGGCAAATAGAGAAAGTTAGGGTAAACAAGAATATGAGAACAGTATTTTAAGTATTTAACTTGAAATACGGAGGTGCAGAAAAAAAATAATCTCGGTGTAGGAAGCAATTGCTTTTTTGTTGGGACTTTTTTGGAATTATAACCCGAATGAAATATTCTCAAGTCGCATAATTAACAAAACAGATAGTGACTATTCTTAAATTTTACGTAGCAACAAAAGTCCTGCTAAAAACATTTAAAAACACAAATGAAGTTTAAAGAAGTTTATGTAACTTTGATTATGTGCTTAGAAAACCATTGAATGATTATGAAGTAAGGAAATAAAACAGTAATGGTCGTTAGATGATTCATGAGAACGATGAACCTCTACTGTCTTCTTCTTTCTTATGCCGAGTTTTGCAAATACGGATGAAGGAAACACCTACGAAGATTTTCTGAAAGTCAGCATCAATATATGAACATGAACAGATAAATGGGAAAGAAATATTAAATCTTTCATATAAGATCATATTGTCCCGATAATTGTTTGTGATTTATGGGATGTAGAAGTTTAACTCCATTTAGTCCAATGAAAGATTTATAAAGAGAGTTTTCCGTTTCTGAGTGAAACAAAATGTAAGATAAATACCAAAATATGTAAGCATAGAAAGCATTTATTAGGCGTAGGCATGACTATGTAGCAAGATAATAACATGATAAGTAAAGAAGAAAGTTCATAAAAAATGAAGACGAATACCTTCAACTTTTGACTTTGCTGTTCTGGGAATTAGTTTTCCTCCAATGATTCATGAATGAAAAGTTGTTTGATGTGCGATATCTTGTGCCAATCCTTTCCAACTTCAGGTTGAAATCTTTTGCATAATTCAGGGCAATCAGTGAGTCGCAAATGTTCAAGGTTTGTGAGGTGAAGCATGTCATTAGGCAGTGAGAGCAGCTTTGGGCAATTTCCAATTGCAAGACAAATCATATTTGACAGCCACTCAGGAAGCTCCTCCAAATTCACAGTCATATATGGAAAGGGTATGTAAGGTGTTCACAGATCCTTCCAACCACTGAGGCAAAGTGATCAACTGTTCTAAATCAAAAAGAACAAGAAATTTTAACCTTGAATCCGGGATTTGGCTGCTAAGGCCCATCCACAATTCCAACTTACAACACTTTGTGATCCTCAAAACCTCTACATTTCTAATGGCATGAAACCACACCGACTTCAGATTCCCACATTCAATCAAAAACAAATTTTTAAGATTGGGAAGTTGTAACCCTGTGAACAATGTCTCCACGTTATCACATTTAACAAAATGTAAAGATTCTAAAAAAGTCAAATTTGCAATCTCTTTCTCAGGAAAATCAGGTTGTCTGGTGGTTATAGTTAGGTGACGAAGGCTGATTAGATTTCCTATTCCTTTGGGTAATTTTTGTAGCTTTATGCATCCGCGAAGGTTCAAAGTTTGCAAATTTTGAAGTTTGCAGATCGAATCAGGGAGTTCCTTAAGTTTTTCACTATCCGAAAGACCGAGATATCTTAAATGTTTCAACTTTCCGATGCAGCGAGGCAAACTCTCGTATTCAGAAAAACATAAGTTTAAAACCCTCAAGTATTTGCACTTTGCAACCAATGTGCTCAAGAAAGCTTCGTTGTTGGTTCCGTTACGACAGTGCAGAGTTCTCAGACCTGTGGGAAGAAGAGCTCGACCACCCATATTATTTTCTATTAATGTCAAATGTTGAGTGTACTCAGATACTTGTTGATTGAGGGGATCTATTTTTTCAAACTCACCTTTCGCAACATACACTGAAAGATCACTTACCAAATCATGCAATTTAAAATAGCAATCAGTCCCAACGTCAACATAATCTGAAAGAAAAGATCTTGACCATAACTCATGCAAAAATTGCTTGCCAACATCAGCCATGGATTCATATTTCTGTGGTGGTGGAAGAAAACCAAGAGCTTCCCACAGCCTAGTAACTCCATAGCCATAAATAATAGAGTCCTCAGGAAAAAGGGAGAAAGAAGCAAAACATGGTTTTAAATATGAAGGCAGTTGATCGTAACTTAATTTGAGAGCAGGCAGAATTCCTTGCTCATTTTGTCTTAAAGTCCAAATCTCATTGTCTCTTATAAATTCCCACTCTTTCTTATCAACCCTTGAGAACAGTGAACTCCCCAACGTTCTCACAGCCAACGGTAACCCTCCACATTTTTTAACTATTTCTTTCCCAATCTCCAATAGTTGTGGATGTTTTTTCTCATCTCCATCTTCAAAAGCAGATTTGACGAATAGAGAAAAAGAATCATCATCAGAGAGGCGTTCTAGAAGGTAAGAGTTTGAGGATTTAGTGCGCATCATGTCAGCTATTGAGTGGCTACGAGTAGTCACCAGAATTTTACACCCTTCAACATCCACATCTATTATTTCCTTCAAATCATCCCATCTAGCACGCTCCTCGTTCCACACATCATCCAAGACAAGCAAGAACTTTTGACCACGAAGAGTATTTCTCAAATGATGTTGAAGTTGCTCCGTCTCATAGTTATTGAAGTTTTCCTTAGTTGGGTTAGGAGCAGAATTAAGGATTTTAACAAGCACATTCCTAAGTTCAAAATCATTAGAGACACACACCCACATCTTCAACGGAAAACATTCTTCAATGCTAGTGTCATTGAACACCAACTTTGCAAGTGTGGTCTTTCCCAAACCTCCCATTCCCACAATGGGAATAACAGAGAGTTTTTCTTGATGACCATCTTGCAGCAGAAGTTTTATGATATTCTGTGTATCATGTTCCCTTCCTATAACATTGGAAGGGTTTACATGAGAATGAGTCATTTCCCTCACGTGGACCACATGATTATCTCGGTCAATGACTTTAAGGCCAAACAGGTTCCTATGAGCTGCAAGTTTGTCCAACCTCTCCTTGATATCTTCCATCTGATGCGCCATTCTAAGACGATAAACAAGAGGATTACTTGAAGAGAAGAAACGGCGTACCTTCCTTGAGCAGCTACCATTTGTGTTGACAACGTTCTTCCGCAACGCTTCACACTCAAAATCGTCGACTATGTCCTCGGCGTCGGAGAAGACGTGCTTGATCAGTCTCAGCCATTCGCTCAATGCACTGCTCTGCGACATCTTTTGCTCAGCATCTAACAGCACAGCTTTGATGAGTGACATAGTTGCTTTCATCTGCTGTAGCTCGCGGTGCACACCGAGAGCCAAAGAAGCTTCTTCAACGGCACGAGAAGCAAGCTTCCCTATGAGTGATTGTGCAAAGCTGAAAAGAAGTGACTCGGCCATGATTAGTTTCAGGGAGATAGCTGGGAATGCAACGCTGCAACGAGAACTTGGTTTAGTTTCAATGCTTTCATGTCATTATTTATTATATCAATCAAGTGAAGAGTTGACTGGGGAAATAAATGCATATACATGTGTAGTTGGGTCATAAATTGTATGGACTCAATTATCATATCATCTTTCCTTACAATTTAGACTTTAAACATTTTTATTAGTAGTAATCGAAGTTCTGATTCTTATAAGAAAAATGGAAGGAGAGTAATAGTTTTTACAAATTATTATTTCATTTTTGGATTATAAAAGTTACGAGTTGTAAACTGCAAAAATATAATCTTATTTGAAGATGTAGATTATGAAGAAGGAATTGAATGAGAAGGGGTTGATAAGTTGGATGTTAAATCATATCACATAATTACAAATGAAGGGAATAGTGTAAGTTGGTAAGTAGAAGAATAGTTGCATTCTGAATTATTGCACACCATCATGGTCTTTGTAAAACTCGGCGGCAAAATCAAAAGTACAAAAAGACAATGTAATAAAGTAAGATGTGCTGGATTCCACTAAATTTATTTTATTGTTTTAATGCATTTACTGCGTATGAATGTGAACAGAACACGATTATAAAATAATCCATTACCACTTACTTGATTTCTTTATTAGTTGTTGATAAAGTGGAGTGTTATGGTACGTGAATCCTATTTCTCCTCATTTTCTTTAAGCAAATCAAAGTTTCATGCACTTCATCCTGTCAAAATTTCCTCCAACAACCTTCTACGTTGCTTCTCAGGCTTATATTCCTTCTATTCAAACTAGTTTGGTTTTTAGCATATGACTTACCATTTTTAATCAAATTCAAATAATCAATCACTTATCAAATACATCAATTTTTAAATCAGATTTTAACATATTCCAACATTTAACAAATACATCATACTTAGTCAATTCCGGCAATATAAAATTTTAGTAGACTCAGTTAACAAATAACTCAATCCACTTAGTCATAATCGTGTGGACCATAATCATTTTCCTTCCATTATATATATATATATATATATGACTTTCTAAAGTATATTTTTTTATTCAGTAATAATATTTTTTTTGTCTTCTTATATTTTTTTCTTCTCCATTTTTGACATCTAAGATAGTACCATAGTTCTTTCTACCAAGAGTTCACTTTTCTGATTCTTTGTCTTTCTTTATCGGTGTTTTGTTTTCTTGGGTTTCTTGTTATTTCTTTGGTCAATCCTTTTCTTAATTTTAGCAATAATCATTCATGAGGTCGTTTCATGATGTTCCACGAAAGAGTCTAATAAAGATGATTCCTGTTAAGAAGAATGAGCAAGTATATAAGAGGGGGATGAATTAGTCTTTTAAAATGTTTTTCTGAAAACATAAACAAGTTACCAATTATCCAATAACAAAATTAAATCTTTCAGAATTGTATTGACAATGAATTATAAAATTACGTGGGAATGTTCCGTGTATTTTTTATATTAAAATATATCTCACGAGTTATTCTCCTAATTGGATTAAGTGTTAACCAATAATCTTAATATCAAAAATACACAGAACAAAACACTTGTCTTACCATTCACTACAAATACTACATACTTACACCGTGGTAATTCTCAGTTAAAACAAAATATTTTTCTATATAAAATAGTGTTCAACACACCTTATTACATTTTCATATTTAAACTTTTCGTAAACGTGGATAGGATTCATGATCACCATGCTCAAGAGATCAAGCTATTTATCAACATGTAGCTAGATAATAACATGATATATAAAAAAAGAAAATTCATAGAAAATAAAAACAAATACCTTCAACTTTTGACTTTGATATTCTGGGAATTAGTTTCCTCTAGTGATTCATATATGAAAACTTGTTTGATGTGTGATATCTTGTGCCAGTCCTGTCCAACTTCTGGTTGGAGTTTTTTGCATAATTCAGGACAACCAATGAGTTGTAAATGTTCAAGGTTTGTGGGTGATGCAAATTATTAGGCACATTATTTTTTGTCATATCAAGAACTATTAACTAAAGACTAGACACATTATGAGCATCTCACTTGACGAATCAAAATAATTACAATGTAAGAAATCCACAATGAAATTTAAAACGTATCTCTAACAAAGAACTGGTGAACTAATAGAGTGAAAGTGATGTAAATATTCTCTAATAATTCTTATTTAATATACATCTTTTAAATAAGATTATTAAAAATAAAGTTATCGATAAAAAATATTAATTATTAAAAAATTATTTACAATTAAAATTTATGCATCATCAAATTTATGAAATTAAAATTATTTTTAAAAAATTAATATTATTTAAATTTATATTTTGTATTATAAATTATATGAATTAATATTCTATAAAGATTGATTTTATTTATATTAATATTCTATAATTTTATTTTATTTAAAATAAAAAATATTTGCGAGTATCTAAGGATTAGCTACGAATATTAAAATATTCCATGAGTATTCATGGCTAAGAAGCGGGTGAGACAAGTAGATACTGTTATGCAGATGTTTTCGTGTCATCAAAATAAACCAATTTTAAAGTTAGGTGTTACCAGAACTTAGGCTATGGGGACTGAGAGAATCACTTTAGCGAACATCCTTAACAAACTCATCACCTTTTTGTATTAAAGCCCTTACTGGTAAATAACTTGTTATGTAAAAAACAAAATCCTGTCTTTTCAAAATAGATAAAAAGGTTGTGGTAAAACACCAATGGAAAACAAAAAAACAAAAAATGATACCTTAAACTGTTGACTGTTCTCAGAGAATTCTCAGAACTTTTCCAGTTCACCACCAACAATAACTTTTTTGATGTGAGATATTTTATGCCATTCTTGTCCATCTTCTGCTTGGAGTCTTTTGCATAATTCCGGGCAACCAGCGATTCGTAGATATTCAAGATTTGTGAGGTGATGGATGTTCTCAGGGAGTGAGCACAGTTTTGGAGAATTTTCAATGGAAAGCAATTTGAGACAAACCATAGTTGACAGCCATTCAGGAAGCTCCTGCAGATTGACGCAGTCAATTATACAAAATGAATGTGAAGTGTTGAGAGATCCTTGCAACCACGGAGGCAAAGTGACCAACTGTGGTAAATCAATGAGCAAAAGAAACTTTAACCTTGAATCGGGGATTTGGCTGTTAAGGCCCATTGACAATTCCAACTTACTGCACTTGGAGATCATCAAAACCTCTAAATTTCTAACAGCATGAAACGACACCGACTTTAAACTGTCACATTCATCTAAACCCAAACTTTTAAGATTGGGAAGTTGCATCCCTTTGAACAGTGACTCCACTTTATCACACTTCTGAAAATGCAAAGTCTCTAAAGAAGTCAAACTTGCAATCTCTTTTTCAGGAAAATCAGGTTGGCTGGTGGTTATAGCCAGGTGACGAAGACTGATTAGATTTCCTATTCCTTTCGGTAATTGTTGTAGCTTTATGCATCCACGAAGGTTCAAAGTTTGCAAATTTTGAAGTTTGCAGACCGAATCAGGGAGTTCCTTAAGTTTTTCACTACCCGAAAGACTCAGATATCTTAAATGTTTCAACTTTCCAATACAGCGCGGCAAACTCTCGTAGTCAGAGAAACCTAAGACTAAAACTCTCAAGTATTTGCACCTTGCCACTAATAGATTCAAGAAAGCTTCATTGTTGGCTTCTTTAGGAAAATACATATATCTTAGACCTGTTGGAGGAAGAGCTTGACCAAGCAAATTACATTCCATGAATGCCAAATGTTGGACATACTCGGAAGATTTTGGATTGAGGGGATTTATCATTTCAAACTCACCTTTCGCAATATACAATGCAAGATCATGCACCAAATCATGTAATTTAAAGGAGCAGTCACCCCCCACGTCAATATAATCAGAAAGAAAAGATCTTGACAATAGCTCATTCAAAATTTGACTGGCAATATCAATAGTCGATTCATTTTCTTTTGGAGTTGGAAGGAAACCAAGTGCTCCCCACACCTTAGAAACAGTAGAACATAAAAATTTGGTGTCCTCTGGGAAGAGGGAGAAAAAAGCAAAGCATGGTTTTATATATGAAGGCAGTTGATCGTAACTCAGTTTGAGAGCAGGCAGAATTCCTTTATCATTTTGTCTTAAATTCCAAATCTCATTGTCTCTGATAAACTCCCACTCTTTCTTATCAACCCTTGAGAACAGTGAACTCCCCAACGTTCTCACTGCCAACGGTAACCCTCCACATTTTTTTACGATTTCTTTCCCAATCTCCAACAGTTGTGGATGTTTTTTCTCATCTCCATCTTCAAAAGCAGATTTGACGAATAGAGAAAAAGAATCCTCCCCAGAAAGGCAACCTAGAAGGTAAGAGTTTGAGGATTTAGTGCGCATCATGTCAGCTATTGAGTGGCTACGAGTAGTCACCAGAATTTTACACCCTTCAACATCCACATCTATTATTTCCTTCAACTCATCCCATCTAGCACGCTCCTCGTTCCACACATCATCCAAGACAAGCAAGAACTTTTGACCACGAAGAGTATTTCTCAAATGATTTTGAAGTTGCTCCGTCTCATAGTTATTGAAGTTTTCCTTAGTTGGGTTAGGAGCAGAATTAAGGATTTTAACAAGCACATTCCTAAGTTCAAAATCATTAGAGACACACACCCACATCTTCAACGGAAAACATTCTTCAATGCTAGTTTCATTGAACACCAGCTTTGCAAGTGTGGTCTTTCCCAAGCCTCCCATTCCCACAATGGGAATAACAGAAAGACTTCCATGATGACCATCTTGCAGCAGAAGTTTTATGATTTTCTGTTTATCATGCTCCCTTCCTATAACATTGGAAGGGTTTACATGAGAATAAGTCATTTCCCTCACGTGCACAGCACGTGTATCTCGGTCAATGATTTGAAGGCCAAACAGGTTCCTATCGGCTGCAACTTTCTCCAACCTCTGCTTGATGTCTTTTATCTGATGCGCCATTCTAAGACGATAAACAAGAGGATTACTTGAAGAGAAGAAACGGCGTACCTTCCTTGAGCAGCTACCATTTGTGTTGACAACGTGCTTCCGCAGCGCTTCACACTCAAAATCATCCACTATGTCTTCCGCGTCGGAGAGGACGTGCTTGATCTGTCTCAGCCATTCGCTCAATGCACTGCTCTGCGCCATCTTTTGCTCAGCATCTAACAGCACACCTTTGATGAGTGCCATAGTTGCTTTCATCTGTTGTAGCTCGCCATGCACACCAAGCGCCAAAGAAGCTTCTTCAACAGCACGAGAAGCGAGCTTTCCTAACAGTGATTCTGCGAATGCGAAAAGAAGGGATTCGGCCATGATTGTAAAGAGGAGGAAGAAAGAGGAATGCAATGACAAGGGGTTTGTATGTTTGATGTTGAATCATATCACATCATTACACATATGTAGGTAATAATGGAAGTTGGTAGGTAGAATAATTGCATTCTGAATCATTTCACACCATTATGGTCTTTATAAATCCCTGCTGCAAAATCACAATGTGAACGATGGACTGGATTGTGGTGCTTTTGATTGGTATATCACATTTTCACGTACAAAAAGACAGTGTGATACGACTTGTAAAATAATGTCATGGGTCCCACTTATTTTATATAATTGTTTTAATGCATCTACTGAGTATGAATGTATGGTTTTTATAATAATAAACAGAGGTGTACGTCTAAAGAAATTTATATTTTAAGTTCACGTGGTGGTTAAATTATGACTAAATCAACACTATTATAAAACAACCCATCAGCACTTACTTGATTTCATTAAGTTGACTGACTTAGGAAAATACTTGGTTTCTTAATTGATTTAGTCGAACCCAAAGAGTTGTTTAGATGTAGATAAAGTGGGGTGTTATGGTACGTGAATCCTATTTCTCCTAATTTTCTTTAAGCAAATAATAGTTTAATGTATATATATCATGTGAAAATTTTCTCCATCAACCTTCTAGATTGCTTCTAAGACCGATTATATTAGCAGCCACGAAGCGGGTACTTCAGTTGTTAGCATTTGAATTGCCATTTTTACCGTTAGCTCTCATAAACAACTATTTTAACTATAAGTATATAAAAATGACTACTTTGCTCATCAACTATTCCAAGTGTTAGGCAGGTAGGGCAATGATCCTTTTGGGACCAAAATTGGAGAAGGAAACACTTAAGAAAATTAGAATAATTTAAAGCTTCTTCAAAGTCAACAGGAAAAAAAAGTTGGCAAATAAATGGGTAAGGATTTAAGGAAATGAGAAAATTTGAGTAATATATAAATAACACTCAACCCTAATATCTTAGTATTTTAGATTGAATGTAAAATGGTGGGATGCTTCACTGATATTTCTAAGACTAAAAAATTTATTTTTCTGTTGTTGGAAATATATATGTTTTAGTATGTTTTGGCCTGCTTGAGAGATAGATGGTTTTTAACAAGTAACATGACAAGGTATAAAGTTGTGGTGACATGCAAGTTTAAAAAATAAAAAATTAAAAGTAGATTTGATAATTGTGGTGGCTATTAGTGATAAGTCATCTCATTATTCAAGCAGCAACCCTAAAGCTCTGAATCAAATGGAAATTGATGGATCTTTCTTTAACTATAGCAGGGTACTTATTTTTCAACGAAAGTGGTAGTAACAGAGCTTACGTTATGGGGATTGAGAGGAACAATTTAGTCAACATCCTTAATAAACTCAATTATCTATTTAAGGCATTGCTGGCTGTCTAAAACAGAAGAAAAGGCATGAAAACCAAAATAACAAAAATAATACCTTAAACTTTTGAGTGTTTTATCAGAGAATTGTCATTACTCTTCCAGTTCACCAACAAATACTTTTTTTATGTGAGATACTTTATGCCAATCCTGTCCAAACTCTGGTTGGTATCTTTCACATAATTCAGGACAACTATTAATCAGTAAATTTTCAAGATTTGTGAGGTGATGCATGTTATCAGGGAGTGACTGCATGTATGGACAGTATTCAATAACAAGCAGTTTGAGACAAATCATTGTTGACAGCCACTCAGGAAGCTCCTTAAGATTGTTGCAGTCAGCAATTACCAAGGAATGTAAAGTGTTCACAGATCCTTGCAACCACTGAGGCAAAGTGACCAACTGTTGCAAACTTTTAAGAGCAAGAGACTTTAACCTTAAATCAGGGATTTTGTTGCCAAAGCCCATTGACAAGTCCAACTCACCACAATTGTCGATAACCAAATTCTCTAAATTTGTAATGACATGAAAGGACATAGACTTTAGATTCCTGCAGTCATGCAAAGACAAATTTTTAAGACTAGAAAGTTGTATTCCTTCCAACAATGACTCCAAATTATCACAAGAATTGAATGTTACAGTCTCTAAAGAAGTCAAATTTTCGATTTCTCTATCAGGAAAATCTAGTTGCCTTGTGGTTACATGTAGGCGACGAAGGCTGATAAGTTTTCTTATTCCTTTGGGCAATTCTTGTAGCTGTATGCACCCATTAAGGTTCAAAGTTTCCAAATTTTGCAGTTTGCATACTGAGCCAGGGAGCCTCTTAAGCTTTTTGTTCCCAAAGAGACTGAGATATCTCAAGTGTTTCAACTTTCCAATGGAGGGAGGCAAACTCTCATATGTAGAGTTACTTAACTCCAAAAACCTCAAGTGTTTGCACCTTGAAACCAATGTATTCATGAAAGCTTCATTGGTGGCATCATCAGGAAATATTATTGTTCTCAGACCTGTGGGAATGACAGCTCCGTCCAGCAAATTATTTTCACTGAATGCCAAATGTCGGGCATTGGGAGATATTTCTGAACTGCGGGAGTATATTGTTTGAAACTCACCTTTGGCAGCATACATAGCAAGATCATGCACTAAATCATGTAATTTAAAACTGTAACCATGGGCCAATTCAATGAAATCTGTAAGAAAAGATCTTGACCATAGCTCGTGTAAAAATTGAATGGAAACATCATCAATTGTCTCACTTTCCTTTGGTGGTGGAAGAAATCCAAGTGCCTCCCACAACTTAGTAACATAAAAACTATAAAATTCAGAACCCTCACAAAAAAGGGAGAAGCTGTGAAGAAAGAAGTCCCACATCCGTGGGAACTTCAATTGGGGGCTCTCCTCCTTCCTATAAAAGGAGCCCCTCCCCCCTTATTTCAAACATCCCAAATCTCTCCTTCTTTCTCTTTTACTTTCCTAGTATTGGTAATTTCCAATTGTAAAGGAAAGAATAGTCATTATAAAATTTCCATTTTTGCCTATTGTCAGAGTTATTTTTCTCGTCTCTATTTTAGTTGTGTGTATTTATGCTGGTACTCTGATCCTAACAGTGGTATCAGAGTTGCGTTCGAGTTCCGTTGCGCGTCACTAGAATAGTGTTGGTAAAATTCTGAGTATGCTCTGTGGTTGCAGTTTAATCTGATCTTCCACATCAGAAAGGAGTTGTTACTGGAAAAGGTGTGGTAGTGTGAAAGTACTATTGAGGAAAGTTCTGGCTAGGAAAGACTTGGTACTTAAGCGTGTCCATTAGTGACCCACCTCTCTTTCCTGGGAACCTACTTGGTGTACTGGTTCACGGTTTACTACTATTGTTCCGGTAGACAATACTATTTATAAGTGATAGTTGCATAAGTCTGTATACAACCATGGCAGCAAAGTACGAGATAGAGAAGTTCAACGGGAACAATTTCTCGTTGTGGAAATTGAAGATGAAGGCAATCTTGAGAAAGGACAATTGCGCAGAAGCAATTGAGGGAAAACCTGCAGAAATGACGGATAAAGATTGGAAGAAAATTGACGGCAACGCTATTGCAAATTTACACTTGGCAATGGCAGACTCAGTTCTATCCAGTGTTGCGGAGAAAGATTCTGCAAAGGAGATTTGGGATGCCCTCATTAAATTATATGAGGTGAAGTCACTTCACACAAGGATATTCCTGAAGAGGAAACTCTATACTCTTCGGATGAGTGAGTCCACATCGGTGACGGACCACATCAACCAACTGAACACCTTGTTTGCCCAATTAGCAGCAGCAAATTTCAACATAGTTGAGAATGAGCGTGCGGAGCTCTTACTTCAGAGCTTGCCAGACTCGTATGATCAACTCATCATCAACATTACAAATAATAATATTGAAGGACAACTACACTTTGACGATGTTGCCGGAGCTATTCTAGAAGAAGAATCCAGGCGAATGAATAAGGTAGAAAGTTCTAAACAAGCAGAAGTTTTGACGATGATGAGAGGAAGATCAGCGGAACGTGGCTCAAGTGGGAGTCAAGATCATGGCAGATCTAGCTCTCGAAACAAGAAGACTTTCAAATTTAAATGCTACTACTGTGGCAAGAAAGGGCACACGAAGAAAGAGTGTTGGAAGAGGAAGAATGAAGAATCAACCTCACAAGGTTGCATTGCGAGTACTTCAGAGGAAGGAGTAATTCTGGTAAGCGAAGCAGCAATCAGCTCTAATGGCGGAAACGAATTTCATGACAAGTGGATAATGGATTCAGGTGCAACTTGGCATATGACCCCACACCGAGATTGGTTTCAAACCTACAAGCCTATCTCAGGTGGATCCGTGTTCATGGGAAATGACCATGCATTGGAGATTGCTGGAGTTGGTACTGTCAAATTAAAAATGTATGACGGTACTATTCGCACAATCCAAGAAGTACGACATGTGAAGGACTTGAAGAAAAATATATTGTCTATAGGGCAATTGGATGACCTCGGCTGCAAGATCCATGTTGAAGGAGGAATCTTAAAGGCAGTGAGGGGAAACATAGTTGTCATGAAAGCAGAGAAAATCATGGCAAACTTGTATGTACTTATGGGAGACACCTTGCAAGAAAATCATGCAACAACTGCGTCGACAAGCCAAGAAGAAGCGGCGATAACATGGCACTGTAGACTTGGACATATGTCAGAGCGAGGTCTGCAGATTCTTGCGGAACGTGATCTCATACCTGGGCTCAAGAAGGTCGATTTACCCTTCTGTGAGCATTGTGTGACAAGCAAACAACACAGGTTGAAGTTTGCAAGAACCACCACAAGGAGTAAGCAAACTTTGGACTTGATCCATTCTGATGTCTGGGAATCACCGGAATTATCTCTCGGAGGAGCAAAATATTTTGTGTCGTTCATCGATGACTACTCGAGGAGATTATGGGTATACCCTATCAAGAAGAAGTCTGAAGTATTTGCGCGGTTCAAAGACTTCAAAGCACAAGTAGAACTTGAGACCGGAAGGAGAATCAAGTGTTTGAGGACGGACAATGGAGGAGAATATGTAGATGGAGATTTTCTAGCATTCTGCAAGCAAGAAGGAATTGTGAGACAATTTTACTGTTCCACACACGCCTCGCAGAATGGTGTAGCAGAGCGGATGAATAGAACTCTTCTAGAGAGAACCAGAGCTATGCTGCAAACTGCAGGCATAACAAAGTCTTTCTGGGCAGAAGCCGTGAATACTGCCTGTTACTTGATAAATCGGTCTCCATCAACAGCAATTGGGTTGAAAACTCCAATGGAAATGTGGAGTGGAAAATCAACCGATTATTCTTCCTTACATGTGTTTGGTTGTCCCGCGTACGTGATGTACAACACCCAAGAAAGGACGAAGTTGGATCCAAAATCCAGGAAATGCATCTTCTTGGGATATGCTGACAATGTGAAGGGGTATCGCTTGTGGGATCCCACTGCCCACAAAGTTATTGTTAGCAGAGATGTCGTCTTTGCAGAAAATGAACTGCAAAGCAAGCAGATAAATGACAGCTCGGAAAAGGACAAGACTATAGTACAGATAGAGAAGAAGACTTCGGAACATTCCTCTGAGTTAGAGGAGGAGCATGAAGAACATGAGCCAAATGAGGTGGAAGAAGGAGAACTCCGACGATCAACAAGAGAAAGAGTCAGACCATCTTGGCATTCACAATATGTGATGGCAAGTCATGATGCGTATTGTCTCCTAAGTGAAGAAGGAGAACCTTCAACTTTTCAAGAGGCCGTGAGTGGTTCAGAAGCTCCTCTATGGATGGCTGCTATGGAAGAAGAAATTGAAGCTCTTCATAAAAACAAGACATGGCATCTTGTGGAACTTCCAAAAGGTCGCAGAGCCATTGGTTGCAAATGGGTCTATAAGATCAAGAGAGATGCCAATGATCAAGTAGAAAGATATCGTGCTAGACTGGTGGTAAAAGGATATGCTCAGAAAGAAGGCATTGATTTCAACGAGATATTCTCACCAGTTGTTAGATTGACAACAATCAGAATTGTCCTGGCGATGTGTGCTGCATTTGATTTACATCTTGAGCAATTGGATGTAAAAACTGCTTTTCTTCATGGAGAACTTGAAGAGGAAATATATATGCTCCAACCAGAAGGCTTCAAAGAGCAAGAAAACTTGGTTTGCAGGTTGAACAAATCTCTATACGGTCTAAAGCAGGCGCCAAGGTGTTGGTATAAGAGATTTGATTCCTTCATTATTAGCCTCGGATACTACGGACTAAGTTCGGACCATTGTACTTACCACAATAGGTTTGAAGAAAATGATTTTATCATATTGCTGTTGTATGTGGATGACATGTTGGTGGTAGGCCCTAACAAAGCTCGAATCCAAGAATTGAAGGCACAATTGGCTAGGGAGTTTGATATGAAGGACTTGGGACCAGCAAACAAGATTTTAGGGATGCAAATTCACCGAGACAGAAAAGATAGGAAGATTTGGCTTTCTCAAAAGAATTATTTACTTAAGATCTTGCGGCGCTTCAACATGCAAGATTGCAAGCCAATTTCTACCCCACTTCCTATCAACTGTAAGTTATCCTCAAGTATGAGTCCTAGCAGGTGAAGCGGAGAGGATCGAAATGTCTCGAGTACCGTATGCATCAGCGAGTGGGAAGTCTTATGTATGCCATGATTTGTACAAGACCGGACATTGCACAAGCAGTGGGAGTGGTTAGTAGATTCATGGGGAATCCTGGTGGAGAACATTGGCAAAATGTGAAGAGGGTCCTTAGGTATATAAATGGAACCTCAAATGTTGCATTATGTTATGGAGGATCAGAAGCAGTTGTCAGAGGCTATGTAGATTCGGATTTTGCAGGTGATCTGGATAAAAGGAAGTCTACTACTGGTTATGTGTTTACCATCAATGGAGGGGCAGTAAGTTGGTTATCCAAGTTACAAGATGTGGTAGCTCTGTCTACTACGGAAGCTGAATACATGGCTGTCACCCAAGCATGTAAAGAAGCTATCTGGATTAAAAGAATAATGGGGGAACTTGGTCACAAGCAACAACAAATTGTTGTGTACTGTGATAGTCAAAGTGCCTTACACATTGCAAGGAATCCAGCCTTTCATTCGAGGACAAAACACATAGGAATAAGATATCATTTTGTTCGAGAAGTAGTAGAAGAAGGAAGTGTAGATTTACAGAAGATCCACACTGAGAAGAACCTAGCAGATGTAATGACAAAGCCGGTTAATGCTGACAAGTTTATATGGAGTCGATCCCTCTATGGCCTATCGGAAGCATAAGCAACATGGATGTGAGAGAAGAAGACATAGTGTGAAGATTTGATTAATTTCATCAAAATCTTCAAGTGGGAGATTGTGAAGAAAGAAGTCCCACATCCGTGGGAACTTCAATTGGGGGCTCTCCTCCTTCCTATAAAAGGAGCCCCTCCCCCCTTATTTCATACATCCCAAATCTCTCCTTCTTTCTCTTTTACTTTCCTAGTATTGGTAATTTCCAATTGTAAAGGAAAGAATAGTCATTATAAAATTTCCATTTTTGCCTATTGTCAGAGTTATTTTTCTCGTCTCTATTTTAGTTGTGTGTATTTATGCTGGTACTCTGATCCTAACAGAAGCAAACAAAACAAGGTTTCAAATATGAAGGCAGTTGATTGTAACTTATTTCAAGAGCAGGCAAAATGTCTTTTTCTTTTTGTGGCAAATTCCAAATCTTATCGTCCCTCACAGACTCCCATTTTCTTTTATCAACCACAGAGACTAGTGAACTCCCTAAAGTTTTCACTGCCAAAGGTATCCCTCCACATTTGTTCACAATTTCTTTCCCAATCTCCAACAATTGTGGATATCTCATCTCTTTCCTTTCTTTAAAAGCCGTTTTGACAAATAGAGAGAAGGAATCATCTTCAGAAAGACGTTCTAGAAGGTAAGAGTTAGAGGATTTGGTGCGCGTCAGGGTAGCTGTTAAGTGGCTACGAGTAGTCACTAAGATTTTACACCCTTCAACGCCTACATCTATTATTTCCTTCAACTCATCCCATCTAGCATGATCCTCGTTCCACACGTCATCCAGCACAAGCAAGAACTTCTGACGTTGAAGTGTATTTCTCAAACGATTTTGAAGCTGCTCGGTCTCAAAATTTTTGAAATTTTCATTACTTGGGTTTAGAGCAGAATTGAGGATCTTAATAAGCACATTTCTAAGTTCAAAATCACCAGAGACACACACCCACATCTTCAATGGGAAACATTCGTCAATGGTGGTGTCATTGAACACCAGCTTTGCGAGTGTGGTCTTTCCCAAACCACCGAATCCTTCAATGGAAATAACGGAGACACTTTTGTCATGACCATCATCATGTTGTAGCAAAAGCTCTAGTATTTTCTGTTTTTCACGTTCTCTTCCTATGACATTGGAAGGGATTACATGGGAATAAGTAGTATCCGTCACATGCACGACGCGTGTATCTTGGTCAATGATTTGAAGGCCAAACATGTTCCTGTCAGCTGCAACTTTCTCCAACCTCTCCTTGATGTCTTTCATCTCATGTGCCATTCTAAGACGGTAAATGAGAGGATTACAAGTTGAGAAGAAACGACGTACCTTCCTTCTGAGGCTACCATGAGTGTTGACAACGTGCTTCCGCAACGCTTCACACTCAAAATCATCAACTATGTCTTCGGCGTCGGAGAACACTTGCTTAATCTGTCTCAGCCATTCACTCAATGCATTGTTATGCGGCTTCTTCTGCTCAGCATCTAACAGGAAAGCTTTGATGAGTGACATAGTTGCTTTCATCTGTTGTAGCTCGCGGTGCACACCCAGAGTCAAAGAAGCTTCTTCAACGGCACGAGAAGCAAGCTTCCCTATGAGCCATGATTAGTTTCAGGGAGATAGCTGGGAATGCAACGCTGCAACGAGAACTTGGTTTAGTTTCAATGCTTTCATGTCATTATTTTATATCTATCAAGTGAAGATTTGACTGGGGAAATAAATGCATATACATGTGTAGTTGGATCATAAATTGTATGGACTGAAGTATCATATCATCTTTCCTTACAATTTAGAAGGGTAGTTTAATATATACATCAATCATAAATAGATATGGTGTATTTTTTTCAAAAACTTAAATATAAACAAAATTAGTTATTTTATACTAATTTTTTGAATTTAGTTACTATCATTAATTTTATTAATAATATTTAAAACATATCTCTTTTTAAGTTATCTTATATTGGAATTTAATATATTAAAAATGGAATCTCAATTGATAGAATAATGAATATTTTTTGAAATTATGTTATTTAAATAAGTTTCAAGTTTACAAATGATAAATCATAAATTAAAAATTTTGGTTTAAATTTATTAATCTATCCCGAAAAGTATACTGTTAATTGTCCATTTTAATGTGTCATGCTATTGAGAATGTAATATGTATTAAAGCTATTCTGTTACATGTACTAATAAAATACGTCTGAAAAATATATTGTTGCAATATTTGGTCTCTAAATATCATTGTTGGATGTAAAAGTTGTGGTGGAGAGTTAAAAGTAGCAAAATATCCACGACATGTACGTCTGCATCATAAATAATTGTGTTTTTATTTTATGTATGACTCTGATTTGCACTACTCGAGTAATAGCATTAGGTTGTGAATAATTAATGACACTGGAGTAGAATGGGTTCAAACTTTCCTTCACTTTCGCAATAGATTTGAGTTGAGTTGAACGGGTACTGACATGAAACTCAAGATGCAAATTCCTTTGAATAATTAGAACAAAATCATTCTCTTCAATTAAATGATTATTTCGTAAGGAATTAACGATCCTAATCCATCAACAATTTAGATACATATGTTGAAGATCTTCCAATGGAGATTACATTTAAAAAAAATGCAGATATAGTTCGCTCTTTCTTTGCTAAAATTTCATCTATATACAAACATGGTCTTTCATATACATATATACATGTGTATGCATGTGGAGTAACAAATATAATTTCAAGTAAAAACAATCATTTGAGAAAACTATCCCTAGAGGGAGAAATCCCTGAAAGTACTCAATAATGGGTATCTCTTCAATGTGGCTTCTGCTTTGCACGTTAATTAGAATCAGAATACCAAAACTCACAATGGTTTAGTAACAGCATGGAATTACTGGAGCGAAAGGGTTTTCAGTGAGGAAGCTCCAAGGTCCTGACGCAGTACCAATCCTGCATACCAAAGTTCATAAATGTTTACATCTTTTAATCTAAACGTCATACACATGGTTTCGGAATTTGTTATGTTTATAATTTTGTTGGATTTCTTTTTTTTTTTTTTTTAAAGAATAGTAGTCTCAAAAAAAATAAAGGGTGTATCCTAAATTATTGCTCAGGGATGTCTTTTATGTGTGGTAAAAGTTACCTCCAAAACCCAGCAAATATCCTTAGAGCCATGTAAATAGACAACGCAATCCAGATACCAGTAAAGCCAAAGCTTGAGGACAGCACATACAGACTCAATATGCTCACCAATGCCACCATAATCTGGGAGTAACAACAAGTACATAAGCCATAATGAAGAAAACTGATTCACAGCAGAAAGGAGGAGTTGGGGGCTGGATAAACATTGCAATAACTCTTTCAAAGTACAAATATAAAGAGAATATAAATGAATTAACTTTTTTTTTTCTCCTTGTTTTCAAAGGCAAAAGGTTGATCAGTATTAATGAATCATGAACACAATCCAAGATACTTGCTTGAGTCTGCAGAAGAATCAATTTTCCTAATTAACTTACCATTGAGTAAGCGGAGTATGTGAAATCTGATGCCCCATAGTTGATTCCATCAAAAACAAATGCCAAAGCATTGATGGGTTGAGTGGCAGCAACATACTAACCAAGCATTCATCAAGTAAAAGAGAGGAAAACAGATGAGCGTCTATAGGAAATCAATATATTGTTAGGCAGAGATAGTGCTACTATTTATATGTCGTATTGATATTACTTACTGGAATGCCAATGCCGATAAGCTGCAGAACATGTTTGTCATTTGTAAATAACTTAGAACCAAAGGGAAGTAGACTCAAAAGAAGGAGTGAGAGCACCAGCCCAAGAATCAAGCCAAGCTGCATGATAAAATTACTCAAGACAGGTGCATTAAGAGAATGAATAGCTAAATAAACAATAGTACATTAACAAGTTGAAATACCTGAAGCACACGTGAGGCAGATTCGATAACCTTTTTGTAATCCTTTTTAGCAAATTCACTTGCAATAATAGCCTGAAAAGAATCTCATTATTGTCTATATTGGCTTGAATGTATATAAGGAACTTATTTTTAGTAAATAAAATACACGGGAATGCGTGAAAATTAATTGTAAAATTAATGAACCATAAAAATCTTCAAAGCTACCTTTTGATTTTACTGTTATAGCTATGTTTGCATGTTTCAAAATATTTGTTTGTCAGTGGTAACGTATGGCCAAGTAAATATGAATTTAGTTTGATTTTGAACAAATTTGTACTTTTAATGATATTAAGTACAGGATCTTTGGCCTACAATATGATGATGAACTACCATTTGTCATGCATTCTCCATAAAATATGAATCAAAGTATTGAGAATGGTATAGTTATGCAAGAAATGCAAAAATTTCTCTGTTTCTCTTCTCCATTCTTCTCTTTTTTCATGTTCTGCTTCTATTTTATGGTTTTATGGTATAAACTGTCTTCGTTAAAAATTAATGATGATTCTGACGCCAATGCAACATACGAGTTTGTGGAAACTCATTAAATGCGAACAATAAGAATTTTGTATACGCTTTAAACAGGCATGACAATAGAAGATCCAATTAGCAGTTTCATAGTGTCTTCCTGGCGCATGCCGAGTGTTGTTTGACACAAGTCGCAACTAGACAGAAAAATGTCTGATAGCAATTAATAATAGTTTGCAATCACTGATAAATCCACTAAAATCTTGTACATATTTGATGCCAGACTCTTCATCATTAACCATAGCAGGGTATTTATTTTGGAAAATTTAGTGCTTGCCTTCGCTTCCTTTGTATTTATTGATTGATGCATTCCCTTCGTATTTATTCAAACTAGCTTTTAAAATAGGTATATGGATTTATTCAAACAAGCCACTAGGAAGTCAACTTATATTAATCTTGAGAATTATAGGTAGGTGTGTACATTTTACCCTATACATGTGCTTAGATATTCTTATCTTGTGTCTTAGAAGCCCCATGGGCAAATCCTAAAAGGATACTTGCACGCTGTGCACATTTACCCTCCCCATACCTAACCAGGTAGAGCCTCATGCATTCGTTCATATCTTTTTGTTAATGTTACAACATAAAATCAATTGGCAAAATGTGGAGCCATACCTAACCAGGTGGAGCCTCATGCATTCATTCATATCTTTTTGTTAATGTTCCAACATAAAACCAATTGGCAATATGTGGAGTAGCCTAACATGTATTTAAACCATACAAAATAATATGAGGTAGGCGATATGAGACTTCCAACACTTTCATATATAGTAAAATATTTTCACTTTAAAGCAGATAGAAATTCTTCATTCCATCCATGTAGGTTGCAAAAGTTATATTTTCCTAAAAAATCAGTTTCTTACTTGTCCAGCAATAGCCAATCCATCGGCAAGCAAAGAGGTTGCCATCCAGATCTGTAAGCAGATTTGAAATGCGGCCATTGTTGTTGATCCTTGCCTCGCTGCTAGGGATGCAGACAAGGTCACACAGAAAGTCACAGCTGCAACTTTAATCAATAACAAAAAACCTGCAACCAAGGGAAGAAAACTGAGTTAGAAGCTTGTCCTTAAGAATTGGTCAAACATATTTACGCAAGACTACAAGAGATTAATCAAATTGAAGAAGTAGGAGAATAATGTTTTGGAACCTCAGAATACTGTTTCTTTCCCTGAAATTTACAACAAAAGAAAAGGAAGCTGTTCATATTCAGATCAGACAGCCCAATGAATAGGAGTCTTGAATTTATCTTGTCATTTTATGTTTAACCATGATAGGAGGTGTTGCAACATCCTATCTATTTTTCAAATTTAGCCATTTTTGTTTTGTGATTTTTTTTGTCCAAGAAAAAGGAACATTCAAAATTAACATAGATTTTTGAACTCAATCAAAGTTTCAGTTTCACTCTTAATTGTAAACATAAAGGCAGAAATACAGTTTTTAGAAAAAGAGAACAAAAAATCGACACATTACAGAATTATTAAACGAGAACTGTCAGATAAGTTTCTGAAGTTAGCAACTGAAATGAAGACTACACAAGAAAAGCATAATTAAGTAAATTGTTATCGGATAGAGAAGTGTTTCTGCAGATCATTTTTTAAAGCCTCTTTAGATAAAAACAACATGCATGTTCATCTGTTTAATTATAAGAAATTAGGAAGCAGGAGATTCTAAAAGTACAGAAGGTGTAGATAAAAATCATAACCATTTTTCAGAATCTTCCCAAATTGAAAGTCTTGCATTCTTGGAGGCAGAAGAACAACTTGTTTCATCAAACTCCACAATAGCATTATGGCTATCAAGTACCTATTTAGTCATGTAACCAGCAAGTGAAATGAGAAACAAGAGTGAAATGTGACTTCAGTTGGAATATCTTGTCTGTGATGATATATCCTTAATCATAAACGAATCTCGAAGGTGAACTTACTGGGAGAAAATGTGGGCAATGGCTGCCCCACTGACTCCCAACCGCACTACGAACATAAGTAATGGATCTAAAAGGATATTTGTTGCATCTCCCATTACTGCACTCAAATTTCACAAGTTACTGAATGAGAATAAGGTATTGTTAATTTTGTGTTTAGAAGTAAATTTAATTGATCTCCACTAATCAACTAGTCTGTATCTATATCTGATTCAAGAAATTTGATTTGATATACATAAAACAACATACAGAAAATACAAAAGTACTAATTTATTTTTTACTTAAAGGATGGATAAACAACTTTTCATGTCAGAACTTTTTCTCTCCCTTTCATATCGTCACTGTTGTTGATTGGGATGTGGAGAACCAATTGGAACTTCGACCATAAATATAAACTCAACAAATATTTTTGTTGCAGTCCTATCTAGGAAGATACCTAACTCGGGAAATGACAATCTCTCTGATGGTTTATCCAGAAACAGGAAATATTAACTACCGATTAACTCAGATCTAGCATCATCATAATGAACTGGATAGAGATAGTGATCCATTGTAAAGAAATCATGAAGTACCTGTAGCATATAAGGGAGTTTTTGTATCTTTGATTCCACGAAAAACTCCTTGAATTGCCATAGAAATAATAACTGCAGGTGCACCGAATGATCTCAATGTCAAGTATTGTTGGGCTGGTTTGAACATAGGAGAATTCTGCATGAAAAATAACATGGCACTCATTTAAAGTCTTAAAATATTTCGAGCAGCTATAAATAAAAATCCAAAATTAAAGTTACCTCAAACAATTATAAAAGGGTTAATGGTATTTTTAGTTCCTAAATTTTAAAACCATAAGTTTTCGTTGCTAAAGTTTTGGAGTAGCCACACTTCAGTCTCTAAAACTAACACTGTAGAGGAAAAAAACTTATGGGTCTAAAGTGGCATTTAAAGACATAGGGATGAAAAGATGTGGTTTTGAAAGTCAGGGACTAAAACCAAAGATGACTCACTTTCTAGGCACTAAAAACATCTTTTGACACAATATTCGGTCGGCCTAAGTGATGTGAAAGATGGATTTATCTCATACTGAAGTTAACATACATTTCATGGTTTGTCCAGAAAGTACTCACAGAATCAACGCCCATGTAATTCAGCATTGGTTTAGCTGTAAAAATGAGAAAGAGAGTTTGTAGGACCCCAAGCACACCGCCAATAACTATTCCTGATGATGCTGATGGAATATAGCTTTTGCCATGGTGTCGTGTAGAATTTTTATCAACATTTGTCGATAAAATGATGCCTTCAAAATGTAAATAAGAAATAAAATTAATTTTAGAGTAAATCAGAAAAGCTTTGGCGATGAATAAAATTGTCTTGAAGGTTATTTCACTCAATTGAATGAACCGTAAAATACAATTTGAGAAATTTTAATGTTTTTTTTTATCCTTGACAAAACGTATATACCACCTTTCTCTGCTTGGTCGTGTACATCCACCAATACACTCCTATTGACAACAGATTCCTCAAGCAGAATTTCTTTTTCTGACTGATGATTTCGTTCATCAACCGCATCTTCCTCAGCAACCAAAGAGGTTGTAACGCTAACTAATGGAATTATAGTAATTTTTGAGATTTGATTGAAAATGGCAATGGCGACTCCCACAGCAGCAAGCTCCACAGGACCTACAAAACAGCATTTCATAATGCAGTCAAATCACAAGCTAATGACTGGAAAGTGGACAAAATATTTATGAAAGGGGAATTCTTGCAGTAAACACTATAGATCTAACAGTTCATGGAAAATATTTAGCATTGTTTCATCTGCAATGGGATAAGTCTTTTGCTGTTATTATTGTTCCATCTCTTCAATTATTTAGAAACACTATACAGGACAGAGAGTGAAGAGAAGTTTTAAGACAAGAAACATAGTTATTACATTGCCCCTCAATCTCCAGAACATGTCCTACGTTTTAGATTTCAAGTCTATGTCTGGTGAAAACGTTAACATTATCACCTTTCACATAGTTTCAGCACTGTTTAGTTTACCCCGTGTCCTCTTCATCATCAGGATTCATAATATAACAAAAACAACAAAAGCCTTATCCAACTAGGTGAGGTCGGATCACAGACTCTATCTGGATTCACAACGTGGGTACCTAAATTTTTCTTCAAAATATGAAACTTCATAAGGTCAAATCTCCAACCAATGTCTTATTGTAATCATAAAAATAGACTTCGGACACAACTTGTGCGTATGAAAAGCGACAATCCCCAAACAGATAGCATTATTAGTCAGCAGCAAACATGGTAATTTGATAAATATTCACAAAAGTCTATTGTATCAGTCTACCAGTTTTCTAGGAAAATGCAAGTCAAACCTATGTGCCCGATGAATGCAGTATCAATTAGAGAAGCAATAGGATCTGCTGCCAAAGCCAGAGTAGTAGGGAGTGAAATATGCAGTATTTCCAAGCCTAATTCGTCATCTGCTAGAGCATTCCTGGAAGCATAAAATAACATGGTACCTTCAATTATCACGAATTTAATATCTACCACAACTAGTAAAACAAGGAAAACTTCATCCAAGTCATAAAACAGTGCAGAGCTAAAGAAATATAGCTGATCAATTAAAAGAAAAAATACAATGCAAGCAATAAACTGTACCTTATGCCAGAAAATAGCATTAAAAGGGGCATGATTCCTGAGAACAACTTCCTCTCTAAACAAAGGAATTTTCAAACACAGGTTTACCTCCTTTCTTCCAGTATTCAGATCAACCAAGAACAATGAAAACTAGAAACAGACAAAAAACACATCATGAGGAATTGAGACACCAAAGATAAAAAAGTAATATTGAAAGGTTTCATGAATCCATACTTCTTTTTCTTAACCCAATAAAGGAAGCAGCATCCTTGAAGCAAAGGAGCAAATATCATTTAATGCAATACGAAAAAGAAAATCAACTTCAAATGATGAACAGGTTGTATCTTTTGGCACACTCGGTAGAAGCCTCCCTCAGTTGTGCAAAACCCAGATTATTCAAAGTTTAATGAATATTATATTGTAACTATTACAATGCAAGATAAATATTTAAAACATATATATTATAAATTTGTAAATCATACAATCATAAATAAATATCTTTAAATATAAATTTTATTTTGCAATTATTTATTAAATGTAATATTAATATAATGCAATAAATATATTATTATTTGAAAATTAATTCAATGTGGACTAAATTAACATTTCAATTGTTTTTCAATGGTCAAATGGAGAAACTACTCAAATAATATTGTTAATGTCAAGTTTTAACAATGACACTTAGTTATTTTAGTAGAGACAAAAGAGTGATGTTGGTCAAACACACTTTGATGTAATCAGCACAGAATAAAATATCTCTAATTTTACAAAAAGTGATTCTTATGAATGAATATTTTAATAAGTAGGTCACATTTAAGAAAATGAAAAAAAAATCAAATATTAGATATAAAATTAACATAATTAAAAAAAATTAAAGGTTAAATAGAGTTACTATTCCAGGACAATAAAACTAAAACCTTATTCTAAATAAAAGGTATTTTTTTTGTTTTTTAACGACAGTCATAAATTCTGTGTGTAGTAAAAACATGAATTTGCTGGGTTAACCAACGTTAAAAAAAAATTGTATTGATACACCACACAGAAACATATATATATATATATATATATATATATATATATATAATCAATATAATTCTTTGTAAGAAAATGAATTGAAAAGTTGTATGTAGTGTCAACACGAACAGTATAAACTGACACAAAACAGATAATATTTTGAATTTTATTTAAACAATTTTAATATTTTAAAAAATTTAATTTATGTGAATATCTATAAATGACATTCATATTGTAATAAAACTATATAAAATAAGTTTTGAAATGAAAATTTGAGGAATTTTAAAAAATATACTCTAATCCATTATAAACTATAATATACGAATATATAAAAATTTGTATTTCTATGAAAACGTTAGTTTAATATATAAATAATAAATAATTTAAAATATTTTGTGAATATATGGTTATGAAAAAAAATTATTAATAACTAGAAAATAAATGCGTTAAAGTGTTGGTGTCTCTATATTTTTTATATAATTAATTTTTTAATATTATTTTAAATTTGTTTCTTTTCTCTTTTTTAAATATATTTACTTCTTTTCTCTTTTTCATATTTTTATTATTTTTTAAATATATAAAGCATCATAACTATTTTTTCACTCAATCCTAACACTTCTAATATACTAATAATAATAAACATATAAATATAATAATAAACATATTTTATTTTAATGTAGTATAAATAATGTAATATAAGAATAAATTTATTAATTTTCGTATTGTGAGAACTCATCCTAAAAAATATTTGGAATAATAAGTTTTAACCTAAATAATTAATATTGTGTTTGTTTATGCAATTATTATTTATTGATCAAGAAATATTTTTCAGAAACTAACAAAGAAAAGTCTTAGAACATATTTTATGAGAGAAAAACTAATATGAAATTTTAGTATTTATAATAAGAAAATAATTTTTTAATCTTACTACAATAATAACATAGTCAAATATAGTTTTTGCTTACCTAATAAGTATCAATGAAGGATTGATTCCTCTTCATATATAAATTACTTTCTTCCTCCCATACTTAGATTTATTGACATTGTTGACCTCCAGCTGAAGTATTGAATGAAAAAGCAAGAGTTAATTAGAAGAATGAAATTCAAGTAAAATTGTCCAAACCGTCTCATTTTTATAGAAATCATCATGAATTGGATAAAAAGATAAAGAATTAAATTTTTGATGAAATTGTTGATTACCAAATAACAAGAAAAATGTTAGTATGCATTATTTGTTTGGATAGATCCTCCCAAGTAATTGTCTTCCCCTTGGTTTGGAATTCTGGTGGTAACTCCTTTTCATGCTGATTAAGATCTGGGTTTGTGGACCACATCATAGGCATTCACATTGTGTTCAATTGATGAAAATTTCTAAAGCTATGCCCTGTTAAATCATTTTGAAAAAGATAATGAATTTTGTGTCAAGGAATCGAGCAAAAATTTTATAAGTAGAAGAAATTTACAAAGATAAAGAAAAGAACTTTTGTCTCACCAATTCTAATCAAGAAACCTTCAACCCTTTGCAAGAGGATATCTTAGAGGCCTTCAACCCTCCCATAGGTAAGATAAATGGAACTTGTTTGTTGCCATATTCTATGAATTCTATGATGGTATAAGAACCTCATTTCTATGCCTTGGTGACAATGAGAAGTGATTTTGACTAAGAGAAACAATGTTGGAAAGGGTATTTGGTGGAATATCTAAAAGGGTCAAACCATATGTAAGTGAGGTTGTGTTTGAAAACAATTGAATGAGTGGGTAGAGTAGTTTTGCATTAGGGTTCATTCTCTTTCATTGCAATAGAATGCATGCAAAATAAACAAATTGTGTGATTAGGAGAAAATTGAGGTATTTACGTAGCATTAATGGTGCTGTTTTGCTTCATCTAATTGTGAGTGCAATTCTTTTTTTACTAAAAATTACACTGACTGATAAAAAACTTTAATGGGTTTCGTCTCATCACATTTCAATGTTAATTTAATTTTTTTTCACATACATTATCCGTATAAAAATTTATATTAATCTTGTTATCATTTTATATAAATGAAAAATTAACCTAACATATATATTTTAAAATATAATAAAATTTGAATCATTTGATTAGTTTTTTATAATTGGATGATTTAATTAAAAAGTCAATTTTGATTATAATAATTTATTGAAGTTATGTTGATTCTCTAGTCATCTTCTTCTAAAGAAAAAATCATTCTCTTTGATGAAATAGTTAACAATCAAATTACTTAACTAATTTTTCATTTCTAGTCAATGTGGAACTTTAACTCCCACTTAAATTCTCAACGTTAACAATATTGGTCCTTTGTATATTATCTAGTCCCAAGCATGGGATCAACAATACTCCTTTGCATATCCTTATCCATCAACCATTTTGGTATATATGTTAAAGGATATTCAAATTGAAACCAAAAACCATAGGCAGTAGTACTGGTACTCCATGATGAGAGTATCTCTTCAATGCTGCTTACGCTGTGGACATGAGAATCAGTGCTAAACCCGCAATGGTTTAGTGAAAACATGGAACTCTGAAGCAAGGCATAGTTTTCCTTAAGGAAGCTTCAAGGTATTGATCCAGCAACATTCCTACAAAACAAAGTTCATAAATATTACATTTTTTAAGTTTTAATCCCCTGAAATACACAGGGTTCCATAATTTGTTATGGATCTATTTTTATTGAAAGGAAATTTGGTCACATAAGAAGTGAAGGAAAAATATCTGCTAAAGTATATACCCTTTTGTGTCGTAAAAGAAGTTATCTCCAAAATCCTGCAAATACCCTAGAGTAGACAATGCAACTGTCATAACAGTACATCAAAGGTTTGAGGACAGCATGTATAAACTCAACATGTTCATGTAAAAATTATATTTTAAGAATAAATTTCTTACTTGTCCGTAAACAGATAACCCATCAGCAAGAAAAGAGCTTTCCATCGAAATCTGTATCCGGATGTGGACAAGATCACATATTAAGTCACAGCTCCAACTTTAGCAGAAATTACAAACAGAAAAAACCAGAGTTAGAATGTTGTCCTAAAATATATATGAAAGATATTTTCAGAACATTATGTGTCTTTGTCTATTCGCTTACAGCTATGTAACAAAAGAAAAACTATGACTTGAATTTAATCACTTGATTATCAAACGGAAGTCAATATAAGAAAAGATAAAACAGAGTCCAAAATTATAACTCCCTAAAGTTCTTCATATTTCACAAAATTAAAACCATGGAAGTGGATAAAAATACCCTTTTCCATATGGAAACAGGTCATGGTCATTATGCTAATGAGGACCATTTATTAATTAACTGTACAGGACATTGCTGGTATATAACATGATATGAACAGCAGAAAATCCCTTTCTTTCTAAATAGAAAAAGAAAGTTGTCTAAAAGAACAATCTATTATGGAAACCAGAAAGTGAAAGTTAATACCTTTAACTTTTTTAATGTGTTATCCGGAGATCCTTCTACACTTCTGGGTCACCAATGATAACTTGCTTGATGTGCGATATTTTGTGCCAATCCAGTCCAACTCCTGGCTGACATCTTTTGCATAATTGAGGACTATCATTAATTTCCAAATGTTCTAGGTTTCGAAGGTGATGCATGGTATCGGGGAGTGAGATCAACTTTGGACAGTGTTCAATTATAAGTAATTTTAGACAGGTCAAAGTTGACAGCCACTCGGGAAGCTCCTCAAGATTGTTGCAGTCAACAATTAACAAGGAATGTAAAGTGTTCACAGATCCTTGCAACCACAGAGGCAAAGTGACCAATTGTGGCAAACTTTGAAAAACAAGTAACTTTAACCTTGAATCAGGAATGGAATTAACGTTGCTGAGGCCCATTGACAATTCCATCTTACTGCATTTGAAGATAACCAAACTCTCTAAATTTGTAATGACATGAAACGACAAAGACTTTAAACTACCACAACCAGAAAAATGTAAAAACTTAAGACTACTAGGTTGTATAGCTTGGAACAATGACTCCAAATTATCACAAGAATAGAGTTCTATTGTTTCTATAGAAGCCAAATTTGAAATCTCCTTGTCAGGGAAATCTGGTTGTCTTGTGGTTACAAGCAGCCGACGAAGGCTGATTAATTTTCTTATTCCTTTGGGCAATTCTTGCAGCTTTATGCAACCTCTGAGGTCCAAAGTTTGCAAATTCTGGAGTTTGCACACTGAATCCGGAAGTTCCTTAAGTTCTTGATTACCTGAAAGATTGAGATATCTTAAATGTTTCAACTTTCCAATGCAGCGAGGCAAAGTCTCATACTTAGAGTAACTTAAGTCTAAAACTCTCAGGTATTTGCACCTTGACAACAAGTTATTCAAGAAACCATCATTGGTAGCTTCCATAGGAAAAATTATAGTTCTTAGACCTGTGGGAACGAGATCTTGGCGAAGCATATCATTTTCAATGAATGACAAATGTTGGGCATGCTCAGATATACCAGAACCGTGAGGATACAATATTTGAAACTCACCTTTGGCAACATAGACTGCAAGATTTCGGACTAAATCATGTAATTTGAATCTGCAAGCACTCCCCATGTCAAGAAAATCTGTGAGAAAAGATCTTGACCATAGCTCACGCAAATATTCATTAGCAACATCATGTATTGTTTCATTTTCCTTTGGTGGGGGTAGAAAACCAAGTGCCTCCCACAGCAGAGCAACGTAAGAACTAGAAACATCAAAGTCCTTCGAGGCAAGAGAGAAGCAAGCAAAACATGGTTTTAAATGTGAAGGTAGTTGATCATAACTTAATTCAAGAGCAGGCAAAATGTCTTTTTCATTTTGTTTTAAATTCCAAATCTCGTTGTCTCTTATATTCTCCCACTCTTTTCTATCAACCCTTGAGATCAATGAACTCCCTAGAGTTCTCACCGCCAATGGTATTCCTCCACATTTCTTCACAATTTGTTTCCCAATCTCCACCAACTCTGTGTTAGGTATCAGACTAGCACAAGAACTCAACTAAAATAGAGAAGAGAAAAATAAAATAGCAATAATGGACAAAAGTAGAAATTTTATAATAGCAAGGAAAGATTACACACCCCTTCTCTAGTCCTAAAATTTACAACACTTTCTAATACTAGAGAAGGAAAGGAATTTTTTGGGATGTATAGAATGGGGGGTATGTGGTTTCTTATATAACCACTCACCCATACCCCCTTTGAAGTACCCACAGATGTGGGACTTTGTTCTCACAATCTCCCACTTGAAGATTTTGATGAAATTAATCAAATCTTCACACCATGATTATCTTTTCCATCTATGCTGCTTATGCTTTCAATAGGCCATAACAGGATCGACTTAGTATAAACTTGTCGGCATTCATTGGTTTTGTCAAGGCATCTGCTAGGTTATCTTTGGTATGAATCTTACGCATATCCACACTCCCTTCCTCTACTACTTCTCGACAAAATGATATTGTACTCCTATGTGTTTTGTTCTGGAATGAAAAGTCTGGATTCCTTGCAATGTGCAAGGCACTCGACTGTCACAATACACATTGATCTTCGTTGCTTGTGTCAGAGTTCTCCCAATAACCTTTGAATCCAAATTGCTTCCTTGCATGCACGGGTAGCTGCCATGTACTCCGCCTCTGTAGTAGATAAGGCTACAACGGTCTGCGAGTTTAGATAGCCAACTTACCGCTCCACTTGCAAGTGTAAACACATATCCTGTAGTAGATTTTCTTTTATCAAGATCACCTGCAAAATCTGAATCAACATATCCTCTCGACAATAAACTCGATCCTTCAAAACATAATGCGGCATTAGAGGTTCCTTTAATGTATCTTAGGATTCTTTTCACGGCATTCCAGTGCTCTCTACCAGGATTTGCCATAAATCGACTAACCGTCCCAACTGCTTGTGCAATATCCGGTCTCGTACAAATCATAGCATACATAAGACTTCCCACCGTCGATGCATACGGCACTCGAGACATTTCCATCCTTTACGCTTCATTGCTAGGACACATATTTGAGGATAATTTGTAATTGATAGGCAATGGGGTAGAGATTGGCTTACAATCTTGCATGTTGAAGCGCAGCAAGATTTTCTTAAGATAATTCTTTTGAGAGAGCCAAATCTTCCTATCCTTTTTGTCTCGGTGAATTTGCATCCCTAAAATCTTGTTTGCGAGTCCCAAGTCCTTCATATCAAATTCCCTAGCCAACTGTGCCTTCAATTCTTGGACTCGATCTTTGTTGGGGCCTACCACCAACATGTCATCCACATACAACAACAAAATGATGAAATCATTATCATCAAACCTCTTGTAATACGTACAATGGTCCGAACTCGATCTGTTGTATTTGAGGCTAATAATGAAGGAATCAAATCTCTTGTACCAACACCTTGGCGCCTGCTTTAAACCGTACAAAGATTTGGTCAACCTACAAACCAAGTTTTCTTTTCCTTGTTCTTCAAAGCCTTACGGTTGGAGCATATAAATTTCTTCTTCAAGTTCTCCATGAAGAAAAGCAGTCTTTACATCCAATTGTTCAAGATGTAAGTCAAATGCAGCACACATAGCTAACACTTACTACGATAGTGGTAAGTCTAACCACTGGAGAGAATATCTCATTGAAATCAATGCCTTCCTTTTGAGCATACCCTTTTACTACCGGTCTTGCACGATATCGTTCCACTTGATCATTACCATCACGTTTGATCTTATAAACCCATTTGTTGCCGATGGCTTTTCGACCTTGTGGAAGTGCAACAAGCTCCCATGTCTTGTTTTTGTGTAAGGCTTCTATTTCTTCTTGCATTGCTTGCCATCCACGAGAGAAGCATCCGAACTACTCACGACCTCCTGAAAGGTTGACGGTTCTCCCTCTTCTGTTAGAAGACAATATGCATCATGACTTGCCATTACATAGTCCGAGTGCCAAGATGGTCTCCTTATCGACGTGTTATTCGTCGAACTTCTGTGTCATTGGCCTCTTCTGGTTCTTGCTCCTCATGCTCTGGTTACTGCTTCTAAAGAATCTTCTTCTCCGAGACTTTCCATCTATTTGTACAGTAGTTACATCTTTAGAAGTGCTTGTCATTTACTTGTTCATTTTGCAGTTCATTCTCTGCAAAAATTACGTCTCTGTCGACAATAACCTTGCGGGCAGTGGGATCCCACGAGCGATACCCCTTAACTCCGTCGGCATAGCCCAAGAATATGCATTTTCTGGATTTTGGATCCAACTTTGTTCTTTCTTGGGAGTTGTACATTACGTACACAGGACATCCAAACACATGTAGAGAAGAGTACTCTGCTGGCTTTCCTTTCCACATTTCCATATGTGTCTTTAAACCAATCACGAGTTGATGGAGATCGATTTATCACGTAACAAGGCTGTCTTCATCGCTTCTGCCCAAAAAGACTTGGCTAATCTTGCTGTTCGCAAGATAGCTCTAGTCCTCTCTAGGAGAGTTCTATTCATCCGCTCTGCTACACCATTTCGTTGAGGTGTATGAGCAACCGTGAAGCTGTCTCCTTATACCCTCACTGCTTGCGAGAATGCCGGAAACTCACCATCTCGTATATTCTCCTCCATTGTCTGTCCTTAAGCACTTGATCTTCTTTCCAGTTTCAAGCTCCACTTGTGCTTTGAATTCCTTGAAAGCTGGAAACACATCTGACTTTTTCTTGATTGGGTACACCCACGATCTCCTAGAGTAATCATCAATAAATGATACAAAATATTTAGCTCCTCCTAGGGACATTTCAGGTGACTCCCACACATCGGAATGTATCAAGTCAAGTATGTGTTTGCTTCTAGTAGTTGACTTTTCAAATTTCAATCTATGTTGTTTGCTTGTCACACGAGTGCTCACGAAAGGTAAGTTTACCGATGTGAGCCGGAGTAAGAGTTTACGTTCGCAAGGACCTTCAAGCCCCGTTCGACATATGGCCTAGTCTGCGATGCCACATTGTCGTTGATTCCTCTTGACTAGCTGATGCAACTGATACATCTGCCTCTTGCAACGTATCTCCCAGAAGCATGTATAGGTTTGCAGCAAACTTCTCTGCTTTCATCACTACTAGAGCACCTTTCACTACTTTCAAGATCCCACCTTCAATATGGGTCTTGCAACCGAGGTCATCCAATTGTCCAATAGACAATAAATTATTTCTCAAACCCTTCACATGTCGTACCCCTTGAATTGTACGAATAGTCCCATTGTACATCTTCAATTTGACAGTACCGATTCCAGCAATTTCCAAGGCGTGATCATTACCCATGAACACAGATCCCTCTGAGATAGGTTTATAAGTGCAAAACCAATCTCTTCGTGAAGTCATGTGCCATGTTGCTCCTGAATCTATTATCCAAACATCAGTGAGCTGTTTTTCACCTTTGGAACCAATAGCTGCTTCGCTATACAGGATTTCTCCATCATCAGAGGTACTGGCAACACATCCTTGAGATGTAGTTGCCTCAGAAGACTTCTCTGCATTTTTCTTCTTCCAACAATCTTTCTTCAAGTGCCCTCTCATGCCACAATAGTAGCATTTGAAATTCTTCCTTCCTCGAGATTTTGATCTACCATGGTTTTGACTCCCACTGGAGCCACGCTCTGTTGATCTTCCTCTCATCATCGTCAAAGCCTCTGCTTGCTTGGAATTTTCCAATCTATCTACTTTATTCTTGCGTCTGGATTCTTTTTCTAGAGTAGCTCCGGCAACATCCTCAAAGCGTAAATTTCCTTCCATATTAGTATTTGTTATGTTGATGATGAGTTGATCGTATGAGTCCGGTAGACTCACGAGTAGAAGTTCAGCACGTTCATTTTCAACTATGTTGAAATCTGCTGCGATAGTTGGGCAAATAAGGTGTTCAGATGATTAATGTGGTCCAGTCATCAATGTGGACTCACTCATCCGAAGAGTGTAGAGTTTCAGCTTCAAGAATATCCTTGTGTGAAGAGACTTCACCTCATATAATTTGATGAGGGCATCCCAAATCTCCTTTCTTGTATTCTTTTCGCAACATCTGGATAGTACGGAATCTGCCATTGCTAAATGCAAATTTGCTATAGCATTTCAGTAATTTCCTTCCACTTCGATCCGTCATTTCTGCGGGTCTTCCTTCAATTGCATCAAGGCAATTGTCCTTTCTCAAAATTGCCTTCATCTTCAATTTCCATAACGAGAAATTGTTCTAGTTGAACTTCTCTATCTCATACTTTCGCTGCCATAGTTGTGTTTCCACTTATGCAACTCTCACTTATGAATAGTATTGTCTACTGGAACAATAGTAGTAGACCGTGAACCAATACACTAGGTAAGTTCCCAGGAAAGAGAGGTGAGTCACTAATGGACACACTTAAGTACCAAGTCTTTCCTAGCCAGAACTTCCCCAGACAACAGTTTCACACTACTACACCTTTTCCAGTAACAACTCTTTTCTAATGTGGAATTTTACCAACACTATTCTAGTGACTAGCGCAACGGAATAAGAACGTGGCTCTGATACCACTGTTAGGTATCAGACTAGCACAAGAACTCAACTAAAATAGAGAAGAGAAAAATAAAATAGCAATAATGGACAAAAGTAGAAATTTTATAATAGCAAGGAAAGATTACACACCCCTTCTCTAGTCCTAAAATTTACAACACTTTCTAATACTAGAGAAGGAAAGGAATTTTTTGGGATGTATAGAATGGGGGTATGTGGTTTCTTATATAACCACTCACCCATACCCCCTTTGAAGTACCCACAGATGTGGGACTTTGTTCTCACACTCTGGATGCTTTTTCCCTTCTCCATCATCAAAAGCCGATTTGAGAAATAGAGACAAGGAATCCTCTTCAGAAAGGCCTTTTAGAATGTAAGAGTTAAAGGATTTAGTGCGCATAATGGCATCTATTGAGTGACTTCGAGTAGTCACTAGGATTTTACTCCCCTCAACACCTACGTCTATGATTTCCTTCAACTCATCCCATTTAGCACGATTCTCGTTCCATACGTCGTCTAGGACTAGCAAGAACTTCTGACGTTGAAGTGTATTTCTCAAACGACTTTGAAGTTGGTCCGTCTCTAAGTTTTTGAACTTTTCATTGGGGGGGTTAGGAGCAGAATTAAGGATTTTAATAAGCACATTCCTAAGTTCAAAATCATTAGAGACACATACCCACATCTTCAAAGGGAAACATTCGTCAATGTCGGTGTCATTGAACAACAACTTTGCAAGCGTGGTCTTTCCCAAGCCTCCAAATCCCACAATGGAAACCACGGAGAGACTTCTGTCTTCACCATCATGCAGCAAAAGCTCTATTATTTTCTGCTTATCATGTTCCCTCCCTACAACATTTGAGGCATTTACATGTGAATGAGTCATTTCCCTCGCATGCATAACTGGTGTATCCTTGTCCCCGCTTTGAAGTCCAAACATGTGCCCATCAGCTGCAACCTTCTCTAGCTGCATCTGGATGCCTTTTATCTCACGCGCCACTCTTAAACGGTAGACCACAGGATTACTAGTTGAGAACAAACGACGTACCTTCCTGCAGAAGCTGCCATGAGTCTTGACAACGTGCTTCCGCAGCACTTCGCACTCAAAATTGTCAACTATGTCTTCGGCGTCCGCGAACACGTGCTTAATCTGTCTCAGCCACTCACTCAACGCATTGTTCTGCTGCTTCTTTTGCTCAGCGTCTAACAGGAAAGCTTTGATCAGTGCCATGGTCTTTTTCATCTGTTGCAGATCATGGTACACACCCAACCCCAAAGAAGCTTGTTCGACAGCTTGAGAAGCGAGCTTCCCTATCAGTGATTCTGCAACGGCGAAAATGAGTGATTCGGCCATGAAATTTGATAGGTAAGCATTCAATTAGAACTTGCTGTAATGGTTTTAGTCTGAATCTTATCTTGTCATTATACATATATTTTGGAAAGTCTAGTCAAGATTGGTGAGCTCTACGCGGAGCAAAATACAAATACATTTTTGGTAGAAGATGAAATTGATACAATTTATGGCTGATGTTACCTATAATATCTATTTTCTTTTAAGTGACAGGTAGATGAAAACCATTATCTATTCCGAAAAGTCCTGGGGTTGACCAGTTGAACTATGAAAAGTCAACAAGCTGCTCACAGATTCATCCAAAGATTATCATAATCGTGTCACTATCTACCTTTGCTTCCATGAAATTTCTCAAGGACACTATGTCACCTTCTCAATGATCTCAAGAGAAATATGAAATTATTTGTCCAGAACCAATTTGTTAGTGAAAGAACACTGTTTTTCAAATGAGGTCAAATATAATAATGATGTTTATAATATTTTTTGTTTTTTCTGTTAAGATCTAATGCAACTATAATTTGATGTGCTTGTCTATGTTCTTTTTTCTTAAATCCTTAAAGCCTTATCCATTTATGTGTGCAACTTTTTTTTATTTTTTGTCCTGATTACTTTGGAAAACCTTTTAACTATTGTAATTTTGATAGTGTTTGCTTCACCAATTTTGGTCCCAAAAGGATCATTTAGTAATTCATATGGTATAACAACTAAAATAGTTTGAATAAAAAATATAAGGAACTAAAAGAATAGAATCGGTCTTGGAGCCAATCTAGAAGGTTGTTGGAGGCAGTCTTTTCATGATGATGTATATGAACCTTTTGGCTCAATTAAGAAACAAATATTTCCCTAAAGTCAGTCAACTTAAAGAAATCAAATGTTAATGGGTTGTTTTATAGTGTTGATTTAGTCATAATTTGTTAGGATCAGAGTACCAGCATAAATACACACAACTAAAATGTGACGCGCAACGGAACTCGAACGCAGCTCTGATACCACTGTTAGGATCAGAGTACCAGCATAAATACACACAACTAAAATAGAGACGAGAAAAATAACCCTGACAATAGGCAAAAATGAAAATTTTATAATGACCACTCTTTCCTTTTACAATTGGAAATTACCAATACTAGGAAAGTAAAAGAGAAAGAAGGAGAAATATTTGGGATGTATGAAATAAGGGGGGAGGGGCTCCTTTTATAAGAAGGAGGAGAGCCCCCAATTGAAGTTCCCACGGATGTGAGACTTCTTTCTTCACAATCTCCCACTTGAAGATTTTGATGAAATTAATCAAATCTTCACACTATGTCTTCTTCTCTCACATCCATGTTGCTTATGCTTCCGATAGGCCATAGAGGGATCGACTCCATATAAACTTGTCGACATTAACCTAGGCTTTGTCATTACATCTGCTAGGTTCTTCTCGGTGTGGATCTTACGTAAATCTACACTTCCTTCTTCTACTACTTCTCGAACAAAATGATATCTTATTCCTATGTGTTTTGTCCTTGAATGAAAGGCTGGATTTCTTGCAATGTGTAAGGCACTTTGACTATCACGGTACACAACAATTTGTTGTTGCTTGTGACCAAGTTCCCCCATTATTCTTTTAATCCGGATAGCTTCTTTACATGCTTGGGTGACGACCATGTATTCAGCTTCCGTAGTAGACAGAGCTACCACATCTTGTAACTTGGATAACCAACTTACTGCCCCTCCATTGATGGTAAACACATAACCGAGTAGTAGACTTCCTTTTATCCGAGATCACTGCAAAATCCGAATCTACATAGCCTCCGACAAGCTGCTTCGATCCTCCATAACATAATGCAACATTTGAGGTTCCTTTTATATACCTAAGGATCCTCTTCACATTTTGCCAATGCTCTCCACCAGGATTCCCCATGAATCTACTAACCACTCCCACTTGCTTGTGCAATGTCCAGGTCTTGTACAAATCATGGCATACATAAGACTTCCCACTCGCTGATGCATACGGTACTCGAGACATTTCGATCCTCTCCGCTTCACTGCTAGGACTCATACTTGAGGATAACTTACGGTTGACGGGAAGTGGGGTAGAAATTGGCTTGCAATCTTGCATGTTGAAGCGCGCAAGATCTTAAGTAAATAATTCTTTTGAGAAAGCCAAATCTTCCTATCTTTTACGTCTCGGTGAATTTGCATCCCTAAAATCTTGTTTGCTGGTCCCAAGTCCTTCATATCAAACTCCCTAGCCAATTGTGCCTTCAATTCTTGGATTCGAACTTTGTTAGGGCCTACCACCAACATGTCATCCACATACAACAGCAATATGATGAAATCATTTTCTTCAAACCTATTGTGGTAAGTACAATGGTCCGAACTTAGTCCGTAGTATCCGAGGCTAATAATGAAGGAATCAAATCTCTTATACCAACACCTTGGCGCTCGCTTTAGACCAGTATAGAGATTTGTTCAACCTGCAAACCAAGTTTTCTTGCTCTTTGAAGCCTTCGGTTGGAGCATATATATTTCCTCTTCAAGTTCTCCATGAAGAAAAGCGGTTTTTACATCCAATTGCTCAAGATGTAAATCAAATGCGACACACATCGCCAGGACAATTCGATTGTTGTCAATCTAACAAGCTGGTGAGAATATCTCGTTGAAATCAATGCCTTCTTTACGAGCATATCCTTTTACCACCGAGTCCTAGCACGATATCTTTCTACTTGATCATTGGCATCTCTCTTGATCTTATAGACCCATTTGCAACCAATGGCTCTGCGACCTTTTGGAAGTTCCACAAGGTGCCATGTCTTGTTTTTATGAAGAGCTTCAATTTCTTCTTCCATAGCGACCATCCATAGAGGAGCTTCGAACCACTCACGGCCTCTTGAAAAGTTGAAGGTTCTCCTTCTTCACTTAGGAGACAATACGCATCATGACTTGCCATCACATATTGTGAATGCCAAGATGGTCCGACTCTTTCTCTTGTTGATCGTCGGAGTTCTCCTTCTTCCACCTCATTTGGCTCATGTTCTTCATGCTCCTCCTCTAACTCGGAGGAATGTTCGAAGTCTTCTTCTCTATCCGTACTATAGTCTTGTCCTTTTCCGAGTTGTCATTTATCTGCTTGCTTTGCAGTTCATTTTCTGCAAAGACGACATCTCTGCTAACAATAACTTTGTGGGCGGTGGGATCCCACAAGCGATACCCCTTCACATTGTCGGCATATCCCAAGAAGATGCATTTCCTGGATTTTGGATCCAACTTCGTCCTTTCTTGGGTGTTGTACATCACGTACGCGGGACAACCAAACACATGTAAGGAAGAATAATCGGTTGATTTTCCACTCCACATTTCCATAGGAGTTTTCAACCCAATTGCTTGTTGATGGAGACCGATTTATCAAGTAACGGGCGGTATTCACGGCTTACGCCGAGAAAGACTTTGTTATGCTGCAGGTTTGCAGCATAGCTACGGTTCTCTCTAGAAGAGTTCTATTCATCCGCTCTGCTACACCATTCTGGCGAGGCGTGTGTGGAACAGAAAATTGTCTCACAATTCCTTCTTGCTTGCGAGAATACTAGAAAATCTCCATCTACATATTCTCCTCCATTGTACGTCCTCAAACACTTGATTCTCCTTCCGGTCTCAAGTTCTACTTGTGCTTTGAAGTCTTTGAACCGCGCAAATACTTCGGACTTCTTCTTGATAGGGTATACCCATAATCTCCTCGAGTAGTCATCGATGAACGACACAAAATATTTTGCTCCTCCAGAGATAATTCAGGTGATTCTCGAGACATCGGAATGGATCAAGTCCAAAGTTTGCTTACTCCTTGTGGTGGTTCTTGCAAACTTCAACCTGTGTTGTTTGCTTGTCACACAATGCTCACGAAGGGTAAATCGACCTTCTTGAGCCCAGGTATGAGATCACGTTCCGCAAGAATCTGCAGACCTCGCTCGACATATGTCCAAGTCTACGGTGCCACGTTATCGCCGCTTCTTCTTGGCTTGTCGACGCGGTTGTTGCATGATTTTCTTGCAAGGTGTCTCCCATAAGCACATACAAGTTTGCCATGATTTTCTCTCGCTTTCATGACAACTATGTTTCCCCTCACTACCTTTAAGATTCCTCCTTCAACATGGATCTTGCAGCTAGAGGTCATCCAATTGCCCTATAGACAATATATTTTTCTTCAAGTCCTTCACATGTCGTACTTCTTGGATTGTGCGAATAGTACCAGTCATACATTTTTAATTTGACGGTACCAACTCCAGCAATCTCCAATGCATGGTCATTTCCCATGAACACGGATCCACCCGAGATAGGCTTGTAGGTTTGAAACCAATCTCGGTGTGGGGTCATATGCCAAGTTGCACCTGAATCCATTATTGTCATGAAATTCGTTTCCGCCATTAGAGCGATTCTTTGCTTCGCTTACCGAATTACTCCTTCCTCCGAAGTACTCGCAATGCAACCTTGTGAGGTTGATTCTTCATTCTTCCTCTTCCAACACTCTTTCTTCGTGTGCCCTTTCTTGCCACGGTAGTAGCATTTAAATTTGAAAGTCTTCTTGTTTCGAGAGCTAGATCTGCCATGATCTTGACTCCCACTTGAGCCACGTTCCGCTGATCTTCCTCTCATCATCGTCAAAACTTCGCTTGTTTAGAACTTTCTACCTTATTCATTCGCCTGGATTCTTCTTCTAGAATAGCTCCGGCAACATCGTCAAAGTGTAGTTGTCCTTCAATATTATTATTTGTAATGTTGATGATGAGTTGATCATACGAGTCCGGCAAGCTCACGAAGTAAGAGCTCCGCACGCTCATTCTCAACTATGTTAAAATTTGCTGCTCGCTAATTGGGCAAACAAGGTGTTCGGTTGGTTGATGTGGTCCGTCACCGATGTGGACTCACTCATCCGAAGAGTATAGAGTTTCCTCTTCGAGGAATATCCTTGTGTGAAGTGACTTCACCTCATATAATTTAATGAGGGCATCCCAAATCTCCTTTGCGAGAATCTTTCTCCGCAACACTAGATAGAGCTGAGTCCGCCATTGCCAAGTGTAAATTTGCAATAAGCGTTACCGTCAATTTTCTTCCAATCTTTATCCAGTCATTTACGCAGGTTTTCCCTCAATTGCTTCGCGCAATTGTCCTTTCTCAAGATTGCCTTCATCTTCAATTTCCACAACGAGAAATTGTTCCAGTTGAACTTCTCTATCTCGTACTTTGCTTGCCATGGTTGTATACGGACTTATGCAACTATCACTTATAAATAGTATTGTCTACCGGAACAATAGTAGTAAAGCCAGTGAACCGAGTACACCAAGTAGGTTCCCAGGAAAGAGAGGTGGGTCACTAATGGACACGCTTAAGTACCAAGTCTTTCCTAGCGGAACTTTCCTCAATAGTACTTTCACACTACCACACCTTTTTCGAGTAACAACTCTTTTCGATGTGGAAGATCAGATTAAACTGCAACCACAGAGCATACTCAGAATTTTACCAACACTATTCTAGTGACGCGCAACGGAACTCGAACGCAGCTCTGATACCACTGTTAGGATCAGAGTACCAGCATAAATACACACAACTAAAATGTGACGCGCAACAGAACTCGAACGCAGCTCTGATACCACTGTTAGGATCAGAGTACCAGCATAAATACACACAACTAAAATAGAGACGAGAAAAATAACCCTGACAATAGGCAAAAATGAAAATTTTATAATGACCACTCTTTCCTTTTACAATTGGAAATTACCAATACTAGGAAAGTAAAAGAGAAAGAAGGAGAAATATTTGGGATGTATGAAATAAGGGGGGAGGGACTCCTTTTATAAGAAGGAGGAGAGCCCCCAATTGAAGTTCCCACGGATGTGGGACTTCTTTCTTCACATAATTTACCCACCACCAACACCATTACACTAAAATCAACTTATTATTAGACAAACCATGCATTCACACAGAAAATGCATTAAAGCAAATAAAAAATTTAGTGGAATCAATGACATTATTTCACATGGTACTGTATTGCATTGTCGTTTTGTACGTGGAAACATGACACCAAACCAAACCACCAGAATTATGGTACATATTTTAAGATAATATAGTTTTCCAGCAGGGTTATAAAACGCGTAATGAGAGACATGATTCAGAATGCATGTATTCTACTTACCAACTTCCAACTGCATTCTTGTCTCCCTAAACTCATGGCCGAAACACTTCTCTTTAGCTTGGCAGAATCGCTCATAGGGAAGCTTGCTAATCGTGCCGTTGAAGAAGCTTCTTCGGCACTTGGTGTATATGGCGAGCTAAAACAGATGAAAGCAACTATGACACTCATCAAAGGTGTGCTGTTAGATGCCGAGCAAAAGATGTCGCAGAGCAGTGCATTGAGCGAATGGCTGAGACAGATCAAGCACGTCTTCTCCGACGCCGAAGACATAGTCGATGATTTCGAGTGTGAAGCGTTGCGGAAGCACGTTGTCAACACCTATGGTAGCTGCTCAAGGAAGGTACGCCGTTTATTCTCTTCAAGTAATCCTCTTGTTTATCGTCTTAGAATGGCACATCAGATAAAAGATATCAGGGAGAGGTTGGAGAAAGTTGCAGCTGATAGGAACCTGTTTGGCCTTCAAATCATTGACCAAGATACACGTGTTGTTCGCGTGAGGGAAATGACCCATTCTCATGTAAACCCTTCCAATGTTATAGGAAGGGAACATGATAAACAGAAAATCATAAAACTTTTGCTACATGATGTTCATCATCAAAGTCTCTCTGTAGTTCCCATTGTGGGAATGGGAGGATTGGGGAAGACCACACTTGCAAAGTTGGTGTTCAGTGACAGCAGCATTCAAGAATGTTTTCCGTTGAAGATGTGGGTGTGTGTCTCAAATGATTTTCAACTTAGGAATGTGCTTGTCAATATCCTTAATTCTGCTCCTAACCCAACTAAGGAGAAGTTCAAAAACTTTGACACGGAGCAACTTCAAAATGAATTGAGAAATAAACTTCAAAGTCAAAAGTTCTTGCTTGTCTTGGATGACGTGTGGAACGAGGATCGTGCTAGATGGGATGAGTTGAAGGATATAATAGATGTGGGTGTTGAAGGGAGTAAAATCCTAGTGACTACTCGTAGTCATTCAGTAGCTGCCATGATGCGCACTAAATTCTCAAATTCGTACCTTCTTGAATGCCTCTCTCAAGAGCATTCTTTCTCTTTGTTTGTCAAATCTGCTTTTGAAGATGGAGAAGAGAATAAACATCCAGAGTTATTGGAGATTGGGAAAGAAATAGTTAAAAAATGTGGAGGTTTACCATTGGCAGTGAGAACGTTGGGGAGTTCACTGTTTTCAAGGGTTGATAAGAAAGAGTGGGAGTTTATAAGAGACAACGAGATTTGGAATTTAAGACAAAATGAGAAGGGCATTTTGCCTGCTCTCAAATTAAGTTATGATCAACTGCCTTCATATTTAAAGCCATGTTTTGCTTCTTTCTCCCTTTTTCCTGAGGGTACTAATATTTATGGTTCTTGGGTTACTAGGATGTGGGGAGCTCTTGGTTTTCTTCCACCTCCAAAGGAACATGAATCAATGGTTGATGTTGGCAAGCAATTTTTGGATGAGCTATGGTCAAGATCTTTTCTTTCAGATTATATTGACTTTGGGGGTGATTGCCATTTTAATTTACATGATTTAGTGATTGATCTTTCGGTGTATATTGCGAAAGGTGAGTTTGAAATAATATATCCCCGCAATCTAAACATATCTGAGTTTGCTCAACATTTGACATTAATGGATAATAATATGCCTCGTCGAGCTCTTCTTCCCACAAGTCTGAGAACCGTGTATTGTCCTAACGGAGCCAACACTGAAGCTTTCTTGAACACATTGGTAACAAAGTGCAAATACTTGAGGGTTTTAAACTTATATTCTTCTGAATTCGAGAGTTTGCCTCGCAGGATCGGAAAGTTGAAGCATTTAAGATATCTCAGTCTTTCGGAATGTGAAAATCTTAAGAGACTCCCTGATTCAGTCTGCAAACTTCAAAATTTGCAAACTTTGAAGCTTGGTGGATGCAAAAGGCTAGAAAAGTTACCCAAAGGAATAAGAAATCTAATCAACCTTCGTCACCTAGTTATAACCACCAGACAAGCTGATTTTCCTGAAAAAGAGATTGCAAGTTTGACTTCTTTAGAATCGTTATATATTTGTTGTTGTGATAATGTGGAGTCATTGTTCGAAGGGATACAACTTCCCAACCTTAAAATTTTGAATTTGAGTAAATGTGGGGGTCTAAAGTCGGTGTCATTTCATGCCATAAAAAATTTAGATGTTTTAATGATCTCAAAGTGTGGTAGGTTGGAATTGTCAATGGGTCTTGGCAGCCAAATTCCCGATTCAAGGTTTAAGTTGATATTTCTTGATGATTTACCACAGCTGGTCACTTTGCCTCAGTGGTTGCAAGGATCTCTCAACACTTTACATTCCTTGAGGATATCTGACTCTGTCAATCTTGAGGAGCTTCCTAAGTGGCTATCAACTATGATTCATCTCAAATCGCTTTCAATCGAAAATTGCCCAAAATTTCTCTCACTCCCTGATAACATGCATCACCTTCAACATCTACGAATTGTTGGTTGTCCTGAACTATGCAAAAGACTCCAACCAGAAGTTGGACAGGATTGGCACAAGATATCGCACATCAAACAAGTTACATTATTGAATCAGAAGAAGAAAACTAATTTTCAGAAAAATACAGTCAAAAGTTGAAGGTATTTTTACCTTTTTATGGATTTTCTTCTTTACATATCAGCTTATTTACCAGCATACACAGATTATTGTTGAATTATTGGCAAGCGTACCAAAATTATCAATCGCAGTATAGTATTTCGATAAAATAAAAATCGATCCCACGAGGAACAGTTTCAATGGAAATTCTCAATTATGCTTACTAAGTAGATTAAAACAGATTAGGTTTTGCAAATAAGAGTTGAATTGAAATTAAATGACAAAGAACTGTAAATTGTTGATAAAATATCAATTAAAGGTACTTAGGATTGACTTCCTTCCTTATCCCTCTTTTGTAATGGCTATGTCAATTAAGAACGTCAATTAACCTAACAATGTTGATGCCACCTACTCAAATCATCCATGTTGATTCCTCACACATGAAATTCATAAGAAAACCTAATAAATGTTGATTCCTCTCACAATTAAGAGATTTTCCAGCATTAGGGTTAGATTATTTAAGCACTTGATACATTCATTCCATTCCTGGCAATTAACGTAACAAATATTCTTACCGTGATCTAGGGTTCAAGATATATTTTCCAATCATACCTCAAACAATCAAGAATAAATCATTCCAAAGCATAAAGGATAAGAATAACAACATCAAAGCATAGATTAATATCTCAAAATATCACCATGATACAAAAGAGTTCAAAGGAAGTGCACCGAATCCTAAGAGAATGAAGTTAGTCACTCATGTTGGCCATTACAATGCTCCAATTGATGAAGTGAAGAATTGATGAAGATTAGACAAAACCCTAACAGTAGTCGCGCCTCCTCTCCTCCAAGACTGCTTCCCTTCTCAAAACACATCTAATCTTTTTATAAGAGAATTTGGGTCGGGCCTCGCATCATTCATTCGCTTAAGTGCTCTTCTTTCTTTCACTTTTACTCCAATTATGCTGACAATTATGCTCCTTACTCTTGTATCAAGGTATTCTCGAATTTATCCTATATTGGGAGAAAAATATATTATAATTAACATAAGTTAAGTGGTTTTATAATAATTTAAGGCATAATTATATCAACTTTTTACCACTTAACAACTCCCCCCAACCTAGAATCTTGCTTGTCCCAAGAAAAGTAATTTTTCCAAAACAAAATCATCACCTATTATCTTTTTCTCTTCTAGAACGACAACATAAAAATTTTTAGGGGTGATGCTCACAACTCCAAATGAAAATAGAACACATAAGCATTCAAGTTATAGAAACCAACAAAGAATAATTAGTCATCAACTATCCTCAGAGAAGCATGATCTCTCAAATAGAGTTATATATACTCATCTCTAATTCTCACAAGTAAGTGTTTATCTCATTCAATCACTTCATTTAGACAATCCAATATTGATAATCATTTTCAAGCAATCAACAATTGTTAAACAAGTCTTAAATCAAAAGGTCTTTTGAGGCTTATAATGAGGCTGGACTAAGAAAAAGTTATTGGTTTTTCTGGGATATACAAAAATATTTGAGAAATTCAACTCATGAATGATTTTTGATTAACAATTCCTCAAGTCAGGTTTCAAACTTTATGTTTTTGTCCCTAACACAATGACAATGAGTTAATAATCTCACAAGTTATTACCCTCCTTTTGACTTTTTTTTTTGTTGCTTTTGCATGTATCCTTTTTTTGACTTTGCAAATTTTTAAGCTTTGCTTTTCCTTTTTCTTTACATTTTTTTTTAACAATAACACCCCAACAATACCTGTAGGACAACAATAGCAATACCCAACAATAAGAAAAATAGTGACATTCATACTCATTTCCTTTCTCAAATATAGGAAGGTAGATAAATAATGTTTAGGCTTAAGGGTTCTGTTTAAGAAACAATATTATTTTTTTGGCTCAGAAGGGGTTCAAATGGATGTCCTATAATTAATGCATGGTTGGCTATTTGGCCCTGGGTTATATCTACTACAAAGAAAAAATGTCTTTATCATTTTCAAGTCTTGCAAACATGTAATCACATCAAAGAATCAACCAATATCAGTTATCATCACAAAGTGTTGACACTCAATTTATCTGTTTGTGGTACTCTGCTCACTTGGGTTTTGGCTAGCTTCTCCAATTCAGTTAATTCCTAATTTTCCTCATCAATTCTTTTTCACTATCATACTCAATATCCCAAAATCACTTGTTATTGGAAACAATCAAAATTATTTTTCATGTTCTAGATTTGAATTAGACAATAAGCAATAATTTCATATATGGCTCTAAAACAAATTATGGGACAACAAGGGAATTCAAAATTTAAAATAAAGCAATTAAAAACAAAGGAATTAAAAACATTAAAAGTAAAGTAAGTTTCCTCCTTCATTTTCTTCACTTGTCATGTACTCCTTATCTTCTGCCTCAGCCTCAGCTGCAGACTTTCTCACCCCCTCCAGAAAAGTTGGACTGTCCCCAGGCTATTGATGTAAGGCTTCAAAGTCTTGAGGAGAAGTGCACTGTGTACCTAGAGCAATCTTGCAAAGAAAGAACCTAAGGAAGAAAAATGCACAAAAAAACTTAAACTACAAAAAGAAAAAAAAAATTCAAAACATTGGGTTGCCTCCCAGGAGCGCTTGTTTAACGTCTTCAGCTTTATGCCTATTTGCTTTAGGGCTCATGCAGGTGAGTGATCAAGGTGATATATACGCATTCTCCATCCCTTAACTGTCCTTGTGGGAACGAATTTATTCTTTTCATTGCGAATAACCTTACAGCTGTCGGAGATTGGATAAATCATACCTGCTTCAGGAGGTTTCAGTACCTTTCTTTGAACAACTTCCTTCATAGTCAGACTAAGATGTCTTTGGGGTTGTGCAACATGCTTGTAATCTTGTTTTTCAGTTGAGATGGTTAATTCTTCCAAAGTGTCTATTCTGAGACAATCTTTCTTGTCTTCCGGTTGTTGTACAACTTCAAATAGATTAAAATTAACTTCATCATCTCCACTTCTAATTTTTAACTTGCTCATGTCAACATCTATAATTACTTTGGCAGTCTTCATAAATGGCCTTCCCAGGATCAATGAGACTTCCTCATTTTCCTCCATGTCCATAATCACAAAATCATCAGGAAATATGAAGTTATCCACTCTAACTAAAACATCTTTTGCTACTCCATAAGGAATCTTTACAGATTTGTCAGCTAGCTGTAATGTCATTCTTGTAGACTTTACTTCCAAGTCTCCTATTCTTTTAAGCATAGACAAAGACATTAGATTTATACTAGCACCCAAATCAAGTAATGACTTACCTACTTGTAACGTCCAAATTGTGACTGGTATAGTGAAACTGCCAGGATCCTTGGACTTTTGAGGTAATGATTTCTGAATTATAGCGCTGCATCCTGCTTCTAGCTCCACTGTTTCTACAGTAAATCTCCTTTTCTTAGTTAACAACTCTTTCATGAATTTTGCATAAGTTGGCATCTGCTCCATAGCTTCCAAAAATGGAATATTAATCTGTAAATGTTTGAAAATATCCATGAATCTTGTGAATTGTCTTTCTTTATCTATCTGTGAGGGAACCTTGGGATATGGTAACTTCTCTACAAATGGTTTTTGACTCCCTCCTTTTTCTATCTTCTCTTCGTTCTTCTTATTAAGAATATGTCTTTCTTTATTATTCTCCTCTTCTTGCTTTTCATCTTCTTTTACCAAAGCTTCTTCTTCAACAACTATATTGTCACCAATCCCCTTACCTACAACTTTTCCACTCCTTGTAGTTATTGAATTGCACTGCTCCTTTGGATTGGTTTGTGTGTTAGCTGAAAACTGTCCTCCTTGTTGCTGCTCAGATAATTGCTTAGCCAGTTGGCCTATTTGGGTCTCTATATTTTTGAATGAAGCCTCATTATTTTTCTAATTAACCATAGTGCTTTGCATAAATTTTTCTACAATATCCTCCAATTTACTTATTCTGTCAGGCACTGAAGGATAATGCTGTTGCTATTGTTGATATGGAGATTGCTGATATGACTGTTGTTGAAATGCAGGTTGTCTAGTAGATGAGCTAACACCTTGGTTCCACCCAAAATTCTGATTCTCATTTTGATTCCCTCTCCATCCTTGTGCAAAATTATTCTGATAATTATTGGAATTAGGAAAATTACCTTGTCTGCCTTGACTACTACCTTGGGCCCCCATATAATTAACTTCTTCTCGTTGAATGTTGTCTTGATAAGAGCATTGTTCATTTGAATGATCACCTCCACACAAATTACAACTCAATTGTTGATTAGGAATAGTTTGTACTGTGTGCATTTGTTGAGGTAATTTCTCTATTTTCTGGTTCAATGCTTCAATTTGTTGTGTCAAAATTTTATTCTGGGCTAAGAGAGCATCTGTGGTGTTAAGTTCAAGGACTCCTTTCCTTTGAATTGGATGTCTATCATGTTGGGCCTGTTGGTCTGTAAAAGCTAGTGCATCAATAATTCTTGTGGCATGATCAATTTCTACATCCAACATGGATCCTCCTGCTGCAGCCTCTAATAACATCTTTACATCATGTCGCAAGCCAATATAGAAAATATTCAACTGAGAAACGTCATCAAATCCATGATTTGGGCATCTTCTCAACAGTGATTTAAATTTCTCCCATGCTTCACAAAATTGTTCATCTGCTCTTTGTCTCAAAGAAGTGATGTCAGATTTTGCTTTGATGTAGCGGGATGATGGGAAAAATCTATTCAGAAACTTTTCTTTTACACTACTCCAATTAGTCAAACTCCGATTAGGATGCACTACTAAAAAATCATTAAATTCATGTGGATTTTTCTGCAAAATTTTTTTAGTAAAAAATAGCTACAACTTTTCCTAAGAAAAATATTTCACAACAAATTATTACAAATTTATTTGCAAAATATTTTTTCTAGAAAATATGTAAGATTTTTTTTGCAAAAACTTAATAGTAAGAAATTCCTGCAAAATTTTCTTCAATTATATAATTATAATTTTATTTTATTTTTCAAATATATATTCGTATAAAATTTGGCAGGAATGAAAATTATTTTCTATATTTTTTTTATAAATAAAATTTGTAAAAAAGATTTAATAATATTTTAAAAAATGGCAGCAAAATTTTAAAATAATATTTTTTTAAAAAGATTTTAATTATTTTTATAAAAAAATAATAAAATATTTTATAATTGGTTATTTTAAAAATAACCAGTTTCGAACGTTCTCCTCTCTGCTCTCTCTTCAACGAACGTCTCTCCTCAAGCAACATCTTTCTTCAGCAACGTTTCTCAACGTTTCTCCCTCTCTGCTTCCATTCCATTAATAGGAACCCGTTTCCTCTTCATTTCTTCTTCTTCGACCATATTACCATTCTTCCTTTTTTAAGCACTACTATTTCTTCTTCCTTCCTCTGTATGGTTGACGGGCTTACTTGAATAGCAGTGGAAGATGAAAAATATCACATAAATAGGTATAATCTTAATTGCCGGATTCTTTGATATTTTAGTTCTATTTCACATAACTTATTGAACTATTCAATGTATTCCAGAACGTATTCTAGTTATTGTTTTACTTTTTATTACTAATTTGAATGTTAGGGTTCATAGAAATGAAATTGGGTTTGATTTCGTTGCAGATTGGGGTCTCGTTGAAGATTAGGGGAAGGAATTTGATTGCAGAGTACAGATTGGGGTTTTATTACTTTTTAATTAGTGGCATAATAATGACAACCTGAGATACTACTGATTTGATTGCAGAGTACAGTTCAGTAATTGACGTATTGTGGGTTTTGTATTTTGCAGAGAACAAGCTGGAAAAACTTATTTGCATACGTGGGGCCTGTATTTCTTGTTTCCATTGCATATATCGACCCTGGAAACTGTAAGATCACTTATTCATCCTTTGTTTTTCAAATTAAAGAAAATATATACTTCCTAACATAGATATGCTTATTATATTTTTACAATGGCTTGCAGTTGAGACGGATCTTCAATCAGGAGCACAATATAAATATGAGGTGTGTATGGTATAGTTTTGTGCAGTTGTTTCAGCTTGGATTCATTTTTCCAATTTAGGCCAGATATACCTTGAACAGTAGTTGATTTCCTTTATGATGTTAAAGTATGTATGATTGGATTTGGACCCACATAACTTTGTTAGACTCAAATGGCATTTGTAAAAGCTACGACCAATTTCACTGATATAAAATAGGTTCATATTTTTAGCTAGGGAGTGGTTTTTTGTACCTATAAAGGTTTATAATTGATGATTTTGCAGATTTAAATTTTGTCATTGAATGCAATTAGGCCAATTTTTGTAACATTGATGTTTCCTTTTAGGTTGTTGTTTTGGTAAGAGTTTGTGAAGAGTGTTAAATCTCGTATATGAAGTGTACAAGTAAGAATAATTTTAATTTATTGTTCAAAATAGTTATATGTGTATTATTAATATTATTTTTTATATATATAATAATTTTAGGCATTTTCAAGTCAACCTTATAATGGACATATCTAAACGTCGAGCATGGATGTATAATAGGCTTCTTCCTGGTCGGGAGGCATATACAAATGAATTTTTAAGTGGCCTCGATGTGTTTATGACTTTTGCTTGTCAACAACCAAGCTTTTTGATTGAAGGAAAAATAAGGTGTCCATGTAAGGAATGTAAAAATGAGAGGTTTTTAATTCCAGATGAAGTAAATGTTCACATTCTCCGAAAAGGATTTACATTTGAGTATTGGTATTGGACATCTCATGGAGAGAAAATTCCTCATACTAATGTTAATGTTGATATGCATTCAGTGTCGAGTAGTAGTCACCCATGGGGTTCTAATAGTGTTAATAGACATGAAGATATGGTGTTTGATGCTGCTGGTCTTAATCATGAGCAACATTTTATACCAAATGAAGAGGAACCTCCAAATATGGAAGCTGCCAAATTTTACAAAATGTTAAATTCGGCTCAACAACCATTATGGCCGGGTTGTAAAAATACATCAGAGTTGTCTGCTGCTATTACGATGTTGAGTATAAAATCTAAACACAATATGTCGCAAGCTTGTTTTAATGACGTCATGAAATTTATGAAAGAGTCAAACCACCCGGAGAATGTTATTCCTTCCAATTTTAGGGAAACAAAGAAACTTGTAGCAGGACTTGGTTTATCGAGGATAAAAATAGATTGTTGCATTGATGGATGTATGTTGTATTACAAAAGTGATAGTACTTTGAAGGAATGCAAATTTTGTAGAAAGCCTCGATATAAAGCACCCAATGAATGCAAGAAAAATCCTAAAGATGTTCCCCATAAGAGATTGCATTACTTGCCACTCATTCCTAGATTACAAAGGTTATATGCTTCAACGAGATCTGCAGAGCACATGAGGTGGCACTATGAAAATCGTAGGGAAGGTGTGTTGTGTCATCCTTCAGACGGGGAAGCTTGGAAGGAATTTGATAAATTATATCCTGAATTTGCCTCAGAACCTCGAAATGTGAGACTTGGCTTGTGTGCCGATGGGTTCACTCCTTTTAGCCAATCAACAATACCATATTCTTGTTGGCCAGTAATTATCACACCATATAATCTCCCTCCAGAATTATGTATGATGACTCCTTATATGTTCTTGACTTTGATCATTCCAGGTCCACATAATCCAAAAGCTAAAATTGATGTGTATTTACAACCATTGGTAGATGAATTGCAACAATTGTGGAATAATGGTGTAGTAACATATGATGCCTCAAAAAAGCAAAATTTTCTATTGAGAGCTGCATTATTATGGACAATAAATGATTTTCCTGCATATGGCATGTTGTCTGGGTGGAGTACTGCTGGAAAATTTGCTTGTCCAATATGTATGAAAAAATCAAAAGCTTTTTCACTAAAAAATGGAAGAAAAATGACTTGGTTTGATTGTCATCGTCAATTTTTACCTCAGAATCATGTTTTTAGAAGAAATAAGGATGCTTTTTACAAAAATAGAATTGAGAAAGATGAGTCTCCTCCTAGATTAAGTGGTGAACAAGTATGGGATATGGTCTCTAATATTGCTAAGTCAACTGAAGTGAAGATATGCAATGTACCTGGTCATGGACATTCCCATAATTGGACAAAGAGAAGCATATTTTGGGATTTACCATATTGGAAACACAATTTAATGATGATGATGATGAGGAGGAGGAGGAGGAGGAGGAGGAGGAGGAAGAAGAAGAAGAAGATGATGATGATGATGATGATGATGATGAAAGTGAAGATTTAATGGATGAAAAGGAAGATGAAAATTAACATTAAGAGTACATGATAATGTTATCTTATTATTACATTCTAGTATTGTTGACAATATTATTTACCTTTTGAGATTATAAATGTGATATGCTTTTCTTTATGTGTCATAAAATATATTTTCTAATTTTTTATTATGATACTTAAACATTATATGTTTGATTCTAAAAGAGCAATGCAACCCACTAAAAGGATGAGAGGAAAAAAAAATGCACAAACTCATATACCATTTATACTACCATCAACCAACCTTGAAACTTATTCCAAGCAAATAACTCGGCCTCTACCTTCATTTCGATCACCATTTCGACCTCCATTTCCAAATTTATCTCGACCTCCACCTTCATCTCAACCTCCACCTCCACCTTCACCTTCCCATCTATCTCAACCTCCACCTCCTCCTTCATCTCAACCTCCACCTTGTTCACCCCGACCTTCACCTTCACATCTATCTCAACCTCCACCTCCTCCTTCATGTCAACCTCGACCTTGTCCACCTTTATTTCGACCTTCACCTTCACATCTATCTCAACCTCCACCTCCTCCTTCAACTCAGCCTCAACCTTGTCCACCTCTATTTCGACCTTCACCTTCACATCTATCTCAACCTCCATCTCTCTCTCCTCCTTCATCTCATCCTCCACCTTGTCCACCTTTATTTCGACCTTCACCTTCACATCTATCTCAACCTCCACCTCCTCCTTCATCTCAGCCTCCACATCCACCTATATATCAACCTCCTCCTCCACCTCCACATCCACATAGGCCCTCCCAATATCAACCCATCCTTACTCAATAGGTCTTTCAAATGCATGATTTTCAAGTGGCAAATGAAGCTCCATCTTCTTCGTCTAGCCATGTTAGTGGAGACAATAATAGGAAGAAAATCTTAATACTCCCAGAAGGCGATGGGTAAGTAACTTTTTTAGTGAATTATTTTAACTTTCTTAACATAATATAATTTTTATTGTCTTATATAGGTTTGATCAACACAAGTTGGTAATGGGGACGATTGCTTCAATCATTCGCTCTAACTTGGAAGAGGCAAAACCTTCATGGAAGAAGTTATCCATGGATCAAAGGGAATCTTGGTTTGATATATTCAAAGTAATTAGTTTTTAAATTTTGATTAAAAGATTTTATTTATTTTTGGAAAATGTCTCTAGTATAATCATTATCTTTTTCATTTTTCTCAAAAATAATGTAGTCAAAATTTTCTTGGCCACCTCAATATAATGACATGGTGCGACGTAACTTTGAGAGAAGAGGTGCATCTAAAATGTCTCAATTAATGCAAGATGCTAGAAAAGATCTAGAGAAAAAAACCCATTTGGATGGGAGAGAATGTGTGGGGACAATTAAAGACACATTGGGAATCTACAAGTTTTAAAAAGAAGTCTGAAATAAATAAAAGAAATCGGGTAGCTTTGGATGGTGCATCTCTTCATACAGGTGGATCAATACCTCATCGCTTACATTGGAAGAAAATGGTATTATTACTTTACTTTGTTTTTTATAATTTACATTTTAGAATTAATAACATTAAACTTTCTTTGTTATCAGAAAGAGGAAAAAGGAATAGACCCATCATTGACTGAGTTTTATTTTCGTACACATCGGAGAAAGAAGGATCAAAGTTGGGTTGGTCCTCATGCCAAAATTGCTTTTGTAAGTTTTCAATTTGATAAGCACATTGGTAGTGATAAACACGTAGTCAAATATGAAAGTAGTTATCTATTAATTAGCTTGGCATTTGAGTTAAAGAAATCAATATTATACACATATATTTCTTTAATTGATTGAAGAATTTGGAAGGGACCGAGCTTTATGGCCAGAGATAATAAAAGTTATGTAAAACTGCTATTTCATTTCTTTATTTTGAAAGAATGATACAATATTTTAAAAAATTGAACATTTTTCACTCACTTGTTATTTATATATATTTTTTCATTAAGTACCTTTTCATTTGTAGGAGAAATTTGAACAAAAGAAAAATGAGTTATTAGCTCATAGTTTTGGGGAGGATGCAATTGATGGTGAACAATCCATGAGCCAAATGCCATCAGATTTGGATATATGGATTGATTCAGTTGGAAAAAATAAGGGAAGAATATTTGGTCTTGGATCTCTAGGCAAAATGTTAATCATATCTTCAAATAAGAAGTCAAATTTTGAAAATGTCACTACTACAAAATATACTTTCTACGTCGTCATTTAACGTCGGTTATATGTTAAACGACGTAAAAAGTACTTTCAACGTCGGTTCTCAGATGAACCGACGTTAAAAGTGAATATCAAACACATTCTACGTCGGTTCTCAGTCAACCGACGTAGAAAGTAGGTTCAACGTCACTTTTAAGAGCGGTTCTCGTGGAACCGCTATCTATAATATATTTCGCTTGAGCGACAATATTCTCGCTCGAGCGAAACACCCCCTGCACAACATTGGCAGTCTCGAGTTGTATATCGCTTGAGCGACAATACTCTCACTCGAGCGAAATTTGATTCTGATCGATCATAACATGAAATGATCGATCATAATGTACACTTCAGATAGCGGTTCCTTTATAACCGCTATCTGAAGTGTACATATGATAGCGGTTAATGGTTAACTGCTATTAGAAGTGCACTTTTAAGAGCGGTTCTTGTGGACCGCTATCTATAATGTATTTCGCCTGAGCGACAAAATTCTCGCTCGAGAGAAACACCCCCTGCACAACATTGGCATTCTCGGGTTGTATTTCGCTTAAGCGACAATACTCTCGCTCGAGCGAAACACCCCCTGCACAACATTGGCATTCTCGGATTGTATTTCGCTTAAGCGACAATACTCTCTCTCGAACGAAAAATGATTCTGATCGATCATAACTTGAAATGATCGATCATAATTAAGAGTATATAATAGCGGTTCCCCTATAACCGCTATCTGAAGTGTACATTATAGGATATAATAGCGGTTAACTGTGGAACCGCTATCTAAAGTCAAAATACAATCGATTATTTGGGAGATTTAATCGATTATTTGGGAAATTTAATCGATTATTTGGGGAATTTAATCGATTATAACGATTATATTCTCACTTTGAAGAGCGGTTTAGTGTAGAACCGCTATCTAAAGGTCTTTCAACGTCGGGTGTGAGTATAACCGACGTGAAAAACCCATCTTCCTATATTAAGGAGATACATGCATGCATCTCTAACATATTTTTGTATCTCCCCTTACTCTCCACCATCGCGGCCACCACTTGGACGCCAGTCGCACCGCAGCCTCGACCTACACCTTACCGTAGCCTCCACCTCCACCCCACCGCACCCTCCAGCCCACCGCGACGCTAGTCGCCCAACCTCCACCCCCACCGCAGCCTCCGCCCGCACTGCATTGTCCACCTCTAGCCCACCACAGCCTCGACCCTAACGGCACACTGCATCCTCAACCTCCACCCCACTGCAGCGTCGACCCTAACACTGCTATCTTTCTCTGTGGTGCATACTTTCATTGCTGCCTTAACCCACAGGTACGATGTTCTTGCACTTATATTTGTTGGGCAAAAACTTTAAGTAATAAAATTTTACTTACTATAATTCATAGGTAGAGATTCTTAGTCATGTTATTGTTGGCCGTTAACTGTTGCTTTAATTGTTTATACGTTTTGTCCCCATAAAATAGTGATTAGATGTAAGTTTCAGCTCATTCCATAGTTATATAACTACATATAACAATGTAGTTATATGAGTGATGGTACATAGTAACAATGTAGTTTTATTGGTTTCTCATATGTAGACTCCAATTCCAAAATGGATCGAAATTGGGTAAATGCAAGTCGTATTTCACAAGAGTATGAAAATGGAGTTGAAGAATTTTTGCGATTTGCCGAACACAATGGCACCAAGGTTAATGGAAAACTGTATTGTCCATGCGTTAACTGCGTTAATGGGAGAGTACACACACCAGAGACAATACGAGAACATCTTTTATGTGATGGGATAATGAAGAATTATATCGTATGGACATGGCATGGTGAAGTGATTGATACACCAATAGTAACACAAGCTGAGGAAGAGGAGGACATGACAATGGAAGATCGAATAGAAGACATGATTCGTGATGTAGGTCAAGAGAATTTTCTGCAAGCACATGCTGCTGTCTATGATAAATTGAAGATAGATTCAGAGATACCTTTGTATGCTGGATGTACAACATTCACGCGATTGTCAGCTGTATTGAGATTGGTCAATTTGAAGGCCAAATTTGGTTGGAGTGATAAAAGTTTCACTGAGTTACTAGAAGTTTTGAAAGATATGCTCCCAAGCGATAACACCTTGCCTGATGGTATGTATGAAGCCAAAAAAATACTTTGTCCAATGGGTTTAGAGTATAAAAAGATACATGCTTGCCCTAATGATTGTGTATTATACCGAAAAGAGTTTGAAAGCCTACATGAGTGTCCAAGATGTGGTGTATCGCGTTACAAATTGAAAGACAAGGATGATAATAGCGAATATATTGATAGAAAGAGACCTCCTGCAAAAGTTATATGGTATCTTCCAATTATTCCAAGATTGAAGCGATTGTTTGCCAATGGAGAAGATGCCAAGAATATGATATGGCATTCAACTGCAGAAAAACGTGATGGATTGCTTCGTCATCCGGCCGATTCTCCACAGTGGAAGAAAATTGACTGCCTATTTCCAAGTTTTGGCGAGTGATGCAAGAAATGTTAGACTTGGACTAGCCACAGACGGCATGAATCCTTTTGGTAACTTAACCAGTAATCACAACTCATGGCCAGTTCTTTTAGTGATTTACAACCTTCCACAATGGTTGATTTTCAAGCGCAAGTACGTGATGTTATCCATCATGATTGCAGGTCCAAGACAGCCGGGTAATGACATAGATGTTTATCTAAGTCCGTTAATAGATGACTTAAGGCTATTGTGGGAGGAAGGAGTGGATGTGTTTGATGCATATCAACAGCAGAGCTTCAAGTTACATGCAATGTTATTTTGTACTATCAATGACTTCCCAGCATATGGAAACTTGAGTGGGTATAGTGTCAAGGGTCATCATGCTTGTCCTATTTGTGAGGAAGATACAAGTTTTCTACAATTGAAGCATGGAAAAAAGACTGTGTATAATAGACACAGGAAATTTCTTCCACATAACCACCCATATCGAAGATTGAAGAAAGCTTTTAATGGTCAGCAGGAAGATAAAATTGCCAAACAACCTTTAACTGGTGAACAAGTTTATGAACGGGTTAGAAACATTAATGTTGTCTTTGGAAAGACTAAAAAACAGTCGTGTGATAAAAGGTTGTGGAAAAAGAGATCAATTTTCTTTAACCTTCCATATTGGAGTCATCTAGATGTGAGACATTGCATTTATTTTATGCATGTGGAGAAGAACGTATTTGATAGTCTCATTGGCACACTATTGAACATTAAAGGAAAAACAAAGGATGGAGTCAAAACTCGTCTAGATCTATGTGAATTGGGAATACGTCCAGAATTACATCCAAGACCTGAAGGCAAGAGAACATATTTACCACCAGCTTGTCACACATTGTCAAAGAAGGAGAAGACTAGTTTATGTCAGTGTCTTCACAGTATTAAAGTGCCACAAGGGTACTCTTCAAATATTAAGAGCCTTGTGTCCATGAAAGATCTGAAGCTAGTTGGGTTAAAGTCGCATGATTGTCACGTTTTGATGCAACAACTCTTACCCGTAGCTATACGTGACATATTGCCAAAGAATCTACGACATGCAATTATGCGTCTTTGTTTCTTCTTCAATGCTATATGTGCCAAAGTAGTTGATGAAAAATCATTGGAGCAGTTGGAAAATGAAGCTGTGGTTATATTATGTCAGTTGGAGATGTATTTTCCTCCATCATTTTTTGACATTATGGTGCACTTAATAGTTCATCTTGTAAGAGAGATAAGACTGTGTGGTCCGATTTATTTGAGGTGGATGTACCCAATTGAGCGATGTATGAAGATCTTCAAAGGGTATACAAAGAATCCATATAGACCTGAAGCTTCTATTGTTGAAAGGTATATTGCAGAAGAAGCTATAGAATTTTGTTCTGAATATTTAGGAAAGGCCCTAGCAGTGGGTGTACCTACTCAACGACATGATCATAGAATAAATGGTAAGGGCACTCATGGGGTAAAAATACAATCAAAAAATGCTAGTGAGTTGACCAGGGCACACTTGTATATTCTAAATAACACAGATGAAGTTCTTCCTTACATATCTGCTCATCAATCAATATTGAAGACCCTCAACCCCAAAATGAGTGAGCGGAGGTTGGTTAATGAACATAATAATACTTTTGTTAGTTGGTTTAAAACAAAAATATTTTCCGAGGACAATGCATCTGATACTTTGAAATGGCTAGCACATGGTCCTAAACAGAACGTCGTGACTTGGACTGGGTATGACATTAACAAATACTCATTCTACACAAAGTTACAAGATGAAAAAAGTACAGTCCAAAATAGTGGAGTATCTATTGAGGCGACATCCATGCACTTTTCTAGTTCAAAGGATAAGAACCCAATTATGGCGTCTATGAGTTACTTTGGAGTGATTGAGGAGATTTGGGAGGTTGACTACATTCAATTCAGAGTTCCTATATTCAAATGTAAATGGATTGATTCTAATACTGGTGTTCAAACTGATGAAATGGGATTCACTTTGATAGACCTTAAGAAGATAGGTCATAAGGAAGAACCATTCATAATGGCGTACCATGCAAAACAAGTTTTCTATGTAACTGATCCATGTAATGACAGATGGTCAGTGGTACTCCAAGCAAAAGGGAATGATGTTATGCATGAAGAAGATGATGAATTCGATGATATTATTAACATCCCCACTCCATCACGGATGCCTAGTAGTAATGATGATATGCAAGAAGATTTGGTTCATGCTATTCGTAAAGATCATGATGAAGGCATATGGGAAAACTTAACTATTTAAGTTATGTGTTCATAGCTAATTTGTGTTTATATTTAAAAAATGTGATAAATTGTGTTTATATTTCAAATATGTGATAAATTGTGTTTATATTGCAATTTATGGAAAAACTTAACTTAATTTTTTTTTTAACAGGCAAATGGCATCTCCTCCAGCATCTCGCGCCACATCTCCTCCGGCATGTCCACCCCCCCCCATCTCTAAAGAGGACTCGACAAGCCACACGATTGAAAAAGTTGACCGTTCGTCATATGGCAGGAGATAAATTGGTTGTGAGTGTGGATCCAAACACTGGCAAAATATCAGGGCCACATCACACTCAATTTAGGTCCTACTTGGGTACTCTTGCTAGAGAAAAGGTATGTAATTTTTTAGAGTTTTTAACTTGTTATGCATATATGGTCAGCATATGTAAATGGATTGATATCTAACGTTGTAAGTTCAAAATTAGGTATCTATTTTGCATCCATCTTGGGATTATGTGGAGGAGACTTGCAAAAATTTAATTTGGCAAGATATTTTGGTTAGTTTTGTTTACTCGTTAAATTATGTTAAGTTAAGTTAGATCATAAACTTTGTTATCCTAATTTATTTTGTTGTTTTTGCAGAATCACTTCGATATTGTTAACTCTGAACAAGTTAGGAGAAAAGTCATGTCATCTATTGCCAAAATGTGGAGGCAATTCAAGTCGACATTGACTTCGAAATGGATATTTAATGAGCAAGCCGTTAGCAAAGGATTAACTCCTTGTCAGCGTTATGGCATAGATGAGGAGACTTGGAAGCAGTTTGTCAGGAGTAGGACTGGTCCACAATGGGAGGTATGTTACTATTTAAAAACTTTGGTATGTTTCCATATTGTCTTATTAATTTAGCACATTGTAATATGATATTATGTTGCAGGAGAAGCGAATAAAAGGAAAGGAGATGCAGAGGCTGAATGTGGCCCCCACCGTCCGTCTCGTGGGGGTATGATTTGTTGACGCAACGCATGATGAAGGAGAAGGCTAAACTCCGACAAGCCGAGTTAGCCTCTTCCGGTGTAAGCCATGAAGAAATTTCCCCACCATCTCCTCCAAAGCGTCATGAAAAATGGAAGAGGGCTCAGCAAAAGCCCTCCGGTGAAATGACATCGGAGGAGGCCCGCTTGATTGCTGAGCGGATTGTAAGTCAAATTTGTTTCTTTCAACCTCATTAACCATGCTTTGTCATTCATCAATTTTTTTTACAATATATAATGCTCAATTGTAGGATTCTTTAGAGGAGCAAGATACACAGGGAACATTCGTTCCCCGTGGTCGTCAAGATATCTTAACTACTGCTATTGGACGCCCAGAACACCCAGGGCGTGTTCGTGCTGTTGGAGCTGGTGTGGGTATTCGAGCATATTTTGGAGCTCCATCATCAGACCATACCCACACCACATCATTGAGCCAGCAGGAGATGGCGAAGTTGGAGGAGAGTCTAAAAGCGAAGCTGAGACCAGCGATGGTTGAAGAGCTGACAACGACGCTGACACCAGCCATTACCGCACGAGTTCAAGAGGAGATGATGCGGGTATTTGGTTCAAGTCTAGCATCCATAGGTGTCACACAGCCTACCCACCCACCTATGGATGTTCCTCTTCCATCTGCCGCACGAGTTAGCACTAAGGGTAGTTGTGCTGAGCCAAATACCGACGGTCAAGAGCTTCCTGCTACTAATCAGGAGGTTGTTGTTGTTGTTGCAGACACTGACCACTCAGGTATGTGTGGATGATATCTTAATGACAAAAATTCATGTGCATATTAAATAATTAATGTCTTATTTTTGTGTAATTAGGTCAGTGTGAATTTTATGTGCATGAGGATGGATCTCGAACCACGATTGGTGGCGGTTGGTTCAATTGAAGAGGGGCCTCTACAATTCATAGTGTGCCTTTAGCACCTAACTTGGCCAAAGTGGTCATTGAAGAGGTTCGAGATGCTTATGCTCTTGTACCTGTGCCTACGCACGAGGTGATGACAGTGGGACAGGCCCTCCGGACCTTCATTGCATGGCCTAGACATCTAATCAGGCCTATTTTGAAAAAGGTTTGCATATACTTTCGTTAATTATCATATGTAGTCTCGTATCGTGTTTTATTATTTCTCAAGTCAATGTTATTTTATGTAGGATGTTCGAAGCCACCCCGAGTTGCCTAAACTGGTTCCTACTTCCCAAACTAGTAAAGGTAAGGAAGTAGATGTCCCAGAAAATCCAATTTTTCAACTACTATCTGTTGTCCCATAGTTGTATATTCAATCTTTTCAAGTGAAGTGGGATGTTGATAAGTTAGGGGTAGACAATAAGAACTTTCCCCTTTACATTGACCACACCAATGCTATGGAGATAGCAGTTGGCAATCAATGTCTAAACATAGCAGTGTTACAATTTTGGACAATGTAAGTATTTTATTTTTATTTACTAATTATGTTATTTGAAGTTATCGTCATATTTAATGTACATTTAACTGGCTACTTTAGGATGATGAATGAATTGTCGGAGGAACAACGCACCCAAGATGTGTATGGATTTTTTGAGCCCCAATCCATACAAAAATCAGGAAACAAGAGAGAAGAAGTTCAAATATACATCCAAAATTGGATGATGAAGTCAAGGAAGAAAGTTTACTTGGGTGCTTACTTCCATCAGTAAGTATTTAATCGTATGAAATTATTCGCATAAAATTTTATAGTGTATTGTATGTATCCTAACTTTTTGTAATGTAAGCAGAAATCATTGGCAGTTGTTGGTTGTTTGCCCAAAGCAGAATGTTGTGGCTTGGTTCTGCTCATTGGGCAAGAAACCTGATGCAGATCTTAAAAACATTGTAAACAGGTACACATTCTTATAATAATTTAAACAATTATTACTTGTTTTGTTATTTAATTGTTTCATTATTATCTTGTATTGCACAGTGCATTTAAGGTTTGCAATACAATTGATGGAGTACACACAAGCAAAAGCACGACTCCAGATTGGATTTTTGTTAATGTAAGTCATTTTATATTTATGTATTAATTATCATTCATTTTATATGTCAAATTAATATATTATTTTTTGTAGTGTAATAGGCAACCAGGATCTTATGAGTGCGGATACTATGTTATGCACTCGGATGTGGCTGATTGTTGTTAGCAAGACTGAGGATACATGGAATCGGGTTTGCTTAAATTTAGTATTCAATAAAAAACCCAAGTATTGTGTCATTGGATATCTCGTTAAATTATCTTTTTTCTTGTAACAAGTATTTTCGATGCAGGAAGCATTGCCCATAGAGACCATTGACGATATTAGAAACACCTGGGCCGATAAGTTTGTTAAAGTTAGAAGTAGGCAAGTTTAGTTATTAATTTAGTAGTTAGTTTAGTAGTTAGTTTAGTTAGTTTACTAGTTAGTTTACTAGTTAGTTTATTAGTTAGATTAGTAGTTAGTGTATTTGGTAGATAAGTAGTTGGATACATTTTTATTTTGTATACAATTTTATTTTTGGATGAAATTCAATTAGTTTATATCTTGTACATTGTCTGCCTGGGTTGTATTCAAATTTACAGGTACTGTATATATAAAAACATTGGGATACCTGTATAAAAAAAGCGTCCATTTAAAAAAAAATATAGACTTTCTACGTCGGTTGTGACAATAACCGACGTAGTATTAGTTATATTAAGCGTTTCTACGTCGGTTATTGATCTAACCGACGTTGAAAGTCATCTCTCGCTCAAGCGACCAGTTCTCTCGCTTGAGCGAAACAGCACCCGAGAGTCCCTTTGTTTGAAGGTGTCGTCGCTCAAGCGAGTACACCGGTCGCTTGAGCGAGAGATGACTTTCAACGTCGGTTAGACCAATAACCGACGTATATGGCTAACACTTAAGTCATTTCTCGCTCAAGCGACCGGTTTACTCGCTTGAGCGAAGCAGCACCCGAGAGCCCCTTTGTTTGAAGGCTTCGTCGCTCAAGCGAGTACACCGGTCGCTTGAGCGAGAAATGACTTTCAACGTCGGGTATTTTGAACCGACGTAGAATCCTTTGACATTCAACGTCGCCTGATTCAACGACGTCATCAGAACCGACGTTGAAAGCCTTCTACACCCGACGTTGAATGCGCATTTTGCAGTAGTGTGTTGATGCTTTAAGGAGTCAAATTCATGCCTTAAATGAATCATTACATAGGCAAGAACAAGAAAAACAAGAAATGAGACAAGAGTTACAAAGACAGAAGAAAGATAAGCAAAAAATGAAAAAAGAGTTGACCGAAACTAAGAATCAAGTAGCAGCCTTAATGCAACACTTAGGGTTTGTTGCATCTTCTTCTTTACCATCTTCATCATCTCAACATAACAATGAAAATGATGATGATGAAGACAGATGATCATATTGAAGATGCACTACTAAAAAATCATTAAATTCATGTGGATTTTTCTGCAAAATTTTTTTAGTAAAAAATAGCTACAACTTTTCCTAAGAAAAATATTTCACAACAAATTATTACAAATTTATTTGCAAAATATTTTTTCTAGAAAATATGTAAGATTTTTTTTGCAAAAAATTAATAGTAAGAAATTCCTGCAAAATTTTCTTCAATTATATAATTATAATTTTATTTTATTTTTCAAATATATATTCGTATAAAATTTGGCAGGAATGAAAATTATTTTCTATATTTTTTTTATAAATAAAATTTGTAAAAAAGATTTAATAATATTTTAAAAAATGGCAGCAAAATTTTAAAATAATATTTTTTTAAAAAGATTTTAATTATTTTTATAAAAAAATAATAAAATATTTTATAATTGGTTATTTTAAAAATAACCAGCTTCGAACGTTCTCCCTCTCTCGCTCTCTCTTCAGCAACGTCTCTCCTCAGCAACATCTTTCTTCAGCAACGTTTCTCAACGTTTCTCCCTCTCTGCTTCCATTCCATTAATAGGAACCAGTTTCCTCTTCATTTCTTCTTCTTCGACCATATTACCATTCTTCCTTTTTTAAGCACTACTATTTCTTCTTCCTTCCTCTGTATGGTTGACGGGCTTACTTGAATAGCAGTGGAAGATGAAAAATATCACATAAATAGGTATAATCTTAATTGCCAGATTCTTTGATATTTTAGTTCTATTTCACATAACTTATTGAACTATTCAATGTATTCCAGAACGTATTCTAGTTATTGTTTTACTTTTTATTACTAATTTGAATGTTAGGGTTCATAGAAATGAAATTGGGTTTGATTTCTGTTGCAGATTGGGGTCTGTTGAAGATTAGGGGAAGGAATTTGATTACAGAGTACAGATTGGGGTTTTATTACTTTTTAATTAGTGGCATAATAATGACAACCTGAGATACTACTGATTTGATTGCAGAGTACAGTTCAGTAATTGACGTATTGTGGGTTTTGTATTTTGCAGAGAACAAGCTGGAAAAACTTATTTGCATACGTGGGGCCTGTATTTCTTGTTTCCATTGCATATATCGACCCTGGAAACTGTAAGATCACTTATTCATCCTTTGTTTTTCAAATTAAAGAAAATATATACTTCCTAACATAGATATGCTTATTATATTTTTACAATGGCTTGCAGTTGAGACGGATCTTCAATCAGGAGCACAATATAAATATGAGGTGTGTATGGTATAGTTTTGTGCAGTTGTTTCAGCTTGGATTCATTTTTCCAATTTAGGCCAGATATACCTTGAACAGTAGTTGATTTCCTTTATGATGTTAAAGTATGTATGATTGGATTTGGACCCACATAACTTTGTTAGACTCAAATGGCATTTGTAAAAGCTACGACCAATTTCACTGATATAAAATAGGTTCATATTTTTAGCTAGGGAGTGGTTTTTTGTACCTATAAAGGTTTATAATTGATGATTTTGCAGATTTAAATTTTGTCATTGAATGCAATTAGGCCAATTTTTGTAACATTGATGTTTCCTTTTAGGTTGTTGTTTTGGTAAGAGTTTGTGAAGAGTGTTAAATCTCGTATATGAAGTGTACAAGTGTTAAATGCCATCAGATTTGGATATATGGATTGATTGAGTTGGAAAAAATAAGGGAAGAATATTTGGTCTTGGATCTCTAGGCAAAATGTTAATCATATCTTCAAATAAGAAGTCAAATTTTGAAAATGTTGATGCTTTAAGGAGTCAAATTCATGCCTTAAATGAATCATTACATAGGCAAGAACAAGAAAAACAAGAAATGAGACAAGAGTTACAAAGACAGAAGAAAGATAAGCAAAAAATGAAAAAAGAGTTGACTGAAACTAAGAATCAAGTAGCAGCCTTAATGCAACACTTAGGGTTTGTTGCATCTTCTTCTTTACCATCTTCATCATCTCAACATAGCAATGAAAATGATGATGATGAAGACAGTGATCATATTGAAGATGGTAATATTTAAAATTTTATTCTTGAGTTATTATAACACTTAACTGAATTATTGAAGGTGATAATGAAATTGCAGGGAATTAAAGATATGATGTGATTTTGACAACAACAATGATTTGCTTTGATGCCTTTTTTTGGAAGGTTTTAAAGTTTTGAATTATTTATATTGTTTGACACTTTAATATTTGAGTTTAGTCATTCACACTTTTTCATTTGAATTTTAGGATTAAAGATTTGATATAATTCTGACAATGACAAAAATTTGCATTGCAATTGTTGGTCTTTTGTTATTCAGATTACCTAAGAAAGATCATCGTGCAGGGAAGATCTTTCAAGTCTAACAAGGTTGGAGATATTCTACCAAAATTTGTGCAGGTAAAAATATATTTGTAAGTAATTATAAATTTAGTTAATTTTGAACTCTTGTTATTGTTTGCTATAAATGAAATATAAAGTATTGTCTTAAAATGAATAGTAGTAATAGTACATTAATTTTAAATAATAATATTGTTTGCAGGGAATTTGGGGAACTTTTCTAACCAGGTGTTGCATCATTTTTATTTTGTAACTTTTCCTCTATGTTGCTATTCTCAAATTAATACGGACCAAATTGTTTGCTCAACAATGGAGAACGTAGTTATTTTGTATACCTAAGAACTCAACAATGCAAGGGAACAAGGTTCTCCGTATAAATGAATCTCATGTTTCAAGACAATCTCATGTTTCCAAACATTGATAATTTCATTTCATGCATTTGTGATAATTACATTCATATAATAGTATTTTACTTTGTTTATGTTTTGTCTTATCATTCATAAGGATCATGTTGATGTAAGACTAAATAATTCTCTTAAAAAATATTTCACGTTAATTTTGTTTTTAGCTTAGTTTTTTAGTTGAATAAACAAATAATTTTTCTTTTATAATCATTTAATTTTGTAATAAAATAAAATATATAATAAATAGTTTTTTAATTTCATATATATATATATATATATATATATATAATTTAAAATTTATACAAATTTTTTTTAGATGTTTTTTAAAAAAATAACCTCATAAAAAATTACCTGCGAATTTAAAATTAGCAAGAAATTTCCTGCAAATATAAAATTACCAATAAATTATTTGTAAATTTAAAATTACTTGCGAATTTGAAATTGGTAAAAATTTACATGCAGATTTAAATTGCAAGAAATTATATACAAATTTAAATTTGCAAAAAATTACTTACGAATTTTTTCACACAATTTTGTAAAAAAATTTTGTGAATATTAAATCCCTGGATAATTTATTATCCACAAGCTAATTAGGTGCTAATAAAAATTTGTATGAAAATTCTCAAGAAACTTATTTTCTGCGAATTTTGACAAAAAATTGGTAAAAAAATCCCATAAAAATTAAAAATTTCTAGTAGTGATGGTAATATTTAAAATTTTATTCTTGAGTTATTATAACACTTAACTGAATTATTGAAGGTGATAATGAAATTGCAGGGAATTAAAGATATGATGTGATTTTGACAACAACAATGATTTGCTTTGATGCCTTTTTTTGGAAGGTTTTTAAAGTTTTGAATTATTTATATTGTTTGACACTTTAATATTTGAGTTTAGTCATTCACACTTTTTCATTTGAATTTTAGGATTAAAGATTTGATATAATTCCGACAATGACAAAAATTTGCATTGCAATTGTTGGTCTTTTGTTATTCAGATTACCTAAGAAAGATCATCGTGCAGGGAAGATCTTTCAAGTCTAACAAGGTTGGAGATATTCTACCAAAATTTGTGCGAGTAAAAATATATTTGTAAGTAATTATAAATTTAGTTAATTTTGAACTCTTGTTATTGTTTGCTATAAATGAAATATAAAGTATTGTCTTAAAATGAATAGTAGTAATAGTACATTAATTTTAAATAATAATATTGTTTGCAGGGAATTTGGGGAACTTTTCTAACCAGGTGTTGCATCATTTTTATTTTGTAACTTTTCCTCTATGTTGCTATTCTCAAATTAATACGGACCAAATTGTTTGCTCAACAATGGAGAACGTAGTTATTTTGTATACCTAAGAACTCAACAATGCAAGGGAACAAGGTTCTCCGTATAAATGAATCTCATGTTTCAAGACAATCTCATGTTTCCAAACATTGATAATTTCATTTCATGCATTTGTGATAATTACATTCATATAATAGTATTTTACTTTGTTTATGTTTTGTCTTATCATTCATAAGGATCATGTTGATGTAAGACTAAATAATTCTCTTAAAAAATATTTCACGTTAATTTTGTTTTTAGCTTAGTTTTTTAGTTGAATAAACAAATAATTTTTCTTTTATAATCATTTAATTTTGTAATAAAATAAAATATATAATAAATAGTTTTTTAATTTCATATATATATATATATATAATTTAAAATTTATACAAATTTTTTTTAGATGTTTTTTAAAAAATAACCTCATAAAAAATTACCTACGAATTTAAAATTAGCAAGAAATTTCCCGCAAATATAAAATTACCAAGAAATTATTTGTAAATTTAAAATTACTTGCGAATTTGAAATTGGTAAAAATTTACATGCAGATTTAAATTGCAAGAAATTATATACAAATTTAAATTTGCAAAAAATTACTTACTGAATTTTTTCACACAATTTTGTAAAAAAATTTTGTGAATATTAAATCCCTGGATAATTTATTATCCACAAGCTAATTAGGTGCTAATAAAAATTTGTATGAAAATTCTCAAGAAACTTATTTTCTGCGAATTTTGACAAAAAATTGGTAAAAAAAATCCCATAAAAATTAAAAATTTCTAGTAGTGATGTGCTTTTAGCCATTCGTTTACCCTACCTGCCAAAGAAAAATGAAATAATATCAAATATGCAGATTCAAGATTTGCTGCTCTAAATCCCATGGTACCAATCAACTCATAAAAAGTAGACAAATGAATATAAGGGTCTTCATGATCCAATCCAGTGAATTGATGAGCGAGAATCAAGCTTAAGAAAGTCTGGATTCATCTCGCAATATATGATCATCCGGAATGACAATGCTCGGAAAAATATCTTGGACCTTGCTGCATAGCACAATTTCTAAAAGTTCTTCTAGGTGGATTTGCATTTGGGTTTTGATTTGGATTTGTATTTGGATCTGGATTCGATTTGCTCCTTCTTCCGCCATATCTTCTATAATTGGATTTGGTAAATCAAGTGTGAAAGAAGAATTAGCAGATTCTCTTGTAGTTTGTTCTTGAGTTTCCCTTCTTCTGAAGATACATTTCCTCTTAAACGCATAAATCAAAAGAGTAACTCAAGCAAATATTAGCACAAACTAAAAACTAAATAATAATAATAATAATAATAATAATAATAATAATAATAATGATAATAATAATAATGATAATAATGATAATAATGATAATAATAATAATGATAATGATAATAATAATAATGATAATAATGATAATGATAATAATAATAATAATAATAATGATAATAATAATAATAATAATAATAATGATAAAAAAACGAAATAAAAATAAAATACTCAATAAGCTAAACAAAGAATTCTCAAAGAACACCGTTCCCAAGAACTGCGCAGTAAATACTTGTTGAATTATTGGCAAGCGTACCAAAATTATCAATCGCAGTATAGTATTTCGATAAAATAAAAGTCGATCCCACGAGGAACAGTTTCAATGGAAATTCCCAATTATGCTTACTAAGTAGATTAAAACAGATTAGGTTTTGCAAATAAGAGTTGAATTGAAATTAAATGACAAAGAACTGTAAATTGTTGAGAAAATATCAATTAAAGGTACTTAGGATTGACTTCCTTCCTTATCCCTCTTTTGTAATGACTATGTCAATTAAGAACGTCAATTAACCTAACAATGTTGATGCCACCTACTCAAATCATCCATGATTCCTCACACATGAAATTCATAAGAAAACCTAATAAATGTTGATTCCTCACACAATTAAGAGATTTTCTAGCATTAGGGTTATAGTGTTTAAGCACTTGATACATTCATTCCATTCCTGGCAATTAACGTAACAAATATTCTTACCGTGATCTAGGGTTCAAGATATATTTTCCAATCATACCTCAAACAATCAAGAATAAATCATTCCAAAGCATAAAGGATAAGAATAACAACATCAAAGCATAGATTAATATCTCAAAATATCACCATGATACAAAAGAGTTCAAAGGAAGTGCACCGAATCCTAAGAGAATGAAGTTAGCCACTCATGTTGGTCATTACAATGCTCCAATTGATGAAGTGAAGAATTGATGAAGATTAGACAAAACCCTAACAGTAGTCGTGTCTCCTCTCCTCCAAGACTGATTCCCTTCTCAAAACACATCTAATCTTTTTATAAGAGAATTTGGGTCGGGTCTCGCATCATTCATTCGCTTAAGTGCTCTTCTTTCTTTCACTTTTACTCCAATTATGCTCCTTACTCTTGTATCAAGGTATTCTCGAATTTATCATATATTAGGAGAAAAATATATTATAATTAACATAAGTTAAGTGGTTTTATAATAATTTAAGGCATAATTATATCAACTTTTTACCACTTAACAATTATTGATCATGATTCCTAACCATGTCTATGAAAAGAGTTTTTCCTTTTTCTTCATAAAAAAACAAAAAGGATTTTTGTTGAGATAGATCATACCTACTTATTAAATACTTTTCTATGTTTACATAACCTTGGTGTTTATCTTACATTTTGTTTTACTTAGAACTTCTAATCAATTTTCATGTGAATCTAACCATTAATTAATAGTACATTTAATCTTTTAATCTCTTAGAATTTTTATTAGATTTATAGGTTTCATTACAAAAAAAAGAGAAAGAATTGAAAAAGAGATTGAGCCTGGGTAATTTTGGGTCTAAGCTTGAGTAAGGTTGAGTAAGAGAATAACAATGTGACTTTCAGGAGCTGCTTTAAAAAGGATTTTGAGGAATTTAATGACAATGAAAAAAATATAAACCAGAATAGATTCTGGAAAGTATTACGGAAGAATAAAACTTAAAGATGCAATTTTATATATGAACTTTGGTTTGCAGGATTTATACTGGATGAAGACCTTGGAGTTTCCATAAGGAATACTATGTTTGGCTTCCATTGAGTTCTTCTGTATTCTGATTCTCAATTCCATGGAATTCATAAAAAGTGATTTTTATGAAGTGACATTATTGTTTTACTCCTCGTCCCTATGTCATGTATATAAAAGAAAGATCATGTTTGTGTGTTTGTATATAGATGAAATTATGTGAAAGAGAAAAAAAAATATATATATATATACATATATATATATATATATATATATATATATATATACATTTATTACATCTGGATTAGTTTTTTTTTTTTAATTCTGAAATGTGTAAAGAATTTAATCATTTTTTTAATTTCTCTCTTAAAATATGAGCCATTCAATTAATCCAATGGTTTATATTTTGTTTGGAGATAATAGGGGATAAAATCACAGTGGAGAGGATCCCAATTTACATCACAGAGATTTGAAATAGAAAACAACAATGAAAGTTGGCAAAGAGTGTCCAGAAATCTTTCACAGAAGCGCTTCCCAGCTTCCTCTTCGAACCACTTCAGCATTTCTGAAGCCAAAACGCGATTCCAGTGAAGTCAAAATCACGTTTTCACCTTTCCATTTCTCGATTTCATTTTCTCTTCGCAACTCCGATTACGCATTTGCGTTACGCGCGGGAATGAACGTTCCTCGCATTCTGGAAAACCCTCGAACAGCGCCGGTAACTGCAATTTCAAAGCCATTTAAGGTTTCTTTGCACTTGAAAATACTCTAATCCATGGACGGTGACGACGACCCTTCTTCACTTGCATGGCTTTGGGTCATTGAAGCCCTATCAGCCTATAAAGAAATCTCTAACACCACTTTGCAGGGTAAATAGTCCACGCTTCAAGCAATACCCAATAACCTCGTTTCCTTTCCTTTTAATTTCGTTTTTTATGAATAATTTCATGATTACTGGTGTTGTTATTGATGATGTAGGTTTGATTGATGCAGCACCTACGGGGAATGATAAATTTAGTGAAAAGACAAAGGAAATGGTTTCTTTAAGGTGTTTGGAAATGTCCAGAATTCAAATGTCTTAGTTGAATAAAAACGCGAAAATTAAGGAAGTTATAAAAGAACCGACAATGACTTAATATTTTGAGTAAGTGGAAGGTGGTGTTATGTAATTCGTGTTACATGAGAATTTCTTTATTGATAGTCTCACGGAAGGTGATACAAGTAACTTCATTAAAAAATATTAAGAGAGCGGTACAATTAAAATAATTAAAAGACACTTAAAGTCTCTCGAAAGATAATACAAGTAAAGTCGTTAAAAAATATTAAGAGAACGGTACAAGTAAAATAATTAAAAGACATTTGAGATGTGTAGACAAGATGAAATATTTATTATTTGTGAGGAAATTATATTTTTATGTATTTGTTAAGTATTTTATGTTTACCTAATAATGAAATTTTAAGTATTAATATGTGTGTGGGTTTTATTTATCAGTATCTAAACAATGATTATCACATTATTAATAAAAAGACAATATTTATAATTATATTGTTAATTAGATATATATTAGAATTTTGTGGGGGAAGATTGAATCTTTATATGATTTTAAGGAAGCAATAATAAATTGTTTGATAAATTTGAAGAATAAGGAGAGTTCTTCTATTTTACATTATGAGTTTAATTGTCGGAATGAATATAAGTTTTAATGATGAAGTTTTTGGATTATGGCTATTCAATATTCTATCAGAGTCTTGAGAGGTATTTCGAGTTTTAATGACAAAATCAACCTCTAATAACATTGTTTCTTTTCAAATGACAAAAAGTGGTGCTCTTAATGAAGAGATGAGAAGGAAGACACGTGATTTTTCATTTTAGTCTAAGGTGTTTGTCACTGAAAATATAATGTGCTTGTCACTGAAAATATGAGATTTTTGTTACTGAAAATAAGAGGAGAGGTCATAAAAAAGAACGAAAGGGTGATAAAGATAAGAATAGGAACAACTTCAAGACAAGATACAAAAATATAGTGTCATTATTATAATAAACCAGGACACATTAAAAAATACCAATTTAAGTGGAAAAAGGATAACAAAGGCAAGAAGGACAAAAGGAAAGAGAATAATCATAATGACTATGAGTCAATTAATCTTATATTTGATGAGAATATGTAAATTATTGATAGTGATAATACACTGCACGTTACACCAAGAAAGAAATTCTAACATGAGAGTGTAATTATTACTCAAAGGAGTCAAACATGCTCAAGATGTTTGTTTTAATCTAATATCAGCACATTTTGATACTTGTGGTTATGACAATCACTTTGGTTCTGGTAAATGGAAGTTCACTAAATGTAACTTGATCATGGCTAGAGGGGAGAAAAATTTTAAATCATATTGGACTAAAGTTTTGGTTGTTAAAGGACAATATGAATATTATTATAGGAGACATTTGTGATACTGAAAACTTGGTCATATAAGTGAAAAAAGTCATTACTAAAGTTTTCTCTCGAGAGGGTGGTGTACCAATATGAAAAGAAAATCACATTTGAGGAGAAAATTATTGAGAATTCAAGTGTATTTTGGATAAAAATAAGAAAATTGGGTAACTTATTATAAGTGAAAAAGACCTATAACCTAATGTATAAGGTTTTTGGTTGAATGTGGTATTATATTTTTTTATATAGTTGACTCGTGTCTTATTTGTAAAATTTTCTCTATTGTTAGCTCCCTCCTTAAACAACGGTATAAGTAAGGTTATTAATGAGTACTCATGATTAGAGAGAGGGTAGTATACATATATGAAAGAGAATCACATTTGAGAGAAAGAAATGTGTTGGGTTGGACTCCTATCTATATGTCTAAAAAACCTATACTAATCAAGTATATTTTATATCACTTAGCCTAACTAGAGAGAAACTCAAAGGACCAGATAGAAGAAAACCTCCACTAGTGTGGTTGACCATAAAGCTTCTCTCCATCGGATTATGAGATAAAATAATTTCAAATTTAAAGTATGTGCTTGATATAACTGTAGGAAGTGTTAGAGAAGAATTTGACTCGGTTTGATATTAGTACAGATAAGGATGTTTGGTTGTTGTTGGCTAAAATTGATTTTGCATTTAAATCTTGGTTTGAGCAAAGTGATAAAATGTAAATTGAGAAAAGGTGAAAAAGTTTACTCTAAAGTTTTATTTGAAACTTGCTTCTGGATAAAACCATATAAACATAAATTACATAGCTTCAAAGTCAATTTTATCCCAAATCAATTTTGCACATGTACACCCAAATACACATTTAATCACCTGTGACGTGGTTTACTTACACTGTAAGTATGTTAGAAGTTATATGAACTAATTTGGATACTCATATTATGTTCCTGTTCTTTGAGAAACATTTTCAGTGTTTATAAACAATGACTTAAGTTGCACTTAATTTCCACCTTATTTCCTGTTTAAAGATTTATAGTGGAAATAATGAAAACATGATTTTTGTTGTTTCCATGGTTTTGGTACTTCATTTTTCACATTTGAAGATACATCTTTATGAATATGCTAATTAAATCTCGCTCATTTCTTTACGTAATGTATTAAGCAGATCTCATTATCAAATCTTAAAATGACTGGAGCAGAGCTTTTGAAATCGGATGTTTGCCCATTTATAAATCACAAAAGAGCTACCACTTTTAAATGTCACTCGGGCATTTTTGGTTGGAGTGATTTGGCACACTGGAAATGGAAGTGGGAAACGAGTGATTTGAAGAAAAATGAAAAAAAAAATAAAGTTATTTGGATGAAGGAAAATTGAGGAGAAAATTTATAAAAAATTGTGAATAATTTGATAGATATGAGATATAAAAATTATAATTTTAATGGATTATTTAAAAAAATTACCATTTTATCTTTTTTATAAAATAAGGTTAAAATTATTATAAATATAATTTTTTTTCCACATTTTAACTTTCATCGTATATTTTTGGAAGAAAAAAAATAATAAATTTTTTTATACTGATTGTATGTGGAAAAAAAATTTACAAAATTAAATTTTTTAAAATAATTATTAAAATTTTTATAAATAAACAATTACAAAATTATTTACACTACATATACATAAAAAAATAATTTATATACATAAAAAAATAATTTTGACATATTAAACAAATTATTTGACTAATAATTAAATGATTATAAATTAAAAAATAATAATTAATATTGACTAATAATAATAAATAATTATAACAATTAATAATATAATTATAAATTATTATTTTAAATAAATATAAAATATAATAAAAATAAAATAATAATTAAATAAAAAATTAATGTAAACTTAATACTAAAAATATTTATTATTTAATTAAAAATTATATTAATATATATTTTTGTCATATTTTTATACTTTCAACACATAATTAAAAATATATATATATATATATATATATATATATATATATTTTTAACATTTCAATTTGTCCCTATCTTTTCTTGATGTATCAGGGAGGAATCTCTTTGTCCGATCTTCTATTCTTCTCTCGCTTTTATTTCGTTGCTGTTGGACCAAACAAACGTGTATCATCTTCGTATTTTTATATTCATCAACAGTACAGAGCAGGTAATGGAAATGTCTTTCTTTTGAGAACTCTCCCATATGAGCTGTACGTTTTCATTTTCACCACTTTCGTTTGATCTGGTTCTTTTATTAATGCTGAATAGCTGAGAGAAACAATCTTGGAAGGTACTCATCCACATACTAATTACTTGAAAGAAATGTGTGCAACTTTTATTTTTTGTCCTGATTACTTTGAAAAACCTTTTAATTATTGTAATTTTCATAGTGTTTGCTTCACCAATTTTGGTCCCAAAAGGATCATTTAGTAATTCATATGGTATAACAACTAAAATAGTTTGAATAAATGACGTATAAAGAACTAAAAGAATAGAATCGGTCTTGGAATCAATCTAGAAGATTGTTGGAGGCAGTCTTTTCAGGATGATGTATATGAACCTTTTGGCTCAATTCAGAAACAAATATTTTCCCTAAAGTCAGTCAACTTCAAGAAATCAAGTATTAATGGGTTGTTTTATAGTGTTGATTTAGTCATAATTTACCCACCACCAACACCATTACACTAAAATCAACTTATTATTAGACAAACCATGCATTCACACAGAAAATGCATTAAAGCAAATAAAAAATTTAGTGGAATCAATGACATTATTTCACATGGTACTGTATTGCATTGTCGTTTTGTACGTGGAAACATGATACACCAAACCAAACCACCAGAAAATATAGTTTTCCAGCAGTGTTATAAAAAGCGTAATGAGAGACATGATTCCGAATGCAAGTATTCTTACCAACTTCCAATTGCATTCTTGTCTCCCTAAACTCATGGCCGAAACACTTCTCTTTAGCTTGGCAGAATCGCTCATAGGGAAGCTTGCTAATCGTGCCGTTGAAGAAGCTTCTTCGGCACTTGGTGTGTATGGCGAGCTAAAACAGATGAAAGCAACTATGACACTCATCAAAGGTGTGCTGTTAGATGCCGAGCAAAAGATGTCGCAGAGCAGTGCATTGAGCGAATGGCTGAGACAGATCAAGCACGTCTTCTCCGACGCCGAAGACATAGTCGATGATTTCGAGTGTGAAGCGCTGCGGAAGCACGTTGTCAACGACTATGGTAGCTGCTCAAGGAAGGTACGCCGTTTGTTCTCTTCAAGTAATCCTCTTGTTTATCGTCTTAGAATGGCGCATCAGATAAAAGATATCAGAGAGAGGTTGGAGAAAGTTGCAGCTGATAGGAACCTGTTTGGCCTTCAAATCATTGACCAAGATACACGTGTTGTTCGCGTGAGGGAAATGACCCATTCTCATGTAAACCCTTCCAATGTTATAGGAAGGGAACATGATAAACAGAAAATCATAAAACTTTTGCTACATGATGTTCATCACGAAAGTCTCTCTGTAGTTCCCATTGTGGGAATGGGAGGATTGGGAAAGACCACACTTGCAAAGTTGGTGTTCAGTGACACCAGCATTCAAGAATGTTTTCCGTTGAAGATGTGGGTGTGTGTCTCAAATGGTTTTCAACTTAGGAATGTGCTTGTCAATATCCTTAATTCTGCTCCTAACCCAACTAAGGAGAAGTTCAAAAACTTTGACACGGAGCAACTTCAAAATGAATTGAGAAATAAACTTCAAAGTCAAAAGTTCTTGCTTGTCTTGGATGATGTGTGGAACGAGGATCGTGCTAGATGGGATGAGTTGAAGGAAATAATAGATGTGGGCGTTGAAGGGAGTAAAATCCTAGTGACTACTCGTAGTCATTCAGTAGCTGCCATGATGCGCACTAAATTCTCAAACTCGTACCTTCTTGAATGCCTCTCTCAAGAGCATTCTTTCTCTTTGTTTGTCAAATCTGCTTTTGAAGATGGAGAAGAGAATAAACATCCAGAGTTATTGGAGATTGGGAAAGAAATAGTTAAAAAATGTGGAGGGTTACCGTTGGCAGTGAGAACGTTGGGGAGTTCACTGTTCTCAAGGGTTGATAAGAAAGAGTGGGAGTCTATAAGAGACAATGAGATTTGGAATTTAACACAGAATGAAAAAGGCATTTTGCCTGCTCTCAAATTAAGTTACGATCAACTGCCTTCGTATTTAAAACCATGCTTTGCTTCTTTCTCACTTTTCTCTGAGGGCACTAATATTTATGGTTCTAGAATTACAAGGTTGTGGGAAGCACTTGGTTTTCTTCCAGCACCAAAGGAATGTGAATCAATGATTGATGTTTCCAGGCAATTTTTGCATGAGCTATGGTCTAGATCATTTCTTTCAGATTATATTGACGTCGGAGGTGACTGCTTGTTTAAACTACATAATTTGGTGAGTGATCTTTCAGTGTATATTGCGAAAGGTGAGTTTGAAATAATAGATCCCCACAATCTAAATATATCCGAATATGCTCAACATTTGACATTCATAGAAAATAATATGCCTGGTCGAGTTCTTCTTCCCACAGGTCTGAGAACTGTGTATTGTCCTTACGGAACCAACAGTGAAGCTTTCTTAAAAACACTGGTAACAAAGTGCAAAAACTTGAGGGTTTTAAACTTATTTTCTTCTGAATTCGAGAGTTTGCCTCGTCGTATCGGAAAGTTGAAACATTTAAGATATCTCAGTCTCTCGGAATGTGAAAATCTTAAGGGACTTCCTGATTCAGTTTGCAAACTTCAAAATTTGCAAACTTTGAGGGTTAATGGATGCAAAAGGCTAAAAAAATTACCCAACGGAATAAGAAATCTAATCAGCCTTCGTCACCTGGATATAACCACCAGACAACCTGATTTTCCTGAAAAAGAGATTGCAAGTTTGACTTCTTTAGAAACTTTGTATGTTAATTGTTGTGACAACGTGGAGTCATTGTTCAAAGATGTACAACTTTCCAATCTTAAAATTTTGAATTTGAGTAAATGTGGGGGTCTAAAGTCTGTGTCGTTTCATGGCATAAGAAATTTAGAGGTTTTAATGATCTCGAAGTGTGCCAAGTTGGAATTGTCAATGGGCCTTAACAGCCAAATCCCCGATTCAAGGTTTAAGTTTATTCTTCTCGATGATTTACCACAGCTTGTCACTTTGCCTAAGTGGTTGCAAGGATCTCTCAACACTTTACATTCCTTGTGGATCGTGGACTGTATCAATCTCGAAGAGGTTCCTGAGTGGCTATCGACTATGATTTGTCTCGAATTGCTTTCAATTGAAAATTGCCCGAAGTTGCTCTCACTCCCTCATAACATGCATCACCTTCAACATCTTCGAATCGTTGGTTGTCCTGAATTATGCAAAAGACTCCAACCAGAAGTTGGACAGGATTGGCACAAGATTTTGCACATCAAACAAGTTTCACTGTTGGATGAGAAGAAGAAAACTAATTTTCAGAATAACACAATCAAAAGCTGAAGGTACTTGCTTTCGTCTTTTATGGATTCACTTCATACTTAAAATTAGCATTTTTAACGATGGTTAATGTTTTAGTCATTATTATAAAACCATACACTCATGAGTAAGCCTAAGCCTTTATTGCTGTTATCACTCTGGTTTTTCATTTCTGTATATTGTCTTCCTATTGATAATCAAGTTATAGTTTTTATATGTGAACTCTGCATAGCAACAAGTGAGATGACAGATAAACATAGTCTTCTACAAATATGTTGGGAGAGATTCTTGAGAGCAAGATATAACTGTTTTCTTCCCTTTGTTGCAGAGTTTTTGTTGAAGTTGTAGCTGTGACTTTCTATATAACTTATGAACTTCCTTAGCATAGCAGAAAGGGAAGAACCAACAAGAAATATTTGTGTGTTTCATGCTCTCGTTTCCTTGTTGGTATAAATCTACTATTTGCTTCTCGGTTGTTTGCAAATTAATGACTTTGTACGTGGCTACAACCTACAAGCACTGTCATTTCTACCACTATGCAACTCACTTGATCTTGTTTTGTGTCATTCTACCACTTTTAAGGTATTAATCCCGTAAACTCATTTGCATATTCATCATTAAAAATAATGTAACCGTGGAGAATTTGTTGAAGTCCACGTTGTTAGATAAAATTAGAAAGTTCAGTCATTTATGTAAAAGGTTCCTAATTTAATATCTTAAATTTTTAAATTGAGAGTGATGTAATATTTTTGTTATAGGATTGATTCGATTTCAAATCTCATTTATTAAAATTTTCTTACTGTTAACTCTTCGAAAATTTTAATTATTAAAAAAAATTGTTTATTATGTTAAAAGATATATATTTATTCTTTCACAAATTCATTCCAAGATTATAAAAACTAAATAGTTATATTAAAAGAATCAAATTTATTTATTTTTATCTTTATTTATGAGATACCGTAGATTTGATGTATTATTTTGATTATACTATTTAATATATTAAACAAAATAATTTTGTAATTTTGTAATCAAGAATTGATGTATTAACTTTTAAAAAATCATGATTATAATATATTTTGTATTTTAAACTTGTTTTACATTACCTTTATTTAAATTCCAATATGTCCCTCCAACATTTCTAATTAGGTTGAAAAAAAAACTTTTCTTTAACCAAGAAAATGTATTAGCTTTTATAAAAAATATTGTTAAGTTTAACTAAGTCAATGTAAATTATTATTATTTTTACTCGCTAAATTCATATTTATTAGTTTGGAGTGATTACCATGTCTTTTACTTGCTAAAATTCATATTTATTAATTTGGAGTAATGATTTTAAATGTGAACTGATGATTAAATTGAAAAATATAATTTCACGGTTTAAGGAAGAATTTAATTTAAATTTAATAAAATAATATTTTTATAATATAATAAATTTAATAATAATAATTAATAATTAAAATAAAATAAAAAATATAATAAAATAATTATTATTTAAAATTAACATAATTAATATGATATTTTTATAAAAATATTAAATTTAAAAACAATTAAAAATTTTGATTTTTAATTTTTTTACTAAAATTTATTTTAAAAAAAATCAATCAATTTTCTAATTTTATCATATCTATTTTTTTATTTATTTTGTATCAATTTAATTATTTAAAAATAATAGACTAATGTTTAATTAAGCCGACCATTTCATCTTATTTTCAAAACAATGGTGGAATAAAATCAAATCTATATTCTTCTTCATAATATATCATTTTTATTAATAAAATAGTTTTCAATAGTAAAAAAAAGAAACAATACTTAAAACTAATATTATATTAAAAATTTAATTATTTATTATAAATCACGAATCTAAGATATGCAGTTAAATATATTTAGTTGTTACAACTTTTTACTATATATTTTTTATATTAAAATGTTTATTAGTCAAGTTTCAAAATTATATTGAAAGTAATAAAATTTTCTATTTTTATTTTTTCTCTCCAATTTTTTTCTTTAATTGAAATTCAGTTTTAGTCTTATAAAACTTCTGGTTCTATAATTTTTTTTATTCTTATAAAAGTGTTAGTAGCAAATCGAGAAACACAATCGGAATCGAAGGGAAAAGAAATATGACTCGATAAGATAAACAAATATTCATTCGATGTCCAAATTGAAACACGTAGCATATAACATCGAGAAGCACAATCGAGAAATGAACGAGTCGTTGCCAAATAAAGACTAAGTCATAGTGTGGAATCGAGAAGTCTGATCGAGAAATGAATCGAAAGGGAACTTTCCCGATGTCCGATTATAAAGAACGTGACACATAAAATCGAAAGGTAAAATTGGAAGAGTAGGCGTAATAGTCGAAAAGCTTAACATGGAGTTAAGGTTAAAATAAATCGATACCAGGTATGCAAAGTTCTCGATTAAATCAAAGGGAAGGCTCGTTTTCGTAGATATCATAACCTTGGCTAAACCTTGAAAGAAAGTAGTCAAAACGCACGTACTGAAAGCAGTTTCTAAGTGATGGAAAAGTTGAAGATCGTGAGAACATGGGAAAACTGTAAAAAGAAACTGTCATACGCACGAAGAACGTGGTAGCAGTCTCGTTAACTGCTCTTAGAAGGCTTGAACAACGCCCTATAAATAGAACAAAGAAAGGAGAAACAGGGGAGGGGAAATTGGCAGAGAACAGAATCAGTAGTGAAAAGTCTACCGGAGAAACGACGAACACCATGAAGTTTCTGGCAATCTGGATTTCCTTGCTCACTGAGTACATTTATCGCTTTCTATATTTTCCTTGGTAATTTACTTTCGAGCCATTTCAATTCAGCAATTTCATATTCTTGTAGATTACATTCAATGACATTTCGATTTCCTGTTATTTACTTTACTGTGCAATTTTAATGGGTTTTAGCAATTTACATTTTCCGCACATTTCGATTTCTGTTATTTACTTTACTGTGCAATTTTAATGGGTTTTAGCAATTTACGTTTTCCGCACATTTCGATTTCCTGTTATTTACTTTCTGTGCAATTTTAATGGGTTTTAGCAATTTACATTTTCCGCACATTTCGATTTCCTGTTATTTACTTTCGTGCAATTTTAATGGGTTTTAGCAATTTACATTTCCCGCACATTTCGATTTCTCGTCCTTTATTTATCTCGCAAACTTAATTTCTTGCAAATTCGGGGTTTTCGCACTTTCTTGCAATTTAATATTCTCTTTGCTCGATTCGATACTTTCTTGTTTTGTTTGAGTCAAGCATTTTAGACATAAAATACCAAAAACCACATTTTCGATATCCTGTAGTTTTCAATTCTCATACGCGTTTTCGATTGAAAATCAAATTGCTAGCCTAAGTAAAAAGAACTTACGTGGTAGAATTTTGATTAGGACCAAAACACCCTTAGAATCGAAATCGATCGAAATTCCACCAGAAACAAATTGGCGCGCCGAGTAGGGAACTTGTGTTGAAAAAACACAAAAGAGGTTAGTTCGAGAGTGTATGAGATTAAGAAGTGGGAGAGTTATAAGAATGAGTCGGAATTCCTCAAGTAGTCGGAATAACAATGAGGGTCTAAGTGGTGTGCTCCCACCAAATGCTGGGGGCAAGGGCAAGGGCATAATGGGAGTATACCGGTAGTGTCGACAAGCCGTGAGCACGTCGATACCAATAAGTAATGAACAAAATCCAGGTCCATTGGCAAACACCCATGTAGGAGCTAGTATAGCAATATCAAATAATATGCAAACTATGGGAAACCCCATAACCACATATGCGGGGCCATATACTAGTGTAAGACCACCTGGTTTCTTATCCAATAACATGAATGGAACTGGCACTTCATCGATACATAGAAATTCACGATTCAGCTTAGGAATGCCTCAAAACGTAGGTACATTTCAAACCCTAGGCATGCCACAAAACTTTGGAGTATCTACACATTTAGGGGTATCTCAAAATTCGGTGACATCACAAAATTCGGGGAATGGACCAAACTTAGGGATACAACGAGACACCTCCAAATCTAGATCCTAGGGGGAATCTCGATCATGGGAGATATGCATTTGATAGGGACTTTCATCGATCTAATTTCGAGAATATCGAAAATACTAATACTGGGATTTCCGAGTAACTCCCTAGGAATACTTAGACAACAAATGGATGAGAGTAATTTTGAAATGGTGAATATGTTATCACGACGAGTTGACTACGGTCTTAAACCCATTAGTTCAAAATACTACTGCTAGTTTCGAGATATTAGCGGATCAAATGTCTCGAATTGGAGACGCATTGGCTGTACCTCGACAAACGAGGATTGAGAATCATGCCAATCGAATATTAATCCCCCTTATTTATTAAGAAGGAATCGGAACAATGATCAATATCGGCAAATGGGGAACGAATATCAACATGTGAGGAATGATATTTACGGAAATCTGAATGAGGGATTTCAAAATATTCATAATCAAAATAATATGCAATATAATCACATGTTAGGACAAAGGATGAATTTCCAAGGGACGGATGTAAGACCACCCAATCGGACATATTTTGTGTCTCCTTTTCCAAATGCGATTCTCGAGACGAATTGCCTCGAGGATACAAAATACCCAAATTCACTAAATTTGCTTGGAGAGGTTGGTGAATCAACTATCGAGCATGTAGCTCGATATCGGATAGAGTGTGGGGACTTAGCAATGAGTGAAGAGTTAAAAATGAAGTATTTCCCTAGTTCCTTGACTAAGAATGCTTTCACTTGGTTTACTTCATTGCCACCCAATTCGATATATAATTGGTTTCGAGTTAGAAAGAAATTTCCATGAACAATTCTTTAGAGGAGAAACTCAAGTAAGTCTCATTGATTTGATGAACATAAAACGATATAATCATGAAAACATAGATGATTATACTGAATCGATTTAGACAAATGAAATCAAGATGTTTTACTCAAATTCCTGAATACGAATTAGTCGGGATGGCTTCGCGAGTTTAGAATTCTCGATTAGGAAAAAGTTGGTAAATTTGCCATTAAATGACATGGCTCGGTTAGGCGATAAAGTGAGGAGAGTGGAACAAATCGAGTATGAGAAACAAAGGCACAAGAAATTTGAGAAACCTGTGAAAAAAGAAAGAATAGCCTATATAAATGATGTGTATGAAGTAGATACCTCGACGTAAACTGATATCGAGGAAAATGTTGATGAGAAAGTAAATATAGCAGAGCTCAAAGTAGGAGCTCCATATACTTGTAAATTGTTGCAAAAGAATGAAGTGAAGGATAAAATGGCAAACCGAACCTACACTTTCGATGTAACAAAAGCGAGATAAGATCTTCGACATTCTACTAAAAGATAAACAGATTAAGTTAAGCGAAGATCACAAAGCGCCTTCACGAGAACAAAGGGGTGGTCGAAAATATTGTAAATTTCATAATATTTATGGACACTGGACTAATAATTGTATACATTTCAGGAACACGATTCAAGATGCAATCGACCAAGGAGGACTGAAGTTTGGAGAGACAGCGATGAAAGTGGACACGAGTCCGTTCGAAGTCCAAGTGGGATATATTGAATCCCAAGCCGAGATGAAGGATGACGTTAGACCGATGAATGCCACCTTCATAGGCATGGTCGATGTTACTGAAGACATCGATCCCAAGCATACCGAGAATGGACGTATCGAGAGGAAGATATGGAGTTCGACTTGAACGAATTCGAAAAAGAATTTGAGAAAGAGATATATCCTCGAGCAGGAGACTCCCTCGTTGAATTTTTGAATAGGAAGAAAGAGAAAGACGAAGACGTGTCGCTATGCCCACGGTGCAGTGCGGTTTTCGATAAATCAGCTGCCAAAGCTTTCAAAATTGAACAAACAAAGAAGATCGAGAGTCTAAACAAAAGGAAAAATGATAAAGTGGAGCAAACGGCCCGACCAACTATCGAAGAAAGTCAACGAAATCTGTTGGTTCCGGTATTAGCGGGAATCAAAGGCAATGGGTTAGAAGAGAGATGTATCCTTCTCGAGGAGGAAGAGGAAGACTTCAAAGTAGTGATGTCTTCGAGAGACTATCATATGATGAAAGATCAAACACTTGGATTCCCAACATTCCCAAGAAGATTCCGAGGAAGGCCCTGGAGAAGAGGAGGAAGGATCCCTTACTTGGAGTAATTATAGAAATTTTGAAGAGAATATTGTACCTATGGAAAGCCAATATTCAAGGGAATTCTTCGATGATAAGAATGAAGGCAAGCTGGAACGAACATCAAATCGGAGTGATATCGATATTACCCGCGGAATATGTCAACGAATACAAGGAATATCGAGAACGAGTGATGCTAATCGAGAAGATGACTTCTATTCGGAAAACATCGAGGCCAAAGGTGACATGGGTAACTCGGGCATCGTGCGAAATACCTCATAGAGATGCTTGCCTTCATCGACCCTCCATCCGAAGAAATGAGGTTCCACTTGAAGCCTTTACTATTAAACATCGAGATCCGAGGACAAATGGTGAACAAAGTTCTTATCGATGGTGGCGCGACGATAAACATATTGCCAATCTCCATGCTGAAGAGGTTTGGCATCGAGCTTAAAGATTTAGTCAAACACAACATTATGATTTCCGATTTCAGCGGAAAAACATCGAGATCGAGAGGGTATGATCGCGTTAGACGTGAAGGTAGGTACTTACTCAAGGCCTACTGTATTTGTTGTGGTCCAATCGCACGCCAACTTTAATGCACTACTTGGTAGAGAATGGATCCATGGAGTGGGAGCTGTACCTTCGACGGCTCATCGAAACTATTTATGTGGAATCGAGATGGACATCTCGAAATTATCCCAGGGGACCAGCACGAGTTTGTAACTTTCCTATCCCGAGCTGGTCGCGCTACACGGAACTTAGCACTCGTTCGACCATTCACCTTCGAAACTATCGAAGATTTCAACTCAAAGTTACATGAAGATCGTTTCCTTAAGATGAATGAGGAAAAGGGTTTTGTTATGATCAAGGAGGGGGCCAACCTCGAAGTGGCCGGTGAAGATGAATAGAAATTATGAAGAATTCTTGGCTCGATTGGGAAAATATGAAGATGGGAAGAAGAGCCAAGAAAGTAGTAAGTCGATTTATTCGACCAGTAGTTGCAAATAATAGCGATCAAGTTATACTTGATTGTATTTACGATTTTTCGCCTTTAGGTTTCGAAAAATCTATTACATCAAATTATAAAAAAGTCGAGGCTCGGGATCCATTAGAGGAAGTTAACTTAGGAAGTGAAGAAGAACAAAAGCCTACGTATATCGGCAAATATCTCGAGGAAGATTTAAAGAAAGAAATGATCTCCTTGTTAAGAGAATATAAAGACTGTTTCGCTTGGGAATATGAAGAAATGCCTGGATTGGATCGAAATCTTGTCGAGCATAGATTACCCATCATCGAAGGAAGAAAACCAGGTAAAACAAGCACCAAGGAGATTTGCACCTGAGGTGATGAACAAGATCAAGGAAGAAGTCGAGAGACTCTCGAAGGCAAAATTCATCGAAGCGCCAGGTATGTCGATTGGATTTCTAATATTGTACCTGTGATTAAAAAGAATGGTAAAATAAGAGTGTGTATCGATTATCGAGACTTGAATTTAGCCACTCCTAAAGATGAATATCCTATGCCAATAGCCGATATGCTAATAGATGCAGTAGCTGGTAATGAAATGTTAAGTCTTTTAGATGGTTATTCAGGATATAATCAAATATTTGTGTCTGAAAATGATATAGCTAAAACAGCTTTTCGATGCCCGGGGGCATTAGGTACTTACGAATGGGTAGTGATGCCATTTGGATTAAAAAATGCTGGAGCTACATATCAGAGAGCAATGAATTTAATTTTTCATGACTTGATCAATGATTATATGCAAGTTTACATAGATGATATTGTAGTCGTATCGAAAGAGAAACATCAACACTTAAGCAATTTGAGAAAATCCTTCGAGAGAATGAGAAAATATGGATTAAAAATGAATCCCTTGAAATGTGCCTTTGGTGTATCTGCTGGTGAATTTTTAGGATTTATAGTACATGGAAAGGGTATCGAGATCGATAAAAATAAAGCAAAAGCAATAATAAATACCTCTGCTCCAAAAACCAAGAAAGAGTTACAATCTTTTTTGGGAAAAATAAATTATTTGAGACGATTTATTTCTAATCTGGCCGGCAAAACTTATGTTTTTTCGTCTTTGTTAAAGTTGAAAAAAGAAGCAGAGTTTAAGTGGAAAGAGGAACATCAAGAAGCCTTCGAGCAAATTAAAAGATGCTCGACAAATCCTCCGATTATGATTCCGAGTAAAGAGAAACAAGGCACTCGAAGTTATATGTATCGAGCATCGGATCAAACGATAGCGAGTTTATTAGCACAAGAAGATGAGAATGGTGTGGAATGTGCTTGTGTATTATCTAAGTAGAATTTTAAATGATGCTTGAAACTCGATATAGTGATATCGAGAAATTAGGGTTATGCTTGTATTTCTCTTGCACAAAACTCAAGTACGTAATGAAGCCTCATGATGTAATGGTCTATTCTAGAAATAATATTTTGAAGTTTCTTTTATCGAAACCAATTATGCATAATAGAATAGGAAAATGGGTGTTAGCTTTGACAGAGTTCTCATTATCCTTCGAATCTTTAAAATCGATAAAAGGTCAAGTAATTGCCGATTTTATGGCTGAGCATACAATTGACTCCACTGAGAATTTGTTTATCGAAATAAGTAAATGGATAATGTATTTCGATGGTTCAAGTACATCGAATAAATCCGGAATAGGAGTTCGATTATTTCTCCAAACAATATTCCGACTAAGTTATTATTTGAGGTTCAACCTATGTGTTCGAACAACGAAGCTGAATATGAAGCTTTGATAGCGGGTCTCGAGACTTTAATCAAATTAAAAGCTCGACATGTGGTTATAAGAGGTGATTCGCAATTAGTGATCAAACAAGTGCGAAAAGAGTATAAATGCATTAATATCAACTTGATCAGATATTTGGAAAGAGTGATGACTTTAAGTAGAATGTTCGATGACATAATCTTCGAATATATTCCTCGAGAATTCAATCAAGAAGCAAATGACTTAGCACAAATTGCATCAAAATACAAGATATCCCGGAAAGGTTACAAGAAATAATTCAAATCAAAGGAAAATTACCTCAAGAAAATGAGATTCTGCACATTAATGATCTAGATGATCAAGATTGGAGAAAATCGATTATAAATTATTTGCAAAATCCCAATGGGAAAATTGACAAGAAAATTAAATATCGAGCGAGTGAAATATGTTTTGATAAATGATGAGTTATATAAAAGGGGAATCGATGGAGTATTACTTAGATGTTTAGGAAATGATGATGCTTACTTAGCAATGGTCGAAGTACATAATGGAATATGTGGGGCCCATACGGTAGGTCAAAAAATGAAATGGACATTAACTCGACAAGGTTATTATTGGCCCTCGATTTTAAAAGATTGTATCGAATATGCCAAGTCCTGTGAAGAATGTCAAAAGTTCGATCCGATACAACGAGTGCCCGCAAGTGAATTACACTCGATTATCAAACCTTGGCCTTTTAGAGGTTGGGCTATAGATTTAATCGGACGATTTTCCCACAATCATCGAAAGGACATAGATATATAATCGTTCGCTGTCGATTACTTTTCAAAATGGGTAGAAGCAATACCATTAAAAGATGTTGATCAACAAGATGTAATTGATTTTATTGAAGAATACATCGTTTATCGATTTGGGATCCCACAATCTATTACCACGAGATAGAGGGACGAGTGTTTCTTGGTAGAAAGATAACCAAATATGCTTGAATCGAGAAATATCCAATTATTAACATCAACTCCATATTATGCTCAAGCTAATGGGCAGGTCGAAGCAATTAACAAGATAATTATCGGATTAATCAAGAAACACGTTGGTAATAAACCAAAAACATGGCATGAAACGTTGTTGCAAATCCTGTGGGCTTATCGAAATTCACCTAAAGATTCTTTACAGAATACCCCATACAAGTTAGTATACGGACATGATGCGGTTTTGCCTATCGAAATAAATATCGAATCGAATCGAATACAAAGGCAAAATGGGTTACCCGAGTTGTGATTATTGGAGTTTGATGTATGATGAATTAAACGAACTCGATGAAATAAGATTACAATCGTTGAATAGTATGATGTTGCGGAAGAATCAAATTGCTCGAATCTATAATAAAAGAGTTCGAAAGAAAAAGTTTGACAAAGGTGACTTAGTGTGGAAAACAATTTTGCCAATAGACAAGAAATGTAAAAGCTATGGGAAGTGGTCACCAAATTGGGAGGGTCCCTTCGAGGTCGTTAAAATTTTATCGGGTAATGCTTATTCGATCATCGATTGGTATAACAAAGATAAAGTGTTATCGATAAATGGAAAGTACTTAAAGACATATAAACCTCGAATAAGAGAAATAAGCATTGACATTTAAATGAAAGGAGTCATGTTTACAAAGATACATATTCGGATCGTAAACTATCAAAATCCATTAACAATTGCGCCCAAGACGCTGAAATCGAACTCTCCTCGATGACCAACTCATGTTGACGTTCCATGCTCCGGCCAAGGGATAACGCCACTTCCTTCGCAGAAGAATTAATCTTATTTAACTCCGAAGTGAGAAACTCTTCCTGCGATTTCAGCTGTTGAAGCCTCTTCTCTAAATCTTCGATTTCACCTCCGACCGAAGGCAACGCTGTCAAGATCTCCCCTCGATTGAGTTTTTGAGTCTTCAATAAAGCAGATTTCTCGGCCTGGAAAGCGACGACTTCGGACAACTCGGTCGTAATCGATTGCCTTTTCTTCTTTGCGGCATAGGCCTGGTTGAACGAGTTCGTGGCCGCCGCGACCTCCGCATCGAAGCCTTTTGGAAAGGCCTCTTCGGGGAAGGTCTCTATTGATGCGAGAATCTCTTTAAAAAGTTTCTTCTTTTCGGCTGATTCTACTAAGACCTCCGAGGCGAGGAATAGAAGAAAGTTCGAAGCGTTGTTTGAGCTGGTACACTCCTTCGATCGAAATCATTGGTGGTTGAGAAGAGCGGCTTGAGGAAGTGGCATCCCTTGATACTAAAATATCGAGAATCGAGAAAGGGTCTTCCTCGATGGCGGCTCGATACTCCGGCACATTGGTAGAAATAGGCCGGTCAACATGGGCAACGTTGGGGAGATGAGTTCGACCCCGGGCATTAAGAATGGGTGAGAACCCATTTGTTCGGTGGTAGTGGGAGATGGGGAGTCCGGGATTTGGACCGTGGGAATAATTACTGAAAAAGAAAACAAGTTGAAAAATGAGTTAAAGTTATATAAAGGATAAAATAAAGAATCGAAATGACATAAGAAGAAAGAAAATACCGGGTGGAGGAAGAGCAAGCGGCGTCGAAGCACGAGGAGGACTCCGTACAGCCTCGGATTGCTGTAAATCAAAAAAGAGAGTTAGGAAAAAGAAAAAAATAGGCAAGTCAAAAGAGGTATACACAAGTAAAATAGAATTATACCTCGGGAATTGGTGTTGAAGGCTGAAGCCGAGTTTCGACGGTAGTCGATACGATCCACCGATGGATTATCCTAGAAAATTTATCGAAAATATAAGTCATGATACAAGTCTTAACAAAATCTAAGACATGAAAGGTAGAGGAAAAGAAAACTCACATGATCTGGAATGGGTGACGGGCGTTGTTTGACCCGTAGAAGGAACGGTGTTCGAATCCATCGACAATGGATCTGCTGTGGATGGTTGGATCGATCGGGGACTCTTCGATTTTTTCGTAGGGTAGAAATCGAAAAGAGGTTTGAGGCTCCATAGGGAAACATGTTATAAACGAAGAATGGATGAGACAAAGAGATCGAAAAGAACCTTCGATTTTTCGAAGATGAAGTAGTGGTGGCCGATTGTTTTCGTTTCCTGGTGAAGGCCGGAGGGTCCGATTCATCCAGGGACTCCCGGCTTGCGTCCTTTCCTTCCTCTTGTGCCTTCTCGAAGGCAACCACCTTAGTAGATTTTGAAACTGCCAAAGAATGAAGATAGTCGGTTTCCAAAACACGGAATCGAAAACCGAGAGAAAACAATAAAACCTCACCAAAAGGTGATGGAGTCAAAATTTTGACTCGATCAATATGTACTAGCCAAGGAGGCGGGAGAGCTTCGGGGAGGTTAAGGTAAGGAAAGTAAAACAATTTCGATACGGAAATGTCTTTGTTTTTGGGTTTTGGGCGACGGGTTTCTCTAAGGGTTCTCAATTCTCGAACCCATTTGGGATGAGTTAAAGGTTTTGCGAGTCCAAAAGGTGCTTGTAGGAAAAGTGGGAAGGTGAGTAGGACAATACATTTCGAAAGGGGTTTTTCCTAAGGGATTAATTATTTTGTGGTTCGATCTATTGGTATCTGTTTTTCGGGATAAAGAAATGACAAGCATCATAAAAGGTCGATTCTAGTTTTAGTGGAGTATAACATATTTGATAAAAATTCTCGAATCGAGATATTTGGAGACAGTGGAAGTGTGTACCTTTCTTCCCTTTTGACTTGTCTCGCAACACAAGAGAAGGATGAGCGATCGGTCTCGTCGAACCTCATCAAAAATAGCACGATTACTTGAAAACCAATTAGTCCACCATTGAGAAAATTCCACGATCGATAAGTAATTTGACTCAAATGCATATGGATAAAAATGCATCGAGGGTCTTGGCAAAAATTTAGCAAGCTCTCGTACGATGTTCGATTCGATCAATTTGGATTTAGGGAAGGAACTTAAAGGGAAAAAGGGTAAAGACCGGCTCGAGGCCAAACTGTCCGGAAAAAGTCAGGGGTAGTAAGTAACGAACTTGAAATCCACTGGGGTGGAAACCTGATACTAGCACATCATGGGTCAAGTAGCCACTCCATATATCGATCGGTTCTAATTGTAACCCAGGGGTTGAGGCGGGAAATCTTGACTTGAACCAGATCGGTCCCCTAAGTTGGTCACTTACTCGCTCAAAATTTACGATAAAAGGGGCTAAGGTTGAATCGAAAACAAATCCGGTTAACAAAAATTGGAGATATTTACAATATGTGGCTTCGTCGGATTTATAGCGAGGGTGACGGGAGGATAATCGAGCCCCTTCTATATTTACACTTAGGGGGACGAGTAGAATATCGAGGAAGGACACTCTCAAAACGGATGTTAACCATAGGCTGTATGAACCAAACAGGGCCAGAAAAATTCCCCGATGCCTTAGGAGTATTTAAAATTTCGACGACCTCGTCGAAAGCGGTATATACATGTGCTAGCAAAAGCTTGGCCAAACATAGGCGGGGTTGACCTAAGTGAAGGAGATAAGCAAGATTGAAGAGATGAGGGGAAATTTGGATCGATCGGGGCAAAACACATGGGTGCACAGCCAATACACCAAAAACGCTACATGTTCTTCATCGGTGACATCTATCGAGGGATCATCAACGAAATGCTTCTCAATGAAATGCCCGTAGGCCTTCGATTCCCAATCGATTTTTGACTTCAACGAATTATCCGAAGGACACGCACCCCGAAAATATCTTTCCCCTATAGGTTTCAACCCAGTGATGGCCGCAACATCGAGAAGAGTAGGTGAGAGGGGGCCACAAGGTAATTCCAATGCATGTATCTCTTTATTCCATAGGTGCACTGCAGCCAGGAACATAGCCATATCGAGGTAGGATAAATCACATTGAGATAAATGTAGAAAATCATAAACCCCCACATTCTTCCAATGGTCCCCGAATTTAGCCTTGACCCTATCAAACCATCGAGTGAACAAAGATTTTTTGGAGGGAGGACCTGTCCTATACACCTTGGAAACAAAATTCAAAAAATCGATCCTAACTTCGGGTCGATGAACTAGAGCAGTGGCTGCTTGAGAGGGTGAGGGGAGAAACGGTTCCACTATCGGAAAGAATGGGGCCCCCAAAACCAAAACCAACCCCACCAACGAGTGTAAGGAACTAATACCCGAGTTTCAAGCAATCCTTTTAGAGGCCTCTTCCATTAAAGGCAAGGGAGCAAACTGCTGGTTGTTAATTTCCAAGCAAGGTAGAAGTAGATGAGGTAAGAGGAGGAGCCGAGAAATCAGATGACTTAGATGAAGAGGCCATTATAGTAAGATTAGAGAAATAATAAAGAAGGTGACAGGTAAGGTAACGTAAACGAAGGCGGGAGCTTAGGGAAGAAGACAAGTTTTCGGTAGAGGATAAAAGTTCGCGTAAAGCCGGAGTAAAGATAGGTTGAGAGGTTAAAAGGAAATCGTATAGGGAGATGGAACGACGGAGGTGAAAGGTAATAAATGCAGCAGCATCGTGAAAACAAGCAGACCGATATGATGGCGACGTAAAGAGGAAAAGAAACTTAAAACCCCTTTTAAACCTAGAACCCCGTAAACCCTAAACCCTAAACCCTAAACCCGTGGACCTTCCAAACATTAAAGCGGGAATATTGAAAGAATATAAACCGAAATTATTCATATTCTTTCAAGGGGGCATTTGTTAGTAGCAAATCGAGAAACACAATCGGAATCGAAGGGAAAAGAAATATGACTCGATAAGATAAACAAATATTCATTCGATGTCCAAATTGAAACACGTAGCATATAACATCGAGAAGCACAATCGAGAAATGAACTAGCTGTTGCCAAATAAAGACTAAGTCATAGTGTGGAATCGAGAAGTCTGATCGAGAAATGAATCGAAAGGGAACTTTCCCGATGTCCGATTATAAAGAACGTGACACATAAAATCGAAAGGTAAAATTGGAAGAGTAGGCGTAATAGTCGAAAAGCTTAACATGGAGTTAAGGTTAAAATAAATCGATACCGGGTATGCAAAGTTCTCGATTAAATCAAAGGGAAGGCTCGTTTTCGTAGATATCATAACCTTGGCTAAACCTTGAAAGAAAGTAGTCAAAACGCACGTATCGAAAGCAGTTTCTAAGTGATGGAAAAGTTGAAGATCGTGAGAACATGGGAAAACCGTAAAAAGAAACTGTCATACGCACGAAGAACGTGGTAGCAGTCTCGTTAACCGCTCTTAGAAGGCTTGAACAACGCCCTATAAATAGAACAAAGAAAGGAGAAACGGGGAGGGGAAATTGGCGGAGAACGGAATCGAGTAGTGAAAAGTCTACCGAGAAACGACGAACACCATGAAGTTTCGGCAATCTGGATTTCCTTGCTCACCGAGTACATTTATCGCTTTCTATATTTTCCTTGGTAATTTACTTTCGAGCCATTTCAATTCAAGCAATTTCATATTCTTGTAGATTACATTCAATGACATTTCGATTTCCTGTTATTTACTTTCTGTGCAATTTTAATGGGTTTTAGCAATTTACATTTTCCGCACATTTCGATTTCCGTTATTTACTTTCTGTGCAATTTTAATGGGTTTTAGCAATTTACATTTTCCGCACATTTCGATTTCCGTTATTTACTTTCTGTGCAATTTTAATGGGTTTTAGCAATTTACATTTTCCGCACATTTCGATTTCCTGTTATTTACTTTCTGTGCAATCTTAATGGGTTTTAGCAATTTACATTTCCCGCACATTTCGATTTCCTGTCCTTTATTTATCTCGCAAACTTAATTTCTTGCAAATTCGGGGTTTTCGCACTTTCTTGCAATTTAATATTCTCTTTGCTCGATTCGATACTTTACTCGTTTTGTTTGAGTCAAGCATTTTAGACATAAAATACCAAAAACCACATTTTCGATATCCTGTAGTTTTCAATTCTCATACGCGTTTTCGATTGAAAATCAAATTGCTAGCCTAAGTAAAAAGAACTTACGTGGTAGAATTTTGATTAGGACCAAAACACCCTTAGAATCGAAATCGATCGAAATTCCACCGAAACAAAAAGATTAATTGTATATTTGTCATTTCAGTTTTTCAAAATTAACTATTTTGAATACATTGTTAATATATTATGAAATTGATACTAGAAAATATGTCAAAATAACTTTATCATAAATATATTGTATACGAATAAATAATTATTATCATTATCGTTAAAAATAGACAATATATTAATAATAGATAAAAATTATTTATTTTTAAAAAACAATAAACAAATGTGTAGTTAAATTTTATAGAGTTACTATAAACAAAAAATCTGCTGTTTATTACATCTGGATAGTTTTTTTTTTTTTAATTCTAAAAAGTGTGAACAATTTAAGCATTGTTTTTTTCTCTCTTAAAATATGAGCCATTCAATTAATCCAATGGTTTATATTTTGTTTGGAGATAATAGGGGACAAAATCACAGTGGAGAGGATCCCAATTTAAATCAGAGAGAGATTTGAAATAGAAAACAATAATGAAAGTTGGCATAGAGTGTACAGAAATCTCTCACAGAAGTGCTTCCCAGCTTCCTCTTCGAACCACTTCAACATTTCTAAAGCCAAAACGCGATTCCAGTGAAAGTCAAAATCACGTTCTCACCTTTCCGTTTCTCGATTTGATTTCCTCTTCGCAACTCCCATGACGCATTTGCGTTCCGCGCGGGAATGAACTTTCCTCGCATTCTGGAAAACCCTCGAACAGCGTCGGTAACAGCAATTCAAAGCCATTTAAGGTTTCGTTGCACTTTAAAATACCCTAATCCATGGTCGGTGACGACGACCCTTCATCACTTGCATGGCTTTGGGTCATTGAAGCCCTATCAGCCTATAAAGAAATCTCTAATACCACTTTGCAGGGTAAACAGTCCACGCTTCAAACAATACCCAATAACCTCGTTTCCTTTCCTTTTAATTTCGTTTTTTTATGAATAATTTCATGATTACTGTTGTTGTTATTGATGATGTAGGTTTCATTGATGCAGCACCTGTGGGGAATGATAAATTTAGTGAAAAGACAAAGGAAATGGTTTCTTTGAGGTGTTTGGAGCAAATGTCCACCAGTGTGGTTGACCCTGAAGCTCCTTCTACATCGGGTTCCAGATCTGAATTTGATTTTTCGCGGGGTTGCCAAGATGTCCTCCAGGAAATACTGAATGAGGTAAAATAGTTTCAAATTTGAAGTATGTGTTTGATATCACGGTAGGAACTGTTAGAATTGAGTATGCCTCGGTTTGATATTAGTATATAGACAAGGATGTTTGGTTATTGTTGGCTAAAATTGATTTTGCATTTAAATATTGGTTTACCTAAAGTGATAAAATGTAAATTGAGTTAATGTGAAAAAGTGTACACTTAAGTTTTATTTGAAACTTGCTTGTGGGGATAAAATCATATAAACATAAATTACTTAGCTTCAAAGTCAATTTTATCCCAAATCAATTTTGCAAATGTTCACCCAAATACACATTAAATCACCTTTGATATGTAAATGACGTAGTTTACTTACACTGTAAGTATGTCAGAAGCTATATGAACAAATTTGGATACTCATATTGTGTTGCTGTGCTTTGAGAAACATTTCCTGTGTTTATAAACAATTACGTAAGTTGCACTTAGTTCCCACCTTATTTCCTGTTTAAAGATTTATACTGGAAATAATGAAAACATGATTTTTGTTGTTTCCAGGCTTCAGGTACTTTATTTTTCACATTTGAAGATAGATCTTTATGATTATGCTAATTGAGATAAATGTCCCTCCTTTCTTTTTGTAATGTATTGAGCAGATCCCATTATCAAATCTTAAAATGACTGGAGCAGAGCTTTTGAAATCGGATGTTTGCCCATTTATAAATCACAAAAGAGCTAGCACTTTTAAATGTCACTTAGAGCAGGTAATGGAAATGTCTTTTTCTTTTGACAACTCTCCCATATGGGCTGTACGTTTTCATTCCCCACTTTTGTTTGATCTGGTTCTTTTACTAATGCTGAATAGCTGAGAGAAGCAATCTTGGAAGGTACTCATCCACATACTGATTACTTGAAAGAAACGAGTGGATTATTTCCTCAGAATAATGGTTATTCAGTGCTTGTAAATGATGCCAAACGTGATGATCATTCATCTAAGAATGCTGGGACCTCCACTGATACAGAAAACATGGTACAAAAAGATAACTCAGTGTCCTTAACTTTAGAGAATTGGAATAAATCTTCAAAAGAACACGGGCTTGATAATAATTCTTCACCCTCAAAGAGGAGTAGGCTTTACTCAGCTGCTGATCATCTGACAAAACACCATGAAAAGCAAGTTTGTTTAAGTGAATGTGTTGATTTCTTTAGAACATCAAAGAAGGTTAAACTTTCTGCATCTACAAGTTTTGAGTCTAAGAAAGAGAAGCTAGATTCTGAACTCCGACAGGAAGTGTCAGAGCATTTAACTGAACGAATTCTTCTAGTTTCTGAACAAGGAGATCATCGTGCAGAAAATAGTAACAAGGAAACTCTGGTTGGTGGGTCCGCAGAGGATAGTCACAATAGATGCGCTGCTTCAAAATTGTGCCAACCCAGCAGCCATATTGAAGTCTCCCATGATGAATCAAATATGCCTTTTAATAATGTTTTGATGCCTCAACATACATTTGGAGGTGAACATTCTCAGCAACTGCAGGTTGAGTCAGCTCCTCATGTTGCACTTCCAGATGGAATCCAGCATGAGATTTCCAGAAGTAAACCTTGGTCTAATCATGAAAAAGATTTACAACTAAAAGATCCAAATGACTCACAGCTGCAAATTGCTGGTGCTCCAGATCATACTGGGTATGATTGTGGCGTAGAGAAATCAGGTAATATAGTGTATCAAGGTGAAAAGATTAACCTCGAAGTGAAAAAGCAGGCAGAGCAAAATCTTTGTTTGAAGTGTAATGAAGGTGATCAATTATGGATTTGTGATTTAAATGTTGTCAAACCAGTGGTTCCTGAATGTCGTCATGGTATGGCAAATACCATTATGCATCAGCATATCTCTGTTGCTGAACCTTGTAATAATACATCTATGGATGAATCTGATGATACTGCACATCATCCCATTCCAACAAATGATGCTAATGCAGAAAATATTCATCCAACAATTAATTTACACCAACCCAAACAGACAGAATCAGATATTGCAATTTTCAATCTCTATCTCTCCCGGAAGCCAGTTGCTTGTGCTAAAACTATAGTTGGTGGTGTTAATGGTTGTGGAGCAGAGTTATCGAATGATAGTGATGAATGTCACAATGAAAAAGAATATCTTGAAGCAAAAAAACATGAATTCCTGCACTCCCACTACAATCAAGATTTTTCAGCAATGAGCAAACCAAATAAACAAAATCTTTGCATGAAGTGTAATCAAGGTGGCCAATTACTGGCTTGTAAAACAACTACTTGCCAATTGATGGTGCACGAAAACTGTCTTGGTGCACCTGCACAATTGGATGGGAAAGGCAACTTTGTTTGCCCATTTTGTGCATATTCTCACACTATTTCAGAATACGTTGAAGCTAAGAAAAAAGCTTCCTTGGCAAGGAAAGAATTAGCTAACTTTATTACTAAAGGTAAAATGAGTCAAGCTGTTGAGAGTCTTCTTTGTGAATTTCATACAGAAGAACATTGTTTTTCACGAAAGAGTAGTAAGTTTGAACATATTTATGTTGAAAACAACGAAGATGATCAGTTAACAAGGTGCGAAGACAATAGAGAAGATCATGTTGGTGAGCATGCAAAGGAAGCCAACAATCTCCGGTTTGAAAGATGTCAGCAACAAGCCCCTATATCATGTATCCGTTCATCATGCAGAGAAAAGGAAACTGTAAGCGATGGATCAGTTGAAGTTTTAAGAGAAGAGGAAATAGGTGAAATGTCAACTGCAAAGCATTTAACTGGAGTTGAAGAAAATTATGTGCCAACTGGGCATGTAAATGGGCATGTTGGTGGTGACATATTTACTAGTGAAAAATCAAATATTGCCCTTGTTAATAAAAGCATTGCTGGAGATGAAAGTCCACAAGAAATGACAAAACAGCTAGATATTGATGGAGAAATAGAGCCAGTTTGTGCACATTATAGTGGAAAAGAGAAATTTTCTGAAAATGAATGTGACAAGCATAGTATTCCTAGATACTCCACGAGATACCGTAAACATGAAATGCAATCGTAAGTTCCTATGTTTTCCCTAGCATATAGTAATTTCTGATTAGTTGAGCTGTTAAGGAGTTCTGCCTTATTTGGTCAAGTGCAGAGTTTTAAATACTTTGGTAACAATATTTTCTTAAGAATATATTTTTTTGTTTCTTATGCGATGAATACTTTTAGCGATGTTGAAAGTTAGAATTATTGATTCAATTTTTTAATAAATTCCTGAAGACTGGCTTGATTTTGGCTTGTGTAAGTTACTTTAAGGGAACATTTGGCTCAAGAGTTGGTTTTTCAGTCCTGAGAATAGTACTCTGGCAATGTTTTCCATAGGAATCTATTAAATCTACATTTGGTTTACTGTGATCTTTACTATGATATTGTTAACTAATAGAATCTTCCTAGTTTTGGTCTGGGACAAGATTTCATTGAATTTAAATTCCAAAATATCTCTGATAACCAGTCTATCAGATCCAACTAAGAGGAAACAACTGTTGCATATTTGCCACAACAACCAAAACCTTTCCCTATTAGTAGGCTCAGTTACATGGATCAAAAGATGCCACTGTATTTTTTTTCAAAACCAATGGTTTAACTCAACGTCTAAAATTTTTGGGCTATCTACAATTGGATCACCTCTCTTAACCAGTGTTGTCATTGGTCTTTTTTATGTGTGTTTAAATTATCTTAGGCTCGTCATGATTTTACCATCTTTTCCTCGGGACGTATCACTTTATTAGAGTAGTTTACTCTCTTTTTTATAACATCTGATGCATTTTTTTATTTTTTTTATCCTGCTTGAATGATTTACATCTCCCTCTATTTGTCCATTGCCTTTAACGAATGCATGATAGATACTAGATACCTATACTAAAGGTATGGTATGATCTATGATTTTCACGTCCTTCCCAGTCCTAGTGGGCTTCCTTACTTTTCATGTCAGAATTAAACTTTGCCAAACAGAACTGATAATGTCCATACAAGAACAGATATGATGTAACAGGATTTGCGACTGATATACATTAACGCAAACCAAAATGAATAATATCACCTTCATTTTGTTCTCCAATCTCAAATCGATTTTCTTCAAAACCTCATCATTTTCCCAAACAAGATTCATCTCAAATTATCGAAAATCCTGAAAACCCCAGGACTAATACTCTCTCCCTTCCAATGCTTCACCTCCATTATTGATAGATGGTATGCTGAATGATGGAGTGCCAAGTGGAACTATTCCTCTATTTGTAACAATCTAGAACTATTCCCATGACGAAATGAGAATGATCTCGTCCCATTTTCTCTAGTGGAAATGATTGTGGGAATCCTAATTTATAAAATATCTCTGAATAAGTATTTTGCAGCCATATTTGTCAAACCTTATTCTAAATTTGGAAATGTGTCATCCCACCTTAAGATTTCCGGGATGCAAAAATAGTTCATGACCAAATGCTGCCTTATAGTAATAATTATTACATTTTGAAGGACTGACACTATTGTAGTCATTCTAATTTGTTTGGTTTTTTTGACTTACAGCAAATTCCCAGCAAGCCCAGTATCTCAGGGTAATCAGTTAAAACGAAAGAAAATTCCGTGGACAGCTGAGGAGGAAGAGATGATAAGGGTATCGTTTTTCTTTCTTCCATCACTTCTTCCAAGTAGTATGACTTCACACTTTATATGTAGCTAATTGCATTATGTTTCTGTGTAAACATCATTCCTCGGACATGTTTTTCTTTTGCTTCCACAACAATTTTGTAATTAAGAACAATCTAATACAATGATAGAAAGTTAAAGGATGTGGATCCTCCTATTTGTTTCTTTCACCTTGAATTTTGAGGTTTAGTGTCTAATACTTGTTTTCTCTGTGCAGGAGGGAGTTCAGAAGTTTGGTAAGAAATGGAAAAACATTTTGGCATTCGGTTCTCATGTGTTTGACAAAGATAGTAAGCGTCGTACACCACAAGATCTGAAGGATAAATGGAAGAACATGTGCAAAGCTCACTCAAAATCAAAATGAAAGGGCTTCATTTCAAGTGATACTTGAAAGATTGGTCATCTGTCTACGCTGTTCATCATTCTGATCTGAATGGCAGTAGTTGAAAGTTAATACAATTAGTATTCTCTATACAAGATCCCAGGTCTACTCAAGCTACTTAAATTTTATATCTTATTAGATTTGGATTGAGCCTATCTGTCATGCACCCCCTTACCGATTTCGTTAACTGTCCGTACCATGTTCTTTCACTTCAGATATATTTTAGTCCTTCTAAGGAGGAGAAAATTTTGCTTACGATTCCTCTTGTAACATTCTATTGATTGATAGAAAGGTAGGACTCATATCTACACATTACCTGTACTAAAACATATATAGTTCAAGCGAGGGTTATCTCATTATATAGCCATAATTATGGTTCATGGATCTATATTTATAGCTCCAAAATTCAGTAGATAGTAGAACTTGTAGTTTTGTTCTTTGCTATTCCATAATAAAACAAAAAATGATGAAGCAGATTGCATTTGCATCAAGATGTCGTTATGGATTATGCATTCACTTTTTAGCTTTTTAATGTGCTCAAATTTCGATATTTACTCAGTATCGTAGGTTCATTTTGGTTTACCAGATTAATCTGGTTGAGTCAAGTGTAGGACATCTATTTATCTATATAATATGTATGTTGTTTGCTTATTTCTAATGCAGGTCATTTTTTTCTTCCCTCCAGAAACTCGGCAGATGATCTTTTATATTGTCGCAGCTAGTCTCATATTACTTACAAACACGGCATCGCCTTTACCCTTACAAGAAAGTTGCACAATCTTTTGCCAAGGGAAGAGAATCATGGAAGTGGTGCCTTATAGGCCATTTAAAAATAAGGTTGATTAGCTCTAACCATTTGATTGCCGATAACATGGTGTATTTAGCTCTACCAATTAAAATCATCTGTTGGTGTAAACTGTCACATAAAGTAGTTGCTTGTATAGTAAGGTTGTAGTGAAAATGTGAAATCCTGTCTCTTAATATGTTTGACTCGTGTTCCATGTGGATTATCACTTCACAATTACAAGTGTATATTACCCCTCTTTTTTTTTTCATTATTTTCCTCAAATAATATATTTCCAATTTTTTTTGCAACCGTATGTATAGTTGTGTCATACGGTTGCCTTCAGCATCAATTTTACCATACCATCACTCTTGTCATGTCTTATTTTGTTTTATTTAGTTTTTACGTGGAAATTTTAAGAGTTCTATGATAAGAATGTAATTCACAGATAGACATAGCTAGGTATGTAGAGGAGAAACATGGGATGAAGGTGAACTAGGTCTCGAGAATCAGGCTGTGTAGCAGGAAAACATGTGAAATGTAGCTCGTGAAATTGGAAAATGTTGAGGTGGATCTTTCTTATAATCCTTCCGTAGAGGTCAAATTCAGGTAATGTATAGAATCCAAAGATGAGTGTCAGAGTTCATTCAAAGCACTCACATTTACTTGGGAAGACTCTTTCCATGTATACTGTAGTCACTGCCTCTACATTTAATAACCTTATTTTCTACATAATGCTGGAGAATAAACTACACCTTATCTTCAAACATTGCTATTAAGTAAAGTTTTTGGACATAATAAACGGATAAACTTGTGGTTATTCTATAAGTCAAAATGATTCTCCTGCTGAGTGCATTATTTTACGGTGACAACTAAGATAAGACCAACTACTGTTAAAACGAATTACGAATGAAAAAAGTTCCTTTATGGGATATTTGCATTTGCTATTGAAAATGAAAATATTGTTAACTGGTCCAGGACTTATTTATGTATCTTTGTTTATACATAATTACACCATCCTAATTTATTTTTAAAATGTGTTTAAGAATGATTTATTTTTGGTATAAACATGATAGACTCTTTTAGTAGAAATATATATTTTAGAAATACTTTTCTTTTAGTTTATTTATTTTAACTTCTGTTTATGATTTTATATTTTAACAACCTTTCATCCATAGTTTTATTTTTTAGTTTGGTCAAAATTTGAACTATATAGATCTAATAATGTAGTTAATTAAAATGTAAAAAAAAAAACAAATAAAAACAAAATTAAAAAAATTGAAGTAAAGTAGTGGGTTTTCAAAAACATGGGGAAAAAAATAAAAATAGAAAGACCGAAATTATGAAAAAAAAAAACTTTTTTACAAAAGACCAAATAACAAATTATTCTAAGATGTTTTTGTTCTGAAAAATCTTGGGTAGTAAAATCCTTTATCCGTGACTTCCAAAAGCAAAATGCATATCCAAAACACAACTGGGTCAATCAATTAAAAATCGTTTGACCTTAATTCCAAGAACCGCGTAAGTTATTAAAAACTTATTCTTTTCTCAACTTTTCAGTTAGACAAGTTATCTTTTGTTTAGACGACAAAACTATAATTATCCTCCACATGTTAAGACCATGCAATCTCTTAGTCGCAATAACCAACACGTGTTCACAACAATAACAAAAGAATTCATTCAGCCCAGAAAATTCTGTGTATAAAGAAGAAAAGTAAATAAATACTCAGGATTTGAAGCAATCTGTGCCTTCACAAAGCACAACGGTCACATGGCCACTTCTCCAAACGTGACAACATTTAACACCAAACTTCACTCTTGCTCCTACATATCCCGCTCCATTCCTCCCACATCATGCATCAATTGCAAGTGTCTCAGCACCACCACCTTGTCTTCCTCAATTCCCATCACTATCTACCATGGAGGGTTGCAAAAAGTCCCCTCTAAAGCCTTGGAAAAAAGGACCAACAAGGGGCAAAGGTGGCCCCCAAAATGCCTCATGTGAGTATAGAGGCGTTAGGCAAAGAACCTGGGGCAAATGGGTGGCTGAGATAAGAGAGCCTAAGAAGAGAACAAGACTCTGGCTTGGCTCCTTTGCCACCGCTGAAGAAGCTGCCTTGGCCTATGATGAGGCTGCAAGGAGACTCTATGGTCCCGATGCTTACCTCAACCTCCCCCACATGCAACCAAACCTCATAAACTCCACCACCAAATCTCAAAAGTTCAAGTGGTTCCCTTCCAAGAACTTCATCTCCATGTTTCCCTCCCGTGGATTGCTCAACCTTAATGCTCAACCGAGTGTCCATGTGATCCACCAGAGGCTGCAACAGCTTAAGCAAAATGGAGTGTTTGCAACCACTCAACCATCACATTCTAGTTCATCCACTCATCCAAAGGTGGTAGAACTTGAGAACATAGTCAGCCAAAACCATTCAGAGATTCTCCCTCCACTTCCACAAGATTCTCAAGTTTCACCACAAAATATAATTGGTGATTTTGAGGAGAAACCCGAGATAGACCTACTTGAGTTTCTTCAACAAATGGGAATACTAAAAGATGAAAGAGAGGCAGAGAAAACTGATAGCCCGGGAAGTTCAACAGTGTCTGAAGCTGCATCAAGAGATGACAGTGAACAACCAGGAGTGTTTTCTGACATGAGTAGCTTTAACTGGGAGGAATTGATTGAGATGCATGACCATGAAGTTGTGTATAATTATCTTGCATCAGAAGAAATCCAGTTTGAAGCATATGACATAAACGACGAACTTACCCTCTCCACTTCCATTTGGAACTACTGAGAAAATTATTCAAGAAAACACACCTACTTAACCTAGCTTTAGTATGGTTGAAACTAGTTACATATAGGTTCTGAGTGGATCAAGTATTCAACCAATGTTATAACCTTGAGCAAAAGGTGTTGGATCTTTGGTTTACTTATGGTTATTGTTTTGTGTCTTTTAGGATAAATTTTCGTTCTGTTGGCAGCTAGCAATGTATTAGGGGGAAAGTAGTTTATCATAAAAAAATTGCCTTAGTCAGAAAGGAGCTTAGTTAGTTATTGTGGCACTGGCAGGGAATGGAGATATATTATATCAGTCTTCATCTAAAAAATAAAAATTGACACCTTATCAGCATTTTGGTGACTTTAAATTAAAAGGTGTAGTTCTTTGTTGCATTTGCTTTTCATCTTATGATTTTCTCTCTCTGTAAACGGAGGTGGATCACCTAAATATGACTAGTATGATTCCTAAGTATGTTTAGGATTTACAGGATTTAAATTTTTAGTTATGATTAAAAAAAATTAAGAGATATTAAACTTACTTTGGTAAAGCATAACTTTTCATGGTTTTTAAATTGTTGTCCCCGTCAGTAATATTGCTGTTATGAAGTTGTTCGCAATGGTACCATTATTCATTTGCATCGCTCTCTCTGTATATATATATATATATATATATATATATATATATATATATATATATATATATAATAACAAAAAATCAGATCTACAATCTTCTATTGTATTCTAACTTCTAATTGTTAATGATCAAATGCTGTTAGTGTGTAGAAAATTAGAGAAGTGCAGGAAGTACTTCATGGTGGGTGGAAGGTTGCGTGATACAGTAACACCAAATTATAAAATATAATAATTAGAATAATTGTAAAATTTATTTATGTTAAGTGTAAAAATATAGTAATTTCACGTTGTCACAGCAACAATGTTCACAATTACAAAGGTTAAAAGCAACCATAGTTTAGAACCGCAATATCAATATCAGCAATCAATTAGAATCATGTCTTGGAAGGATTAGTCCTTATAATGCGTGTATTATCCTAATCTTTTGTTAATCTATTTTTTATCACTTTAATGTATTATCCTAACTATTGGCTGGAGAATATTATTATGATTACAAACAAACATTTACTTAATTTTTCTTTCCAAGAATAGGTATTAATCAAGTCACCAAAGAGTAAATTTCTTGGTAGAAATTTCAACGTTGAGTGTCAAGTGCAGCTTGCGAGTTATCCAAGTATAGTTTGTAGGTTAACCTTGTGAGTGCTGTTCTTAGTACTTTCAAAATTCTACTTAGCCAAAAAGTACTTGTGTCTTCTCCATCGTTCTATCTTAACTGAATTAACAAGTGTCAAAACCGAAAGATTCTATAAATATAAATCAGTATTAAAATCTCTTATTCAGCGATAATTACTGAGTATAGAATAACACCACCTTGTCAACCCTATTCAAAAATCTGTAATGTCTACTTCATGATATCAAGGGAACAAAAATGGAACAGGTAAATTAAATATGTAACCATTTTTATTTCTCTTGTTTTCGCATAAAAATCTGTTGTGAATGACATAATTTTACAATTGCACATGGTAGCACCCTTTGAAAAAACTCTGAAAAAAAGAACTGTAAAATGCACTTAGCATGCATATATTTATGTGAGAAGGGAAAAAGAATGATGTATGTCCGACCTGGTTGAATGATTTTCTGGACTGGAGATGAAAACATCTACAAGGAACTCGATGAACTTTTACAAATGATAGTGAAACATGTTTTGAAAATTCATTGGCAAAATGAAGCAGAAAGGTTATACTTTCCCCTACTCCTCTGGAAGTATCTTGATCTTGGTCTTCACATTAACTAACCAATCTCTTCAGCTGGTGGTTACCAGACACTGGTGAGGTAATCCAAACTGTTTGTTGTGGCGAACTTGTTTCCTCCAAGGGTCATTATGCAACTTGTAATGCAAAACCTTGTTTAACACAAACACTACTTAGTCAAAAGACCAAATATATATAGACAAGGGAAATGACACTTGAACATCCAAAATAGACAAAGAGAGAAGAGTGAGAGAGGTTTGATTATTTATTTTCCACTTTGCATATAATGTTTGATGATACAGCATCATCCTTCTGTTCATCTATAGTTTCTGCTGGCCATAATATATCTAATTTGAAATTACTTGCCTTATAATCCAACAGCATAATTATATCATAGGAAACTATCTTCTCCTACAGTCTCATAACTGAAATAGAATTTGGAAATTTATCTTTTTAATGAAATCTTATAGATACCCGTTTGTTGGTTTAGATAGTAGAATAACTGGAGTTAGTTAGCTGAGAGGAGTAGTTGGTCAACTTGAGAGTAAGTATTGTGGCTAGGAAGAGTCCTGATTCACTCGAATATCCAGGATAATTGTGCATTCTTTCGGTTCATCACTAACAATATGTTCTTCGACAAATGAAGAAAAATTACCTGTATTAAAGTGGCGGAGACATCATCCTCAGTCAGTTTTAAGAATTCAATTGCCCAATCATCAACATGTCCAAGAGTAGTTTTTTGCCTTTCAGCTTCAAGTAAAACAGAATCACGGTATAAGAATCTTTGCCATATTTTCTGAACATTTGCCAGCTTGAATTTGATTTCTGTCTCATTGAATCCCTGCAAGAAGACATGGATTGCAAACCACTCAACCAATGTTGCCTAGGATGACAACTTAATACAGTGTCTTGATTTAATTTGTATGATAAATTAAATCAACAATCAGAGAAAAAAAGTACCCGAAGAATGTTTATGAGGTTTGGAATTTCCTCTTCAGATATTCGAACTGCAAAGCTATCATAGTTGAGCACATTCTCGTATGGTAGGAAAATTCCATCCTACAGAACAAGGAAACAATGAGCCAAAAGGAATACAGTTACTATCATTGGTAATTACAGTCATTTCTTCGGTAAGAAAAGAGCTTTAAATTACTACCTGAATGACCACCGGAATGCATCCTTGCAAAATACTGTCTTCCATGCGACCACTCCAGCCATCTCCAGGAAACACTCCGCAGAAAACAGAACTTGCTAGATCCATGTGATAGTTTTCAGAACGCTCGGGGGTCACAATGACGTCTTTGGCATGCTGTTTCCCAAGTTTTCCATCCTTGTTAGGACTTGATCCAAACTCTTCTGCCAGCTTCTGTCTGATACCCATGCTATACCTGTTCCATTTCCAGCAAACTTGTAACCAGTTATCTTCTATAAGATTAAATAATATATATAAGTAACTTTTGGCGACCAACAACATATCTGACAATGTTTGATGACAAGAAAGTGACAAATTATTCAATTTCACAAATAACATTAAGCAACGGGATATCAAAGTTAATAATTAGGGAAAATGGGAACATGCTTTAAACACACAGTATATGCCATATTTCAGCTTCCTTCTACAGATTCCAAAACATAGTAAACTTACGAATCTTCTGGTCTTCCATGAGGGTACGCTGGTCCTAAATTCCCATTGAAATAGAACAGAGTCTTCCGGTTCTCATGGGACCTGATAACAAAATATAACATGGTTGCATTGTTTCAGTCGATGAACTTGAATGAATAGAATACAAGATTCAACCATGACCAAAAAAAAGCAATCAACTAAGGTGAATATTAAATTTTGGGCAGTTATGTACCGAGCCCAAAGTTTTGAAGTCAACACACTAGCATCAGGAACTTTCCACGCAGGAAGCACGAGATCTTTGTCAGGGTCAAAACATGGATGAATGCCTCTTTTGTTGGACGGAATTCTATCCCAGTTGTCAGCCCAATAGGCTGTAGTTGAATGATTATGCTTTGAGTTTGTGTTTCCCCAGTGAACTAACATCATGCTGTTCCATATCTCCTTAGGAGCATAGCAAGCACCTTCATCCCAAGAAAAAAACTGCCTTCAGAAACAAAAGCGAACTAATTAGCATATGCTTCGCACAAACAAATACAGTATAAGTTCATAAAAAAAATGTTCAACATTGGATAAACAATTCTCCTTACCCAGATGTGGTCCATTCCTGATGAGTGATTCCAATAAGGATATTGCTCAACAATGTGACTATATGCCTTCTTATAATATTCCAAAGTGAGAAAGCTCCTCAATCCCATATGGTCCTGGATGTTATAAAACAAAATGTAAGAAAAGGAGAAAACTGACAGTGTAAAACATGGAATCTATAGCCAATGCTACATAGATATACATCTAATATATTACAAAACAGATCTACAACCCAAGAGTGACATAACATAATCTGAGCATTACTGATGGTAAGAACAAACAAGTAATACGTAACTCAAGATATTAATATCCTTCCATTCTAAAAGGGAAAGAAACATTACATGCAAACTGTCTTTCCCATTTTGAAAGTATCACTATTCAAGAACATCGATGGAAGGCAAATCCATGTACATCATAACATAGATGTTAGTGTTGACTAACATGACATCCAATTAATCACAGATATTGTAACTCAGAATGATCTGAAAGCACTCTGAGCATGCAAAGGCTGAAACAGTGATGCAGTCATTCTTTATACACATGGCACATGCAGCAACAGACATTCTACAAATATATTTTGGTAAATTAACAATTAGTAAAATATACCTGCATACTCAAGTGGGGAGCATCATCAGCACGAGTTATGATACATGAATCAAGAACAGGAACAAAGAAAAAGTCTGCCTCTTCGCCATTTAGTGTTCGATGAGGACTAGCTAACAAACTTTCATAAAGTGCCATCTGCAGACAAGTGGTCGCTCAGGATAAATATACTGCTATAAATGTTAAATTCTACCAAATGAAATGCTCCTATATGAAAGTCATGCAATACCTGGGCACCATACAATTGATCTGTCCATAATGTTACATTATTGCCATCATAAATTCTATTTACACACTCTAACTTAAAATGGCGTCCCTGCAGTAATCAAATATTAATAAGATAAGAAAAAAAAAAATATCGAAGTTTTGCTCTTACGATGCAGTGAAGAGTGGCATTCATATTATTCTGACCTCAAGTAGCAAGCTGTTGAACTCTGGGGGCAAATCATAAATATATATAAGAGGCCTTTTCTTTGCTACCACAGCATTGAGATTAATTATTTTTCCATTGGAATGAGCATCGTCAGCAATATCAACCCGAGCAGGACGAAGCCAAGTAGGCCACTCTCTTATAGAAGAAATAACAGATGGCATGCTGCAATCTACTCCATACCAGCCATTTTCACACTGAAAATACACTATATTCACGTTATTTACTGACATTGGATGGAAGTGAGCATTCTCACACTACAAATACATAACTTTCTTATCTACATAATATGAATGGAAACAAATTGAATTTATTCATCACAGAAAAGGTGATAGTAGTTTCATTTTATCTTACTGTTGTTCCCCTAGAGAAACTTGTCAATTTCATTTAAAGGAATGAAACTAGAACTGTTTTGGACAATTGTAACTGGCACTTAGTATTTCAAAAAGACTTCATTCTTCTAATTGTTGCTCCATGTCAATTAGCTTCACATTATAGGCTTCTTATTTCTACTGAGTGCAAACTTTCAACACTGATTACAGAAAACACAAATTATCAAAAATTGAAATAGCATCTGTACAAAGGTTTAAAAGTTTTGAGCCTGTGCTATTTGTTCATGAATTTTTAATCCTTCACTGATCTCTCATTCCTGTGTCTTGGTTTACTGTTTCTATATAGGCTTATTTTCCTTCAGCTTCAAGGTATTTGATTTCTAATCAACATAGTCATACAAACTTTTATAAGAAAAAGACATTTGACTATGGGCCTAAATGTTCTAAAATAATTTCCTTTATCATATGTGTCATTGAAGTAATTTATTTGCCACTAGTCAATCCCACAACTAGAAAATAAAAACAATAGATGATTGATAAAGTGTTTCTTCCGTAAACAGACAACAAATCCAAGTTTCACAATAATAAACAAAAGAATCACCTGACAAAATCCACCACGACAGTGGCCATGTCTAGAGCATTGATTAATACAAACAGATTCTACAGGCACTTCACAAAGTCGGCCCCAAAGACCATCATATTTGCAGTCACATTCTTCTTTAATTTTTGCCTTTCCAGCATATGCTTCAGCTGGATCCACATTACACCAACCCTGTATGCTACTATTAGTTGTGAACACATCATTGTCAACTCTTGACCAATTCACTAGTCTGGGACCATCAGGTTCAGATGGAGGACTGAAACATATGAAAGGAATGAAACTTGAATGATGCAAATTGAGAAAGTTCTCCAATGAAACTCAAACTCAATACTAGGAGTCTGATTTTTACATACTTAAATTGAAAACCACATGTCTCTGCCAATGGTCTATTTGGATATTTTGTGCCTTCTCCACAGAAGCACATTGCTCTTGTCTTGTCACAGTTGGCAGGGCAAATTGAGACAACCCATCGCCCAAATGGTAGATCTGATGATCCTTCGTAGTTGCATTCCAATTGCAATTCTTCAGTGCATCCATCCCCTATCACCTCAGAAATTAGCACATTAGTTCAGACCAACTAATGAATTAAATATGCCTTTGTGCAAAAATCAAACATATTCAAGAAATGGTAGTGACAAGTCATGTAATTTTCTTCGTTATGTTTTAAGCATATCATAGAATGTTGGCATCAATAGCAACAAAAATTATTAGTTAGAACTTAGATATAACTAGTAAAAGATTTGAAATATTAAAAATGCTTAATATTTTTCTGATTAATATACAAGGGGAATTACAAATCTAGTTCTAGCCTAGTACATACAGAAAATGAAACAGAAACAAATTTACATGGGAATATTCTGTTCACATGTCAAGTTGGTGAATGGATATCTATTACTCAAGCACTGTGTGTAAACCACCTTAGTTAATATGTTGCTGCTATAAGGCCACAGTCCAATTTCTTGTCCATAAAGTGTAAGCCTATATGTGTTTTGTCGTACCAAATTGAACTGGATTCTTATGAGCAACTATAATGCCAATTTGATGTCACATAGAAATCTCTTAGGGGCTTTATTTTTGTTGAGAACTTTCAGAATGACCTTCATACACAACCCCTAGACATTTATGTTAGGAAATACAAGTGTGATTCTAAGTCCTACATTAGGTAAGAATGAGAAGATTGAGCAACATATAAGGAAGTATGACCCATAACCTAATGCCTTATGATTTTGGGTTGAGAGTGGTGTCAATCCTTATGTGGGTTGGATTCATGTCTCATTGGTGTGTTTCTCCTCTGTAAATTCCCCCTCGAAAGACCCAACAAGTGGTATCAAAACCGAAGGTTGATCGGCAGTGGGTCCCGTTAGAATGAACGGCGATACATGGAAGAACCACTAGTGTGTTCGAGGGGATGTACCATTGTGAAAGAATTCACACTTGAGGGAGAGATTGCTAGGAAATACAAGTGTGATTCTAAGTCCCACATTGGGTAAGAATGAGAAAGTTGAGCAACATAAGGAAGTATGACCCATAACCTAATGTCTCAAGATTTTGGGTTGAGACTGATATCAATCCTTATGTGGGTTGGACTCTTGTCTCATTGGTGTATTTCTCCCCTGTGAATCCCCCCTCGAAAGACCCTACAATTTAACCTTACAACCACATTTCATTTCTAGCTCCTCCATTCAGCAAGGTGGATTTCCTATCAAATTGGTCTGACATAATCTACATTTGTATACACATCCAATGATAGCTTGCCCTCCCTCTTAAATAGAAATACCTTTCCCATAATAGTCTTCAAATAATGAAGAACCCTAGTTATGGCTTGCAAAAGTCTTAGCCATGGATCATGCATAAGCTGGCTAACCACATTAACTACAAAAACTATGTCAGGTTGGGAGTTTCCAATAAGTCTATCATTTCGGAATTCATCTACTATTAAACTTCTTTATTTGTTCCCAATCTGATTATTATGATCTATGGAAGTTCTAGTGGCAACTTTGCATACTTGCCTATTTCCTTGAGAGAGATCAAGAACACATATATCCACAGATATGAAGATGCCTTACTATTTCAATTAAGCAACCTCAATCCCAACAAAATACTTCAACTTGTCAAGATCATTCATATCAAATTGTGATACTAACTTCTATAGAATATGCTTTTGGTGTCATCGCGTGCAATAATCATATCTTTACAGATATACTAAAAGAAATGTTAGTTTACCACCTTGTGAATGCTTTAGGAAAAGGGTATAGTTACCTTGAATCTGCTGATACCCTAAGTATATAATGGCTTGAGTGATCTCTCAAAGCAAGCACATAGAGATAGTTTGAGTCCATACAAAACCTTCCTCAATTTGCACAATTTGTTCTCTCCATTAGAGAACCATATCCGAGCAGGATGTTCATATACACTTCTTTTCCAATACTCCATGTACAAAGCCATTTTTGACATCAAACTGGCATAATTTCCAATGCACTCATCTCATCATTCATGACTTGAATCCAATTCTCATCCTTCAAGGCTTTGGTACCAGTGTGGAAATCCTAAGATAAGTTATTAGCGAAAATGTGTTGGCAGTAAGATACTAGACATGGGACTTTTTTCTTTTCTCAAGGCAATGGGTAATCACCAGAACTATAATGACAATCATTTGAAGGATAAAGGCTTACTGAAGTCTTGGATACAATACTTACTTACCTATAGTTCAGATTATTAGGGTTGTTATTGGACCATATTAGGTTTCTGTTAATTAGATACAAATTGCAACAATTACAAGTGCTTCTTGTGTATGATTGGTTCTAGCATACACATGTGTTTCTTTGGAAGTAGATACAACTGGTAAGTATACTCCAATTCATAGGGGGATTCACAAGGGAGAAACATACCAATGAGACAAGAGTTCAACCCACATAAAGGATTGACGCCACTCTCAACCCAAAACCTTAAGGCATTCTTCCTTATATGTTGCTTAACTTTCTCATTTTTTCCAATATGGGACTTAGAATCACATTTGTATTTTCTAACAATCTCCCCCTCAAGTGTGAATTCCTCCACATCGGTACATCCCCCCTCAAACTCATCAGTAGCCCTACTCTGCCAGGAAGACTTTCGATACAAAGACCACTCTAACCCACTACCGATCAACCTTCGGCTTTGATACCATTTGTTGGGTTTTTCGAGGGAATTTACTGGGGAGAACAACATCAATGAGACATGAGTTCAACCCATATAAGGGATTGACACCACTTTCAACCCAAAACTTTAAGGCATTAGGTTATGAGTCATACTTCCTTATATGTTGCTTAACTTTCTCATTCTTATCCAATGTGGGACTTAGAATCACATTTGTATTTCCTAACACAATAGACTGCATGCTTAGTAAGGTAGTGTAGGATTCACCCTTACCCGTACCACATACTAAAAAGAATTGCAAACCTTGTAACTATGCTCCAAATACTGCAGCTAGGGCAACCACACCAAAAAGAGGTTGAGTAGGACAGACAAGCAGAGTAGTGACCAGCAGCATGAAACAGCACTGGGAATGCAATGCATGAACTACACATGGTAGACAGGCAATGCACTTGTGAGCACACGTGAGGGCATGTAAAAAATCCTCCAAAATGAGCTTTTGGGATCCTGCCCTCCAGAAAAGAGGGTAAATCCAACAGCAGGTTGTTTGAGCTGAAGGTATGCACGATGAAAGCGCCTAAGGTCCTCCACATGGAAGGAGAGCAAGGGTAAGATGGTACAATGAAAGAGGCTAAGGATTAGACATGGATGCAGAGACCTCAAGGTAACATACAAGTGAATTACATATATACTAATTTTAACCTAGTATAAGCCCACAAACAAAACACATCAGTCACTAGCTGGTAAAATAAATGTTGCTGGAGATATAACTTGGATTTAAATGCTTAACTCTAACTAGTAGCAACACCTCTTTGTTTTAGAATAATGACTTCTGGAGCACTCAGGTTAAAATCTAATCAGTAGTCCCTTGAGGTAATGACTATGTGAGATTTACCAGCCACCAAAGAATGTGGATGAACATAGTGCCTGATCATACCTATATTATTAAGAGTGTTAATAATTATAAGATAAAGCTAAAACTGCAAGATTGTCAAAATGAGTTAATCCTACAATAGTAGCTTCTCATTAAACATTGTATATGAGGTAAGCATGATGTATCAGGTCAATAAAATGACAGAAGGAGGGAAGAGATCTAACCAGAATAACCATGAAAACATCGACATTGTCCCAATTCTCGATTGCAAACCCCCTGGCCGCTGCAGTCATTTTTGCAATTATTTCCACCTATTATCTGTTAATCAACAATATTATGGGGCAAAAAATACTTTTGGTAAGCAGATATCAAGGCAATGCCAATAACAACCATACCGCTTCTGAAAAACTAACTAGCAGAAACATGAAACCTCCAAATTAACAACTCAAAGAACACAAGAAAGACCGAAATAACAGCTAATGGAATCACTTATGTCACCTCAGTTATGTTGACTTCCTTAATAATAGAATCACAGCCAGCTAGCCACTGGCCAATTTCTGCCTTCCATGGTGCACCCTGATAAACAGCTGCTCCGTGCAAATCAGCTGGAAACTGAAGCTTGAAATCAACTGCAGGCTGTTCCTTATCACAATTGCTCGGAAATTCTGCTGATGGATTAGCTGGGATGCAAGAGTCTTGAGCTATCTTAAAATAATTGAAAGTAGGTGTCAAAGGGAACAAAAACAAATGTACTACAGAAACCAATGCCACCACAGACGCAATTGTCGCTGCCAGGGACCAAGAACACCTCCATTTGTTCATGGAGAACAAATCTAACAAGTCCCTTCCCATGCTATCCACACTACAAAACAAACTCAAACCCTTCTGATTCACCAGGCTGCCTAGACATCATAGCCTGAAACAGATCAATAAAATTATTATTCCTCACAATGACCAATTTGATACAAAGCTCAACTAGGCCTGATTGCCTAAAACTAAGAAAACTTTTTTTGTCTCTTCATGAAATGAAGAGAAGAAAACAGTGACAGCAATTTACTACTCCTAATTTGGACTTTAAACTCAAAAACTAAAGAATCACGAGTTCAATAAACAAAGGCAACCATCACATGACCCTGCATTAGTATTCTGACATGTGCAGAGCATTGACTCACCTTTCTCGGATCTGAATCTCCAAAACACACAACCTCATGCGGAGATTCAAGGTGGGTAAGAACCAGTTTGCCCAATTCAACAAGTGAAATGACAAGGTGGCTCCTTTAAATTGCCAGCTACCTCAAATACCAAAAGGGTCAACGAAAATGCCAAAATTGATTTTTTGTTTTTATTTTTTTGATTCTTTTTTTTTTTAGTTTTCCGGCAACTTTCTCGACCCACGTTGTCAATACTTCAATTATGAACATGGGACCACTCCCTTGTTGTTGATTCGTTACTCCGAACGTAACATTCTCAGTTTTGGTTTCACATTTAAAGAAATTGGAATAAGTAAGATTGAAGAGGTGGAATGGAATCCTGTGATTTTTTAACATGCAGAAGCCGCCAAGATTCTCTCTTCTCTTTCTCTGAATGAATGAGGTCCAACCCAAATGATTTTCTTCACAGTAATATCTTAAAAGACTATTTTACCCTTCTAAAAACAAAGATTCATTTAATACGGAGCAATGATTAGTTTTACTTTTTTTAAAAATAAAATTAATGATAAAAAATATTAATAATATTTATATTTATATTTTGTATTATAAATTATTTGAATTAATATTTTATGAAAATTAACTTTATTATATTATATTTTATGATGTAATTTATTGTAAAATAAAAATTATTAAAATATATAGTTTATATCAAAACTTTATTTAAAATAAAATAGAAAATATTTGTAAATATATATATATAGATAGATATTCGTGAATATAAAAAAATAAGAAATATTTTTTCAATCAAATATGCGAAGATTAATATTGATATTTTTTTAGGTTTTAAATACACTTTTAATAATTTGAAAACTATTTTTTAAAACAAATTAAAAAAATACGTATTTAAAATGAAACAGTATAACACCGAGAATATGATAACAAATTTTAAAAATACTGACTTTTTTCAAGAAGAATAGACCTTTTCCTTTGTAAACATAGGAAATGGAATTCTAGATGTGAATAATTATTGAAATTATTAACAATAAATATAAATAAATAGATAATTTATTTGCTAAATTATATATAATTGCAATTGAAATTAATAAATTTTGTGGAACATTTGAGGTTTATTTAAATCTATAAAATAGAATTTTATTTTGATTATACGAAAAATATTGACATATTCAAAAATTACAAATAAAAATAAAAAAGTTAACTTTAGAAAATATTATGAAATGGTTCTTCAATGTATAGTTTCCCTATAATCAAACCAATTAAAGTCTTTGGTTAATAAAGAAGTTAGAAAAAAAATGGAGCAAGTGAGTTATGGCTAACCTTCAAAATTTCTCAAACAAAAAACACTTGAAATTTAATATAATTTGTTAAAATTAACTTAATCAAATTGAATTGCTGATATTGAATTGCATGTACAAAAACAGCGACAAAATTTAATATTATTTATTCAATTCTCCACCATTATATTATTATTATTCTTATTATTATTATTATTTTATGAGATTGGGAATTGATTGAGGGTGATGGACCCATTCAATAATGCAGATTGATAGCACTATCTTTTTATTCCAATTTTTATATTCAAATGCAGATTCCATTTTGAAAATTCAGCGTCCAATGATGCAGATTTCAAATGCCAGATAAAGGGTTGTTTTCTCCTTTACATAAAATATAAATTAGTTTTTTTAAAAATTAATAATTTCTTTTAAATTAGTTTATATATATATATATATATATATATATATATATATATATATATATATATTTCTCTCTAAAAACTGTCTATGGAAAATTTACTTAGATAAGTTTATAATAATAAATATAATGCAAGTTAATTAAAATTACTTTGAATTAAATTACATAGTCTATATTTTATATAAGTTTATGAAGTGTATTATTATTTTTTTTAAATATGTTTTTCACGATTAGCGTGAATTTTTATAATTAAATTTGAATGACACGTGACTAACAAGATTAACAATTCAACACGTACATAAAATATTCTGATATCAATATTAATATTATCTATTTAAAGATTTTTACTGCTAAAACATTTATAGAATTGATTAATATAAATACAAATTTTCATTTTATGCTTAAATATATATATATATATAATAATTATATACTCATTAAAGAAATAAAAATTTGGAAAAATAATAATAATAATAAATTAATTGAAACTAAAAAATTTAAATTATAACATAAAATAAAAATATAGTTAAAATCATTATTAATAAAAATATAATGATTTTTTCATAATTCAATAAATTTAAATGAATCAATTATTAATTTTAATCTCATTCAAAAATGTCTTATAATAAAAAATATATTTCTTCATATTATAATTTATTATAACATGTTATAGTAACATTGGTTATGTACAATTGAGATATTAAGAAAGTGGTAGTTTTGTTTGGAATTAAAATAATATGAAGTAACAAATAGAGAACACGTTATCAGAAGGCACAGTGGGATATACGCACCTAGGTGGCCATAGCAAGCTTCAGCAGAAACAAGATCGACGACAGAGGAAGCAACATCATCAATATCATCGACAATCCAAATTTCAGAAATCCGCTGGCTATGACTGCAGTTGTTGTCGTCCCACTGGGCCTCCTTTTCTTCGCCTCCGGCCTCATCGTTAACCTCATTCAGGTCACACCTCATTTTTTCTTATACCTTCATTTTCTTTCTAAAAAATTAAAATCCATATTCTTTCAGCATGAACCGATCCCTTTTTCACTTTTTTTATGTTTGTTATATTATTTTTGCATTTTCGGTTACTATTCGAGATTTCGATTCGCCCCTTCTTGTTGTAACCCTCGTCATTTTGTTCCACTCGAGAAAAAGTTTTCTTCACTGACTTTTAGTTATTTATCGATTAATTGTCGTTAATTGGTACTATTGGGTGTTGAAAAGTGGTGGTGTGATGCTCTCAGGCACTATGCTACGTGGTTGTGCGGCCGCTGTCGAAGAATTTGTACCGGCGGATGAACCGGGTGGTGGCGGAACTGCTCTGGTTGGAACTCGTGTGGATTATTGATTGGTGGGCTGGTGTTAAGGTTTAGTTTCTCTTGTCTTGGTTAATGTTGTTGATTTGATTTATAGTTCACTGGTGCAAAGTGTTGTTTAGTGCTACATGCTTGCTCTGCTAGATGATGTGGCTTTGGAGTACTGAATGAGTTTGATAGGCATGCAATGGCAGTGTGAAATTTTTTATACTGTCAATTAATCCGAGGTTATCTTTGGTATGAGTTATTATAAATGATGGATTGTGATTCATGCATTATTTATTTTTACTAACTTATATTTCTAGCCTGTTTCTTATTTGAATTTTGAAAGGTTGTACAGTTAGACCCTTGATCGGTAACAAAGGAAGTAATAAAGAAAAAAATATCACTTTTCACTGGGTCTCATGCTTTACTATTTTAGTCATGTATAAGAAGAAAATAGTGAAAAGTGTAAGAAAAACTATTATTTATCAAGATCACCACTCTCCTCTGTCTCCAAAACAAATGTATAGAAAACTTTGATGTTGTACTATTACGTAATTTTAATTTTTTTGTTTATTATTTTTTGAAATGACAATTTTTTTCCTTTTGGTGTCACTTTCTCCTCGATCAAACTAATACACTTTTCATTTTATTTCATTTCTCTTTCTTTCCTTTTTGTTTTTCTCGTACGTTGTTTCTTCCAATGGAACATAGGGTAAACTTCATTTGAGTGAAGGTTGTTTAATTGGGGAATGAACCTGGTCAAACTGTGAAGTAAATGTGAAAGTTGATGCTTGGCTTGTAAGATATGGATTTTCAACTGAAATGAAGCTGCTCTCTAGCTGGTGTTTATTTTTTAATGTGGGCAATTTAATGGAGCAGAACAAACATAACTGCTACTTTTCCATGATTGTGATTGTGGCAATGGCTACAATTAGAGATTGTGAACTTTTTGGGTTATAGTCGGCTGTTAGCCATGACTTCAGAAATTATCGGGAAATTCTATCCTTTTGATATCTCTTCTCTTCTGTTATTTAATGCTTTTGATCACCCTGTCTTGTGTTCTAATATTATAATTTCTACTAACTACTTTGAAGCATATTACAATTATGTAAAATTGATGTTTCATCTAAGTAGAAAAAAATAGTAATATAAAAGACATCATATATGAATTTACGGCAATTTAATTGTTCTTATTGTTGAATTTGGAATAATAAAATCTTTCATTTGGAACTTTCTGTCTTCAGGTCCAAGTATTCACAGATAGTGAAACTTTTCGTTTGATGGGTAAGTTTCTTGTACTTTGCATTTGGTGCTTTAGGCTTTCCGACCTCCCCCCTCTTCATTCTCTTTCTTCTTTTGTTGTGCATTTGTTTTGGAAATGAAAAGGGAGTATTGTGGGCTCTGCATTTTTTAATCAAAATCACTTGAATTCTGATTCTGTTTAGAATTTTTCAGGTAAAGAGCATGCTCTTGTCATATCCAATCACAGAAGTGACATTGATTGGCTTGTTGGATGGGTTTTAGCTCAGGTGATTGTCTTATTTAGTATGACCTCTTTCACACATTCAACACAAGAAAATTAATACTAGAATTCACTTATATATTGGAATGAGTTGCATATTTCATTTGTCATTGTGAAATAATATTATCTTACTAGAACAAAAGGACACATAGTGGGCATATGTATAGGTCTATTTCATCATAAATGTGATATTCTTTGATTTTAAATGTGTTTCTTAACTCATCTGGGTTTTGCTTCAACTATTGAACGATTACTGAACATTATTATTCTTCAGCGTTCAGGTTGCCTTGGCAGCACTCTTGCTGTGATGAAGAAATCCTCTAAGTTTCTACCGGTATGTTATGTTAGAACTTGTCGAATGGTACTTGTTTTCCAATTCTTATGTTTTAATGATTTGAAATTAGACTATGAATTATGAAATTGGGCCATATATTGTATCTCTATATTGATAATAATGGGATGTTCTGTTAGCTGGTTTGGTAATCACATGATTTATGTCTGCTTAAGGCCTGGTTGGACATGGAAGCTTTTGAACCTCCTTACTTCCTTTTTTTTTGGCTTCATTGATCACATTATCATTTATGTCAATGTTGATCTATCAGCTAAGTTCAAATGTGCAGGTTATTGGTTGGTCAATGTGGTTTTCTGAATATCTTTTCCTGGAGAGAAGTTGGGCCAAGGATGAAAGCACACTAAAGGTATGGGATAGTCAAATATAATTCATATTTGTACATGTTATATTAATGTCTTCTCATTCATTCACCAAGATGTAAAGTTACTGTAAATTTTCTGCCTAAACCCTGCACTGTCTACATCCTCTCTCTCTCTTAGTGCATAAGCTGTTATACCAATGTGAATCTCATTTGAGTCTTGCAATATTGTATTTGCAGTCAGGCCTACAGCAACTTAGGGATTTCCCTCTTCCCTTTTGGTTGGCACTATTTGTAGAAGGAACTCGCTTTACACAGGCCAAACTATTGGCTGCTCAGGAGTATGCCACCTCAGCTGGATTGCCTATTCCTAGAAATGTTTTGATTCCAAGAACCAAGGTTGAATATAAATATTCCCTGATTTTTTTGTTTGCCTTTTTTCCCTATCTTTTTTCTTTCCACTGTTAGGATGTTCTGCATGATTCTTGTCTAAGCTGGGTTTAAATTTTGTTGCTAAGTTTTAAAAAATAATGAAAAACTCTAAACATTTTTTTTCATGAATACCTATTTATATCTTTAAAAATATGTATGCAAGTAACAAACTACCTGTATCCTTCAATGCAACTGAATTTAAAATCTAGATCTTTCTGCTTTGTATTTTGTTGGAGAAACATGCAATCTTGGCAATGTCAACCTGCCTTGTTATGGAGATGGTTTTTTTTTTTTTTTTTTTTTTTTTCATTTTGGTGTTTTGCCTTTCTGATTTGTGTGTTTGATTTTTCTGTTTGGGAAGATATCACATCCTCTTCATAGCTGTACTTTCACTCTTTAATTCTTAGAATTACTTGTTCTAACAACAAGTGTTGAAATGGTTTAAGATACCTGTTACAGTAAGTTCACATGATTTTAATGTGATTTCAAAATAGATATTGACTTCATCATTTCATTTTACTTTCATGCTTTGGCTTTTTGGTCTTCTAAGTTTACTTGACACATTCAATGTCAGATATATGACCCAATAGTGCTAAGAATTATATTAGGTTTTGTTGTTCTTTTCTGTATGCTCTAGTATTTACTCGGCTATGATGCTTTCAGGGTTTTGTTTCAGCAGTAAACCATATGCGGTCATTTGTTCCTGCCATTTATGATGTAACATTGGCAATTCCGAAGAGTTCACCTGCTCCTACAATGCTAAGACTCTTCAGAGGAAAATCTTCAGTGGTGAGCCTATCAAAATAGACATTTAGAGAGATTAAAATAGAAGCAAAAGCTATCAAACATGAGACTTTCGTCATGTTTCTTTTGATTTCATTGTCTTCACTATTATCCAACAAGTAACTAATGTGCAGGGAATTTTAACCGCAGAAATTAATTTAATGTGACTATGAATAAGAATTGGGTTAGGGGGCTGAAAAGGAGTGCATTTCCTGCTCAATGTGTGTGTCTTGATTTATGAATACCTTTCTGCTTAATCTGCATGCTTTGGTAATATGGGAGCCATGAAGAAGGCACATTAAGATTAGGATTCTAATGCATGTGAATAGAATTGAATTCATTTTCTCTTCCCCAAATTGTATGCGATTTCCAGAATATATTGTTCTTAGCATGTGTGGAATAAGATTTCATTTTTTTTTTCTTCGGTTTTTGGTTTGATGGTGTGTGAAGTTCAACAGAGACTATAGTAAGAAAAGTGAATCAAATAGGATGATTAAAACTATTGAAAGAAAACTAAAGAGACTTTAGAAGAAACTATTAAAGACCTTTTTAGCAGATCTCAATGGTGTTTATTGATCTATGTTGACTATCTCCCTCAGTATGATCAGCGTTGGTTGTTGTTTTACCACCATTGTGGGACTCCTGATCAACTTATTTCACAAAACTTTGTTATCCTGAAGATTTGGAGTAAGCTTGTTTGTATTTATGGAAAGCCATGGTATTGCTGGGGAATTTGGTGGCTATTTTGTTGTTTTTTAGAAAGAGTTTTGACTTAGCAATTTGGTACTTAGGTTTTTACGTTGAAGAATAGCAGAGCTGCTTAAGGATCCTAGTTTTCTACGTAGCCACCTGAGCAATTTGGTGCGTATGTTTTAGTTTTTACATTGAAGAATCACGAAGCCTTTAAAGATTCAGAGTTTTCTATGTAGCTACCTGGGGACCAAATGATATACACATGTTTTGCTTTAGGTTGTTTTTGTTCATCAAGAGGGTTTCTTATCTTTTCTTCATAATCATATATATTTTCTATATAGAATGTCTCGTTGAACTAAAAATTTACGACCTTAGGTGCATGTGCATATTAAGCGACATTTGATGAAGGATTTGCCAGCAGAAGATGAAGCTGTTGCTCAATGGTGTCGAGATATATTTGTTGCTAAGGTGTGTGTTACTTATTTTTTTTTAACTGTTAATTGAACCATGTAGGCTACTCTGTAGTTGTCCAAGTTTGTTATATTGCAAACTATATAATAATGTTAATACGTGTTAGTTCCCATTGTGTTTATTTGCAAGAATGTTTTGGTATATTTTGTAGCTTCTAATTCTTGTGGACAATTTTGCTCTTTTTTCACTCCTCATTCCTCTGGGACACCAGGATGCATTGTTAGACAAACATATAGCTGAGGACAAATTTAGTGATCAAGAGCTGCAGGATACCGGTCGACCCATAAAGTCTCTTGTGGTAATATACTTTATCTCGATGTGTCTAACCTTGCATATATTCTTTATTTATCAGCTTTGTTTTACCACCCTATTTGCATAAAGTGTACTCGCTTCTGACCTTTTTATAAGAACCAAATTAGAATCTAGGTTAGTCATTTTTATAACTCAATCTAGAATGTCTCTTGCTTTAATATTTTTTCACAAAAATACCCTTAACTACAAGTATTTTTCTGAGTTCAATAAATAATAAGTGGGATGTGTTAACGTCTTAAGTTCTTTGGTTGTCTAACTATCATGTATAAAAAGTATTTTGGCAACTTTAACATTCACATGTATAGCCAACAAAAATTGAAACAATAAATATATTAATTGTTAGAAATAGCTAAATATATGGACCCAAGTTCATCTCTTTACAAAAATACCCTTAACTATAAGTATTTTCTGAGTTCAATAAATAATAAGTGGGATGCATTAACGTCTTAAGTTCTTTGGTTGTCTAACTATCATGTATAAAAAGTATTTCGGAAACTTTAATATTCACATGTATAGCTAATAAAAATTGAAACAATAAATATATTAATTGTTAGAAATAGCTAAATATATGGACCCAAGTTCATCTCTTTTTGTATTATGATATCTATATATATTGTTTCCTATGTTCTACATAATATACACGAATATTTTATTCATATGTCTCTTTACCATTTACTTTAACATGGTATCATAGCCTATCCTAGCGAGAGTTTTTGTTATTGGTCTGTCCTTAATATTCAGTTTTACGTTTTAGAGATGTTTATTCCATGGCGTAAGGCAGTGTGTTAGAAATCTCATATATGATCAACTAATAATATATAATTTAGGTGTAAATCTCAGCTTACAAACCAATTTTGTAGGATTAAGTGAAGTAACTCTCCATTTCTAATATAGTATCAAAACATAACCCTAACCTGTGTCTTCCTGGTGGACCCACTATCCATTGGTGCCAAAATCTTTTCAGAAATTGAGTTTCATTACATCCATTGGTGCTAAAATCTTTTCGGAAATCATGTTTCATTATGATTTCTGGTCTTCTTCATTGTAGTGTTTCACTGTTGTCACCGCCGTCTTCCGCAGCAGCTGCATAATTATCATCCATTTGTTAGGTCTCTTTTGTTGTCTTCCAGAAATTGTCTTTCATTCCAATTTCCGGTCTTCTTCTTTGTTGTAATGACGTTCCATCGCATAGCTGCATAATCATCATCTTTTGTTGGGTTCTTATTTTCTCTCCCCTGTTGTTGTTTTCTATCTCCTCTACGGTTTATGACCTCTTCAACTTTTATTAGACTTGATCTTCATATTTTCACTAATTATGTCAATGTGTCTCTCTTTCTTGACAAGTTAGATTGAAATAATTATGACACGTAGGCTTCTGATATTAAGCTTTGGTTGAAAGGATAATGGGGTCATATAATTATTATATTTGTAACAAATGTGGTATATATGATTTATATGCAAGGGAAATAACTAAATATATGGGTCCAAGTCCATCTCTTTTTGTATTATGATATCTATATATATTTATTCATTTGCTATGCATAATACACAAAGATTTCATTCATATGTCTCTACCATTTCCTTTAACATTAATGATGAAAATTTGAAGAATTAAAACAAAAAAAATGTTTAAAAAACAATGAAGTATGTTTTGTTCATTTTAAGGTTAATGTTGGAAAAATATATGAATTATAGACAAGTCTAATACTACTAACTACATTTACTAATTTCTTTACTTCTGATGAATTAGTGAAATAAATCTTAAAAAAAATAAAAAAGGGATAGGAGGGAGTACTAATTTTTCTGATAAACTCTCAATTTCATTGTGGGAACAGGTTGTCATATCTTGGGCTTGTGTGGTTGTAACGGGGGCCCTGAAGTTTCTCCAATGGTCTTCACTACTATCCTCCTGGAAGGGTGTTGCATTTTCAGCAATTGGTTTGGGAGTTGTCACTCTACTCATGCACGTCTTGATTCAGTTCTCACAAGCTGAGCGTTCAACCCCTTCCAAGGTTGCCCCTGCGAAGTCCAGGAATAAGGAAGAGCTAGAGTCTAGGGATAACAAACAAGACTAGTTCACACAAGTTACCTGAATATTCAATACATAGATAGGTAATTCTTCAGAGGTCACATCTTGAACTTGAAAATTGCACGGTTTGTCAGAAAAATTGCATTAAGGTGTGTTTAGGAACTCATTATTTGTTTGTTTTGAAATTCTACCTCGAATGTGTTCAGTTCCTGTACTATGAATGCATATACTACTCATTATTTTCAAATTAATTAGGATGCATTTGTATAGGCAAATATATAGGAATGGCCTTCAAAACCCTACCTAACATCGCACTTTTTTGTGCACTTGTACACTTTTGGTATTGGACTATTATGTTGTGGTTATTTCTGGTTCTCCTCCAAATTTCTAATTGTCTATGGACTATTAGTTGCCTCTTCGTTTTGTTCATTACAAAGTGAAATAGTCGAATGGACTTTCCCTCCTTAAAAAGAAAAGCATAAATATATAACGGGAGAAGCATATAAAATCCTACCATTTTTGCAAATAAGGCATGGTCCAACATCTTTTCTAAATGCATCAATACATTTATAATCTTCATCATCCCTAGCAAGTTTTTATGGATAATCCAATGGTAATGGATTTGAGGTTTCGGATTTAAATATTGTGAATAGGAGTGATGGTAGAAGAGATTCTAATACAGGTTTGTGGTAAAAAGGAAATTGACTTTTATTGAAGTTATGTAACTTATTTTTACTTTTGAAGAAGACAGAATCCATAATTTTCTATACTAAAACTTCTTCGAGTTTTATGGCAGAATGATTCACATGGTTCCATCTTTACTTTTTGGAAATTTGAGTATCAATATCATGAGATTTTAAATGGACTAGGTCCCTTCTCATGTTTTCTATCTGATCAAGAAGATTCCTCAGTTTTCTTAAATAATCTTAGATGCTTTTTCGTTTAATAGAAAACCCTTTGTTGATGCACTTTTTATGAACTAGGTTTACTAAATAATTTACAAACATTTGATTAACTAATCCATGGATGGTTTTCTTTCCTGCCAAAAGAATTGTAGTGAGAGTGATAGTATAAGTTATAATTTGACAAATGCATCTGTCATTAAATAATAAAATGATAAATGAAACAAAGTTCCATTTGGAGAGCTTATCCATGACTTGTTCTTTTTGTATTATGCTATAAGAATTTATATTATTTAGATGTGTTTACAAAAATATCTTATAAATTATTCATAAGATTTTTTGAGTTGAAAAAACAAAAAACAAAAATGGGGTTTGAATTCTCAACTTTAATAGGATAAAATTATAGGTTTAATTCTAATTTTTTTTCTGCTCACTAGTTTACAAAATTTATGGTTGATTTTCGTCCATTATAACATCATATTTAGTTTCCGGGTATTATATAAATTGTTTAATTAAGTCAAATATATGTATTTTTTGTGTTATTTTTAATTAATATTAATTATAAATATTTTTACTCATGGATTATAACTATTTTTTTAATGTCTCTGCCAATTTTTTTTTTAACTTATCTATTGATGTCAGTTGACATTAAAAAAAAAAACTTAGTCATTGATCTTAGAATAATAAATCTTAACTAATTTTTGATAAAAAAATATATTGCTGGCGTTGATAAAAAAATCTTAATTAATAACAAAGAAAAATAATTATGAGACTTAAAAAAAATATAGATGATATTCTACTTGAGTGGAAGAAAAAGAAAAATAAATCTAATTGATATAGATTTAGGATAGGCGAAAGTACCGAAATTTTTAATTTTTTACTTTTTATATAACATTTTAAATTTTAAGTAATTGAATTATTATATAAATTCTTATATACCTATTTTAAATTTAATATCCAAACAACTGCTACTTTTTAATTCTGTGTAAAATAAATTATCTTGTAAAAACTTCCATCTAGACACAATATTAAGTAACGTATAATTATTATTTTTTACTTGTTATTCATAATTAAAAATTACAATTACTTTCGTAATAACTATTCGTATTTTATTTTTTTATAAAAAAAACATGAATTGATATTTCAAACAATTTTGATTTGATATATTATATTGATTTCGTGTATAGAGTTGGAATATTATTTAAAATCACTCTGAAAATCACAATTCAATGTTAATCGGGGAAAAATGGATTACCTATAATTTTAATAAATTAAAATGTTATTTAAATTAATGAAAATGCAAGAATAATATTTAATAGATTAAAATTGTGCTTTTAATATTCTAATTACTCCTAAAAAAGTGATTTTAATTTTTAAGTACTCTCGCATTTACAGAAAACTTTAATGAATTAAAATCAAGATTATAAATCTCTATATACTTGCTTTTGAAATCTGAATTAAATATTTGTTTAAGATAACAAGTTAAACATTATCTTAACATAAATCAATTTTATTCAATTATAAAATTTTGATTTAGAATAAATATGTCATTTTATTACAAAAATATTGAAAGTTGAATTCATAGTCCCTCTTAAAATCAATCATTGTTTCTAATAAATTTTACTAAATTTATTAATAGGTTGTCATATTAATTGATTTAGTAAGACTAACATGATATCTTTTAATAAATTTCATTTTTTATTAAAAAAATAGATTTCGATAAGAGAAAATATTTTCATCCGAAACTTAACTAAAAACTATTAACAGTATTTTTCGTTTATCGTAATCATTTTTGCTTAAAGATAAATGAAATGTGAAAAACTTAAATTTTAAAACCTCACATTTTTAATAATTTTTTTTTCTTTTACAAAATATCCCCTAAATGTGAAATAAAGAATTATCTTTTTTAAAAATATTTGTTTATTCTGATATAAAAATATGAGATTGAATTTGATTAAAACCCAGATTCCTAAAACCTCTCAAAAACCTATTTTGTTGTCTCTCTCACTCACTCTCTCTCTCTCTCTTCTTCTTCTTCTTCTTCCTTGCGTTCTCTCTCCGTTGAACCCTTGAGGGAACCTGCTTTGACGGCGGCACAATGGTTCTCTCCACCGAGGTAACAATCCTCTCGCCAACTTAACATCATTCTCGCTTACAATGTATTTCTTCTTCCCCTTCCTCCGTTAAATTTGTCTTACGCCTTGACCTTGCAGGAGGCGACGAATTCCGTTAAGGCGGTAGCGTTTAGTTTTCTAACGGACGAAGAGGTACGGCAGAGCAGTCGCATAAAGATAACAAGTCCTATTCTGCTCAATTCTTTGCAACATCCCGTGCCTGGTGGACTATACGACGCCGCTTTGGGCCCGCTCGATGACAAGTCTCTGTACGTCAATTCATCGATTTTCACTATAACATTTGACAAACGTTAGATCTCGAAGGGAAATTGTTTAAGCGCTTGTTTTGATAAATGTCTCTTTAGGAGAATAAGAGTAAAATGAAAAGTAAAAATGGAATTAATTTCTCCGCTCAAATGCTAGTTTGTAGAAGTTCTATTATATTAACTTTTTTTCCAAAAGTTTAATTTCAACTTTGGATATTTTTCGAAACAACCGTAGAGCTTTTGAAAGTTTCTCTATTGGATATATAGAGCTATTTTTCAATATCGATGTTCTAAAGAGCTCATATAACCTTGTATCCAAACGGGTTCTATATGCATAAAGTTAACTTGAGTTTATGAAAAAACTGACTAATGGAAAATTTTATCTAAAACGAAGGCGGAATAGGCTGTATCCAAACGGGCCATTGCTATAGACTTTTAGGGTGGATATCGAAATATTAATTGTTATTTATTCAAACCTTGTTTGTATAAACTTTTTCATAAATACTTGTAGGAGGCGAAATTAAGATTGTTGAATGAATATTTTGTAGAACTTTTCTCTCATTTAATTTTAACAAAAATTGAGGTGTATAGATTGATTTTAATTTACAACTCATTCTTGTTGTCTTTTGTAAGAAGTTTATTTTAGTTTCTTACTGAAGTTTTATGTCTTAAATATATATATATATATATATATATATATATATATATATATATATATATATTTTTTTTTTTTTTTTTTTTTTTCATGTTGGTGTTTTGAGAAACCTTGAGCTTATAACTGGGGACTTGAAAGATGTTATTAGGTTTAACTACTTAATTTAGTCTGGATAAACTTATCAATAAGTACTCATACGAGAATAAAATAAAATGAAATGAATTAAGATGTTAAATGGATTAACTTGTTATATAAGCTAAAAACCTACTTATGCTGCTTGACATTTTCTGAAGCTCTTCCACGTTTCTGCCAAAGCGCCTGTAACGTTGTAAGGAATTTTTGGAAATTAATCCAAACAGACATGGTTATGAATGAGGAGTTTGATTGACATTTTATGTCTTTTTGGCCTCTGGTTATATAATTTATTTGACATGGTTGGGTGGAGGTAAGTTGTATAGAGTAGTAAATCATGTTCTGATATCCAAAGATGTTTACTTTAAGTTGTACTTATGTTTGATGGCTTGAATTAAGGTGGGTGACTGAGACATTCCTTTTTGCTTGATGCAGTTGTAAGTCATGTGGTCAAACTTCTAAAAATTGCCCGGGTCATTTTGGTCATATTGAGCTTGTTTCCCCTATCTACAACCCTTTGATGTTCAATATTCTTAGCAATATTATACAGAGAACTTGTTTCTCTTGCCATCATTTTCAAGCTAGCAGACAAGAGGTAACTTTTTGTTCGTTTGCAGATGTGGTAATATTATGTGTTAGTCACTATACTTCTGTTTTTTGTAAGATATTTATGTATTTATTGGCTATTTTTTGTTTATTCTTACCTTGATGCAAGGTGGATATGCGTGCGTCCCAATTAGAGCTCATTATGAAAGGGGATGTCATCAGGGCCAAAAGTTTGGATTCTATTAATTCAGATGAATCCATACATCCAAGTGATGGTGATGAGAGCCAGGGTTGTAAGGCTGAGCAACTGGGAGAAAATTGGACCTCCCTTCAGTTTAGTGAGGCAATGTCTGTACTAAGGAAATTTCTGTTACGAAAATATAGGAAGTGTCAAAATTGTGGAGCCTTGAATCCTAAAATCAGTAAACCAACCTATGGATGGTTTTATATGGTAAATTCATTGTTTCTTGTTACTTTGTTTATTTTCAGAAATTTATTTAAATTATTGTAATGATAAAAATATTTTGTGCCTATGCTAGCTCCAAGTAACGTGCTTTGACATTTGTCCACATTCTTTAGATGTAATAGTACTTTTATGATATTTTAATATTATATATTATATTTTATATATAATGATATTCTTTTACATATATATACACACATTTATTGTGTAGAGGGGGTGGGTTGGGTTGGCTGTGACTGTAACCTTAATGGACATATATATTAGGTATGCCCTGTTCTCGAAGCCCTTGTGTATCATTCCACAATAACTATGGTACCTTAGAGTTCAACAGATGACTATTTATTACCAAGCATTGTTATTAATAGTAAGCTACATCTTTACAATACTTTGCCCTGCCCTATAGCTGGGTTTGACAAGCCACGTTCTACCATTCTTGAGCATTATGTTTACAAATTACAATTATGTGAAATGTGCTTAATTCATGCTCTTGCACTTCTTGCTTTTGTTTCTTCCTAGGCTTTCAATTTTCTAATATGAAAAGAAATAAATTGTACTGTCAATTTGATTTTTTTTTTCCTTTTCTTTTTGGAATATGGATGATGACTTGGATAAGTTTTAATTTTGAATACCATAAAGTCCATATCTGTATTGTGGATATTGCATTTTTTCATTTGAAGTATTTATGTTTATGCTCATGTCCACAAAAAGATTATGTTCCATAGGTCCATGCTAGTAGGTATTTCTAGCTGCATTGTCTGATTCTTACTTTTCATTCTGCCTTATGGGTTTCTGGTGATGATTCTAGAATGCTCTCTCTGCTGATGACACTAGAGCAAATATCATCAGGGCAATGGAAAGTGCAACAACCAATGATATGTCCTTAGGTGGTGGGGAGACTACAGATGAAGAAGATATTACATCTGTTGAGAATGCCAAAAGAGATAAAAGAAAAAAAGGGAAATTGTCTAACAAGCTCGCTGCACAAAATAAACTTTCTGGGTCTTTGTTACCATCACAGGTTAGTTTCATGCAAATATTGGCCTAATGACTGTCTTTTATGATCTATTCTATTTTGAAAGAAAATTGTCTGTTGTTAATGACATGTTTAGTAGATGGTGTTTGAAAATGTCTGTGGGATTTAATTCTTTTCAAATTACAGGTTAAAGATATTTTAGAGCTTTTGTGGGAAAATGAGGCCAGGCTCTGCTCTTACATTAGTGATATTCAAGATCAGGGGTTTGGAAAGAAAGCTGGCCACTCAATGTTCTTTCTAGAGAATATTTTTGTGCCACCAATCAAATTCCGTCCCCCAACTAAAGGAGGTGATGATGTAAGTATGATTAAGAGATACTGTTAACAAGAATATATAAATTTATTTTATCATATTATTTAGAATAAACTTAATTATGTGATTTTTTATTCTGATTATTGTTTCATGAGGTAATATATGACACATGTAGATGCTCTCCTATTTTGTGAAGATGAGTTTTTATGGATATTTATTTGTTTAGGATGTTTATGTATTACTTTTTGTTCTTTCTTTTTGTTTTGTCCTCATCAGTTGGCCTCTGGTGACATGAATGCAAGTCCAGGATGTGAATGGCTGGGAAATGTTTCAGTTTTTGAATCATTTAAATTTTATTCATTCTGTTCCTTTACATCCTCAATAATTTATTTTGGTTGCTATTCTTTTAAGGGTTTTTTTCCTTTTCTAGATTATCTTCATACTGTTGGTCTTTGGTGAAAAAATTGTAGCTATTTTATTTTATTTATATTGTTGAAGTTGGGCCATTATTTTATCCTATACTAGTCCTAACAAGTAGTCAATGCTTATTATGTAGGTAATGGAACATCCTCAAACTGTTTTGTTGACTAAGGTTTTACAATGCAACATATCCTTGGGAGATGCCCATATAAATAAGTTAGATCCCTCCAAAGTTCTGAGCCGGTGGATGGATCTTCAGCAATCTGTTAATGTGCTATTCGACAATAAGACTGCTTCTGGTGAGAGTTTCTTTGTTTCAGTTTCTTTAGCCTATTCAAAATTTGAATGGTAACACGGAACTGCCTGCCTCTGGGTTGTTTGTAATTTGTCAATAAAAAATTGACCAATATTAATATTAATAGATAATAAAGCAAATGCAGAAAATAAAAAGAAAATTAATCTTATCAGTTTTAATTTGGGATAATTTTTTCTTAAGATGATCCTTTTTTGTGTTTCAATGAATGAAGTTTACAATGATGACACAGAAATCAATCATTGCAAAAATGGAATAATGTTAATGATTCATGCATAGACTTATCTTTTCTTCTTGCTTGGTCTAGGCCAGAGAGATGTGGCCACTGGCATTTGTCAATTGCTAGAGAAGAAGGAAGGCATCTTTCGCCAGAAAATGATGGGAAAGAGGGTTAATTTTGCATGCCGCTCTGTCATATCTCCAGATCCTTATTTAGCAGTCAATGAAATTGGGATACCCCCATATTTTGCTTTAAAATTATCATATCCTGAGGTGAGGGTTGTAACTGTGTATCATTTAATGTCCATATTTAATATTTTCTTTTGTTTCTTTTGTACTGTTATACAATATGTGATGTTTATTCAGTTTATCGAAAAGTGTATAGATCACAACATGTATACTGGATACACTGATGAAGTGTTCTTGTTGAATTTGGAGGGAGATAGGATGGAGTAGCTTCATTGATATTGCTCGAGTTAGTAGTGCTTAGCTTACACAGAAAATTTGTATAGATTATTAATAGATTAAGTAGGATTTTTTCTTGATAAATAGTAAAATAAATAAATAGAGGCTACATTACAAATACCAATTCTTGATGAATTCATTTAACTGATGTATGAGCTGCATCTCAGAATATTTTGGTATTGTATTTTTCTTTACTTCATTTCTGCTTATGATATATGAATCTACTGATCTTAGACAGGCAGACCGTCTTAATTTAAAGAAGATAAAAAATTGATTCTGAAAAGTAACTGTTCTGCTATAAGTACAAGGGTTTATTTAATCATGCACGGAAAAGTAAAGCAGTTTAACTCAATCATCCCATCACCATTGTTATGACTTTTAAGATAGTGGCTTGTGATAGGATGATAGTGTAAAACCATTTTGAACTGTCAGTGTATAACTGGATCATAATTTATCTGCTGCAAGCCTGGAACAAAACTTTAGCGTCATTTTTCTTACCAGAGCACCAGAAATATGGAATGATAAATTTCTCTAGAATGAAGTGATATGTTCAAAATTTATTGATTACTCCAAACAATAACATGCTGATAACTGATTATTATACTGGGGCATTGCAATGATCTTATTGGCCTTTATGTTAATATATTCATATCTCTTTTCTTTTCCTTCCATTGATTTTTGTGTTAATTCCTTTCAGAGAGTGACTCCTTGGAATGTCATGAAGTTAAGAAATGCTATCCTTAATGGTCCTGAATCCCATCCCGGTGCTACACACTATGCTGATAAACAAGCAATAGTCAAGCTTCCACCAAAAGGAAAGTTACTTTCTTTGATATCAAGGAAATTGCCATCATCAAAAGGGGTTATTTTGGATCACGGGAAGATATCTGACCAGGAATTTGAACGGAAAGTTGTGTATCGCCACTTGAGGGATGGTGATGTTGTTCTTGTCAATCGACAGGTAATGCATTCTCTCATCAGATGTTTTATAGAAATAATGCAATATATTCATTGTGGAACTGTCTTTGATTCCATTAATTATTTTTTAGGTAAAAAAAAAAACATAAAATCTAGTATGACACCAGAATGCTGGGTGTATGCTGTTTGATTGTTCTCATCTACTCTTGGAAATTTTCAAGTTGATGTGGTTCTTGAACATGTGTGATTTTAGTTATAGTTCTGTTTTTTTCTTAAATTGGCATTGATAGTATTGCTTGCATAACTTTGTCCTGTATACTACAACATGTTTTGTTGTGAAGATAATATTGAGAAATGTGTAATATGAACAGCATGACCAATTTATTGATATTCTGATGTGAATTGAACTTTATATTCTGTTGCAGCCAACACTCCATAAACCTAGTATAATGGCTCATATAGTTCGCGTTCTGAAGGGGGAGAAAACTGTACGGATGCACTATGCAAACTGCAGGTAATATATAGTTTTAGTTTGAGCTTGGTTTGATTGTGCAATAAGTTATGGATCAATACATTTGACTATATCTGACAATCTGTCATACTGTTGCTAATGTCAATTCCTTTTTGTTTCTCTTTTTTTCTCCTTCATGATCTCAGTACTTATAATGCTGATTTTGATGGTGATGAGATAAACGTGCATTTCCCGCAAGATGAAATTTCTCGGGCTGAAGCTTACAATATTGTTAATGCTAACAATCAATATGTGAAACCTACAAGTGGGGATCCAATCAGAGCATTAATTCAGGTATTTGCATAAATTTATTTAAAAAGGGCTGATCCATATCCAGGGCATAATGGTGCCTCCATTGTGGGGTCAGGTTGTTCCCATAGTTGTACTCATGACCACTGACAACTTTGTTTCTGAGCCAGCCTGACCTTCTATCTGCTTAATTATTTACTGGTACATTATTTACAAAGTTTCTATTGGTTGGGATTCTAACTTTTTTTTTTTCTCTCCCATTTTGCACTATTTTCCCAGGATCATATTGTAAGTGCTGCTCTCCTCACAAAAAAGGATACTTTTATAAGTTATGAAGAGTTCAATCAACTTCTCTACAGTTCTGGTGTATCTATGGCTAAGCTAGGCTCATTCTTTGGCAAAGAAGGGCAGAAAGTTTTCATCTCAAATTCCGAGAGTGATATGTTTTTGTTTCCTCCAGCAATATGGAAGCCTAAACCACTGTGGACTGGAAAACAGGTTACTATCTCTTAGCCTTAGACTTACGACTTTCACACTTCTGATGTTTTCACAAACTGCTTTTTACATAAACTAGTACAAGATTTTTCAGTTAGTCATTTTCATCCTTTCTATAATTTCATAATAATTTATTAAACTAAGGAATCATTATGTCTTGAACCTTTTCCTAGTTTTCTTTATTTTGAACATTATAATGGTTTTATTAAGTAATTTGGTTTCTTATTTTTCTAGGTTATCAGTGCATTACTATACTATATCACCAGAGATTCACCACCATTTACTGTTGAGAAGAATGCCAAGATACCGTCAAGTTTCTTCAAAACTCAGGTCAGGGAGGGGGCCAGATACACTCTTGATAACTCAAAAAAGAAGGATGAGGATGAGGATAAATTATTGATACATAAAAATGATTTGGTACGTGGTGTGGTTGACAAGGCACAATTTGGTGACTATGGTATAATACATACTGTGCAAGAACTTTATGGATCGAATGTTGCGGGTAATCTACTCTCAGCTTTAAGTAGGTTGTTCACCACCTTTTTACAGGTTACCTACTAATTCCTTTGTTTTACTATTTTGATGTTTTTGCCAGTACTTATTTAGCCTGCATTCTTTCGTGATTCTGATTTGTTTGGTGTCTTTCAGATGCACGGTTTCACATGTGGAGTAGATGATCTTATGATAACAGAAGAAAAGGATGTTGAAAGAATGAATCAACTCAGAAGTTGTGAGGAAATTGGTGACATTGTTCATCAGGAATTCGTTGGAGTGATGACTAGTGATAATATAGGTAACTGAAATAAAATAATAATTTTATACAAATCAAAAGATTCTAAAATAATATTCCATTTCCAGATATGATGATATTTTTAGATTGCTTTTATTTGTGAATTGCTAGTTCTATATTTAATATATTTTACCCTGAATTTAATACTATAGTATGTTGAATGCCTTGACTTTATGATGTCTGCAAACAGAAACTGCCACTGTAACTCTTTACTATCATAATCCTGGTCTGGTGAAATTCCTTAGGCACAAGTAGCTTCTGTCTTCAGAATTATTACCACTGAATGTGTTTCTTTTAATTCTTCATGCCATTAGTTTCTTATGTGCAGTCGAATATAAATATCTTTGAATTGAAATAGACTGAATTGGACTAGTTTTAATTATAGTATAGACAGATGGGTTGCTGTTTTGTTGATGCTTGAAAGCTTAGTCTGTTAGGGATGCTATATAAAAGTTTCTTGCAATGCTGTTATTGGCAAACAATATTTTTTATAATATTAACTGGATGCAAAGGGGAGGTTAGTTTGTGAGTTTGGGATGCGATAAAGTTGAGTTTCATAATGAGTACCACTGTCTAGCTGAACTTAATGCATCTTGATGAAAAGCTTGAGAAGATTTGGCTTGTACCGTGGGTATATATATGTCACGGTATTTGAAGAATTCAGAGAATGAGAAAAAGATAGTGAACTGAAAAGTTTGTTATTGAATTTCTGAATCTCTAACTAAGAGATCTGGGTTTTATAGCAGATCAAGAACTGTTTATAGTTCTGTTATAACTGTTAATAGAAGAACAGCTGGCAGTAACCGACTCTGCTCAGCTGACAACGAACTATACGCATACTATAACAATAGCACTTCTGTTTCTTTAAAAAAAAAATGCTGTATGTATAATCTTAAGGGACCTTTTTGTGTTCCCTGGAGTATATTCTCTCAAATTGAGTTCAATTTTTTTAATTAAATTATTATTTTCATACTCTTCAGTTACAAATTAAGAAAATTTTTAACTGATCAAGAATGAGTTGATAAGAAATTTTTATTGCCATCCTTGACATGGTTATTTTTTGGATTAATTTTTAAGCTTGGAAGAATGTTACTATCTAATATTTGCCTCAATGTATTTGTTTTACCTATTGTTCCATGAATAAAAGTAACCGCTGGACCTATGGAGATGGGTGCATGCGTCTGACTATCAATATAAATTTGTAAGCATATTGGTATTTGGTGACTACTCGGAATGAAGCATATCTTTCAAATGTGTCCTGAATGACCATCATTGGTTGGAGTTGTTTTATTCCATGACAAAATCAGCTGTGAAAATAATCATTTTATGTTAGTTTATGTCCTTGTTATGGGAACTATTAGGATGTGTCTGGAACATGCTATGACAGGTTGTCATACATACATGCTCATGCAATACTAAAAACCTAAAAGAAACTTGTTCTCTTACAGATATTATGGATGTTTGATAGTTATCTTTTTATGGGTACTTGGAATTCCCCTTCTACCCTTTTGGTTTTTTCTGTGCTAAAATTGTAATGCTTTACTATACATTTCATTTCAGATCCAATCACAATGCAGTTGAATATTGAGAAAAAAATACGTAGTAATGGAGAAGCAGCCCTAACATACTTGGATAGGAAGATGATAAGCAATCTTAACTCAAGAACAAGCTCAGGAACATTAAAGGAGCTACTATCTGAAGGAATATTGAAACCTTCAGGAAAAAACTGTATTTCTCTTATGACTACATCTGGAGCTAAGGGTAGTATGGTAAGTGCACTGTTGTGTTAGGAAATAATTGAAAAATGAAAGAAAAGAAATATTTTTATTGAATAGAATGAAAGGAACAAGAAATACGAGAACACACTCCCCTCCAAGGGTTTTCCCTCTACAAAGGATTGCTCTTGTCACAAAGACCTAATGCACAATCTATAAAATCAGGAACCCGTCTCTATCCTTTTTCCCTTTCTATATCTAACAAACGTCTCAAGTAACTAACTGACTCAATAATATTTTAACTATCTTAACTAACTTCTCCATATACCCTAACCTGTTGTCTAAATGTTTGTCCACATCACCCTCTTTTGTTAGATTGAGTGTATTATTTTATGAGAAAGAGCACTGTAGATACTGCATATGCCTTGATAGAAAAATCAAGACTTGTTGATAATATAAGTAGAAGTGCGGCACAAGTGTCATTAGTGCTACATACATTTGAGTTCCTAAAAGTTTGTGCATATGAAGTCTTATTGAAACCATTAATATCGAGCTACACAAATTTTAATTATGACTAGAGTGAAACCATTATTATGTGTTTTATTGAAAGATTCCATTGAAGAGTAAGTAGCTGATGCTCAGAATTCCAAATTATAAAAAGAATAGCTTGAAGTTTTATCCTTTTTTTTTTCCTGCAAGCTGTCGTTCATTTTCATTAAGAGTGTACAAGATTGTAAATTTAGTTTAAATACCGATCATTTATGCATCATATTTATGACTTCTAGTAATTTAAATTTGATTTCATATACTTTTAAACAGGTGAATTTTCAGCAGATATCTTCTCATCTGGGCCAGCAAGAGTTAGAAGGCAAACGAGTACCACGCATGGTTTCTGGAAAGACCTTGCCCTGCTTTGCTCCCTGGGATTGTTCCCCTAGAGCAGGAGGGTTCATTATTGATCGGTTTCTTACAGCCCTTCACCCACAGGAATATTACTTTCATTGCATGGCTGGTCGTGAAGGGTATACAAATTACTTTTGGATTAAATGATAGAAGAAATTTCATTTTATTGTCTTTTTTTTTTTTTAATATATAGAAATATAATGATATCCTAATTTCAAATGCGTGTATATGATTCTTAAGAAATGATGATTAGATTATTAATTTACACCATCGTTGTTATTTGCAATTTTTGCACAATAATTTACGCATGAGTAATAATACTTGGACAAACTTGAAAAACTGCTCATATGATCTTAGCGAATGACCTCTTTGCTCCACAGGTTAGTTGATACTGCAGTCAAAACATCTCGGAGTGGGTACCTGCAAAGATGCCTAATGAAAAACCTTGAGTGTCTTAAAGTTTGTTATGATCATACTGTCCGAGATGCTGATGGTTCAATTATTCAGTTTCACTATGGAGAAGATGGTGTTGATGTTCATCAAACTAGCTTTATCAACAAATTTGAAGCACTGTCAACTGTAATAAAATGTTTATTATTTTGAAAAAAACATAAATTATCCATACAAATTGTAGCTTGTTTATATGTTTCTCTATTTTTTGTTTTCAGAATAAAGAATTGGTTAGCAACTGTTGCCGGCAGCTAGACAGATCCAGTCCATATATTAACAAATTGCCCTATGCTCTCAAAGCAAAAGCAGAAAAATTCTTTCGGGACTTCTCAAAACAGAGAAATCTTGGTTCATTGAAACGAGCAGATTTCTTAAAGTTGATTGAGCATAAGTATGTCTCTTGTCTTGCTCAACCAGGTGAACCAGTTGGTGTATTAGCTTCTCAATCTGTTGGCGAACCTGCAACGCAGATGACGTAAGATGTTTTACATTGTCATGGACTTTGATCCTTATTATGTGCATATAGTGCGTTCTGACCTTGGGGTGCCCTTTATGCACAATATGTTTCAATATGATTACTTCAATTTTTTAGCAGAACCATTGTTTTATGACTACTTGAACCATATTTAGCAAACACACAAAATGAGTTTTAATTGTTAAGTTGGAAGTGGTTGATGAAATTCTGAGGTGAGCACTATATGGAAGCTGAATACTGGAATACCTTTGTACAGCTTTACCTGCACTGGAAACATAGGATAAAAGGATAACTGTTTGACAAAGCAAGTCATTTGTGAAGTCAGCTCCTTTCTTTAATGGTTTTTTGTTTGAAACACTATAAAAGCTTTGTAAAGGTTCCAATGTGGGTGTAATGAGTTTATGGAATGACTTGCCGATGAGGTAAACTAATTATATCTTAACACGTATTATATTTATGTTTTTTGTGGGTTCTTTTTTTCCAGTTTGAATACTTTCCACCTTGCTGGTCGAGGTGAAATGAACGTGACACTTGGAATTCCACGTTTGCAAGAAATTGTGATGGCTGCTGCACGTGATATCAAAACTCCGTTTATGACATGCCCCTTGAGACCTAATAAATCTATGTGAGATACATTGTTTGTCTATTGTGTTTTGTATGTACATTTTTTTTTTATTCTTGAAAGCTTACTGCCTCCTGCACACTGACATGTGTAGGTTATTGATGCTGTTGTTATTTTCAGGGAAGATGCCATTTGTCTTGCAGACAAATTGAAGAAAATCACTGTAGCTGACATAATTAAGAGTATGAAAGTTTCTGTTGTACCAGTAACCGTTTTTGGTGGTCAGGTTTGCAGTATATATAAACTTGTGATGAAGCTATATAAACCTAAACAGTATCCAAAATACACTGATATTACCATTGAAGACTGGGAGGACACTTTAAGAGTTGTCTTTGTGAGAGAGTTGGAGGATGCCATTGAAAATCATATGACATTGCTTTCTAAAATTAGTGGCATAAAAAAATTCAAGACAGATCCACAATCTAATTATTCAAACAGCTCAGAAGATGCTCATGGCAATGAATCAGAATCAGAAAGGAAAGGTCAAAATAATGATAATGATGATGAAGATGGTGTTGTTGAAGACACTGAAGGGTATGAAGATCTTGGATCAGATGCACAAAAGAGGAAACGGCAAGGTACTGATGAGGTTGATTATGAGGATGGTCCTGAAGATGAAACACATGATGGTGATCTCTCAGAGGAAATTGAAAATGATGAGGATGGCAGTGATGTGGATGTTAATGAGAATGGTATTAATATGACAATTGATGCTAATAATTCTGAAGGACTTGAAAAACCCTCCAAGTCCAAGTCCATTGATGAAAAGAATAGTTTGAAACGAAACAAGAAAAAACTTGAAGCAATAACAAAAAAATATGATAGGGCAGTTTTTGTGAAAGCTAAAGGGATGCAATTCGAGATCCACTTTAAATTTACCGGTGAACCTGACATTTTGTTAACTCAGGTACTTTTAGCATTTTTCTGTCTAATATGCTGTTAAATTTTGGGGTTGACGTCTTTCTTTACTGCTATCGAAGTTTAGGTTGTGTTATTGTTTAAAAAACTAAAAATAGTTTATTCTTATATTCTTGGGCATAATAAATGCCTAGAAGCACAGTATCCTTCTTCACTGGTCTGGTACCTTCTTGGCATTATAAATGCCTAGAAACACAGTACCTTCTACCACACTGAAATTAGTTTAGTTTTATGTTCTTGTCATTTTTTTCCTACCGTAGCATGTATGCCTCTATGCTGACAAGGAGTCAGACATAGAAATAGTTTAAAATTTTGTATAACATGGTTTTTCAAAGATAGTTACTTTACATTCGAAAAACTTGGCGACGAAAAAAATGCGCTAGTATTTATTTATTTTTTTGAAGAAAATAGATGTGATAGTCGCCATTCCTATATTTTTTCTTATCATTTAAACTCTAGGAAATTGTGAGGTGATCTATGGTCAGGAAACAAATATGGCTGTTGTTGCTTATGGGCATATATATTTCATTTCCCTATTTTGTTTTTAGAACTTAACCGTTTTAAAATTAACTATATGCAGATCGCTCAGAGAACGGCCAAGAAGGTTTGCATTCAAAATTTTGGAAAGGTTGGTGAATGTAAAGCTGTTACATGTAAAGAAAGTGGAGTGATCTACTATGGTGAAGCTGGCCGAAATAGGGATGATATTCCAGCTTCTGTGAAAGAAACAATACCGGCACTGCAGACATCAGGGGTACATTTTAAAACATTCTGGGAGTTGCATGATGATCTTGATGTTAGGTACATTTATTCAAACAACGTGGATGCTATGCTAAGAACTTACGGGGTGGAAGCAGCCAGGGAGACCATCATCAGGGAAGTTCAAAATGTTTTCAAATCTTATGGGATATCGGTAAATATCCGGCACTTGACACTCATTGCTGACTTTATGACGCACTCTGGTGGCTATCGCCCAATGAACAGAACCGGGAGCATAGCAGACTGCACATCCCCTTTCATCAAAATGTGCTTTGAGACAGCTTCCAAATTTATTGTTGAAGCAGCTTATCATGGGCAGGTGGACAACTTGGAGACACCATCTTCCAGAATTTGTCTTGGTTTGCCTGTGAAGATGGGAACCGGATGCCATGACCTAATTCAGAAGCTGGAGATATGATGTAGCAGCCATGTTCTTCAGCATCTGAACTCCACATGGCCCCCACATGCTGGGAGGTCATGCCAAATTTTGATACCATAACTGTACTACTAAATGCCAAAATTTCAAGTCCATTTTTGTCTGGCTCCAAATTAATTGTTTGAGGAGCAGTAGCATAGTTTGAAATGCCATTCCTTGGCCCATATCTATACTTAGCTGGTATAGTGCCTACTGTTCCAGTGGCCTAATTTTCCAGTTGTTCTATATTGTAACGTTTTACATATATAATTTGATTGTTTTTCTTCAACAGTAATACCCTTTGGTTACATCTTACGTCAATGGCATGAGACCATTGGTTCTAGTATATTTAATCATATAAACAAATGGTGATCATTTGTTTTTATTTTCAATTGTTATTTCTCTTATTATATATTATTATATTAATATGGGTGTGAAGTGATTGTTTCTTTAACGGCTGAGTTAATTCATTGCTCATAAAATTATCTTCGAAAAAGGTTTCTTTTTAAAACATATCTCTAGAGTGTCTCTCTAAAACAACTTAAGCATATTTATAGAAATTGGGTTTTTGTTAAAGAGAACTAAAACTCAGAATTCGAGTTTAAATTTCAACACAAAATACTTCGTTATGACTTTTGTTTATGGAAGATACACTGCATTTCCAAAAATATGTTTAAGGATAGAAAGAGCAGAAGTTAGAAGAAGAGGGGATGGATATAATTTTTGTTAATAAAGAGGTAATAAAATATTCTTATATAAAATTTTAAAAAATATTAAAAATTTGGGATGGTGATGGCGGAGTTACTTTATTTTTTGTTAGTTCTATGGTATGGCATGATGTTATTTTAAAATTTTAAGCATCTTTATCCCCACTACTGAATTCTTAAGAACATAAAATAAACCAGGCTTATGATTGTTTCACAAATTTAAGAACGGTTAAACGTCATTGCTTGTCAATCAACAAATAATTGACAACTGCTGAAAGTAAAATTTAAAAAAAGTCTTGTTTTTTAAATTTAAAAAAAGTCTTGTTTTTTAAATTGGAAATCATATTTTCATTACTGTAACATTGAGAAAGTGTGTAATAAAAAGTGTATATGTGTATTGCAGCTCCCGAAAACATTTGGAAGATTGAACACAAAGTGACAAGGTAGCAATTATGGTCTCAAAAGAGGTTAACTGTGGTCTGTCCCAAGCCACCGAATGAAAATGACTCCATTTTTGGATTGTTGAGAGGGAGCAGTAATGACACTCCAATCTGTTGTCCCTTCATTTATCATTTTTCTTTCCCATCATTTCAGAGAGCCATTGAAGAAACTGAAGGAAAAATTAATGCATCATAATGTGTCTGTATAGTATTTAGCTCAACCCTTCTTCTTCACTCTTGATGGTGATTGTTTATCTAACCTTTTCTACACCCTTTCCTCATCATGTTTCTTTTGTTGTTTTTAATGTCAAGTAAAAATACAACAATGTTGCTATTTAACTACATTCCTTGTGACCTGTGAACAACTAAAAACCTGTTCACAGCATCATATTTATGCTGAACAGAAAATCGTCAATAGCTTTTCTTTTCTTTGATTTTGTTAAGACTTATTATAAAATAAAATATAGATGAACATTAAGTATAATAAATTTGCTGACTTTTTATATTATCTTAAAAATTTTACATATCTTAGTTTCTAATTAATTGACCATATATACAAATTTCATTAATATTCATTCATAGACAGACTCAATAATAATATTTATTATATGCCTGAAGGGTGGTATAAGGATGTTTCTGGGGACATGTTGTGTTTTAAATATGTCATTGTTTATATTCTGAATCAAATCAACACAACAAACTTTATGTGGTGAAGCATTTTGATTGTACTTTTTTTTTCTTTTTTTTTTTTTTTGAGAGAGAAACTATGTTCAATATATAATGATTTTCCTGTCTTGAAAAGGATTAATGTGTAGTTAATAATGCATAAAGAAAGTGTTATGAAGTAGGTGTGTATTTTGGTTCTTTGGTGTGGTGTTGATGAGCCCTGAATGATGCTTGATGCATGCATGCCTGGTGGAGTGAATGTCTCTCTCAAGAACAGTGATCTCATTTTGGGGTCTAAAGAGAGAGGAAGAAGATGATGTCACAACTTTGTGTGAACAGTGCCTCTCAATCATATATACCCATTCAAACTCTGCATTCTCTCTTCCAAGATTTTAAGTCTCAGCAACACTCCTAATCTTTTTTTTCTTACTCTCTTGCTCAACATAAAGATTCGACATTTATTCCAATTTTTAATAGCTAGACAAGAAAAGTTATGCCTTTTAATTCTTGAGAGGAGTAAAGATGAGATCTTTAATTTCAAAAACATGTATTTGCTTTATATATATATATATATATATATATATATATATATATATATATTTTTTTTTTTTTTTTTTTTTTTTTTTAATTTCAGGTAATGAAGGGATTGAAGAAAAAGGTTAGGTTTGATTCAACCAACAACTACTAATTTTTTATTAATTAAAATTTTTGTTTAGTAATGTTTAGTAGAAAAAAAAACTATTTTCTTTACAGTTTTTCTTTCGATTTTTTGGATGTAAATAATTTATTGATAGATATTTAAATTTTTTAGGTTTTAACATGTAATTGCAGCTTGAAAATTAAAAAAAATTATAAATAATCACATTATTATCCAGATCCAAAAGAGGGATTCACTTTAAAAAGTAAAACAAAAAATCAAGTAGCTAATTTAAAAATTAACTATTAAAATTTATGCAATTACATAATTTTTAAATTTCTTATTATTTATCAAGTAACTATTACTTAGTTTTTTTTTCTGTAAAAAAAAAGGTAAATTATTTTTGAGAGGCCTAAAACTATGGCCTTATCTTGGGGCAGCCCTATCATCCAGTTAAAAATTTATTATTAATCCTTTAAATTTTAAAGTAGTATTAATTTTCTCACTAAATAAAGTTTTCACTAATTAATATTAATTATTCGGTCAAGCAATTCAGTATAGTGGTTTGCAATGTTTTAAAATTTACAAGTTCCATCAACATAACTACGTATTATTTTCTTTTATATTTGGATGAGTTTTTCAATCATAAATATTTTTATAAATTAAAATTAATTTATAAGAACTTTTTTTCTATCCTAAAAGTATTTATGAAAAGGTTTATCTAAATATATATTCATAATAGAATTGATATAAACTTTTAGTTAAATTATTCTAAATAATTTTTCCTCCCAAAGATATAATTAAGTAGTCCTTATTTGATATAATTAGTATATAATATATTTAAACTTGAAAATTTTTCTCAGGTACAACCAATGGGAATATTTGATATTATAATTTTTTGTTTCACTCGCATCTTTTGGTTGAAAGATAGCGACTAATTTACTTGAGATTCATTAATGAGATTGGTCTCTTTTTCAACAATTTTCTTTTTATAAAAGAACAAATCATTGATCAAAGTTCTAAGTCCATAACATTGTTTTGTGAATCATATTGGAATATTTGTGAATTTACAGCATATCTTTTGAAAATCTACCGCCACATGGTTGATTGTGATTCGAACCACTAATAATTAAGAGTTGGGTACGCATAAGTTCCAACGGGACCACATGAAATTCAAAGGAATATTATGAAGGAATTAAGGAGCAATAAACTATTATCATTAATTGCAGAGCATAGATTTTATGATTTTGAGGTTTTCCAAAGACACGGACACATGAAAAAAAAAAGGGAAGATATGTTAATTAAATTAATTATCAACAATACTATGATTAATTAACTCGGAAAATTGTCTTTTCGGAAGACATGGAACATGATCATCATCTTATTGTTAATAATTACATATTAATTATTCTGAGATTTGATTTAAACTAATAATATTGAAAACTCACTCGTGCTGTCTTGGAAATAGAAAGGAGGAAAGAAAGCATGCATGGGATGTTGGTCAACACAAAAACCCCTTTCCCTAAAAATGTTTTATTGTGTCCCCTTTTTTGTACACAAATTTAACTTGTATATTTCTTAAACCTACCCTAACCATGCTATACACTCTATATTGTTACATTATTTTTTCAAACCTATGCGTATAGTGCTTCCCCCACTCCTCTTATCCATCTACAAACTTCTACTTCAATGTTATCTCTTTTCAAAATACTTCTTCAATAAGTGCCGATCTTCTTGAGAGTCGAGACAGTCAAAGTTTTTTAACTTCTATATAATTTATTATTTTAGTCTCTCTTACACTTAATGAATATTTAATATATTTACTTCTATATTTGTAATTCTATCATCTCGATCTCTTCTCAGCTTTGTAACTTTCATATAATTTATGATTTTGTTTCCTCAAACTTAATGATCATTTAATATATTTAAGTATATATCTACAATTTTATTCTTTCACATTTTTATCTTCTTTCTTCCTTTTATATTTATTTATTATTTATTAATAATATATTATTTACTCCCTAAAATCAATGGTTAAAATCATCACTGTCTTCTTCTATATATGTCTTCTCAAATTTCGACATAAAAAAAAAAACTTCAATTAGAGAACTTATATGAGTTTTGATCATCGTGGGAGAGTGAGAGATAATATGCATTGTTTTAAATAATGCTGGGAAAAAGGAAAGGATGCACTTGGTGAAGGTGACATTTGAGTAATTAATTTAAACTTGTTCATGAAAATGTTTTGATTAATGTTGCTATAAAATAGGACACTAGTTTCTGAGTTTTAATTAAGTATTTTAGATTAAACATCACTTATGGGATTCAACACGTTTTCGAAACTGGAAAATGTTTGGATTATGACCGAAGAAAAATAAACACTTGTAAAGATACTTTGATATCTAAGTCAATAATAATAATAATAAGAAAAAAAATTATAATATATTATTATCAAAATAAAAATTATTATTATTATTTTTTCGTAGAATTTATAAGATGTAACTAGATGGTATGGTATATATGGAACTCTATAAGACTTTTATAATATTAAGAACCCTAAAGATATAATAATGAGTAAAGATAAAATATTTATACTCTATTATAAACTTATTAGATATTTCATATTTTAAAAAAGCTAAAAATATTTAATGAAAGATCTTAATAATTTTTAACCCCTATGAGAAAACGAGATTTTAACAGGTTTATACACGTGTTCTTCACCTAAGTCATTTTTGATCTGAAAATCACTTTAAAAGAAAATTGACTAATTTGAGCCAAGTTGAAAAATAGTTATGGATACATATTTTTATTTTTTTTCTCAATGCACAAGATTGGAAGCACTATTATTTTGAATTTGATTAGCAATGTAGATGTATACTGCATGCAGAAGTAGAAGTAGAAAATGAAGAAGAAGTCTTTCACGCATGCATCCATTATTTAAGACTCAACATGTGAAGCCATGCGTGTGAAATTGAAAAGTGCAGATATCATAATTGAAAATAATGAATGTTCATAAGAAAACAGTCGTATATTTACCAAATCATTAATTGTGATACCCACTTTTCAACTTTCACATGCTTCTCTTTGTACGCCATCTATTGTACGTACCTTCACCAACGAATCCATTCTTAACTTAAATTCCAATCATTTTGCAAGAAAAAAGTTCTTCATGTATTTCTCAAGTTCTATACATTAGCAGCCTCTGATTATGCGTAAATATGAGAATATTTATATATAAACATATTGTATTAATTTTCTAAATTCAATTTTAATGATTCAATGTAAAGTGTATATTTTACGTTAATTTTTTTATTGAATTAGTAAAAATTTGACATAACAAAAAGATTATCACATTTTTTGAATTAAAATAAACTATTTTACGTAAAAAAAAGTATCATATATTTTTTAGGGTTTCATTTTTTTTTTCAATAGAAACAACAACCACATGAGTTTCTTAAGCATTTTTCAGTTATAACAAGCACCGATAATATAATCATTATGATCCATTTGTGATTTTTGAGCATTTTTCTTCTATTAGATTATATCTGTTTAAGAGTACTTTGAGAAGATAAAGAAGAAAATGAGTGTTCAAAAATTAAGAAGAAGAGAATGATTAAGCAGATTATTGTATTTACTCAGTGTTATTTCCTTAATAAAATCATGCAAGATCTAGTAATAAATCATGCAAGATCTAATTAAAAATCATACAAATTCTCCTTCCATCTTAAGTTTTTACTGAGATAAAATAAATAAGTTTGAAATAGTGTAAAATTTAGAGATAAAACTTTAGGATTTAGGGTTTAATTACTCCAATATAAGTATAAGTGAGTTTAATCAAATATGAAAGACCAAAAATAACACAAATAAGAGTCTCGTGTCTTCTAGTGTAGTCTGTATAGAAACATTGTATTCTACAATTATGATCAAGAGTTTCAAGCTTCTACGAAACAAGAGGTAGATGTTTTTGAACTGTATATATTACTGTTACAGAGTGAAGTTGAAACCATGAAACCATAAGGGCATTGCAAGTAAGCTTTTTGTTCCTTGATTTTTTGAATCCAAACGTGCTAAACATACATTAATTACTTTGGCAATGTGCACGTGGAGACGCACATCATGAGGTCTGAATGTGAATAGTAACAATGTCATTTCCTATATAAAAGGATAAGGTATTGTGTAACACAGTGTTGCAAGAAGCGAGTCATAGGGTCATAGCATGCATGTGCAACATGAGTGTTCATATCAGAGAGAATGTAACAGGGAAATTGAGTATGCATTTGGGACTTGGAACTTTGATATGTGAAGAAAGAAAAAGAAAAGGAAAACGAGAAAGATAGATGTAGAGGGAGCAGAAGAGAGTGGTCCTGAATGTTACAGCCATGCACGCACGCTATCGAGTGATAGATAGATAGAGAGATGAATAACTAAAGCCTAGATTTATGGTGTAAACTGTCACAAACATTTCCCTTGCCATGACCAATGACCACCACCAAATTGTGTACAAGACTATTATTTAGATATTAAAAATTTGAACTTTTTTATACTCACATCTTATATATAATAAGTCATTCTCATAATTTTGTCATATTTAATCATTTTTAATTAATAAAGGAAATATCATATTAGAAAATAGCAACAATAATACACTAATTGTGTGCAGCTATAGCTCATACCTTATCATCTATGAAGCCAGTTTTATAGTAAGACACACCATGTGTCCCTAGCTATAGCTACAACCAAACATGTGTTCTCTTTCCCATGGTGCTGTGGAATATATAATGTATTTTTAATTAATTAAGGATTTTTTTTAACTTGATTTTATTTTTATAGTTTTAAAAATTGATTACTTATTCTTAATTAAAAAAAAAATATAGTCTTTTATGTTAGGGTCTTGTTCTCATTCCTCTGACATGGTATTGTTTTGAAGTTTGAATGAAGAGTAGTTGCACTGTTCTCACACTGGCCTAGGCCAACACACTCTCATGAACAGAATGCATGTCAACGTTCAAACCTAAACCTCAGCTTAACACTGCACCCCTCTTCTACTTTCACTGTTTATATCAACCACAAAATATAAATATTAAAACACTATCATGGTAAAATTAGGATATATAATAAGATAACAATTGTGAACATAATATAACAATGATTAACAATATCCATATTAATAAAATAGGAAGAAAACGAAGTTATTATGATGAGAGGGAGGTTTCATTGTTGCATACACATGGTTTTAGTGATGAACAGAATTGGAAACCGAAGGTGCACAGAATGAGCATTGAATAAAAAATATGATGAAATAGTAATCTGCATAATAAGGTGATAGTAGGTTTTGCCGACCAGAGTGCACAGACCAATACAAATGTTGGGGGCATATTGGGACTGGTTACTTCTTGTCGCTGCAGGTATCCTATAAATTCACAATATATCATATTATTATTATTATTATTATTTTGTTATTACACATATCATATGGTGTCTGTCACAAACAGATTCTATCTTTTATGCCTCTTGTCTATTCTGGGATGCGTGCACTACTGTCTCTAAATATTTAATTATTTGTTTGATCATGACAAAACTATCTTATTCTGTTTAAATTGTGAAAGTTAATTAATGTGTGTCGTGAGAGTCAAATGTTCCATTCTTTCGAATGTCTATGTAACATCTCATGTCATGTAAAGATCCCTTTCCCCTCCAAAACACAGAAAAAGAATATAATACAAACAAAAGTGCCAGGTTTTAAAAAAAAAAAAACACTCATTTCAAAAAGCTTCCAATTTTATTTTATTTTTTTGAATTATTATGGCTTTTGGTACACAATTCTCTCCTCTTATAACAAGACATTTGTAACATAGTAAGGATGATATTGATTTAAAAATGTTACAAAAATTAGTCGTTATTTTGGTCGGGAAATGAATTACAGACTGATATTTTCTCAGTCTCTAAATTGCAATATTTAGAAAAAAGTGGTTATTAAACGATCTAGCGATCACAATTGGTCACTAAAATTCTCTCACTATAATGAGTTCCGTGATTGATTTACAAACTGGCATTAATAGAAGCAATATTTTTTCTAATTAACAATGAATTAGTTCACATTAATACTGGTAAATAATGTGTAATAGCTTATATATGTAAGAAAAGAAAATTATAAAATTATATTCAAGTATTAATTTATATAGAGAAAACAACATCATGATCTTATTAAATAAATTTTAATATATATATATATATATATATATATATATATATATATATATATATATACTAATTCCAATTCAATACAAATTTTTTTTCTATGTAAAAGATTAATCTACTAACATTAGTATGAAATTATGACATCTGAATTAATTTTCCACCTCAAACTTCAACCATCATTTTCACACACAATAATTTTCACACAAAGCATGCACCATTTACTTCCAAGTAGAGATTGATAGTGAATGGTTGTCCCTTTCATTTTAGTACTGTTTGCATGAATAAATGACATAATTGTCTATATTTTTTTTTTCATTTATATTGTGTATGTCAGTACTTTATTTTAATTTAATTGTTTTGGAAGTTCTTTGAATTGTACTTCGGATAGTTATGTTTCAAAATAATTCCGGGTTTCTACTGCCAAATTTATGATTTGGTCTGTAACACACACACACACACATATATATATATATATATATATATATATATATATATATATATATATATATATATATATATATTTTAAATCACAAATTCAAATGATGAATATAGTACATCTCATGGAAGTGGTCATTGATGTGAGTTTTTTTCTTGTATGTTAGATAATATAATCTTGATTTCAATTCGAAAGGTATTTTTTAACAAAAGTATATATAAACATTATAAAAGAATCTAAGTTAATAAACTAGAATTTAGGAATTATGATTCACAAGAATTAAAAAAAAAAAAAAAAAAAACCCCTTAGCGATTGTCTCCTAATCAAGAGACAAATTAAATTTACCATTGCAGTACACTACAAAAATCTCACATAAAAGTATTTTATAATTTTAAAAATATTAATGACTTAAAAACATATTAGTAGAAGTATATTAAAGATTACATTCCATAGACTATTTTAATATCACATATACGCATATTATATATATTATTAATTTTTTATCATAAAAATTAATTAACAACAGATTAAGAATAGCTATTTTTTAAAATGTATACAAAACTAATCTTTCATAACATTAAACTCCTTTTAAAGGATTAACCAATCTTTAGAGATATTTTTACACACAAAAGCAAAATGAAATCTCTAATCACATTTTTTTAAGTATAAGGTCATGATGACAAACCTAAATCACAATATACAGTTTGCACGTAAATCAGTAAATAATAATTTAAAGTTAATTGAATAATTTTCCATAACTATAAACTGCCACTAACGGTATTCTCTATCAAAAGAAAAATTACAGTAAAAAAGAAATTTAAGAATGGAGATGAAAATGTCATTAAGTTCCTGTACTCTGGCAATGATTAAAATCCTAATCATCCAATTTTATTTTATTTTTTGATAAAAATGATTTGCTGTGTTAGGTTACTTTATTTTCTCCCCCACTTGACTTTACTTCTTTTCCCCATATCCTCCCTCTTTCTCTCTCAGTCTGTCTCTCTCTCTCCACCATCCACTTCCTTCAGCCATCTTGTACTTTCTCTATCTGTATATAAAAGCAAACCTACATAGACTTGTACTGTTCCCACTCTCTCTTCAAACACAAGCCTTTTTCCATTCCACCCATGGCAGACCCTTACTCCAATTTCTTCTCACCACCTTTCTTCCACTACCCTTCTCCAAACCCTTCACCCCACCACCATCCATATGCCCACAACTTCATCAACCAAACCACCACCACCACCACCACCACCAACATCAACCAGGGAACCTTTTTCCACTTCCACCACCATCACCACTTTCAAACCACTGCCACTTCTTGTTCTTCTTCACCCCCTTCCCCTCCCTTGAGAGAGGCCCTTCCTCTTCTCACTCTCAGCCCAAAAAATGATGAGGAACAAGAGGAGGACTACCAGGATCAGGGTCAGGTTTGCACTGCCATGGATGTGGAAGAGGACTATAACAGGAACCTCCATAACCCCAAAGAGGAGGAGCATGAAGAGGATGGTGATGACAGTGTCACTGTTGCACTGCACATAGGCTTGCCAAGCCCTAGTGCTGCTGAGATAGCTTCCGTGCTGTCTTCTGCTTGTACCGCAGACAAAGGGCAACAACAAGGAGGAGGAGGAGATAGTAATAATAATGGGAGTGAGGATTCTTCTTCAGGGTTCTTGTCCAACAGGCTCAACAAGGGACAGTACTGGATCCCTACCCCTTCGCAGATTCTCATTGGTCCTACACAGTTCTCTTGTCCTGTTTGTTGCAAAACCTTCAACAGATACAACAACATGCAGGTCAGTATTAACATAAACAAATTATTTTATCATAACCGATACACATGTTCAAGAATAAACACCCCGTTTCTACTTCTTATTCTTCATCTTCTGCTTTCTTCCAATTTATATGAGAAAAACCACACACACACAAATAATTTGTTAATTTTGAAATATGGTACTGAGAAGAAAACATTGTTCTTTTCTTTTTCTCCTTTTCATTTTTTCTTCTCCTTCCATTTTTCTTCTCCCCCTTTTCCCTCCAGGTTCTTGTTTTTTTTTTTTTTTTTTTTCACTTGTACTTGTGTCATCATTATGATCAAAATTATTTTCAGCTTTTTCTTTTTTTTTCTTGCATGGTGAAACGGGTACTAATGTATGAACTAATTAATATTTTCTTGGTTCAAACTGTGACTTAGATCAGATCCTATATCCTTTTCGTTGATTAAACTACTCAGGCAATGTTCTTTATGTCTTGGTGCATTGAAGTCTGTGCTTCTTTTATGTTTGGCATGCAGCTGCGCATAGAACTGTAAATTTTGCAGTATTTCTTCCAGATCTCTCAGATAATGATATCAAATACAACGCTTAGATTTGTTTCTCTTTGTAGCCCTACTCTCTCTGTAGCCCTACTCTCTCTGAAATCAAACACCTTCCATACCAGAAAGTCTCATAAACGGACATAGCTATCAGCTGTACCCTTCCTTCTCTCTCTCACCTGAATGTGACATTCTTTTTGCATTAGATGTATATTCTAAATAAAAAGAGTGGTAAACAATGAATATTTATCTGTGTTTTCATTAAACCTTCATCACAAACAGATCTTCTTTTGTTAATTTGATTTCAGTGTCCTAGAATTAAGTAATTAATATGCGTAATTCATTACCCATATTCAGAGAAAAATTAATAGTGTTTGATCAATACAAGTGGCTACTGAGAGTTAACTTCTAAGTCAGCTCAATCCAAATCCAAACAATTCAAGTTTAATCAGCATCTGTTTTATATGTTTCATTTAATGTTTAATTTTTCGCTACATGTATTGACTAATGAAGCTTTTGATCATTTTTGCCTTGTTTTCTCTGTCCTAGTTATCTTCTTTTTGTGGTATCCATAATTTCTTTTCTTTTCTTTCTTTTGTCAGATGCATATGTGGGGGCATGGATCACAGTACCGAAAAGGGCCTGAATCTCTGAGGGGTACCCAACCAACAGGTATGCTTAGGCTTCCATGCTATTGTTGTTCCCCAGGTTGCAGGAACAACATTGATCACCCAAGAGCAAAGCCCCTCAAAGATTTCAGAACTCTTCAAACACACTACAAGAGGAAGCATGGAATTAAGCCCTTCATGTGTAGAAAATGTGGCAAGGCTTTTGCTGTGAGAGGTGATTGGAGAACCCATGAAAAGAACTGTGGGAAGCTTTGGTATTGCATATGTGGCTCTGATTTCAAGCACAAGAGGTCTCTTAAAGATCACATCAAAGCTTTTGGAAGTGGCCATGCAGCTTATGGGATCGATGGCTTTGAAGAAGAAGAAGAGCCTGCATCAGAAGTAGAACAAGACAATGACTAACTTCACCCAGTAAAGACATAAGGAAAATGGAACTGGTTCTATTTTATATATATTTCTCTATGTGAATTATCTTATTCTTAGATCTTACTTAATTTGTGAACTATTTATTTGGTATGAGTACATATATATCCTTGACTTCTCAGCTGAGAACTATATATAATCACCAAGTTTAGATGAAGGCAACCTTTTGTTCTTCTTTCTTCTCCTTTGGTTTTCTTTCTGATGGAATTGTCACACTGGTTGCCAAGATTTAAAGCAAGGTGGAAATCCAACTTCATTTACTTTGTTTTTCATGTATAAGATCTTCTCTCTTTTGTACATTAAGTTGATCAAGGCATTGCAGACAATGATTATTACATTGTATATGCTTTTGGCAAAAGCATATATATAACTCAAGCTAATTGGTACACTAAGCAGCTTCAGTTGTTTAATTGCCATGTAGCTGGTCGGTTTATTCTGCTGAGATATCACAGCTATATCAGTTAATCATTTACGATTTCTGTATGAGCTTTATAACCAACATAAATTTTAGTATCATGTTGAAAAGAAGTCTTAGTTTTTCGTACGTTGATGATTATGTACTTTTGGATGTATGTACAAATTTCACTGTTGCATTCTACGTTTGTATCAGTATACGTAATATGTACATTGAGCTATGTTATATGCTTACACTGTTGTTCGTATATACTCGAAAAGGGAGATATATGCTGCATTCTTGCTTGTCAAAATCAACAGGAAGAAGGGTCAAAATGAAGAAAAGCCTCTTTTCTCAAATCCAGAGGCTGTAGGCCTCATCAAAGTTCAAACTTTGATGAACAATGATGAATGTGCATGGACAAAAACCTGTGGGACATTTCATGGTTTTCTCTCCTTTGACATCTTGCTTTCTCCTCAAGATCCTCTTGGTACGTGTTCTCCAATTACTCCACAATTTCGTAATGAAGTTTATTATATGATAACAAGAGTGAGAGTGCGAGCTCTACTTGCTACAATTCAGCAGTCGATGAGAGAATGTACATTAAGAGGGGACGGAATTTGTATAACGTTAGTAAATTGTTGAGTTAATGTTTTCATTAAACTCACTAACATGTGAATGCGTTTTATGAAATTCAACAAGGCAATTTTAATGAAAGGGATTTAATGACATAATAAAGTACTAACGTGTCATTACATGATTGAAGAGTGTGATGACAAAATTAAAAAAGATCAAGTTGCTACATACAAGTTTGTGGTGCATATATTGTTATGATTGTAGTTGTAGGTCATTGGATAGCCTTTTCATCCCGTGAAGCTGAAAACCTACGTCAGCTTTTTGTTGGGTGCATATGATGCCCTTTTCCTTTACATAGTGGGAGAGGAGACTATGTGTTTGTTGATAGATAGAACATATACCAATTCGAGATGCACCCTTGCTCGGAAAACTCAAACCAAATGATTAGCTTTTGAGGAAATTAAACAAATACAATTTTTTATAAAAGGAGGATATCGAAAGGGTAGGGTTGGAGATATCATAATGGTCCCAGTTTGAAGTTTGTGAGGTTACACATATAAGGGTGTCGTATATGTATCTGTGCAACAAGGTTAGTTTGTAAAACAATCCAAGTATTACTTCTGCATAATGGAGTTTTCTGATAAATTTAAAACATACAAACGTTTTTTTTTTCTTTTTTGAAGATAATCAAATATCTTATCAAACTAAGTTTACTTTTCAAATTGAATACAGACTTTAATTTCAAAAGAAAAAAAAATAGTGATTTGCAGCTTTAGGTATATATATATATATATATATAGAGAGAGAGAGAGAGAGAGAGAGAGAGAGAGGGGGATGGGCAAAAGGAGAGATAGAGCTGAAAACTGTGAGGGTGTGGAGCCCAAGTTGTGTTGGTTGGGCTGATTGGCAACATGTACAGATGCCTCCTACAGTACATGCACCCCTTCCCTCTCTTCCTTCTCAGGGATAAACTGTACATTGAATCGACCTTTCAGCCATTTTTATTTCATTTTCACCACTTCTCTCTGTCCTTTCTTAGTGCTCCATATTATACCTTCCACCCTTCAATTTCTGGGAGAGACTACATCAGTTCGATGAGTAGATCTGTGAATTTATATATATATCATAAGATGAGTATGTAATGTCACATACAGAGATAAAGAAGAATACAAATAGAATGAAGTTATTGACAATGTTAAATTGCAAAGTATTATATTACGAACAACCTAATTGTAGCCTCTGTAAAAAAAAAACCCTGACTGCAATAATTGTTTATGAATTGCATTCGTCCACAAGTTTCACTGTTACTGTAACTCAAAAGCTTCACCTTGTAGTATTGATTATTTTGTGTATAGCTAGCTAGTCAGATTTTGTCTTTACTACAGTGAGCTTCTGTGTAAAATGATTGCCGAATTCTACAAATTATGAGTATCACGATTTTTGTTTTTCTTTGTTAAGGATGATTATGAATAACACAATTAAAAAACTGTTTAATGATAATTATGTATGAATTTCTTGAATGTGGATTGAAAGAAGAAATGAAAAAGAGAAGGAAGTAAAATAGTATTAGAAGAGTTTAGCTTAATAAAGACAATGAATGTGCATGTTATGGAAGAATAATTCCGTGAGTTGATGGGCATGTGGGTGACTAATTCCTTGCTGACAGTGAAGAATGGTACTAATAATAGATGAACTCAAACGGTAGACAATAAAATAAAAGCATTTATTGACCATCAATATCCTACCCGTTTCTTCAGGAGATCAACCCCACCACTATGTTTTCTTCTCTCTCTCTCTCTTCTCACCATCATCTTTTTAATTTCCATGGCATTTATGCCTTTATGGGAAGTCCCTATCTCAAAAACCACCCATACCCACAATATGCCCTTCAATGTCAATCCATGCCATCCACAATGATTTGGCCTCAGTTTCATTTATTTTCCAAAAAATTATCATTATCCCAAGGGTTCACAATAAAGATACGTAACAAACTTTCAAAGTATAAATCCATGCATGTACATGCACCGCCACTTTAGACATAAATATGAACAATCCGAAATAAATAAAACAGGGACGTTGACCAAAGAGAACAAATAATATCAATTGTTTTGTTGTAATCCCAAGATTTTTGTCTTTCTTAATAAAATAGTTAATATCTAATTAATAGTTGAGCATATATGTATAATATACTAAATGTAACTCCTTGATCTACTCAGTCATGACCATCTAAAAGACACCAAACAACCCAACATGCAATAATATGTTAAATGTGATATATATATATATATATATATATATATATATATATATATATATATATATATATATATATATTCCTACTCTGTTTAATACTTTTTTTTTACTATAAACGAATAATCTCAACAACCTTTTATTTGGCTAATAAATCCTTGAGTTCATTGTTTAATCCCTCTTTCAATACATTTCAGACAAATAATATTTCTATTTTTTTTATATTATTACTATTGACATTTATAAGTTAAATCTAATTTATTTTGTACACTTAAATTGCAATATCTAGTACACATCATTGTAAAATTGGCATCCAACTATAGGGTATTATGCTTGTTTTTTAATGAATGATTAGAAAAATTGTTGTGCAACATATATGTATTTATTATATTTTTTTGTTCTTTTTTATAAGCAATTATACAGAATCTTGATAAAACTATAATTGTTGAAAATTATATGTGATGTTATTGTTGATTTTTAAAAAAAAATAAATTTTTTTCACATGGATTATTCATCATTGATATATATCAAATATGAAAACTGTACATAAATTCTAGGCACAATAGATAAATAAAGTATTCACTTTATTCATCTATAAAGTATTCACTCACAACAGTAGTATAATGTATTTGAATTTTTTTTCAAGTGTTATAACAAATCCTACATTTTTCAATAAATCTCTGAGTTTATATTTAATCCCTGTGTGGATTTTTTTTTTTCTAGACTCTCGTAAGTAGGCAATATTTACTATCAACATTTAATAAGTTCAATACATTATCTTATTCACTTAAATAATTCATATCACAATCTACAACATCCAAATTAGTTTAAAATTTTTGAACAAATTATCCTTAATTTTGTCTTCCATTTGAGTGTTAAAATTGTATGTGTAGATAATAATTTGTTAATTTATGATGATTTCTATTCTATTTTATTTATACATAAATTATATTTTTCTAGAGTATTTATTGTTAACTTTTCTAAAATTATATTCGTAAGTTAATTTGTAGTTTTCTTTAATTCATTCTAGAAAACTAGAAAACTACTTTACACTATTTTTATATTATTGATTTTCACAATATAATATACATGAATCATAATAAGAAGACTAACCTTGATCCATGAGAGTTTGTTCTTTAACTCCAACCTCCTTTTCTCAATCTATCTCTTTGCCTTTCTTTCTCTTTTCACGCTTTCTTGATGGTTTGCCGTAAAAAACCCCTATGGTTAGAGACAGAATCTCAATCATCTTTTATTAACTCACGTGCATCAAGTTGATTACCGTAAGTTTTTATTTTATTATATCTTTATTTTATTCTGACTTCACATAATAACCAATAGGTCCTTATATTTTATTAAATCACATTTGAGTCCATTATTATATTTTACATAAGTCACATAATGGAATGAATTAATTAAATTAATTCTAACATTCTCTCACTTGACCCATGTGATGTCATACTGTGATTTAACACTTAAATCATGATGTGCATTAAAGGATCTTACATAAATTGGTTCTATCATTATTCATAATTAAATATACAGCTATAACAATAGTCATGGCGGTTATATATCATTCAATCGACATGCTCCCTTCCATGTAACATTATATTATCTCTTTCTCCTTAATATGACTTTATAATGAGAAGTCTATAATGGGTTCAAACATAATATCATCTCAATAATAATAACATAATTTGTTTTCTTCATCATAATTTGCATACATATAAATAAAGAAGAAAACACAAATTTCAGAAACTTATACATTAAAGATTTCAAAGAGTCACATAAGCAATAATAATAACATTAACATTCAACATTCATTAGTGAATATAATGTCCACATTCATTATATGGTCAACAAATAATTTGGACGATAATCCATTTGTTAAAGGATCAACCATCATAAGATTAGTACTAATATGTTCTATTGATACTATACGTTTCTGAACTTCTTCTTTAACGACAAAGTATTTCAATTTCATATGTTTCACACCTTTGGAATACTTGTCATTCTTAGAAAAGAAGACTGTTGCAAAATTATCACAATAAATTTTCAGCAGTTTGGCAATGTTATCGACTACGTCAAGTCCTAAAATAAAATTACGCAACCAATTAGCTTGAACTGTGGCCTCAAAGCATGCCACAAATTCAGCTTCCATGGTGAATGCAACAATGATAGACTGTTTCACACTTTTCCATGAAATCGCTCCTCCGGATAAAAGATACACATAACCAAATGTAGACTTTCGTGTATCCATACAACCAGCAAAATCTGAATATGTATATCCAATCACCTCAAGGTGATCAACTTTCCTATAAGTAAGCATGTGATTCTTTGTTCCTTGTAAGTATCTTAAGACTTTCTTTGCAGCCTTCCAATGATCTAATCTAGGATTACTCTGGTATTTACCAAACATACCAACTGCAAAGCTAATATCTGGTCTCGTACATGTTTGAGCATACATCAAACCCCCAACAACAGATGCATAAGGGATATTTTTCATCTGCTTCCGTTCCAAGTCATTCTTTGGACATTGCATGAAACCAAATTTGTTTCCTTTCAGTATTGGAACGAGAGATGTTGAACACTTTTCCATTCTGAATCTCTCTAAAACTTTATTAATATATGCTTTCTGAGACAAACCTAACAGTTCTTGTGATCTATCACAAAATATTTCTATTCCTATCACATAGTATGTCTCACCCATATCTTTCATTTCAAAGTTGTTAAAGAGAAACTTCTTAGTCTCACTTAATAGACCAAGATCATTAGTCACAAACAAGATATCATCAACATACAGAATTAGAAATATAAACTTGTTCCCACTGACCTTCAGATATATACACTGGTTAACAGTATTTTCCTTAAATCCAAAAGGCAGAATAGTATCATTGAACTTAAGATACCATTATCGAGAAGCTTATTTAAGTCCATATATTGATTTCTTAAGTTTACACATCATGTGCTCTCTTCCTTCTGTAATAAACCCCATCGGTTGGTCCATATAAACATCCTCCTCGAAATCCTCATTCAGAAAGACAGTTTTAACACTACTACAAATAAAGCTTTCAACGTCGGTTCTGGAAGGCTTTCAATGTCGGTTTAATAACCGAGCGTTGTATCGAGCGACGTTGAAAGTATGATTTTTTAAATTAATAATTTTTATTTATTTACAACCCCTTTACTCCCTTTTATTTATCTAGAAGTCTCCCTCTCTTCATATTATATTTTTATTAGGTCCTCCATCTCTTTATATTATATTTTTTAGAAGTTTTTTAATTTTTAAGAGAATTGTCATTGGCGAGATTCGAACCCGAGTACTTTAGAGTTGGAGGCTGATACTCCAACCACTAAACAACTTGAATTTTTTGATAATAACATACAAATAAATTATATTTATATACAAATAAATATATATCCGTGTAAATATCACTTGTAGAAATCCAACCCAGTGACCTTGAATCTCAAATCCGATTCCAGCTTCGAAGATCTTTAACCCAGTAACTTCGAATCTCAACCCCAGCCTCAACCTCGACGAACTCGAGGCCGAACCCCAACTCTGGCGACATCGAACCCCAATGTCAAGCCAAACCCAATTGTCATGCTGTGAAACCCAACGCAAACCCAGCGGAGCTCGAACCCTAACGCATACCCTAGTGACGTCGAACTCTAACCTCGAGCCAACCCCCACTTTAATTCGGTCGCAATTAGCGATTGATTGATTGCTCAAGGATGTGTAAAAGATGATATATTCAATGTATGTTAAAAAAGTTCAAGCCAAACTGTTTTTATAGAAGATTTTCAAAACTGCTGGTTTAATTAATCTGTTAAAAGATTCTTTTAATCTGTTAAAAGTGCAGTTTTAATCTGTTAAAACTTCTTTTAATCCATTAATACGTTCTTGATTCTTTAACAGATTTGTTTTAACTGATACGACAACGTTTATATCAATTAAAACACTTTACAAAAAATCTTCTAAGTTGATTTAATCGATTGTTTCGCGATTCAATCGATTGAAATACTGCAAAACTTTCTCGTAAAACTTTTCAAGTTATTTTAACTGATAAAAACAAGTTTTAATCGATTAAAACAAGTTTTAATCGATTAAAACGCTGTGCAGAAATTGTTCTAATCGATTGAAACAAGATTTAATCGATTAAAATGTTTTTCGCTTGAGCGACACTCTTCTCGCTCGAGCGAAACGCCCCCTGCACAAAATTGGCATTCTCGGGTTGTATTTCGCTTGAGCGACACTACTCTCGCTCGAGCGAAATAAGATTCTGATCGATCATAACTTGAAATGATCGATCATAATCGAGAGGATATAATAGCGGTTCCCTTATAACCGCTATCTAAAGTGTACTTTAGATAGCGGTTCCCTTAGAACCGCTATCTAAAGTGCACTTTAGATAGCGGTTCCCATATAACCGCTATCTAAAGTGTGTCAGTTTTGTGGGGAAGAAAATCAATGGGGTTTCGACGTCAGTTATACCCACACCCGACGTTGAAAGCCCATGCAGAAGGGTTTTCAACGTCGGGTGAGGGCATAACCGACGTTGAAAGCCTACTTTCCATGTCAGGCGTGCTAAAACGACGTAGAATGTGTCAAAATTCGACTTTCGACGTCGGTTGTTGACCAACCGACGTTGAAAGCATATTCAACGTCGGCTAAGATGTAACCGACGTTAAACAGCGACGTTGAAAGCATATTTTCTAGTAGTGTAACATCCATTTGATGCAACTCAAGATCATAATGAGCTATTAATTTCATGATAATTCTAAAAGAATTTTTCTTAGAAATAGGTAAAAATGTTTCCTTATAATCAATGTTGTCTTTCTAAGTAAAACATTTAGCAACAAGTTGGGTCTTGTAACGTTCGATATTGTCATGAGAGTCACGCTTAGTCTTAAAGACCCATTTACACCAACCCAACACTCTTGCATCCTTCTGGCAATTCCACAAGATCCTATACACCATTATGTGCCATTGATTTAATCCCATCTTTCATAGCATCTAACCATTTGTCAGAATTATCACCATTAATGGCTTCTGAAAATGAAACTGGGTCATTATCAATACTTAGGTCATTTTTTTACTCTTGTAAATAAACCACGTAATCATTCGAAATAGCATACTTTCTTTATCTATGAGATATTCTTAATACTATTTTTTGTGGTTGTTCTATTATCTGCTTATTGTTAATCTCGGGATCATTAATTTGTTATTCTTCTTGATTGTCGTGTGATTCTACAACATTTGGAATAACAACTCTTGAAGATGTACTAGTTATTGTACTCTAACTTCCTTAATCTCCGTATTTCGTGAAACTTCACTCTCACTGGTTTCACCATTTTCAATGAACCGAATATTTCCAGTTTCAACAATTCTTGTACTATGGGTAGGATAGTAAAACATATACCCTTTTGATTTTTCTAGATAACCAATGAAATATCCACTGATTGTTCTTGCATCCAGTTTCTTTTCTTGCGGATTATAAATTCTTACTTTTGTCTGACAACCCCAAACATGTAGGTGTCTCAAACTAGGTTTCCTACTTGTCCATAACTCAAAAAGAGTCTTTTGAACCGCTTTACTAGGAACCCTATTCAACAAATACATGGCAGTCTTCAAAACATACATCCACAATGATACAAGTAAACATGAATTACTTAACATGTTCTTAACCATATCCATTAAGGTTTGATTACGCCTTTCAGACACACCATTTTGTTGCGGTGTGCCTGACATTGTGTATTGAGCAGAAATACCACGCTTCTCAAGGAACTTAACAAATAGATCAGGGTGTTGTCCACTTTCATCATATCTTCCATAATACTCACCACCTCTATCTGACCTAACAATTTTCACCTTTCTGTCTAATTGTCTATCCACTTCATTTATATAACATTTTAAGGCATTTATTGCTTGAGATTTCTCATGTAATAAATAGACATATCCATAACGCGAGAAATCGTCAATGAAGGTGATGAAATACTTTTCTTTATTAAAAGAATTTACGTCAAATGAACCATATATATCAGTGTGTATGATTTCAAGAAATTGAGTGCTTCTTGTGGCTCCTTTCTTTGTGTGTTTTGTTTGTTTGCCTTTAATACAATCCACACATATATTCAGTAAAATCTAAATCCGGAAGGATTTCATTCTTTACTAATATTTGTATTCTTTCTTTAGAAATATGTCCAAAACGCTTATTCCACAAGTAAGCAGATTGTTCATCTACCAAACTACGTTTAGTGCCAACATTATTATGCAAGGTCATGAGAGTTTCAGCATATAAATTATCCAAATTCAAAACCATCATAAAGTGTATCAGTTCCAATCATACAAGTACGCTTAAATAAACTGAAACAACCATTTTCAAACTTAAAAGAGTATCCAACAACAACAAACTTAGACAAAGAAACTAAATTTCTAGTGATACTAGGTACATAAAAAGTATCCATAAGGTCTAAGTGATATCCAGTGTCAAGGATTAAACGATAAGTCCTGATAGCTTCCACTAGAACCTTGATTTCATTCCCCATGAAGACGAACACTCACCTTTCTTTTCGAACCAAGTTTTATGCTTTAAGCAGTCCTAGAAATGTCCAGACTTCCCGCAGAAATGACATTTGTTATTTTTCTTCTGAATGTTAGTAGAGGACTCATTAATCATTAATAGTCTTTTACCCTTTTCATGTTTCTTAACAACTTTCTTTTTAGCTCCATGATTTTTTTTACATAATGAATAGAGTGGCTTCCTAGGTTCTTGAGTCTAGTCTCCTCCTGGACTAACATAATGTGCAATTCATGCACATTCCATTTGTCTTTTATGGTGTTATAGTTCATGTGAAACAGACCATAGTAACGAGTTCAAAATGAACTGCACAAGAAATTTTCTTCCATTATCATTCCAAGAAACTTGAGTCTTACTGCGATATTTGTCATTTCGATTATGTGTTCATGCATATTACGATATTTGTCATTTTGATTACGTGTTCAGCAATTTGAGAGCGCTCTTCCACAAATTTCATAAACTCCTTCGCGTCCTCAGTTTTAGAAGAGCAGACTTAATATTGCTTGCTATACTCATTCGCATAAACATAAGGCTAAGTCTGTTTTTATCTTTTCCAAGCTCTATAATGAGTTATCTCTTCATTGCTACTAGCATCAGTTATAGCAGCCGATTTTTTAACTTGGAAAGTCAAATCAAGATCCAATACACCTAAGTGAAATTGAACTTGTTCACTCCAGTCAGGGAAATTTAATCCATTAAAGACTGGAACAGACGAAGAAAGCAAATGTAGAGCTACAGGAACATATACTTCAATTAACACATACCTAACATTAACGCTTTGAGTCATAAAAATTAAACATAAATACAAATTCATATATAAATAATCATTCTATGCATACTAATGTTCTCCTTTGGAAGATCCACTAATACACAAACATAATTACGCAAATCATTTTATAACATTAATGATAATTAAAATATGCATCAACTAGAATCACTTAACACCTTTGGGTATATAAATAAAACTAGTGACGCACACAAAATTATTCACCTTTATGCTCATTAATTATAATAACAATTAATCAACCTTTGGGTGATCCTGAAACGTCTTATAATAATGAACTTCAATTAACCCATAAATCAATTATTCATAATTTTAACGTTCCTACTATGGGTAATTGAAATAAAATCATTAATAATTTGAAATCAAAATAACCTTAAAATTTTGGCCACTTTTGGTGACTAACAAAATTTATCATACTTAATTTCAAATAAATAATATCTTTAATTGCTATTAACCATTCATAACATTTTATTATTATTATTAATTTGAATAAATATTTAAATTATTCACATAATAAAATATTATATGTCATAAATAAAATTAAAACCCATAATTTCAATTTACATTATAGGATTAATTTTCAATCCTAAGACCTTAATTTTATTGAAATTGTCAATTCAAAACTTTTATGCGCAACTTATAGTGAAAATAATTCAATTCAATTTGCAAAACAAAATTTGAAATTAAGACATTTATATATGGGTACATCCCATAACAGTGACAATCATTCATTTATACGTACCACGTCAAATAACACCGAGCACCTCCATGACGAGTGCATTATCACATGTATTATACGTGGACAAAATAATAAGTAGATATAACGTAACAACTAATTATTCACTACCAAAATCTCAAAACATATAATAATCATGCATAATAAAAAAGAACATGCAATCCATGATGCATACTAACAGTAGCAGTCAGTAAAAACATAAAAATATCAACTTTATCGTTTATCTTTCTTCCATCATAATTATAACATCCCATCATAATTATAACATCCTATCATAATTATAACATCTCATCATAATTATAACATACAATGAAACAAATTTCATACATGATTCACCCTAACTCAATCACGTCATTTGCCTTTTCAATTAAAATCAATTACAAGGTCATTCACGCATAGGAGCTATAAAATTGGTAATTAGGGTTTATTCCTTTATTTAATTTTGAGAAAAATAAATTTGAGAATAAATTAGGGTTCATACTAATCTGATAGAGAAATCCCTAAATTCATAATTAGGATTTATCTTAATTTGGAAAAAACATAATTTAAGAAACACTTTCATAAAAGGAAAATAATAAATCTAAAAATCATGCTTTGATACTACATGTAAGTTAATTTGTAGTTTTCCTACGTTCTTATTAATTCATTCTAGAAAACTACTCTACATGATCTTTAGATTATTGATTTTCACAATATAACATACATGAATCATAACAAGAAGACTAACCTTGATCTATGAGAATTTGTTCTTTAACTCCAACCTTCTTTTCCTAATCTATCTCTTTGTCTTTCTTTCTCTTTTAACGCTTTCTTGATAGTTTACCGTAAAAAACTCTTATGGCCAGAGACAAAATCTTAATCATCTTTCATTAACTCACATCCATCAAGTTGATTACTGTAAGTTTTCATTTTATTATATCTTTATTTTATTCTGACTTCACATAATAACCAATAGGTCCTTATATTTTATTAAATCACATTTGGACTCATCATTATATTTCACATAAGTCATATAATAGAATGAATTAATTAAAGTAATTCTAACAATATCTTCTTAGGTTTGCACGTCTTTGTCATATCTAATTCTATGTAATATTTGTATTTGTGGTGTGATATATTTTGTTGATGTAATTTTTTAAAATCACTTTTTCTTATTTTATGGTCATCATTACATCTAAAAAGGTAACATATCTATTTTTAAATCTTTGACTTAATTAGTCATATTTAGAAATTGATGTTGAAACCAATCATATCAAATCTAACTCCTAAAATATTTTGATGATAAATAATTTAACAAAATATGTTGTTACTCATTGTTTTGTGCTTATTCAGAATCATTTGCTATATGCTTATAAGCGTTCATTTATTTAATGCAAGTCCAACTAAATTTATAAATTTTTTCATATTTTATATTCTTAACCAAAAAAACCTCAATCAAAACTTATTTTTAATTATAACTATTTTTTTTATCAACAACAAAAAATAAAATTAATAGAAGTATAAGGGGTACTTTAACCCAAATACATCCGAAAAAACTAGATGAATGAAAATAAACTTGATCATAAGGACAATGTGAGAGAAAAATGGTTATTAGAAACTATTTAGCAGGAGATTAATGAGAAATAACTACATATAAGGTGGTTCTTGTTCATCATAAAGATTTAATATCTTTTGTTTGACGTGCATAATTGATTTGAATTGAATCTTCATTTTTTTCTGCTTTATAAATTAGTTTTTATAAAATGGTTGTCATATATGAAAGGACCAGCCTATAAGTAGGATTATTTTAGGCACTTTATATACTCCTCAAAGTAGATGAGACAACTTTGTTATGAGACCCAATCAACAAAAGGAGAAGGGAGAAGATCGAGTAAGAATAATTCCCACCCATGATCATGATAACTTTGAAAGAAAAAAAATTATTCTAGAAAAAAATTATATTTGCAAATAAATAATTAAATTAATTATATTTAAAGCAAATTAATATAATTCCTCCTATCAAGTTCCTTGATTAAGCTGTTGAAAAAAATATATCACATGATACTGACATTGATATTGAGATTCATTGATGTTGCATTAATATATATGAAATTGTGTAAGATACATTATTAATTAATAACATGTCATATAAAATAGATTTGATAATTTCACATCATAAGTTAACCGAGTTATAATATAACAAATTATATTAATTATTTTTCTAAAAAATAAAATAAAATAAACATTAAAGATAATAGTACTCGTCACTACAAGAAAAAACACATTTAGCCACCGAAATTAGCGATCGAATTTTTCTGGTCGCAATTAGCGACCAATTTAATTTTGGTCGCAATTAGCTGACCGATTTAGCGACCACTTTAATTTGGTCGCAACCACTTTAATTCGATCGCAATTAGCGACCGATTTAGCGACCAAAATATGATTTGGTTTTCACTTTTTGATTTAGCGACCAAAATAGCGACCAATATTTTGCGTCGTAAAATTTCGATCGCTAAATCGATGACTATTTCATACTAAAATAAAAAAATCATTTAGCGACCGAATTACAAATTGAAATAACGACTCGAATTGAAATCGATCGCTAATGAATATTATTTTTTTATTATATTTAAATTTATTTTTTTATAAATATACTTTAATTGTTTTAGTATATTTTTTACAATTTATTTTTTAAAAGTAATTTATTTTTTAAAAATAATTTAATTTTTAAAATATACTTTAAAAATAAACTTTGGTCTCAATATTAACAAAATGAATTGTAATAAATCAAATTTATTAAAAATTTAAATTGTAATAAATTAAGACTAGAGTGATGTTAACTATTCAATACATTATTTAAGAAAAGTTTAATAATAAATATTCTTGAATTTATTTTTCAATTGAAAATTTCAATTGAAATTAAATTATATTTTAAAAATTTATATTAAAAAATTGAAGAAAATAGAGATTTAATTATATTTTTAATAAATTTAACATAATAATAGTTTTGATTTTGATTTTTAAATATTTATTTTAATTTTTTAAAACAGAGAAACTATAATTTTAGTTTCTAAATACTAAATTTAAAGAATTAAATTTATTATTATTTAATCTTTTAATTTTAGTATTAAAAATTTAAATTATATTTTATTAAATTAAAATAATTACAATATATTTTTCTACTTTGAGAATGAAAAATATAATTAAACTAAAACTGAAAATATTATAATACATTTTTATAAAGTCAATTTTAATATTTAAAAGTATTTAACATTTTGCTTTCTGAAATGTTTTCTGTATTACCAAATTTAAAAACATAATATTCAAAAAAATAGTTAATATAAACTATATTTTAGATAGCGATTCCACGTTAACCGCTATCTAAACTGTATTTTAGATAGCGAGTTAAGGTTTAACCGCTATTAGATGTTCTATTTTAAGAGCGGTTCCAGTGGAACCGCTATCATATACAACCATTATGATCGATTACATTTTCAAATAACCAATCATATTGGATAATTTTTTCAAATAATTAATTATAATCGATTAGTTTTCTAAATAATTGATTAGAATTGATTAGTTTTTCAAATAATAGATTATAATTGATTAATTTCTCAAATATATATTAAAAAATTATAAATAAAAATATAAATTATTTAAGAATATTAATTATTGTAAACATAAAGTAAAATATGGGAGGAGATGAGGATGATAATATAATGATGGAATTGACAAAAATACAAAATTGACAAGTTAAAAAAAGAAAAATTTAAGAAAATAGAGATTTAATTATACTTTTAATAAATTTAAGATAATACTAGTTTTGATTTTTATTTTTAAATATTTATTTTAATTTTTTAAAACAGAGAAACTATAATTTTAGTTTCTAAATACTAAATTTAAAGAAATAAATTTATTATTATTTAATCTTTTAATTTTAGTATTAAAAATTTAAATTATATTTTATTAAATTAAAATAATTACAATATATTTTTCTACTTTGAGAATGAAAAATATAATTAAACTAAAACTGAAAATATTATAATACATTTTTATAAAGTCAATTTTAATATTTAAAAGTATTTAACATTTTGCTTTCTGAAATGTTTTCTGTATTACCAAATTTAAAAACATAATATTCAAAAAAATAGTTAATATAAACTATATTTTAGATAGCGGTTCCACGTTAACCGCTATCTAAATCTGTATTTTAGATAGCAGTTAAGGTTTAACCGCTTATTAGATGTTCTGTTTTAAGAGCGGTTCAAGTGGAACCGCTATCATATACAACCATTATGATCGATTACATTTTCAAATAACCAATCATATTGGATAATTTTTTCAAATAATTAATTATAATCGATTAGTTTTCTAAATAATTGATTAGAATTGATTAGTTTTTCAAATAATAGATTATAATTGATTAATTTCTCAAATATATATTAAAAAATTATAAATAAAAATATAAATTATTTAAGAATATTAATTATTGTAAACATAAAGTAAAATATGGGAGGAGATGAGGATGATAATATAATGATGGAATTGACAAAAATACAAAATTGACAAGTTAAAAAAAGAAAAATTTAAGAAAATAGAGATTTAATTATACTTTTAATAAATTTAAGATAATACTAGTTCTGATTTTTATTTTTAAATATTTATTTTAATTTTTTAAAACAGAGAAACTATAATTTTAGTTTCTAAATACTAAATTTAAATAAATAAATTTATTATTATTTAATCTTTTAATTTTAGTATTAAAAATTTAAATTATATTTTATTAAATTAAAATAATTACAATATATTTTTCTACTTTGAGAATGAACAATATAATTAAACTCAAAATTGATAATATTATAATACATTTTTGAACTCTTTTGGATTAATTTTTTTTCCTAATTTTTCATAAAGTTAATTTTAATATTAAAAAGTATTTAACATTTTGAATTCTGAAAGGTTTTCTCTAATAGCAAATTTAAAAACATAATATTCAAAAAAATAGTTAATGTAAGTTTTCATTATGATCGATTATATTTTGAAATGATCGATCATAATTGAAACGATATAATAGCGGTTCCATGTTAACCGCTATCTAAAATATATTTTAGATAGCGGTTAAGGTTTAACTGCTATTAGAAGTGCTCTTTTAAGAGCGGTTCAGTGAAAACGCTATCATATACAACCAAATTTTTTGATTCTGATCGATTAGATTTTCAAATGATTGATCATATTTGATAATTTTTTCAAATAATTAATTATAATCGATTAGTTTTCTAAATTATTGATTAGAATTGATTAGTTTTTCAAATAATAGATTATAATTGATTAATTTCTGAAATATATATTAAAAAATTATAATTAAAAATATAAATTATTTAAGAATATTAACTATTGTAAACATAAAGTAGAACATGGGAAGAGATGAGGATGATAATATAATGATAGAACTTACAAAAATGTAGAATTGAAAAATTTAAAACAAAAAAAATTAAGAAAATAGAGATTTAATTACATCGTTAATAAATTTAAGATAATACTAGTTTTGATTTTTATTTTTAAATATTTATTTCAATTTTTTAAAACAGAGAACTATAATTTTAGTTTCTAAATACTCAATTTAAAGAAATAAATTTATTATTATTTAATCTTTTAATTTTAGTATTAAAAATTTAAATTATATTTTATTAAATTAAAATAATTACAATATATTTTTCTACTTTGAGAATGAACAATATAATTAAACTCAAAATTGACAATATTATAATACATTTTTGAACTCTTTTGGATTAATTTTTTTTCCTAATTTTTGATAAAGTTAATTTTAACATTTAAAAGTATTTAACATTTTGAATTCTGAAAGGTTTTCTCTAATAGCAAATTTAAAAACAATATTCAAAAAAATAGTTAATGTAAGTTTTCATTATGATCGATTATATTTTGAAATGATCGATCATAATTGAAACGATATAATAGCGAGTTCCACGTTAACCGCTATTAGAAGTGCTCTTTAAGAGCGGTTCAAGTGGAACCGCTATCATATACAACCACATTTTTTTATTCTGATCGATTAGATTTTCAAATGATCGATCATATTTGATAATTCACTACTACAAATAAAGCTTTCAACGTCGGTTACGGAAGGCTTTCAACGTCAGTTGTTAAACCGAACGTTGAAAGTATGATTTTTTAAATTAATAATTTTTATTTATTTACAACCCCTTTACCCCCTTTTATTTATCTAGAAGTCTCCCTCTCTTCATATTATATTTTTATTAGGTCCTCCATCTCTTTATATTATATTTTTTAGAAGTTTTTTAATTTTTAAGAGAATTGTCATTGGCGGGATTCGAATCCAAGTACTTTAGAGTTGGAGGTCGATACTCCAACCACTAAACTACTTGAATTTTTTGATAATAACATACAAATAAATTATATTTATATACAAATAAATATATATCCGTGTAAATATCACTTCTAGAAATCCAACCCAGTGACCTTGAATCTCAAATCCGATTCCAGCTTCGAAGATCTTTAACCCAAGCATGCATGACCTGACCTCAAGCTTGAAATCCAACCCAGTGACCTTGAATCTCAAATCTGAGTGACCAAAACACCCAATCAAAACCCAAGCAACTTCGAATCTCAACCCCAGCCTCAACCTCGACGAACTCGAGGCCGAACCCCAACTCTGACGACATCAAACCCCAATGTCAAGCCAAACCCAATTGTCATGCTGTGAAACCCAACGCAAACCCAACGGAGCTCGAACCCTAACGCATACCCTAGTGACGTCGAACTCTAACCTCGAGCCAACCCCCACTTTAATTCGGTCGCAATTAGCGATTGATTGATTGCTCAAGGATGTGTAAAAGATGATATATTCAATGTATGTTAAAAAAGTTCAAGTCAAACTGTTTTTATAGAAGATTTTCAAAACTGCTGGTTTAATTAATCTGTTAAAAGATTCTTTTAATCTGTTAAAAGTGCAGTTTTAATCTGTTAAAACTTCTTTTAATCCATTAATACGTTCTTGATTCTTTAACAGATTTGTTTTAACTGATACGACAACGTTTAAAACACTTTACAAAAAATCTTCTAAGTTGATTTAATCGATTGTTTCGCGATTCAATCGATTGAAATACTGCAAAACTTTCTCGTAAAACTTTTCAAGTTATTTTAACTGATAAAAATAAGTTTTAATCGATTAAAACGCTGTGCATAAATTGTTTTAATCGATTGAAACGAGATTTAATCGATTAAAATAGTTCTGATCGGTCATAACTGCATTCTGATCGATCATAATTGAAACAATATAATAGCGGTTCCAGGTTAACCGCTATCTAAAATGTATTTCGCTTGAGCGACACTCTTCTCGCTCGAGCGAAACGCCCCCTGCACAAAATTGGCATTCTTGGGTTGTATTTCGCTTGAGCGACACTACTCTCGCTCGAGCGAAATAAGATTCTGATCGATCATAACTTGAAATGATCGATCATAATTGAGAGGATATAATAGCGGTTCCCTTATAACCGCTATCTAAAGTGTATATTAGATAGCGGTTCCCTTATAACCGCTATCTAAAGTGTATATTAGATAGCGGTTCCCTTATAACCGCTATCTAAAGTGTATATTAGATAGTGGTTCCCTTATAACCGCTATCTAAAGTGTTGGCTGAAAAAAAATAATAAAAAAAGACTTTCCACGTCGGTTGTTCCCTGAACCGACGTGGAAAGTGTCAATAAGTAAAAAAAAAAAAAAAAAAAAGACTTTCAACGTCGATTCATATGGGAACCGACGTAGAAAGTACTTTCTACGTCGGTTGACTAAGAACCGACGTAGAATGTGTTTAATATTCAATTTCAACGTCGGTTCATCTGAGAACCGACGTGGAAAGTACTTTCTACGTCGTCTCAGCTATAACCGACGTTAAATAACGACGTAGAAAGTATATTTTGTAGTAGTAATTTTTTCAAATAATTAATTATAATCGATTAGTTTTCTAAATTATTGATTAGAATTGATTAGTTTTTCAAATAATAGATTATAATTGATTAATTTCTGAAATATATATTAAAAAATTATAATTAAAAATATAAATTATTTAAGAATATTAACTATTGTAAACATAAAGTTGAACATGGGAGGAGATGAGGATGATAATATAATGATAGAACTTACAAAAATGTAGAATTGAGAAGTTTAAAACAAAAAAAATTAAGAAAATAGAGATTTAATTACACTTGTTAATAAATTTAAGATAATACTAGTTTTGATTTTTATTTTTAAATATTTATTTCAATTTTTTAAAACAGAGAACTATAATTTTAGTTTCTAAATACTCAATTTAAAGAAATAAATTTATTATTATTTAATCTTTTAATTTTAGTATTAAAAATTTAAATTATATTTTATTAAATTAAAATAATTACAATATATTTTTATACTTTGAGAATGAACAATATAATTAAACTCAAAATTGACAATATTATAATACATTTTTGAACTCTTTTGGATTAATTTTTTTTCCTAATTTTTGATAAAGTTAATTTTAATATTTAAAAATATTTAACATTTTGAATTATGAAAGGTTATCTCTAATAGCAAATTTAAAAACATAATATTCAAAAAATAGTTAATGTAAGTTTTCATTATGATCGATTATATTTTGAAATGATCGATCATAATTGAAACGATATAATAGCGGTTCCACATTAACCGTTATCTAAAATATATTTTAGATAGCGGTTAAGGTTTAACCGCTATTAGAAATGCTCTTTTAAGAGCGGTTCTAGTGGAACCACTATCATATACATGAGGTCACCCATGTTACATTATCCGGCTATCTTTGATCGACGGTTACGCAGGTCAACATTCGCTCAAGCGAAAATAACATCGCTCGAGCGACGCCACCTACACAAAATTGGCATTCTCGGGTTGTATTTTGCTTGAGCGACACTGGTCTCGCTCGAGCAAAACGCCCCCTGCACAAAATTGGCATTCTCGGGTTGTATTTCGCTTGAGCAACACTGGTCTCGCTCGAGCGATATCTGATGAAAAAATGTATCAATAAATAAATAAACTATAGTTAGATAGCGGTTAAGGTTTAACTGTTATTAGATGTTCACTTTTAAGAGCGGTTCAAGTGGAACCGCTATCATATACAACCACATTTTTTTATTATGATCGATTACATTTTCAAATGATCGATCATATTTGAAAATATATAATAGCGGTTAAGGTTTAACCGCTATTAGATGTTAACTTTAAGAGCGGTTCCAGTGGAACCGCTATCATATACAACCACATTTTTCATTTTCGTATACATCCCAGTCGTGCCACTTATCCCCAAATAACCCTAACTCTCGCGCCTCACTCACCCATTCCTCTTAACCTTGCAAATCCCACGACCAGTATCTCCTCCTCACTCCCGGCGAGCCCTAGCCCCCTCACTGCTCCCCCAAGTCAGCCCTCGACCCTAATCCAACCTCCACCAAAGCTCCTCGTCAGCCGGATGCCACCACCGTGAGCCACCGCGCCACACCTCTGTTCTTAACCTCCTCCACAGCCTCGCCACCGAAACGACCTTCGGAATATATGTAAAACATGTGCTTGAATGTATATTCAACCAAGGTTTGGCTTGTTTGAATGTATATCTTGTTATTCTCTTGCATTGTGAATAATATAGGAGAGATATTTTGACAGAATTTCTTTATCGTTTGTTGTAGGTGGATTTGTGAAGTAGATAGGTTCTTCGATCCCTCATACTTGCGGATTTGGTGGTGCTTGACGGACCAATTTGGGAACTTGTTGAGGCTGTACGCCCTCGGGTTAACCATTTGTAATTTGTTTTAATTATCTCGTTGGATCTTAGTGAAAAGAAATTTCATAATTATTGGGTTTACTTACACAATTATTTGTTGGTACTGTATCATACGTACTTGCATAAGTAGTGGATAAATACCTTGGAAAAAATGTATTAGAAAAACGTAAGTACTTGCATCACATGAAATGAATAATGCAGTTTCACTTATGCTGATTGTTGTAGTTAATTTGCAAGAATAGAAAAACATAAGTAGTGCATCACATAAAGTGAATAATACAGTTTCACTTATGTTGATTGTTGTAGTTAATTTGCAAGAATAGAAAAACATAAGTAGTGCATCACATAAAGTGAATAATGCAGTTTCACTTATGCTGATTGTTGTAGTTAATTTGCAAGAATAGAAAAACATAAGTAGTGCATCACATAAAGTGAATAATGCAGTTTCACTTATGCTAGTTGTTGTAGTTAATTTGCAAGAATAGAAAAACATAAGTAGTGTATCACATAAAGTGAATAATGCAGTTTCACTTATGCTGATTGTTGTGGTTAGTTTGCAAGAATGGAGATCCCCGTTGGTAGAATGTGGATGTATCAAAGATTGTATGGTAACAAACATCTAACAGATGAATTTAGAGAAGGAGTGTATAATTTCCTACAATATGTTATTGCTAACCTATGTTTCAAGAACAAGGTGAAATGTTAAGATGTCCTTGTGTTAAATGTAAGTGTAAAGTTTTCAAGTTTGTTGATCAAGTTGCATGGGATCTTTATTAAGAGGGATTCATGCCTAATTATTATTGGTGGACAAATCATGGTGAAGAGTCGCCGGAATTTCCTGCAGTGGTTGTTGAGAGATCACATGGAACTTTTCAACAAAGGGAAGAATTAGGTCCTTTCCATCAAATGATTATGGATCATGTCGGACCGTCACTTGGATACCAACTTCAAACCGAGAGTGAAATTAGAGAAGAGGACATGGCAGAAAACCCTGATCCTGATACTCAAAAATTCTTTGACATGCTTGCTGCTGCGCAAGCACCATTGTGGGAAGGATGTACACATCACTCTGAATTGTCGGCATCTTTAGAAGCTCTAAGCTTGAAATCCGATTATAATATGGTTGAAGGATGTTTTAATAGAATGGTCCAATTTATGGGAGAGACTATGCCGGAAGATCATCGAATGACTACGAATTTTAACCAAGCTAAGAGGTCGGTGATAAAATTGGGTTTGGGTTGTCTCAAAATTGATTGTTGTCCAAACGGATGCATGTTGTATTATAATGAAAATTCATCTAAAAATATAACTAATTGTTTGATATGCGGAATGGATCGATACAAGATTATCACTAGGAGGGAGTTGAGAAAAAGATTTCTATTAAAAAAATGTGGTACTTTCCAATTATTCCTAGACTCAAAAGGTTATACTCTTCAATGGCCACTGCACCTCACATGAGATGGCATATCAAGAATGAAAAGGACCCCAATATTATGTGTCATCCATCGGATGGGGAAGCTTGGAACACTTTGACACTCTTCACCCATAGTTTAGTCAAGACCCAAGAAATGTCAGATTAGGGTTATGTGCTGATGGGTTTAATCCTTTTGGTCAGTATGGCAAAAGTTATTCTTGTTGGCCGATTATCCTAACTCCATACAATCTTCCACCTACCATGTGCATGAAGAGAGAATTTATGTTTTTGACAATTTTAATTCCAGGTCTTTAAAATCCAAAGCATAAGATTGATGTATTCTTGCAACCACTTATAGATGATTTGTGCACCTTATGGAATGAAGGGATATTGACTTATGATGTGTCATTGAAGCAAAATTTTATAATGAAAGTTGCTTTGATGTGGACAATTAATGACTTCCCAGCTTATGGCATGTTATCAGGTTGGACGACTGCTGGTAGACTTGCATGTCCTATATGTATGGAAAGAACAAAGACATTTTCTCTTAGTCATAGCCACAAGATCTCCTATTTTGATTATCACCAGTCAATTTCTTTCACAAGACCATCCATTTAGGAGGAATAAAAAGGCATTCAAGAAGAACGTTGTTGAGATTGGTCCCCCTCCTCCACGTTTATCTAGTCTTGATGTCTCGGAATAGGGTGGCACACTTACCAGTTTGCTATGAATTACAACAAGTAGACAATATTGCGGGATATGGTATTACACATAATTGGAAGAAACAAAGTATTTTTTGGAGGTTGCCTTATTGGAAAACCCAACTTTTACGTCATAATATTGATGTTATGCACACAGAAAGAAATGTGTTCATGAATGTGTTTGACACTTGTCATGGATATCAAAGGCAAAACTAAGGATACAAACAAGGCTCGATTGGATGTAGCTGAAATATGTAATCGAAAAGAGCTAGAGTTGAAAGACATTGGACGTGGAAAACTTATCAAACCAAAGGCAGCATATGCTTTCACCAAATCCCAAAGACTCTCTATTTGTAAGTGGGTTAAAGAACTTAAATTGCCGAGATGGATATGCTTCCCATTTGGGTAGATGTGTCGACTTGAATCAAGGAAAGTTACATGGTATGAAAAGTCATGACTGTCATGTGTTCATGCAACGATTACTTCCAATTGCGTTTGATTCGTTGCCAAAATCAATTTGGAAAGTACTAGTTGAACTTAGTCTTTTCTTTAGAGAATTGACTTCCACAACACTAAATATTGAACACTTACGAGTTATGGAAGAAAATATACCTGTCTTATTGTGTAAATTGGAACAAATATTCTCACCAAGCTTCTTTGATTCAATGGAACATCTTCCAATTCATCTACCTTATGAGGCAAAGGTTGGTGGTCCAGTTCAATATCGTTGGATGTATCCTTTTGAGAGGTATCTTTACACTAACTACTCACCCTCCATTTCTAAAGTATTTTATATGTTCTTTAAAGACTCCATTTTTGTATTCTTTTTTAGATTCTTACACTCCTTAAAAAAGAAAGTGAAGAATAAAGCTAGGGTGGAGGGCTCTATTTGTGAAGCTTACTTGGTGGAAGAAACATCTACATTTGCCTCATTTTATTATCCTGATCATGTTGAAACAAGAAGGACTAGGATTCCTAGAAATGTTCATGTAGGTGAAGGTTCTTCATCCCCTCCTCCTATTTCAATTTTCAACTACCCAGGAAGACCAATTGGAAAATCTCAAACATATTTTCTGCACCAAAGAGACTATGATGCTGCCGAATTATATGTTCTTCAAAATTGTGAAGAGGTTCAACCATATTTTGAGTAAGATGTTTTCACTCCTCTCACATCAAAATTACTCATGTTACTTTGTGTGGTTTGAGTAATTTGTTACGTGTTTGCAGTATTTATATTGAATATTTAAGACAGCTAAATCCTAGTATTTCTGGTGCCCAAATTGACCAAGACATTTCATCCCATTTTCCTAAATGGTTTAAAAAATATGTAAGTTTTTGACTTATATGTCTTACAAATATTTATTCTGACTTACATAGTCTAATGTGTAAAGGACTTTACTGTCTTTAGGTTCTAAATCCAGAAAATAATATTGAAGATCCATTATTGGTTAATTTGGCATGGGGTCCCAAGAGAAAAGTTGAATCATGGCCTATGTATGTTATCAATGGATACAAATTCCACACTATTGTTTGGAGTGAAGGCATGAATTCCTGTAACTATGGTGTTTATGTACGAGGAACCAATGGTCAATTAGAGTCAAATTTTTATGGATTATTGTCTAATATTATTCAATTAGAGTATATTGGTTTGCCATTGATGAATTTAGTTCTCTTTCAGTGTGAATGGTTTGACAATACTCTTAATATAGGAACCAAAATAGATAATAAGTATGGAATCGTGGAAGTAAAGCAATCATGAAGATATAATAAAGCATATGATCCTTTCATATTTGCACAACAAGCAGAACAAGTTTATTACACAAGTTATCCAGAGGGACACCGAGGTTGGTTGGGTGTAATAAAGACAAAATCTCGTAGTAGAATCATTGATAATATAGTCAGTCAAGTTGAGCATGAGACTCCATACCAAGATGATGAGCTTGTAGGACTTGAAGTAGTGCTTCGTGTTGATCCTAACTTCATTGATGATTCCCTTGCTGATGTTAATGGTGGGGGAGAAGAAATAGATATACAATTACTAAATGAAAGAAATATAGATGAAGATGAGGATGAATATATTTCAAGTGAGGATGAGACTGAGAGTGATTTTGATGATACGAGATACTTCGGTAATTCATGCATTAAAATTATTTTTACAATTTGTTAAATTTGATTGTACACCTTTATTTAATATTGCATATATATACATATATATATTGATATGATTATGATTTAATTATTTGCAGTGAATGAGTGGTAAGCTAACTGACACGTTTGGGTGTAGAAAACAAAATCAGGTAATTCATTGTTTCAATTGTTTAATTTTATGCATGTTACATATGTAATAAGATCCGCTTGTAGATGCCACAAAGGGGTAGAAGTGGTGGTCGTAGACCACCTCATCGTAGTGGTCGAGGTGTACTTGTTGATGATAGAGGTTCACCCAGCCCTAACTCTCCTAGTTTTGTTCGACCAAGATCCATGGAGTCTACTAATCCTATGTTTGTAGAACACACACCTCCCTCAACTCAGCAGGAATCTCTTGTAGCTATAGTAGGAGAAACAATTCCTACTACCTTCTCTACTGAGGCGGCATTTGGTCAACCTACACAGGTACCTGGGTCAGTCGCAACTGAGGTTGAGTCTGGAAATATGGTTGATCAAAGGCCATGGTTACAAGCAGACAAAGGAGAGTAAGTATGTTTTAATTTAATTATAATTCTTTAATATGAAATTTCTTAATAATATCAATCCCACAATATGTTTCAACACAGGTTTATACCAACGAAATGGTCCTCCTCGCTATAATCTCTAGAATCATCAAACAAAAATTTGATGAACCAAGTCCCACTTGGAGAAAGGTTTCACTTGAGCTTCGAGATAGATGGTTTGGAGAGTTCAAGGTAATTTGAATTATAGTTACATTAAACAATGTCATTTCATTCTTATAAATTAAATGTTTGTTGTGTATTTTATTTATGCGGAAAGAGTATATATGGGATGTGGAACAAGAGCAAGCCATAAGATCTGTTTTTTATAAGAAAGGTTCTCGAATTTTAAAAAACTCAATGAACAAAGTTAGGAATGGTAAGGATACGGGAATCTGGATACTGCCAGTTGTTCGAGCATCTTTGGACTTACATTGGAGTTCTCCAGATTTCCAAAACAAGAGTGTCATTGCCAAGGCTAATCGAGTTGTTGATAAGGGTGCCTCGGCTTATTGTAGGGGTTCCATATCTACTGCAGCTCACTTTGAGAAGATGGTAAGTTTATTATATTTTTATATAAGTAATTTAATACAATATATTACACTTTAGGTAATGAATTTTGTCTCATTTTAATGTGTAGACTACGAAGTTTCAACGGGAACCAACCGTTTGGGAGGTTGTTGAGAGGACAAAGAAATTAAAGACTCGGACAATGGGTCAATGAAAAAACTCGTTATCTTGCTTGTATGTTTAACATCTAAGTTATAGTTTATTATTCAATATATGTTTTCTTCATAATAATTATATTTCACTTCATTTTTAGGAACAATATATGCAGCGCAGAGAAGAAGTCCATCAACATAACTTACGTGAAGGCTCATCTTCACAAGAGTCTCCTATTGTCTCTATTGATGATAATGAAATATACATTTCAGTTGTTGGAGGTGAAAATAAAAAAGGAAATGTGTATGGACTTGGTACATTGAGCAAAAAGTTCACTACTACATTAGGTTCTCAATCTTCTATCACTCAAACTCCAGTACTTCATCAAATTGAACAAATGCGTGAGACTATTGAAAAGTTAAATGCTGAATTGGTGGCAAAGCATAATAAGGAGAAGACACTTCAAGAAGAGATGCGAGGAGTTGAGGAACAACCAACGCCAACAAGATGAGCGAGATGAAGCTTATTTTACAACATATTCAAATGAATAGTCATCCTACTACAAGTCAACATGACACTCGACAATATACCAGAGGACTAATTTTCAATTTTATGATATTAAGATTTTGAATCTTGAGTAGTTGTTTATAAACATTTTATTTCTGTTATGACTTTGAATTGTTTTTATTATGATTTGAATAATTTGACTTTAGTTCTTAAGTTTTCATTTGTGTTCTGTTTGGATGAATTAAGCGGTACAAATTTTGTAAAATTGGATATACAAAATTTTAAACGAAAATTTTCAGATTTGGTTAGATTAGCGATCGAATTTTTGGTCGCTACAAATTTATTATAATATACAATTCAATTTTAGCGACCGATTTAAATTATTATTTAAATAATTCAATTAATGTATTAGCGATCGATTATATCCATCGCTATTATTTTTAACTTTGTCTCCAATTTAGCGATCGATTTACTATATTAATTTCTGTCGCTATTTTTGCGATCGATTTAGCGACCAATTTTAATTATTATTTACATAATTATATTAATATATTAGCGACCGAATATATCGGTCGCTATTTTTTAAAACTTTACCACCGATTTTAGCGACCGATTTATTATATTAATTTCGGTCGCTATTTTGGTCTTCAATGAATAAGTAACCAAATTATTTAGCGACCACCTTATCGGTCGCTATTTAGCGACCGAAATGTAAATCGGTCGCTAACAAATTAGCGACTTGCCCTTTTGCGACCAACCATTTCGGTCGCTAACAGAATAGCGACCGATTTTTGGCCATTAGCGACCGATTTTTTCGGTCGCTAATAGCGTTTTTTCTTGTAGTGTATGAAATTAAAAAAAAAAACTATCTAACCATATATGATTTTTTGAAAATTATATTTAACATAAATTCTAATCAACTGATTTTATTTTTTTTTTATTTTAAAATCATGTTGGAGAAACTTCTTAAACACATTCAAAAATGAAAAAAAGAAGAAAAAAACTAATAGCTAAAAATAGTGTATGTTTAAAATAAGTCTGTAAAAATTATCTTATACTAGCTTCTTCAAAATCAAATTAATTTTAATTTATAGAGAAATTTAGAATTTACTTTCTTTTTACCCTATATAGGTATTACTAGTATCTAGATTAAACTTAAAAGAAAAGAGAATGAAAGACCTTCTTGAAGAAATTGTGATGGGTTTATGATATTTTGTTTGGGGAAGATGGAGATAAAGCTAGTAAGAGTCCATTCCTCAACAAATGATAAGCAAGATATATATAAGTAGAATGATTAAAGGTTGCCTTTGGCGTTCAAAGCCATCGTCAAATCAGATGCATGTAATTAGATGATCATGGTTTATTTGCTAACATCCTTTTTCGTATATTTAATCAAACAAAAGCTAAACAAATGGGATAGACTCGTGGGTGAGACCATGCAAACGCACACGGACAACCTTTGGAAAGTGCTTTCAAACCAAACATGGAAAGCTTCGTACCCACATTTCATGATTCATGGAACCTTATTTTTTAGTTCGGCAAGTAAAATCATTAACCCTAACAGGATCCATCTATTTAACAAATAAACGATATATGATTTACAAAATGATCTAAACTAACTCAAAAACACAAATACAGGTATAAGTATAGCTAAGGTTTCAATCTAAAACTAATGAACAATATGAAATAGTTTAATAGGTATTTAAATTATATCATATATAATGAGATAGATAATGTGAAATTTTTAGCCAAAATATAATAAAATGATAATTTTTTACTCAAGACAATAACTAAAAAGAAATTAGATTTTGACATTAAAATTATATTAAAATTTTATCATAAAATCAATTAGCAATGTAAAATAGTGTAACAGAAATTTAAAATCATATAACATTATTATGAAACTTCCAAGTGATGTATCGAGATGTGAAACACTCAATTTAGAAATAATTCCCAACTTTTTCATTTGTTTTACTATTAAATTAAACATAATCAAATGAGAAGGATCTAACTCACTTGATTGACCGGTGTATATGAAATATTATAATTCTTTTAATACACATTCAAGTAAAAAAATAAATAAATAAAATTAATTCATGATAGAGTTTGTCTTATTTAAATTAAAACAATTAATATCCTGTTATAATGAAGAAAGAAGATTGATTGAAAAATTACTTTTTGATGATGTCCTTATAAGATAGTTAGGTAGTTGTGTTAGTAGTTTGTGTAAAGTCAAATAATCTAATCTTTTTTAAAATAAAGAAGGTAAAAAATTAAAAATAATCAATTATGTTAAAACTAAATATGTATTAATCGATTATATAAGTACTAAATCGATTATATGACTTAAATTCATGTTTTCATAATACACGTTAATAATCGATTATGTGATCACTTAATCGATTATGTGCCTAAATATTTATTTTGACATAACGCGCTAATAATCAATTATATTGGTACCTAATCGATTATATGGTTTATTTTCAAACTATTACTGTACACAAATAATCGATTAGATATTCTGTTAATCGATTATCTAAATTAGTTGCAACAGATTTTTACTCTATAAAAGGATGCAAACTTTCTTCAATTAAAAACACATCTTTTAGAAACAATTAAAACATAAAAAAGAACCGTTATGGACATCAAGAAAATGTTTGTAATTCTGTAAAACGTTTTGAAGAAATTCAAATTTAAAGAAGAGATTATTTGACTAGAGGAAGCAATATTCCAAAAGTCTAATAAGGTCAAATTGTTCTTATCTTTCTCTTTATGAATCTTTATTGTATTATGATGTATGTCAGGTGTGTTACATCAAATTAGCTTGAAATTTGTGAGGATAAACATTTTCAAGTATTGTGATTTATTTTTAGATCTTAATTAAAGGTTGTTATAATCAAGATTTACACATTAGATTGTAATATAGTTACTATACAAGTTTTAATGAAAAATACAAGTTATGGTTGCTTAGTTGGCCTAGATGTAGATTCGAAATAATCTAATTAATATAAACTTCTATGTTCTTCTCTTTTTTTTATATTAATATTTTTGTGATCTCAAGATTGTTCTAGTTTTTTTACGTGACTATCATAAAAAGATTTTAAATAATTGATTAGATTTGAAAAAGATTTATAAACTATAATTCACCCCTCGTGAATGTATTTACACATTTACATCTTTTTTAACAAAATCATTATCCAAGAACCCCATTTAATATTATATTTTCGAGTATAATAATTATAAAAGGGTTGAAATATATATTAACGATTAATTTCCCATAAATTACTCACTTCACTAATACTCTTTTAGAATAGAAAAGTTCAAATTCTACAAAACATTTATCACTAATTGAAATTATTTAGTTTTACCCATCACATAATGAAATTAATTAACTTGAGAATGTTGGAAGTGATAATTAATTTTTTGGATGGAGACTTCAACATGATTATGTTTTGACTGATGTCTAATGAATCAAATTATTTTGTTGGATGAATGTTTTGCTTTGGTGGACTATAGTCTTGTTCTCTTTAAGAGCAAAATTTACGAAAGGTAAATAAACACAACAATTTCTATAATATTTGATAATAATTTTTCCGAGGATCGTTATATCTTTCTCAAATACAAGAAAATCAAAAGAAGGAACTTTTCCTTTGGTACACAAACTTTTCTAATACCTTTCATAAAAGATCACTTTCACCACCTTACAAGAAGGGTCCTCATGTTTACCTTAAATGAATTAATTTTTTTAGTGGAAAACGAAAGGTGAAAAGTAAAACAAACAAATGTTGCATAGTGATAAAAATCAAAACAAGAAAACAAAAGTCTCTTTTCAAGTATGGAATTTGCTTGGATAGTGTTGGAAGTTACCTCCAACTTATGATGCCTCAGGTCGTTATCGCGAGCCAAAGTTGAGGTTAAAACTACAAGCAAATTGTTATTCTAAAATTGATTCATACAAAAAGAGAAGAAAAGGTGTAAGGTGGAGGTTTCTATCAACGTGCAATGGTAAATAATGAGAATCACTTTTCAAAGCAAACTCGATGTTCTATTCACACTGATCAATAGGGTTTTAAATTGGTGAGTGTTGGAGTTGAAAGTGGACCTTTTTATTTCAATATTTTATTTGGTGCATGTGTACATCACAAATGGAGTTCATATTCTACGATCACCATCACCGTGGTCTTCTTCAATCAGATTCAAATTATCTCATTTGATCCTTCATTAATTTCTCTACTATATATGTAAAACTTAGTATGGTTCACCTATTTCAATTCTTTCACACACTAGAGGAAGAGAATTATCACTATGTTCCATGCAAATACTTTTATTCTTTTTCACTGTTTCCTCTTTATTTACTTCTCTACACTCGCCTTTCTTTCACATTTGTGTTTCTCTTCTTAAATTTGAGTACCCTCTTCACGTCATTTTTTAAAATTAATTAGTGTACTATATTTAAAAATTTTCAGAAAAAATTAAATTTCATTTGCATTATAAGTCAAATCATTTTAAAGTGTAGATATGTATTTAAGAGTGGTTGATTTTGCAGTATTATACCAAAATCATTTTGTCTACACTTTAGCTTCCATCATCTTACCCTACAAAGTCTTAAACATCTTTTATTTATGAAGAAAAGAGTAACAAGACCAACCTGCTACCTGAATTACGTACTGCACATGGAGCTCTTAAACCCTAAACAAAGTAAAAGGATAGGATAAGCATATCAGAAAAGCTATAACAACTACATCTAAAGTAGGGACAATACAAATAAAGACCACACTTCTTGTCCTCTAATTCAACAAGTTATAGGCTTGCCACTTCCAATACCTTGCTACCCCTTGATCTAAGGAATAGCTTTCTTCACACATTGAGTTCAGTTCTTCTCCTTTTGGCAAAATTTCTGCCTCTGGGTTTCTTAGTTTCTCTTGATTTATTCTCCAAAATTTCACTTCTAAACTGTTTTTTTTTTTTTTCAGTTTCTGAGGTTCGATTGCGCAGGAAAGATAATGTATGGTTCATAACATTTCTTACCAATGGTTGTTATTGCAATCAAGGATGTCATAGTTTCAGAGGTGATAATTACTGATAAAAAGAATTTAAACTCCTGTTGCAGTCGCTGTTTCACAAAGATTCTTCATGATATATTACAAGAAATTACAGATAAATGTGTCTGAGTAGCTACAATTGCAGTTGCATATTGTGTCCAAAACCTTTGTATGCACTATTTCTCTAAATTTACGAAAATGATGCATGAGTATCCAATCCATTTACCATTACACTAAGATAAGTGTAATATAATGATGATTAATAGTTATGATATGGTAAAAAGAGAGATGAAAAGAAATGCAAAATAGCATTCTTAAAATTTTCACGATTTTAAAGCTTGCAAGTATCAAGATTTGTTACTTCTTGATTGTTGAGGTATCATTTGATTATAATATTTAGATTTTTATTTTTTTTAGTTCATCTACAATTACAATATAACTGTATTCTAAATTATGTCTTTTTACAATATTTTTTCTATAATATATTATTTTTTCAAACAATATTCAAGATTGTGTATAAATTAATATGAAACTTTTAGTGTTTTCTTTTTTCTTTTTTTACATTGCAACCCTTTATGACTGGCAATTAGTTTTGTTTTGTGAAGAATAATTCAATTGAAACGCGTCAAGAAATTCAAAGGTATTCTTCAATAAATTAATTATTTTTGAAATACTTCAAGAAACAATTTTGCTCATATTAATGTTGAAAACCCTACTGGGACTAGTTTGGTAGTAGAAACCTTGCCATCATTGCATAAAACAGATACTAAATATAGACACTATTTTTATTCCGAATCCTAAAGCCCATTTGTGGGGTTAAACTAAGCTTAAATCCTTATTCTAAAAATACTGACTTCACACTTTTCCTTATCTATATGTTTTTTTCATCCTAATCCGTAGCTTTGAAACTAAGTTCATATATCTTGGAGATATGGAAGGTGAGTCCAAAAGAGTGTAAACAGTAGAGAGTGGGGGGTCCCTTCTCTTCCCAATAAAGTGAAAATGTATAGCAATGAGATGTTATACTCTCTTTCTTTTAACAGATTTTGCTTTGGAACCTTGAAATACAAATGTGAAGGACAATGCACCATATGATTGAGCAGCAACAAAAAATGTGTACCTAGGGTTCATATTCCTTTTGATAACATGAGATGCTATGTATGATAACGGATAAATAAGTACATACACCCTTTTGATCATATATTTTTCTTTCTCTTTACTCCTTTGTCCAATGCTTCTTGAATGGATGAACCACTTTTTTCTCTGTCTTCTGCTTTTACTTGCTCCGCAACTGAAGGTGTCTTTATCTCCCTCTTTCCCATACCCTTTCAATAAATCTTTGAGCACCAATCAAAGCCTCACCTTTTTCTCCCCTTATGATGGAAAGTGGATTTAACATGTAGCTTTATATTAGTCCCAATTGAATGACTTACACAAAATTTGTGGCATTTACAAGGGCCTTGTTTTCTGGTATTGCAATCCCAAAGCCATGAATTTAAAACTGACATTCTCTTTGGAAATCATGTATGGATGGATGATGGCAATTAGTCAATTGCTAGTTGTTTCAATCACAATCCCTGACATCAACTGGTTCTTAGTGGGATGTCTAGGGAATTTATGTGCCATCTTTAATGACAACCATAAATGCTGATTTAGGAAACGGGGGATTTCTTACCTTAAATGGCTTAGCATTGGGGAATCATGGGTATGTCCTTACAGCACAATAGCTCTTGGATTCATTGTGGTTGGTCAGATAGGAACCATACCCCCTATAGTAGATTATCAGTGGTATTAATTGGCATGCATTAGGCACATGGGGTATGTGACTAAAGCCAACAATCCTGTGAATATATGAATGTGATGTGTTTGTGTGTGAAGTCATTGGGGACATATTTTTATAGGGTTAGAAGTAGGGGTGAAAAGTAGTTCATTTCACTATAACTTTGCATGCATAAATCTTGTGTGTGACTATTTTTCACTACATGATATAAGGGTTTGTACCAAGGGAGGGAGTATCAAAAGTAGACACAAGATCTGGTAATTGTGTGGGTTACTTTCTTTGTTCTTGACAGGAAACATGTGTCCCCACTTTGATATGGTGTCTGATGCTTGTGCCTAAACATCTACATTGACTTCATCCATTTTCATGGTGGAAACTGTTCATGCAGAGTTTGCAGTTTCTTGCAGGAGTTTGGCTGTGGAAATTTGGGAAATGTATTGGACAATTTTTTGTTTTTATAATACAACTTCAAAATAGACATAAATAAGAGAGAGGTGTGAAATAAGATAATTGATATTATAAAGTGAAAAATAGGATTGTAGAAAAAACATCACTTTTATCATCCATAATACTGCTAAAAATTAATTTCAATCATTCAGTAGAGAATTAACAATTAAATTATATGCATATATAATAAATTATAAATTTATTGAAATATTAACCGTTAATTTTCTTAGCAGCAAAGTAATTACTTATACTTTTATTCTTTCTTATTTCAAAAGGAGCCCAAAATAATTTGAAATTTTACAAGGACCCGTTTCTTTCGGATATTATACGCTATTACAAAAGCCCAAATGGGTTGCTTGTGATGCACATTGACGATGTGAGGAAATGAATTGGGCCTCATTACCTCTACACATGTTTTGGATGGACTTTCCTTTCCGCACCCCGTAAAAGTTTTGGGCACCTCCAATTCTTTCTGCATTATATTTTTTCCATTTCAAAAAGTCTTTTTCTTTTCTCATTTATTTTAAAATAAAACGTTTAATAAAAATAAAAAATTATATTAAAAATATCATAAAAATTATATTACTATTAAAATTATCATCGATATAAAAAGTTATTTTTATTAACATACATTATTTTGATATAAAAAATAGCTACATTATTACATTTATATTTGTATATGATTTTAATATATATAAATACAATTCTTAACCTTATCTATGCTAAGTGAACTTTTGTAGGCTAGGATCCAATGTTTCCCATCACAAAATTTTAAAATATTTTAAAAATGTATGAGTATTTTTTATTAAATCATTCAATAACAAATTAATAATTATTAACTCTTAATTTTAAAACACGAATATATTTTTATATTTAGAATAATATATTCAATAAAATAAGATATTATAATTCTTCAAAATAAATCCATCATGATTAAAAGGATTGGATTGAAAATAATCTATTCAATTTACATTATAATATTTTTTTAGTTGATTTAACTTTTTCAGCCAAGTTTTTGGATTGATTGATCAAATTTAATGTTTTTAATAACTTTATTTACTACAAAATAATCTTTTAAAAGAATTTGTTATATTATTTTTAATTATATTTTAGTATATGTGGAAGGATAACAAATTGGCTAGTCTTAAAAAGAAAAAGGTGAGATAGATTAAGTATTCTAATCTATTGCTTTTAAAAGTGGACCGACAAATTAGTGGATCCACAAGTCAATAATTTTTTAATATAATATTTTTATATGTATTTTTTAATTTTAATTTAATTAATTTTTATATTTAAATTATAATATATTTATATATTTTAATATTATAATAAAAAAATATAATATTTTATATTATAATATTTTTATTTTATTTTAATATGTAATTTTATTTTAAAATAGATAAGCGGAATAGTCTACCTTAACCTACCAATTTAATAAGTTAAACGAGTCAAAATAGGTTCGTGGACTAGTACATGCCTAACTTATTTTATCAACTCTATTAGCTTTAAAAATAATTTTTAAATTACTTTTAATTTTCCTTTTCAATTATATGCTTTTTTTTTTTAATCAAGGATTATTTTACTACTACTCTGACGTAACTTCAAATAAAATATTAAAATCTAAATTACAGAAACCTTTTTAATAGAGATTCATTCTTATGTACCAATCTTTGATTAAGAACAAAACACAAATGATTAAAAAGTACATTTGTAGTCTTTGATCAATATTTATATTAGAAGTTTATTTTAAACGATGACATGATTAAATATTCTGATAATTTTTTATATTTATTTTTTTAAGTATTAACTAAACATATAAATATATATATATATATATATATATATATATATATATATATATATTCACAAAATAGACTTAAGGATAGTAATAATTATATTTATCCGATCTCAAAAATAAAAATAAAAATATAATATAAATAATTAAAATATTCTGATTAATATCTCGATCTCATCCAAATACTTATAACTATTTAAAATATTTTATTCATATATCATAAAATAAGAATGTATATCCATAATTCTCATATTTCAGTCTTAATATTACTTTACAATAAGAATTATATTTTTTAATCAAACATGATTTTAATTTTATGGTTTATTCTCGTACTAATTCAAATATCGAAAACCTTTTTAACGAGAGTTTTTCTCTTAACATACTTAGAGAGGATAGTGAACGAAGGTAACAGCAATAGTCTATGTATTCTTTATCTATTCACACGAATTTTAAGGATATAATGAACAAAAGTTGTAAAATGTCAGAATAAATAATTGAGTCATTATTGAATTAGATAATTGCTAGGTGGACGACAAATGTTATTAAAAAACTTGTGCAATTACGTGGAAGCAGAATTCATCAGAAGAAAATTATTCTTATGCAAAAGTAAATTATCAAAATCCACCTAATAGACTGATAAATTCGGGTGTGATGAAAAAGAAAATTAAGAAGAGAAAAAAAGATAAAACTGTATCATTCTAAATTGACTTATGACAATAAAAACAAAAAAGAGTTTATTTTTGTGAAACTGAGACACGTACACGCAAGCGCAGAGGATCTAAGAGCAAGGCACAGCCACAACCCAAAAAGATTCAAGTGGGTCCCACACCCAAGCCTTAACCTCCAACTTAACTGTCACCACCAACACTTTCTTAGCAAAATTTTCATTCTTCTGCAAACACAAAAAGAATCATGAAGAATCTTTGTCTGAATTTGGATGTCAGACCCACCATTCCGGTAAATCTAGGAAAACCCGGTTGGGATGTTTTGTTTCCGCGTAGGTTGTGGTTTCCAACGTGGACATGTGAGGAGAGGAAGTTGACTGTGAAGTGCGGTGGGAGAGAGGGGTGGATTGAGTCTGCGGGGAGAAGCGCGTTTGGGTTTGGCGTTTCGGCCGCGGTTTTGTTGTCTGTGTTCAGCCACTCCCCTGCGGCGCTCGCGGAGTCCCTCACCGTTGCTTTTCCCGTTTCACGAGCGCCTGAGGTCATTCACTCTCTCTCTCTCTCTTCTTCATGATTTATAATCATTAATAAAGATGATAATATTTTTATAATTATACTTTTTTACATATTTATCTTACCATTTTACTCTTATCATCTGTAACTATGTTTTTTATAATATATATGTTATAATAATTTTTTTAAATGTATTAACCTTTTCTTATTATTAAAAGGTTTAGTGAAATTGGAATTAAATCTTAAAAAAAAATGTTTTTCACTTTTTGTTAAATATTTTTTATTTAAATGTTGTTAGACTATATATTTCTAAATGAAGTATCCGGTGATAAGAATAGAAAATTAAGATAGATCACTACTATATAAAATGTTTGTAATTATTAATCATATAATTAAATTTTTTAACCGTATTTGAGATAATTAAAGAGATTAAAATGAATATTTTTCGAATTACACAAAACTAAAAGGATTTATATTTTAATTTAGGAAAAAAATAAGCATTGTCTAAATTTGAACGATTATATATTATTTATGAAGTGAGACAAATAAATTGAGTTTTAAGCAAACTAACTGATAATTGTAGAGTTGTTTAACATGAACAGTGCTGAGTGAAAAAGTGTTGTTTGGTAGGTAAATGCAGTTCAAAGAACTCTCGTGGAAGCATGGGGTTTAATTAGAGAAACATTTGTTGATCCTACATTTAATCATCAAGGTATTTTTCATTATTTGACCTTTTCCTTCATGATTAGTTCCACTCCAAAAGATTGCATAAAACATATATTATTATTCGCATGGATCAATAATAAAAGGCACTGTTTTTGCAGATTGGGATTTGAAGTTGCAGCAAACCATGGTGGAAATGTTTCCCCTGAATTCAGCTGATGCTGCATACACAAAAATCCGTGGAATGCTTTCAACCCTTGGAGATCCTTTCACTCGAATTATTAGCCCAAAGGTATATCAACTCTTAATTCCACTTTCAGGATTCTTAATCTACCTTTTTTGTTCTTGTTACACCTTGTGCAACAGAAATGTAGGAAAAGAACTAATACTCACTGAGAAACAGACCTTGTACTTGGTGTTATTTCAAAAGAATGGAAAATGTTCAACAATACGATTCTAATGACTTCCCCTACAGGATTTCACAATCCTGGTTCTACACTTCAGAATACAAAAAACATACCCCAGCCCACAGGGTTACCTCCCTATATATAGTCTTATGTTAAGAAGACCAACTACTAACAACCCAGCCACTGCAACTAATTAATTCCTCTGTCTTTCCTCCTAACATAAACCTTCAACCCCCTTATATCCCTAACAGTTCTATAGAAAAAGTAGTTACTAGAAAGATGATCATAGATCAAATTTAGTAACTTATGTTGTAATGTGTTGCTTCCATATGAAATATATTCTAATAATACTATTCATAAATCAGTAAATATTTTGTGGTTAGTGTTTAACAGTGGTTTGCACTCACAGGAATACCAAGGGTTTAGAATTGGAAGTGATGGGAACTTACAAGGAGTGGGCCTCTTCATAAATATTGAACCAAGAACAGGACATTTGGTTAGTGACTTGCAAGTACTTTTCTGCAATCAATCAGCCATATTCAAATTTTATTCTAATTGTTCATTTAATTATGATATTGACCCCTACCCCTTTGAAAGTATTCACTTCTGCAATGAGTATTTTAGGATGATATTTAATTGATTGAGAATATAAATCTCTATATAGGGGGTGTAACAAAAATAAACTCTGAAGATGATTGGCAGAAACAAACAAGAACTATGTATCATGCTGTTTCATTTTTTATTATTGTAAACTAATAATAATTATATCTCGACATAACCTGATGATGAACCTGTATTGATTTTCCTAATTACTTATTTTGATTGAAATCACAGATTGTGTTGTCTTGCATAGATGGCAGTCCAGCTGCTCGTGCTGGTATACATCAAGGAGATGAATTGATTGAGATAAATGGTATTGATCATGTATCTATATTTTTTTCTCTTATTTATGAAGCTATTTACATCTAGTTTTCTGCAGTTTGTCATTGTAAAGCATTATATGACTTTTTTCAAAGATGCCGGAGTTTGCATGCTTAATAATGAAAAGATTGAATTGATGTACACAAGTTATGGAAAATAATTGAATTTTGCAGGTGAGACGCTTGATGGCATTGATAGTGAAACTGCAGCACAAAAGCTTAGAGGGAATGCTGGAACAACGGTGACAGTAAAGGTTCGTCGTGTAACTATGTATCAAACTTTTTTAATATAAGCATTAGTTGAGATAGTGAGCTACGCCTCACACAAGTTTTCTCGGACTAACTTTGAAACCATGGATATTGATTTCTATGGATAGAGTTCAATTTTCAACCGTAATTTATTTTTTCCCGAGGGTGTGGGTAATCACAACGTTTATTCATTCAAAAAATAGTATATGAGAATGCAATATGATAAACATAGAATATACGATTACAAATACCGTATCATGCCATGATTCTACATGATTAATTTTTTCCATATTTAGCTTGGCATGACAGCGATGCACAGTGATGCACATTAATGTCATATCTGTTAATAGACAAATTTAGGATACCGACTGTAATGGTTAGCGTAATTATAGCCTAGAATGTTTTTGTATTTCATGTATATATTGTGCTATCATATTCAATACAAGACAGGGGTTTTTGGAAATATTTTTATCATGGTATCAGAGCGAACCAAACTCTGATATCCAACAGCCCGAGAACACAGTCGTACTTCTAAAATGGCAGAGAGAGGAGAGGCGGTGAAGAAAACACCATCGCCATACGATCTGAGTGCCAGTGATAATCCTGGAAATGTGATTACACAGGTACAATTACGAGGAGAGAATTACGAGGAATGGGCAAGGGCCGTGAAGATATCTCTGCGGGCTCGAAGGAAATGGGGTTTCATAGATGGAACTCATAAGGAACCTGAAGAAGACACATCTGAGATAGAAGATTGGTGGACAATTCAATCGATGCTTGTATCTTGGATACTAAACACTATAGAACCTAGTTTGCGTTCCACTGTTGCATAATTGGAAAACGCAAAGGACCTATGGGATGACATCAAGGAACGATTCTCGATCGTGAACGGACCAAGAATCCAGCTAGCTAAAGTCGAGTTGGCGGAATGCAAACAACAAGGAATGACTATGGTTTCCTATTATGGGAAGTTGAAAACGTTGTGGGATGAACTGGCAAATTACGAGCAAATCCCACGAGTGTAGATGTGGGGGATGCAAGTGTAATATTATGACGCAACTTGAGAAACGAAGAGAAGAAGAAAAAATTCATCAGTTCTTGATGGGGCTAGATGATGAGGGCTATGGAACTGCACGGTCAAATGTTTTGGCAACAGATCCATTACCCTCGTTGAATCGGGTGTATGGCACCATGGTGCAAGAAGAAAGGGTGAGAACAATCACCAGTGTCTAAAGAAGAGCGAGGAATGATCGTGGGAATGGCTATGCGAGCGGAAACCAGGAACAAGTTGCGCAATGAAGCGAAAGAAAAATCAGTTGTTTGCATGCGAGTGTGGAAGGAAGGGACATGACAAAGGCAATTGCTTCAAGATCATTGGTTACCCGGAATGGTGGGGAGAGAGACCACGAACCGATAGAAACGATGAAAAAAATCAACAAAGAACAGGGAACCTTCCGAGGAAAAGGAGGAACGGCTCGCGTTAATATGGCGCACACCGGTGCGAGATAACGTTGATTCAACCGAAAAACCGGAAGTCGCAGGATCGAGTAATGAGCAATGGCAGATCTTGACAGCAATGTTGAATTCTCGCAAGGCAAATGAAACTGAAAAGATGACTGGTAAGAAAGCATGTGACTTGTGGATTATTGATAGTGGCGCCTCTAATCATATGACAGGAACACTAGAAAACTTGAGGGAGAGTCGAGCCTTGGAAGGGTGCCCAGTGGGACTACCAAATGGTGAATTGGTGCTGGCAAACAAAGAAGGATCGGTTTTCCTTGATGGAGGACTGAAACTTAAACATGTTCTATATGTTCGAAATTGAATTGCAATTTGATTTCAGTATCACAATTGACGAATGAAGTAAAATGTACAAGTACATTTTACCGATAGATTTTGTGCAATGCAGGACCACACTTCGAGGATGCCGATTGGAGCGGGTGAACGAAAAGAGGGACTCTATTGGTATCGTGGTGTGAGTGGCATAAAGGCGTATCGGACCAATGCGGAAAATCAACTAGAGATTTGGCACAAGCGAATGGGACATCCCGCCTACCAGATTGTTAGAAAAATTCCGCATCCGAACGAGCGTGAATAGAAATGCGGATACAACTCGTGTGTGTGAAGTGTGTGAGAGATCAAAGCAATGCAGAAACACATTTCCTTTAAGTGATTTTCAAGCATCCAATATATTTGATTTAATACATTGTGATTTATGGGGTCCATATAGAACTCCCTCGTCTTGTGGTGCATCTTACTTTCTCACTTTGGTTGATGACTGTTCTCGAGCTGTGTGGATATATCTCTTGAATAATAAGAAAGATGTGTCACAAACCTTAATGCATTTCATCGCCTTAATAGAACGACAATACGAGAAACAAGTCAAAATATTACGAAGTGACAATGGAACTGAGTTTATGTGTCTTCAACGATATTTTCAGCAACATGGGATACTCCATCAAACCTCATGCACTGGAACACCTCAGCAAAATGGGAGAGCCGAACGAAAACATCGACACATCCTAAATGTAGCTCGTGCTCTACGATTTCAGGGAGAACTTCCACTTCAATTCTGGGAGAATGCATTTTGACCGCAGGATACTTGATCAATCGTACACCCTCAACCGTTCTCCATGGAAAAACTCCATATGAAATATTGAATGGGAAGCCACCCACTTATGACCATCTACGGGTATTTGGATGCTTGTGTTATGCACATAACCAAGATAGGAAAGGTGACAAATTTGCAAGTAGAAGTCGCAAGAATGTATTTGTTGGATATTCAATCGAAAAAAAGGGCTGGAAATTGTTTGATCTGGAAAGAGAAGTCTTCTGGACTTCGAGAGATGTTAAGTTTGTAGAACATGAATTCCCGTTTGCCTCTCTTGCCCACAGTAGACATTCAGAGGTAGGATTGCCTACTGTTGATGTTGGCATTGTCGAGGAAGCATTGCCTGGACTTGGTGCAATGAACAATGCAGAACACGTTGTGGAGACCGATGACGTTAACCCCACAACGAAGATGTGCCCACAACCGAGTTCGGGGAGGGCCACACCGAATGCCATGAACAAGAGCCTCCCACCCGGATCGTTCTCCCACCGGAACAAACCGACTCTATGATGACGGAACTAGAGGTTCCTGAGGAGCATACCTGTCCCTGCATCCCTGGGGAAAGGTCTTCGTGTACGAAAGCCATCTGTGAAGCTTCGTGATTATGTCACTAACACCACTTTACAACTCGGTCCCTCAATTCGCACTCCACATTCAGCTTCCTCAGGTATGCCTTACAGTTTGACAAAGTACTTAAATTGTGCTAAATTCTCCTTCCCCCACCGAACCTTTCTTGCAGCCCTTCATGCAGAGAGAGAACCTGTGCATTTCTTTGAAGCTGTTCGGGATGTTAGATGGAGAGATGCCATGGCTAGTGAAATTCAGGCCCTCCAAAGTAATGAAACATGGGACATTACTCCTCTACCGGCAGGGAAGAAGCCTCTGGGTTGCAAGTGGATTTATAAAATCAAATATCATTCTGATGGGAGCGTTGAACGCTTCAAAGCCCGATTAGTTGTCTTGGGAAATCACCAAGTTGAGGGGATTGACTATGACGAGACCTTTGCCCCAGTGGCAAAGATGGTCACCATTCGGACAGTGTTGGCAGTGGCAGTAGCCAAAGACTGGGAACTCCATCAAATGGATGTCCATAATGCTTTTCTGCACGGCGATCTTGAGGAAGATGTGTACATGAAAATGCCGCCAGGGTTCTTGGTGTCTCAAAAGGGTATGGTGTGTCGTCTCCGCAAGTCCCTTTATGGTCTTCGTCAAGCTCCTCGGTGTTGGTTTGCCAAGCTCTCAACTGCTCTTGTTCAATATGGGTTTCAACGTTCTTCGTCTGATCACTCCTTGTTCATCTTTCGCAAAGGAGATGTCGAACTGGTTGTGTTAGTTTACGTGGATGACCTAGTCATTGCTGGCAATCATCATGAAGACATTGCGCAATTCAAAGATTATCTTCATCAATGTTTTCGTATGAAGGACTTAGGGAAATTAAAATACTTTCTTGGGGTGGAGGTTGCCAGATCTCCTACAGGAATTTTCTTGTGTCAACGGAAGTATGCGTTGGACATCATAGCTGAAGCAGGATTGCTTGGAGGGAAACATGTGTCCACGCCAATTGAAGAAAATCATCGTTTAGCATTGGCTGATGGCGAACTACTTTCTGACCCGAGTCAATATCGATGTCTCGTCGGTCGCCTTATTTACTTGTGTTTTACACGACCTGAATTATCTTACAGTGTTCATGTCCTATCTCAATTCATGCACCAACCGCGTCAGGAGCATTGGCGGGCTGCACTCCGCGTGGTACGCTATTTAAAGGGCAGCCGGGTCGGGGTGTGCTTTTAAAAAGAGAGAGTGACCTTCGTCTTTATGGTTGGTGTGACTCGGACTTGGGCAAGTTGTCCTCTCACTCGAAGATCTCTCACCTAGGTTGGTTTATTTTCCTTGGTCAATCCCCGTTTCCTGGAAAACCAAGAAGCAACATACGGTTTCTCGATCATCCGCGAGGCGGAATATCGTTCTATGGCCAACACGACATGTGAGTTGAAATGGCTTCAAGGCCTTCTTTCGAGCCTAGGCATTACTCACACCGACCCTATGACTCTCTACTATGACAACCAAGCTGCCCTTCACATTGCCAAGAATCCTGTGTTTCATGAACGGACAAAACATATTGAAGTGGATTGTCATCTTATTCGTGATGAAATACAACACAATCATATCCAACCCTCCTATGTGTCCACTCATCATCAACTGGCTGATCTCTTCACCAAATCTCTTGGCGCCACTAAATTTGGTTCTTTTTTAGGCAAGTTGGGCATTCATAACCTTCATACTCCATCTTGAGGGAGGGTGATAAACATAGAATATACGATTACAAATACCGTATCATGCCATGATTCTACATGATTAATTTTTTCCATATTTAGCTTGGCATGACAGCGATGCACAGTGATGCACATTAATGTCATATCTGTTAATAGACAAATTTAGGATACCGACTGTAATGGTTAGCGTAATTATAGCTTAGAATGTTTCTGTATTTCATGTATATATTGTGCTATCATATTCAATACAAGACAGGGGTTTTTGGAAATATTTTTATCACAATAGGAAGTAGCTTAACCCTTTAATTGTTCACAAACTTTCTAGAAACTAATTTAGCAGTTTCTTCTACAGGTCAAGGACTCAGGGACACGGTCTTCTATCCGAGAGGTAATGTTGACATTTTAGTGATTAATGATCCTTGACATGCTTACTCATTTCTTCAATTTTAATTTAATTGAACTAGGAAACACTTTCACTTTTATTTAAACTTAAATTCACAACATTTGAATTTTATCTGTGATCTAATGTACTTGAAGGTCAAACTTCCTAGAGAGTTAATCAAGCTCTCTCCAATATCAAGTGCCATCATCCCTCATAGATCCCTAGATGGTCATCTCACAAAAACAGGCTATGTGAAATTGTCAGCTTTCTCTCAGACTGCTGCTGAAGACATGAGGAATGCCATTCAGGAATTGGAAAATCAAGGAGTGCACTCATACATACTAGATCTACGCAACAATCCTGTAATTTACTGATTTGATAGAAATGTCCATGTGTAGTGTTGTTATCTTGTCTCTGGAACAAAGTAACTTAGAAGTGTTTTCCTCTTTTTTCCTCAAAATTTTGATGCAGGGTGGCTTGGTAAAAGCTGGTCTTGATGTTGCACAGATGTGGCTAGATGGAGATGAGACTCTTGTGAACACAATCGATAGAGACGGGAACATGTTACCAATTAATATGGTCAATGGACATGCTATAACACATGATCCACTTGTGGTGATTGTGAGTACTAATTGTCTATGCCCTTTTAATTCTACAATCCTTGAGTATGCTACAAAATAGTAGCTTCAGTGATTCATGTTATTTGCATATAAAATATAGCTATTCTTTCTAGTGTATTGCACTCATATTGTTTTATATTTTCCAAGTATGTTGGTGTTAGGCAACACAAATTTTGTTCAGTTGTTTTCATTCAAGTCTGTCCCAACAATCAGAGCTAACCTAACACGAATCCTATTAAAATCCATTACATGTTTTTTGTGTAACTCCTGAGTTTTTTTCCTGGACCAAGCTCCACTGTGAGAAAGGTTCATAATCATCAACTCTTCATTCCCTGATTCTTTATCCATTCACCTATCTAACCACATGCAACTTCTATCTATTCTTTGTTTCTAAACATAAGCCAGACATATCTTGGGTTTTCATGTGCATTATGATTTCCTTTGCTGACATAATTAGTTTAATGAACTGAAATTTTGTATCCTTAACAGGTCAACGAGGGAAGTGCAAGTGCCAGCGAGATTTTAGCTGGGGCATTACATGATAATGGTCGAGCTATTCTTGTGGGGCGCAAAACATTTGGTAAAGGAAAGATTCAGGTACTATTATTCGTTTATATATATATAATATTAGTCATATCAGGATGTCTTAAGTATTCAAATCTCTAATAAACAAGATTTCCTCAAGCCACTTCGATAATCAATGTATTAAAAGGCCAGCATAGATTTTCAAGCTGAAGCAATTCTAATTAGAAAACGTCAAAAATGCTTAAGGAATTACATCTAAGTTTTGTGTTTGTTTTTCTATCAAATTCAGTTTAGAATTACATTGAGCTACTTTTTGACATGCCTTGGTTAATTGGGGAATATATCATTCTAATTTCAGAGTGTCACTGAGCTTCATGATGGATCAGCCCTCTTTGTTACAGTGGCAAAATATCTATCACCAGCTCTTCATGACATAGACCAGGTTGGGATAACACCAGATGTGCAGTGCACAACAGAAATGCTCAATTCAGCCAAGGAGATTTCAAGTTCAACCAAAGACAAGGCCTCAGTCTCATCTCTAGAAGCAGATTCATGCATAATGGTAGCAGAACATGCATTGGATATGGAGGAGTCCAAGGGCACTGCTTCTTGAACAACTGCATTTTCTTTATATCACTCTTTCTTTTCAATGTTTAACAGTTGAAAGAAAGGGTAGCTTTGTGCTGCTGTGTTAACCAGTGTTAGCCAATTCATCAATTTGTGCAATGTTACATTGGGATCACTAAGGTATACAAATAGAGAAACAGGTTGTATTGTATATACAATTCAATAGAGTAGTAAAAAATTTACAACAGTTGAAGCATATCTAGCAAGTGTTTCATTAGTGGGGATTGTAAAACTGTGAAATATTATATAAAGGTAAAATTAAAAAAAAAAAAACTAGACATAATAAAAATATATACCAAATTATAAAATTATACATTTAAACTTTTTTAATTTTGAATGATTAAAAAATAGTTTAATTAATGGAATGTTTTTTAGTAATGATGTGTAAACATCTTATTAAATGTGTGTGTTGTTGATTAAAAAACATTTCCTAACCCATTAAGGCCTTGTAGGGGTGGTTGCTAATTTTTAATTTTCAAATTTACTTTTAAAAATAAAACATATTAAAAAATGGAGTTAAAATAAGTTTTTACAATTTTGAAATACTTTTATATTTATTTTGAAAACCAGGAAAAAGAATATTTGAAAGTAATTTTTAATTTAAAAAAGCATATATTTTTTGTTATTTTTTATTAATAATAATAATAAATATTATTATTATTATTATTATAGTCATTATCTTTACTCAATTATTTTTATCATTAGATTATCATCAAGATTATAATTATTGTCTTCGGTGTTACTTATTTATCACTAAATTAATACCATATATTTAAATTAATTTATATAAAAAAAACATTTTTTAAAACTAAAAGCAAATAGGAAAAAAAAACTAATTTGAAAAACTAAAGTAGTATTAGTCATAAAATTTTAAATTTTAAATTTTACAACTTAATCACTCCGAACGGAATTTAAGTAAGGAGAAAAAAAAACATGAATTAGCATGGAAACTCATAAGATATGTGACAAATTATGTAAGAAAAATACGTGACTACATAAGATTGAAAATTCAAATTTATAATGTTGGGTTTGGGTTATTATACTTTAGCTCTCATGCTTGTGGATAAAGTTGGACTATTCTTCAAAAGCAGCGTGCTTTTCCTAGAATTTGATAAATTAAAACCACAAAACTCATCAATTGCAAGAATCAAGAAACTTAACAATTACATTAATATTTCAGCTCACACCAATAGCTGAGTAGAAATTACATGCTGTAGCTGTAGCTGTAGCTCATTATAAAGCTAATTCTACAATATCCCAAAAAATACAGCACCATTTTCAATAAGCAAGCATAAAATACATATAAACACATCAATTTTAATCCACAAACAAAGTAGGATTAGCCCCAGAAAGTGACAAATTTCAAACCCAATGTCGTCCAATTCACTGCAACATGAATGCCACAAGAGATGCCAGCACAGAAGAACACATGATCACCTCAGAAACAGGCAAAGCAAATCCAGCTCCAGCCTCCAATTGCCCTGTAGGAGCAATCTCTGAATCCTGTGCCACAATGTTGGTCACACAAAACATACTCACGATCATCACTGCCATCAAAATTTCAGTAGTGAATCTACCAAAAGGTGCCATTTCAACAGAATAATAAAATCTTTATGTTACTAATGAAATGACTAAATAGACTGAAGAGATGAACTTATATAGGACTTGGGAAAACCTGTTACTTCATGAGGTCATGATTTTTAAGTTGGTAAAATGGTGCATTAAACATGAACTATTTTGGATGTTACCATCCCTTTTTGGTTAAGGCTTTGAAGACCCCACAAGACCAATCAAAGCTAGTTGGGGAAAGGTGGCATAGCATCCTCAAAGAGACCCTTACATCAGAGCTATGTAGGAACAATCAGGTAACTACCACTTATGGTACACCCTACACTACACTTGAGTTTCCCATATGGCTTGGATAACTGACAAGTTTGGATTCATAGACATTTTTGTGCAGTTGGTTACTTGGAAGGGAAAAGAACGAGTAAAAGGGAATGTGAAAGGGATTACTAGGCAGGCTATCTTTTCTCAATTCATTGCGATTGGTGAGACATCTCTTTCAACCCAGCTCAAGCACCATTGACACAGCAACGGTTGTGATATGTCATGGAAAAAGACTTGGTCTATATATGGTTTGCATATAGATACCCCTTTTGCTTAGAGAGATGAATCTAGAAGTTCAGTTTCATTTAGCAATTCAGAATAAACGAATAATAGGATTTTTATTTTTTGCATTGTCAGTTTTGTTGACTGAGTTATAAATGTAGCTATTCAGAGATGTAAAAAGAAATATCAAAATGACATGATTTAATTTGGACCTTGTGTACTTTTGGACAGAATCAATCACAATCCATTTGAAGTTGGTTTCAACTGTTTGTTGCGAGGAATTTGTCTAGCAATCTGCATAGACCAACAGAAACCAAACATCTACAACATTGCTGAAGAGATCTTCATCCAAACTATGTGGCATCCAAAGCTTATTTTTATCAGTAGTTAGCTTAAAACCATTCAAGGAAAATATATATGTACTCTTATCATTAACTCAAGTCTTGTTTCATATGTACTTACTTTTTTAGAGTGTCATAATTTATATGTAAAGTCATTTTAGTCATATACTGTAGAAAAACAAAAAAAAAAAATTAGTCATATACTGTAAAAGAAAAACACACTTTATCACATAAATAAATCAAATCAATTATGATTTGAATTAACTTTAAACTTTTAAAATGGGTGTGAAATATGACTATAATAGTAAAAGAAAAACACATATGACATCTATATAATGGTTTCTTGTTACAACAATATACAAATATAAATATCAATCTAAGATAATAGGTTAGTTATTCGTGATCAACGTTTAAATTTCTATTAAAGATATTTATGAAACCTGTGCACAAACATAGGAAACAGTTAAAACAAACTGTATATGTCACAAGCATATATATATTCCTTGAATCCTAGTCCAACACCAACACTTGTCACACAACCCTGTTTAAGCCACCCTAAAACCATGCAAAACCACACATGTAAACCCTATCACAACAAACCAATAACCATTTACCCTAAATGGCACCAACCCCTACCCTATAAATCCCTTGCCAAGCCCTCATTCTTCCTCAGACCTGCACCAAAATTCAAAAAATAAACAGCTTCTTTCTCAACCAAGCGGGTCTCTCCACCTTCCAAAAACTCTCACTATCATCATGGACATGAGGAAGGTTTCCTGTGCCGTTCTCATTGTTGCTGCCTCCATGAGTGCAGCATTGGCTGCCACAGAGGTTCCTGCACCTGCCCCTGGCCCTAGCAGTGGTGCCTCAGCCACTGTTGTTGGCTCCTTGGTTGGTGCCTCAGTCTTGTCCTTCTTTGCCTTGTTCCACTAAAATGTGACATGGGAATAGGGTTGAAGGAACATCCAGTAGAGGAAGAGGATGCTTATATTCATTTATTTATACACATATGTAAGGAATAAAGTGTGAACACAGCAATTATATGTTTGTGCATGTTATGTGTCATCAACATTGTTGGCAATGTAATTGATTTGTGTTCATAATGAAAAAAAATAATATTTTAAACATGTGTTAGCCTTTGTTTATTTTTCTTAGAGATGGAACTGGTTTGATCACAATACTTTTTTTTCATGAATTTTTATTTTTGTTTTTTCTTATATCTGGAAGAGTAAAATTCTTCTGATTTTGAATCATATCATATTATCTGCACCTAGTTTTCCTCAATGAATAGAACTATAATCACTTCTATGAAACATTACAATTTGACCATAACATATACAATATACTATGACATTTTTAAATATCTTGATTACTATGTAATTACTATTTACAGGCTATAACGTCTCAGTTTCAAAAAAATTCTAGAAACTTCTGATTCTATGAACCGATTATAGAACTAATCTTTCATTCGAAGCTTGGACACACTTGAGGAGTAAAATGATAATTCATTTTACCGCAGTTTAAGCAATATTTTATACACAAAGGAAACAAAGAAGGTTCCAGTAACAAGCAACAATTAACACAGGGTAATCATGCATTCTTTGAAATCCCACATCACCTTATCTGGCCAGCTACGAAAAGTAATTCAATATGAATAAAAGTTCAGATCAATTACAGAAGTCTGAATTTATGTCAAATTGTTACTGTTTTTTCTGTTTTTTTTTTTTTTTTTTTCAAAATCTTGAGAGGATAAGTAACTCAGGGTTGAAATTGAAAACAAAATAACTCAAGCAGCTGTAATGTTTTCACATGATTGAAAATTTACGAGACCGCAAAGACATAATCAATAGTAATACAGTCCTTCAAATTACAAGCATCAATTAATTTAGTACTTTAAAATGTTAATTTGGTCTCTAAAATTACCCTAACATTTGAACCTGGAAATCATAAATATAATAAGATAAACGACGAATACTTAGAAACCAGAAAACCAGGCTAATAATCAGTCCAACCAAATCAAGATATCTTATAATCAAGACAACCTTTTAAATAAAACATGAAGCTCAAGGCCTTAGTTTGCCAAGTTTGAGAGAGAGGGGACTCTAATGTTCTTGCAAATGAATGATCATAGCTTCCATAAAAACACCAATGAATATTCACCATTTCAAATATAATTTAATCCATTTACAATACACCGTTTACAAGCAAAGAATTTATGGGATGTTATTCTCCAGCCTCAAATCTTCAATCAAGCAAAAGTCTCAAATAAACAAACTCATGTTAACAGTTGGAAATACACATTTTTCTTACAATAATGTATAAATAATGAGCACAACACCTCTCACAAACTACGTTTTAGAATTAAGTTTTTGTGAGGCCATGAGGCTATTCGTAAGCAATATTGCTGTTTCTCTGGATGACACAGATACAGCATCTTCTCCAAATGGTCTTAGCACAGCACCAAGCTCTTCAAGTTTACCTTGCTGAAGTAGCTGAGCACATAACTCAAGCAGGGATTCCAGAGCATCAGCTCTTTGCTGGCAGGAAGTATTACTGCCTCTTGAAATACGTGTGCTTGATGAAATGCCATTTGCTGGCTTATTGGCCACGACAGCATTATTGTCTTCTTTACACGTTGAACAACTGATTGTGTGTGTGTTTTCTCTGCTTTCATCCTTACCTAGATGCGTGTTGTTAGTATCAGAAGTCAAGCTGTCCATGCGTGTGCCTTCCTTAAATGCTTCAAGGTTTTCATTTTCCTTCAAGCTGCTTCCAGTTTCAGTGTCACGTTCAACCTTAACAGCTTGTGCCATTGGCGATGATGACCTTTCCTCATCAATGGACACATCTTTATCACTGCAGCTGCTGACATCACTGGACAAAGATTTTATAGAGTCCTCAGGTTTAGCATCTTTCTCCTGTGTATCAGCTTTATCAAAACCTTCATTGGAAAGTTTATCTTCAACTTCTGTAGTCACTGCATTTATGTCAATTGCATCAGACTTCTGAAAATGTTCATCAGCGAGTCGTTGTTCTTCACCTACAGAATCTACCATACTCTTTGACGTGATCTCACCACCAGGTCCATCTTCATCATTACCATTGCTGTTATCGTAGGAAACTGATTTACTGCAGCACTCAAGTTTGGCATCTTCCCTCTGTGCTTCAGCTTTATTAAAACCTTCATTAGAAATTTTGTCTGCATCCAACTTTTGAACATGTTTAGCAATAAACCATTGCTCTTCAGGCACAGAATCGAGTGTACTGTTTGATCTGATCTCATCAATGGACCCATCATTATCATTACTATCACTGTTTTCATTGGACACTACTGATATTCTGGAGTCCTCATGTTTGGCATTTTTACTCTCTGTTTCAGTTTGGTCAAAAGCTTCATTGGAAAAATTGTCTTCAACTTTTGTAACCACTGCATTCGAGTCAATCACATCTGACTTCGGAAAATGTTCAGCAGCAAATTTATGTTCATCATGCGCAGATTCTAGCATACTCTTTGAAGTGATCTCATTAATGGACCCATCATTATCATTACCTTCGCTGTTTTCAATGGACACTAGTGAGTGTCCAGAGTCCTCAGGTTTGGCATTTTCCCTCTCTGCTTCCATTTTATCAAAACCTTCATTGGAAAAATCATCTTCTACTTTTGTAGATACTGCGCTTGGGTCAATCATACCTGACTTCTGAAAATGATCAGCCGTAGATCCTTGATCTTCATGCACAGAATCTAGGGTACTCTTTGACATGATCTCATCGATGGACTCATCCTTATCATTACTGTTGCTGTCTTCACTGGACATGGTTGATTTAATGGACTCCTCAGGTTTGGCACCTTCACTCAGTGCTTCATCTGTATTGAAATCTTCAATGGAAAAACTATCTTCATTTTTAATTACTGTATTTATGTCAATTGCATATGACTTGAGAGTAGTAACTCCTTGTTCTTCATGCACACAATGTATTGTACTCTTTGAAGTGATCTCACTGTCAGCCGTGTCCCTTGCAAATTTATTTTTAAAGTCTCCTTCCTTGCACACACTGCAAACGGTTGATTCAGATGTTGTTGAGTCATCTTTTGATCCACTAATACTTGTAGAAAATTCCAGAGTGTAACTGGTAGAATCAACCATTTTGGTCTCAAGGTTGTCTTTGGCGCTGATTGGCACTGCTAGCTTGCCGTCATTATGGCGGTTCCGCGTCTGTACATCTCCATTTCCCTCAAATGGATAAATTCGATCCAAACGATTTACTAATCCTGCCAACCCTGCCTCCTTGTCCCAATGGTCTTTGCCACCACTAGATTTGTTTTTTGTTTTATCCTTTGGAGAGTTACTATTTATAAGATGTACTGGTAGATAAATAGATGAAGCATTACGACAGCGTAGAACATAAGGTTGTAAATGAGGATGCCTTAATAATTCAGATGCCTGCCAACAAAGAGTGATGTAAGAATAAACAGCTCCACATAAATAAGTTACACAAGAAAAGTTCTGTTGAACTCACTGTTGGTCTATGCTCTGGGTTTTTCCTCAGCATGCTCTTGATAAGTTGTTTCCTGAAAAACATAAATTGCATTAGTCTTCTTGCTTCAGTTTTATCATTTTAATGACATTTAAAGGAACTGAAGGGTTTGCCTGGTATATTTTTGTTGGATTTGAATAGATATGATAAATTTTGAAAAGCTCGGGTAGGAAAAGCATGAGAGCAGTGTGAATGGGTTTTAGGTGTTGAAATTGTGGTTTTGGTAGTGAAGGAGGTAAAAGAACAGGGATTCAAATTACAAGAAAATGAAAAGGTGTATTATGAATTTTTGATACGCAGTTATCTGATATAAAAGATTAATCCAGTGCTGCTATCTAGTGCATATTTGGTTCAACTTATTTTGGAGAAACGATTGCTTATATTTCCAGCTTCATTTAATAAGGTTAATTAGTGATGTAGCAATGCTAGAACAAGCCCGAGCACGCAGCACAAGATAATAAAATAAAATTGCTTAAAGTGACTAAATAAGAAACATGATAAAATTATGAAACAATGCCCAAGATTGCTTCCCAAATATGATGTCTAATTGGTGAGATAATATTATTCTAAGAACTTCAACAATATTTAGAGATATTCTGAAATATATAAAGGCACATTAAATATATTGAGATAATTTGTATATATTAACACTTCCCTTGAAGCTAATGCTTACACAAGTTTTAACCTTGTCACAAGATACTATGAAAATTCTGAAAAATAATGTCAGCTATAACCAAAGTTGGGAACTACTCCAGATGAGGGATAAGGCCCAAATTACTCCAAATCCATCGCAAAAGATTCAAATTGAAAGAAAAATTAGTAGCCCCAAAACTAAAAACTGAAGCTGAGTGTGAATCACGTCCATATTTAAGATTTTAAGATTATATAGAGATTATATTGCAGCCAATAGAGAAATAATCACTGGTATTACTCATCAATTGAGGGAAGAAATCACCATCAGTATGATTTGTCTGTGGGAACCTGGTGTAAATTGCATCCAATAGACAAATCATTAGTTAGATGAATAAAATCACCAACAGTATGAGGATTTACTGTGGGAAGAATACTGACCACTTGTATGATTGTTTGTGGTGGGCAGAGATCTCACTGCCAAAATGATCATCAGCAAGAGGTGACATCACCAACAGAATGATTGTTGGCAGGAAGAGATGTCACCATTGAAATGATCATAGACAAAAAGGGATGTCATCAGACTCACCACCTAGGTGGCGAAAGATGTAGTCTATCATCCTCATTCCCATCAATGCTATCCCAGCATTGGAAAATTGATTTTTACACCAAACAGGGAAGAAAGCAAATATGAAGATTTACAAGAGTATTAACAAGAAAGGAGGAAAAGAAAAGGTTGTCATATAGACAATGCAGAATGAAACAAAAATGCATGAAAGGAAAAAGCAGAATTTTAGTTTCTATAATCGGTGCACAGCCAACAGTAAGAATTATAGGGGCAAAGAGACGGTTTTGGAATGGAAGGAGGAAAAGAGAGAACAAAGACCATGAGTAATAACATATTAGATTCATATGGTTATTATGAAATATTGCAAAATAATAACACAATGGTTCTATTTAAACTGTTGAATTTAGCTGCAGTGATTTAGGGCGGGAAGATAGAACAAAAAACTGTGGAAAGAATTTACAAATGGAAATGTTTTGTTATTTAGTAAAAATGCATGTTAACTCCTAATAGTGGAGACCAGATCAGATCCTTGTGTACTAGTAATTATGTGCAACTGCTTAGACACCAATACCTATGAGTACTAAATGCATTTTATCATGGGATACATGAACATATTATTTCCTAAGTGCATTAACTATGATTATTTCCACCAGATACTAAAGAAAACAGGTTAAGTTTTGCGATAGTATTAGCATATTCGCTGGCTAATATAATAGGATTAATAACCCTAATTAAATACAATATATATATATATATATATATATATATATATATAGAGAGAGAGAGAGAGAGAGAGAGAGAGAACAAAACAACTCCTATGATTGCGCCCTCAGATTTTTAATTGAGTACAAGATCTAGAAAATTTTAAGATACTAGATGTATTCTGAATATTTTGTAGATATTCTCACATGAAAAAAGTTACTCACAGTGTGGACGAGTAAACAATTGGCATTGGAGAAACGGAGCATCTATTTATTTTATTGATAAGCCCAGTCCTGTCCTGTTTGATTCATTCATGATTCACCAAATTATTTCATTCATATATTGGAGAAACTTCATTGTCAGTAATAACATCAAACTCATAAAGATGATTCGGTTTTGTTCTTACTGGAGCACGAAATGCCAGTTGATGTGCAACAATTTCAAACATGCAGCAACCTTTACATACAAAGACACATCATTTTGACACAAGGTCAGATATCATGGCATATGACTTTGTAAACTAGAATCAAGCATCGGTAGTTCTTACCAAGTGACCACATATCCGATTTATAACCGTAAGGCATACCAGCAAAGGCCTCAGGACACATGTAGTTTAGAGTTCCAACAGCCTACAAAAGATATAAGATGGACATAAACAACAAACAGCCGTTAAGTTGCATTATCATTTGTGATTCAAGGTTTAAGGAAAGAACGAAAAGGCTATCCAATTTTAGTTACAAAATCAATTATTTGGTGTGACAATCTACTATCAGGGGACAACTGCAAAAAAAATCATGAAGAAAGCAGCAGATAAAGCTAGTATATTACTATTTACATTACCGGGGAAGTAAGGTCTTCAGTGTTAAGAAGCTTTGCAAGACCAAATTCACCTGCAGTGTCCATGTAATGCATATTTTCTTTACACAACATGGTATGCGGAAACCCAAAGGGAAGAGCATACAAAGGATAATGCATTCATACCTAGCCGAATGTTATTTTCTTTGGTCAGGAATATGTTGGAACACTGAAATAAAAAGAAGTTTCATTAATATAAATACCATGTAAGGATTTCTTTGCCAGGATATAAGAATAAGTAGTACCTTAAGATCTCTGTGGAGTACCCTATTGGAGTGAAGGTAGTCCACAGCTAGTAACAACTGAGTCAACCATTTGCAGACTTTCTATGGGATAGAATGGAAATGCATAAGGGTTACGAAATACTGAAAAGGAATAAAGAGAGAATGAAAGCAAATGGAAGATAAGGGGTGAAGTACAAAGTTTTCTTCCCCATTTTTTCCGGCCAAGGGTTACATGATAATTCCTAATTTGTTAAGACTCTCAATAAGAAGGAAGTTCACTTAAAACCTTTCCTCCCTCCCTTTCTTCCATTGTCCCCCAGCAACACAAACACAAAGGAATGGAACATGAAACCTTATTAGTTACCTCCTCTGAAAAATAAGATCCCCGAGCTTTCTTTACATTCGCAGTCCTGCTCCAGAAGAATGTAATATTCAATGATTTAAAATTTAGGTAACAAGCCATAATGCTACCAAGAGTCATATAAAATGTACACTAAACATATATGCTATGCTGTATAATACATGAGACCCACGGAAACACTTCACGATTTATCCCACGGTCCTTTTTGTCCTTGCAAAAGTTTAACATCTATTAACAATAATCCTATCAGAATCACCACATTACATATTACAAAACACTTTTATTCCACAGTTTTTAAAACATACTTGTCACCTCCTGTCTCCTAATTAAAATTTTAAAATAACATTTTCCTTCTGCGGATTGAACTCAGTATAAAGTTCAGTGTAGCTTCTGCAGAAGATAGAAGCTCGTATTTTGTTCATATTTCAAGTTTAGTAAGCTTCACCCAGAGGGACGTATTAAGATTGGTTACATGCAGAGAGCTAATCAAACATTTTACTTCTAATCATTGCATGGCATTCTCTGTCTACAATGGATAACTCGGAACCTTAGTTTATGCTAGAAACAATCTGTACCGCTAATAGATATTACCATACTTACATGTCACCCCCTTCACAATAGCCAGTTATAATGCATATGTAATCCTCCTACGAAACATAAAAATAAGATATTTGTAAGGATTCATAAACATTTAATTAAGCCAAATTCTATCGAACTTCAAACTTATTCTCAGCAATATATAAAAGTGCAAATAAAAATTTCAAAAAAAGGAAAGGAAAGGGTAGGAAAGAATAACTGTGTCTTTACCTTCTCCACCCAAGCATCTTTGTACTCCACAATATAAGGGTGATTAAGTTTAGCTATCAGGTCCATCTGGTACAGAAAAAGAGAGAATATTACTATTTTTTTGTCAGAACTATGAAGGTAAGAAAACATTCCTTCAAAACCATGAAGGTAAATCTCTCAGAAATGAAGTCAGTGAAATCATTACTAATAATATTATATTTACAGAAAAATTAGGTTCAGAATTAAGATGTTACTTCGCTCACATAAAAATGGTATATCACATGGTGCTCATAACATTTGTAAGCATAATAATATAAAAAAAACATACATCCTCTACTCCGGATGGACTAGAAGTCTAATCAGTACTTCAAATGACAATGATGAGTACTGAGTAGCAGAGGACCTACAAGATTCATTAAATGAAGCAAAATTCAATTTGATTTTACTGGTATGTTTTTAATATGTCTGTGTCTGTGCAGAAGGAATGCTAAATCTGGAATTTAACACATATTCAGATGACTGGTTTATGTGTAGCAGGAATGAAGTATAACCAACTGTGCCATGTTCATAGATCATCGTGGAAGATAGAGAAAGATATTGAGAAACACAAGTAACTAGTTATGTTGAGCTTATTCAAGCCATGGATGACTCAAAAGTCAAAAGAAAGTAGGAAACTGAGTCGATCATCATTTCTATTTATTCTTTGGAGATGGGACAGATTAAAAACCACTTCAAAAAAGAAACAACAAAAGTTAAAGGTAGAACAAAAACAGAAGTGTTGATAACTTGCACGAAACAGTAGCAAGCCCTGTCAATTAGGTTAGAAAGTAAGAAAATATGAGAAAATAATACCAACAAATAAATAATTGCCTGGTTGACACCCAATATATGCATTGAAAAGGGTTGGTTACAGTAACCTCTTGTAGTGCTGTTTCTTTGGATTTGTCTGCTTGTTTGGACAAGTGAATTTTCTTCAGCACATACCTACCATACCATAGACATTTTCCATTATGAAAATGAATAAAAAACTGAAGCTGAAAAGCAAAACTGTGTTGAATTAGCATAGTTTTTAGCCCCAAACAATAGAATTTTTTCTGGGTTCTCCATTTCTGAACTAAAAATGGATTCATCTAGTGTCCATGTCAAAATCTAGTAGCTACTGAACTTGAAGGGCTTTCAATTGCCACAATCGACCACTAAAATCTCAAAAAGATTGAAATTTTCTTTGTGGGATTGTCCAAATTTGACCAAAGAAAAGATCTTGAAGAGTCCATGTCGCACGGTTCCAGTCAGCAAGTACACAGAACACACAGAAAAAAGACAGAATAAAAAAAAAAAGTACAGTGTGTTACCTCTTTTTCTCAATCTTGTGTAAAACAAGAAAAGTTGCACCAAGTGCTCCTCTTCCAATTTGCTGAATCACTTCATAGTCTTCCATCTTGCTAAACCTCCAGATGAAGCTACAAGACAAAACAGTGAAAAACTGAAGCAGCAGATCCTGATTTGCTGGGAACCCAATTGAGGTAACGTTTGATTCGTTATTTTATGGCAAAGTTTGTTGCCGTTGTGAGTATAAATTTCAGGCACCAACCCTTCTGCTTCTTCCAAATGCTGTAAATGAACACAAACCTATGACTTCAATATAAAGCATTAACTATTAGACTGTCTTAGGTGCCTATTGAATGAGCTTCAACAACCATGAAGAAGGGGTTTCAACTTTCCACAACTATGATGACTTGAACTAAACTAGCTTCTCAGGTGCTTGAAGAGAGAGAGAGAGAGAGAGAGAGAGAGAGAGAGAGAGTGGAACACCAAGAAAATGGAGAGTTTAATGACTTACCAAAAGAGAGAAGAGAGTCGAGAGAGAAAAGAGGAATGAAAGACAACAAAGTCAAGTAAAGAAATGCAGCAGAAGAGACATGTTGTGAATTTTAATAATACTACTACTTTAATCGATAAGCCTGTAACAGTGACTAAATTTAGTGTTGTTGTGGCTACCATAATTTAAGCCTTCAATAAAGGATGCTATTTATGCTAATTTTCCTTTCCAAATTTCTTATCCATATGAATTCATTCTCAAACTCATCACAACTTTCAAATCCATAACATTATTTTTAAAATGCACACAATAATTACACAAAGTAAGTTCTTTTTATATGTTATAATAAAAAAAAAAACAGGTCATTATAGACTTTTCCACAAACAGTTACACTTAATTACTTCATTCAGCTCTATTTAATTAATAACATTATTTTCAAAGATAATTTAATTAATTATACCACATCTAATTAAGTTAATTGTAACATAATTTAATCAATATTTTGTTACTATAATTAACATTTTTAGAAAAGATATTAATTTTCGTTTTTATTTCTACCAATGACGCAACTCAATTATTTTATTTCATAGGTTTATTATTACAATTTTTTAGTACTTTAATCCATTCTACTTGCATAAAATCAAGTTCACACTTATATATAATTAGTGTTTCACTAATATAATTAAGATTCATCTTATATATTACGATTTATTTATGTCATCATTTTAATTTATAATGTATTATTTATTCTATATAATGAAGAATATCAAATTTATATGATAAGACTAAAAATGATATTTGTTGCCGACATTTTGCAGGGTCGAGTTGACGGAAAAATTAAGGTTTGAATTATTGTGATCTCAAAGATATATAATGTAAACCAGTCCTATTAATTAAAAAAAATATCAACAACCATATAATTTATTTAATTTTTTAAAAAATATTAACAACTATAAAGTTGTTAAAAATTCATTATTAAAAAGTGAGAATAAATTTACAAAAAGAAGAAAAATATGAGAAAGTTACGAAATTTTGGACATTAGGGCTAACATTTATTTTTTTTCAAAAAGATGTAGGGATTTCAGGATTGGTGAAGAAAGTGAATTTCCCAAAGAGCCCCAAATATTGTTAATATTTGATTATTTGTTTAATTAATATTTAATTAATCTCTCAACTTCTTTTGCTGACTACTACCACACCACTCTCTCTTTCTTCTTCATTTCTCAATTGTCTTTTTCTCTATCCTATGACACTTTTTATTACACTTTTTTATTTATTTAGGTTTTGAAGTATACAAGTACCTTACTCAATTATTAGAGTTCACATACTCATTTTTCTCAAAAGACTTTTACATGCAAAATATACAAAAAAAAAAAAATATTACATGAATTAAATTATTTTTTTTAAACTATATAAAAAAAACTTTTGTAAGTTAATTTATGCATAGCTAATTTTAATTTATAATTTTTTTTCTTTATTGTTATAAAATATAATTCTTATACAAATTCATTCAAACATATATAAAATAAAAAATCTTATCAATATGTAAAAAATGATATATTCGTCTCATCTAACCTAAAATACTAATGGCAAATTGAAAACAAATGAATTTGTTGATCCAAACTCTTTTTCTTTAAAAAAAATAAATGTTACTAAATATTTAGGTTTGAAATTATTTTCAGGTTTTTTTTATGTTTACAAAAAGAATATTTTTTATTATTGTTATTAAAAATATATTCATTTTCGTAAATGAAAAAAATAAGTACATTACATTTTATTACATTTGTCTCACTATATTTTAAAATTGGATCGATTACTAATTAAGTCACTAATTTAAGATTTAGTAATTAATTGAATGGAAATTATATTAACATTAATACAATTACATTTAATAACTGAAAGTGTAAAAATAATATTAAAAATATATAATTTCATAATTTCATGATACTAAAAACTAAAATAAAACGTAAATGTATATATGAAAGAATATATGAAATATCACTTAAAACAAAATTTGACATTTAAAGGGATTAAAAAATCAAATAAAGAAAAAACGTTGACACCACAACCTTCTGTTTGCGATGGTGGGACGTGTTAACCATAACATAATCGATCATCACCTACTTATATTTTAATTTATTTTTACCTTTTCTTTATCTTTTAAGTTTTATTTATTTTTATATTTGATTTTAGGCCATGTAAAATAAATCGATTTTAATTTGTCAAACAAACTATTTTTTCCTCTTTGATGGCACTTGCAAAACCCCAGTAAAAGAGGAGAGCAAAAACTTTAAATCTGAAACAAACTGTAATCCAAATAGAGGGAAGAAAGGATTTCCAATTTTAAAAAGATAGTAGATTTTTAAAAATAATAAATGAAAATCTTTAAATTTCTATTTATAACTTTAAAATTTAACTAAAACAAATTTTCATTCTTTACGAACTTTAAATCTCTAATCTAATATTCTTAAAAAATCAAATAAAAAATTATTTTCTTACTATGACTTCAACTTGATTCAAATAAATTATGATACTCCAATATCTATTTACACAAGTGACAAACATATCGCATGTGTTTTCAAAATGAATTATCGAATAGATTAATGCATAATGTATTCAAGTTTTGCACGCAATATTTCTGTCAGTAAAATTTTAATCTTGAGTATTATATATTAAATATTTGAAGAAATTTAGGACTTAGGATTTCTTTAATATAGCTTATATCTTTTTTTTTTTAACTTTAAAAGCATTCCTAGGAATATAAAGAATCAAACAAACACAATTGTAGACATTTATAAGAAAATCATTCCAGTTAAAATATTCCTGAGAAAGCAATTTCATATCATAAAACAATCACCATGTATACGTTTTTCACCAAATTATCATGGGGTATAAACTAGCTTTTACCCTCGGTTGTTTGTTAAGAACGGTGAATAAGGTAATTGGTGTTTCATTTAAATCAAATTGGGATCAAAATAGGTACTGAAGCTTCAAAAACAATAAAACGGATCAGAAAAAATTGATAGAAGATAAACATAAATGCCAAAAACTTCAGGAAAGTTCCTGCTGTTTCAGCATTGACAGTAACCAGTCACATTAACATAATCATGCGCATGAAAATAACTACCCTTCAGCAAAAAATAAGAATTTGCACGAACATTGAGTTGGTCATTTTCGCTTTGACTTTTTTGAGGACCTTCGCTTTTCCATCTTTCTCTGTGCAGCTTCAAATTCTTCTTCAGAGGGTTCTGGCATTTGACCCCCACCATACTTTGAAATTAGAGATGAGAACATAGAATCAAAGCGATCTTTCCTCTCGTGTCTACGCTGTGATATGATAGCACACAGATCTGTTTCTGATTGCTTATTTGATGATCTGTAGAAAGATTTAAACATCAGTATGCCTAAATTACAGTGCAACATAATATAAAATCAAACCCTGCTTGCAAACTTACTTTGCCCGCCTTTTTAAGGGACTAGTAGGTGGCTTGGTCTCTGATATTTTATTTCCCCATTTCTTGTAGGCTTTTGTTTCCTTCAGTTCTCCTAAATATATGAAGAGAGGAAAACAAGCATCAAGGAAATTGAACAACCCAAGTAAAATATTTCCCTATATTAATATGCTCAATCTCTCTGCGAAAAGTAAAAATAACTACATGGTCTCCCGTTATCTTATCAACTTCAAGATCATTATTCAAAATTCAATACAATTCTTTTCTAACAGTGAAACCTACATCTATCTCGATCAGACGTCTGATTGAAATTTGGGCAAGAATAGCGAACGATATTCTTACCAGCAGCTATAGTCTCATCAAGAATATCCTTGAATCGATGTGAATCAAGTTTAGGATCTGAACAAAGCATTGAACAGAATATTCTGCAAAGGGAAGTTACCAAATATCAAGCTGACGTCCTTTACCCAACAAAAAATTCCTAATTATCACAATGTTTTTACCTGTTCATATTACCCTTGCATTTCTTGTACAGGTCAATCAAATCATTTTTCTCAGAGTCAGATCCCCTATAGTTTGCTTCAAACTCCTCAATATCAGCTTCAGTGACCTATGGGCAAATATTACAAAACTACACAGATGAAAACAAGTATACTACAATAATGCATAAGAAAAAAAAAAAGGATCATATACTAAAACATGTACCTTCTTGTACATAGCTCTGAAATATTCTTTAAGATTCTGGACAACATCCCCTGCAAGCTCCTGTTTTTCAGAAATAAAAACTGAGTGGTAAATATCTAAGACAATGCTGACGTATTCTAAAAATCTATATTTCATTTTGCTATGGTGTTGTCCAATGATATTGTTATAAAGAAAACAGTTTCCTCCAATGAATTAAAAAGACAAATAGATAAAAAATACATCCAGACATTGTAAATTACAAATCAATTATACTATGGCTTTTACTGAAACACTTACGGCGTCATCAATACAACCAGTCTGATCATAAACAGCTCGTTTTTCTTCATCCCCAAGAATTGAGATAACATGCTGCAATTGCTGAAACTTTGCTTTAGCTTCCTGTAAAAGATAACCAATTTCAACCAAAACTATCTATAATTTCAATGAATAAGTTAACAAAAAAAAGCTAGACAAAACACCTCATCATTGGGGTTCTTATCAGGATGCAGCCTCAATGCCAATTTGTAGTATGCCTTCTTTATTTCCTGTTGAGATGCTGTTCTCTCCACACCAAGAGCCTAACAGCAAGATCATGCAATCAGTAACCAAAACATCCTTGTTCATACATGACCATGTCATGTAGCACCATGAATAGAACACTGATTTAGCAGAATGACCATGAGCTCAAGTGTTCCAGATGTGCAAGAGACTAGGAAAGATTGGAAATACTGATTTCTCCTTATACCAAAATGATTACAGAGGAAACTCCATTCCCTCATCCCAAAGACATCAAACCAATTGTATACTAAAAAGGAGGAAAAGGGGAGGAACAAAATGAACATGATTGTGTGGCTTAATTTTTTCAAACATTACTTGCAACATACTCTCTAACAAACTCCTTACTATTGTTTATAAGTTATAAAAAAGTATAAAAAACATGAGTGATACTTCAATCACACACCCAAGCATTGATTAAAATGTGTTGATACTATATAAATCAATCATAAGTGGGACTCATTGAATAAAAAGTGAGATCCACAAAATTGTGTTTTTCAATCAATACCAGAGAGAAGTCTAAGAGTGTGCGCTAGCATCCCTTGATTTTCTGATTCCTGGTGTATCCCCACCAGAAAATGTGAGATACTAAACCCTGACAATTCCTTCAGAATCACAATTACAAGCCTGTAACCCCAGTTTCTTCCACTCAGACCAACACAGACTAGTGACATCAATCTAATCTATTGTATGAAATCCAATAGATAAATAAGAATGAGACTAATGAGAAAGATGTTTCATTCACTCCAAAACATCATGAAAAACTCTCCTCAAAGTCTCCAACAAAATATTCCCCGAAATGTGAAGGTTTATAACACTGAATACCCCCCAATGAAAGCTACCCCAAGGGTTAAAGATTGGATCGATAGAAGACTATGGAAAAAAAAAAAAACAAATAGGGGGCGATTTGGTAAATAGGTATAAACGAGTACAAACTGAGATTGAAGGAAAAAATGTAAAATACCTGGTAAAGGTTGTATTCATCGTGATCAGAAGGATAGGTGTCCGATTCAATTTCCTCGTCGTCCGAAACCCTACTTCTCTTCTTCTTTCCCATTTTTTTTCTAACTTTACAATATTGATTTTGCTTTGATTTGGTGTTGGACCTTAGTTTAACTAAAATTTAAAGGTATAAATAAAGTAAAAAATGTTAAAAAAAAAATAAAGAAAAGAAAAAATTAAAGATTTCGGTCAATTTGTTCCCGCCATTCCTTTGTAGTTTCAGTGTTTTCCCGCGGTCACGTTCTGTTGAGGATTGGTTTATGTATTAAATTTGACTGCTCATATTGAATGTCAAATCAGGTTAAGAAAGTTATTTTAATAATAAAATTACTTACATTAATATTAAAAATATATAATTTTATAATATTAAAATAGAATAAATTTATTATATTTAAATTGAAACTTCAATAATATAACTCAATATTTATTAATAATAACATTTGAAAAGATAAAAACTAATTATTTTTATAAAAATATTAATAAATAATTATAAAAATAAGATTCAATTCATAAATAAAAATTATTTTGCACGTAATAGTGCGAAGGATAATTTTTTGACAAGTTTTATATTATGTATAACTTCCTTTAATTGGACAGGTAAACACAAATACAGTTAAATAAATATGATAAAAAAAATTAGTGTGAATAAGAAAAATATTTTAATATTATTAGAAAAAATATGAAACATTTAAATAGAAAAATAAGTAAAAAATATACTAATAAAAAAAAATTTAAAAGAAATTGTTATTATAACAAAATATTAGGATATTTATTCGTATTATTTATGGAAGTTATGACATCAAAATTCAATCTCACTAGCATTTTTTTTTATTTTTTTTTAATTTATTTATGAAATAATTTTAAATATTATTTTTTAGATAATAGAAAGTCAAAGAAAAATAATTTTCTGATTTTAAAATAATATATCTTAGTTTTCGATACAACTTGTTAAACTTTTTTTTAAAATATAAAATAGATTTAAAAAAAAATCAAACCGTGAACTTCTCAGTTATTAGAATTAATTTTTTTTTGTGATTATTACTAAAGATGGACTGAACATGATAAATGATAAAGAAAGATAATTTAAATTATTCTAGACATTTTCTACTCTACTCGATCTGAGTTTGAAAATCAAATTCAATGTAAATTTCAGTCAAACCAATACCACCTTATTCTATCAATAAACAAATTTAAGAGTGAGAAAACATCCATTACTCTGCGTAAAAATGTGTAATACATTATTCTAAATGCTGAAAATCATGCTCAAGCATATCATCCACAATTTCAAGGATTAGATGAATCAAAATATAGTGATATGACTAAATTGATTCTAAAACTATTCTACCTGTTGGGATAAGAAAGTATACCATGTTTTAATTACTTCAAATTCACTACAAGAAAATACACCGTTAGCATCACAAAAGTTAATTGTCACAATGATACACTCGACCTCACCCAGTTAATAATCCTCATGCAGACTATATTACAATTGTCAAAGTTCACAATAAACAAATATAAAAACAGAACAAAAGAGGTTCCTGGTCAGGCTTCATCATCTAAGGATTGATTGTCCATATGATCTTGATAGTGTAGATGTCCAGGCTTCTTGTTCTTAGTGCAGGAGCCTAACTGGTCCTCCAAAACTACCATCGGATCCATCATAGTGCACATGTACTGCTTCAAGAAAGCAATAATCTCCTCGGCATTTTTAATCCTTTCGTTCAGTTACAGGCTCTTGCTCAACTCCAGTGACCCTCTCATCAATCGCAACTTGGTCAATGAAGGAGCTCAAGACTATGGAGTGAGTGCATCACATCATGATAGAGGTTCACAAATTTGCAGTGTCGTAAACCTAGCTCTTGCCACGTCCTGCAACAATCCAAGCTTGACTAATAAGCCCGCATTCATTAGTGAAGTCTCACCAATTTGCATCTGCATTTGGCTAAAATGCTGCTGAAGTTCTCCTGTTCAAAAGAAGAAAAGTTGTATAAAGATGATGCATATGTCAAACAATTCCATATGATCAAATACCATTGTCAGACCTTTTCTTGTGGCTGACCAAGAAAGCAGGATCCACAGATCACCCAACTTTTCAGACCTTCTGGATGTACCTCTGACCCTGATGAGCAGAGTCATGGTCCCTTTGTTTCTCCTACCGCCTCCTATTCATGTAGAAAATCTGTTTCAAATTGCATACTCTTGAATATTTAAACATTGAATATTTTCAAATGTAACTAAACCCTGCAAATAAACTTACTTTGCCGTCTTTTTGAGGGACTAGTTGATGGTCTTCTTGAGGGATTAGTTGATGGCTAAGAGAAAAGAGGAAAATAAGCATCAAGATAATTATTGAATACAAGAAAAAATTTTCCTATATTAATCTCTCTTCTTAAATATAACTGAATTGTCTCCCTATTATCATATGGGCTTAAAGATCTATCTCACATTCAAAATTCTTTATCTCTTTTATAGCTGCGAAACCTACATCTAGATCAAATGATTGAAGGATTGAAATTTGGAGTTACAATAGCTAGTTACCAGCAGCTATAGTCTCATCAAGAATATCCTTGATTTGGTGAGTCATGTTTAGGATCTGAACAAAGAAATGAACAGTCTGCAAGGGATGCAAAGGGAAGTTACTTCAGACATCAAGCTGAAATCCTTTACCTAGCAAAAGGTTCTTGCTCATCACAATATTTTTAGCTGTTCTACTGTCCTTGTATTCCTTGTACAAATCAATCAGATCATATTTCTGAGTCGGATCCCTTATAGTTTGCTTCAAGCTCCTCAATAACTAGTATACCACTACAAACTCATCTTGCTCTCAGATCCTGCAAGCAGTGTTCAAGTAGAAAATACCCAAACTTAGGCCATTTTTACCGTTGACTTAGAGAATATATATATTGGAAACTACATGCCCGGGGATACTTATAGCCAATTTTCTGCAAGAATAGGAATTCCACTTTGGAATATCTTGCATCACATCATACTCTATGGCCGAGTTTATTCAAAATTGAACTCTGTATACAACCTCCATCACATTAAGCTCGTGCATTTACAAGCACCAATAACTTGTAAGTCTTAGGTTCTGATCCAACTGCAGCCAGGTTGCTTTGTCGTCCTTAATTCTCTCATTGTGTTCCTAAGATTAGCTGCTTCTTCCCACTGCCCTGCTGCAGCATAGATATTTGATAAAAGAACATAAACTGATGGGTTGTTATTCTCTCTTTCCAGCAGAAGTCCGGCAATTGTTCTTCCTAGTTTTAAATTACCATGAGCTGCACAAGCACTAAACATTGACCAGCACATATTAGAATGTGCTCCCAAGTATCCATCTTTAATAACTCTCTCTGCCTCATCAAGGTATCCACTGCGACCTAGCAAATCAACTACGCAAGAAAAATGATCCACACTCGGGAAAATTCCATAAACTTTCACCATTGTATCAAAAATACAGGCACCATCATCGACCAAACCTGCATGGCTGCAAGCAGAAAGAACTGAAGTAAAGGTAGCCTGGTCTGGTTTGATTCCAGGGGTGATTTGCATTTCCTCAAAACAAGACAGTGCGTCTTCACCTCGTCCATGTTGTGCATAAGCAGATATTATAGCATTCCAAGAGATTGTATCTCTTTCCACCATTGCATTAAATACTCGCAAAGCCCCGTCTAAAGATCCACATTTGGCATACATTGTGACCAGGGCATTACCCAAAGAAACTTGTGAATAAAAACCATGTCTTAGTATGTAACCATGAACCTGTTTCCCATGACTCATGGCTGACATGCTAGAACAAATGCTCAAAACAAGACTGAGGGAATGGGCATTTGGCTTGATTTGTGCACGAAGTAATGTTGAGAATTGATCTAACCCTTGCAACGGATGTCCATTCATCAAAAACCCAGATATGATACTGTTCCAAGATACCAAATTTTTATAGGTAACAGCAGAGAAGATTTGAAATGCACACTTTATCTTCCTGTGTCTGCAGTATGCAGAAACCAAGGCATTCAAAACTTCAATTTTAACAAGCCCACTTTTGCATAGAAGGGAGTGGATCATCTCCACAAGTTGCAAAGAATCTGTTGCAACTAACAAACTTCCATAAGTAAACTCGTCTGGTTCAATTCCTTCCCTCCTCATTTTCAAATAGCTCAAAATTGCTTCTTCCTCGAGATTCTCTTGTAAAAACGTTGACACCATTATGTTCCATGAAACAACATCCCTTTCTTCCATTCTCTCAAAAATATCTCGAACCTCATAAACCTCCCCAAACCCAGAATACATGGTCATCATTGCATTGTTCACATCAACACAACCAACAAGACCCATCTTGATAGCTTGAGCCTGTGCTTGACAACCAGCTCTTAAACACGAACAGGAACTCATGACACTCACAAAGGTAACCTCCGTTGGACCAAAGCAACCCTTCTGCATGTCTCTGAACATAAAAAATGCATCCTCATTTCTCTCCCCACTTACAAAACCATCTATCATTGCATTATACGTAACATAATCACACGTGCCAGCTTCTTCTGCTTCCTCAAACACCTCACAAGCATCCACAACACTCCCACACTTAAAATACATAGTGATCAAAGAATTAACCACAGAAGTCCAACCCAAAATACCACTTTTGATAACCACCGAATGCACGTGCCTTCCATAATCCAAAAGCTCCAAAGAGCACAAACTCAACATGGTGGCAAAAGTGTACTTATCAGCCTTGACACTCATCCTTTGCATGTCCCTGAAAAACAATATTTCCAGTCAAATAATATCACGGCATGGCTCATACATACACTTATTCCAATTTTAATGTTGAGAAAAATAAACTATTAAATTAAGAGGAATATTTTAATTTCTTTATATAAGGCAATAGGTATATTCCAAGTGAGAGGCAATCCTATCCAAGTCAGTAGGACTATATTATGCGCAACTGAACTCTTCCTCCAAGTATTTATATAGTTGCACACTAAGGGTTAAATTCGACTAACCAAGCTAGTTATGTGCAAGTTGATCCACACGTTTGGTGATAATTAAGAGGAATATTTGTTAACAGAACGGGTAAACTATAATCTGACACGGGTAAGAAAAAAGTAAAAAAAATTAGTTGTTAATGAGAAAATGAATTATTTATATTTCAACACATTCATGATTTATTAAGTATGTGCAGATAATATCTACTTTGAATTCTCTTATCAATAATATTATTTACAAACTGTTACTTGGAGGAGTTGAATCTAGCAAACAATGAACGCGATGCAATACCAATTGTTAATTACTTATGAAGTTTAATTTCTATGCATGTTTAGTACAAAATACACTCTCTGACGCACCTTCTACTATTGGCTGAAATTTTTTTTAAAATAACAAATTTTGGTAGGTTTCACATTATGAGTCTGTCTTCTGATAACATTGTTTAAAATAAATTCGAACAGGGGAAATCTTATCATATAATTAAATAAATATTTTAAGTTGTAAAAAATTAAAGTGTAAATAAAAAAGTATAGAAATGTAAGTTCTTATAAAACTGCACAATTAGAGCGAAATTTATGAAAATATTATGTAAAATGCTTAAAAATAACGTGAATTATAAGAACATTAAAAAAGGAGAAATAAGAACTCAGTTAGTTTCTCATAAGACTCTCGCTGTAGTTAGTTCCAAATTCAACTTTGATCACCTGAACAAGTTAAAAGCAAGACCTTCATGACTCTTGTCCGCGCACCCGGTTATGAGGGCGTTCCAGACAGCCACGTGGCGCTTGGGAATTTGATCGAACAGTTGAAGGGCGTGGGTAACAGGGGCCAGTTTGGCGCAGGCGGAGAGCAGCGTGGTCCACGAATACACGTCCGGTAAACGGATTTCGGCGAACGCGCGTTCTACGGAGGCGAGGTCGCAGGCCTTGGCGTAGAGCGAGAGAAGGGAGTTGGCGACGTGGGAGTGGGCTCGGAGGCCGGTTCGGACTGCGTGAGCATGGAGCTGGGTGCCGAAGGCGACATGGCGGCCGTTTGCAGCGGCAGTGAGGGCGGTGGAGAGGGTGTAGTGGTCGGGTGTGAAGGAGGAGTGGGCGAGGGCGAAGAGGGTGAGGGATTGGGTGTGGTGGTCGGAGCGAGTGAGGTCTGCAAGCATGTGGTTGAGCTTTAGGAGGCGCTGGTTGGAATAGCAAAACTTCATTTCTCATTTCTAATACCTGCTTAGTGCAGTGGCTTGTTTAGGAGCGGAGATACTCATGAAGAAGAAAAGAGAGTGCAGCAGTACAAAGTTATAATTTATATTTATTCATTATTTATTATTTATTAAAAGAGAGTGCAGTGGCTTGTTTAGGAGCGCAGATATTCATTACTTACTATTTTTGTAAAAAAAATATTTAACATTATTATAATTTTAAATAATTATTTTATATTTGTTAATTTTAATATCGAATTTAAAAATAAATATTTTACTGTGTTTTTATTAAAATTTAATATATTATGTTTAATCAAAATAATAAATGGGAACCGGAGAAAAAAAAACAAAAGATCATGAATAAAAATGAGAAAAATAAAGAGTGAGTAAAGAAAAATTACAAATTTAAAAACATAGAATAAAAAAAATTATATATATAATAGATTTAATTAAATAAATTAATTCATATAAAAAAATATAGGAGATGAACACACCTATATTTTCTTCAAAATAATTTAGAATAACACGTTTAACGTCCATTTAGAACATATTTTAAAAAAATCCAATAATTTGAATATAAACATTTAAAAGCATATGTTTAATCATAATATTTTCTTATTTACTACATCATTTAGTTACTAACTTGGTTTTAATCCTTACAATTATGTGATTCTTATGAAGTTTATTTGTTAAAACACATCTAATTCCAAAAATTAATTTGAATTATTAGGGAATTGAATAATCCTAAATTTAAATATATTACATAACACTCACCCAATGCTCTAAACATGCGTCAGAATTAATACAAATATAACAAACAATTATTATTATTAATAGTGAAATACAATAACACACTTATATTATATTTTTTAATATTTAGATTATTACTTAAAAAATAATTGAATAAAACAGTTAAGAGATGTTAATATATAGTAGTAATTTAGTTAATAATACTTGTCACATTTTTTGGTCGGGGAAATTTACTACTATTTCATTTATAGATTTTTTTTCTGAAACAGAAAGTTTTTATTTACATTTTAAAACAGATAATTTAAAAGATTATAAAATTTGAACAATATAATTATTGTATAATATAAAATCAAAATCGGTATAAGATTTAATGATTTGATGAATTGGTTCAACCAAAATATAAACCTGTTATGAGAATCTTAATTATCATAATATATAGATAGATTGTGAGAGTGGGATTATTCTTTAATTTATATTATTATTTTATTATTTTATTTTTTATTTTTTAAATTTTAAATCAAATTGATTTTTTTTATCTAATTCATCTTGGAGAATATAATAAAATACCTGGACACTTTGATTAATATATTGCATATAAAAAAAATTGTCACATATATTATTAATACAAAGAAGGAAAGTTTGAATGTCAATTTCAAAGATTAGCTACTAGAAGAAAAAAATGAAATTCAAGAAAATGATTAATGTATTATATAAAATAGAAACTCATATAAAATTTAATAATTCCATTAATTTATTCAATAAAAATATATATTTATTATAATAATCTTAATTATACCACAATTATATCATTGTGTATCTCTTTAGAATAATAAATAATAATTAAATCTACCAACATTAAAAAAAAATTTATAAGAAAGAATGAATAGTATGACATTTACTTATATTGCAAAATATTATTTTATGATGAATAATAATTGAATTATTGATTATTATGATATAAATTTACAGTAAATTATCATAAAATTGTGATAATAAAATAAAGCACCATAATTATATCCATACAATTTAATAATATAAATCAGAAATAATCATTATATGTAATTATTAAAATATTAAATTATTTTTATTTTATCTTCTAAATTTCTTTATTATTTTTTTAATTTGATTAAAAACATTTTAAAAATATAAACGAAATGAACTTTCTTCAAATTTATTTTAAATTGCAATCTATACTATCTAGAAATATCTGATAATAAATGAGATTTACAGACTATATTTAAATATTAATATATTATCTTTTAACTAAATTATATATTTATTCTATCCCAACAATAAAATAATTTGCTTAATTGTAATTTTATCTATATTTTACAAATTTCGTTATTTTTGGTTCCTATTACTTTTTTTTCACAGTTCTAGTTAGCTTTTATTATCTGAAAGTTTGAATCATATATATATACCGATTTTAATCTCTTAACTTTATTATCCATAATTTTATTTATTTTTCAATTATAGAATATATTATAGACAATTAAATTAAATTTTGAATAAAGTTACATACAGTTAAATATTAAAAGATTAAAATTGAGTAAAACAAAATTTAGAAGTCAAAATTATGATAATAAAAAATCGATAAACTAAAATTGAAAAAAATAAAAAAATCTTAATACTAAAATCACAATTAGTTGAAATATTTCGAATATGAAAACTAATTATTATACATTATACGATATATTTTTGTTATTTACAATAAAATATAGATTTTACATATATTGTAAATGAAACAGGTTACTTGAATTATTTTTCATCTAAGATCTTAAAATAAAATTCAATTGATATAATATTTAATTTTATATATTATTGATTTGGTTGGATTAAAATGCATATTGCATGCAAAACTTAAGGAACAAGTCGATGGCAAAACCGTAGTTATGAAGTAATAAAGGGGTGGTTTGTTACTACCACCGACTTAGCGAAAAGATAATGAGAGGTTAGCTTATAAAAAGGTTTTAAAAACACCAACGTTTTGTATATGATGCGACATTGGACCCAACCTAACCCATTCTCTCCTCTCTTTTCTCTCTCTTTAGCGGCGTTTAACATTGTACTTTCCTGTTCCCTGCTCTTCCTCCATTCCAATTATTTAATTATTTAATTAAAAACTAAGAATATTATATTTTCACACTCTTCCTTCGTCCGTTATAAAGGTCGCAATTATTTCTCTTTATTTTCTCTCTCTTTCTTCTGATATTTCACCTATTTCTCTTCTCTCAGCGGTTGCCTGATCACGCTGTCAGCACCCGTGAAACCGAGCACGCAGGTCAGGAGTTTGTTTAGTGCGCTTTTGTTTCTGCTTCATCACTTTTTTTGTTTGAATTTCTTCTGGGTATGTTTTTTTTCTTAGTGGGGTTGTTGATTGCGGATGATGGGGTGTTTAAAGTTTGAATTTTTCTGACAGTGGTTTGTGGGGTTGTTTCGTTTCTGGAATTATTGGTGTGGGTTAGTTTGTGGGGTTGTTGGGTTTTTGTTTGCATGATTGACTTGGTAGTGTAGTGGTTTTAGTTGATGCATTGGTGGGGATTTGGAACTCAGGGTTCTAGAGGGTTCTTGTTGTTTCTTTCTCGTTTTCAATTAATTTGAAATTATAATGTTTTTCAAACCAAAAGGTTAGAGTAGTTGTTGTTTTTTGTTACAAGGGCACACCCGAATTTGTAAAAAGTAGAGAGTTGTGACCAAACGAGAATAATACTGTTGGTCCCTCTTCTTCATAGTTGAGATTGACACGAATTGCTGACATGGTGATATCTGTGTTGTTACGATCTTGATATTGAATATTGTTATTGATGTAATCCTTGTGTTTGTTTGGTGTCTTGCATCTGTATTGATGTTCTATATTAGATTTTATTTATGTATTGTATCTTTTGTGAGGAAATAGGTTTTTCTGTGTGTAAATATTTTTCGGAGAGACTGAGTCGTTATGTTTGCAGGTTGTCATAAAACAATGGAGTCTCACGATGAAACAGGATGCCAGGCTCCAGAAAGGCCCATTCTTTGCATTAACAATTGTGGCTTCTTTGGAAGGGCTGCCACCATGAATATGTGCTCCAAATGTTACAAGGACATGCTGTTGAAGCAGGAACAAGACAAACTTGCAGCAGTGTCGGTTGAAAACATTGTGAATGGCGGTTCTGGCTGCAGCGGGAAACAGGCTGTGACTGCAGGTTTGGTGGATGTACAAGTTGGAAATGTGGAGACAAAGACAGTCTCTGCTGAGATTTCTGGGGATTCATCATCTGGTCAGAATGTGGAGTTGAAAGCTAAGACAGGTCCCAGCAGATGTGCTACGTGCCGGAAGCGTGTTGGATTAACAGGTTTCAGCTGCAAATGTGGGAACCTCTTTTGTGCAATGCACCGCTATTCTGACAAACACGATTGCCCCTTTGATTATCAGAGTGTTGGCCGTGAGGCTATAGCTAAAGCCAACCCCACAATTAAGGCTGATAAGCTTGATAAAATCTAGGGATGCACTAGACTGGTTGATATATGAAGTTGGATCTCACCTCTATCGGCAAATTCACATATTTTTGCTGTCTAGTTTTTGAAGTGGCCTTTTAGTCTCTATACTGATCCATGTCATGATAGCAGCAAGCACATGTTTGAGGAAAACCCTCATTCCTTGTTGATTGATTGGTGAGGATTCACTTTTTAGCTACAATATGAGTATTTATGCTGGTTTGATGGACATCTTTGGCTCATGTGTAATTTGATATCCTGGTTGCTCTGCATTTTTTTCTCATTGCTTTAATGGTTTTTCCTCTTTGTATGTGCTTTTACTTTAAACATTAATAAATTAATGACTTTGATGGAAACTGATAATACTGAAAACAGATAGAACTAAAGCAGGAAGTCTCCTCCATAGGGGAGATATACTGCTCAAGAAACAGAAACACAGATATCCTCTCCACTTCTCCCCACCCTGGCTCTGTTCACATATCCTTTCCTGTCTCTCATTGTTGCACATATGTAACTCTAATTCCTGGCTATTACGTTTCTCACCAATGTCTCCTTCGTTGCCTTGGTGGTGGTGATATGTGAGCATAGAGTACGAGACAGGCTGAACTCTGTCCCATTTTAGTAGTGAAGTGCATTGCCATTGTCATCATTCTCTGTTGTTTCGCAAGTTCCTCTATGTTCCTTGTAGGTTGAAGTCTGTTAACTACTTATAGAAAAATGCTCAAACATAATTTCTTATTGTTCAATTTAGTTTAAACCCAGACCACCAAGAAGCACATAAGGTTTTTAGACCAGGGGTTCACTGTCCTTGTTCATGTTATGAAAATTAGCTCTTGTCTATGTGATTCTGGTTTAGGGATGATATTTAGAATTTTTAATAGGCTTTGCTCTTAAATATAAAATTTTAGCACTCAAACAAACTAAACATTTAGCAGGTGGCTTTTCTGATTTGCATTAGAGGTTTCTGATGTCTAATTTTGTTTCTAGTATACTGTCAGAAACTACTCTGGTGCTATTTTTGGACAGTAATGGGGATTGGAATCTGCATGGCCTTGGTAATATTTACAATTCTGATTTCATTTTGGGGTTTGTCTTGTCACCAAGGTAGCTGCTGATCCTTTAAGGTGTGAAGAAGATGGTTTTAGTGTCCATCATTTTCTTGTTTTTCTTATCACTTCCTTTGCCACTACCATTTTCATATTTGTTTTTGTTCCCATTCACTTCACATTTGAGGATAAGCCATGCTCCACTTCAATCATTTTTTAAGTGCAAATTGAAAGTCTTTAATGCGAAGCAAAACATTGCAACAACTTTTCTTGTTTTGTATAGCTATTTTTAAGTTCAGTAGTTGTTCCTGTAATAGTTAAAGTTTAAAATTACAACTCAAATCATTACTCAACAATTGAGAATTCAAACATGTTTAGGGTTCAAATGTACTCTCGGAATGTGTACCTGGTCAAATATACTTTATAAGCTCGATAGGGATATTGAATCTGTTTTGGGTAAATTTTTTATGAGCATTTTTAAGAGATGAAAATAAGAAGAATAATTTAAAATAAATGTATACATAAATTAAATTTTTTATTTAAGAGAAGGTAACAAAGAATTCTTATTAAGTTGATTTTTAATTTATAAATAAAATATTCATTTTTCTTATTATTTTCTTTTTCAAACCGAATAAATTATAGATAAGTTGATTCACATATTTATTACTTTTTAAATTTTAGTCCAAAATATATAGTTAAATTTCTAAAACAGTTTTAATACTATGTTGATTACTCGAGTCTTTAACTTAAAAAAACGTTTTGAAATTGTTATTTCTATATTTTGTAAAACCCGTAATTTTAGTCTTTGAATTTTGTTTTCTGTAACTTCAGTCCTTTAATTATCTGTAATTTTAATTCTTATTTTTTTACGAATTTTAATTTCTTAATTTTTAAAAGATTGAATTAAATATATATTTAATTTTTTAGAAAAATAAATCTTTAAAAATTTAGTAGATGAATTTAAAATATGTTTAAATAAACTTTTTAATGAGATTTTAGAAAAAGAAAAAAAAACTTGTGTACAAATTAATTTATAAAAACCTTTAATATTTTTTATATGAATTTAATGATCATACATATTTTTAAAAGTGTGTATATATATATATATATATATATATATATATATATATATATATATATATATATGTATAGTTTTAATATTAAAAGAATATTTTAATTTTGGAGATACTTTAAATATATTAAAATAAAACATATTATAGTTATTAAAACCAATATAACATTATGTGTAAATGTATGAATATAATCCATATTTTAACCCCAGTTAATTATTTTAAATTTGTTTGACTAAATTTAATATTGGTGGTCTAAGTAGAAATTTAATTTATAATTGCTTTAAATTTTTTATTTGTGACTTTATAAATTTAATTTTAGTAATATTATGTTATATATAATTTTTTTAAAAAGTAAAATATAGTAAAATAGAGAGAAAATCGAAATATATTTTTTAATATCTTTTAAACAGCAGTTAATAAAAGTTTATTCAATTGATAAATCAAATTCATATCTCACAAGATTTTTTTTTTTACACACACGATAATGTTATTAGGATATAATCTTATGGTAAAAAAATGTGTCTCCATAATTGTTAATTAAATCCTATAAACCTATTCTAAACATGCTCAATTTGTAAGACTTAACTCACTTATTATATTTTAACTTATTTTTCTCATAGAAGTCTTATAATTTCATATATATATATATATATATATATATACCATTTATTTATAACAAGTTATTATAAGGTAAAAAATTAATTCAAATAATTAAATTAAAAACATAATTCAAATAAACATTAGAATACATAAATATTTTACTAATTGTGAAAACATATAATATATGCCCGTCTAGCTCAGTTGGTAGAGCGCAAGGCTCTTAACCTTGTGGTCGTGGGTTCGAGGCCCACGGTGGGCGTTTTTTATTTTTACTTTTAGTTTTTTATAACTGTCTCCTTCATAATATCCATAATTGCAGTTATTTCCTTACGGTTATATTAAATGATATTAATCATATTTTAAATAATGATTATTGAACTTATATTAAGTTCTTATAGTTTCTTCTTTGATATGTAAAAAAATTAATAAAGAATTTTTTCTGGGTATTATATGTTTTATCTCTCACTTATATTATATAGATATACGAGAAAAAAATGTTAGTTTTTTTAAATTATACATCTCTCATTTTTAAAAATAAATATATAATTAACTTTGTAATTATACCGTTACTTAATTTTAATCTGTTTATATATAATATTTTGAAATGATTTGTGTTAATTTTTTTTATCAAAAGAATCAATACAATATTTTCCTCTATTTCTGACCTTTTATTTTTCTTCTTCAGAATTCCTTTCTATATACGTAGGTTTAAGCGTAATGGAGATTTGAAAATGAAAGTTGATGATTATTTTTTTTAATTTAGTGCATTATGATTTTTATAAATTAAGAATTAGAGAAAAGTTGTAAATAATTTTTGGGAGGATAAAATAAATATAAAGTTGTCATGTTGACTTTTTACATGTAAAAAAATTATTCTATAGTGAGAATACAAGTAATAATCTTGTTTTTGTTAAGGTTGGAAGTAATGAAATTCAAACTCCTCTCCATGTAAGTTTACCTCACTTATATATGCAACCCTCTTCAAAAGAGTTTTAATACCAATCTTCTAAGATCAAGTTGAAACTTGTTTCCATAACAAGTTCCATTTTCATCATATTTGTAATCTTTGGAACCCTAAGCTACACATAAACCCTAGTTCTAGAAAGTGTTTAAGCATGGAATGATTTTTTTAGAATAATATTGAAATCTCACGAATGAACATTCCATCTATAAAGCCAAGGGTGTATTGATATAACAATAGTAACCACATCCATGCAAACCTAATAAAACCAATTTGGTGGTGTTTTAAAATGTGATTTCAACACCTTGATAAGATAAATGGGATAAGGGAAAAAGAAAGCTGCAAAGTAGGTCTAAAACATAATGTATCCAAAACATAATTAATTTAAAACCAAATCTGAAAGGGTTCTTTCAGTCATTTAGTAGTTTCCTAATCATCCATGTCGTCGAGATTCAGATACTCGCTTATGTCGAAATCGTTGTCAACAACCATGTCCTCCTCATCTTCGGAATGGGTGTTGTTGTCAAGCTCATGTTGGAGAGGTTCATACCTATGAACAAATGCTTCAAATTGTTGAACGTTAGGAGAACCTGACCCAAATGAAGCAACACTGCCATTTTCTGCTCCTGCTGGATTCTCACTACTCATTGAGGACTCCCTATTTAGGGCACTGCCTAAGGCATTGGCATGCTCCTCAACTGGTGCATCGCCAAAAGCACATGGCCAAAGAGGGAAACTTAGGTCAACATCTGACCATGGATACTCATCATCACACAGAATTTTGTTCTCTTCAGCATTATTCTCATCTCCGTTTTCTAAAGCTGTTGGTGCTTCAGATTGTTGACCACTCTCATCTAACATTGGTGGCATTGTGGTGGTGGATTCAGGGTTTGACAATGCATCACCAACTACATTGTTTTCTTCCACTTCAGCTGAAGCTCCTCCACCTTCAGAACTGACATGCACATATATACAAGCATGCAACATCATACTTTGAAAAATGAAGTCAACATAAAAGATATTTGAAATGCTAATGCAATAACACATTAACATGTGAAACAGTTCAAGATCTAAAATTAAAGGAGGAGCAAATGAAGACACTGTAATGTCCAAACCTGGAGACGTTACTTCCATCCGTCACAGTAGTTGAAGGGTCCTTGCTTTGCCTGAAAATAGTTCAGATTCAATGCAAATCATCAATAGTTTATCCCCTTGTACACAATAATTATTACCAATTGTTCAAACAATTTATTTATGATAATTTTCTTTCATAACCATGAATAATTTTGCTCAAAATATGTATTTGTCTCTATACTTTTCTTTTAAATTTATCTTTGGTATTTACACATTCAAATTAACATATTTATTTATCTTAAAATTGAAAATATATAATTTTAATATTTTTCATAATAAGGAAAAAATCTAATCAAATAAATTATTATATTATATTTAGATTTTTTTTTCGTAAATACTTATAGTTCTTGAATAAGCTAAATCAATTTAGGAACTTAATCTCTGCTAGATTTTTTCCTTCAAGTTTTTTAAAAGTCACAATACATGTATTTATTTTATTTATGAAAAGGTTCAACATATCTTATCAACTTATTTTCTTTCTATATATAAAAACACACTGAAATTTGTACCTAAACATATATATATAGCATTGGTATGTGTTTGGTTTAATTTATTTTAAAAAAAAATAATTACATTTTTTTTACTATATTTTCTTAAGAGCATGTGAATAAAATAAATAAATTAAAAATTAATCTTAAACAAACACGCACTAAATACAAGTAGGACAATTTGAGCATATATATTAAAGAATTGTGAATTATAATTGCAAACGTACCTTCTGAGTTCAAGAATATATTCTCTTAGACTCCATTTTTCCATTTCTGAGATTTCCTTCAAATAGAAAGTCATCTACGAGTCGTAGTGTAATTATGAGATGGAGTTAATTAAACTACTATAATTGAATCAATAATCCAAAGTAAATGTTGTTCAATTAAGAAGCATAAATTCAATATACACAATGACATACTGGAAAATTTGTGTATGCAAACTTGCCCCATATCTTAATGGCAATCAAATCGTGAGCTCTTGCTGCTTCAAGTTCATTCTTGAATCCACCTGCATACTCCAAATCATATGCTTATACTAATTAAGTAAGATTAATTGTACCAAATTACTCCAATAATTTATATATATATATATTAAGCTCTTTTAATTCACTTAAACTTAAGAACAAAAATATAATTTCAAAACATCTGAAAAATGATACTACGATGCAGAATCAAGATCAAGTCTTTTACACACTCTTACCTCTCTTCTAAACTTTTTTTTTTTTTCTAACTCTTGTTTCAATCAAATTCATAAAATGAAATATTCAAAACCAAACACAAAAGAATAATTTTTTTTACTTACCAATATAAACTGCGTAAGTTGGAAAAGATCCGAGTGTACAAAATAGAACAAAATCATTAGTAACATTTTGGGGACAAAAAAAATGAAGAAGTGAAAAGCTACATATTAATTTCAACCTGTTTTTCCTCTCTTTCCAGTTGTTTTGAGGTCCTTATCCCACACAAAGGATTCGAAACGTCCCTTACACCTATGCCAAAATGAATTATATGATATACATTACATATCATGCAAAAAAAAATGTAAAAATTGTAACTTTAGCGTAAAATAACTTTGTGTATGTATGAAAGAAGAAACATATATATACTTTGTCACTCCTCGATAAATTGAGCTTGTTTTCTTGAAATTCCGTTTACGATATCGTTTTTGCTTAACTTGTTCTCTTATTCCGAAATCAATTTCTTCTGAGCCAACCACGCTGCTAAAAGTTAAGAGAAATTAAAAAAAAAAAAAAAAAAAGAGTTAATAAAATAAATAATAATAAAAAATAAAACATTTGAATTGAAGAATGCTAAAGTTGCCTAAGACACCAACCTGGTTTCTTCTGGTGCTTTCTCCATTGGTGTTGAGTGTGAAGGAAATTGGGTTCCTTGAACATGTTTTGGGTCTGGACTCGGAACTTGATGCTGTGTGGAATTGGGGGTTCCAAAATCATAGAACAAGGTTCGAGAAGTTTTCGCACGTGTAGGGTAACGTGGCTCTGAACTTTGGGTGGTGATGTTCGAGGGTTCCATTGTTGGTTTGAATTTGAGGGAGAAAGTGTTTGTTGAATGGAACAGAAATTGTTTTAGATCTGCGTTTGTTTGATTGAGCACATGAGTTGAACCAAAATACACACAATGTTTGATTACGGTTACATATCTTCTCTCCATACATGGTATGCTGGACTTGACATTTTTTTTGTCCTTTTATCAACTCTCAACTCTTACCAATTAAACGTTATTCTTGTATTTTAATAATTATCTTTCTGCATAAATTTTAATGTAACTTTACTACTTCATTAATATTTAAGAAGAGAGAGATAGAAATCAAAATTCAAATTCACTCTTTCGATATAATAAACAATTCTTTTTTAATAAAGGTATACGTGTCACAAAAAATAAAACATCACTGTATAAATTATATTACTTAAAATTAAATATAAAATTAATGAGAAGATAAGGATAAACCCTCATCGTTAAGTTAAATAAATTTTCATTTTTATAACTCTTATCCATTTATAATATATAATAAAATTTATATTTATATTTATATTCGAAATCGCGATACTAGTAGTGGTTGCTTTCGCAAACAAATAATTCATATTAATATTCATTATAGTTTAAAAACATAAAAGGAATGTTTAAATAATGATGATGAAGTTTTGTAAAATATATTATTCTATACGTACATTTATCTTCTTTATTTGTTTAAAAATATTATTTTAAATTACACTAACGTTTTAACTGTTTGAAAAATATTATTGTGTATAACCCCACAAGGAAAGTTACGGTAATTGTTAAAAAAAATATTTCTATAATTTCACTAAATTTGAGGAATAATAAGTGCAATTTTTTAGAAAAGTTCACATAATGTAAAATTGAATATGTTTTCTGTTTTTATAACCTTTTTAATTAGTTTAAAAAGTTCCATATTTTCTATGAAAATTCATAACGAGTATTTTCAATAAATATATTACATTACTTTATTGTTAATTAGTTTTATACACTATTTAATTTAGATGAAAATATTGTATCAATTAAGGATATAATAAACATAAAATATATAGATGAGATACACATTTTATCTTATAAGTGGATTTTATAGGTTCAGATAAATATCTCTTTATTTTTTATATATAATATGAAAGTTAATCCTAATCAAATTTATTGACCTAATTATCAAATTATTAACTTAATATATAATTATTATAAAAATTTTATCATCTTATAAATCAGTTTATTTATTTAATATATATAATTAATATAAAAAATTTATCATATTATATATTGATTTAATTAAGTTTGATATTTTTTTCATTTTATGTTTTAGAAAAATGATTATATATATATATATATATATATATATATATATAAGACTTTTTCATTTTATTTTTATTTACTAAGTGCGTTTTTTAGTCAAAAGCTAAAATGAATTCGAAATATAATTCAAATCCACAGCTACTTGTTTTTTATAAAAATTAACTGCTTCTTTCAAGAAATAATTTTTAGGATTCAAAAAAATATAATATATTTTATACTACTTTTAAAATTTATAAATACAAGTACGATGTTTTTCTTTTTAAATTAGAATGACTATTTTTAATATGTACGTAGTTTTTAGAGATGTGAAAGAGAATAAATTAAATTATATATTTATTTACAATTATAAAATATAATTTTAAAAAATAAGCAGGTGATTTTATGATAAGCTATTCAAAATAAATGATGATTTTAATAAGAATTTTTTTCTTCTAATTATTTATTTTGAAATTCAATATAAATATATTAAAATTATTACAAATTTATTATTTAAAAAATAATAACTATTCGGTATAGAAAAGTGTAACCAGAGCCAATAATTTATTAATGAACAAATGGCATGTTTAATTAACATTATTGGATATTTAATATTAATTATCATTAGATGTTTAAAATAATTATCAATATTAAATACATGAATAAAAAAAATTATCATAATTAAATATTTAATTTCTTTTAGTAAAATGCATATACACTACATACTTATTTGAGCATTGTTGGCTGTTTTTAGGAATATTAACTTATTTTCTAATTCTAACTCCTCATATATAATTATAATTTCTGATGGGAGTGTTAATGACGATTTATTAACGTTAAATATTGTACTCTTAAATTATTTTAATACGAGTACACGTTACTAATACATTACTTAAAAATAAAAAAGTAAAATGAAAACTTAAGAAAAACTGAAGTTAATAATGAAAATAAAAAATTACTCAAATAGATTAAATTATTAAGAAGAAAACTAATTATACTTCTCCGGTCTTACAATAATAACTATAATTTTATTCATTTAAAAAAAAAATCAAACTAATTGATGTTCTCACGTTTTATAAAATATTAATATTTTCTTTCTAAATTGTATTCTTTTTCTATATCAATCAAATTCATTTAAAAATAAACTATATTATCAAAATAAATTTGAAATTTATTATAGTTTTTAATATGTGTAAAAAATCATTAAAATGTATTTAATATCAGAAGGAAACATTAAACAAATATTTTAACAATTTAGTAATATTTTTCATTCAATGAAACTTAAATCTATATTTCATCACAAAACTCACGAAATTAAGCTAAAATTCAATTAAACAAACCATGCGTAGTGGACTTAATTGTTAATTAGTATCTAAATATGCTTGTATTGATTATAAATGGAATATATTTAACATTAATATTATTTTTTAAAAATTACGTGGATAGATTTTACATTCTTTTTTGTATTTTCCATATTTTTCAAATTTAACATTTGTTAAAACTCTCTTTCAAAAAAAAAAATGAATGATCTAAAAACATAAGAGTTGTATAATTTAAAGTTCTAAAGAATATATGTTTAACACATACTTGTTAATTTAAGTAAAAGAAATGATAAATTTAAAATATTGACAGTTCAAAAAGGTGAAATATATCCACATTAATATAATTTTTTTAAAATATTAAATTTATAAAATAGTTTTCACTTATTTAAAAAATTCCTGTATATGCATATTTTGCATTCTGCCAACTAAGAAGAGTTAGAAAAATAATTAATGTTTCCGTGGAATATTTGTAACTCATCTTGATAAAATAAATGTTCTGACAGCACATGTATTTTCAATTAATTTGTAACTCATCTTGAAATAAATGGAATATTTAATAAAGATAATTAAATTTTCATTTGTATGTACATCACAATTGCTCTGCATCTTATGATTACCATTTTTATTTCTTAATATAGTTTTTACGTTTAATATTTTTTTTTTCGTGAGTTTATATTATATTTTATCTAGCTTTTATGTTTAATAATTATTTTTTATGTTTTTTTTTTAATTTTTATATTTATTATTCTTTTTACTATCCGAACTAGGGTTGTGTTGGGGAGAGTGTGAAATGATGATACATATATGAGATTAATTCTCATGAATGGAGTAATATAAATATTTATTTGGAAATTTAAATTTTTAACTTTTTCTAAACTTAAAATTGAGAATTATTTTAAAGAGAGTGTTTTGATTTTATCTAATAATGAAAAGACACTTGGTTCATCTAGGAATATTACGAATTGAATATTCCGGTCTCATTTAGAACAAGAATATTTTGGTCTCAGTTATCATAACATTGTAAAAGTCAATTTTAATGTTTTATGTATTGTCTATTTTTTAATTTTCGTCCATCATGATTGTTTTTAAAATGTACATCGTAGATTAAGAAAGAAGAATATATATAAACTATCATTAACCTTAAATAAAAAATTATATTATGATATTCTTGTAAGTTTCCTATTGTTTAAGAATCGATGTCAATGATAATTTATATATATTTTTCTCTCTTAATTCACTGAAAACCTTTTTTAAGGAGAAATCATAATAGACAAGAGGTTCAAAGTAGACATGTGAATTAATTCTAACAATCTTATCATCATGGATATGAATATGAGACATTATTCCTAAATGAAACTATAATTTATTTGGTTTTCATGTTTAATAATTATTTGTTAGTTAAAAATTCAAATATGAATTAAAATCTCGTATTAGATAGAAATGACAAAATTAAGTAAAAGTAAAAAAAACTCATAATTTAATGTCTTATTATTTTTAATTAAAGATGATGTTATATATTATTTAGTTCTTATCTTATATATGAATTTTCCTATAATTAACCTCTTAAAAATATCTAACAAAATTTAAATATGAAAACTTAATGGAAAAAACTTTGATTTTTAACTTAAAATTAAAAAGTATCCCGTTTACGAATATAGGTGATTCGAATTTATGTTTAACCTTAAACTCAATTTTCATATTCATATAATTGTTTAATTTTAAGTTTTATTCTATATTTTATTCTTATAAAATACTTCAATGGATTTAAAGAGTAGATAAGTTGCATATAAATTAACGTTTACTTTGATTTCTAAAGGATGAGTTTTAAATTATGTGAGAACGTAGAAAAAACTATTATTATTTGATATTTTATTACATTCTTATATTTTATTATATTCTCAAATTTTTATTTTATTTTAGTTTTAATTAAATAAGTTAAGGGGTTTTGAGGTGCTTCACGATAAAGTAGCCATTGGCATGTGAAAATATTAAAAAACTCACTCTAACATATAAATAATAACTCTTATTTTAAAATGTTGCAATTAATATTTAAAAACACAATTAATAATAAGAATAACTTACATCATAAAAAATAATAATTATTCAGATTTATTTGATTTAGTTTTTTTAAAATAGTTTTAGAAAATAATTAAAAAAAAGCATTTGTTTGAATATATTGAAATTTTTTATTTAATAATTCTATGAAAAAATAATATAAATGATGATGAAAAGTTAATTAAAAGTTAAAAAATAATTTTGGTACAGATGAATGATTAATATAATTATTAATAAAAACGTAAATATGATTAATAAAAATAAAAATATCTTCATTTTGTTTGTTTTTAAAATTTTTATTTTAAAAAACATTTTTTAAAAAACATTTTGATAAAATAGTTATTCAATGAGTAATTTAATTTTTAAAACTGTTTTTTTAAATAAGAAACAAATAAACCCTCGAAAATGATGTTAGAGAGGGAAAAAACTAGGATAAATTATTCTGTAAACTGATAATCACAATTTTTCTTCCTTATAAAAATATTTTATCGTAATAAATCAATTACTCATCTAATTAAAAAATTAAATACTTATAATTTAATTTTTTATATTTAATAATTTAATTTAATTATATTTATGGTAAATAAAGATAATCAGTTAAATTAAATAAATTTATTAAAAAATTATATCACAAATCATATAATAACAATTATATTTATAATATCTTAAATTTATCATTTAATATTCTTTTAAATATAATATATTAAATTATAATATTTATAAATAATTTAAGTATTTTTTATTTTTTAAAAATAATTATAATATAATATTTTTAATTAGAAGAATGAGATGTAATAAGAAAAAAACACAAAAAATAAATAATAATAATAATAAAATTATATTATATCATATAAATTAATTTTTTATTATTAAATTTTGTATGTGAACAAATTTATGAAAATATTATTTAAATATCTATTTTTTAAAAATATGTTATTAATTTGTAACGTATCTTGGCGTGTCGACCAATAAGTGGGTTGAACCACGTGATACAGCTCACCAGATCTTTTATTTTGCATCCCTCACTAATAATATTATCTTTCTGAATTCCCTTAAAATGAGATAAAATTAATAACATATAAAAAGTAGTATATATTAATATTAAAATATTAGTATGCTTAACAATACTAAACAATCAAGTTAAAATATGTAAAGTTTTAAACATATAACTTTTTTTTATACATAAATAATTTTATAAAGTAACAAGTAACATAAATTAAAAACCAAAGGACAACTAGTAATATTTTTTAAGATAAGATGTCTTCAATTAAACACATAATTGATTATTTTTGTTCTTAATTTTAATGTAGTGATATTAATGTAAAGCTAAATATTTTAATAATATTGAATATAAATATATAATTGAAATAAACCCACGGATTTAAAAATCTATTTTATAGCTAAAATATAAACTTTTCACCACAACAATCAAAATAGATGTAGTTTCATGCAGAAACATGTCACTGTGTAAACACTATCCATCAGAACCACCCAATGCAGAAGGAATATAAGGTCTCAGTAACTGTCTGCAATACTCAACACAGAGGAATATGTTCCAAGGAGTGCACAAATGATTCCGAATGCAGCAATGCCCACACTCAGTACCATCTGAAAGGAAAAAGAATAGTTGAGTAAAATATAAGGATCAGGAAAACTAATTGATAGATAATTTTACATTATTGTCCTATAATAATTGTCATAATCTTTTATGTGGTGTTTGGTACAAAATATGCAGTTAGCAGTTTGTGGAAAAAAAAGAGAAAACAAGGCTTCAAAATTTCAAAAGGAATACAGATGGGCTAGGTTAGGGTGGTTTCTGTGATGAATATGACAGGAAGATATTAGAATACCTTGTGACCAAATGATGCATGAAGTGTTAACTATCATTGTCTTGAATGTAATTCAGCTTCTGATCATAGAAATTATTGCATGTAAAATGGAAATAAAGCAAATTTTATTTGCTAAATATGGCCCAGTATTGTTGAATATAGTCACAATGGCTAACATTAAGTCTGAAAATATGGCCCAGTATGTAAAATTGGTTTACAAGAAATATTCTATGTTCACTATTTTCTGAGATGAAAAGAAAAATACAAGATCAGTGGTACTGTTACCTGTATCTTTGTAGCTTTTTTCCCAATAATTTTCAGGAAGCATAAAGATGGCATTATCGCTGACTGAAAGAAACAGCATTTTTTTTTTAAATTAGATAGAAGTTTCATTCAAATTCCTTGTATGAACTGAATGAACAACAGTAAGGTAAAGTACAAAGACACAGAGAAAGAGAGAGTCAATGCATTTCTTACCACAAGTATACTAAAGAGGGAACCAATTAAAGCCATCACAAGCCCTGAAATTATAATAAAGTTATCATTAGTTTTGAAATTAAATGCAGTATCATATATCATTTTTTAATCTAATCCAAACTCACCATGAATGACTTGCATGAAGAATTATTTTTGACAGAATACAGTAGTGTCGTTTAATCCACATACCCAGTAAGAAAAGCTTCTGATTGTTGTTTAACAAAGTTTACTGTTTTGGTTTCAAATATGTGAAAACCAAACATCATCTCAGATTTTTCTTTTAATTGTGGTTGAGAAACAAAATATAACAAAAACAGAAAGGGTGAAAAGTTATAAGTAATGGATAGAAATCTAGAAAAGTTATATCATTTTCTTAAGTGGCCACAACTGGCTAGGATGAAAAACAACAAATATAAAATCTAAAGCTTACCAAAAAAGGGAACCAGAAAAGCAACACAAACTGTAGATGCAACAAGTGCTGTTCTAAGAAGAATGAAACACCAATATGTAGATGAAATTCTGTCTGGCAGCAACTCCTCTAAACTCCTTGCCAGTGGGTTCATCAACAAAGCATATGTGTTAACTGTTAAGGAAAGGCTTAAACTAAACAGGACTAACGAATTTTAGAAACCATGACCAATAAATAAACTTTCATAAATTATGTAGTTTTGGCATAAAGGATATTTAGTGAATGGGTTAATAACCTGAAAGAAGAGCACAGAACACGAAATTAGGGGGACAAAATTATTGGTTGCTAGAATAAGATTATAAAAATGAAAGTAGTGCTAAGAGACCCAAAAAATCTCAAAACTAACCGTTGTCCACAATGCAACTTTGGAAGCAAATGCACCTGGTGGCATATTCAATGTTATCTGAGACAAAGTGCCATCACCAAACATGAGAAATCCCATGATAGCAACGCTTCCGTATATCAAAACACACAAAGTAAAACTGTACACAAAGAAATGAGTCGAAGAATCAGAAAATAAATCAAATATGTTGTGTGTTGCGGATGAAAGATAAGTTATCAGGCATTATACCATGTTATTAGTGCTTTGGTAAATTGTTTCTTGTCAGCCATAGACTGGTAAATATTTGGGAAAACCGAATGTCCTGCAAAGCAAAATCCATAGACACCAATAGCAAATGGAATGCCATTCCATTTAACCAATTGACCAGTTTGATGGAATCCAACACCGTTTGTGGTTCCAACACAAAACACACAGATAATAATCACAAGTGTTGCAACAACCCCTCCAGCTGCAGATGGTAATACAAGTTCCAATAAGCACATGTTAAGTAGCAAAATTTGAAAACAGAAAGAATATTTTTTTGGACTTTGGAACACCTGATAGATAAGAGACTATGCGAAGATCCTTCAACCAAACAGTTGGGAGAATAATAAGGGCTGTCAAAACTCCAAACAGGTGCACAGTGTCTAACTGGAAACTACCCAGATTTAAGGATGTGCCAGGAAACAGACTAGTGAGGTTATCTCCTTCCAAGGTGATGAATTCCACACAATATGACTGCAGCCATTAATGGAGAGATAGTACAAGTGGTTCCGAGCACAAAATGCAGGTATTCTCAAAGGAAACAGAAGAAATAGGAAGTGCACTTACATATAATTCAGTGTACAAAATTATCTGCAACAAATATCATAAGTAAGTATAGTTTAGTACCACATAACATTTGTTCATAGATGAGAAACATTATATCTCAGCAATCATTCTTACTATCCTCTATGTAACAAGTATTGCACAACAGTTTCTATTACTTTAAATAAAGAAATAAGTTAACTCACCGATACAGCAATACGACCATATCTTCCAAATGCAGCTTCTCCTATATCTGGGTAGGTAATGATTCCTTCTCTGCTTTCAAAGCATTGTCTCATAAGGGTGGCTGTGTAACAACAAATAACTGCAAAAAGAAGCATGACTGCAATGCCCATCCACCCAGCTTGATTCACTGTATATGGTGTAGATAGAAGGCCAACTCCAGCCATCACATTAATGCCTACAAGGTACAACATTTCTCATAAAACGAGCAAGTAGAAATAGATTTTTTTTTTCCATCAACTGAATCTACGATGTTTATACAGAACAGTGCAATGAAATAACATAGTACTATTGAAAATTGTCTGAGTGAAGCTGCATCCATATCCAATGGGCAATTCTCCAGAAAAATGGCGTTGTACTGAGGCTTTCTCCCACCAAGTTGATTGATTAATGGCTTCAGAAGATAGAAAAGGTGTCTTGCCATCAATGTCTAAGCTACTCTTTGAACGATTGTCAAAGCTAGAATACATAAAACTCGGCCCTCGAAAAACTGACTCAAGATTTGGAGCAGCAGCTATTGTATAAGAATCCGTAGTCTCTCTGTCATAAGAAAAGGAAGGAATGGGTGAATACAATAAGGGAAGAACATTTGAGCTCATAAAGGTTACTATGAACAAATAAACAAAGCAATAAACCAGATAAAACAATACTACCAAAGTAGAGTTTTGTCGTTTTCAGTGGCCTTTGTCGAAGATTTCACATACGACTAAATTAAAGTATACATGGTTAAAAAAACTGATTTTGAAGGATTGAATTAGTTTCATATCAAAATTCTACTTACAATACCAGGAATTATCTGAACCATCATCGTTGGATCTAGTAGTCACCCGCTCTTGGACTATTTTCAGATCATGTAAACTTCATGTTTAACATATCCAATCTTTGACATGGAAGAAAGTATGAAAAAGCTCTCTAAAGCATACAAGTGAGATAACCCTGAATCCAAGAAGTTATACAAAACTTGACCAGGATTGACTATGATGGGAGATATGCATCAAAAACTGAAATGGGTGCAAAGATAAGTGAGAAAAAAAGGAAGAATATTCTACTTATAACTTTGAGGCCATTGCTGAGAAGAGAAAGAGTGAGCCTGTGGTCTCCCATTTGCATCATCATCATCATCATCATCGTCGTCGTCGTCAGTGTCCCCTTCACTGCTACTCTCATACTTGTCAGCTTCAATGTCCTGATGTTGGTCGGCATCGTCATCGTTGTGATCCAGCAGAAACTCAAGGTCTCTCTCCTTCTCCTTGTTGACATGATCGTTCCGAACCATGGTTGGGTGAGGCAGAGAGAGAGAGGAATGCAGGGCAGAGAATGAGAGAAGAAGAGAAAGAAGATGTGTGGTGGGAATTGGCTGCGATATGACAGAGGAATCGGGAGAGAACGTGAAGGAAGGCGGCGTGAGGAGAAAAGAGTTAAAAAAGTCTGTATAATTCACTGAAATTCACTCTCAACCACAACGTGGCGCGGCAACTGGCAACGTTTGTTTGGATTTTCCAAATACAGCACACTCTACACTCAACACCCAACACTATGATTATAAAATAGAAGAAGACATTGAAGACAAACAATCAAACAACTGAACAAATATACAAAAAATCTCATCTTGATAACGTTCACCTACATATCTCTAAGTTATTGTTCTGTTATCTACATTATATTATAGTAACAACTACCAATGTAAATTGGAAAAAAATTACATTCTTTTCTTACATTAAATCAGAATTTATTGATGAAAAATTAACAGCTCCAAATCAATTCATATTTTTATATCTTTTTAATTCTTATTTTAATTAATGTAATTCAAAAAAAAAAAAATCTAGATTATGCATCTATATGAAAGTTTTTTTTTTTTTTTTTCAATTCTATCTCTTTTTTAGTCCAAATTACTTTGGAAATACTTTTTATTTATTTATGTATATACTATATATTTTGTATATTAACCTACTTGTTGGATTCCTATATATATTCTGAATAATTAATTGATAAGAAATCAAAAACTGAATTTATATACTTGAAGTCATTTTGAAAAACATTATTTAGGTACATATAACTAAAATTTATATATTTTACGTTAGACAAATCTTAAAAAGGTTTAGTAACATAGTTTGTCCCCCAAAGTTCTTGTCATTATTATACTGATTAAAAAATAAATGTACATATTCCATTTAAATTTTTATAGAAAAAATATATTAATAAGACCCGTATCAGATTAGTTTAAACTGCAACTAAAATTTTTGAACCCAAATTTAAAAAGAAAAATAAAATCTTAGAGCAAGAAAAACTGTATTTTTAAAAAATTGTATCAATTTATACATCGTATACAATGTTGATTTTTCTTTCCTACTATAATGACGGTTTGTAATATACTTCATTTTATTGGAAAATTAAAATGCGCATAATGTTATGCATTAGTTTTATGATTTTTCCGAACATCTTACTCATTTGAATTTATCTTTCTCATGTTCTTTTTAATTTAATTTTATGTAATATAATTTTTATCATAAAAAAACACATAATTAGATACTAAAAATACTTATTTAACATAAATGTTAGTTCTAATATAACTTTATTATTCAAAAGTATTTATATGCTTTAAATTTTAATTATAATTCAAATTATATATTTAAACTTATTATTATGAATATTAAATTATATATAATAAATAGCTGATAATGCATATAATAAAATTTTAAATAATTTGGAAATCATCGGTTAGGAATTTTAATTAATATTTACTAATAAAAGAGAAAAAAATATTTGGAATTTGAATGTAGTTACGTACAGAATTTGATACCCAACAAGTGTAATCTGTCAGAACAGAGTGGTTCAGTCGATGACACATGGAAAGAAGATGACGTCAACACAAACCTGTAATGGAAAAAAGTAATGGGAAACAGTGTCATGAAAATTGTCTCAGAGATCAGGTAACACGTGTCCATAATTTTGTCCACGAAAATTATATAACAATAAAATAATTGGAATTAAACTGTCACAATATTTGTTTCAGAGAAGTAACATGTGTCCAGAATTTTCTTCACGAAAACTTTTTTATAATTATCATGTAATTTTATAATTATACTGTTAGTCAAAATATAATAAAATAAAAAAACTGCTTAATCATAATTTGTTGGTTTTTTAAAATGGGTTTTATCATATTTTCATCCAAGTTAATATTAGTTCGAATTCATCTAGAGATATGAATTGATCCGTTTGATAAACCAATACTAATTTTTAAAATAGCAATAAAAATAATATTATTGTATTATATATATATATATATTATTTAATTTAAATTATATTAATAAAATTAACTTTAATATATAAATTACATAAAAAAAACATTTGTTTACTTAAAAATAAAAGTCAAAAATCTATTTTTAATCATCAGTATTCGTAATTTAGTAATTTAAAATGATTATTCTTCGTCACTATTAAATTATAAGAAAAGAATAATAAAATTAAGAATAGATGTCTTACTAATTCTTATTGTAAGAGTAAATTAATCTCTTATTAAATTGTAATACGTATATATGGTTTAATAAAATGATATATTTTTTTTTTCATTTTCAAAAATAATGACTGTTTTATAAAACATCATAACTTATAAGTAGATCTGATGTAAACCTATCTAATCTCAAGACTAATCGAGTTGGATTAAAATTACCTTACTTCAATTTATATGGGCCTGACCTACTTCATTTTTTCAATTTTTTTGAGTCGACCGATCATTCCAGATCTATTTGTTTTATACCTCTGGCCATAACATTTAAATATGAACTTCAATTGAAATATAGCTGCCCAGCACACTAAAACTTCAGTAAGTCATCAATCAACAATCCTCAAACAGGTTTCAATATGAAACAACTGATCACTTTTCACTTTTCAGAAAGAAAATGAAGATAAGAAAATTGACTATCACACAATTTAACATTTGGTATAGAAATAGGTCACCTAAGGAAAGGACAAGCTTTTTTGTAAAGATTCACTTATTGATCAGATTGAGCTAAACAAACAGAAATATTGATAAAAGCTGGATCAAGTTTAGATAAGAGAAACAGGATGAAGTGATCAACTGAGATAAAAGCTGGACCCAAACAAAAGACTGACAAAGCTTTTGATACATTCAAAGGAAATGCCACAATACCCTACGTAAGTTTTAAGGATTAAGTGGAGTGGTTCCATACACAGGATAATAATTGCTCCCGACATCTAAAGAATTAATCATCATAAACAAGTATGGTGTAAACATCTGATTCAAGACAATTCTCATACATAAGTTAACTACTGCAAATCTACAAACTGCTTGATAGTATGAAGGAAGAAATCCAAACTGAAACTTCGGCATATAATTTAAAATTAAGATTGACTTACTCCTCTAAATAGAATAATTGTGTAAAGTGATAAAGTAGGATGGATCCACTATTAATAAACAGTTAATATTACAAGAGACTTTAATTCAAATAACCGGTAGATATACTCTAATTTCTCATTTTATACATATGCTCACTTAAGAGAAGCTAATCCACGAGAGTACTATAAAATACGCCTTGTCCACAAAAGCATAAACTACTACTAATTGGAGCCACTGCCAACCTTTAAAGTTCTTGTCCACAAAAGCATAAACTATGATAATTAGGCACTTTGAATATTTCAAAATTGGTTTGAACTAAGAAAAATCAGTAGGTTCTCTCAGTTATTTCATTTTTTTCCCACATATTTTTCCTGAAAGGTAAGACTGTTCGACATAATATCAGACACCAAATGTACACACTCTCCTAGTAGGGATTCAAACTTTGTTTGTCACATGATGAAAGATCAATCCCTTCTGCAAAGAAGTGTTCAAACCTTATTTGTCAATTTGTGAGAGACTAATCCCTTCGACTAGACCCAACCCGTTGGTTCTCTTTGTATTATACAACACTAGAATGAGTCTAAAATTTTAATTTACAGACGCTACATCTACCAGCTAAACTACTTCTGAATCAAGACCCAATCAATCAACAATTTCCAATTCATGCAAACATTATAAATTCCAATCCAAGGTTAACTTTCAACACTCAAATCTACCGTCAAACGGATGCATTTCAATTTCCCAAATCCACAAATCGGAAGAATTCTAGGTTCAGTTCAGAGAGCCCCTACCCCCAGATCACAACGGAATCGAGATAACAACAACACGCATCATTCACCTAAAACAATAGAATAAAACAGAAAATGCATTGAAATGGCAATGTAACGCAGGAACAACGGCTTATCCACATTCAAGAAAGAGTCGATAATAACAGCAAGGGAGTCAACAATATCATCACAATGCAAAACTCAAAACACATAGAAAATGTAAAAATTACGAGTAATCAAGGAATTCAAAAATTCCGAGAGTTGTAATACCCTTATTACAGCGAAAACCCTATTTATGCCTTCAAACAAAACCTAGAAGAAGCGAGTGTTGGATGGCTGGATTGAATTGATGGAGATTCATTCGGAGGAGTCGTTATCGGCAGCGAGGGCGTTCTCGATCTTGAGGCGCTCGAGGGCCTTCTCGTGGGCCCACGTTTCAATGGTCAAATCGGGCTTGGCGTTGAGCCCAACACCCAGGATAACGATGGTGAGGAAGCTGGTGATGTAGCAGGGTAGTTCCCAGTCTTCCCACTTGCGGGTCTGGCCCGGAGGCGGGGGCGTCCGGTTGAAGAGGTACCCTTTGGGCCGCTCCTCATGGCCCGGACTCGTCCATCGACTGGGCCCAGACTCAGCGCCGCCACGGGTTCGGAGGGACTGGAGGAGCCTCCGGCGGAGCGTGGCGGAGGCGAAGGGCGTCGAGGGCGGCATCGGGTTGGGTTTGATTTGGGTGGTTTTGATCTCTCGGAAGGGAGGGTGAGTGAGACCTGAAAAGCAACTGCTCACAGAGAGAGAGAATGGAAATTTTCTGGCGTTGGCCTTTTCTTTCCGTGTGGATTGGATCACATTCAATTGGGCCTACAGTTTCAGCCCTACACAGAGTATTTATAGTGGTTACGAAATACTGTATTATTTTTGTGTATTTCACAGAATTGAAAATTCGGAAACATATTTTTGGATTGGTATATATCATGAATATATATAACATGTCTTTTATGTTTTAGATTAAAATGTATTTTAAAATTCATATTAGTGAACCCAAAAAGCTTTTAAATTACTCGCTTCGTAATTATTTTGGGTAGAGGGATAGAAAAGACAAAACATTTTTATTACTTTTTTTTATTTAATATTTCTTTTATTATTTAGATTTTTTTTATTTGTAATTTTATTATTGTTATTAGTAAGTAATCCAAAAAAATTTAATAATAATAATAATATATAGATATAATAAAATATTTAATAATATATAGAGATTTTTTTTTAATATTGTAGGAGAGAAAAAAATAGAAATATCATAATTTAAAGAACAATAAATATTATTATTTATATATTAAAAATAATGAAAATATGAAAAAAAAGAAAAATATGATACCAAATTAATGAAAAAAATAAATACATGAAAGAGAAAATAAAGTTAATTATACGGAACATATGAATAAACATATATATCAAAATTATTTATATATCTTAAATAATTTAATATATTCTAAGAAAAGTATATGACTTCTCATAGTAAGAATAGTAACTTTATTTATGAAATAAGAGAAAATGTTAGGTAGCTCAAATCTTTCAACCTAATAAGAAAAAATTGTCACATCAATAATTTTTTGTTTGAATTATTCTCGTACACATAGTAAAAATTAAAGTGTTCGTAAGGTTAAAATTTAAAAAAACCGCTTCCTTCGTTTCTTCTTCTGGGGCTTTGGGGTTGTACTTGTTTTTTCTGTTTACAAGTTTGTTGAACTAGGATGCAAGTTTTGTCCTGTTTAGAGATCTTGAACTTAACTAACTCTTGAAAACCACGCCTTTGATTTGTGATTTGAAAGTGTGAAATGCATGTTTTTTGTCAACAACGGAGCCATAAACTTCAAATTGGTGGATAGTCAACCACAGTGCCAAAAACCCAAACTGGTGGAGACGCTACCACACATAACCGATTTCTTTAGCCACCTCATCAGAGTGTGGTGGAAGAAGAGGCGCAAAGTCAGAGAGAAGAAAAGAAGTCATGGAGGATTTGATGAAAGATGACGAAGAAACAAACAAATTTGCTCATTCCGCATAAGTTCTCTCATTGAGCTGTGTTCCGTTTGTTAGATATTTACATTGTGTGGAAGGGTATAGATCAAGCTTGATTGAGCCTCCACATGTTCATTCCTCGGTGGATACGTTCTCATTTTCAGTGGCTGAAGAGTCTGAACTTGTACCGACCTCACATTTGGATGGGACTATCAAGAAGATCTGATGAGAACAAAGAACCAAGACTTTTATTTCTCTGATCCTAATTGAATCATACAAATACTAATTTAAAGGCAGAGTTGGTCGTAAAAAGGTAACCAATTTACTGCAAATAAGGAGCAGAATCAATAAAAACATACTCAATCGGCTATAAAGATCTTATGAATTCCTATTTTGATTAAAATCTGACTCTGATGCAGATTACAAAACCATATTAAGTGATAACTTGTGAGGGTAGCCATTTCAGCGGTTTTGGAGCAAAAATCAACAAGAAAATAACACATAAAGAAAAAAAATGTAAGATTAAAAAATTGTAGAACCGGAACCAACAAAATCAAGAATAGATATGAATACCTAGAGTATATTTTAAATGAGTAATTGGTTATGAAGCACTGAATCCGACACGGACACGATACGACACGGACATGCAGACACGGTAAATTTTTAAAATATAGGACACCGGGACACCTTATATATATTAGACATGAATAAAAATTTAAATATGATTCAAATGAGAAATATATAAATTAAAAATTAAGATTTGTTCATTCATCTTCTCAAGACAAAGTTGTTAGACTTTACAATTTTCATATGATATCCTAACCAAAAAATATTAGGAACTACTATTTCACAATATAAGAACTTTGTCTTTTTACAAAAAGAAAGTCTCAAAATAAGAAGATGAATCAAATCTATTAAAGGCAGTGGCCTTCATGATCATCATCATTAAAAAATACACTCTTTAGCTCTGGTTCATCAAGTGATAAATTAGCAACTTCAAGCATTTCACTCTCATCTAGTCATCTAAATGCATCTCCTGCTATGTCCCACATTTTTGTTTCCTCTTGGTTATATTGTGGAGAATTCCTTGAAAGAAGACGGAGGTTGCTATGAACAAATACTAGATCTTCCGCCCTGTATGGTGCCATCTTGTTTCTTTTCATATAATGAATAAAAGAGTAAGTGCTCAAATTTCTTTTACAACATGAAGAAGAACATGGTTGCCCAAGTAGTTTAAGAGCAATTTTTTGAAGTATTGGAGCATGAGCACCATAAACAAGCCACCAAGATTTTGCATCCATCTTACCCCTATCACTTAATGAATCAATGTCATCAAAACCTTCTCTTTCATCTCAAAAATTTGCAAACTCTACATTTACTTGTCTCCTCATATCCACATCAACAAAATATCGTTTAAAACATTTCACTCTTTCACGAGTAAGTTCCATATCTTGATGTGGAGGAACTCTATTAGAATCTTCACTTAGCCATCCATGACTATAATATCTACAATATAAATAAAAATCATGATTACAATAACATATAAAAATGTAACTAAAATTTTATTTAGGAATATAAAGTATTACCTTGGATTTAAAGAATGTGCTAAACAATGGAGAGGTGTGCTACTCTTTGTCCAACGTTCAATTAATATGGAGTGCACAACATTATAAAAGCTTGATTCTTCACTTTCCGCCTTTCTTTCATATCGATAAATGACCTTTCTCACATTTTCAATCATTGAGTCCCACATTTCATATACTAAATGGAGAGATGAAGCTTCCGTATCCGTTTTTCTTAGAACATCATAAATGGGACTAGTGAAAGAAAGTATATAATCAACCTTATCCCACCAAACATCATCCAATAATGTATCTTTCACAAATTTAGCTTTTCCAACATCATCTTCCTTGTAAGAAGATCATTCATCACTAATAACCATCTCTTGCAGTCTTTTCTTCAATTGCTTCAATCTCTTAAGCATGACTATAGTAGAAGCAAATTTTGTTGGAGCAACGGAAAGCAACTTTAATGAGTTGAATGAGTTGAAAATAGATAACCTCATTAAGTGACCCATGATGAAATTTTTTATGAACATAGCATCTTCTTCTATATTTGTGATCCAAGAACATTCTTGATAATCAATATTGTTTTTTTCTATGTTCTTTGCTGCACATATATTTTTCAAAACAAGATTTAGAGTGTGCACAACGCAAGGGGTCCAATAAATACAAGGAAAATCAGCTTCAATCATTAAACCTGCGGCCTTACATACAGGTGCATTATCAGTCACAATTTGCACCACATTTGAAGGTCCAACTTCCATAATTACATCTCTCATTTGTTTGACTATAAAATCTTTGTCTTTAATCTCATCAGAGCATTCTATAGCCTTCAAAAACATAGGTTCACTCTCTGTAACAACCATGAAATTAATGTGAGGTCTTCTTTGGGGATCACTCCACCCATCACTAACAATGCTAACACCTTTTTGACTCCATGTCTTTTTGATTGGCTCCAAAAGCTTCTCTACATGTCTTGTTTCATTAGCAAGCAAACTTGTTCTCAACTTATTATAACCTGGTGGTTGATATCCACTTACATAATTATTGGCAGCAAAAGAAAAAACTCTCCTATAATAAGTATTTCTTGCTAAATAAAATGGCAATCCCGATGAGTAAAACATCTTAGCAATTTCATAGTCTAATGTGTCTCTAGCTTGCATATTGAAAGCTTTATCTAGTGATCCGGATATTTTCCTTTTTTTGAGATCAACACCATCTATAGATGATTCATTAGAAACCGGAGGCAAAAGGAAAAATTTTTGCCTTAGACCTTTCTATCTTCAATGTAGCTTCATTGTCTAGCTTTGTTAGTTCACCAAGCTTCAAGGGTGTTATTTTTTGACAACCTCTAACTCCCTTTCCTGTAATCTTCAACAAATGTGCTCTCACTCTAGTATAAGATCCATTGAAAGTAATATTACAAATATTGCATTTTACTTCATAATTTCCACCACCTCCACCAACACTTTTTATCTTTGTAACATAATTCCATAGGGGTTTGATATCATCATCTTGTAAAGGCTGACTAGAATTACTCATTTTTATAGAAATGAAACCAATAACATATGATTTTTCTATGTTCATAATTCCATAACTATCGCATTCTAATAAAAAAAAATGAAACATTATAAAGGAAAACAGAGCAAAACAAAGACCTAAACAATAGACAACAAAAAAGAGCATGATGCAATGGAATACCTGAACAACAATGAACTCTATACCCTTTTCTCTTTCACAAACCCTATATTCCTCCCTCTCTGTAAATGGGTTGGAATTTCATCTTCTGGCTCTTCATTTGTTTCCCTGCCAACATTGCCCTTCTCGCCTCCACTTTTTCCCTGCCAATATTGCTAACAGTGGCTCTTCAACTACTTTGTTATTTCGGAGTTAATTGGGCAAGGAGCGTTGTGTGGTCTGTGCTCTCGGATTAACTACACAATAGCACACAGCAGAGAAAAAATGGAAGGAAAAAAGGAAAGCTTTTTTGGATGAAAGGAAAGCTTTGGAGCAGAAATGGAAAGGTGCAAAGGAAGGAAGGAAGGAAGGAAACGTGCAGAGGAAGGAAGGAGGAAAGAAAAGCGGGAGAAAAAAGAATGTAAATAGAATTTTCTTTTTTTTATAAAAGCTATACCTGAGTTGGAGTCGTGTCTGACACCGTGTTGAATCTAGGTCACGCCGTGTCCACCATGAATCGAATCCTCGCGACGCGTTTTTGGTCTAGGAGACACTGCAAAAAAGAGTCGGACACGCTATGCGACGTGTCGTGGCGGTGTCGGTGTCGGACTCGCCTGCGACACTTCGACACGGATGAGGGGAGTCGTGTCGGTGCTTCACTGGTAATTGGCAAAGAGAATAATGAGTAAGGACCTGGTAGAGATGAAAGTGCTATCAACTATGACGGTGAAGCCATAAACATTGCGGAGAAAGTAACAAGCAAACCCAAGGCAGATAAGATATATAGTGACAGATACTTGTTCACTAATGATCCACTTAAAGGACTTGAAAAACGGACAAGGGTTAGAATAAAGAAAACTCTTCAATAAATGTTATCCATATTATTTAAATACAAGTCCACATTTTAAAGAAAAAACATCAAAATTGTAAATTACATCATGGCTCAAATAGAGGAGGATTAATGCGTCACTTTGTTTCAGTCTTTAAGTTTGTTTAAATAATAATTCAATCCTTTATAAAATTGGCTAACCAAATTATGTTTTGGGTTAATCAGTTAATGAACTTTAGTTTAGTTTTGTTTGAAGTTGTAATAAGGGCCCAATTGGAAACTTACGTATCAGCTTTTGAGAGATCAAGAGGATGTATAACTGATTAACTTTTGGTTGTCACAATTTTAGTTACAATCAACCATTAAATAGTTTTGAATTCTTAGGTTAATGAATAATTTATTTGCCTCTATTAAGTAGTTTTCAATTCCTAGATTAATGAATCATTATTAGTATTTATTTTTCTTTATTCAATCTTTGTAATTCTGATGACAAAGTTTCTATATCAGCTGAACCATTTTTATTAAAAAAAACAAGTTGAGTTTTATTCAAAAATATTAGAGTTTAACTTTTTTATCTTTGTGAGAGTTATTCTTCTAAGTTCTTGAGTGATTCAAGAACCTTTGGCTGTATCAAAGGACTTTCACATCCTTTGTGAGTTGTCTCCCTTGAGAAAAGTTATTCTTTCATTTGACCTTTCACATTCAACTCTTGTCCTTTCTTCACCAAAGCCCCAAAAAAATCTTAATTCTGTCCAAATTTATTTCGTGGTCATAACTTTCGTTTTACTTGTCCAAATTGAGTGTTTTTTGAGCCTAAATTGAAATTCAGAAAGAGAACTTTTACCTCATTTTTTAATCACCTCAATCGGAGTTTTATAGCTTGAGAAATCGACATTTCAAAAATATTGTCCAACCCTGAAACTTTCAATAAGCCCTCTTCTCACTAATTTCCTAAATTTCCTACAAAGTTCTAACCCTAAAGATCCTAAATCAGCCCTTGTGTAAATGTGGTTCATATCATTTGATATTAAAAGTTCCGGTTTAAGGGTTTGAATGTCAAATTGTGATGGCAGAGGAGGAAAATTACAATCAAGGAGCAGGACTTAGTCCATTCCAAATTAGTCAATTCCAAATGAGGGCATTGATACAACATTTGGAAGGATTAATGATACAATATAACAATGAATTCTATGAAAGATTGAACCGGTCGGAGAATAGAGATCTCGAAGATGAAGAAAAAAGGAGAAATAGGAAAAGGAGTGATGAAGTAGCAAGACCAAGTAAGCTTGAAGGAGTCAAGCTTAACATTCCTCCGTTCAAAGGAAAAAGTGATCCGAAGACATATTTAGAATAGGAGATGAAAATAGGGCATGTTTTCTCATGCAACAATTATGAAGAGACCCAAAAGGCGACACTTGCAACCATGAAATTTTCTGACCATGCTCTTTTTTGGTGGAACAAGCTACAAAAGGAGAAAATTAGAAATGAAGAGACAACGATTGATATATGGACTGAGATGAAAATGATTATGAGGAAGTGGTATGTACCGGCTAGTTACTTAAGGGACTTGAAATTCAAACTCCAAAAACTTACTCAAGACAACAAGAGGGTTGAGGAGTATTTCAAGAAAATGGACATGCTCATGATTCAAACAAAGATTAAAGAAGATGAAGTGGTAACTATGACCTGATTTATTGGTAGTTTGAATATTGATATACGTGATATTGTTGAGTTGCAGGAGTTTGTTGATATGGAGGATTTGTTTCATAAAGCAATTCGAGTGGAGCAACAACTCAAAATAAAAGGAGTGACCAAGAAGATTTTTATCAACTTTGAATCTTCAAGTTAGAAGGATAAAGGCAAGAAAGATGAGGATGCTACTTCTAGTAGTTCCATATCTATTCCTTCAAAGTCTCAAGAACAACCCTCTAAAAGAAGTAGAGATGTGAAGTGTTTCAAGTGTCAAGCCCTAAGATACTATGTTTATGAGTGCCCTAACAAAAGGTCTCTGGTTCTTAGAGAGGGAGAATATATAAGTGAATCTAGGTTGAAGAAGGATAGGAGAGTGAGGACATTGAGGAGGAGGAGACTCTAAAAGAAGATTTATTGATGATTAGATGATTATTTAGTAGCTAATTGAAGGAGAAAAGACAAATTGTGAATTGAATCATGGTCCAAATGGAAGAAGACTAATTCCTCACTTTGTTTTAGTATTTAAGTTTGTTTAAATAATGACTCAATCATTTGCAAAAATTAGCTGACCAAATTATGTTTTAGGTTAATCAATTAATGAGCTTTAGTTTAGTTTTATTTCAAGTTGTAATAAGGGTTCAATTGGAAACTTAGGTATCAGTCTTTGGGAGACCAAGAGAGTATATAGTTGATTGACTTTTTGTTGCCACAATATGAGTTACAATCAACAATTAAGTATTTTTGAATTCCTAGGTTAATAGATCATTATTGACATTTACTTATAACTCTGATGTCAAAACTTCTACCTAAGCTGAACCATTTTTATCAGAAATAACAAGTTGAGTTTTATTAAAAAATATTAGAGTTTAACTCTTTTATCTTAGTAATAGTGATTCTCTTAAGTTTTTGAGTGATTCAAGAACCCTTGTTTATATCAAAGGACTTTTACATCCTTTATGAGTTCTCCCTTGGAAAGAGTGATTTTTTCCTTTAATCTTTCACATTCACATTTTGTCCTTTCTTTACCAAAACTCAAAAATATCAATTCTATTCAGATTTATTCCGTGATCATAACTTTCGTTTTATTTATCCAAATTGAATGTTTTTTTAGCCTAAATTAAAATTCATAACGAGAACTTTCATCTTGTTTTTGAATCACCTCAATCAAAATTTTATAATTTGAGATATCGACGTTTCAAAAATACTATCTAATCCTAAAATTTTCACCACTTTTTAATCCTCTTCTCACTAATTTCTAAATTTTTTTTTGTAAAGTTCTGATCCTAAATTATAAAGATCTTACATCAACCCTCCTATAAATGAGGTTCCTATCATATAGGCAATGTGAAGCTTATTGGTGCTAACAGGGATAGAAGAATAAGGAGTTTCCAAAATTCCTCCTTTGTAGATGCAATCTTAATTTCCTGGATTTTTGGGTTGAGAAGTAAGGAAAAAAAAAATGTCGCGCATTTTAGTTCTTCTGTACATAAAGTATCTATATGCAGCATTCTATTTATTCTCCCTTTTCTTGATGGAATTGAACAGTAACATTAAATTGTGAGCCAATTTCAGCATCGAAACAGATTAAAGACTGAAGTTGAAAACCCTTTTATAAGCACCTTAGAATTTCATTGGTTACTCTCTATCAAGATCTTCTCACCAGTAATCTCCACAAGAACATTTTCCGCCAACAATTCGATGAAACCGGTTTTTATCCCTCAAAGACACTTCTCTTCCATAAATCTTTGAGATATATTTAGCAAAATTATGGCAATCAACGCAAATACGAAGGTTTTTTATTACACGGATTGGCACACTTTCAGGAGTAGCAATTAGAGCAAAACACATAGCCAACTTCTCACTGTGACTAAGAAGTATCTTCTCCTTCTGCTCCTCATCGACATCATGTAAAACACAACTCAAATCAGGAACATAGCCAGATTCTTTAAACCGGACTGATAACTCCTGCACTTTTGCAGATACTTCTTCCCTTCTTGGATGGGAACAATCACTAGCATGGAACGTGTGAAGTATTTGATCAAGCTCAATCCAGCTTCTTCCAGGCTCTTTTGTTACAGTCTTCTTCAACATCAGGTCCCTTAGAGATCTTACATCTTCCCATCTTCCTGCTGAAGCATATAAATTAGATAGAATAACATAATTGCCAGCATTTTCAGGCTCAATTTCTAGAAGCCGGTGACCCACAAATTCACCAATGTCAACATTTAAATGAACACTGCAAGCACCTAGAAGGCAACCCCATATAGCAGCTGATGGTTCGAAAGGCATCTTCTTGATGAACTCAAAAGCTTCTTCCACTCGACCAGCACGACCAAGCAAATCAACAACGCACCCATAGTGCTTTGTGTCTGGCTGAACAGCAATTTTCCCACTGGTCATATCATAAAAAATATCCATTCCCTTATCTTCCAGTCCTCCATGACTGCAACCAGATAACACAGCCAAAACTGTGACACTGTCAGGTTTGACTTTATTTTCATCTCTCATTAAATTGAAAAGTTCAAGAACTTCTTTTCCCTCTCCATGTTTGCTATACCCAACTAGCATCGCATTCCAAGAGATAACAGTTCTCTCATGCATGGTAACAAATATCCTTCTTGCGTAAGTGAGGTTTCCACATTTTGAGTACATGTCAATCAAAGAGTTTTGAAGAACCACAAATGAGAGAACTTCAGACCGAAGAAGATGATTGTGCACTTGCTTGCCATGATCTAGAGCAGCAAGCCCAGAAAGTGCAGTTAAAACACTTGTATAAGTAACATAGTTTGATTGCATTCCTTCCTTTTGCAACTGGCGAAATAGTTCCAACGCCTCTTCATCCAGGCCCAGTTGAGCATATCCAGAGATAATGGCAGTACAAGAAACTACATCTCTTTCAGGCAAGCATTCAAATATGCCTCGAGCTTCATGAATTTTGCCATCCTTAGCATACATATCAAGTAGTGAGCTTCCAACATAAACATGCGATTCGTAATTTAACTTTATGATAAGAGAGTGGATTTGCCTCCCTAAGACAAAACCCAAAGCACCTATACATGAAGTAAGCACGGTAGCAAAAGTGAACTCATTAGGTTCTGTACCTGCAAAAAGGCATAGATACCTTCAACACAGAAAAATCATTGACATAAAAGTAACCGGCAAACAAAAGTCTCAACCCAAATCACTAAATAAAACAACATCTTCTTCTAATTTCTCCTTAACTCAATAGGTTCCTCCGTTCTATAAATCTTAGTTACTTGGGCCTAACAAGTGACAACAAATCTTCTCCTACATAAAATCAAAACTTAGTGAAGCATTCAGTAATCTATATTAGTTCCTTGCTTTACACAATTACCTGATCTTAGCATCTGCACAAAAAGGGTCAAGGCATGAGAGGCATATCCTCTCTGAGAATAAGCCGAGATCATAGCCGTCCACGACACCACATTCCGCTCCGGCATTTCATCAAACAGGTGCCGAGCATCTCTCAGAGAGTCACACTTGACATAGAATACGATCAGCCTTGTCCACAGGTACACACAGGGAAGATGGTGAGTTTTGATCATGTGGGCATGCACTCTCTGCCCTTCTTTGAAGGCCCTTTTGCTCACGCACTCGTTTAGGACTGTGTTGTAGTCTTGGAAGTTCATGTCATTGCCACGAAGGGCCATTTGTAGAAGGGCCTCTCGCAGATGGGTGTCGCGGCTACGAGCGCCGAGGATGTGGTCCGAGTTTGAAGGTAAAGAAAAAAGACGCAGGTGTTGGAACAAGGCTTTGTGTGTGGAAGACAAGGCATGTCTTGAGCGAAGCATGCTTGGGGAAACAACTACGAGAGAATGAGGTTGAAGGTTTCCAAAGGTGGCAATGGAAACCGAAGTCCGATATCATTCCAAAGGGATGAAACTTCATGTGCTTTTGAATATTTTATCATTCATTTAGTATAATGGAAAGAAACCATAGAAGAAAAGGAAGAATGAAAGAAAAAGGTCATTTCATTTCTTATTTATTATTCTTAAAAGTATTTATAATTATTTTTTCAATTAATCACCGATAAAAGAGTATATACAGTAAAATTATATTAGTAACTGTTCTCAACATACATAAATTATCTCAGTCAAAATTTTATTCACGCAAATCACTCTCTACTTTATCTTCTTTTACTTTCCATTGTTTTCTTCTTTTTTCAAACTTTCATCACCCCACATTCTTGTCACATACGACCTAGATTTAAAAAAATAATATTCTTTAAAAATCTTTTTTTTCACTTTCATCTCTTATGCTCTTCCCCATACACACTTATAATAGAAGGATATTTACGTTTGTGTCCACAGAAATTCAACAATAACACAAACTCATTCAGTCTATAAAAATTCTTTGATTTCCCACTTCATTCACAACCCCTCTTTTAAGTCACTCTTTATAAGATAGATATTGCATGTTCGGTGTCACTTCTATTGTCTCAGAATCAATATTCATTCTATTTTGAATGTCCTTATTTTAAATCATTCTATATTACTTGTCTGAAAATCATTACAATCTCTATCATAGGACCCAATCCAATAAGAGATAAAGCCAATAAACAAGAGAAATCAAGGTATTAATATGATCTTCACTAACTTTCAAATATATTGACTCCAAAAGGTTGTAGATGACAAGGTAAATTTGTCAAAAAGCAATCTTTGAATGTAACCCAAGGGCTTATAACATAATATACTAATCAACCGGAGCTTTCTATTTCAAAAACATGTAGCATCTACCAAATATTTTGTCGATAATTAAACAAAACTTAACTACAAAGAATACACTTCATTGCAATATTTTAAGCATACTACAATTAAGAAGCTCACCTACATGCTACAGTTGGCTTATTATCGGCTACTCAAATCAATCGTCTTTGGAAGATATAGATTACAACTTGATATTAACAAGAATAAATTAATTAATCAGGTTGACAAATTGTATAAACAAGACAAGTTTTAGAAGGTTATCGGACAAGAAACAAACTCCTGATAAGAACACCGCGAGTAAAATAAACTTAGTTTAAACCACATTAGAAGGCAACAGAAAGTTGTCCAATACAATTCCCCACATGGCTGCACCGTGAAAACAAGACATTAACAGACCCATATGTCCAAAAATCAATTACAAACCAATTTCATGAAGACAGTCACGGACCCTTAGAAGTATTTGCCTATTTCACAATTAATGCAACTACCAGTAAACACCTACTCCCTAAAAACCTACCCTCAGAATAAAAAGAAATCTGAATAACAAAACACCATCCGCAGCCACTAGTTTTTACTACTACAAACATGCAATCTCAAGCACGTTCACCACGAATCCTTCTTGCCAGCTGGATGTCCTTAGGCATAATTGTTACGCGCTTGGCATGAATGGCACACAGGTTAGTGTCCTCAAAGAGACCCACAAGGTATGCCTCGGCCGCTTCTTGCAATGCAAGCACGGCGTGGCTCTGGAAACGCAGATCAGTCTGTAACCACAGCATAACTTGTTACAGATTTTAACCCAGGGAAAGGTATGTCTGGACAACACTAGTATTTAAAAATACTTGTAAAGGGATATGGAAGAAGAACAAATACAAAAAATTTGCAATTCAATCTTGAACATAAATTAAAAATCAAATTAACAGAAGATGATGCAAGAAAGATATTACGAATTAAGTTATGCATGCAATAAATATTTTAATTCTATCTTAAGACGAGAATATGTTTTCATTGTTGTTCAATTGTTCTAATGTAAGTATTTTTTTTTTATAATAGTCAGGACATAAATAACAATTGCAACACATGAATACCTTAAAGTCCTGTGCGATTTCACGAACCAACCTCTGGAAGGGGAGCTTCCTGATCAGAAGTTCGGTACTCTTCTGATATTTCCTAATTTCACTGTTTCAATAACAAAATATAATCAGACCATAATCTCTTGGGTAAAACAAAATGTCAAATATTAAGTTCGGTTATAAAATTATATTTTCGTGTTAGTTTTTGTTTTACAAAGATATTTTAGTCAGAATGCCCACTCTAATAGTACACAATTGTATCACTCAATTTTAATGATTCAATGTCTAATATTCTACTTTAAACCACAGAAGACACCGCCTCCTCAATCTCTTTGTTATCATAATAAAAAAATAATACACTAAACCACAGACCACTCACCGAAGAGCAACAGTACCAGGACGATATCGATGTGGCTTCTTCACACCACCTGTGGTCGGGGCAGATTTCCGTGCAGCCTAAAATCAATACAGGATCAAACAAAAATTGCTATCAGATGGAACTTAGAATCCCAAAATTGAATAAAGAATGAAAGTAATTGTGTTTTAACAACAAACCTTGGTTGCAAGTTGCTTCCTAGGAGCCTTTCCTCCCGTTGACTTACGGGCAGTTTGCTTAGTACGGGCCATCTGCGTCCAAATCCAAATTAATCTCAGAACAGAAAAGGATAGGCCCTTTCTCAGCCCTATGTAGGACGTAACCTAGTCCTAAATTGCATTGGGTTTAATTAAGAAATAAAAGAATTATAATCAGTATCTAAATCTCTATCTAAAGAGATAAGAAACCCTAAAATATAGGAACTAAAAATTTTCAGGTGGAAACGAATCAGAACAAAGAAATTAATGAAAAAAGAAAACAAATCCAAGATTGAAGAAAAAAGGACAAATATATAAGTCTGGATTTGAAGAAGATAACTAACCTGAAAGGAGTTTGTTCTTCTTCTCCAAGAGAGAGGCTGAATGGAAGGAAAAAGAATCTAAAACTCTTAAACCGAACGAATTGGAGAGCTATATATAGCATACTAGTTGAGGTGTCTGTGAATTATCGAACGGATACGATTCATTATCCGTGTGTTTTTCCCGTTTCGAATCGTACGGTTCATCAAGTGTCTAACTGTGTTTTCTCAAATTAAACGAACGGGTGCGATGGTTTTTGGGAACGCAAATACGGATCGCAAAGTCTAATTGTCCCATTCCCATTGGCTACTCTAAACTCATGAAGTGTAGCCTTTTCTTTTTCTTAAAGCCAACTGAGATTACAGTTACCATTTTCCCCTTTTAAGTCTTACAATTACCATTTTTTAAACTTTTTTTCCTAAAATAATCATAATAAAAAAATATATTTTTAAGATTTCTTGTAATTGTTTATTCAATCAAAATATAAATTTATGATGTTGATTATTGTTTGCAAATTGGATAGAATAAAATTATATAACTAATAAGTTATATAGAATCTAAAAATACTCATTTATAACTATTTTATATCATATCACATTTATATATGTTGCTTTAATATTTTATATTAATGTAATTAACTATTGTAATAACTTATTAACTTTACTGATTTCAACTTCAGTTATTCATTCTAAATTAGGTTCACTCACAGAATATAAAGTCCCAAGATTTTTTAAATTCAAACCTTAAGGTATTTACTATGGAAATGTAGCATGTATCCACATCTATGTTAAATAATATAAATAATTGTTACAAAAATATTTTTATTTTTATTTTTATTATTTAGAATTTTTTTTATGCATTTCTATGTTTTAAATTTTTATCATTATTTTGTCTTTTTATTTAATAAATATAAATTAATAAATAATTGAATAATTGCTCACTTCACTCTATATAATAATTCTTCACTTTCCAAATCAAATTTACGTGTGTTCTCCTCTAGAGACACACGAGCAAAAACAACGTGTGTTCTCCTCTACTAATTAAAAAAAAAAAAAAAACTTATATAACCAAAACATATATAATTAATTGAATAATTACTCATTTCACTGAAAAGACACACAAGATCAAAAAACAAAAACTCGCCTTTACTAATAAAAAAAAAACTATATAAAACAAAAAATATATAAAAATAAAATTTGATTATGTTTATACTTCCTGAAATTTAAAATGATTTTGATTTTAGTTATTAAATTTCAAAAAATTATTTTAATCACTTAAAATTAATATATATATAATCACTAAATAATAAAATTAAGCGTTTAAATTATTTTTAAATATTTTTAATCCTTCAATTTACAATTTAAAGACTAAAACATTATTTTATTAAATTTAAGAAAAAAAGTTTTTTTTTTAAATTTAAAGAACTAAAAAACTATCCACCTACTTTTAGAAACTACAAACATAATGTTGTGAATATTTCATCTCTCTTGAAATTAAAAATATATTTTTTAAAAGCTCTTAAAAATTAAAATGGTTTAATTTTATATGATAATAAACCAGTAAAATATACTTTGAAAAAGCTAAGTTCTCTACTCTGTTTCCATTATCCTCTTCCCCTCCCTTTCTATTCTCTGATCAATCTCACTATAGAAAAAATAAAAACCGTCAATTTTTATTCTTATTTTAAAAAATAAACTAAGTTTAACATAATCTAGTTCATAATCACCGTAGTTGTACTATACATGTCTTCAAGAAACAACAAAATGAAGCAAAATAGATGCCACGATAAAGCTTGACCAGATTAAACATTGCATTGAATTGAGGGAGTGTTAATTATAAGATACAAATAAAAATATCAAATAACATAGGGTTATCATCTCTGAGACTCTTATGTGGAGAACTTACAAGTGGGTTACTCTTTCGTAAAGGGAGATGGTGAATGATTTTGCTGCAATAAAGTGCTAATCCTAAATTCTAAATGTATATACACAAGAAATGCAAATAATATTGCTAGTAACTACTGAATAAAGAGGACAAAATGAATTCTTCTGAATGGATGTAAACTTGTGTTTACAATGCCACAGTTAGTTTGTTTCACATCCATTTCCCTTCTTTGTATGTGATGCTTCCTTGTCCCTTTCGCAAGCGTTCATCCAGTTGAGACAGATAAAAAAATTTCCACTGAAGAACTAGGAGTTGAGTTGGCTTTGCTTTGTCGAGAATGGTTTGAATGTAGCTTGTATGAGGCAAGAAGTTCGTTTAAATACCCTTTTCAACTGTTTTAAACCTCTCACCCTAAATCCTGTGTCACTATACTTAATCTACCCAATGCCTCATAAATCTCCTCTGCTTCAGGATGTGATTTATCACCAGAAACAAATCCGTGGATGAACCCGGTTACCTCAATGCAGCTCCACCCTGGTTTCTTCTTAAGATCCCTTTCACTCATGACTCTCCTCAGTTCTTCAACCTCGTCCCATCTTCCAACACTTGCTTTTACATTACTCAATAGAGTATAAAATCCAGCATTGTCAGGTTCTAGTTCCAAAAGTCTTTGTGCTGCATATTCTCCGAATTTTTTATTTCCATAAACTCTGGAAGCTGCTAGAAGAGCATTCCACATCCTGCTATCAGGTAGAATTACCATTTTCAATATTATGGCTAAGGCCTCTTCAAGCATCCCGCATCGACCAAAAAGATCCACAATGCAAGTGTGGTGATCCAAAGCAGGTTCAATTCCACATCCCCATTTCATAGAATGGTAAATATTGCAGCCTTCACTAACAAGACCAGAGTGGCTACACGCGGAGAGTAAACTCAAAAAGGTGACTGAGTTTGGCTGCACTCTTTGCTCAATCATTAAATTAAAATACTTCAAAGCGTCAAAGCAAAAACCATGGGAGCCAAGTCCCTCAATCATTGTTGTCCATGCTACTACATCTTTGACAGGCATGATATCAAAACATTTTTTAGCAGAAGACATGCTACCACCTCGTAAGTACATGTTTAAAATAGAGGTCTCAAGGTGTGCTGAATTTTTTATAGGTCCATTAAACAAGTTCTTTATAAGATAACCATGCACTACTCTGCCCAGTTTTAAAGCTCCCAGGTTTGCATATGCATCCAGAAGATTTCTCCAAATTTCAGGGACAATATAAAGATCTTCAGCTTGCATTTGTTGGAATAAAACTATAGCCTCCATAAAAGAGCCATTCTGAATGAAACCTGACATCATAGCACCCCAAGTGATGTTACTTTTAGAACGGATTTCACTAAACAGTTGAACTGATGTTTCCAATTTCCCACACTTGGCATAAAAGTCAAGAAGAGATGTCAACAAAACATCATCAGAAAACCCAGTTTTTATGACTAAGCAGTGCATGCCTTCACCCTCAAAAAGACTACCAGACTTTGCAAATGCCGATATAACGAGAGTTAAAGTTTCAATGTTCCACAAATGCACTTCTAGGCTCTGTATTTCTTTGAGCAAACCTGCCACTCTTATTGTGTCTCCTTCTGAGTAGTAAAAGGAAATCAAAATATTCCAAGAAACCACATCCTCCATGGTTACTTCACCGAATAAAAGTTCCACTTCTTTTGTACTCCCTTTACTACCATACATTCTCAAAACCGAGTTCTTCACTGACCAATCCATTAGCAATCCACTCTTCAGTACACACCCATGTACTTGAGTTCCCTCACTTAATTTTATGGAAGCACAACATGCCTGCAACATCACAATAAGCGTGACCGAGTTTGGTTCCAATTCCATCCTCATCTTGTTAAACAAATCAAAGGCCATACAAACAAGTCTCTCAGAACCATATCCCGCAATCATCAAAGTCCAAGAAACGACATCCCTCTGTGACATTTCATCAAACACTCGGCGAGCACAACCAACGCACCCACATTTCACTAAAACATCAATCATGGTATTGCAAAAATACAAATCCCCATCCAAACCCATTTGAGTTGCCACACAGTGGATCATTTTCCCATACACAACATCAACCCTCATGGATGACAAGGCTCGGTTCACTAACGGCAAAGTAAAACCATCATGGGGAACACCCTTTTGCCTCATCTTTTTGTACAAAAAGAGAGCTGAATCGAACAGACCCAAATCGACATGGGACCTCATGATCAAGTTCCACATCATTGTACGAGGTGCATCCTCTGGCCTTGTTCTGAACACCCCAAGAACACTGTCAAGGTCACGAAACTGTGCATACAAAGAAAGGATCTTTGAAGCAGTGGCAGTGCACAACAATGAATTGGAGACAATGAGAGAGGCGTGTGCTTCTTTCAGCTTCAAAAGGTCATGGCATGAGTTCAGAAGAGCAAAGGCATTGAGATGTGAACGTTTCAAGTGATGGGTGTGGAGAAGACGAAGTGGGAAACAAAGGTATTTGAGAGGGACATGAAAGGGAAGACAAAGGAAGGGAATTATTTTGAATGAAAGTGAAATGGGTTTGTTTGATTACTGCGAAGTTTAGGCTTCGAGAATGAGCCTTACTCCATTAAGAGACACAAAATTTCTTTCACGTTGCAGTGCATGCTCTAAAGTTCTTTCGCATGCTTCTAAATTGCAATATAAGAAACTTTTGTCTACAATATTGTAATTTGTGAGGCCTTCAAAGTTATGTCAGGACTTATCAACAACAGCATGCCACCAGTTTGCCTATAATCTTGGCTTACAGGATGGAGTTCAGTATAGGCTGGGAAAGGACAATTTGGTGGACCCTTATGCGCTTTGGTGTGGCAACTAACATCTCATGGTGCCTGCTGCTGGTTCAGTATTGTCGTGTAGCGCTCTTACAATTTTGCCAACTTTATAATAATATGTCCAAGCAAATATGCAATATTTTTTTTTTGTTGGGAAACAAATAAAAGCTTTTATTCTTTATTGAAAAGAAAATTATATTTTTAATAGAAAAATCTTAAAAGCATTTGTAATCTTTATTCAAACATGTCATTAATAAATAAATTCTTTAATGCTTTATGATTTCATGGGCATCTATCAACCAATGGCCATGCTGTTTGTCTTAGGTGTGGCAACGAACCAGAGTACATTTCACCATCTCTGGGATTGTTCAGTTGGTACAGAAGAGGACTACTCTTTCGAGCTCTTCGGCAAAAAGTGACTGCAGGCAGGGATGACGAAGTATAATATAAGGTTTTGCTTCAAACGATGGAGTGGCTATGTTAAACATAATCCTGCATCTGTTCTGGCACTGTAGGGGAAAAATGTACTCAAGGAATATGTGTATATAAATTTGAATGTGGAAGCTGCCAAAATATTCATGAGTCCATCCTATCATATTTTCCCTGCCTCCATAATGAGGGTGAACATACACGAGGCTGCAACAAGTTTCCTTTAGTTACTACAACATGTATTCCTAGGCAAATAGAATCTAAACCATATACATTTTTAATTATTTCTGGAAATATTACAAAGATAGCCACCAAGTTAGTTTAGTTATTAACTAAACATGCTTTCTTAAAATGGCTAGGAATGTCGTTTTCTATCTGTATATTTCTAGGAATGGAGTACCAAAGTTGAAACAAAGTAATCTTTCAAAGACTGTGGCACCACTCTAAAATGGCCTAAGGAATTTGGAAGTGTCTTTCATGGATGTATCTCCCCACACGATAGTTTAGATCACAAGACAGCAAACACCACACAACTTTAGCTCTAGGCACTGAACCTAGAAGAAGGCTAATGCTTCTGAAGAACGAGTAAAGACACCACATTGGAGAAACATGATCTAGTTCCTCTAATCATGTCTAACTTTTAGTGTAGGATAGCATCATGGAAGAGAATGGAAAACCAGAGAATTGAAAATAATTTAGTTTTATGCTATTATTATTTAGATTGTCCAATAAATAAAAATAATCCTTTAAATTTACCATCTGCAAGTGCTTGCAACATCTGAATAGCTTGTGGCTGAAACTGAATACATAAATAAAATCCATAAGAAAGTTAATGCAGAGACATCATCATCACCTGGTTATTCGTAACCTACGGGGGACCAATTGAACAGCAGAAATTTAGATAAGTGGTCACGTCAGTCCACTGTTAGCCAAGTCAATTTGGTAAAGACAAATACAAAATGCGGATCAAAATTTATTGCTGTGGTGGTATTGCACTATTTCCAAGATAACAATATTTATTGCTTGTGATAGAAATGAAAAAAGATAATAATTCAAAATAAATAAATACTGATTGCCATTAAAAATTAGAGTAGCTTGTTCAGAATAATCATGAAAAAGAACCATCCATCTAAGAAACATTCAATGAACAAAGCAACAAACTTTTATGATAGTTCACTAATAGTCCGTTCAATGATTTTACAATCTGAATCAATCAATCACTTCATAGATTGAAGGACCCCTGTAGTTAGTATACATAGTGATAGTAATATATTTTATAAAACTAGCTTACCAATTCTTCTTCCTTGCTGGCTGAATAATAACCAGGTTTCCAACTGACTCTGACAAAATAGAAGACAAGGAAAACCTGCTGAATCTTGCGGCTGCTCAAATCACGGCTAATGCTAATACTATATTTGTTATATACAATAGGCTAATTGCTACTGGTGCCACCACCTTTGTACGCCTTCAGAGCTCCATCTTCAACTGATTTGAATGAAGAGATACTGTACCGCAAATTTTTTTAGTTGTTAAATTCAGATTCAAAATTAACTTTGTAGGATAAACTAGAAATTCACATTCAAAATTTCCCAGTGACCTAAAAATTTAATCACAGCTTTCTTGTTATTTATGCAAACTAATTCCTTTTGAGCAATTATAACATTTTTACGAGAAGTTAACATGGCTTGAGTTATTTATAGGTATCCTCTTAGATTTTATGCTTTACAGCATCAAATATCTTCCCTAGCAAATACAGACAGCTCCCATTTATCTATTTATCTATATACACTATACAAAATCTCTTCTATAAAACAATATGTTGTCATGAGTCTTACTCCATGTATGTTTGTTCTATTACTTCAGAATTTTCATTTTGTGAAATATTTATTATGTTATAATTCACTAAAATGACAAATTAATCAATAACCAATATGTATTTATTCAATACAAATTCAAATTATATATCAGTAACCCATTACAAATTGTACGGTAATGCCACATTCATTATAATTTTAAGCCTTTCGTGCGTTCTGTTAGAAACTGGTTATCCTTTAAATTACTCATCTAATGGAAAAATAACAATTGTTTTTTATTTTACCTGCCACTAGAGTGCTCAATCAAGGCCTCGACCATGAAATAGAGCTCTTAAATGTTCCTTGTGTGGTTTCCCAACTCATTTGCGCCTATTAAAATTCAAGATCCAAATGCAAGTTGTAAAAAGAATAATTGAGAGGATTCTCTCTCTACACAGACAGAGACAACACACTCCACACAAGGGCATCATCGAGGCTCTTTTGGGATGGCTTTTGGTTGTAAGTTTAAAAAATTTTAAAACCTTCCAACCAGTTTTCAGTTTTTGAAAACTTTTCTAAAGTAGGACGAGCTTTGGTTTTAAACTTTCAAATAGGACGGCGATGGTCACCACCACAACAATATTAGAGGTTTCATCAATGATAATAGTGACATTAATAATGATGAAGTGAGTGTCAATAATAATTATGACGACGATAATAATAATAAAATTGACAACAACTGTGTAGTGCTTGGGGAGCAAGTATAGTAGCATATAAAGCAACGACAATACTAACATAAGTGGTGACGACAACCATCATGTAAGCAGAGATAGAAGTGATGTCATCGATGGTAGAATAGTAATAACGATAATAATATCATGCGGTAAGATAATGATAACGGATAAAATTGGCGGTGATACCAATAATAATGGTAATAACAAGGTCTCAAAGGTGGTGACACAGGTGATTATAGTAGTAGGAACACAATGGAAGTCACAATAAGAATGAGAAAAACATAATAACATAAAAGTGACGATGTCTATGATAGTAGTACTTGTGGAGGTAGTAGTGAGAAAATTCGTTGTCCGCCTGAGTAGAAAAATTTGTTTTTTAGAAACTAAAAAAAAATTTGTAAATCCTCTTTTTGTAAAATTAGATGTGACATTGTTTCAAAAGAGAAAAATCATTTCAAATTTATTTTGTGAATACCTTCTGATTTGAAAGTTGTATTTGGAAATCGAAAACTAAACTCGTGCTCATCCCAAACGAGTCCTAACTATCAATAAAGAAATATGTGAATGCCTATTCTTAGAATTTTCTTGGGGTCTAATTAAATTCTTTAAAAAATATATCCACTCGTTTTTATATTTTTTGCTAATTTAAAATATATGTAAAACCACTATTTTTATCAAATGATAATTTTATATGTATATAATTAAAAAAAAATTATATTTTTTAGTTATACCAATATTTTGTACATATCTCTTCAGCATTTTTTAATTTAATGTACTAATTATAATTAAAGGATTAACATCCAGGCAACACGCGGGTACATTTATAGTTGTTGTTTATTTATGAAGTCCAAATGCTGATTAAAGTAGGAATCATGATGAGATTAAATAAATAATGAAACACACACACACACACATTTATGTGGAATGGGTCTTTTGGGAGGAAATGGGTGCAATAGAAGCTTAAGTCTGATTTACCTGAATTTGCCGATGAGTCATAACTCAAGAGTGAGTTTTCTGGAGTCATGAAATTAGTGTTGTCTTCTTCTCTACCCCAAATGGATTGGTGGAAAGCATCGAATTGCCACGGTTGCTGATATTGTTGTCTGTTTCCATTCTGCGGGGTTTCTGGCCACACAACTGGTGCAACTGTGGGAGGGAAGTTACAGCCCACTGGAGACACTCCCTACAAGTTACCGAGAATATTTATCAGCAGAAGGAAATTAAAATAAAATCTGAACATCAATGAAAAATGCTGAAATGGCTCTATTGCTTCATCCACAATAACACACCCTAGAGCCTATACCAAATCCAACTGAACTCCTCAAAACACTTATTTTCAAATCCATAAAACCCTAGACCTTGTGGATGGAGATGCAAGGACTTCAATTACAATGAGCCAGAGAATTTGTAAATACTAATTATGATAAGATATGCGATAAAGTGCTAGCATCTACGCGTTCACATTGTTAACTCTTGTTAAGTGTTTACAGTTTTATTGTTGGTCTGCAAGAACATCCTACAGAATAAATGAATGACAGTAATTACGAGGTATCTCTTTCACTGTCCCCATTTTCAAGTTCACAATTCCAGCGTTTTGGAAAGTATATAAACAAGCAAAAAACAATTAGATATGCCAGCAGTAAAATTTTGATCAATCACTAATCAATGTGGACATTGAAGTGTTTGAGAGAATAGTTTAAAATTACATCAGACTTCTTAATACTGCACAAGTGTCAAATTTCCAATAAAACTATAACTGAAATTACTCCACAAGGTGATGACCAATGTTATACCTCAAATGTCTTAGAATCAAGCCAGACAAAGTTCATTTACATAGGGAGTGGATCCTCTCATGTTAAATAGGTGGGATCAATCTCACGATTATAAGGAGAAAGATATACAAAATTTAATCAATGATATATCATATAAATGGGATCCATAACCCATGCAATTGAGATGACTCCCCAGCAAACACAAAAGAGAAAAAATTATACTTACTTCGGTAGCCAATAAGCTGTCAAGGTTGAAATCAATTACTGGGTTTACTGCTGCCAGTTTCATTGATAATATCTGGAATGAGAACGTAAATCAATAAGAACAAGATCATCTTGATGAAAATTACTCATTACAGCATTATATTCCCATAGAAATATTCTGTTAAATCTTCCCAATGTTTAGATATTTATTATTGCAGTTCACTTGCAAAACAAACTTACTTTGATAAAATATCACTACAAAGAAAAGAGTTTCATAATTTTATAACTTCTGCACATATGTACAGAAACCAAGCAATGCACAATTCTAAGAGCATTTATTTTCAAGTCTCTGGTCCACATTAGAATGACAGGTGCAACCATTATAAGAAGAAATCCAATTCCAAGTTCTTAGAAGAAGGTCAACAGTTTATAATGACATATAGTACAAAACAATACAGCCATGATGGCTTTAATGCTTATAGGTAAGCAATATTTTATTTGTTCTGATGACTGCCATATCCCAGAAACTCACGGTTTGGGCTACATGTCCATTTTGAAGGATCAGAGAAAGAAAGTGAAGAAAGGAACACTAGCCACATTTTTAAAAAGTTTGTACGCACTGTCCACAGTAATATTCAGAATCACATTACTTCTAATAACTTTATCTTTCTCATGCTTGTTAAAACAATTGCCTGCAATGTCAATGATATGAGAGTCTGACCTCCACTTCATGCTGTAGAGATTGCACATGGTTGATGATTTTATCCAGAACCAATGCTGTTCCTGATATCTGTATATAAACATTGTCATGTCAGCTTCAGCTATATTGGACTCACAGATTAACTGTTTTGAGAAAAATCAAACACAATCTAAATGCATTACAAATCAGAAGAGTGGCCGCCTGTTAAGGCTTCTAAATTAAACATTATTAGGTCCACAGTACCATCGACAAATTTGTGATCAAACATGTATAGTAAAATCAGTAATTAAGTCAAAAGGAGACAGATGGATTTGGGGTGGCAGATTCAACTCGTTTTTTTCCCTAGTTAAGAAACATCCACAGCTAAAATTATTCAAAATATCACACTATTATAATAAATAAAAAAGGTCATGCTAATATCGTCTTTCGTGGCTTGAGAAAATATTTTAGGTAAATAATTTTTTCTCCCATTATTTTTTCTTTTTTTCAATTTCGTCTCAGAATTACTTGCGTGTTTATATGCTACAGTGATACCGAGAGCATCATATCAATAAGGATAAACATATCAATACCACGTTTCACTCTCTCATAGATAAACAGTGCTGATAGAAGAAATTATATTGATTCTTTAAAAGAAAAAAAAAAAGTTAAACCAAATTGATACTGAGAGTAACAGTGAAACAAAGTTTAAAAAGAAAAGGTCAGAGAGGAAAAGTAATTTAGCCAGTATTTTACAATTTTTATTTCTTATCTTTATCTATGCCCATAAACAAAGGGAATTTTCTTTTCTAACCACTTTTGGTATCATTGCAAAGAGACAAAATATAATCTATACCTATGTTATATATATATATATATATATATATATATATATATATATATATATATATTATTTATTTATTTTTTCTATTTATCATAAGTTGCCTTCAATCCTTTCATTTGGATATAAAATATAAAAATATCATTTCTTTCTTTTTTTTAAATAAACATTCTCTGTTTTTCTCCTCTTGAAACTCTATCTCGCGTTATTTATCTCTAACATTTTCTAATTTCAGGAACAAATATTTACATTTTAAAATTAATATATATTAAATTTTAATAAATAAAATAAAAATATAGACACACATCAACATATACATCTGTGTTTATGCTAATACATAATTACAAAAATAGTATTTTGTCTTTTATCTTATATTTTCAAAGGCTTGTTCGAAACAAGTTTTTTTTTTCTGTTTATTGTACAAATTTTTTTACAGGAGGAAAAAAAGTACTTAAAGGTTATACTTTTGTAATTATATTTTCATAAAAATAAAAATATTTTTTTCCAAATCAATCAGGCAGACAGGTGCAATTGAAAACTTTTGGAGATAAATCTTGAGGTGTTTATCTAGATTAAGGTTAGGCGGCCATAATTTTGAATGTTCGTAGCCAGTTAGGTTTATCCGTTTGGTAGATAAACTGCATAAGGAATGCTTTCTTTTTTCACCCTATTTTCGCCATCCCATAAATGATTGATGGATACCAAACTCCTAGACAATATGGAACCGTCACCGTCACAAGAAGGATTAATATTTCAATGGCTTAGGGGACCCATGCACACTAGTTTCAATACACCCACCTATGTGTCTCACAATCGATAAAGGCAGAGTCCAGCTAAAATAAGCCCCCCATTTTCGCCCCACACGCCCACCCTTCTGTCTCTTCACTAAGCCTTCTGGCTGGAGAAAGGGACGAGGGAGGATTACCTTAATTGTCCTGAACAAACCATGACGCATATTTTATTTGTCCTCTTCCAGAAAACAACGACTAATTTATGGCTAAATAAAATAAAGAATCACACTACATTACTTTTATCTAACATTCTTGTCTTGATGTCGCTTTTTGTACAGGTCATGAACAGCTTCTTTCACATTGACGTCCAAAATCCGGAGTCAAAAACATGATAGTGGAACAAAACCGGTTAAGTATGGAGGAAGGGCTTGCTATTACCTACCTCAAACTCCTAGCAACACACACCTCCCGCATATACAAGGCAAATAATATGTTCGGATTTCAGTTGATAACCTAAAGGCTTGCCAAAATCATGATTTGGTAGAGTTTCTTTAATGAGAAACCAAACACCAATTTCTCAATATGCAGTTAAGAGGTTAACAACACAATCTAATTCAATCTTTCTATTCTGGCGTATCATTTACTATTAATTAAAATTTTATTAAAAGAAACTACATAAATCACGAGTAACTCGTTGACATAAAAAAGTCTCACAAAATTTTGTAATCTTTAATAAATTTCAACAAACTTTAGAAAAGAGAAAAGAAAATGGGTAAAAAAAAAAAAATTCTTATTAACATTTTTTTCATAGCCTACCAAAACAAAACATTTTCCATAAACATACATAAAAAAAGAAAAACTTCTTATGTAAGTTACACAAAATAATTAATAGAAGCTCTTTTTCATTTAGCAAAATTGATTTGAAATTTTGCATAAATTAATTTGTAGTTATAAAAAACTTTCTGTAAAAACAAAAGTTATAAAATAGACCTTCATTTTACCAGTGTATATTCTTTTCTTATAAATACTTATTAAAAAAATTATCCAAACAATTCTTAAATAGAAAAACAAGATTGGAATAACAAAGGCCTCTGTTCTTTTTGTATTAGAATGACGAAATTAACCTCGAAACAGTATTGTTAAGTACGTTACAAGTGTGTAACCAATTCAAAAAGCAACACCAGATAGAGAAGGAGTGCAAGGTTCCGAAAATGCCTTGTTGACACACCCAGTGGGAGTGAGCACTTTTCTTGATACAAAAGAATGCACTTTTTTTAGGTGAAAAGGTGACAATGACACAAGCCAGTTTACAAAACCCCATAATCCCCGGAATGATTGCACTTTTAGGAGACAAATCATACAGATAATCATAGGATAATCATGAAAATTGAACATATCACGGCTAATGAACTCTATAATCAAGTGTTAAATTAAACCCTTAAAAAGAATAAAAGGGACCAACCTTGTTGCAACCCGGGACCAGCTCTTGCAAAAGCTTCATCCGAGCATTTATCTTCTCTCTCCTAGCCTACAACACAAACAAAAAAATGTAAAAGGTAATAATATTTTAAAAATATATATTCAACTTAACTTTTTTGACATAATAATATTATTCAACTCAACTCTTTCTCTTATAAATAACTGTGATTAAAATAATTAATCAATGGTTAATTAAATAGGTTACCCTTTCTGCTAAGCTGTGGCTATCAGTGGCTTGACCTCGACGAACTCGAACGTGAACGTACGGAAGCTTCTCGCCGTCGCCGGAACTCTCGTCAGCGACGACACTCTTGCTCTTCTTCGACGACGCTTTAACCTGCGTTTCACAGAATCATAGAATTTCACAAAAATTACCGAAAACCGAAACCCTAACTCCTGTCGCGATTAAAAATTGCGAGGTGTACCTTCTTCTCTCGCTCCTTCCTCTTCAAGCCCTTCGCGTCCTTGTTCTCCAGAGGGGGATCGGAGGCGGAGCCGCCGCCCTGAGTCGAACTCGGGTTGGAATCGGTCTCCGGCAGCTCGCGCTTCACCTCCGGGGAGTTCGAGTTCGTGTTCGAGTTGGAATTCTCTCCGGCGAAGACGGAAAACCTAGCGGCGCGTTCTATCAGCGCAGCGTTGGACGGGAAGGTCAGGTTGGCGGCGGAAGCGGAGGCAACTGAGGTCAACGGATAGGGTTTCGGATTATGGCGCGGCGGTTTCCCGGCGCGCTCTGGCGAGTGGAGGAGCTCGACGGCCTGCGTCGGCGGGAGCTCGAGCAGCGCGGTGAAGGAACTTGCGGTTTCCGGCGCCGGAGCCATGATTCCTTGGATTTCCTCGTTGAACTGAATGGCTTCGAGCGTGGTTTGCTCCATGATCCAATCGAACTGCACGAACCGAACCGGGTAGAATGCGGCGAACCGGACAGGAACTGCAGGGAAAGGGAATCACGAACGGTTCTTGGTTTTCAATCTGTGAAGAGTTTTGAGTGTTGCCACTGTGATGGAGAACTGAAAGAAAGAAAAAAAATAGAGAAAGAGAAAATGGAAAGAAAATGAATGGAATGTGTTTGGGAGTGATATATAAGGGGAAGTAGTTTTTAATGGCGGTCAATGCTTTTCTTTTTTTTTTTTTTTAATTTTCTCTCTCTCAGTTCTTGTGTGTGTTTCTGTGATTGTGTCTGTAAGATTGTTACTCCGCCATTTCAAGTACTAGTACTACGAAAGCAACGTCGCTATACGGGTATTTTTGTACGGTTGTAACGGAACGGAAGTGTTGAATACGGGGTTCTCAGAATCGCACTTCAATCTCTTCTCTCGTCTATTACATTACATTGCATAGGGTCGACAAGTGTCTTACACAACTTTCCAAACCGATTAACTTTAACAAAATTCAGTATCCTTTTTTAAAATAAAAAATAAAAGCGTGAATATATATATATATATATATATATATATAAATATAATAGAAATAAACATGTTGATATAAAAGAAATAAGAAAAATACCTTAATGAAATATGTTTAATTACTCAATCTCATGGTTCGAGCAAACTTTAGTTTTAGTCGCTATATTTAAAACTTATTTATTTTCATCAATTTTAATTTTTATAGTAGTTATTCAATTTATTAAAATTCGTATCTTCTACATTCATAAAAATGAGATTAAAAAGAACATGTAAGACTATATTTTTTATCTTTCTAAAATATAAAACATGTTAAATTAATTCTTATTAATTGTGTTATCTATATACGTCCAGGTTAACAAATATTACTATGTGTCATCATGTAACAATTTATATAAGATATCACAAATTTTTTAATAATGTAATTCGGATTGAATAACATTTTATCCTAAAATGTTTTGAATTAAAAAAAAAATGCAAGTTAATTTTGTTTTTCAATCTAATAAAAATTGTTCAAACAGAAACCAAAAATTGATCATTTGAGTTTTTCAGAACCAACTCATCTCAAAATCCAGTAAATTGCATTGGTTAGAATCTCGAATCATTTTAATAAAAAATGAAGAGTTAGTAAATTGGAATGGTTAGGATCTCAAATCATTTTAATAAAAAATGAAGAGTGTACCTTAAAAAGTTAGAGGAATATTGTATTGAGAGAGAAGAGGCAAAAGATTAAAAGAAGAAAAGTTGGATGAATATGATAATGGGAGAGTTGAGGAACAATGAGTAATAAAAATTAGAAATTGAATGAAAACGAGAAGAGGATTAATTAGTAATGAAATTTAAATATGTGTTGTTCAAATTCATCACCCAAATATTGGGTTGAGTATTTGTATTTTTTTTATTTAACTCAATATAATATTTATTATTTATTTATTAATAATCTAATATTTAAAAAATACATATTTAATTAGTACAATAACTGCATCAATAAAATGTTAGTTGTTTTATTATTATTATTATTGTTAATATTATTTGATAATTTTGATCAAATTTATTAGGTTGGGTTAAGTCTTAAGTTAAATATATAAAACATGTTATCTAACGTAAGTTTTTATTATTACTATTATTATCGGGTTTAATTGATGGATTTTATACATTCAATCTAAATCTAAAACTCATATAGTAGGAGATTATATTAAGTCGGATTTGACCCAATTATGAAAAACAAAAACTCAATATAATTTAATAGGGTTGAATATAATCGGATTTGGTCGTCAGGTTATGAAACCCAATGAAAATCTCTTAACTATTATATGAAGGAGGCAGATTTAGAAAGAGGTAAGAGAAGCTAAATTTTTAACCGATTAGTACCTCAAGCTAGATCATTTGTGAGTTGGTCTACATGATTGATTTGTAGGAATTACGAATATTGGGTTGAGTTGGATAAATTGAATTAAAATATGTTTGTTTAGATTTTTTGAGTTAAATAAGTTGTAGCGGGGAATTAAACATGTGCAAATTGTATGTAGATTTTTATGAGGTAAAGTTTTACACTAAAAAAAACTTAATTTTAAAGTTTTTTTTAAGTAAAAATTGATAATTTGAATAATGTGATGCTTAAAATAGATAATTTTGTTTCATTTTCATTTTTAAGTGAGACATTTAGGGAATTATCAAGTTATATTTTCACCAAAATAATAAAAGATTTCATTTAATCAACAAGTATCTTTGTTTAAACAAAAATACTTTAAAGAAAAATGAAAAGTATAAAAGTGATATCACTTAAGCATAAAATTTGTTCAATTAAACATGATTATCAAATTCATGAGTCAACTCACAAATTTAAACGAATTAGCGAATCTAATGGTTAGTCATAAGTAGGGATGGTAAAACGGGTTAGATCAGACGTGCTAGCCTGCCACTCACCATAATATGGCGGGCAGGTTGGTGTTTTCAGCCCATCGACCCGCTTTGGCCCCGCCTACCAAGCCCGTCAATCTGAAGGGCCAACCCATGAGACATGGCGGTCAGCTCGTGGCCCGCCTAATTAATAAAAAAATAATTTTTTATTATAATAAAATTAATTATAAAGATAATATATAAAATTAAAAATTTTAAAAAAATAATTAAAAGAGTTTCACTCTCACATAAAATATTTTACATACTAAAACACAACATTCTCTCATGTTTTCCTTGTTCATCCTAAGCACTGATTATTTTTATCTTTATGACTTGAATTAAAGGTGTAAGAATTACTCAACCAAGAATAATGTGAAGTTTTATCAAATAAAAAAATATAAGTATTTGAATTTTTCAATATAAAAAATATAAATTTTATAAGTTTTAATGTTATATATATATATATATATATATATTTGTTATTATTTATTATTATGTAAATTTTATTATTGTTCTAAATTATAATTTCTTAAAACAATGAATTGATTTATATTATTAAATTGAAATAGTGTATATATATATATATATATTGAATTATTGACAAACAAATAATAATCTTATCATTAAATTTATTAAAAAAATTATTTTTAAAAAATAAATTATTTTTTTCTAAATTATGACGGTCGACCTGCCAACCCGTCCTCGCGAGCAGGCCAAGGTCTACAGATCCGTCATGACTATAACAGGTCAGCCCGCCCCGCCCCGCTTTTGGCGAGCCAAAGGCGGGACGGGCCAAAACGGGGCGGGCTAGCCCGTTTTGCCATCCCTAGTCATAAGTTAACTCTGAGTATACTTATTTTAGAATATATTCTTATTTAAACTCGGTAGACTCTAAGTAAACTTGTGAGTGTGAGAACAATCACCGATTTTGAAGGAAATGAGACACTTACATCTCTTTTCACAACTCACACTCTTCATCATTTCTCACAACTCATCGTTACACTACATTGTTCATTGGTCGTTGTCATCGTTGCACTTCACCGGTTATGGTCATCGTTGCACTTCACCGGTTATGGTTACGCTGCACTGCTCGCGATACTCGTCGGTCATTGTTCGCTGGTCATGGTCACACTGTTCATTAGTCGTTATCGCATTAGTCATTGGTTGTGTGCTACTCGTCGTTGAAGTCGTTGTTGGTCACGCTGCTCTCGTCATCGATTACTACTGTTTTCGTTAGTCGATGGTGGCTCGCTAGTTGACTTCTACACAGACATAGGTTGGATTGAAATTTTGGATTTTAGGGTTATTCTTCATAAGGATTACAAATTCTTTTTTTATTTTCTTTATTTTTGTTATTTTGTCGCATGGACACAGGTTGAATTTATTTTTTTATTTTTTTATGTTGGTTATTTTAAATATAAAGATTGAAATTTGAAAATATCTTAAATTGGTTAAAATTCTTCTAAAGGTAATGTAACTACGTCTTCACTTCCATCTAAAAGTAAAAATGTACTAGAAAATAGAACAGATATTAAGTGAAAATATATATAATAGATGTTTTGAACAATGGGAAAAAAATGAAACGTAATTATTGCTCAAAGATATTTAATGAAAAAAAATTAGATTTAAGCATTATCTTGCTGAAACAAGATATGATTCTAAGCCTTCTGCTTCGATACCAGTGGAAATAAAAAATTTACTAATAAAAGTTATCATAGAAACTACAGATGTCTTAATAAAAAAAAAGAAGGTTGAATAATATTGAAAAAATTGATAATGAACCAAGTGAACAAAGTCAAAGTAATATGGTATTTAAAAATAAAGGAAATAGTGATAAATTTAGTGATGGAGTTCAACCTACTCTAAATATATTATACAAGAAAGGTGATTAAAAAAAAAAAAAAAGATGCTCAAGTTGTTGAATTTTTTCACACATGTCATCCATTCAATGTTATTAGAAATCCAACTTTCTTTTGCAAAAATATGAGATGATCGAAAGATATGGTATTGGCTATAAATCTTCATCTTATCATAATCTTAGAGAAAACCTTTTAAAACAAACAGTGGAAAAAACTAATGAAATTCTTCAAGAGTATAAGGATGAGTGGAAGAGAATATGTTGTACAATTATGTCTCATGGGTGGACAAATAAAAAAAGACATTCAATTTGTAACTTTATAGTAAACAGTAAGGGATTGTGTTTCTTTATTCATTGGATATCTCAAACATCTCAAAGACTACTGATAAGGTATGTTAAATGATGCGGTAAAATTTATTGGATAAGATAACGTAGTTTAAGTGGTTACCGATAATGCTAAAAATTTCAAGGCAACTAAAGAATTGTTAATGCATAAACAAGAGCATCTATATTGGACACCATGTGTTTCCCATTGTATTGATTTGATTTTTGAAGATTTTGATAAATATTTGACGGTCCACCAAGTAACTATCAAGAACGAAAAAAGGGTCACCACCTACATTTATGGTAAAAAAATGCTAATTAGTATGTTAAAGAAGTTCACAAAGGAAAGAGACTTGATAAGGCCTAATATAACTAGATTTGTCACAATTTATTTGACTCTAGTTTGTCTCCATGAATTAAAAACATAATTAATAAGCATATTTAGTTCTCTAAGAGTGAAGAACAAACAAATTTGGAACCTCACAAGAGGGGAACAAAGTTGAGAGCATGGTATTAAATAGTCGCTTTAGGAAGAATGTAACTACATGCCTGAAAGTTGTTGTCCCTTTTATGGTGATCCTCCGTTTCATGGATTCAGATACATAACCCATAATGTGTTTCATATATGAGGAGATGAATTTTACAAAGAAGAAGATTAAGAACAACTTAATAATATTAAGAAAATGTAAAAATTTCAAATCTTATCTTATTAAGAATTTATTTACTTAATTTATAATCAACTTATAATATAGCACAATTGGTATTTTTATAGTTATATATATACCCTACTTATACTCCTTTTGTGTGTGACAAATTTTTAATAAAAATAAATGAATTATATCATAGGTGTATGAATAGTAAAACTATGAGTCTAATTTTAGAAATGTTGACCGTGAGGTGAAAGGGATTTGTATCATACATGAAAAGATTAATTAATGATGTTGTAGAAAGGAAAAAAATCAATTTACAATTTATGGTAAAAGAACTCTTTTTTTATAAAAGATGCAAATGATTGTAAGAAAGTTATGCTTTCTAAAGAATATGGGAGATGTTTGGGGATGGAATCCCATAGTTAAACAGGTTTGTTATTCAAATTTTTTGCTTGACTTGTAGCTTTTCTTGATATGAAGTAATTGAAGGTCATTTGAATGGTAATTCAAGTTTATGTAATTATTTGTGTTTTTGAATTATCTTGGTTTGGTTTATATATTTATTAAAATTAATTCTTCAATTATGGGTTCATACAAAAAGAAGAAACCGTTTACACAAAGAAAAATTGATGATTTGGTTTATGTCAAGTATAACTTGAAGTTGGAAAATAAACAAATTAAGAAAAATGTTGTTCTTCCATTTGATGATATTGAGATCAGATGATGAATGAATAACTCGAAGAGGAAGATCATATCGAGATTAAGCAAACTCAAGTGGAAGGTGATGGTAGAAATTGTGACTTAATTGTATTAAGTTCATATGATCCAACTCTTGATGTACTTGAGTTTGATAATATAGATTTTTATCCAAATGTTAATGTACACTTTTCATTTGAAGAAGAACTTGATGGTAATAAAGTTCAAGGAGGAGATGATTTCATTTGAAGATTACATGAAGATATATAAATTTAATAATATTTTTATTTTTTAATTATTTTATTCTTATCTTATCACTGTTCGGTTTATTATTGTATGAACTCATTAATTTTAGCATTGTAGAATTGATATTATCATGCTTATATTTTTCCTTAAATTGGTATATTACATATACTCTTACAAGTTTACAAACCTCTCGGAGTCTATATAAACTTTCGAGTATGACAATCTTGTGTTCAAGTAATATTCTTTTACATAATTATGTATTTAAATATTTAAAAATTATATTTTATATTATTTACTTGCATTTGAGTGATAATACGTTTCTATTAATTAATTTGATGTATGTTAATAATGTGATGAGATGTATACTGTAAGGAAGAAATATCATATATTATTATGTTATGATAGAATTAAAGATTTGTTAAAAAATATGATGACTCTATTTATATTGGATTTAAAAAAATATATTAGATAACGAGAGTATATGAAAATTACTTTTAGAAATTTATTCTACCCTTATATATGATAAACATTAAATATGTGAATTTAAGTTCACGAATTATGAAAAAAAAGTCCAAAATTTCATAATTTTAAGATAATTTTTAGTTGTTTAGCATAATTGAGAATAAATTTAAATAAACCTCTAAAGTTGAGTGATTTGATATATATATATATATATATATATATATATATATATATATATATATATATATATATTTATATATATTTGTTAATATTTATAAATATGTTATGATCTATTTTGAAATAGTTATATTAACTTACACTTAATTAATTTTTTTCCATAATTATAAATACTTTTTGGTATTTTAAAATGATTATATTAGTGCTTGATTTATTTGGACTATAAATGATTGTGTCTTTAGACAATATTATAGGGATTAAATATAAATAAAAATAGACTAATAAATGAATGGTAAAAAGTGTTTAGTTTTTATAATTTTATTTTATTTAGGTTATATATAACCTATAAGAAAAGGGATACATTTTAAAGGATAATGTATAGGTATATTAATGAAGATTATTTTAATCATTTTGTTAATTATGTGACTATGTTTTTGAGTTAAAAAATTAATAATTTTAAATTTTGAAGAAATTGAGAAATATTTTAAAATGATTAAAAGTAATTATTTTAAAATTTACAAAAATATAAAAATATAGAAAAAAATATATGACAAAATCAAAACTATTAATTATATACAACTAAAAAACATATTAAACCTATTAAATTATGGTTCATAATATTATAATCAATAATATTATTAATATAAAAGTTAATATGTTTTTAAATTTTTAATATATTTTAAGATTATTTTGAATTAAAAAAATTGTTTTCTTTTTAATAAAATATTTATAATTATTTTTTTAATTTATGATTTTCTATTTTTACATCATAATATAATAATTTGATTAAAATATAAGAAAATGATGAAAGTATAAATAAAAATAATAATATTATCTTAAACTTTAACAATAGCAAATTTAGTTACAACTAGTTTTATTAATCGTGCAGCCCATGATTATACTGTCTATTTAAAGTTTAATTATATAGTTAAATATATATATATATATATATAAATTATATTATTATTGAAAATTGTAAGGATAATTTATATATAATTATATTCTTTCAGCTGAGTGAAATTATAATTAAAATTAACGATACAATATAAAATATAAAAAATAACATATTAATAGTAAATAAATATTTTTACCTCGTACGAAAAAGTAATATATTATAAGGATTTTATTTTAAAGGTTTTTAAATATTTTTTTTATAGATTATATTCTTTGTTTATATTTTTTTCTTTTTAATATATAATTAAAAAATTTAATTTTTTATTATTATTTTACATACAGTCACGATCATTTGTAAAAATAAGATGTGGATTATTTTTAACTTTTATGTATTATCATTGTAAAATACAGTGATAACAAAATTTATATTATTCAAAACTTCAAGGTAAATCCTCAATTAAAATCAATAAATAATAATTTGTTTTACAATTAAAATTATCTTCTTTAGTTTATATTTTTATTTTATTACAAAACTTATTAGTGTTAGATTAATATTTCTTAATAACATTATAAACACCCAACTTTCAATATAAGACACTGATTTAAAATTCCTGAATATTTAAATTTAAAATCATTTATAAATTATGATGTAAATCATTCTAATATCTTAATTTCCAAGGCGTATATGAACTTAAATAATTCTTCTTAAAAAAAATCATTTTTTTATATATTTAATGGGTGGACAAAGTATACCTCAATCATAAAAAATAATAATAAGAAACTTTATATTATAAATAAAAATAGAATAAAAAAAGTTAACCAATAAAATTAAAGGTGTATCCTTGTTCTCAGTTAAAAGAATTATTCTATTAACTTAATATGAATTTCACTATTTTTTTTAATTAAAATCCATATTTTCATCAATATATTTAATATCTATTCGATATTGAACAACTTTTATATAATTTATATTATTTTTTTTAGTACATATCGTCTTCATTAATTAGTTACATGTTTGATACATGTTTATTACCACACATTATTTATAACTTTAGTTACAATTTATTATTATTTTTAGTTTGTTTTAATTCATAGTTATGTTATATTTTTATTAGTATTAAATTTAATTTACATTTATTAATTAAAATATTAATTATTGATATTTTTAATATATACTATTTATTTTTAATTATTAACATATAATTAATTAATATTTAACAAATAATAATTCATGGATCCATGCAGTATTAAAAAAGTTACAAATATTTTAACGAACATTCTTGAGAACATCTTGAGATAAATTTGTGTACAATAGTTACTTATAAATAAAAATAAGGTTTAATCTTTTTATTTTTCGTTACAAATTGTTTATTATGTGTATTTTAAAAGTTAGTTGATAGTTTTCAAATATTAAAAATTTTTAAGTTTCGTATTTATTAATTTGTAACAATACAAAATTATTACTAGATGTTAAATTTTAGTATAAAAAACTATTAAAAATTTTATTTTGTTATTTTATCGGTTAATCAATTCTGTGAAAAAAATATATCATTGAATATTATATATATATATATATATATATATATATATTTTTTTTAATTTAAATAATATGCCTAAACTCTTTTCTGTATAGTCAAATTGGAATAAATCAAATAGATAAATATACGGAAAAAACTCTCTCTCATATTTAAGTAAGTGAAAAAAAAATATAAGAGGAAAATTATAATAGAATGAAACAAAAGTATATTAAACCTCTTTATATAGGAATGAGTTACTCTGAGAAAGATATCTTATTCCATAAAAACTAAATATCATAATTTTAGGATACTAAAAACTAAAATAATCCATAAATTCATTAGTTCTTATTGCTTTAATTATATGAATTTAGTTTATTTTCTTACATTTTTTAATTATGGTAATATATATGATTTGAAAGATTAGATTGATTTAAAAGTTTATCGAGTTTTATAAAAATAAAGTATGAAATTTTAATTTAAAATTTATTAGTATTAGACGAAGTGATATATATAAATTATATTAAATAATTAAAATAAGATTATAATAAATAAGATCGATTTAATCTTAATATTATATTTTAAAATTTAAATTTAAAAATCAATTAATATTAAAATAATAATAATAAATATATAAATTATATTCAATTATCATGGTATATATGTTACTTTTTCCTAATTCTTTTTCTATTCATATAAAATGTGAATGAAATGCCATTTCAGCAATTAATACATTGAATAATAAGGTACTTTCGTTATGCAGCTGGCAACCAAGAAACATTATTACGACGTGTTAAGGATGTTTGGACCAAATGGAAAACAGATAAAGTTAGGGTATGTTATGCAATATAGCTGTCTCAAGGTAACAGGATTTTGGTGCCATGATATGATATATATATAAGGATTGAAATTCATGTCATATTCAACACATTATTAAGGATTGAAATATCCTACTGAGAATCAATATAATATTTCATAACCATTGGAAATAGCTCTGGTAGAAATTTCTCAGTTTCTGGTATATATAAAGAACGCAAAGAACTACTCATTTATCCAAAAATAAATGCCTCAGCTGTGGCCATAACTTGTTGTGAAATGGTGAAAGGGCTCGCAATAGCACCATTACAAATGGGTGGTGTTCTTGGTCGAAAACGAAGGTAGCAGCAGAGTGAAATACATTTAACAAGTTTACCACTGCATGCCATGTAATAATTAACTCTGCAAACTATACTCTGACGAAGCAAGCAATGCATGAAAGAATGGTGAACTTTGTGTACCTCCAAATACCAAGTATATACATATTTATAATTGGGTTTTGTATACTTACTTTTTGAATATTCTGAAATGTAGGTCTATGACTACTCCTAGCTAGTCAATAGCTACTTATATGTTACAGATGAGCAGTGAGTAAGATGTGGTCCAAAGGCTTGAAAAAGTTAAAATCATGACAATTTTTATTTATTGCTATCGATTGTTGATAGAAGAAGTAGGGTTACATCTTCCCACTCTGTAGTAAGTAACAACTGGTTGTTTTAGTGACCTGATTATGACCCTACAACCAACACTATGTCTACCTATCTTATCTATCAACTCCCCTATTCTTCAACCCTCCCAAAATCAAACTATTTTTCAATACCTATATACATCATTCCACTAAATTTTTATCTACAAAATCAAATCTCTATATAAAACCATGTTTTTAACTTTATTTTAAAGTATATTATTTATATATATGAAACTATATCATTTACAAAATTAAGTTAAATATCTTTGATTATGTTTTTATTAAAAATTATGTACATTTCGTTATAAATATTTATTGAGAGGTTATAGTCTTTCATTCGTGGTAAACAATTGTAAATCCAAGACCATGAACTGAGTAAAAAGTGAAAGTATCCATAAATATCTTCACAAAGTTAAACTTATATTGTTAACAATAAATTATAATTAGGTTAAGAAAAGAAAGAGATGAAAGGTAGGTAAAGTATGTATGAATGAAAGAGGGACAAGAGGAAGACATATCCTGACAACAGCAATTGGGCCTGCTCCATGGTGGGGGTAAGAGCCCATTGAGCTCAGATTTTAATGTTAGTCAGGAAGGGCCTGATCCCGAATGTGGGCCATAGAAGTTTGTGATGTAGGTCTCTGTTCATGCATGACTCATCATCTCTCTCTCTTTTCCATCCTCTGGCTCTTATGGTGTTCACTTGCCCTTACCCATGATGACCAATCCATGTATTGTAACTATTAAGCTCTATTGCATTGGCCTCAACTCAACCCAAGGGTGGGGGACAAGGTTGCAAGAATTGGAGAAAGACATGACTTGGCACCTTCACCTTTGTCCTTCTGCATGCTCTTCTGCTTCAATTTATCCAATGGTGAAGATAAATAAAATAGAATAAATGGCAATTTAAGTTACAAGGGTACCCTCTATTTATGGCCTTTCCAGCTGGGTAAAGCGACCCTAGCTTCCACTATGAAGGTCAAGTAACAAGGGCACTGGTCTATTCACAATTGGAATGTGGGAATCTATCCCAAGATAAAAAAATAAAAAAAAATCTGCAAAATATTCATCCACGGTGAATCCCACTTTTTTGGTCTTTTCTTGGACATGTATGCTGACATTTCATCCAACCATGTACCATAAGATTATCTTCACCAAAACTTATTGGTTAAGGGCCTAACCTAAATTAAGATCATCGAATATTGGCCCAAATATGATAATTGGGCTGAATATCATTACAATCAAACTAATAGTTTTTACTGACTAATAAATAAATTGAATAAATTTGTATGATATATTATTTTTATTATTATAAAAAATACACTCTGCGAATGAGAGTCCATTGAACCTGGTCGTCACATCAATAAATTTTATTATCATTATTTATATATTTTATATTTTGAGTTTTTATCTATTTATTTAGTGTTTATTCCTTTTATTTTTTGATCATTATTTTTGTGTGGAATTAAAAATATATATTTTTACATAAAAAAAGAGTTACCATATGTCATATAACCATTCAATACAACACTGCTTTAGATATTATCATAAAAAACAATTTAATATACATAATATATATATATATATATATATATATATATATATATATATATATATAGTTATAACATATAGATATTATATACATGTATAAAGACCTACTTTAGAATAAATAAAAAAACATAAAGGAAAAAATAATTAAAAAAAATTATTTTAACTTATTTAAAATTAAATTAAATTTTGCTTAAACTTCTGAGAAACAAGTTGATTATTGTATCTATTTATTTTTAGTCTCTCTAATTTTAAAATGTAATAATTTTCTTCTAAGTGTAGCTTAGATAGTGTGTTTTTAAAAGGGAAAGTGGTAAAAATGTTATTTGAAAATTAAAGAGATAAAAAAAAAAAGTAGAACTGAACTTTAAAGAAATGAAAAACACATTTTATTCTGACCCCACTGTTCTTACTGAATTGAAAATACAAGTGAAAATGACCGGTGGCAGCTTGCAAAGGGCCGTGGGCCCATGAGGAACACCAAATTGTGGTCAGATGGAGGGCCCAAAAAGGACCCAGGATGTCACGAAGGAAAACACAGGGTCAACACAAGCAAGGGGATAAAAGGCCCACATGTTGGCATTGAATGGGTCCAATCATCAATAATGAGTTGGAAGAAAGGCAAACAGTAGGTCTCAAGCTGAGTACAGTGTGTCGAGTGTGGTCAGATGTGAGAAAGATAATGTGGGCCCACTCTCTGTGCCATTGTCATTTTCATGGATCACGGCTATTTTTGCTTTGGGCCCAATGTATTATTTTTTTTCCTGTTATGTTTTAAGTAGTTTTAACGTTAGGTTCTTTCGGACGAGGAATTTACATTTTGAGAAATTTGAATTCGTAGTTTATATAAGATAACTTAATTTATTGTATACATAAGTAGATATATGTTTTTAAAAAATAAATTTCAACAATAAACTTAATAAAAACATACATTAACTAGTTAAAACTATGTAATAAATAAAAATGCTAACTACCTTTAATATTAATATAAAATAACATGTAATAATTTAAAAACATAATTATCGACAAGAAGAGATGAAGGAGAGAGAGAAACATAAGAGAAGATAAATAGCAGCAACAAAATTTCAAATTCTTAAAATTTTTAAAAGGATTATATATATATATATATATATATATATATATATATATATATATATATATATATATATTAAGAATTTATTTAAAAAAAAAGGATTTTTGTGCCCTTATAAATTAATTCGGTCCAATTTTGAACTTGATAATGAAAAACCAGACAACGCTTGGATTTCAGTTTTTTTCCTGATAAAAAATTTATTCGAATTTTAATCTAAATAGATGAGTTTAACAGTTTGGATTAAATTCATGAACACTCTCTCAAGTTAAATATAACATGTAATCTGAAAAAGAATTCACTTTTTTTTTTTCTTCTTTTAATTTATACATTACTTGAAAGGTGAATAAAAAGTGTTGTAGAATTCATTTTAATTTATTATGCACTCATCATCCTTTATTATCAATATCAAATTGTGGTTTGGAGAGAGCACACTATAGTTGTCATAGCAGACCAAAGAAGGTAGAGAGCTTAATGGGCCTCTGAAAAGGCCGACCAAAAGCCTAAATATGATCCAACTGCCACTTACTTCCTACACCCCTACTTACCACCTCTATTCATTTTGGAATATAAATTTTCGGAATGAACAGAGCATGTCCTCAGAATTTTCAGTGCATAACACCAATTTGATCCCATTAAACAGTGATTAGAGAGAAAGTACTTTCATGCCAATGGAAACCATATTAATGTTCTTGAAACCTTTTGAGGACCATAATAGATGTTTGGTTATCCTTGGGGGCAAATAACATGTAATGCCATATGACTCTTTGAACTAAAGCTGCATATTTCTTGGGGAATTAATCTACCATTCAGATCACCTCAAGCATGCATGCTTCTAAATAATATGTACCACTGAAACAATATCTTCACATAAAAAGAAAAACTCGTAGGACAAGCTATTTCCAGTGAAAAAGAGTTGTATCAAACAAGGGGGATACATGAGTTTGCAATCTTTCACTCAAATTAATGCCTAACATTTCTCTTTCTGTGAGCACCTGAATTCTAAGTGTAAACCTAATGGTACAGATAAAGTCACAAGTTCCCACTAAAAAGGGAACCCTCCCAACAACCAAAAAAGGGCTGCAACTTACCCAGAGTTCCATATTGCACATGTTGTGGGTTACCAAAGGTTTCCTAGTTCATCTTCGTCATCAATGCCTAAATAGAAGACAGCGAGTAATGTAAGCCTGCAAATAGAAAGTAGGTAGAAAAGTTGACCATCAGGTTCCTCAAGGGAGTTGAACATATTTAGCCATGAAGAATGATGCTTGCAAGAATAATCTTAGAATATTATTTCAGATACCAGAAGCAAAACCAATCCGTTTTATTTTCCGACTTTATCATTCGTATAAGCTTGTGTGTATATATGACAAAAACAATTACAATTTCAAAACTTAATATCAATGAATCAAGGTCACTTTAGAAAAATTACACTCATTTACATCAATCTTGGAGACCAAGAGATAAGAGAGGGACAAATATTGTTGGAGAGAGACTACTCAAGAAACTGTAGCTACAGGTTTCTAAGAGTCTCTAATAAAACCATGGCTGCTGAAAATGTTAGTTTCCTAATTAGATATATACTAATCTACTAAAGATCAGTGTAGATTGTATGTTTTGGGAGGATTACAATTTTTTCCTAGAACACTAGAGATTTGACCGAATGTCCAATTCTTCAAACTTGGAATTGTAGAATATTATTCTTCCTGCGGCAAGCATCCTAACGGAAGGTCTTAATTAGAAAAAGAAATAGATACAGTGTTAAGCAGTTAGACCGTACAAGCCAAAGCAGTGTAGATAAGCATGTTATATTGTAAGGGTGTGACAAACCTGAAGATAGTAACAATGAGAACCGTTAAGTATAATGCAAGCTTGGCTATCCGATATGTCTTCTCGGCACTAATTACCCTAAACACCTCAGTAACATCAATAAGATGCTCTCTCTTCACATACCTGAAGTATAGAAATGGAATAATCATGACAAAAGAGAACATAAAAGTTTAAACAATATGTCCTTGATGGAAGAACAAACATAAACAGTTAATAATAGAGATAATGGCATAGTTTGGGAGAAACAAAAATAAGATGATTCACCAAGTTGATAAATAAGATCATATTACCAAAATTCACTTCGGTATTATGCCAAGGAGGTCAACCATGGTTTCAGTATACTTACTAGAAATATTAGAGGACAGATATTTGAGTAACGAAGAAGTCGTAACCATAGTTTTGTCAATTAAAAAAGGAATAAAATAAATTTACTAGAGATTGTGGAAGTATCCGCAGAGAAAAAATAAAATTAGAAAGAGTTCATATTGCCTATATTTAGAAATTGGAGAAATTAATGATGGGTCACAGCTAGGATGAGAACACAAGATGAGGCCACAGAAGACTACAGAACAGGACTAAGGATTAACTTTGTGAGCCTTTATTAGCATTTATTTGTTCTCTTGATTTAACAAAAACCTCTGTTGAATAATAACCTATTCAGATTGACAGGAAAGTTATGAGGAATACTTCAAAAGAATCTTTTGCATATTCAGATGTAAACCACTAAATTAAAAATGCCAAACAACTAAAAAATAAACACTGCCATAGCCAAAACAGAAAGTTTAAAGAAGTTCGTCTACTTTGTCACAATGAAATATGTAGTAAAAGCTTCATAACAGAGGAGGTGTTATCAGAGTAGCAGTTTCAATCAGAACTTCAGATTCAAACTGTAATAAAGAGAGAAATATTCCATTTACAGAAAAGATTGTATAAATGCACAATTATAATCACATCATCCATGTCCCTCACTCCCTTGACTCCCCAAGCAAAAGTGAAGTAAACCTGTGCAGGCATCCATGCATGTATGTAGGAAAAAACACAAAAGTTCCCAAAATGTGCTTGGTTTTCAGTTCACATAAATTCTTCGAAAGTAAAACTCTTGGGCCTCATAAATTTCTATAATCACACATCAAAAGAAAATAATAAAGGTTAAATAAATTCACCTCCACCAAGAGTTAAAATCAATCAATGCATTCTAACTTTTATAAAAAATCTCTCATCTAACTTCTTGAGAAATTGATGCAACAAGTTCATTTTAGCTCACAGAAGAAGCTCCTTTTTTCAGCCATAAGATTATTATAAGCACACACACAGACAGTATCTGCACCAAAAACTTCACACCAAAATACCCCACCAAACAAACACAATGCCACTTACAACAACACATCGTTCACTGTCATCTGGTAAAAACACAAGAACAAGATAACTTACAGTCTAACATGATAGCAAGTAACAGGAACTGTGAGCAAAAACATGAACCAATGGCCAGTGAAGAGGCACAGAGCACACAACGCTCCCTGCCCAATGAACTCCGGAACAACGAAGTAGTTAATCCGAGACGAAGCGTCAAACGGGTTGACGTAATCATATTCCAAATCAGACAGGATCAAAACCTTGAACCCAACAAAAACAATCATAAATAAATAATAATAATAATAATAAAAAAAGTTTTTGTCGAAAAATAAATTATGGAAAGGGAAAGTAGAAGACCTGGTAAAAAGTGGAGGCGAGAAGCGCAATATTGGTAGGGAAACAAATGAAGAGCCAGAAGATGAGACTCCAACCCATTTACAGAGAGGGAGGAATATAGGGTTTGTGAAAGAAAAAGGGGTAGAGAGTAACCGTTGGAACCGATCCGAAATTCAAAAGTGGGGATTGTGTGAGAGCTGGGAAAAGAGTGCTTGAAAGATTGAATCTTTGTTGGCATCCACGCCTGTCGAAAAAGGGAAGAGTAAAGTTGCATGCGTTCCACACTGCATATGAAAATTGAAACCTTGATTTTTAGAAAAAGAAATAAAGAATGTGAATGGTGGTAGAAAGGGAACAACACCACTCAACTGGCATCATCAAATACTGTTCTTTTTTGTTAAGCTTGTTACACCCAACTATTAAATATATTATTATTAAATAAAATTATAAGAAAAATCTTAAAATCAAATATTAAGATGTTTCGCGCTCTCGCTCTCATAAAAAAACAAAAAGTTATTATATACTGTAATTTTGTATAATGTAATGCATTGTTTTGTATTTGATATTACATTTTTAAATGCTAAGTCGAATATAAAGTTACTTATTTTCTATATAATTTATATAAATAAATTTTTTCACTAATTACCACTTGGTTTCAACAATATTTTATCATTGGTAAACTTATATTTTTTTACCCAAAACAAAAAATATAGGAAAAGTTAAGTGAAGTATAAAAGAAGATACTATTAAAGTATAAACTACAAAATTAATTAGAACTAATATATTTTGATTCTAAAAAGAAATACTCTTACTTAAACATAAGAAAAATTAAAGAGTTGTTTGTGAACTCTCTTACAAATTAAAAGTATCAACCAATAATACCTGGATAATTATAAAGAAAAATACCAATAGTTTATTTACAATCTTAATTAAAATTAGATTTTTATTTCAATAACATGCACAATGATTTTTTTTATTAAATACAAAAACAAATTAACAATATAGAACTCCAACTTCAATGATTAATTTTGATAAGATGAATTTATTTATAAAAATAAAAAAATATTTTACTTTTTAGAAATAAAATTATAATATATTGAAAGTATACATAATATAAAAATAATTATTAATTTGTTTTTTATTAAATACAAAAACAAATTATCAATATAAAACTCCAACTTCAATGATTAATTTTGATAAGATTAATTTATTTATTAAAATAAAAAACATATTTTATTTTTTATAAATGATAATTATAATATATTGAAAGTATACATAATATAAAAATAATTATTCATTTGTTTTATATTTTTGTAAAATTTAGATTAATATCAAATAATTTAGTAAAATATATTTAAAGTCCACGTAAACATTATCTTTTTTAAATTTAGCCTCTATAATTTTTTTTATTTCTAAATATTTGATATTTTTGTTAATAGTTATTTAGTCCTCATTGTTAAATTAAATTAACTTAGTATTAAAAATATAAAATATTAATTAAAATAATTATATTATTTTAAGTATATTGTTCAATTAAATAATATATTTAATATTTGTATGAATAATATAGCCACTTGCATTTATTTTAAATTCTCAATGAACAAATTTGTTTATATTATTTTAGAATAATAACAGTGAAAAAATGTATTAATATATTATGAATAAATTTTTAGAATATATACTTATATATTTATCATTTTATATGTAATGATTAATAGTGATACTATATAATGACATATTATAAATGAATTTCTTTGGTATTAATTTAAATTTGTGTAAAGATAAAAAGTAATAATGATTATTTTCTATATTAAATATGACTTTAATATAATATAATTAGTAATTTTAAAAATATGAAACATAATATTTTACTTTTTTATAGATAAAATAAATATTTATTGCATTGAAAAATAAATAAACTTGCAATATTTTAAATTAGAATAAAAAATAAATATTGAAAATAAATATTTTTTTATAAAAAAGTAATAAAAATAAGAAAATAGAGATAGTATATATGATTATGTTATTTATATTAAATAAAAAATATATTATTTAATTAATTTCTGTACCTTATTAAATTTCATAATATTAGTTTGAAATATTTTTTTTACATTATTTAATTTGTAAAGTTTTTAGCGTTAAACTAATAATAATTTCTTATGAGAACTAAAATATAACAGTTAAAAAGTATTACAAATCTGAATAGATTAAAAAAATAAGTCATATGAACATGAAGAAAAACTTAATTAAACGTAAATAAATTGATGATAACATTAATAATTAAGCCTCATACAAAGTAGTTACTTGTCTTTATGTGATTGCACTGGTTGTCTTTATGTGACTAACTTGTCTTTGGAAAAAGGTTCCCTTACAAAATCTCCAGCCCAAGCCGAATGGGTTAATCGGACCATAGGATTGGGCCTGACCCGTATTACCCAATCCAGAAGGAACTAGAGGTTGCAGGGAGGAGCTGAAGAATACTGAACTTCCTTAATCATCATTTGAAAATCTTGCTTCACAGTTTCATCTTCCAACTATTGTTATTATTCTTTTCTTCAATTCCAGATTGTAGCTTTTCTCATTCACTATACCCTTTAGAGTCTCAAACCCATTTACACACTCTTCATTTCATCGCCTTCAACAGGTTTGCTTTTCCTCACCTTTTGCTTTCTTCTCCATTGCCTTTTTCTTTCTTTTCCCTTTTTATATTGTAATTGTTATATCTTAAATTCAGTAGTAGGAGGCATTGGGAATTTGAATTTTATGTAATATTGTATCATATATCCTTAATTCCTGGCAGACCCATGCTATGTTAAAACCCATGTTAAATCTTTAGATTTTTTAATCTGTGGATATTTTTTAATGTGTCATTTTGGTAGTTTCGGTTGTTGATGATACTAACTGATATGGGTCAATTAGAAAAAAAACTGAAATGGGTTCAAGTTGTATTGGAATAAATAGGGAAATTTATGTGATTCAAATGAGAATATCTGAAAAGCCAAAATGTTAAATTTAGTGAATTTTCTCAAGATTGTACAGCAAGTGGATCCTAATTAAGAAACCTACCTATGTAATCTTTCAAAGTTCCAGGCATTTATTTAACAAAATGGAACAAACTTCAACAATAATAACTTCTCTTCATAAAAAAGATGCACCTTTACTTTACTTTGTTTCAGAATGGAGTATTGAAGTTTTTTCACCTGGAATGTTGTTGGTAAAACTAGAGTATAAATTGATTATATATTTAATTTAAATATTTGTATGTAATTTTTAAGTGGACCCTTTTTAAGGAAGCATTTTAGTATATTCAATTACAGATTTCTGAGGATAATAGAGAGTCTCAGCTGATTAGTAGGAGAAAAGAAGCACTGCAGGGTTCAAACGAATTCTTAATTTAATTGTGTAGATTGCTTTAACACATTGTCTAAGATGCATTTAAAGATGAGAATCACATGGTTGATTCCTGTTTTCATTTTTGATTTAGTGCTATTTAGAACGTGTTTGGAAGAGTTTATATTCTATGAATCTTATGACTCCTATAAGCTTTTTCTACTTTATTTCAGTAAGATTCTCTCAATATTTTAAAGTTTCTTAGAGAAACTTATCAAAATAAGTTGTTTTTAGCTTATCCTGATATTGTTCATGTTATGACAGAAGCTTCTGTGTAGTGTAGAAAGTCCTCATTGAATAAGTATTTAATTAAAGAGTTTACCCAGATGCATTCTTAGTCTTGCTTTTCATGGAGATATTAGATTCTTAATATTGTATAGGTGTATTGTGGCATGATATGGATTGATGTGAATGGTAAGGGAAGGAAAATAGTGAAACTAACTTCTATTCCGTTGTACATTCTTTTAAATTTAGAAATTGTATTGTGGGAGTTAAGCTGGTATTTCCCTTCTGTTCGTGGTGTGAGAAACATCATAAAATTTAAACATTTGAACCTACCAGACATTCAGATTGGTCCTTGAATCTCTTGCTTGCCAGTGCCATGAGTCCATAGCACCCACCCAAGTATTTGATTAGAATGTAAGTAATCCTTCAATGGTTTCAAATACAATAATTGCTGTGTAATGATATTGAAATTGAATTTTTAACACCAGAAATTACTGGAAATCCATGGAAGAATAGATGGGAGTGCCTCTAGAATGAGTCCTTGAATACATTTATGGACAATGGACAAAAAAGGAAAAAAAAGAATGGTCTTTGCTCATGTCATTTTACTCTTATGCAATGTGATTTTTATCTTATTGAGTGTGAACTTGACTAATCGTGCTGTTAGACTAGCATTTGTTTCGTAGATCTGTTATTTTGAACTTCAGCTGAGTAAGTTACTACCACTATTTAAACAGTTGACATATATGTTGTTTTTAAAACTATATGTATACTATTTAAAATAATATTTATGCCTTGGTTGTCAGATTCTGATACTGAGAGATCCATGTCCATGTACTAAAAACAAAAAATAATGTTTATGCAATTTTATATTAATTTCCAAGTGATATGAATTTTATGAACAAGATTAACATGATAAGGACTTCCAAATCCAGCTAACTGTTTTTCTTGAGAATTAAGGTAGGAACTGGCATATGATATTGGTTTATGGGGATATTAGTTCTAATATGTACATTCATAGTAATGTTACTCTGGGCTGATAAAAAATGTATTCTGATAAAAATTATACTGTTACTTTGGATAGTTTCTGAAATTCTGATGAATATGCTTGGCTTTTATTCAGGCAATGTAAACATGAGTGTTTGCTTTTCTATTAGTCAGTCTACAATAAATGCTATTGTCCTGAAAGGTCGAACTCCACTGCTGATGAGCAGTAACATTCATGGACTTTGGTCCCGCGGAATATGCACTTCATTTTCTTCAGGTTCATTTCCTGGGGAGTCAGAGATAAATCATGTTGATCTTTCTGTTTGTACAAAATTGTCTTGTTCTACTGTTATGGGCCAAACAATTAGAGGAGGTTTCCTTGGATCATCCTGCTCCAAGCAAGGGGGAAATACTCGATTCTTTAGTTCTGTAGTACCTCGGAAGAGGTATCGTGAAATTTCATTGGCATGCCAAGGTATGAATCTGAGGCTTCTGTTACCCAAACCAAAAATGCGGCACAAAGTTAAGTTTAATTTTGGTCCAGTAAGTTGGCCTCGGGGTTGTGCTTCAGTTGGCTTGATTTTTGGATTACTTGTATGTAGTTCTAGTTCAGAGCCTGCTCATGCCGAATCACATTCTGAAAATGAAAATAGGAAAGATGACTGTGATGATTATGAGTCAAATGTTAAATTCTCACATGGGAAGAAAGTTTATACTGACTATTCCGTAATTGGTGAGCTGCACTTTCTTCTAAGACTCTAGAGTCTATATACATACACATACAAGTCCATTCAAATGCTTACTTGTGCATATATAATGTGCAAGTTGATGCGGATAAGAACCTAGGCATTCGTATCTAGTAACTGCATTGTTTACTAAACTTATGCTGCTGAGCAGGAATACCAGGGGATGGAAGATGCTTATTCCGCTCGGTTGCTCGTGGGGCGTGTTTGAGGTCCGGAAAGCCTCCTCCTAGCGACAGCATCCAGAGAGAGCTGGCAGATGAATTACGAGCTAGAGTATGTTTTATGTATCTCTATGCATCATGCTAACAAGTTTAAAACACCACCTTTCAAAGTGATTGCTGAGGTTATATTGATTGGTCATGGATCACCGCTTCAAATTATTCTTATAGTAACTTCCGAATAAAGCAGTTGAAGTCATCTGCTCGCTACTTTACCTCACTCAGCTCATGTTCTTGAATTTTGTCTTTCATTTGTTAGGTTGCTGATGAGTTTATCAAAAGAAGGGAAGAGACTGAATGGTGAGTTGCCCTATTGGATACCTGTAGCATTCTGATGATTGCATTGCTTGATTGACAAATTTATTAATACATTTCTTTCAATCTGTTTCCTCCCTCGTAACAAATATACAGCTAAAAATACAAGTTAAAAATATACTAGAATGATTGAGACATCACATTAACTGTTTCTACTTCGAATAAACAGTAAGAGTTCATTTTCAATCTTCATGTTTTGTCCTCAAAATATGCTTTTGCACAAGCAAATTCCCTACTAGGTGTGCAATTTTTTTTTCCTCAGAAGCTTTTTTATTAAGACTATTAGGAATGAATCATTCGTAACTCAACTCTAATGGTTAGCTCAAGTGAGAAGAATTGCTGGACCGTTATAAGGAATAGTTTGGTCATATCACCAGCCAACGTGGGACATCTTTATAGTTAACGCTTCTTCTCACCTCTATGCCTAGACATTTGGAGTCTAAAATTTGTAGGACTGGGTATTTGATGGTAAGTACGACATAAAATTGATTGGTATTGATACAATTATTAGAAATGAACCAAGCTTAAGTAGTTTGCCTATATTCCCAATTTGTGGGGGGACATCTTAAAAACAGCAGGAAAAACATTGTCATTATAAGTCGATCTCAAGCATCACTTTAATTTTATTTTATTTTTTGTTCTTCTACTAGTATAACTTGTACATCACTTTCTGGAGGAAAGTATTAATCTTAAATCACAATATTTCAATTTTGGCTTTTCATGTCTATAGTAGGACAATCTTTTTTTTTTTTTTTTATGTATAATGATGAAATTGATAATGATTATTACTAATGAACGTTGTTCTACCATGAAATCTTAGGTTTATTGAAGGTGATTTTGATACATATATATCACAAATAAGGAAGCCTCATGTGTGGGGAGGTGAACCCGAATTGTTCGTTGCATCACATGTTTTGCAGTAAGTGTCTCTCTTCCTTTTGGGCAAGTGAATTCACATGCAGTCATGTACTATTATACACAGTTAATATTAATATGGGAGAGGCCCATTATGCAGGATGCCTATCACTGTATACATGTATGATAAGGATGCTGGTGGCTTGATATCAATTGCTGAGTATGGCCAAGAATACGGTAAAGAAAACCCAATTAGAGTACTCTACCACGGGTTTGGTCATTATGATGCCCTAGATATTCCTATAAGGAAGGGTCCTAAGCCACGACTATAGCATTTCATTTTTAAAATGTAACAGAGATAAAAGCCTACATCGGTTTCCTTTAGTAACACTTCCAATTTCATGCATAGATCTAGTTTCCCAAAAACCTTGTGCCTTTCAGGTCTAGGAGGGCATATGGTTCATGGCCACAGTGAGCAATGTGATATTCACTTTATTTCTGTGCCATGCACAAGGTTGTTGTTGAAATTTTTTGTTGGCTGAAGAGAAAGAAAAGAGCCCTTGACTTCAGGTGGACCTTAAAGGTTCAAAGTTGAAACACTCCACTAACTTCTGTAAGCCCTTTATGTGAAAGGTAGAATAATGGTATCCCCTTATGTCTCACCTTCTCAGTTGACCATCATATCTGTATTTTTATGAAGGTGGATATTGAAGCAAAATTACGACTGCAATTTACTGTTGGTCTTCATTTTCAACCATTATTTAGCAATTACTGATCCATTCCTATTTTCTTTTTCTTTTTCTGTTTCTTCTTCGACAACTTTAAGCTCAATATGACAACCTCAAGGCTTCCCCGCAATTTTAAGCTTTTTAATGGGTTTTCTCTCAGATTTTAAAAAATACTTAAGTTTGAAATCAGTACTTTTTTTTTTATTCAAAAAGTGCTTTCAAGTTTTATCCAATATTCAAATTATATTACTGAACATTCTATTCTTTTTGAAGAATTTGGTTGATTGAAGATTATACTTGATAAGCTTGTAAGAATTTTCTCTGTTTTGGATTTTGATCACATAAAAAAAGGTGATATGATTCTATTACTTTTCTGAAATTTCTTTAGCATTTGTGTTTGGTGTAGTTGATCTAGTTTATGCACGTGAGTTGTTCTTTTTAAGATTTTTAAGAAATGTTTATTCTTGAAGGCATTGTATAATGTATGTCAAATAATATATATATTCAAGAATAGTAAAATAATTGAACTCAAGTTGTGAAATTGAATCTAAATTCGATTAGAATCAAACCAGTAAAAATACCTGTTTTTGTATTTTATTCTTTATATTTCTTGGTTTTGAAGAAAATTAGATTAAAAAAAAACTTTTGTTAGAGTAATTCAAGAAATATTTTAGACAAATATTTGTAAATTAGAAATTTGTTTACATAAACTACTCACAATTCTATTATTTATACAAAATTTAAGAAATGTGATTGTTTATGTTTAAGTTAAAAAAAGAGCTATTTTATAGAAGTAAATATTAGTTTAATTAAGAGAACATCAAAGCTAGTTTAATGAATGAAGATCCTTTTCTTAAAAATAGAAACATTAACATAAACGTAATAAATAAGCAATGTTTAATATAAGTTTTTATACTACCAAACCATTATATATTATCAATTAATTAAATACATCTTTAAAAAGTATGTCTCTTGAAATAGTTATTGTAATTTTTTTAATAATGTAATAATATTTTTAATATTTGACTTAAGACCCAACTTATATAAATGGTTAGAAATTTATCTACCTAGGTTAGTATCCAAGAATACAATTTTTGAGATTAAATCACGAATAAAGCATTACACCTTAAAGCATAAATAATGTCAATCCATGTGAAGACAAGAAAATATTGTCTACAAAGTTTTGATCCCATACCATTAAAGTTTGAGCCCATACGAAGAATATAATAAACATCATTAAAGTAAAATTTTATTATATATTATTATGCTAGTAGACACTGTAATGTCTTTTACAAATATTTATTCATTCTTTATAAAGATTCTATTAATTCACTAGTGGAGATGAAAAATAAAGGAAGAAATGCGAGATTATTTATCTCTGTTTGCTTCCATTAATTTGGTTATAAAGGAGTAGATGAATGGAAGGATTCACATGTTTGAACAAATGAACAAATATAAAGAGTGAATGTTCAAATTCATTTTCATATATAATTTGACAATAATATGAAAACCATTCATCAAGAACAAAGTTGATGTTTGAATGTACATCAAAAGACTAAATCAATGCTTAAATCCTTAAACGTGTGAAACCTGAAATCTCAGACATCTTCGATTGACAAAGCAAGTGCAGTCTCACGTGTGTGTTTGGTTCCATACAAAATGTACCTTTTCACTTCAATTGTCTTGGACTTTCAGCTCTCAGCTATTATTTTTCTTTATAATATTGTATGATGTTTATTACAATAATCAAGATTATATTGGATTTACACTTAAAAATAAATAATAATAAATAAAATTCTTTAATAAATATTAAGTCAGATAATTAAATTTTATGATGTAAACTTTATATAATTATTTAATATAAGAAAAAACAACAGTTTAGTATAAAATAAAAGGGACATTTTAATATTAGAAAGTTTATGGAAATTTAAAAGGTGTGAAAGAAGGGATTAGATTCTATTGAAAGTGGAGTTTCTGGGTATATAATGTGATAATTATGAAAATCCTTCACCTTTTCATTTTTGGAATCAAACTATCTTAATTTTGCGTCATGGGGAATCAAAGAGAAATGTTGTATAATTCTGTTCTATAATATTCTTAGTACTCTTAAGACCGATTTTGTTCCATAATTGACACACTGTACAATTACACATCATCTTCTTCCTCATCATCATCAATATTCACCATCACCTTGCGACAGATAGCGATTGAATTGAATCCATGCATTTCCCTCCATGCATTCCCCTTGTCCCCAAAAGGAAAGAAAACGAATATAAAAAGTTTTTTTTTTTTTTTCAAATGCCTTAATATTATCCATATTTATTTTTAATGGTCATATATAATGTAAAAAATTTGAAATTTTCATTTAAAAAAAAGAGTGATAATATAAATTTTAAGATATTTATTGTAAAAATCAACAAACTTATCATGTATAATAATTTGTAATAAACTCATATGTGAGCAGTGGATCGTCCCTTTTTAATGGCCTTTTTCAAGGCCCAATTTGCCCAAAAAAACACTCAAAAAGTTTCCCAGTACGAATATTAAAAAAAAAAATCATCACTACACAAATAAGGTTAACTACAATTTTAAAATTAGTTTTTTGGTGTTTTTATTTTTAATATTTTATGAAATATTTTAATTTTATTATGATACTAATTTGTGAATATTTCTGTTAACCCTGTAAATTTAAAAACTATAATCAATCTTATACAAGAATGATTAGTTTAAGTATTAAATATCTTTTTTAAATAAGCTATAATTTTTAGAGGATAAAAAAATTATAATTGCTAAAAAAAATATATTTATATGCCAATTTAACATACTACAAAGTTATGAAAATTTCAACAACTTTTTTTTAATCAATAGTTATTCATTTTATACTTTATTCTTTAAAGATTCTTACGAACGTGTTACATATTTATTATATATTGTAATTTAGTCTGAATACTTGGATTAAGGTTAATTTAAATAATTTGACATGATTAAAAAAATAAATATTTTTTTATTCTGTTTCTACAAATAGTTATAAAAGTTGATTGAAACATTGGGAAAGAATTAGATGCTAAAGAGAAGGAAAGTTGGGGGTGAATTGAGAAATAAGAAGAGTTTAAGGTGTCACAATGTAAATATGGAAACTTTTTTTGGCAAAGACGGCGCTTGCGAATGTAATCTTGAGAGAGGAAGTGAAAAGGACGAGACACTGCCAAGCCACTCCGTCGCAGAATCAGATACCACCACAATCTCAGATTATTTTTAAATAAAATTAATATTCATAGAAAAAAAGAAGATAATAATTACATTACATTGAACTTGAAATAAATAATTCATAGTAAAAATTATAATTTTAAAACACTGATATATATATATATATATATATATATATATATTAAGATTAAAAAAAATAGTTTTTATAAAATTATTGAATTTTAATTTTTTTACAATTTTTTAAATTGTAATTTTAATCCTGATAAAATATGTGAATTTTAGTTTTAGTCTTTATAATTTTTTTTTATTTTAGTCTGGCAAAATTTCATATCACTATTTTTAGTCATAAAAATAAATACTCTCCGTTCGCTTTTATATGTCACCACTATCTTTAAAAAAATGTTGATTTATATCAATAATATTTTTAAGTTCGAAATAATTTTAATTATATTTTACTAATTATACTTTACAATTAAAAGTAGTTTTGAATAAAATGATAAACATTTATTATATTGTAAATATTTGTGTATGTCAAAATTGTGACAAACAAAAAAAACTATAAAAGTACATATTTACATTATATCATAAGAAAAGTGACTTGATTTTGTTTAACAAATAAATAAATAATAAGCTAGTGTGACATAATACTAAAAGTTAAAAACTTTATTTTAAATAAAATACAAATTATATAAAAAAAACAAAATAAAAACTATTTAATCTTTTAAAAAGTAAAAACATATTTAACCAAATTTTTTTTTTTAACCTTTTAGCTTTTACATTGATTGATATTTTTAGAAAACAAATGTCTCTAAGGGTAGAGTCTAATAAATATAGAGAAGGAGGTTGATGATGTTGAGGACACTGATTGATGGCTTTCTGTACTTTGTCATTGGCCCAACATACCACCACATTATATTGCCTCCTCTCTCTCTCTCACCCTCACACACGCTTTCTCTCTCTTCATTCATTAGATCTTCCTTGCTTTCACTGCTTTCAAAAGCAAATCTGAAACCTGCACTTAGCACAACACATCACACACACACACCCTTTTATTTAGCCCTATCTATCTATCTCTATATACACACACACACACCCCTCTCCCTCTCTCAACCAAACTAGTCCCTTTCAATGGATCTCTCTCCCTTCCTCGAACTGTGTGCAAACTCACATCCTTTCTTGCTTCTCCTACAAGATCTTATCCCACCCCAGCTTAGTTCCTAAGCTGAAAAACACACCAAATAAACATAAAAGGAAAAAAAAATTCCCAGAATTTTTTCCTCGGGATAAAAAGTGACCAGTCTTTTCAACAATGATTCCCCAGCTTCTCATTCCATCCTGAATTTACCTTTATTTTATTTTTTTATCTTTTTACGGTGACTTATTAGTATATAATTGTGCAACAATGGATTCCCATGCCCATCATCATCAGGGTTACCAACTGCACCATCAGAACCAACCCTCTTCTGGGTTACTTCGTTTTCGCTCTGCACCGAGTTCGCTCCTTTCAAATCTCACACCTTTCGTGAGTTACGGTGGTGACACTGTTGCTTCAAGTAGCTTCAAGGAGTTGGAAGAAAACAACAACAAGGGTTGTTCTAAGGATTTGAGTTGTATGAATTCGCATAAGGGTTATGGTGGGGGGTTGCCACCTCACTATCCGAGACACGGTTCTTCTTCTGCTACTTCGAGTTCTGCTATGGAAGGGTCTTATGGGTTGGTGGATTCAATGGGAATGAATCATGAAGCTCCAAATAAGGGGTTTGGGTCAGGTCTTCACAGACAGAGTAGCTCTCCTGCTGGCCTTTTCTCCAACAACAATATTTCCTTTCAAAATGGTATTTTTTTTTTTTTTTAATGTTATATTGACCTTGGTTGTGAATAGAACAGAGGATTTGTAACATGATTTTGATGAGTAGTAGTTACAAGCTGTGTTGTACTGAACGGATATGAATATTTACAGTTACAAGCCTAGAGATTTTAGTGTACAAGAATAGAAAAGATAGATTCTTTTTGGACATTTTATATGTTTTCTTTTGTTGGCCACACTTTAGGAAATTTTGAGCTCCTTTACTTCTTTTTTCACTTCCTCTTTTACTCTTTTAATGTCATATTGTTTTCTATATATTTTGAAATATTTGTAAAGAAAACAGAAAATGAAACAGATCATGAAAACTGGGTTAATGTTTATATTATATTCATGTTTCTGGAAAAAAGAATTCATTTCTAATTAGTTATAGCAGCGCTTATAATCTGAATCTATGCAATTTATTAAAGGAATAATGAAAAGAGATTATTGACTACCAGCCATGCTGAACTGAGTTGCAATTACTACTTTGAAGGATAGAGATTCTGGTGTATGAAAATAGGAAGTAATGATTCTGGGAAATACTTTTTATACATTTCGAGTTTGTTTATAATCTGATGATCCACATTGTCTATTCTTGGATGGGAGATGCAGTTCCCAGTATTCAAACTCTTCCCAGATTGGAATTTTCCCATGCTCGGCATTTATTCAACTCTCTTATGCTTCAACTTTATCACTTAGTGTACTTAGAGACACAAGTTGGAAATTTAAGCTTATACTGTTCTAAGAATTTCTATTTGAGGGACTAGATTCTAGATTGTTTTGGAGAACATGATATATAACCTGACCCTGCATCATATTTTGTGAAGACAATTTTGTTTTTTGAGGGCTACAATTCTATTCATTCTTAAGTCTAATTAGAAGTTATCAATCTGTAAATGGCAGGGTTTGCCACCATAAAAGGTGTTGGAAACTATGGTGGAGTGAATTGCAATAGTAGTGAACTTAGTCCATGTATTAGCAGATTGAAGAATCAGATTAGCTTCTCACCTAGAAATGCTTCTTCCCTGGGAATGTTGTCTCAGATCTCCGAAATAGGGAGTGAAGACGTCGAGGCAACTAGCCCTGATGATGATACGAGTCATGGAGGTAATGATACTCAACATTTTGGCCCTGAATTCCCCTATGGTTCTTGGAACGAGACTCCACAACTCTCAGAAAATCTCAGCGGCTTGAAAAGAGGGAGAAGTGGCAATGAAAAGATATTTTCTGATGTTCAGGTAATTATTGGATGCTTGATTGCTCTATTTTCTTACTGTATCTGATTCATTTTCATTTCTTATTTTTAATTCAAAAAAAAATAAAATTTGTTGTGCTCAGAATGGAGAGCTAGGAAACCAAGTTAACATATTATCACATCACTTGAGTTTACCAAAAACTTCAGCAGAGATGATTACCATGGAGAAGTTGCTTCAGTTCCCTGATTCTGTTCCTTGTAAAATCAGAGCAAAGCGAGGGTGTGCTACTCATCCTCGAAGCATTGCTGAAAGGGTAGGATTTTGTCTTTGGAATTTAATTTAATCAGAATGTACTGACAATGTTAAAGGTTTTTATACTGTCATCTTTTTGTGAAGGTAAGAATATTTATTTTTTTAACAATTATTTTAAAAATTGATGATTTCTGATTAATCAACCATGTGAAAACCATATATACTCTTAGTATAACAAAATTAAACTCATTGGAAGAAAGTAGTTTTATTTTTGGATCCAAAACAATGAAGAAGATATTGTTTAGATCATGTTGAATTCATGAAGTAGTTTGAAAACATTATGGTTCTGAGATGTTATATCCTGTTTCAGGTTAGAAGAACTCGGATCAGTGAAAGAATGAGAAAATTGCAAGAGCTTGTCCCAAACATGGACAAGGTAAGACTCATAAGCACATTATATGTTTCATACGGTGTAGTTGTTGTTGAAAAGTTAACATTCTTCTTCATGCTCTTGGCAGCAAACCAACACAGCAGACATGTTGGACTTGGCTGTTGAATACATTAAAGATCTTCAGAAACAATTTAAGGTACATAAAAGAACATACAAAGTTTACAAATTCAAAAGCAACGCATCATGTTATTGTTATTCATTCATTTATCATACACATGCAGACTCTTAGTGATAAACGGGCAAACTGCAAGTGTTCAACCATGCAAAAGGAAGATACATAAAGTGTGCAAAGATGGCTTGGACTGCTGCTTTTAACTTCAATGCTGAACAAGTAGAAAGAAAGATGCTAATATAGGATGTTATTACCAAAAATAGGAAAAATGAAAAACAGATAGAAATAAGACGAGAAAGATGTGTTATTTGAATTGATAGAAATAGGAAGATAAAGAGGGAGAGAAAATTCTCCTTACATGTTTGATGAGTGATGAAAAAAATTGGAAGATAAAAAAGTAAAGTGAGTTCCTTTTACATGTTTGACGAATGATATAAACATGGAAAGAAATAAATATATTATTGTGTAAAGAAACTTTTTATAACAATAATAAAAAATTAATCTTTTTATTATACCATGTATCTTTCAAAATTTTATATCATAGTATAAAACTTAAAATGAAAAAAATCCCTTCACAAATTCAAAATCCCTTTCACCATATAAAGTAAAATATGTACACCGAATCCTAGCATTTAAGCAAAAGGGTGTTGCAATTTGGTGGTCAATAAATGAAGGAGCATGTTTGCAATATTGTGTACCCGAGAGTTCTAATAAATGTTTTCTTATAAGGTAAATGTACTTTCTTTCCTTAGTTTTTATAGAAATGGTAAAGTGTTACTAAATCTTTTCTTTACAGATGAGGTGTATTTGTCGGTTCCCATGATTGAATAGTTGGAGCATAGAATTAGTAGGAAGAAAAATGTTCGTTAGTGCAGGGGCATGGATGCAGAACATTTGAATTGTTTTGCCCTTAATAGAAGGGTCTCACTGATTATTGATGTAGACACAGAGAGAAAAGGTTGACGCAGGCCTTCATTTATGACCAACTGCAACAACCTAGACGACCCAGTCTTGATTTTCTCACTCTGTACAAACCTTATCCTGTCGATTCCCACCAGTTTCCTCGGCACTAATGAAAACATGGAAAGAGAATAAAATCATGTCGTGTTTGGCTGTTTTTCTTTGTTTTTTTCATTAAAATATCCAAGACAGTTTGGACCTACTCCACAAAATCTAGCCGTCACTTGTCGTTTATAATTAAATGGAATTCAAATTATTGCACTCCAGACAAGGGTGTGAAGAAATACTACTCCCTTCTGATTATTATCAATTATTGATCAATGAAAACAAAATCGTGCCGATGAAGTATTGAGTATCATGATTGTTCAATGCATGTATTAGGGTGAAAACACAAGGAAGAGTCCTCCAATAAGATTGAAGCTCTGTTACAAAATGCAAATCGTTTGGCTTCTTCGATTTCTAGGTTAAGATTCTAGGGAACTCAGACTTCAACTAAATAATTATATAAGATAATTACTTCATATTTGATATATTTTATTAAACTTTAAGTAAAGTATTTTAGTAATTCATTTTATTGCTTAATTAATATAATTTTTCTTTTCATTTTTTACTCCCACTCTCCAATTCAAATAATTTAATTCTCAATTATACTTCCTTTTTACTCTCAACTATATTTCTTTTTCTTTACCACGCAAATGAAATATTATTTGAATAAAAAATGATTTGTTGAAAAAAGTATCTGGTAAATTTGATAAGCTTGGTAAGTGAAAACAAATATTACTTAAATACATTATGTTGAGTGAAATTTGGTAAGTTTACCAAGAATTACATATGACATTGATAGTAGAGATAAATTAATATTAAAAATGTATTTATCTTTTCTATTCACTTGATTTCTCTTGAAATGTTTTGTAGACAAACTTTTTGAAAGAAAAATAGGAAGAAGAAAAAAGATGCACTCAATTATATATATATATATATATATATATATATATATATATATATAAACTAATAAATTTGTAAATATTTAATAAAATTTATGATAAGTCAGAATTAAAGACAGAAATATGTAGTTAAATTTACGCATAAAAATGATAAACATTAACGTGATAGAAAAGACAGTGGTGCGAAAATATATATATATATATATATATATATATATATATATATATATATATATATATATATATATATATATATATATATATATATATATAACCTAAGGATCTTAATTAGCATTTAAAAATTTCAAAAGTATATAGTGTATTAAACACTATATTAATTTAATTAAAATATATTTTGAGGTACAATAACTACGTAACAAACAATAAATTCATATATATATAATTTTTAATGAAAAATTTATTCAAATCTTTTATACTACTAATGATTTTAATAATAATAATAATAATAATATACTATTATGTTTTTCTAGAAATAAGTAATTTTTTAAAATTATTTAATATTGTATTTTATCAAAATATTAAATATTTGATCGATATAAAAACATTTAAATACTGTAGTCTAGCATTGAATGTATGTTGATACTTGTTTTTATTTTTTATTAGTTAGTTTAAAATGTATTTCAAGTAAAATAATAAGTACATGTAATTACTTTATAAGCATGTGATGAAATTTGAAATGATTCATTATACTTTTATTTTTTATTTATACATTTTATATTAATCAAAGAAAGAAAAAAACGGTAATAAATTATAATAGGATTAATATTTTCAAAGATAAAAATTGTTGAATTAAAAAATGTAACAAATCACAATTCCCACCCCCCAAACGGCCACCACCCTTCTCCTTCCTCCTCTCGCCTCTTCTTTTGTCAACCAAACAGAACGACCGCGTTTTCCATCTTTCTTCCGTTCACCACCATGTCATGATCATCATGATCAACATCAACCACCGTACGCAATGGTTCATCTAAATTCCGCCGCCGCCAACGGCAACCTCCGTCTCGCGTAACCATCATCGTCTCAATTCCGCGGGATGTCGAACCTGTACGGCGATTTCAACCAGAAGATCGATTACGTCTTCAAAGTGGTGTTGATCGGTGATTCCGCTGTCGGCAAGACCCAGCTCCTCGCGCGCTTCGCCAGAAACCAATTCAGCGCCGATTCCAAAGCCACCATCGGCGTCGAGTTTCAGACTAAAACGCTCATCATCGATAACAAAACCGTCAAGGCTCAAATATGGGACACCGCCGGCCAAGAAAGGTCCTCTCGTCTTTCCGCGTTTCGCTTTCATTTGCCTGTCGTTTTGCTTCTCATAAATTCAATCCCCTCGACACAATAACAATAATTAAGATGAGACCTTCGAAATGCATAGTTAATTGTTCTCACCCTTGTCGTTGTACTGTTGAAAAATCAATTTGGAAATTGCGTGTTGTTTTGCTTGGTGGAATGTCGTTTACAATTTTTTTTTTTTTTCATTTTTCGTGTTGTTTATTAATATAAGAACGTGTTATTATGTGGTTTGGATTATTTGCAGTATTGCAAATGATTTGAGCTTTGAGTTTTCTCAAACCCACTGACTCAGAGTAATCAAGCTTACTATAATTGTTACTTGTTCGACGAGTTTTATGGTAGGGATTGAGTGCAAAGTCTCGCGTTCATAGTGTATATGAAAACAAATGGAAATTGTTGGAGCTCATTTGGTTTTGTGTAAAGGTTGAATTGAATGGTTTTGATTATGTTAGGAACTTATAATGTGGGAGGAAGGGGGTTCAAGTGGAAAAGGAAATGGAAGTGTGTTTTGGTGTTCCCGCGGCAAAATTTAGTTATGATTGTTCTGAATTGGATGATTTCGTGATCAAGATTTGCATGGTTGTTATGTATTATATATTAATAATTAATGTTGTTTGAGTTTAATTAGAATGTATCAATAATGTAGTTTTCGTGACTCATCTAACAAGATAGATGGCTATGAATGATAAGTTTGTTGCACGCTTGGTAACTTACATAAAGAGAAAGTAAAGGGGAGAGGAAGAAAGGATAAAATAAAATGGATCTCTAGTACGTCAAAAGTGACGTGTCAATTAAAAGTCATACTTAAAATGATTTTTGATTGGTTGACAATAAAAAAAAATTATTTACATGTGCATGAAAATTAAACTCATTCTATGTCTTACTTGGATTAACTCTAAAATTTGGATACTTGGATGCACTTTAGTGGTGAAGTGTGGAATTACTGCTGTTGATTGTGATGAAATATATGGATGTAAATGACAAATTATAAAATAGTAAAAAATTTCAAGTGGTGATTTCCTAAACATCAGAAAGGTTCTTAGGAGTATTCTAATATTCTAATTTGATTATATATACATGTTTTCTGCTTTAGCTTGGTTTACATCTTGGTCACAACTTTAGTTGTTTTCTTTATTTTAGAGTTTGAGGCTTCTATTTGCTACTCAGCTTCTGAAATCTCTTCTTTCTTTTGTCAGGTACAGGGCAGTTACTAGTGCATATTATCGTGGTGCTGTTGGAGCAATGTTAGTTTATGACATGACTAAGCGTCAATCATTTGATAATATGGCAAAGTGGTTAGAGGAACTGAGAGGCCATGCAGACAAAAATATTGTTGTGATGCTAATTGGCAATAAGTGTGATCTTGGAAATCTTAGAGCAGTGCCAACTGAAGACGCAGAGGAGTTTGCGCAAAGAGAGAACCTATTCTTTATGGAGACATCAGCACTTGAGTCCACTAATGTGGAAACTGCCTTTCTGACCATTCTAACTGAGATATACAGACTTATAAGCAAGAAAACACTTACTGCCAATGATGATGCAGATCCAAATGGCAGTGCAGGGCTTCTGAGGGGAACCAAGATAATTGTTCCTAACCAAGACATGAATGCTGGTGAAAAAAGGGGTGGCTGCTGTGGATAGTCTTAGGTTTTGCTTGTTTCCACTCTTCTTGGGAAGCATATTGCTCCACCTACATGTGGCTTTTGTAGAGAGGCAGATGCTTTTCTTGGTAATCCAATCAGCATAATGTAGGCTATATTTATTTATCACTGTGCTTGTTGATTGCAAGCATAGTTTTTATTCTGTTTTGATCTTTTACAGCTTTAGGATTTCAATTTGTCAATACAAATCCCCGGTTGTGAAGGGATGGTTCAGTTCAGATAGAGGATGAAAACTGTATAACTAGCTGGATGCAATTGACTTTTGGCCTGTAGTTGAAATTTTTAGTATCAATGTTGTTTTTGATGTGAGATATTTATTAATTATAGGAAGGGTATCTATCAACTTACACTAACTATAAGTGTTTTGAGATTATCTAAGCTTTGCAGTTACATTTGATGTTTTGATTGCTTCCAAATAGCAATGAAATACAATGTTTGTAATGTCTTTTTCTTTTTAAATATTTTGGTTCTTCTCAGCATTGCTTGCAGAGATTAATGGAAAAAGGGGATCCCAAAGAAAGATGTCGTGGATCTTGATTATTAGTAGGTGTAATGTTCTATTTGCTTCAGTTTGGTAGCAATTTTTCAATACGGTCTTGATGCTTTTTTCAAGATCTTTTATAAATGGATGTGAAGGATTGAACGGTGATCTAAAACACAAGATGAGGAGGGATAAGATATAGATTGATAAACATGTGGATGAATGGATCGTAATGAACATAGATAGATCATTACATAAGAATGTTAATTTGAAAGCAAAACTCGTATTGGAAACTTGAATTTGAAGACATACATGAGAAAAATAGATTGCATGATTTTTATTTTAGTATAAAAGAGGGGACGAATAGTAAGGACCATGGAAGAATCATCTAGAAGGATCTCATTGTACATAATATTATACATAAGAGAAAAAAGAGTTGAAAATGAATAAAAAGATTGTGATTAGATAGTGGATTTGAGAAAATAGAAAAAAAATTGGATTAAAAATAAAAGTGAGAATAAGAGAAAAGTAAAATAAATTTATTTTAATATTTTATTTTTTAAATTTATTATTATTATTATAATTATAATTAAAAACAAAATATTTTTTTATAAAAAATTCAAACATAATAGATTATGTCCTTTTTTTCATCCAACCCTTCCCATTAATTGTTTTAATAAAGAAATAAAAAATTAAAATCACTAAATCAACAAATATTCATTATAAATTAATGCAAATTTGTAGTCCGTTTTTCTTTCCTGTATCCAAATTCAAACACGATAAAATTTTATAATTCTAAAAGAGGATCTCTTAAATCAAATATTAATTTTTTTGTTTAAAATAATTTTATGCATTGATTTTTCATTTGTTTTATCTTGGTTATTATTAATTTATATTTTATATTTTCTTATTCAAAAATAAGGTTAAATATATATTTTGTCAGCTAAAATTCATAAAGTTAGTTGAAATCTATCAAGTTTGATTTCTCAAGAGTGTTATCTAAATCACTTTTTTTCCTTGCCCAATGGTAGAGGTAGAACTTTATAAAACACTAATCACATCAAGAATCCAAAAATCAAGAAAAAAAAAACTTACAAAACAAGAGAATAAAATAGAATTTCATAAATTTTGGAAGGATTAAAATAATTTTTTCTTAAATCTATTACATTAAGTTATCCGAAGATTTTCTTGCATAGTATTTCCGCAATCTTCTCTTTTATACAATGACGTGGTAAGAAAAAACATGACCCTTGTCCCACGAACCCATAATGAACATCCTTAACCCACCAATGAATCAAACTGCGAGAAAACAACCCAAAACAAAACAGCAACTTGGGTTCTTGAATTCAAAATCTTTCTTCTTGGTTAACTTATGGAAGTGAAAGGGAATAAAGAAAAAAAAAAGTAAACATACTCATAAATTAATTGATTTTTTTACATAATTTCAATTACTCATAAGAAGTATGATTTCAGGGTTTGATCTATATACTCATAAAATGACCATGAGATAAGGATAAACATCGTATAAAAAGAATAAAAGTCTATCATGTCACACTTAAACATTTTCTCAAAGATAAAGAACATAATGAAAAAGTTTCTTCTGTCACCTTTTGATTATGTTAAATACAAATGTAGCAATAGTTCTAAGAAAGCCATTGATGACAAAAAGAAATAGAGGCCTGCGACAAGAAAGATACCAACACGAACAAGGAAGAAAGGAAAGTTCAAGAGAGAAAAAGTTCATTAGGTTGATTTACGCATCAACACTTCTAATCATTAGTGTAACTAAAATATGCTTTTTGATTAGTGTATATTGACTTATTATAATCTAAACTTATAATTTATTGTTTGGTTTCAGATATAAAGTACTTGTTATCAAGCAATCTAGTTGGGAAATTGAAGGTCTTTTGCATAAATTTAGGAAAAAAAAAATAGAAGTGACATAAAGAAATTGAAGACCTTTAGTTATCCCAAAAAAATTTGCATAAGTACTTTATATCTAAATCTAATCATCAAATCATAAGTTTAGGATCCAATAACACTAATTAAAAAGCACTTCTTCATAGCGATTAGAAGCTCTCTAATGCATAGAACAACATAATAAACTTTTTCGACCTTTTGTTGAAATCTCCTTCTTCCTTTTCCATGTTAATCTCCTTCCCCTTGTAGGCCTTTTCCCTTTGCCATGAACTATTTTCTTAGCACTTTGCTACACAGTTATGCATAATCCATCACAAATTAGATATATAAAATAAAAAAATACACAAAAAATGTAAGAATTTAATAGTAAAATAATACTGTACAATAATGGATTGATTGGTATGCATAGACAAATCAGAAAGCTTGTAGTGAAATTTCTGCAGAAAAAAAGTAAATTAAGGGAAGCTGAGAAACATTTGTGGGGAAGAGAGAGAGAGAGAGAGAGGGAGAAGTTGAGAGGTCTGTGATGGAGTGAAGAAAGAAGAGAGAAACGTATAAATAGGAAAATAAATTTAGGGTTTGGTTTTGAGGTACCAAACTTTGCAAATGGGTGTACATTTCAGATCCAGCTGTCAACAAATATTTTAATTTCTATTTATTGAAAAAGAAAATATCATATAAAAAATGATTTATTATGAGAGGAAAGAATTAATAATTATTTAAAAATTTATTAAATCCTTTTCTATCAAATCTTTAAATATTTTATCTCTTTTTTAAATAATAAAATTTTTAAATATAAAAAAAAGTTTTTAAATAAAGTTATTTGAAAACAAAATTATTGAATATTTTATTATAATTTCACGATTAAACTGCTTAAAATTTTATCATTATTTATCTAAATAATTTTTTTTATTTTTAAGCAATTTAAATATAAAACTCACATTAAAATATTTATTTTTATTACAAACTTGATAATATTTTTTTTAAGATGTTATAACAAAATCCCTAAAATCTATAGATTATTTCTTGTTAAAAATATCTCAATTATTATATTAATTTTTAAAAATTATAATTAACACAGCACCATCTTTAACCACTTTATCTTAATAATTAAAATGATCTTATAGTGATCGTATACTAAATAATTGTATTTATATAATAGTTTCCAAATTTATTTAATATATTAATTAATTTTTTTAAATTTGCATTAAATATTAATTCATTAATTCAAATGTATTATATTTCTTACAAAATTTTACTATTACCAGGTCTTTCCTTTAATTTTTTTATTGTCAAATATTTATTATTGACAATAAATTTTTAAATATACTTCTAATCCCTGCAAATATAACTTTTTATTTTTAATTCCTTAAAAAATATTTGTTAATTTTAAATTTCTGAAAATTTTAACTGATCTTTTTCTAATCCTTATCATTATAGTCCCTTTAGCATTGAAAAAATTAATTAATATAATTAATGTAATAAGAGGAATTCAAATTAAAATAATTACTCTTTAATACTTAATGTAATTAAATAATATATTTATTATTTAATGTAAATAAAGTAAATATATATTGTTTACTTTTTTCATTCAATAATTACTTTAATAGTTGTATTTTTATTCTAAATAAATTTAATTTTTTTAGATACTTATAATTTATTTTCTATATATTAATTTTAAAATATAATATTGAATCATTATTAAATTATTTATTTTTAGTATATCATACAAAGAAAAATTATCTATAAAGAAAATGTTTTAAAATTATATCCAGTGAAAAATCTAATAACTATTTTCTTCTTCTCCTATCCTATTACAATTTAAATACAATATAAAAAATATTTTTAATATATTTTAATTCATTATAATCCTATTTTATTTTACTGAAAAAATCCTAAAAATAATATATTTTAAAATATAAATTACTCACATATAACTTATATAAATTTATTTATTCAAATACACTTATTTATTATTTATATATAATTTTTCTTCTCTTTTCATAAATTTTTTATTTTTTTCTCTTCCTTCATTTATTACTTTCTTTTTTCTTGTTTCTCCCTCCTTTCTCACCTATTCTCTTAATTGAACTACAATATTAAAATTTAATAAAAATATATTAAAAATAATATTAAAACTAAAAATATTAACTAATTATTTAAAAATAAGATAATAATAAATAATTTTATTTATTTTAAAAATAAATAATTTATTTATGATTACATAAATAATTAATTTAAAATTATTTTATCCTCATAATAATTACTTATCTAATTAATAAAATATCAAATATTTATAAATTTTATATATTTTTATTTAATTATTACATAAATTATAATAAATTTGAGTTATGATAATTAATTAGATTAGATCATTTTAAAAAATATTTATTAAAAAATACTTTAAAATAAATATTTTTTAATATAATATATTAAATTATAGTATTTTTGGATTATTTAAATATTTTTTTGTTTTTCAGTAATAATAAATGATTTATGTTATCAAATTTTAATTTATTATTTTTAATTGAAGAATAAAATGGAGTGAGGAAAGAATAAGAAGGATAAAAAAACAAAAAACAAGAAGTAAATGAAGAAAAAAAAATAAGGAAAGAGAGGAAAATATCTCTTTATTAGGTCAGACAAATTTTTTTATTGATTTTTTTAAAATATATAATTTATGATATTAATTCTATTTTAGTAATTTAAATAATTATTTTTAATTAATATATTTATTTTGTTTGAATTGGGTATACATTGCTTATATATTAATATTTTTAATGTTGTAATTCTTTAAAAAGTAATTTTTTCAAAATCATCGAATTGATATTATCGTCAATTTAAAGAAAAAATTATCAATAACTTTATTGATAATTTTGTATCCGAAATACCCAAATTATAAAATTAAAAATATATATAATTTCAATAAAAAAATATTATTCATTTTTAGAGAAGTTGAATTGTTGAAGATAAAATTAAAGTATATTGAGAGAGGCTTATTTTAACAACAAATTATTATTTAAAATAAAACTTTTTATCACGGTTAAATATAACGAGAGATTTATTTCTGATCTAGACAATTTTTTTAACGATGATATAAATGTTTTTTATATCAATTCAACCAATATAAAAAATGATTTTGTTAGTTTTAAATATAAGATATATTTTTTTATGTTGGTTAAAACTATCAATCATAATATTTTTTTTATGATGATTTAAATTTATATTTTACAAAATCACGGTTAAAAATTTAATAGATATAAAATCTATTTATTATTATAATTTAAAATTGAATTATTATAAAAAGTTAATTAGAAAATTATTATCGTTTAATAATAAATTAAAACTATCACGATAAATTATTATAAAATATTATTTTTATACGATATTCGAATATCATGCTCATATCAAAATATTTTAAAGAATGATTGGATACCAAAATGTATACATGGTATTAATAAATACTAACAAACTTATATTCTCGTTAGCATCCATTATAGTATTAAGCTCCGATTAGGTACAATTTTATATAAAATTAATATTATTGAACAAAAGTTTAAAGAATTATTCTTACGATAATGCCAATTATTTTTGTAATAAGATGAAGAAAGGACCACTGAGAGACGTAAGGAAAGAAACCAACAAGACAAACTATTACAGGACCACTCCAATGTATATACCATCAAAACATTAATTTTTTATTTTAAATGATTACCATTTTAATATTTTTTTAAGCCAAGTTAGCATTAATCACATGATTACCAATTTTATTATCATATGGTTGATTTGAGTAGTAATAAATAAAAGTAGTAAAGCACAAACATTTAAGACTTTTTTTAATTTTAAAAATATAAAATATGTCTTTATATAATATCGTCTATATATTTAATTATAATTCTATCTAAATATGGTTAATATATAAGGGTTCCTTTAAGATAAGAATTACATTATTTTTTTTTTATGTTTGAAATCACTGTTCTTTAAAATCATGAATATTAAAAATTATAATTTTTAGAAATATTAAAAATTAGTATGGTTGAAAATGATCAAAATCTATTTGACTGCTTGTAAATATAAATTTTTGTATCAATTTTGTTTTTTAAAATAGAAAGTAAAATGATATTTTAACAGTTGTTTAACATACTAAATATCTAATAGGAGCGTTTTAGAGTAATGAAAATAAATTATTAGTTATTTGAAATAATTTTTTATTAAAAAAATTTTGAGATAATTTTTTAATATGAAAATAATAATTTCTTTTAATTTTTAAAACTATTTATTAAAAATATTTTAAATTATTTAATATGATATAATAAATTTATATTTTATATTTTTAAAGGTAAAAAACAACATATGAATTATTTTAATTTGAAGTAATTTTTTTTTTGAAATTTTAACGTATAATAGGACAATGTAAGAGTACATGCACAAAACCCTAGAAGACAAAGTAGCATAGGACCACATAAATTTATTTCACAAGAAGCCAATAAGAAAGAAATTAAAAAAATAATAATACAGATTTAATATTTTAAACATTATATATATCAATTGAACAATTCACTTTAATGTTATTATATTTTATCTTATCTTGTACAAAGTTCGATTTGATTTATCAACCACTCTAATTTTATTTAACAAACTTTATAATAAAAAATGATAAATTATAGTATGAATGCTAATATGATGCGTGGTATTGACAAATAATATTTCTATATTGATATATGAAACTGATATTTATTTAAATCATCATAGATCTTTTAACAAACTCTTCACATATTTTAGTCACAAAGTATCATTTAAACAATATATCCTTATGTATTTCATAGTTTGAACTTTATACATAAGTAACACAATTGAAAAATAAAATAAATGTTAAGAATTTGTTTGTGTATTTCGTTAAAATAGTTTTATTTTTATTTTATTTTAAAAATAAAAAAATTATTTAAAATTATTTTGTTAGAATAGTTTCCTAATATTTGATAAATAGTATTTTTATTTTATTTTTTTGAAAATGTATTAATAATATTCACATTTTCTATTAATAATTGTACTGTATTATCACGATAAAAATTCCTGATAATATCATCCTTTGTTTTATAAACAATTTTTAAAATAGAGTTTAAAAAAAATTTGATGTTTAAAACTAAGTTTAAAAACTAAATCAAATATGATAATAAGTACATTAATACCATCTTTGCTTAACAATATTTAAGTGTTGTCTAAACTCTATTATTATATTTAATCTCATCTTTATTTGAGCTAAAAAAAATAATTAACTTGTCTAAAATCTGTTACATTTAATCCCATCTTATTTGAACTCAATTAAACAAATCCATACAGTTTATAAGTACTTGTATATATAAATATGGTGTTAACAAGGGTGAGATATACAATCTAATAGTTGATGTATAAAACCATTTGTGAAAGAATTTGGTGACCAATTAATTATAGATTTTTTTTTTATTTTTGATTTTTTTTATAAGTGATAGCTACTTGATTTGATTTGAATTGGATTTTACATCAAGATTACACTGTGAAAGAATTTGGGGATGAATTAATTATTGATGTATAAAATCATTATTTGTTTCATTTTATAGTTAGATGGGCACTATATATAAGAATGCTAGATTTGTGTTGTTCATAATTGATAATTTCTTACAAGATTCATGGCTGATTTTGGTGACTATGTTGTGTTGCTTCTCTTATGGCTAGCTTCAATCTTGTTATCAGGTGTAATTCTCAAAAGGTTTGGCATGAAGACACGCCTACCACCAAGTCCTAGAGCCCTCCCTGTGTTAGGACACCTCTACCTCCTCACCAAGCTCCCCCACCAAGCATTTCACAGCATCTCATCTCGTTATGGCCCTTTGGTTTACCTCTTGTTCGGTTCCAAGCCTTGTGTTCTTGTTTCATCACCTGAAATGGCAAGACAATGCCTCAAAACCCACGAAACATGTTTCCTAAACCGACCCAAAAGAACCAATTTGGACTACATCACATACGGTTCTTCAGATTTTGTGTTGGCACCCTATGGACCTTACTGGAGGTTCATGAAAAGGGTTTGCATGACTGAACTCCTTGGAGGCCGCATGCTTCACCAGCACCTTCCCATTAGAGCTGAGGAGATAAAGCTGTTCTTGAACAGTATGATGCAAAAGGCTGGCTTGAGAGAGGAGGTGAACATAGGCAAGGAGCTAGCCATGCTATCAAATAACATAATCACAAGGATGGCTCTGAGAAGAAGGTGTTGTGATGTTGAAGGGGAGGGACACCAATTGATTGAGCTGGTGAAAGAGATGACTGAGCTTGGTGGGAAGTTCAACTTGGGAGACATGCTGTGGTTTGTCAAGAAGTTGGATTTGCAGGGGTTTGGTAAAAGGCTTGGGAGAGTTAGAAGTAGGTATGATGCCATAATGGAGAAGATCATGAAGGAACATGAAGATGCAAGAAGAAAGAAGAAGGAAAAAAATGGTGATGGACATGAAACAGTGAAGGATTTACTTGATATTCTACTTGATATCTATGCTGATGAAAATTCAGAGATTAGATTAACCAGAGAAAATATCAAGGCTTTCATTATGGTAATTAGCAATTCTTTTCTTTCATTATTTCATCCAATAAAAAATTGTTCTTTAAAATAGTTCAATATTTTTACTGTGACCATTTCATCCGATAAGACTTTTAGATATAAGAAGCTAATGTTATTGGTGTCATATTTTAAAGGAAAAAGGAATATAACAAGTTTTTTGGTTATGTAATTTGCAGAATATGTTTGGTGCTGGAACTGAGACATCAGCCACTACAATAGAATGGGCATTGGCTGAGCTAATTAACCATCCAGAAATGATGGTAAAGGCAAGGGAAGAGATTGAAACAGTGGTTGGTGAGAATAGATTGGTGGAGGAATCAGATATTCCCAACCTTCCTTATGTTCAGTCCATAGTAAAGGAAACAATGAGGCTTCATCCAACTGGGCCTTTAATAGTGAGGCAATCCACTGAAGATTGTAATGTTAATGGGTATGACATTCCAGCAAGAACCACTGTGTTTGTAAATGTATGGGCCATTGGTAGGGACCCAAACTACTGGGAAAACCCACTTGAGTTCAAGCCAGAGAGGTTCCTTGATGAAGAGGGAAAGAGCCCATTGGATTTGAAGGGGCAGCATTTTGAACTGTTGTCATTTGGAGCTGGGAAAAGAAGCTGCCCTGGTGCTTCACTAGCTCTGCAGATTATTCCCACAACCCTGGCTGGAATGATTCAGTGTTTTGATTGGAAGGTTGGTGAAGAAGGGAAAGGAATAGTTGACATGGAAGAGGGACCTGGAATGGCACTTCCTAGGGCACATCCCTTGCTATGTGTCCCTGTGGCTAGGTTTCATCTTTTTGGTTAAGGGTACGTTTCCACCAGTTTGTGCATAACATTTCATTAAACTTTATACTTATGCATGATATATATAGTCCATCTAGGAATCTAATTAGAAAAGAAAAAAAGAAAAAAAGAAACACCCACCCTTTTATCCTTGTAATCAAAGTTGGCATGAAATGTTGATTATTTGAGTATATGTAATTTGTTATTTTGCTGCACTATGTGAATGAAATGTTTGATTGGCAATCATGGAGTTATTGCAAGACAAATCCACAGAGAAGAATAAAATGGGCAATGTCGATCATAGCAATCATACAAACAAGAGACGACAAGGCAGATAGATTATTCTCTGTCATGTGTTGGAATTGAAACATCTTTTCAAATGAGAAAGTTTAGTATAATAAGATGGAGAAAGATTTTGTTATATTTTTCTTTTGTGCTGGTTTTGTGTTTCATCAGGGAATATTCACCCAATTTCCCCTTCCCATCAAAACTTAAAAAATAAGTTTTCTATAATGTATAGGTGAAGAGACTTCCACTTAAAAAATAAGTTTTGAAATAAATATGAGTTGATATTCCACTATTGATAAAAAAAATCTAGAATATTAAAAGTTTAGTTAAAATAAATAACCATTTTATAACATTAATTAATTCCACTTAAAAAATAATAATATGTATTTGAAGTTTTGGGATAGCCAATCTTGTTTATTTTTAATTAAATATTTTAGGAAAGGTAATTATCATGTTATTATAGTAGTCATAACGTGATTTAGTGAACCCGAAACTAATTTCTATAATAAGTTTAACTTTGAATATATTATGAAAAGTTGCGTAAAAAAAAATACTACAAATATTATCAACGGATATTTACCGACGGATTGGTAACCGTCGAAAAATAATTATTACCGATGAATTTGTAACCGATCGAAAAATAATTATTACCGACGTAAATTACTGACGATATTTGTATTGATCTTACCGACGGATATATCCGTTAGTAAAATAATAATTAATTAATCGACAGATATATCCGTCGGTAATTTACGAATGAATTTACCGACGAGATATTAATAAATATTCACCTAAATAAAAAATTAAATATTTTTTATTTAATAATTTAATTTAATTTAATCATAATTAGATTAATTTATAATAATTTCTTAAATTAAATAATTTTAAAAATAAATATTTAATTATATATAAATATATATATATATATATATATATAAATATAAAAATGTAAAAATATATAAATATATAAAATATAAATATATAAATATATAAATATATATAAAAATATATAAATGTATAAATATATAAATATGTAAATATATAAATATATAAATATATAAATATATAAATTTGTTAGAATATTTTCTGTAAAAAAATAATTGTTTCTGTTTATGGTAGAAGATTATTGGAGAGGGTAAAGTAATTTTAGACGTAAATCTAATCACGTGATAGTGCGATAAATTTGTTAATTTTTTTCCATAATTATCTTAAAATCATTTTAATACATGTTTTATTACTTCATCGTAAATGTTTTTATCTAAATTCAGAATTATTGGAATCTTTCAAAACTCGAGCTTAAGGATGAAACTTGTGGAAAAAAATGTTTAAATGTGTTTCATGAGAGAAAATTCTTAAAGCAAATTCTAGTGGAATTACCTATGGTCCTAGTTGGTTACAAGCAACATGCTTATAAGAAACTGTGTTAGAGTAATTCCACGTGATAATAATAATTTTTTAAAATTTAAGCACCGTATTTTATAGAAATAATGTTTCTAACCGTTGCTTTTTCCAATTTTTTTCATATTTCTAATATTTTTTTGTTTATTTTTGTTATCATTGTTGTTTAATATTTTATATTTTAATTAATGTTAATCCTATTTCTAATGTTAATTTTATTTTTATTTTAAATATATTATTTATTCTATTTTAATAATTAATTATATATTATAATTATTACTTATAGGGTATAGTAAATCTCATTCAAGTTAAAAATGATAGTTAAATGATGAGTTAAAGTGATAGTTAAACGGTGAGTTGGTTATAAGAACCCACCATTAGTAGAGTGTCATGGAGACGATATTTTACCATTTTTAAAAATTCAAATATATTAAATTTAAATTGTTTTTGTTTTAAATTGTTTTATTTTAAAAATATTTTATTTTAATAAGATAATTTAAGTTTATTAAATTTTTATGTATAATAATATTTTAATTATCATTAAATACAAAAATAATATTAAAAATGTCAATAAATGATATTTTTTATCTAGGTATTTTGTTGACCAAAGTTAAAAAAATAAGAAGTTAATATTAATAAAGATTATTAGTTATCTGAATCACAATTATTTCGATTAATATTAATAATATTTCTATTGTTGGTATAGATTTTTTATTGAAATTTCAATTTGTTGAACATTGACTTTGAAAAATACAAATCTATTTAAAATTAGTTGAAAGTTTATCTTGATGACAGTCAAATAAATTCTAATTAACTTTGAAAAAAAAAATAACAGTGAAAGTTTCTATCTAAAAATAATTTAATTTCTATACATATAAAAAAAAATTAACCTTAAAAACATTAAACGAGGAAATCTAGACAAAGGACGGGGTAGAGGCGGGCTTTGCCCCGATTCCCACCCCGACTTTTTTAACTATCTCTCGTCCTCGATCCCTATTCTTGATCCCCGTCGAGATTAGAAATTAAGTTTTCATCCCCGTCCTCGTTAGGTTTCGGGTTCTCCGTCTCCGATCTATATTATTTTTAAAAAGATAATTACATTTATAATAAATTAATTTTACTATCTATTTTTTATATATAAATAAATATTTATAATTTTATAATTATTATTAATTAAATATATATTTTAATTTATTATATTTATATTAAAATATGTATGTAAAAGACATATTTAATTATTTTTTATTTATAACATTATTATTATTATAACATCTGTATTCAAATATTTGAATATTTATAACATTATTATTATTATAATACTGTATTCAAACATTTGATTATATATATAAGTTAATTCATTTTTAAGTTGCCATTTAAAAATATGAAATATATAGTTTATAAGGAAATATTTAATAAGTTAATTCTTATTCAATTAGATTGAAGTAATAAAAGTTTAAATTATCAATTCTTTTAATCCTTTAAAATACAATTATTTTATTAAGATAAAATTTGATATATGATAAATAAGAATAATAAGATAAAAAAATATGACATAATAAAACCTAATAAATATAAATTATAAATAAAATAATATTAGCTATTACTAAAATTTATGTAAAATATTTAGAAAAAGATAAAGAATAAAAAAAAATAATTTTGTGTCCATCAAATTGGTTGAAAAAATTGAAAAAAAAACAAATTGATGGGAGATATTAGGGAAATGTGAAAAACTGAAAGGTAAGAGAAAGAATAATGTAATAAATTAATTGATATAAAAGATTAAAAAAGACAAAAAAATTAAAAAGTGGGTTGAAGAAATTTTTTTTGTGAAATATAAAAAAATGATGTTATATGTAATAGAAAAAAGAAAATAAAATATTTTAAAAATATTAATATTTTAAATTTAAATATAAAGTCGGCGCAGGGATGAGGTGGAGATTGCATTACTCATCCCCGCCCCGCCTCGACTTTTTAAAGCGGAAAACCCGAACTCACCCCGCCACGCTCCCGATCAAGTCAAATTTTCCTCGTCAATTCGAGGACGGATCGTTCCATCCATCTAAAGATAGTCATGTTTAAATAAAAAAAACTCTTATTAATTGATAAAAAACCTTATTTGAAAATAATTTCATGTTATCGATAAAAATATTTGGCTGATATAAGTTCATAAATAATGGTGTTAATGGTAACTAAAAAAACTTTGATTATTTGAAAAAAAAAAAACTGATGACGTCAACCAAAAATTTAATCAAGTTAAAAAGATATTTATGTCAACATCAATCGATAAAATGACATGATGTTTCTGTCTGAAGAAAGTTAATATAAAATCCCTGTCTCAGTAGAAAAGGAAATGAATCAGTAAATAATATGAACAAAAACATTTTGAAGCAAGAAAATAATATAAAAAATTTACGTCCTTATTATATCTTATATATTTTAAGAGAAACTATCCATAATTAATATAATATCATAAATTCATTTATTTAATATAAACTTAAAAGTTCAAAGGTTAAAGATATTTATTTATTATAAATTCTAATTATAATATAGTTTATGGATTAAAATAAAATTCAAGATGATATAGTTTCTGTTGATTAAAAAACACTTCAAAATTTTATTCTCAAAAGAGGTAAATACATATGTTTTTCTATTCTCAGTATATCAACTCTTCAATTCTCACTTACTCAAAACATAGCTAATCTGATTATGAATTTGGTGCTAAATTAACACAATAATTGGCTACAATTATGAATAATTTTTCTTGGAATATTTAAAATTCTTGTTAAAGTAGAGTTGAAATTTGTAGTCTAGAATATGCCGAATAGATGTTGCGGATATACTTTTTCATTACCTAGGAAACAAAACCCTTTTGACTTGCCAAATTGATGGAGAAAGAAAGGCAATATAAACAATATGACAAAACCTGCCCAATTATATAAATATTTTCCAACTTATTTATGTTTCATGGCTTCAATTGCTTGGAATGACTTTGGACGACAATTAAAAAAAAGGAAGAAGAGAGAGTTAATAATAAGAACTAGATAGGAACATCGTTTTCTAATAAGAACAGTTCTTAATTTTAAGAAACAATAAAAGTAAAGCTTGATAGGATGAGTAAATTAAACTCTTATCAACAATCAATTTTTTAATCCTTAATTATAACTTTGTATTTCACTATCCCCCTGGAAGCTAAATATATCCAACTACACTTACTGCTCTGTGCAGCAGAATAGAGATTCTTGGCAGTAAAAGTTGCAGTGCAACCTCCACCAAAGTAAGTTTTGTTTAGGATATTAAATTGTCTCCGGCATTAATTTGTGCGGAAGCTATGTCACGCCACAAGTATCTACAATTCTTTATAGTTCACATAAGACAATACATGATGAGAAGTAGTGGATTTGACTGAACTATAAAACAAAGTTTCATGATGCCTTCTCCAACTAAGAAACCTACGTCATGCTTCCTCGTTAACTCCTCACATAAAATTTCACCATCCAAAAAATGTACATATATAGTCCTGATCATTCAACCATGTATACCATGCATTACAATGGATGATATTCAAGGATACATACCAATATTCCTTATTTTCCTAGCCTTAATAATATTGCTTCAAGCCATACTCAAACCTTCAAAATTTCGTCTTCCTCCTAGTCCTTTGGCTTTACCAGTTATTGGACACTTCCACTTGGTAAAACCACCACTTCACAGATCTTTTCAGAAGCTCTCAAATCGTTATGGACCCTTGATTCACCTCTACCTTGGCTCCACTCCCATTGTTGTTGTTTCCTCAGCAGAAATAGCCAAAGAGATCTTCAAAACACATGAACTTTCTTTCTCCAACAGACCAGCAAATGTTGCTATCAGATATCTCACTTATAACTCGTCTGATCTGGGGTTTGCCCCTTATGGACCCTACTGGAAGTTCATGAAGAAGCTTTGCATGTCAGAACTTTTTAATGGTAGGATGCTGGATCAATTCCTGCCCATTAGGAAAGAGGAGATAAATGTGAAGGAAGAAGTCCCACATCCGTGGGAACTTCAATTGGGGGCTCTCCTCCTTCTTATAAAAGGAGCCCCTCCCCCCTTATTTCATACATCCCAAAATTTCTCCTTCTTTCTCTTTTACTTTCCTAGTATTGGTAATTTCCAATTGTAAAAGGAAAGAGTGGTCATTATAAAATTTTCATTTTTGCCTATTGTCAGGGTTATTTTTCTCGTCTCTATTTTAGTTGTGTATATTTATGCTGGTACTCTGATCCTAACAGTGGTATCAGAGCTGCGTTCGAGTTCCGTTGCGCTAGTCACTAGAATAGTGTTGGTAAAATTCGAGTATGCTCTCGTGGTTGCGGTTTAATCCGATCTTCCACATCGGAAAGGAGTTATTCTTGGAAAAGGTGTGGTAGTGTGAAGCTGTTGTGCTGGGAAAGTTCGGCTAGGAAAGACTTGGTACTTAAGTGTGTCCATTAGTGACTCACCTCTCTTTCCGGGAACTTACCTAGTGTATTGGTTCACGGTCTACTACTATTGTTCCGAGTAGACAATACTATTCATAAGTGAGAGTTGCATAAGTGGAAACACAACTATGGCAGCAAAGTACGAGATAGAGAAGTTCAACGGGAACAATTTCTCATTGTGGAAATTGAAGATGAAGGCAATCTTGAGAAAGGACAATTGCGCAGAAGCAATTGAGGGAAAACCTGCAGAAATGACGGATAAAGATTGGAAGAAAATTGACGGCAACGCTATTGCAAATTTACACTTGGCAATGGCGGACTCGGTTCTATCCGGTGTTGCGGAGAAAGATTACGCAAAGGAGATTTGGGATGCCCTCATTAAATTATATGAGGTGAAGTCACTTCACACAAGGATATTCCTGAAGAGGAAACTCTATACTCTTCGGATGAGTGAGTCCACATCGGTGACGGACCACATCAACCAACTGAACACCTTGTTTGCCCAATTAGCGGCGACAAATTTCAACATAGTTGAGAATGAGCGTGCGGAGCTCTTACTTCAGAGCTTGCCAGACTCGTATGATCAACTCATCATCAACATTACAAATAATAATATTGAAGGACAACTACACTTTGACGATGTTGCTGGAGCTATTCTAGAAGAAGAATCCGAGCGAATGAATAAGGTAGAAAGTTCTAAACAAGCAGAAGTTTTGACGATGATGAGAGGAAGATCAACGGAACGTGGCTCAAGTGGGAGTCAAGATCATGGCGAGATCGAGCTCTCGAAACAAGAAGACTTTCAAATTTAAATGCTACTACTTGTGGCAAGAAAGGGCACACGAAGAAAGAGTGTTGGAAGAGGAAGAATGAAGAATCAACCTCACAAGGTTGCATTGCGAGTACTTCGGAGGAAGGAGTAATTACGGTAAGCGAAGCGACAATCAACTCTAATGGCGGAAACGAATTTCATGACAAGTGGATAATGGATTCGAGGTGCAACTTGGCATATGACCCCACACCGAGATTGGTTTCAAACCTACAAGCCTATCTCGGGTGGATCCGTGTTCATGGGAAATGACCATGCATTGGAGATTCTTGGAGTTGGTACTTGTCAAATTAAAAATGTATGACGGTACTATTCGCACAATCCAAGAAGTACGACATTTGAAGGACTTGAAGAAAAATATATTGTCTATAGGGCAATTGGATGACCTCAGCTGCAAGATCCATGTTGAAGGAGGAATCTTAAAGGCAGTGAGGGGAAACATAGTTGTCATGAAAGCGGAGAAAATCATGGCAAACTTGTATGTACTTATAGGAGACACCTTGCAAGAAAATCATGCAACAAGCTGCGTCGACAAGCCAAGAAGAAGCGGCGATAACGTGGCACCGTAGACTTGGACATATGTCGGAGCGAGGTCTGCAGATTCTTGCGGAACGTGATCTCATACCTGGGCTCAAGAAGGTCGATTTACCCTTCTGTGAGCATTGTGTGACAAGCAAACAACACGGGTTGAAGTTTGCAAGAACCACCACAAGGAGTAAGCAAACTTTGGACTTGATCCATTCCGATGTCCGGGAATCACCGGAATTATCTCTCGGAGGAGCAAAATATTTTGTGTCGTTCATCGATGACTACTCGAGGAGATTATGGGTATACCCTATCAAGAAGAAGTCCGAAGTATTTGCGCGGTTAAAAAACTTCAAAGCACAAGTAGAACTTGAGACCGGAAGGAAAATCAAGTGTTTGAGGACAGACAATGGAGGAGAATATGTAGATGGAGATTTTCTAGCATTCGCAAGCAAGAAGGAATTGTGAGACAATTTTACGTTCCACACACGCCTCGACGAGAATGGTGTAGCAGAGCGGATGAATAGAACTCTTCTAGAGAGAACCGAGCTATGCCTGCAAGCTGCGAGCATAACAAAGTCTTTACGGGCGAAGCCGTGAATACTGCCTGTTACTTGATAAATCGGTCTCCATCAACAGCAATTGGGTTGAAAACTCCTATGGAAATGTGGAGTGGAAAATCAACCGATTATTCTTCCTTACATGTGTTTGGTTGTCCCGCGTACGTGATGTACAACACCCAAGAAAGGACGAAGTTGGATCCAAAATCCAGGAAATGCATCTTCTTGGGATATGCTGACAATGTGAAGGGGTATCGCTTGTGGGATCCCACTGCCCACAAAGTTATTGTTAGCAGAGATGTCGTCTTTGCGTGAAAATGAACTGCAAAGCAAGCGGATAAATGACAGCTCGGAAAAGGACAAGACTATAGTACGAGATAGAGAAGAAGACTTCGGAACATTCCTCCGAGTTAAAGGAGGAGCATGAAGAACATGAGCCAAATGAGGTGGAAGAAGGAGAACTCCGACGATCAACAAGAGAAAGAGTCAGACCATCTTGGCATTCACAATATGTGATGGCAAGTCATGATGCGTATTGTCTCCTAAGTGAAGAAGGAGAACCTTCAACTTTTCAAGAGGCCGTGAGTGGTTCAGAAGCTCCTCTATGGATGGCTGCTATGGAAGAAGAAATTGAAGCTCTTCATAAAAACAAGACATGGCATCTTGTGGAACTTCCAAAAGGTCGCAGAGCCATTGGTTGCAAATGGGTCTATAAGATCAAGAGAGATGCCAATGATCAAGTAGAAAGATATCGTGCTAGACTGGTGGTAAAAGGATATGCTCGTAAAGAAGGCATTGATTTCAACGAGATATTCTCACCAGTTGTTAGATTGACAACAATCGGAATTGTCCCGGCGATGTGTGCCTGCATTTGATTTACATCTTGAGCAATTGGATGTAAAACCGCTTTTCTTCATGGAGAACTTGAAGAGGAAATATATATGCTCCAACCAGAAGGCTTCAAAGAGCAAGAAAACTTGGTTTGCGAGTTAAAAAAATCTCTATACTGGTCTAAAGCAGGCGCCAAGGTGTTGGTATAAGAGATTTGATTCCTTCATTATTAGCCTCGGATACTACGGACTAAGTTCGGACCATTGTACTTACCACAATAGGTTTGAAGAAAATGATTTTATCATATTCGTTGTTGTATGTGGATGACATGTTGGTGGTAGGCCCTAACAAAGCTCGAATCCAAGAATTGAAGGCACAATTGGCTAGGGAGTTTGATATGAAGGACTTGGGACCAGCAAACAAGATTTTAGGGATGCAAATTCACCGAGACAGAAAAGATAGGAAGATTTGGCTTTCTCAAAAGAATTATTTACTTAAGATCTTGCGGCGCTTCAACATGCAAGATTGCAAGCCAATTTCTACCCCACTTCCTGTCAACTGTAAGTTATCCTCAAGTATGAGTCCTAGCAGTGAAGCGGAGAGGATCGAAATGTCTCGAGTACCGTATGCATCAGCAGTGGGAAGTCTTATGTATGCCATGATTTGTACAAGACCGGACATTGCACAAGCAAGTGGGAGTGGTTAGTAGATTCATGGGGAATCCTGGTGGAGAACATTGGCAAAATGTGAAGAGGGTCCTTAGGTATATAAAAGGAACCTCAAATGTTGCATTATGTTATGGAGGATCGAAGCGGTTGTCGAAGCTATGTAGATTCGGATTTTGCAGGTGATCTGGATAAAAGGAAGTCTACTACCTGGTTATGTGTTTACCATCAATGGAGGGGCAGTAAGTTGGTTATCCAAGTTACAAGATGTGGTAGCTCTGTCTACTACGGAAGCTGAATACATGGCTGTCACCCAAGCATGTAAAGAAGCTATCTGGATTAAAAGAATAATGGGGGAACTTGGTCACAAGCAACAACAAATTGTTGTGTACTGTGATAGTCAAAGTGCCTTACACATTGCAAGGAATCCAGCCTTTCATTCGAGGACAAAACACATAGGAATAAGATATCATTTTGTTCGAGAAGTAGTAGAAGAAGGAAGTGTAGACTTACAGAAGATCCACACTGAAAAGAACCTAGCAGATGTAATGACAAAACCGGTTAATGCTGACAAGTTTATATGGAGTCGATCCCTCTATGGCCTATCGGAAGCATAAGCAACATGGATGTGAGAGAAGAAGACATAGTGTGAAGATTTGATTAATTTCATCAAAATCTTCAAGTGGGAGATTGTGAAGGAAGAAGTCCCACATCCGTGGGAACTTCAATTGGGGGCTCTCCTCCTTCTTATAAAAGGAGCCCCTCCCCCCTTATTTCATACATCCCAAAATTTCTCCTTCTTTCTCTTTTACTTTCCTAGTATTGGTAATTTCCAATTGTAAAAGGAAAGAGTGGTCATTATAAAATTTTCATTTTTGCCTATTGTCAGGGTTATTTTTCTCGTCTCTATTTTAGTTGTGTATATTTATGCTGGTACTCTGATCCTAACAATAAACAGGTTTGTGCTGATGATGAAAAAGAAGGGTGAAGCATGCGAGAGTGTGAACGTTGGAAATGAGCTTTTGAAGCTAACAAACAACATAGTAATGAGAATGGCAATAGGAAAAAGCTGTTTCAAAGGATGAGGCTCACAAAGTGACAGAAAGGGTGAAGGATTCTGCCAAGGTGAGTGGAATGTTTAACCTAGCAGATTATTTCTGGTTTTGTAGGGGATTGGATCTTCAGGGAATTGGGAAGAGAATGAAGGAGGTTCGTGAGAGGTTCGACATCATGATGGAAAGTATCATTCAGGAACATGAAGATGCAAGAAATAAATCGACCAGAAAGGATGCTCCAAAAGATGTTCTCGATGCTCTTTTGAGTATTTCTGAAGATGAAAGCTCAGATGTGAAAATAACCAGAGACAACATTAAAGCCTTATTAGTGGTAATATTCTCGAGGAACACCACTTTAGAATAGATAGCTTAATTTTACCATTCAACCAATTAACAATTTGATTTATTTAAATAAAATACTTATTGTTAATTAATTTTATTTTAATTGAAATTACTTTATAGATATAATATTAATAAAATGTTAATTTCTAATTAACTTTATTTTAATTAAAACACTTTATAAATATAATATTAATAAATAAGATTTCTAATAAATATATTTTTCGACCTGAGTGTCAATATATTATGACTCCTTTAAAATTTGACAGTCTATAACTTCCTTGTTTATATGCAAGTGCTTCACTTAATTAAATTCTAACTCTAACTTTAATCTCTCACTGATTTTATAAAAAGACCTCTTGTTAATACTGCATAAGCATAAGCACCAAATTAGTCAGTCACAATCCAATACAGTGGCTCCATCATTATAGTATAATATATATGTTAGATTTAAAAGTTTAACGGATTGAATGAAATTTAATAAAATAATATTTTTATAATATATTAAAATATATAATTAAATTTATTAATAATATTTTTTTATAAAATAATAAATGTTATTATTATAATGATATAAATTATGTTAAAGATTATAAATATAAAAAATATATAGTCCAGAAAATAAAAAATAAAAAATATTTTTGTAGTATAATAATAGTTTCCGAAGCTCATATCTATTAACTTATATCATTGCAATCTATTATCTAAATAAGTAAAGTTTATTTAATTATTACAATTTTACCATTTAAAATTGTAATGTGTTAAAAGGGTTAAGAGAGAAACTCTTTATTCTCGTCATGTGTAATTTTAAACCCTTAACAAACTCCATATATTTTTCCTTTACCACTGCCTCAGTTGTATAACATAGAATTATGAAATTTGAGTCTTGATCTTATCATTTAATATTGTTTCACAACCCATAAATTCTATAGAAGCATGCTAAGATTTTGAGTGATTAACAATTTGTCTTTATAATTTCTCAGGACATGTTCACAGGTGGGACAGACACAACTGCAGTTACTCTAGAGTGGTCACTGGCAGAACTAATTAACCATCCAACAGTAATGGAGAAAGCAAGGAAGGAGATTGACTGCATCATTGGCAAAGACAGAATGGTAATGGAAATAGATATAGATAATCTTCCTTATCTCCAAGCCATAGTGAAGGAGACACTGAGGCTTCACCCTCCATCTCCATTTGTATTGAGAGAGTCAACTAAGAATTGCACCATTGCTGGATATGACATTCCAGGAAAGACTCAGCTTTTCACTAATGTGTGGGCTATTGGTAGGGATCCAAAGCATTGGGATAACCCTCTTGAGTTTAGGCCACAAAGGTTTCTTAGCAAAGACAATGAGAGCGGAAAAATGGGTCAAGTTGATCTCAGGGGACAACATTATCAGCTTTTGCCTTTTGGAAGTGGAAGAAGAGGGTGCCCTGGAACTTCACTAGCACTAAAGGTTGTTCACACCACCCTTGCTGCTATGATTCAGTGCTTTGAATGGAAGGGTGAAGAAAACAACGAAGAATATTGTGGCAGTGTTGACATGAAAGAGGGACCCTCATTTATTCTTTCAAGAGCTCAATCCATGATTTGTATCCCAAAACAAAGACTCGTGTCATGCTAATTCTCATTGTCACTCGACTTAAAGACCAAGAATAAACATGCAGCACACAAGGGTTAGGTTTTCAATTATCATATGTACGTAAAAGTTGTTACTAACAGAAACTAAACAACACTCTCAATATTTCTTCTCCTACTATTTTAAATGAGTTATTGCTATTTCAAACGAGTTATTACAAGTATTTATGGTCAAAATATTTACCCTTTCAAATCTCAAAAGTAAATTATGATATCTATTAAATAGGTTTACAATTCATTGATTATACCACTCGTAATTAAAACTCATCTTTTATTTTAATAAGTCTTTTACAACTCTCCAGCAGTGTAGTTGGTAGTGGTTTGGTGATTATGTCAGCTTGAGCTTGGCTTTTAACATGCTCCAGTTTAACCTTTCCTTCTCTAACTTGTTCTCGGATGAAATGAAATCGGACGTCGATGTGCTTGCTCCTTCCATGATTAACCAGGTTCTTTGCCAACTCGATCGCCGACTTGTTATCAACTCGAATTACAATCCTTTTGTCTTGGATCACTCCCAGATGTCTTAGTAAATTTGAAAGCCAAATTGCATGACACACTCTAAGAGGCCACTACATACTTGGCCTCACAGGTTGACAGAGTTACAATGGACTGCTTCTTTGACAGCCAAGTAAAAGTTGTCTTTCTGAGTAGGAACATATAACCTGAAGTACTTTTTCGGTCATCACCACACCAATCACTATCCGAGTAACCCACTAGTCGGTAGTCATCCGATTTTGAATAAAAAAGACCAAGTGATAAGGTTCCTCGAACATATCTCAGAATTCTCTTTAAAGTCTTCCAATGTGTGTAGCTTGGATTCTCCATGTATCTGCTTGTTATCTCAACACTCAACATTATGTCGGGTCTTGTGCTTATAAGGTACCTCAGACTTTTGATTAATCTTCGATATCTCCCAGAATCAGCTCGTTCTCCTCCATCAAACTTTGAGAGTTTAGTGCCCGGTTCCATTGGAGTAGAAATCGGGTTGCAGTCCTCCATTTTAAATTTCTTTAAAATTTCAAGCGCGTACCTCTCTTGGGATATAAAAATTCCTTCCTCTAACTGCTCCACTTCTAGGCCAAGAAAATATTTCATCAGCCCTAAGTCTGTCATTTCAAACTCTTTCTTCATTACCTCCTTGAACTCCTTAATTAGCTTCGTATTGCTTCCGGTGAATATGAGATCGTCGACATAAAGAACGACTACTATCATATCTGTTTTTGATTTCTTTGTGTACAAAGCATGCTCGTATGTACATTGTTCATATCCATTTTTCTTGAAATACCCATCAATTCTCTCATTCCAGGCACGAGGAGCCTACTTCAGCCCATAGAGAGCTTTTCTTAATCTCAGCACATTTTTCTCATCCCCTCTCTTATGTACCCGAGTGGTTGCTCAACATACACCTCCTCTTTCAGCACTCCATTTAGAAATACTGACTTCACATCCATCTGTAGAATCGACCATTGGTTCTGAGCAGCTAATGAAATCAGAAGTCGGATTGACTCCATTCTCGTGACAGGAGCAAATACTTCATCATAGTCGATTCCCTCCTTTTGTCTATAGCCCTTCACCACAAGTCGAGCCTTGTAACGTTCAACCTCTCTCTCAACATTCATCTTCCTTTTGTACACCCATTTTACTCCAATTGGTCGAGCTCCTTTAGGAAGGTCAGTCAGTTCCCAAGTTTTATTGCGTTCAATCGTTCTAATCTCCTCATCCATGACTGTTTTCCACTTCTCATCTTGGACAGCTTTCTCAAAACTCAAGTCTTCAGATTCAGCCAGAAGACATACAACATGAACTTCATTTGTAGTGTCGTATATTTCCTACAGACTTCTCATCTTGGACTGTTGTGACTCTATTTCTTTATCTGATGATTCAATAGTTGTTATTGTTGAAGACAAAACAATTTCTGAACTAGTTTCTTCCTCTGCCGGGTTATTCCAGCACCAATGCTTTGTTTCTTCCACGTGAACATCTTGGCTTACCACCACTTTATTGTTAACAGAATCAAACAATTTATACGCTTTAGATTTTCCATCATACCTGATAAATATGTACTTCTTACTCCTATCTTCTAATTTAGTCTTGTGCTGACTTGGTACTTGCCCATAGGCCATGCTACCAAACACCTTTAGATGAGAGACACTCGGCTTCATACCACTCTATATCTCCTGATGCGTCTTCTCACCTAGTTTTTCATGTGGACGTCTATTTTGAAAATAGACTGCGCACTGCACCGCCTCTGCCCAAAACTTCTTTGGCATATTCTTCCCTTTCAACATAGATCGAACCATATCAAGAATGGTTCGGTTCTTTCATTCCGCTACACCGTTTTGCTACGGAGAATATGGGGCAGTCAGGAAACATTTGATCCCATGTTCCTCACAGTATTTGTTGAACTCAGTAGAAGTAAACTCGCCTCCTCTGTCAGATCGGATTGCTTTGATGACTTTGCTTGTTTCTTTCTCCACCATTACTTTGAATTTCTTGAAAGTTTCAAACACTTCTGACTTCTCCTTCAGAAAATAAATTCATGTTTTCCTTGAAAAATCATCAATGAAAGAGACAAAGTATCTTTTATCACTAAAAGATTCTGGAGTTATTGGCCCACACAAATTAGTATGGATCACTCCGAGTTGCTGCTTTGCTCGACACTCAGAACTTCTTGGGAAATAAGTCCTCGCTTGCTTCCCAATCACACATTCTTCACAAAACCTTTTTTCGAATTTTATTTTAGGCATTCCGAGCACCATCTCCTTTTCTAGCAGTGTAGTCAACCCACCAAAGTAAAGATGACCAAACCGAAAATGTCACTTCATGGTCTCATCCTCCATATCAAGTTGCATGCATTTATCTTGAACTGTTTTCAGCTCAAGTTTGTACATGCGATTTTTCTTCATTTCCACCAAAGCAATAAGCCTCCTGAATTTATCCTTCAGTTATAGTTCTCAGTCCTTCATCAGAACCGAGTACCCCCTTCTCCATTAACTGTCTCATGCTCAATATGTTGCTTTTGAGATCAGGTACGTAGTATACATATCTGATCTCTCCGATTTTCTCATTTCTTTATTGATACCAGATCGTTCCTTGACCTTTGACAGCTACTTTCGAAGCATCACCGAAAGAAACAAATCCGGACTCCACCTTTGAAAGTATTCTGAATAAGCGTTTGTCACCACACATGTGGTAACTAGCGCCGGTGTCCAAGTACCAAACCGAGTTATTAGAACAGTTCGGTTTGATCTTAGTTTCTGAAATGTTTGTCACCACATCTTCTTCCTTAGCAAGAAAGTTTGTTGGTTCCTCCTTTATCTTCTCGGACCTACAATCTTTAGAAATATGACCCAGTTTTCCACAATTATAGCATTTTACGGAGTAATAGTCCTTGACAACATGTTCATTCTTTCCACAATTATAGTATTTTACCGAGTAACAATCCTTGCAATATACCCATTCTTCCCACAAATATAACATTCAATATTATTTGTGTTTGTCCGGCCACCCCGAGCCTGTCCTTGGCCACGCCAGTTCTGTTGACCGTCTTGCTCATTTTCTCGTCCTCCTTTTCCTCTACCACCATGACCTCTGCCTTTTCCTCGGCCTCTGATACTCTGAGCATAGAGCATCTTCTCCTCTTTTATTGTCGTCTATGCTTGGAGAGCATGTTCAAGGGACTCCCCCTTCTTGTTTTTCTTTCTCTGCTCATATGCTTCTAGGACCCAGCAAGCTCTTCAAGGGTGAGCGTTGATAGATCTTTGGACTCCTCTATTGCGCACACAATATTCTCGAAATCATCTGTCAATGATCTCAAGATTTTTTCAATAACTCGATTTGATGAAAAACTCTCACCATTCTGATTCAGCTTGTTCACCACGGTCTCCACCCGAGTAATGAACTCGGATACGCTTTCAGGCTCTTTCATCCTCATGTTTTCCAGCTTGCCCCTAAGGGTTTGAAGTCGAACTTGTTTCACCCGTTCATCTCCTTTGTTTGCTTTTTCAAGTGTATCCCATGCTACTTTGGAAGATTTTTTATGAACGTTTGGCAAGTGCACCAATTGTTAACGTAGTAATAAAATATCATCCTCTGGGATTAAATTTGTTGAATACTAGACTCCTAATTTACGTAAGTTTGAGCAATTGAAAATTTGGAAAAACAAGCAAACACAAAATTATAATAAGAACTTTAGTCAAAATAAGATTTGTTAGAGAATTGATTGCATACCCTTTCCTATATAATTTCAATCATTTCAATCGATGCAAGAAATGTAATGATCCACTTGAGTTTACCCAGAGTTATTTTACCCCTAATCCCTTAGTAGGCAAAACTATTCATTGAATCCGAACCCCCAATCCCTTAGGTCAGTTACGCCATTCAATAGAATCATGAAAAAACAATAATCTTCTCTATTGCAAACTAATTAGATATATGCCCAATTTCCCAATTGTGACAAATCCTAACCTGTTATATTTAGGATCGCGAACAACCTCCAATCTCCCAATTGTGAAACTGCTCGTGGAATGAACTTGAAAATTATAAATAGAACACTGAGATAAAGAACATTAACTAAATATCAATTGTCAAGAACAAAAAAATATAATTCAGAGTACTACATCAATCCTCTAACAAAAAAAAAATCAGTTATGCATAATGTAAAAATTGCTAAAAGATAATAACTAGAACGTAAACATCCAGAATGGTTGTCCAGCCCCCCTTTTTCAGTTTTGTTCCACCTTCTTTATAGGGTGGAACTCTCTAACTTCAACTGTGCATTCTGAACCACAAATCCATAGGTTGTGGAAACATCCACAACTCACATGTAGAGCTCTCTGACTTCGTGCAATCTTTTGGAGTCTAATTCACAGGCTATGGAAAAATCCACAATCAACCCGTGGAGCTTTCTGATCTTGATCTTTGCATTCTGGTATCAAATTCACAGGTTGTGGAACATTTCACAAGGTACTTGTGGAACTTGTTGATCTAAAATCTTTCTATCTTGACACCAACTCCCTCCAAACTATGAATTCAAACCTCCAAACACCTATTTACAAGAACAATGCACAAACCAACATGTATGATCCAAAACAATGATAATGCATGATGAAATCATTCTCATAATGCAACAACATATGAAATTAACCTAAATTAATGCATGAATGTAATGATATTTTATCCACTCATCAATTTTGCGTTAGCTATCTTCTCAAAGCCAGATTCGTCGACGACTTGGTATAGTAGATACAGAGCCGCCTTGTCTTTAGTTCGAACGAATTTCAATGCGTTCAGCTGGGAATTTGAATACCCATTTGTGTTCGTCGGTTCTTCATACTCATTCTCGACCACATCCCAGTTATCTTGGGAGTCGAGAAGAACCTTCATTTATACTTTCCAGTTATCATAGTTGGTGCCTTTCGTCAACTTGGGTAGCGAGATGTCATTGGTTAGACCTGTCATTTCCTCTCAAGTATTTTCACTCAACTCACACGCCTCACAAAGCTCTGAGTCGCTCCTCTCTCTTTCTCAGTCAGCACACACTGCGATGTTCTCTCTTGAGGCTTGGTGGGTTCTCTCACGCTCACCTTACACACAAGCTCTGATGTCAATTTGTTAGTAATAGGAAATGAAACAACACTCTCAATATTTTTCTCCTTATGTTATTCCAAATGAGTTGTTACAGGTATTTATGGCCAAAATATTTGTCTCTTCAAATCTTAAAAATAAATTATGATACCTATTAATAGGTTTACAACTCACACTACTACAAATAAAGCTTTCAACGTCGGTTCTGGAAGGCTTTCAACGTCGGTTCTAATAAACCGACGTTAAAGTTTTTACTTTAGATAGCGGTTCCCTTATTTCCGACGTTGAAAGTATGATTTTTTAAATTAATAATTTTTATTTATTTACAACCCCTTTACCCCCTTTTATTTATCTAGAAGTCTCCTCTCTCTTCATATTATATTTTTATTAGGTCCTCCATCTCTTTATATTATATTTTTTAGAAGTTTTTTAATTTTTAAGAGAATTGTCATTGGCAGGATTCGAACCCAGTACTTTAGAGTTGGAGGTTAATACTCCAACCACTAAACTACTTGAATTTTTTGATAATAACTTACAAATAAATTATATTTATATACAAATAAATATATATCCGTGTAATTATCACTACTAGAAAAATGTCAAATAGTAACTTCGAATCTCAACCCCAGCCTCAACCTCGACGAACTCGAGGCCGAACCCCAACTCTGGCGACATCGAACCCCAATGTCAAGCCAAACCCAATTGTCATGCTGTGAAACCCAACGCAAACCCAGCGGAGCTCGAACCCTAACGCATACCCTAGTGACGTCGAACTCTAACCTCGAGCCAACCCCCACTTTAATTCGGTCGCAATTAGCGATTGATTGATTGCTCAAGGATGTGTAAAAGATGATATATTCAATGTATGTTAAAAAAGTTCAAGCCAAACTGTTTTTATAGAAGATTTTCAAAACTGCTGGTTTAATTAATCTGTTAAAAGATTCTTTTAATCTGTTAAAACTTCTTTTAATCCATTAATACGTTCTTGATTCTTTAACAGATTTGTTTTAACTGATACGACAACGTTTATATCAATTAAAACACTTTACAAAAAATCTTCTAAGTTGATTTAATCGATTGTTTCGCGATTCAATCGATTGAAATACTGCAAAACTTTCTCGTGACACTTTTCAAGTAATTTTAACTGATAAAAATAAGTTTTAATCGATTAAAACGCTGTGCAGAAATTGTTTTAATCGATTGAAACGAGATTTAATCGATTAAAATAGTTCTGATCAGTCATAACTGCATTATGATCGATCATAATTGAAACAATATAATAGACGTTCCAGGTTAACCGTTATCTAAAATGTATCTCGCTTGAGCGACACCCTTCTCGCTCGAGCGAAACGCCCCCTGCACAAAATTAGCATTCTCGGGTTGTATTTCGCTTGAGCGACACTACCCTCGCTCGAGCGAAATTAGATTCTGATCGATCATAACTTGAAATGATCGATCATAATTGAGAGGATATAATAGCGGTTCCCTTATAACCGCTATCTAAAGTATATATTAGATAGCGGTTATAAGGGAACCGCTATCTAAAGTGCATATTAGATAGCGGTTATAAGGAACCGCTATCTAAAGTGTATATTAGATAGCGGTTCCCTTATAACCACTATCTAATATACACTTTAGATAGCGGTTCCCTTATAATCGCTATCTAAAATTAAGTAAAAAATAAAATAAAAAAAGACTTTCAACGCTCGGCTCATATGGAACCGACGTAGAAAGTACTTTCTACGTCGGTTGACTAAGAACCGACGTAGAATGTGTTTAATATTCAATTTCAACGTCGGTTCATTTGAGAACCGACGTGGAAAGTACTTTCTACGTCGTCTCAGCTATAACCGACGTTAAATAACGACGTAGAAAGTATATTTTGTAATAGTGTCATTGATTATATCAATAGTAATTAAAATCATTAATATTATTCTAACAATACTAAACATCTAATTTAAATTTTACAATAAAAGTTAACTGTGCAGTGACCAATGGGAGTAACAGATAAATTTATGGGACTTTAATATTATAGTTGAACCAAGATAGTGAATCTGAGATGGCAGAATCGATTTCTAAATGGTTAACCAATTAGTGAACCTTGACAAAGTGATAGAAAGATAATCATGTTTTCATAAATCCTTACGGAAAAAAATCTCTTCTATATACGCATGATGTTAATGGAAAAAGTTGGTTGAAAGAAGTATAAAAAGTCCTGTAGGTTGCGTTCAAGTCTTACTCATCATCATCTTCTTCTTGCAATTTGATAAATACAACTCGTCTTTAGTAGAATATATATTCCAAAAAATAACATAAAATCCCATAACTCGATCTTTCCCTTTCAACACTATTCACCCAATATTTCGTGGTGTTATCGCCTCTCAAGTAACCAAAAATCATGGAGGAAGAAGAGTTTTTTTCTCGTGACAAAGACACTCTCATCTTTCATATATAATTTTTTTAAATTATTTGACAACCTCTTTTTAACAAACATCCTTCCAATAATTTCATTTAAAAATATAATATTAATTTTAAATTATTTTTATTCTTATATTATCCGTTCATGATTATTATCCAAACAAAATGAGTTGTCCCAAGATTTTTTTTTACACGAGGTTGTCCATATATGACTTCTCTATTTTTTATAATATTTTCTGTCTGTTTGTTACCTCGTCTTTTCTCTCGTTCTATACGAGACACGAAATATTTTCAACATGTTTCAGAACTTGCGCGCAGTCATGGCCGAAACACAAACTCAAACCTATCTCCAACTCTTCTTCCTCTGGCTACTCTTAACCATCGTGGTTCGCGTCATACTCGTGTCCACGCGCCGCCAGCTGCGCCGTCCACCGGGACCACCCTCCCTCCCAGTGGTCGGCCACCTCCACCTCATCTCTGCCCTCCCTCACCGGTCATTCCACGAGCTTTCCACGCGCTACGGCCCCATCATGCAGATCTTTCTGGGGTCCGTTTCGTGCGTGGTGATTTCGTGTCCGGAACTGGCGAAAGAGTTCCTGAAAACGAACGAGGGGAGCTTCTTGAACCGGTTCATAAGCGAGGCGGTTCACCACCTCTCGTACGGGTCGAACGGGTTCCTCTTCGCGCCGTACGGAAAGTTCTGGAAGTTCATGAAGAAGATTTGCATGTCGGAGCTTCTCGGTGGCCGCACCCTCGACCAGTTCCTCCACGTCAGGGAACAAGAGACTCTAAGGTATGTATACTCTTACAACATCCCGGATTAATCATTTAATCAAATAGTTAATATAAAAAATTATTGAATCAAAATTAATTATTAATTACTTACATGTGATGTAAAATAACAATATTATTCTTCTCACCCGCGATTTGATAGTTTTAATTTAAATTTAAACATAATAAATTAATTGTATAATTAAAAATAGAAATAAGAGGGATTGAAATGGTGTTTTTTTTTTTATAATTTTTTTTAGTGTTTGTCAATCATCACTCGTACCCTTATTATATATACGGTTTATCTTAACTATAGAATAAAAAAAATATTTTGTTTATATTTATTACTTTGAACTAATCAACCTTACTAATATCAGCTTTTACATTTAATGGAATATATGATACTACCCTTAAAATTTTGTTAAATTCTTGTCATAATTAAAATAAAATTTAATTTAAAAAAAATAAAAATAAACAAAGATTTTAATAGAGTATTGTTTTAGTAAAATCTCCTGAAAGCCATAATATTTGAGGTATTGTCTTTTTCCAATAGGTTTGGTGTTTATTTATAAAACTTTAAAATAAATAATTTTAACTTTTTTTTTATAAGAACTATAAAGAAATATTTCAGGACTTGGTCTATAATATTAATTAATGAACTTGTGGTCAGTGGATACGTTCATTTTAACGTTTACACGTGACTTACACAAATTTAGGTAATTTATAATTAAATAATATAATTTGATTAAAACATATACGTACTATAAAATATATTTTAATTTTTAAATTCTTATGTTAAGTTTAAGTAAACTAGTATTGGTGTTTTCTGGTTTTGAATTTTACAAAAAGGTTCCTGCGCGCGTTACGGACGAAAGGGGAGGCGCGTGAGAGCGTGAATGTCAGCGGGGAGTTGTTGACTTTGACGAACAGTATTATATCGAGGATGGTGTTGGGACGGACGTGCTGCGAGAGCGACGGGGAGGTGGAGGAGGTGAGGAGGATGGTGGAGGACACTGCTGAGCTGGCGGGGAAGTTCAATCTGGCAGATTTCGTTTGGGTCTGTAAAGGGTTGGATTTGCAGAGAATGAAGAAGAGGCTTGTGGAGATTCTGCAGAGATTTGATGGGATGATGGAGAGGGTGATAAGAGAGCATGAGGAGGAGAGGGAGAGAAGGAAGGAGAGAGGGGAGGAAGGGGAGAGGGTCGGGGATTTGCTTGATATTTTGTTGGAAATTCATCAAGATGAGACCAGGGAGATGAAGTTGTCCATAGAAAATGTCAAGGCTTTTATCTTGGTAATCAAATTCCTTTTGTTTGATTAATTGCATAGCTTCCTTTGCCATGGTGAACCAACATATTAGCATATATATTATAAAACTGTGTCCCTTTCTCCCTTTCTATGTACGCAAATTATTTTATGCCAGAACAGACCCAATGCCAAGGAAGACCACCCAATAAAATCTTTTCTTCAAGAGTAACCTAACTTGCATGGATTGTTAATCTAATTTCAAAAAGTGGTACAAACACAAGATGCTCAAAACTTTCTCCATCAAACCCTCACAAGTTTTCTTCCTTGAACAGGACATATTCATGGCAGGAACAGATACTTCAGCCATAACGATGGAGTGGGCCCTAGCCGAGTTAATCAGGAACCCTAATGTGATGGAGAAAGCAAGAGAAGAGATAGGATCAGTGACAGGAAACAACAGTAGAATAATTCAAGAGTCAGATCTTGGCAACCTTCCCTACATGCGAGCCATAGTGAAAGAAACCCTGAGGCTTCACCCCACATCGCCCTTCATAGGGAGAGAGTCATCAGAGAGCAGCAAGGTTTGTGGGTATGACATTCCAGCAAAGACATTGCTGTTTGTAAACTTGTGGTCCATGGGAAGGGACCCCAAGCTGTGGGAGAAGCCTCTTGAGTTCAGGCCAGAGAGGTTCATGGGGGAGGAGAAGCAGTTTGATGTGAGGGGACAGAACTTCCAACTGATGCCATTTGGGAGTGGGAGAAGGGTGTGTCCTGGTGCCTCACTCGCACTTCAGGTTATACCCTCTAACCTTGCTGCTATGGTTCAGTGCTTTGAGTGGAAGGTTGAAGGGAGTATAAGCATGGAAGAAAAGCCAGCCATGACACTTCCCAGGGCACATCCTTTGGTCTGTGTCCCCGTGCCTCGATTCTCACTTTCCTTCTAGTTTATGGGAATTCAGCAAAATTGAGTTTTCATCATTTATAGATTATATAAAAGTGAATTGTTATATAACTATATTATTTTGTCTAAAGAAATGGTGGAATATATGTCTAGTCTTTTGTTTGGGAAATAAATAATATTTCTTATAGTTGTAAAACACCATCTTTAAAACAACGTATTCGTAGCGTACGAATTACAAGATTAATTATTATCAGAATAAAAAAATTTGTCAGTACGTCAAAGTTAAAGATGATATTAATTTATAAATAAATTATAATAGTATTTTTACGTGTAAATATATAAATATAAAATATATTTATATATTTTATATTTATATATTTTATATTTATATATTTATACGAATAAATATAAATATAATTTATTTGTAATTTATTATTAGAATATTTTAATAATAACTTATAGTGGTTGGAATATCAGTTTTTAACTTTAACATAATGGATTCGATTTTTATTAATAATAACTTTTTAATTTAATATAATTTACCTATCTGTAGGTAATGGATAACTTACATACAATTAGATATAATTTACTTACGGATTTTTATTCGTAGGTAATATCTATGGATTTTTATCCGTAGGTAATATCTATAAATTTTTATCCGTAGATAATATTTTGTAGATAATAGGTTTTTTTGTGTGTGGTGAAATTACAAAATAGGTTTCAATAATATGTTAGTTTTTATCCTAAACTTTTCATTTTAAATCATTTATACATTTAAAATTTTAATTTTTTGAAAATCTCAAGTAATACAAAAATAAAATATATAAATGAATGTAAATCTTATTTTACTCTTTGTATGGTTAAAATCTATTTTCTATAACTCTTTATATCAATTTTTTTTATATGTTTTACTTTGTGTGACTTTATTTTGACATAAAATTATAAAGGCAATTATTTTTTAAATAAAAATTTTATAAAATATAATAAAATAGGTTTCTTTTTTATCAAATAGATAAGTCGTGTAATAATAAAACATGACTTTTGTTTTTTAAAATGTAAAAAGTCGTCGTTGTTTAACAATTTCAGTAATAGTTTTTTTTTTCTTATAAAAAATTATAGAAGTTATGCCCAACTTCACAATTTTAGTTCTTTTTTTAATTAGAAAAAATGTTTTTGATTTCAAGGATGAAGAATGGAAGTTTTCTTTCAAAAAAAAAAAATCCAAACAAAATATATTATTCATAATAATGAGAGAACCAAATTTAACATAAGATGTGATAAAATTATACAAGAAGGTACAAGCCAACAAAAATACATAATGTATCTAAATTTCTGGTGTTAGTGAATTCCTTTCTAACACGTTATGGTGTTCTTAGTCCATTTTTTTTACAAGATAATTTTTTTTTTAAATTGCTTCTAAGAGAAAAATAAAATGAAATGACTTTCTCCATAACTTAACATAGCTTATATATATTTTTGCGTTATTTTGAAAAAAAATTAATTATTTTGTCTCGCTTTTTAAACTCTAAAATTGTTAAAGAAAACAATTTTAACACACCTCATTCAGTGACAGTTTGTTAGATCACTATATTAATTTAATTTATCTGACAATGATACTATAGAAATATTGATAATATTATTCTATAACATCAACATGTTTTTTCTGGATTATATTCTGTTATGAAGTTTAATTTTCATATTAATTATTTGAATGATACTTTTCGTTTAAATGCAAAGTAAATATAGATTAAATTTTCTTATAACATTTTTAAATGAGTAACAAAATTTAGCATATATATAATAAACTACAATAATATATATGTACATATTTTTTCTAAGTTGTAGGATCATATTAACAAAATTAACTACAAATAATTTAATAAAATAATAAATTTAAATATTATTTTCTTAAATTCAAGAGCTCAAACTTAGTTATTTTTCCACAAAACTTAGTTTATTTTTGGAGATCGTTAGTCTTATTGAAAATGGAACATTATGGCGGTGAAAGTATGCATGTATGGAATTTCTCACCATTCCCACTACCAAAAATTCCCATGTCTTGCTAAGATTAAGTCAAGGACGAATAAAGAGAGGAGAATAACGTTCTAAAGCATCTTTTCAAGGACGCTTTCTCTTTTTTCTTTGGCCTCAACGAACCTTCACTTCTTTCACCTTCTTCCATATTACTTGTGTCTTCTTCAACCCAATTCATGTACATCTTCTCAAATTACTATAACACTCATGTCTCATATAATGCAACAAAGTTTTCAAAACAATACAGGTTCAGGGCAAAATGGTCTTTCCACCACAAAATTTGTCATTGTGGAAAATCTCGACTTTATTCTAAAAGACTCTCTTTGTCCTCTCAAGTGGGGTATCCATAAACCTTTACAAAAAAAAAATTGGAATTTTAACGAGTGGCTTTTCTTATCTCTACTTTAATTATCAAAGCGTTTACATGAAGCACATATATAATTGTGGAATGTTCCTCTAGCATAGTTAGAAAGCACACTGATATCTTTAGCCAAATAAATAAATAAGCGAATTTATACCATTTTCTCAATCAGCATTTCCATCTTTAATGGGTTCCTCCTCATTTTTCTATACTAAAAAATATTCTCTAGCTTTCATAAAAGTGACCTTTGGAAGAGGCTCAATTTTCCACCCAAGAGAAACACAAAAGGAAACTGCAGAAAGGAGAAAGCTATCCTTGAAGCGCGTTTGGCACAAGGATTCACAAGGAGAAAGTGTCTTGAAATTGATACAAATCTTATGATATATAGTAGAAAGAAGAAAAACATTCACGGTTGATATAGCATTTGAGTTAGACTTTATAAGATTGATTAGATTAAAATTTAGACTGAAATAAAACAATTGAAGTTTGGAAACCACAAGCATATTTGAGTCGAAGTTAAAAGAAGAAAGAGTGAATAAAGCAAGAAAGGAGTGAGGAGTAGCAGTGTGCCACTAATGATTCGGACATGTAACCTCCTTTCATGTTAGTGTCATAAAAGGTCATAAAACTTAAGGCTCACATTTCTATTTTTGATAGACTCCAATTACACTATCTCTGTCATTGTAGTTAGTAAGACCATCCATCATTGGAATCAGGTTCAAGACATAAGCATCCAAATAAAATAAAAAAAATTTCACTATCTTTGTCTGTCCAATTTTCATGTTATCAGTTTCACTAGCAATTTACCATCCTGGTTCTCATTTCTGAGAGGGACATAGAAGTTGTGACCTTAACCTCCAATATTTCATTCACCACAAGACTCATGAACGTAGAGGTTGAGCACCAAGAAGAAATTTGAAAGGCGAACTTTCCAAAGTTTAAACTATGAGTTCTCAAGCCGCACCAAAGGGAAACCAAGATGACTACAAGTTGAAGGACACAAAGCCAGAGCTTGGAGAACGGTGGCCACATGGAGGGCAACGTGGAGGGAGTGGTTGGATATACAGCGAGAGAGCGACAAGCACCTATGACTTGGTGGAACAGATGTTCTACCTCTATGTCCGTGTTGTGAAGGCCAAGGACCTTCCACCAAATCCTGTCACCAGCAACCTTGATCCTTATGTTGAAGTGAAGGTTGGTAACTACAAGGGGAAAACAAGGCACTTTGAGAAGAAGACCAGCCCTGAGTGGAAGCAGGTTTTTGCATTCTCAAAGGAGAAGATTCAGTCCTCAGTTGTTGAGGTGTTTGTGAGAGACAAAGATATGGTGGCTAGAGATGATTATATTGGGAAAGTGGTGTTTGACATGCATGAAGTTCCCACAAGGGTACCTCCAGATAGCCCTTTGGCTCCTCAGTGGTATAGGCTTGAGAATCTGAGGGGGGAAACAAGGAGTAGAGGAGAGATCATGCTTGCTGTTTGGATGGGCACACAAGCTGATGAAGCATTTCCCGAGGCTTGGCATTCAGATTCTGCTTCGGTTAAGGGAGAGGGGGTTTATAATATAAGGTCAAAGGTTTATGTTAACCCAAAACTATGGTATCTCAGGGTTAACGTAATTGAAGCTCAAGATGTGGAGCCACAGGACAAAAGCCAGCCACCCCAAGTTTTTGTGAAGGGTCAAGTCGGACAACAAGTTCTCAAGACCAAGTTGTGTCCAACAAAAACACCAAACCCCACGTGGAATGAGGATTTGGTGTTTGTGGCGGCAGAGCCCTTTGAGGAGAAGCTTGTGCTCACAGTGGAGAACAAGGCCTCCCCCGGAAAGGATGAGGTTGTGGCAAAAATAGCCTTGCCACTTAACAAGTTTGAGATCCGTTTGGATCACCGAGCAGTGCACTCACACTGGTACAACCTTGAGAGGTTTGGCTTTGGTGTGCTGGAGGGTGACAAGAGGAATGAGGCCAAGTTCTCAAGTAGGATTCACCTAAGGGTGTGTCTTGAGGGTGCTTATCATGTGCTAGATGAATCCACAATGTATATTAGTGACACAAGGCCAACTGCTAGACAACTTTGGAAGCAGCCAATTGGGATTCTTGAAGTGGGGATATTGAGTGCTCAAGGGCTCCAATCTATGAAGACCAACAATGGTAAAGGGTCAACAGATGCTTATTGTGTGGCCAAGTATGGTCAGAAATGGGTGAGAACTAGAACAATCACTGAGAGCTTTAATCCAAAATGGAATGAGCAATACACATGGGAAGTGTATGACCCTTGCACTGTCATAACTTTTGGGGTCTTTGACAACTGCCATTTGGGTGGTGGAGGGCAAACTCAAGGAAGTGGAGCCAAAATTGACTCAAGAATTGGCAAGGTGAGGATTCGTTTGTCAACCTTGGAAATGGATAGGATTTACACTAACTCATACCCTCTTCTCGTTCTGAAACCCTCTGGATTGAAGAAGATGGGGGAACTTCAATTGGCCATTCGTTTCACCTGTCTCTCCATGGCTCACATAATCTACCTTTATGGACACCCTTTGTTGCCAAAAATGCATTACCTACATCCATTCACTGTGAACCAGTTGGACAGCCTGAGGTACCAGGCTATGAACATTGTGGCAGTTAGGCTTGGGAGGGCAGAACCACCCCTGAGGAAAGAGGTTGTGGAGTACATGCTTGATGTGGACTCTCACATATGGAGCATGAGAAGGAGCAAAGCCAATTTCTTCAGAATCGTGTCACTCTTTTCAGGTGCAATATCAATGAGCAGGTGGCTTGGTGAGGTGCAACAGTGGAAGAATCCAGTGACCACAATTCTAGTGCATGTCCTCTTTTTCATCTTGATATGCTACCCTGAACTGATCCTCCCCACCATGTTCCTCTACATGTTTCTCATTGGAATATGGAACTTTAGGTTCAGGCCAAGGCACCCTCCACACATGGACACCAAACTTTCTTGGGCAGAAGCAGCACACCCAGATGAACTTGATGAGGAGTTTGACACTTTTCCCACTTCAAAGGCTCAGGATGTGATCAGAATGAGGTACGACAGGCTTAGGAGTGTGGCAGGAAGAATACAAACTGTGGTTGGAGACATTGCAACTCAAGGTGAGAGATTTCATGCACTGCTCAGTTGGAGAGACCCAAGAGCCACAAGCCTCTTTGTGATTTTCTGCCTCATTGCTGCTGTGGCATTGTATGTGACACCTTTCAAGGTTGTGGCTTCAGTTGCTGGCATTTTCTGGCTCAGGCACCCCAGGTTCAGAAGCAAGCTACCCTCAGTGCATAGTAATTTCTTCAAGAGGTTACCATCTCGTGCTGATAGCATGCTTTGAGGCTCCAAATGAATCATCATACAGACCATGTCATTATGCTTTTTTGTGCCATTACATTATTGATTTTTATACTTTCTGGTTAGTACAAAATTACCATTGCTTTTCATCTTGTCATCAAATTATCAATTCTTGTGTTACATCTGATTCTCCTTGACAATGAAGCTATAATTATCAATCCGCAATATTTTCCCCCAATGTTGGCTGTGTTTGTGATTGTAACGATTGATAAACTCGGGAATGATTATACATCGCCTCTACGTGGCCCATTAAGCACTTTTTCAGGGTCCAGAAATGGCCCATAAGTAATTACGTAGTTGGGCCACTGTCCATATTCAAGCTATTCCATAAATAACTTCCTTAAATCATGATTAGAGTATAATTACGAAGAAATACAAATGAAAAGGTGAAAATTACGAAGTTAGGATTGAATAGCCACGTTATTATTCCTAAACTTGGAATGAAAGAAGAAACAAACATTAAAACCATTTCAAGAGTCAACAAGATTCAAACTTAAAGGGGCAAAACTACAATAAACTCCAACCACTAATATACGTCCCAATCACAAAAGAATCTCCTAAAAAAATTATAATAAATAAAAAAATAAATAATGAAGGCCAACTACTACATTGAAAAGAGCTTATATCGGATATAGAACCTTCTAATATCACACCTACCACTCTTGACAACTACTTCTGAGTTCCATTGATGCATGAAGCAAAATTGATTCTGTAAAGTTTGTGTTGCAGTGCATGCCCAAACAATTTATTTTATCATCATTTGAAAATTGATCTATTATTATTATATATTTGATTGATTATACTTAAAAATGTGATTGAATGTGACATTTTCTCAATTCTTAAATTATATCCAAGTAATAATAATATAAAATAAATATTATAAAATAAGTAATAATAATATAAAATAAATATTATAAAATATTTATATTAAATTAGGAGTATGTATCTGTCCATTTAAAAAAAGAAGAAGCTAAATTTATAAAATAGTAAAAAAAACTACATAAAAAATTACTTAATTCTGATTCTTTACTTGAGAGAAAGAAATATTTAATTATGATTCTTCATTCTATTTGAAGGATAAGAGACTACTTCTATTGAATTAAATATATAAAAAAGTATAAAATTAACTTTGTTAAATTTTAATAAGAAAAATGTTATACGGGAAGACAAGAGACTAATTTAATTGAATTAAATATATAAAAAAGTATATCATTAATTTTATTAAATTTTAGAGATTTGATGATTTTTAAACTTTTTTAGAGATATTTCATAATTATTACTAATATCAACTAAAAATAAATTTCACAAGAACTAATAATAAAATCGTAATAACATGTCATTAAATGTTTTTAATTATAAATATGGTTTAAAATTGTAGGACTTAATAGATAAAAATTAAAATATATTAATGGATTGATTATACAATATTTATGTAGGCTGGCTTGTGGTTATTTCACAATTATCTTACACATAATATAAAAAAAATGTAATTTTGCATCAATTTGTTAATTTACAAATTAACCCACCACCTGATTCATTATTTGTTAATTACAATATATATATATATATATATATATATATATATATATATATATATATATATATATATATCAGTAAGGTATAAAGAATATTAAGAAGAAAAGAAGAATCATAACCAAAGTCTTTAAAAGATTATGAACAACCAATGCATGCAACCATTGATGAACACGTGGAAAGCTGAGTTGAACTCGTCAAGTTTCCTTGTTTTCCATGGGAATGTAATAGTCTCACCAACACACTCTTCGACACAAACCAAAACCTTCTCTTCTTATCTTTTGATAGAATTATGTTTCCATTTTATTATCACGTCGTTAATCTCACTCTTTACACTTCTATTGCAGTCAACAATGACAGCCATATATATTTCATCCATTTTTCTCACAACTTTAACATAAGAATTTTCCTCCAATTAATATATTGATCATGCTAATTATATCATTAATTCATATAAGATACTTAGTATGATGTTTACGTCTAATTTGTGTTGATGTGAAGAGGAGAAGGTGGGTGAGAAATTAAAAGGTGGTACCATAGCAGAATGAAATTAAGAGAATATTAAATTTATAAAATTAAGAGAAGAAATTAAGAAGCTACAAGGTCATATATAGCTAGGTAGGCATAGGTTGAGATTGAGTTATGGAAGATGTGAACACAGAGAGAGAGAGAGAGGACTAGTCTTGGCGAGGGCGTGCGAACCAGAGAGAACTCAGGGCTCGGAGACGATGGAAGTACTCAGAAATGGCCACCAAACACCTCGCGGCTTGGCGTGTGGTCAGAAGTTGGTGCAGACGATGAATGGTTTGGTGCCTCAGATTATCAGCCTGTAAGTAATCACCACAACAATTCAACTTCATTTCTTCTTTCAATTCTCACTCAATCAATACTCTAGTCAAAATAATAAACATCTTTGACTTCCTTGCATTCTCTATTCCATGCATCCATTACCCATCTAAATGAATGCTTTTCAAAACTAAAGCATTAGTGATTATCATCATCGCACGTCGTATATATCTACCAATTTAATAAAGTACTATGACCAGAATATAGAACCTAATCAACTCAAATTTTAGGGTATACTAGAATGGTGCCTTTATTTTGTTCTCTCCTTCTAAACCTATTACCAAAATTGCAAACTATCCCCACTAATTTAATAATTAGCGTGACAAAGTTTAGGTAGCTAGTCCAATTCTTAAATTTAGGAAAAAAAAAAACATTAGAAATTTTAGTATATGGACAACGTTGGATTGGGACCTCTTTAGAACTAGTGGAAACATAAGGCTGAATGTTATTTTTCTACGTTTTAACACATTGGATTAATTTCTGAATCCTAAATGACAAGAATAAGAGAATGATAATCAATCAATCACATTAAAATCTTGGACCATCATAGGGTTTTCTAGTCAACTTTGTTGGTAGTGGTATTATATTAGATTAAAAATTAAATCTTAAGTTTTCCACCTCTCTATTATGTTATTCGCATCCCCAACTAAACGTTATTAATTAATAAAAAAATTGCAGTCAACTAAAAACGATATATATATATATATATATATAAAACCAAAGAGAGATTATAAATTCTAAAGGATTGAACAGAATTTTAGTCATAGTTAAAGAGAGATTACAAATTGGTCAAACTTGAAGCATGGCTATAGCTTTCAGATTAATTAATGGGAAATGTTTCTTGTGATGTAAAATCCATTTTATAATGATTATGATGACGTTGGTTACCTAAGGATTCCTTCAGTTTCAGTTAATATTATTTTTTTATTCCTTACTTATCATACTTTCAAACGTATTCTTCGGAGACTTGGTAATAAAAATTAATAATTACTCAAAGAAATTAAACAAAGTTGGTGAACCGACCTAGTGACAAAGAACATCATAGAGAAATTTGACACATCTTCTAATTGCAGTCATCTAATTCCACTTTTTTTTTTCTTTCCCCGGTGAAAAATTTAGGATCAAACAAACATGTTCACACTTGTAAACACATACGAGAAGATTTTAAAATTAATAATTTGAAATATGTAAATTAATTGAGGTAGTGAATGAATAATTTGATGCTAGGTGAAATGCAAGTGTGTGTTTCTTTTTTCAGAAATGGCAAAAAAGAAGGTATGGAGAAAGGTCCATATATATATATATATATATATATATATATATATATATATATATATATATATATATATATATATATATATATATATATATATATATATATATATATATATGTTGTGTCTTCAAGTTACAGTTACGACCATGACATCACGAAGGTATGGAATTCAGAACGTATCTTTCCACGAGGAACATGAACGAGGGACCACCAATTTCCTTAGACTCACGTGTATGTGACCAATGCTACTCTTCGTTGATTATTACTAACTTAGGAATTCAATGTTAAATGCGTTCCTCTATAAATATCCTCACATTTTACTTATCAAAACAATATTTTAATACCCTTATTACTATTTTGTACCAAAACTTCAAGTACTAAACTTTGTCCTATCATTTTATGAGTGGTGTATAAATTAGTCCTAATCCTAACTAAGAACAACTCAAATAGCTATGGATTATTTTCCTACCACTTTCAAGCAAAACTACAAATCTATGCTTAGTATCCACGTGCAACTTCAATTGGGTTGCTTACATATATATAATTGACACACGAACACAAGGAATTAATTAAGAATGATGGAAAAATAAACTCACACCATTCACATGTATATATACATTTTGAAAATGTTAGATTAATTCAACAAATACATTAAATTAAATGCAATATATAAAATTAGAAACCAAATTAATTGAAGTAAAAGAAGTTAAGTAAAGGTTTTGAGGAGATAAAATGTAACCACCTCATGAGAGTTTGTGGGACATGCATGCAATGGAGTAGGTCTCCCTCCCTACCCATTCAAAGAGGAACATATTATCGTTCCTTACCTGACCCCCACCCCCACGAGATCAGTTAGAGAAAACTTTGTACAAATGTCATGAGGGACCACAAAACTAGTTTACCAACATCACAAAACTTACCCAAATCAAATCAACCAAAAATTCAACATGCATTCATTGATGAACATTAGTTGTTATTTTATGTGTACGTACCTGTCTCACAAAACTTTCAAGGGTGGAGAGTTTGTTGATTGCCACAGCCATCTGTCCCATGTAGTTAGTCATATTTGGAGGACACCACAAAGAGTCTGATGTTAAAGTGTCTGAGAGAGATTGGTTTAGGGCATCAAGCCCTTGAGAAAGAGCCTCTTCAGCCTCTTGTGTAGACTGTTGCAACCCACATATCCCAAGTATTTGTTGCTCCGTAAGAGGCTCAATTTGACCCAGAATAATCTAAAACCAATACACATCAAGTCATTGTCTTGGAGTTAGGTTCATTTTGTGCGTATGTGTGTGTCACGCAAAATTTTATGGTCAATGAAGGGTTGTTAGTTTACTTTACTTGGGATTATGGAAATTAGAGGAACTTAATTCATTCATTCATTCCCCCATAAGAGAAAGACAGTGAGAGATAAAGACCCGTGTCATGCACTTTACTAACTCTTTTTTCCTTTCTTAGTTGGTCTCTGATTTCAACCAGAAATTGAAGTGAAAGGCATGGCTTAACGGGAATGAAGCCTAACTCTACCCAATGCAACAAACCTTCATCATACCTTTAACTCCATCTTCATTGATGACATTAAATTCTTCGCCATAAAATTTCTTTCCAAGCCCCCCACACCGACAAGTCAATGGATTCACATAATCATCTTCTTCCAAAGTTATCTAAAATTAGGAGGTGAACCCGAATTTTTTGTTTTTTTCATATATTAAAAATACAAATACGTAGACACTCTTCTTCATTTACAGAAAAATATTTAATAATCTTACCCTTCACTATATATATAGTATGTACTCACTTTGTTTTCTTATAAACAAAATTTCAGATTGAAAGTTTATGGATATATATAGAGAAACTTGATGTTATCTGGGTCAATATATATCCGTGCTTAAAATACAAAATTTGATTATGAATAATTTGTTTAGAAAAGGTGGATAAGTTGGAATAATTAATTACCTTGATGAGTTCAGAGGGTCTGAAGCCACCAATCCACATGAAGCAACGTTCAGCTGGGGTCTTCCACATGCCAAAAACAAGGTGGAATACGTCTGTTTTGGCCACCATGGTCTTGAGGTTGATTACTTGGTCGTAGTGAGCCAAACAATTATCCACATATAGCCGAAGCTCGTTTTCATGGAGGTGTTCTTGCACTGCACCTCTCAGCTCCAACACTATGCGCTGGTGCTCCTCTAACCACCTCGCATATTCCACGTCAAACATTGCAGCCTCTGACATTAATCATTTATGCACAACAAAACTATATTTAACATACGCGTAACTATCACATTGTATATAAAACAAGTGTTTTATTTGTATAATTCACAATGAATATTTAAGTCTAAGTTATGAGATTGAAAATAATGATAAATAAAAGAGTATTAAATAATTTTATTTTATTTTATTTTTTAAAAAGGTGTTATATAAGTGAATAACACAAAATTTCTACAAATATGACAATTAAAAGCAGAAAAATCACCTGAGCTAATGCCACCCATAGCCATAGGAAAGCCTTGGTCACCTCCCATAAGGGCATTTCCACCCATTAAGATGCCCTAAAATAGAAACACGCATTACTTGTTAGTGCTATGAAGTTTGAACTTATTGCATTATTGCAACACCATCATGTCAACACACATTTATAACATTTTATATATATTAGAAAGCTAGTTTTCAAAAGCCTAGCTTTTGCACGTATATATACATATATACTAATTGCATGTTTCTCTGGTCTAATGTATTTAAGAGAAATAATCGTTTCTTCGTCAACTTTTTGAGCATATTTTAACAAACAGCACTTTTCCAAAAATAATCTATTCAAAGAATGCACCAAGTCTTTGCCGTAGAGAAGAGGTTCTTTCTTACTTGAGATCTTGCACGCTGTAACTCTTGTTCTAGCTGATTAAGCTTAATCCTACTTGACTCTAGCTGCTGAACGTATGCCTGAGAAAAAAGAGATAGAAACACAGATAAATTGGTTATTCTAATTTATGGTTCAAACTTTAAATATAAGAGAGACTCGTCGACAAGTCTTGCCTAAAATGTACACATAGCATTTGAGAAAAAAAAAAACATATCTTTCAAGGGAAATTCACTGCACCTTTTTCCTGAGCCTGCTTTTCCTTGCTGCTTCTCTATTCTGAGCAAGTCTTCTCAGTGTCTGTGCACACCGTTCAAAACCACACATTAATTCAGCTTTAATTACCAAATCCAAAATCACATGAAGAAAACAAAAATATGTCAAAGAAAATTAATTAGAGTAATCTACCTTAGGATCTGGTGTTTTGGGTGCTTCTTGCTCAGAACTTGACGGTGTTCCCTTGCGATTGCCCTCTCGCTGCAATTATACACAGGTGATTACTCATTATTGCGACACAAATGGAAAAAAAAAAGTGTATATATTATTAATAAAAATTAAACTAGTGACGGAAAATTATTATTTTTTCTCAAACCTTTTGAGGGCACTGAATTTTAGGCACATTTTTTAGAACTTGAATATTTAAGTTTGTGAATATATGATAAAAATCATGTGTGTGTATATATGTTTTGTACCTTTACAGCTTTGGGTGGTTCAGGTGCAGAGGGGGCTTCAGTGTGAGGTATGGGCTTGGCCATGGATGACTCTGGTGGTCTCTTGGAGCCACTGGTCTGTGTGGAGGGTAATTCCATGCTAACCTAACAAATAGAAAAAATAAAATTATCAACTATTTAGAAGCTAGCTAACACATGGGATAATCTATATTAGATGTATGTATAGCATTAATTAATTAACAATATACAATGGAGAGTGGGATATGATTATTATTGTTGTGTTATTAATTATTATCATGTTACCTTGGAATTGGATGGTGGCACTGCGTGCATAGGCTGAGATGGGAAAATGTTGAGAGTTGGTGGTGGCCTCATTCCTGATGATGAGTTCTCTGCCGAACACATACATGAATGGAATTCAGCATCATCAATTATAAGCAAATATGCATCCAAACAAATATTATATATATGTATATGAATAGATAGATATGATCACAGAGAATTTGTGAGAAATGAAAAACAAGAGTTATGTTTTAAAGAGACAAAATGATTGCAGAAGAACACAAATAAGAAGCAAGAGAGGTGTGGGAAATTATCATGCATTATCTGAAGCTCTGCTAGAAGAAGGAGAATGGAAAAAGTAAAAAGGCAGCAAGCACCCATGCCCTATGTGTATCCTTTTTCAGTACATGTGGAGATCATGAATATAATCAAGAAAAACTAAGTGAGTGAGAGAGAGGATCGATTTTTCTTTTTCCTCTTTTGAGAACTGAAAATGTTTCTACTTTTTTTTCCACCCTTTTGTTTTCTCTTTTTTTTTTTTCACTTCTCTGCAAGGATTTGGTCAAACAAAGTACTATACGGCTGATAAGATATGGATCTCCTGAAACATGCTTTTTCTGTGACCCAAACAAACCTTGCTTAGAGAATCTTTCAAACTGAAATGAAAAAAAGCAAGAGAGAAAGGTGCCCCTCTTTCTGAATTTGAAGAAGAAGATGTTGAGATAAAAAAAGGTTATTTTGTTTCCTATGTATGAGGATTATAGAGAGAGAAAGAGAGAAAAAGCTCACGTCTTTGGTCTTGAATACTAGAAGGGTCTGTCTGACCATCAAGATACAAAAAAAAAGCTTGATCCAATTCTCCCAAATCATAAGCTCCAGGATCTTTGCTTCTGTTAACATAAACAAACACGTGTATAATCATAAAGTAAATCAAAACAACAAAAGAAATTAACATGATAAAAATATATAATACAGTATAATTGGTGTAAATTTTCTTCAAAAATAAAACTTGATATGATCCCTTAGCTTTGTTGCAGGAAGTGCACTGTTTTTTATGGGTGACCCTTATGATGATTACTCACAAGTAATTTGCGGGAATAGAGGGTGATGGCATCATCCCAAACGAGATTTGTTGGTCTGGTATTTGATGATGATGAAAATGATGTGGTGGTTGTTGATGATGAAGATGTGGGGGGAGTGGTTCAAGTTGAGTTGTTGAGTTGTTGCTCTTAACACTTGAAGAAGCCATGATATTCAGAGAGGAGCTGAAAAACTTAGTCTCTTGCTCTTGTTGTTGTGCTTCTAACTCAATAGCTACAGAGAACCCCATTAATGGTGAAACCGCCTTCTGTTTTTCCCACTTAAAACCATTTCCTAAGAGAGAGAAGAAGAAGAAGTTGGATATGAATTTTGGATGAATAGCTAGAGAATGGTGTGTAATGAAGAGAGAAAATAATAGAATTGAATGCTAGAAACAAAAGACAAAGCTTCTTTTCTCTCTTCTCTTCATCTCTTCCATTTTCTCTCTCATCTTTTTTTTGTTAGTGCAATTCTATTCAGACAAAGCGGTTCAGCAGGATGTTCTCTCTCTCTCTCTAGAAAAACCACGAGAAGACATAACATGGTCACCTTAAAATTCTATCTACTTTAAATCATTTTTATTTTTCACATAAAAATCTAAAACTTCAAACATCACACCAACATATACCCAAATAATCTTTCATTTCGAATTTAGAATACAATCTTAATTCTTCAGACTAACATCTTGGAATGATTATTCTTTTTCCTGAAATATTTATAATTCAAAAGTAAACCAGAATAGTTTCATGTTAATGGAATTAATTACATGTACTTTTTTTCATCCTGAATTTTACACTGGTTTTATATTTTCCTTTTTCTTTTAAGTGCATACATTCAAAAGAAGGAGAAAATTTGTTTTTTGTTTAGAAAAATAACTATTGAGTTGAGAAGGATGTTATAGGCCTCTTATTCTATTGGTGAAAAGACCAAAAAGTCTTCCATTGTGTTCAACTTTTTCTGTTCACGTTTCCATGCAAACTTACACGTAATTCCTTCAGGCACCTCTGTCCATTGGATCATAACATAGCCAATTCTGTTTTTAATACATGATCTTTTTAATACCACTTCTGACCATTAAATTAACATTAATGAAAAATTTTAATTATTTATAAAAAATATACACTTTTTTTAAAATTCAAGAAATATTAAACTTTCGGACAAAGAACTGAAGAGTGTAACTTAATTAATCGGATATATACAGCATAATTTTAACATGTAATTAATCAGCCCTTTGTTCTTAATAAAATGAAAATAATATTTTTAATAATAAAATTTGAAATTTTACAAAATAAACTTATAGAAAATAGAACGAGGTTAACCAGTTAGATTTATGTAAAAACTATTATAAAAAGCCAGTTTCATGAAAAAAAGAATATAACTTTTTAACTTTAAAAATCAACCTAAAATATAAGTTATTTTTATTATACATATAATATGTATTATTATCAATAAATAGTTACATATATTACTGATATTTTAATTTAAATATGATATATATTTTATAAAACTTGTGTATCTACTTTAAATATGTAGTACTTAATTTATATTTTCTAGTTATTAGAAAGAAACTGGTTTAATAATAAGTTAAATTCTAAAAAAAAAAATCATAGAAAGAAAATTTGCTTTATATAGGATAAAAGATTTCTACGTTTTGGCTTTTTATTCTTGTGTTGTGTCTTCTCTTTCTATTGAATATTTTTGTAATAATTAATAATATTAATTGGTTGAATATTTTTACTCATTTGTAATCCCTTATTAACTTGGAGAGGTAATTAACATTAGCCGACCTTAATGATTTGGATGGAGATGGATATTAAATTATATTATTGGGATGATGTCTTCTTAATTAAGTCATTGAATAAATTCAAATATTTTTTTTTCAAAATAATGCGTGACAAGTTGAATTTTATGAGTGGTTTTTTAGGATTGAGAAATATGTATAGAATAATTACAGTCACAATAAAGTAGGTTGCAGACGTAAGTTATGTGTACATGGTAGATATGGTTGAAAATCTTTGTTTTGAGGATTGTTCTAAACTTGGATATAGAATTGACTTTGGAATATTACATCTTCATAATTTCCCATAAAAATTTGAAGGCAAATATCATATGTATTATGTTTCCTAGATCCACACCTGTGGATACACTTGAAGACTAGTTAGCCATTGTCAATGAGAATTTGTATAAATATTCCTACAAGAACCTTCCATTTTTCTTCAACACACAAAATGTATGACTAATTGTTTAATTAATTAAATCCCATCCAATAACATTGTTCTTGGAAAATCTTGCCTCATTATTAAACGTTTTATTTGTATATACTAAATTATCCTTCTATTTCACTAGCCTATTTTAAAAATTAAACTTACTAATTATTATATTAGTTACAATTATAGTCTCTTTAAAAATATTATATATATATTCAAAAATGAAAATCAAATATTTATTCTTTATTGTATTATTTATATATTTTACATTTTAATTGTTAAAGAAAATTATTATTTCAAATTATTATAATAAAAATAAATATTTAATTCTGATTCTTAAATTAAGAGAATCATTATATATATATGATTTAAAACAGTTATTTATTTTAATTATTATAAATTTATTATTGTTTTATATATTTATCATTATATAATTAAAAGATGAATAGTGAAAAAATATTTTTTTTAGTAAATGGATTGAATATAGTCAAAATAAACTCATAAAAAAAATGTGGGGGCGGCGAGGGCTGAAATGCTCTCAGCTGGAAACACGTGGCCTTGAGTATGGAGCGGTGCGACAACTCATTGGTTTCAAAATTTAGAAAATGAAAGCTTAAATATATGTTTTGTTCATTTTTAATTTTTCGTAAAAGGAAATTTCTGAATTTCTTTTTATTGTTATTAGTTCTTATTATTAGAAGTTTCCTATATTAGTTCTGATTCATTTTTCATAAAAATAATAATAATTTTACGTTTTACTATTCAATTATAATCGTTTTGGAATTTTGGATATTTCATCGTCATATTTTTCAATTCTTATGTATTTTACTGATATGTTAATTATGTATAATTAAGTGTTACCATGTCTCCCTAAAATGACATCAATGTTTTATAAAAAATTATTACAATCAAAATGAGAAAAAAAAAAACATTGGATAATAGTAATTATGTAAAAATTGAAAACTTGTTTCACAACGAAAACTTGAGTGATAAAATTTTAAAAATGATGATAATTGAGGGTTTAAATGTGAAATTATAAAAATGTCATAGCAATGTCATTTTGAAAAAATTGGTGATAAAGCGATGCTTTTCTTCTCTCTCTTTTTTTCACATCATTACTCTGCTGAAACTTTAATGGATATGCATGGGCAAGTTTTGATGATAAAATTAAAAAAAAAATGGTAAAATCATTTTACATTTTTAAAGTAAGCCTAATTGAAATTTTAAACTTGATTTGTTAAAAAAATAAAGTTTGACTAAAAATAAACTTACTTATTTAACTCATCATAAATGTAATTATTTTCTATTTTAACTAAAAAAAGTGATGCACAATTAGTTTTTAATCAAATTTATATCTCACGCATATTAATATCAAACTTTTTTTAATTTAGATTTGGCTTATTTAAATAATCATTGAATGAGTAATCACACACCTAAATTTAGTTATAATATCAATAATCAAATATTTATTATTAAATCAAAGGTTATAACAAATAATAGAAGAAACTATTTCTACTTAAAAACATGATAACTCAAGAATTACAATTGGATTATAACTTGAATCACCTAATTTCTACCTATAAAATTTCACACAACTTTAATTTTTGTAATGATATTTTTCACATCCATCTTTATTAATTTTTTTCTTTTTTAAGATTCCCTTATGCCCCAAAGAAGAAAAATTACTTCTATACGTGTTTTTTAAATTAACTTGTAAAATGGTTAGAGTGTCATTATCATGAACCCTTTCCGTTTAGAAGACAATGTTAAACTCCATGGATGAACAAATGTGATAGCAATGTTAAAGATACAATCTTTTTTAATTCTTTATGCAAAGTTTGTTATTTATGAAACCCCGCTACAAGGCTTGGTCCGAAAGAGACAAATGATGCATGTTTAAACAAATTGGTTTAGGTATTTATGAACACATCCAAAAAATATATTGTTTTTTAACTATGAGAGAAGTTGGGCTTCTAAGATTATTCGAGTAAGGAATTCACCGACTATTGGATCCATGTGTTAAGCTATGTGGGTATTTCTGATGTGAAATCTCCAAGCAAAAAACAATAATAACAATATGGTTTTAGTTCCTTAAATTTAAAAATTTTCCAAGTAATTTATTATATATATGATAGTTTCTTCTTCCTATGTAAAAGTCAACATGTTTTTTTCTTTTTATATGATGTTGGTGTTTGTGGTTTATATTATTATCTAGAGAATAATTGAATAGTATAAGGTCCACCATTTTTATTTGATGAGCAGTTGGGGCTCTTCTTATATTATAATAATGGAAGATAAATTAGGTCACCCAATCCCATGGATCATTATTCATAAAGCCAAAAGATACGTCCAATTTCATCAAGGATCTTCGCCCAATCATTTTTATTTTTACCTTTGCATGGGTTATTCCACAAATAGATATACCATCTCTTAAGAATTAAACATAAAAACCAAGACTTTTTCAAAGGGTATTATCTCAATCTCTTCAAATTTGGAATAGGGTGTCAATTCCATCAATGAGAGCAGTTTTACTATAACTTGATCATTCAACAATGTGAACCAAAGAAGCATGGTGTGTGTAATATCCATGAGAGCATGATGTTAACTTCAAAATAAAGCTTAACCATCTATAAATAATTCCATGCCAAATTTTGCAATGAACATTGTAATCTCAACTTCCTCCATTTATAGGTTTAGGCAAAGTGATTGCCCATATGACAAGAACACCTAAACCTAAACACGTTGACATACATAGCATTGTGAAACTAAAACCTATGTAGAGTATGGTTGTTACAAAGGACAAGAAGATTAGTGAAGTCAAATCAACTACCGCAAATTTCAATTTCACAATTCTATTTCTGCATATGCTTCCGGCATAAACAGTTTACGCAACCACTATGTGGCAAGACCATGGTCTAGGATAGGGTTCAAAACTTGTTCATTCCAAAGTTAACTCTTCTTAGACATTACCTACAATCATGGTGTTATTACATTTCATCTTAGGTGTGGCTTAATTATTACAAGACTCCACCGAGTTATGTTCTAATGCCCATGCCTCTTGGGAAGGCTATTGGGCAAATAGCTTCTTATGGGAAAAGCAACAACAAGAAAAAAATATATCAATTTCATTCAAAATTCTTTGCAGTTCCATCCATTCAATCTCCAAATATCTTATTATTTTACCCTAAGAAGCCATATTTTGTCTTGCTAAATGACTTGAGTGATTAAAGCAAGGGACATAAATGGGGGTTGTTGTTCATGTTCATGTTCACGGTGTTGATATTGTTATTGTTGTTCCTCTCCTTGACTTGCTTCCAAGGAATGGATAGAGACCCATTTAATGATAAATAGCCCACACCCACACAAAGGTTGTTTCATGTACGAAAAATTAATTTACAAGGTGTCCTCTGAATCTGAGCCAAGCAATTGGGCTTATGGGATAAACTTTGGATTATAGTTGGAAATATTAATTAATAAAGTTTTGATTTTTAGGGTTGGGAATGGGAAAAAACACAAGATGGAGAAAAGCGGCTCTTGCCAAGTTTGGCATGGCACCATGCTCTATCTTCCATTCATTAGTTCCCTGATTTGTGGAAATCATGGGCCATCCATTTTTCTTGTTGATCAATTTATTTATCCAAAGTGGGGTCCATGAGTGACCCTTTTTCAGTTTCCAAATATAGTAAATCTTCATCATCTGGGTTGTGGAGGCTTTTCCCAAAGCTTTCAGCTTCATGTGTCAACCATGCTGAATTGAAGACTCTGTAACCTGACTTCAACCTCAACCAACTTTACTATTTCCATTCTCTTTCTCTTCCACTATGACTAGTCTAGATTGGCCATTTATGAAACCTGCCTTCCTTCTATTTTTCTCTTTATCTTCCTCATACTTTATGTTGGGGACATTTTCATTCTTCAACTCTTGTTTAAATTACTATATTTACCTCCATAATCTATTTCCTCTCTTTTCTAACACCTCCAAATTCCTCTTATATATAATATTCATTCTTGGTTTATTATTCAAAAATTCTTCTACTTTTCAATATTTTTTTAGTTCTAGTGTTGTTTCCTAATAAATATTATATCTCGTGATGTATTAGTCCTGATAAAATTGTTTTTCTCGATCTACACAATCAATTCGAAACGGTGGGATTGGTAGATTTAGAATATAAAATAACTTTTAAAGTTTATAATTTAACGAAATCTGATCATTTTTTCAAAAAAAAGATGTGAGGTAAGGATTGAAAAAGAGGGAATTTTTGTTAAAATCAAAATCAAAACCAGTTATTTTTACAGATAATAAAAACAAATTTATAAAAAAAAAAGTTTTGAAAAATTGAGAAGTGAACAAGTAATGTGTTTCTGAAGCGGAGTGATGGAGTCACAGCAAAGAGTCAGGAGATTTTCTCAACTTTGACTGGCCATTCATTGATTTGGAAACTGTAAAATTAAGTTTGCAGTGAAAACCGTTTGATTAATTTTTGGAACTGCATTGACTTCTTGACGGAGGTGTTTACTCAAACACCACCACACAACTAAATACAAAATTATACATTCTAAAATACTCTTCAACTATTTGATTTTAAAATCAACTTTGGTTCAAATCAATTATATATAAAATCAATTTATAAATTATAATAAAAAAAATTACCATTTAAAAATAGGTTTTGATTCTTCTCATTTTTATGATGATTCTTGGTTTAATTTGAGATAAAACTTTGCTTGCCCACTTGAATATTGGGAATTTGTGCCACCTTCCAATGTGTTGCGTGAAGCATACGTAGTTCTAAAAAACTTGTAGAAAGAGTTTACATTCTTTCAAGAAACGTGTAGAGAAGCATTGGAAGATGATTGAAGAATTCGACGTATATGTTCCCAGTTTAGACTTTTTAGACACCTCTGAAATCAAGAAGAAAGACACACCTTTTGAAAAACATTGCAACAATTGCTTATTCTGCCATTCCTTACATTATCATCTTTTACATGCAAGCAATCATATAGGTTGAAGAAAATACGTGAAAAGTGGACTGGGTTAGGCCCATAAGAAAATGCATTTAAGCCCATCAACGATTGGATATGGGTTAACCAAAGCCCACCATATACTTCACGTCCATAGGAAACTATGCGGATGTTTTGACGAAAATAGAAATAGTTATTATTATTATTATTATTATAACAAAAATTAGAAAATTTAAAAGATGTAGAGGCTCAAGTGTTGCTCAAAATATCTTCATGTACAAAGAACTCTCATGTTACAATTGACTAACCAAATGGGTCATAAATTTGCTTGCAATTTTTCAGCCTAAGTGAATAGTGAATTATTAAATATAAAGGGAAAAATAGTTAAAATTATTCGATAGACAAATTATTCAAACTCTGGTATATAAAATTATTGTACCTTTGTTTTTTTTCCTGCATGTTTGATGTCCATGATGTTTTTAAAATGCAAATAATATTTTACTCAAGTAAACAAATTATTCAGAATCCAAATTAAAATTAAAATTAAAATTCAATATTAGATAAAAATAAAAAAATAAATAATTTATAAATGAGAAAATTTTATAATTAATATTTTAAAGTTTGATTAGATTGAAGATACTATTTAGTGGCGGATCTTCATCATCTTAGGGACTAAATAATATATTATTAATAAATAATAAATAAATATAAAAGAAAGAAAGAATATGAAATGGTGAAAAGATAAAATTATAGATATATACTTAAATATATTAAATGATTATTAAGTTTGAGGAAACAAAATTATAAATTATATAAGAGTTATAAAACTAGGAGAGACTCGAAACAATAAAATTATAAATATACAAATAAATATATTAAATATTCATTCAATTTGGGAACAAAATCATTAATTACATCTAACTTATAAAATTTGGGAATTAACCCTCTCGGTTCCCAAAAACATCCCTGGTAGTATATCAAAATTTATGGTAGAATTAGGAAAAGTTAAGAATATAAAATTAAAAAAAGAAAAAACTAAGAAAATTCAGAGTTTGTAGTGAGATCTGATACAGCACGAAGAGGCAAACTTTTAAGATGAAAACAAAAGTAGCGTTGTAAACTTGTCATCCATCATCTTTTTGAATAAAACAACAAATCTTGCTAACTTAATCACCAAGAAAAAATGACCTTTAGCTCAGCCAAACCACCATATCAGAGGTGGAATCAATCATCAAAGCAACACAACTTTTAATGTATTTTCTTTTTGTTTTACTAAGCTAATACTAATAGATTATTTTTTCCTTTCTTCATGACCAAGTCTCTTTGTGTGTCTCTCTGAAGCATGGCTCTGTAAGTAAATAAAAGCAACTTTAATTTGATTTTTACCCCATTTTGCTTTGTTTGGGACACGCAGAAAGAAGAACAGAACAGGAAGAAAGAAGGAAGATTACAGGGTGTAAAGGCAAAAAAGAGGGGCAGATAGGTACCCACTTCTGTCCTCTGTTTTTGCTTCCAACCACCCAAAGGAATGCTATAAATCAACATCCAATTATTTTCTACCCCCTACCTACTCAACTCTATTCTTACATTTCACCATCATCAATTATCCTCCTCTTATATTCTATTCCAATCTCTGTTTTATGATTTTGACATCTTTATATTGTTAAACCACAACAAATAATAAATTTCATTACTCTCTTCTTCAGTTCCAAATCTATAATTGTTTTCACAATTTACCCTTCTTCTAAGATTATATTCTCTCCATTCTATTTTTTTTTTTTTAGTTTCTTAGGGTTTTTTTTTCTTTTCTCAAACTCATAATATTTTATCTTTTCAATTCTCATTAATTGTCATATTTTCTTGTTTTGTAGCATAGGTTACACTTAAATATACTTTAAGTATTGTGTGAAAACCTTAAAAATAAAAGAGTTTAAGAATTTGAGATTATATAATATAAAATTAACTTTTATAAGTAAAAAAAATATATTATATTAAATTCAAAGTATATATTAAATATAAATGAAAAATTAAATAACTTAATACAAAATTCATGAAATCTTACAATTTTTTTATTAAAATAACATACTTTTTTTATATAAGATTGATTTATAATCCATTAAAAATCTTCCTATTATTATTGGCATCAAATATATCCAACAATTATGACACCAACCCCTTTGTCTTGTAAATTTGTTGCTCTGATCAAATTTTACAGTTTCCATATAAATAATAAAAAAAAAACAATTTGGCATAGTTGAGAATAATAATTTGTAAAATTTTCTTTTATTTCATATTTATTACTTTAACTTTCCGACATTCAAAATCAAAATACATTCATTTTAAATAAACTAAAAACGTAAATATATTTTTAACAAAAACAATATCATATTTAATAAAATAACAATAAGTACACTATATTTATTGAATGTAACATTTATTTTTATAGTTTAAGTTCATTATATATTTAATTTAATAAATGCAGTATTTAATATTATTTTGCAGTTAATTTCAGTTATATAAATATATATTTATCATTAATACTTTTTATTTATGTATTATTTTTAATATATTATATTTATTGAATATAACATTTAATCATATGGTTTAAGTTGTATATATTTTATTCAATAAATACAATATTTAATATTACTGTATAATAACTTGCTGTTATATATAATTTTATAATATTTACATTTTATTTTACTATTATTTCATAATATTTTTAAATTCATAATTTAAAATAAAAATTGGTCCAAAAGTATATTTCAGAATATTATTACTATTATTATTAGAGTATATTTAAGAAGAGTAACTTGTACAGTTTGGTTTGAAAATGGTAAAATCTTTATTTATTATGTTATATTATTCTTAAATAATTTATTATTAATGTTATTTTAATGGAAATTTTTGTAAGAAATTTTAATTATTTTTTTCTATTCTCTCTCTTCACTTTAATTTTATAAAATTATAAAAAAATTTAAAATATTATTTTTCTTATAAAAGGTTAATAAAACCTTTTCTGATAAATTTTAAATAGCATATTTTTCTCTTATTCTTTATTTTATTTTATTTATTAAAATTATCATAAAAAAGTAGAATATTTATCATATTATATAAATTCCTCTATTAAAAAATAAAAAAAATATTGTAATAAACAACTCTAATTTAAAATACTCTTAAACTAAAAAAATAAATAATAAATGTTAAAAATCATTTATGAATTAAATATATTTTTTTATCATTCAATTTTTATATTCTAATAATTTAAAATAATAATTTATATAAATAATTCAATTATAAAAATAAAAAATAGAACAAATATCTTTTAACTCTTATAATAAATAGATTTTTTTAAAATTTATATATAATTTCTAATATATATTGTCAACTAATAAAAAAAACATTGATATGATTTTTGAAATAATGATTATAAAAATAACAAATTTATAATACATAATTTTAAGAAAGATACTTTATTAAAGGGAATTACAACTCTTAAAAAAATATCAGCCAAATTATCTACATTAATATACAAAAGTATAACATGGGAAAAACAAATTGGGCATATAGTGAAATGACTAGGCTCCTTTTGGAAGAGTATCAAGATTTTTGCAAGGAAAGTTTATTTATCTATGCAGAAATTTTGCTGTCCAAAAAAATTATCATCAGGTTTATGAAGAATGACAGGGAAAGTAAGTAGCATGTTATATATAATATATAAATGATAATAATAATAATATTAATAATTATTTTTATAATAAAATTATAATATTTTAAATTATACTAATAATAATAATAATTTTTACTTAATTATAATTTAATTTTTTTATTAAATATATTTTATCATCAATATCTATTAAATTACTCATAATTTTTTTTATAAATTTTCTTTTTCATTTATCTATATATCTTACCATTTTTCTTTTAATCAAAAGAATATCACGTGGACTCCTTTTTTTTTTCCAAATTCATCTTCTAATCCAAACATATCCTAAATTATATAAATAAATATATATATATATATATATATATATATATATAATATAATATAAGCTACTTATTTAAAAATATTTTTACTGCATATATCCATGTGTGGATAGCTGTCAAATATTTTCATCTATTTACCAACTTTATTATAAGTTATTTTACTCTTATTATCATGAGATATTTTAAAACTTTATTAATCATAGTTATTTTTTCTTTACTTCTATTGTTTTCATTCATATTTACCTTCTTTTCTTTTTTTCTTCTAATTTTAAAGTTTTATATTCAAAAGCAACAATAAAAACATTCATTTTAAAATATTATAAATTCTTATTTTTAATAAAAATATAAATAATAAAATAAAAACAACTACAAATATTTAGCTTTAAGCAACACCCAAATTGGGCTATTTAGGAAACTTTCTCAGTGATGCTTTCCAATTTAAACAAGTATTTGGCATTTTCACTTCACCCACAAGACAGAGTGAATAGAAAATGAGAAAATGAACTACAGCAGAAGAACATTGTGACAGAATCACATTATTTTATCATACAATCTGTCGTTAAAAAAATAAAAGTAATACTTTTTGCTTAAGGGATCTTTGTCTGTACAGACCAATGTGTTGACCCTCAAACTCTGAATCCAAGCTACAAACGCCCAATTTTATATATAAGTTTAAAGCAAAACGTATATTCAGACTTTATTTAGTGTTACACTATCCAGACAAAATAGTAATATACTCAACCACATGCATTCATGAAACTTCTTATTAAATTAATTCTACATTAAATTAATTCTTATTATGACACCAAAATTCCACTGGGTATATAGAAAATGTAAAGAAAACTAGAACTTCAGAGAATTATACGCCTATTTTAAAAGAAATGCACCAATCAGCATCTTAAAAAAGAATGGAGGGGAGAAAAACACTAATTACCTCCAAGGCCATCAGAATTCAAACTAATAACTCCCCATTGAGAAACGCTACTACATCTGATTAAGCATGAAAGTAACTAAGCTGAAGTGAAATTCAACTCACACCTACAAAATTACAAATTAACAAGACTACCAAGAAGTTCAAAAGTGAAAACAGAAAATCCTGTGACAGAATAATGAACAATAAATCCACAAAATCTACTGCCTTCAGGAGAAGGTCATACATCAAACCAGAAAACAAAATCTGGTGCTGATCAGTTCTTGCAGCAGAAGGCAAGCTCCATTCTGCACTGTCCTGGCTTCAAAGCATGCAATCAGTTCTTGCAGGCAGCCTCCTGAAGAAATTCAGTGGAACCGAAGGAAGCTTATGGCGAAACCTTGGATGTCTCAACACATAAATTCCTGCCAGGAGGGCCACAACTTGAAATGGAGTGACATACAGTACAATAGCAGCAACCAGACAGAAAAGCACAAACAGTGATGTAGCTCTGGGATCACGCCAGCTTAGCAAGGATTGCAGCCTTTCACCCTGAGTGGCCAAGTCCCCAACCACAGTTTGAATCCTCCCACCAATGCTTCTAAGTCGATCATATCTCATCCTCACAATGTCATTTGGCCGGGAGGTCGGGAATGTGTCAAACTCTTCATCAAGTTCATCAGGATGCGCCGAGTCTGCATGAGAGAGACGGGTGTCCATGTGAGGAGGTTGTCTTGGCCTCCATCTATAGTACCAAATTCCAATCAAGAAGAGGTAAAGGAAAATTGTGGGCAAGATAAGCTCTGGATACATAACTAATATTATGAACAAGATATGGATCAGAATTGTAGTGACTGGACTTCTCCAATTGCAAATCTGATCAAACCATTTTCCTACAGCAATTAGGCCACTCAAAACCCCCATAATCCTAAAGAAGTTGGCTTTGCTTCTTCTCATACTCCACATGTGGGAACCCACATCAAGCATATATTCCACTACTTCTTTTCTCAGCGGTGGCTCAGCACGACTCAGTCTCATTGAAACAATCTGAGTAGCTTGATGCCTCAGGCTGTCAAGCTGGCTAACAGTCAGGGGGTGTATATAATGCATCTTTGGCAACAAGGGTTGCGAATACATGTGCATCATATTGAGCAAAGATGAACACGTGAACCTCACAGCCAAGTGGATTTCACCCATCTTCTTCACCCCATTCGGATGAAGAACAAGAAGTGGATAGGAATGTGTATAGACCCGATCGGTCTCAAGGGTGGAAAGACGAATCCTTACCTTTCCGATCGTTGAATCCTTTGCTCCACCAGCCTTGTCTCCGCCATGCAGATGACAGTTATCAAATACACCAATTGTAATGACAGTGCAAGGATCAAAAACCTCCCAGGTATATTGCTCATTCCACCTTGGTGCAAAGCTGTCAATGATTGTCCTGGTCCTGACCCACTTCTGCCCATATTTGGCTACGCAATAGGCATCTGTTGTCCCTCTCCCATCTTTCGTTTTCATCGGCATCAAACCATGAGCATTCAATATCCCCAGTTCAAGAACACCAATGCCAGACTTCCACAGCTGTTTCGCTGTTGGGCGAAGATCACTGCTGTAGTGAGTAGATTCGTCTAAAACATGATAGCCACCTTCTAGACAAATCCTCATGTGAATCCTGCTTGCAAATTTGGTATCCTTCTTCTTCTCCCCTTCAACAACAATATGCCTTTCCAGATTGAACCACCTTGTATTCACTGGTTTATGGTCTAGTCTCCTTTCCACAAACTGCAGAGGAATGGCACACCTTCCTAACACTTCATCCTTGTTAGGGGCAACCCTATCCTCCACACTCAAGATCAGCGGCTCCTCAAACTGTTCCGCAGCCACAAACATCAAATCCTCGTTCCACATTGGATTAATACTTCTACTATGAGAGATTCTAGTCCTCACGGCCTGATTCCCCAGAATAGCCTTCACAAAAACCTCAGGGTATCTACCCTTATCAGTTGGCTGTAAGTCCTGTGCCTCAATCACATTAACCCTCAAATACCAAAGCTTAGGAGACAGATACACTTTCGATCTAATGTTGGCAAGAGCATCACTTCCACCAACTGTAGCAGCATCCGAGTGCCAGGCTTCAGGAAACGCTTCATCGGCCTGAGTACCCATCCAAACAGCCAGCATCAGCTCTCCCTTCACCTTGTCACCCTTTCTATCCTCCAATCTATACCATTGGGGCGCCAAAGGACTATCAGGAGGCACCCTTTTGGGAACCTCATTCAAGTCAAACCAGACACGTCCGATGAAGTCATCCTTCACAACATCCTTATCCTTCACGGTAACCTCGAGGACGGAGGCCTGAAGCCGGTCCTTTGAGAACGCAAAAACCTGGTTCCACTCAGGATTGGTTTTCTTCTCGAAATGCCTGGTAGTTCCCTTGTAGTTCCCAAGCTTGACTTCAGCATATGGATCACAACTCCCAGTGACATCTTTGGCAGGTAAGTCCTTGGCCTTCACAACCCTCACATAAAGGTACTGCATTTGCTCAACGAGATCATAGGTACTGGTAAGTTTATCACCAGAGATCTTCCCCCCACCGAGGTGGGGTTTGGTCTCCTTCAACAGAAAATCTTCAGGTGGAGGCCTCTGCATTTTTAAGCACTTCTGAGAACTAGAAACTCAAATTCCAATTTATAATCCAAATCCGAAGCCTTCAACAACTTTAGACTATGCACGACCGTTCCCAAGAGCCTAAAAAACAGGAAAACACAGGCAAATAGCCGTTACAACACGCTCTACCCAACCGAGGCACCTAAAAATTCGGGAAAATTAAAAAACACACATCAAAAGAAGATATAATCGAGATAACAGAAGCTGAAACTCAAAAAATGTGCATCATTGGTATCTAAACCATAAAACAGAAAAAAAAAATCATAAACAGCGATGTCAAACCTAGATCTCAGATTTCACAAAGTGTTCGACGACTCCGACGCCGTAAAAACACCAACCACTTTCCCAGAAAATGTTAGATCCAATTGTTTACCCTGCAAGCATAAACAAAATTTGTCAAAAAAAAGTTTTTTTTTTTTTTAAATGTGGTTGTGTAATGCAGCGCAAGATGAAAGAAAAATTAACGTTTCAAAAGTTCTGTACTTTCAGCATTTTGAAACGTCCTAGTAAAAACAACAACTTCCTTAACTAGAGAGAGAGAGAGAGAGTTGAATGTTATGAAACAACAAACGCTTCAGTTAACATTTGATTTATGTCTAGTCTACTCACTTCTCACATTTTCCTAGACATTATTATTATTTCTTAAAAAGGCAAAACATGAGAATGCACTTCTGATACCAAACGGCGTCGTCGCTGGGCACACCCCAGAGAAGAAATCCCAAACGCGACGGTGCATGTGAAAATCCGAGAAGCACTGAAATGAGAAAAACGTAGAGAGAGAGAAATAAAGACGAAGAAGAAGAAGAAGAAGAAGAAGAAGAAGAAGGAAAGGAAATAAAGTAGTCTTTTTTTGCTTTAACTTTATGAATGTGGAAGATTGAAGGAGCGGGGAGGAGTGTACCATGTGAAAACGAAGTCGTTTATTTTGGGGGAAGAAAAAAGTAGTGGAGGGAAGTAAATGTTGTGAGAGAGAGAGTGTGAAGAGAGAAGAAGAAAAAGTGAGGAAGAGAGAAGTGGTGTGTGTGGTTGGTTGCGCTGTGTCTTCTCTTCTTCTCAGTTTCTCTTTCTTTGGGTGTGTTTTGATTTGTCTGGTTGTGGGCGAAATGTAGAGAGAAGAAGGACCTTGGCTGGCTTTGTTACAGTGCTCTACATCTCTGCCTCTTCTGTACTGTAATGGTGCTGCTGCCGCATAGGGGGTGGTGAGCCTCTGCCATGGACCCCACTCAAACGCTTACACGTGTGACACACCATCCCATCTTTTTCTTTCTTCTATTCTATTTTATTTTGTTATAGTATCACTTTACTAATAATTATTAATTCTTTTTTATTAAACAGTTCTTTCTCTATATTTTAAAATAAATAATTACTCTTACTTTGCATCAATTTGGTTAATTTCAATTTGATCTTTATTCACCATCCCATGTTATTAGTCAGGTGCTAATGATTATAGGCAGAGATACATCTGTATGTTTAATACTATAATATATATAGATGAAATCTTACATATAAAAGGATAGGAAGAGATTTTTTTATATATAATAATTATTTTTCAAAATTAAATAAAACTTATATTTTTTATTTATATTTTACTTTTTCATTTATTTATACTTTTTCTACTATTCACTTTTTTTTATTTTCACTTTTTTTTTCAATCACTACTTCGTTTCATGTTTTTATTTATTTAAGGTTTCACATTTTAAGTTTGTAATTTTTTTATTTACTTTTCAAAAAAACTTATAATTTTATCTTTACATTATATTGAAAATATAAGATAATAAGTTAAAAACTAAAATAAATATGCCACAATAGTTAAGAAATAATAAACAAATTTATTATTTTTATATTATTCTAATAAAGTAGTGTGTGTAGTAGTGTAGTGGTATCTAGGAGATGAATTAGTGTAGTGAATTGTCATTGGATTCTATGTAATATTAGGTTTTAAATGTATTATGAAATTCGGGGCAAAATAGGAATTTGATCATACTCTTACTGGAACGCTGGCAAATTTGGTAGTACAACTTCCCTCTTGATTAAATTGAGAAACCATGCCCCCTTCCTTTCTGGCCCACTCACTAATCATACTTCTTTTGAATTCATGGTCAAACATTTAATGTACATCATATTTGTTTTCATCTTAAAAAATAAAAAACTTAAACACAACATTCAGTCACTAATATATTTTAAATAAAAAATTATTTAAATAAAATTTTTATTCGTTTATTTACTCAAATAGATATATGTATTATTTACATACAGATGCATTATTTTAATAAGTTTTTTCTCATTCATTCTTTATTTTTCTTTTGTTTATTCTATGTCTCTTCTTTCTCTTTTTAACTTATTATTTTAATTAATTTATTATATTAAAATGTAATAAAAATATATTAAAAATTAAATATTTTAAAATCATTAATAAAATTAAAAAACATTAATTAATTATTTAAAATTATAATGATAATAAATAGTTTTATTTATTTTGACAATAAATAATTAATTTAAAATTTATTTTATTATAATAAATAATTATTTATCTAATTAAATAAATATCAAATATTTATAAATTAAATGTATTTTTTTATTTAATAATTTAATTTAGTTATAATTAGATTGAATTACGATAATTAATTATATTAGATAATTTTAAAAGAATATTTATTAAAAAATTAATTTAATAAATATTTATTTATTTTCTTAGTAATTATAATATAATAATAATATTTGTAATATTTTAAATTTATTATATAAATATATTAAATTATAGTATTTTTGAATCATTTAAATATTTTCTATTTTTTAATAATAATAAATTACTTATTTTATTAAATTTCAAGCTATTATTTTTAATTAAAAATAAAATAAAATGAGTGGAAAATAAAAGAGGAGGAAAGAGGAAAATGAAAAATAAATACTAAACAAACAAAGAAGAAAAAAGAATATAAAAATAAATGAAGAAAGAGAAAAAAATTATATTATATTAAATGAATTTATTATCACTTATTAAATTTTGTATACCAATAATAAACATAGTAAATAAATTTAAAAATATTTTATTTAAAATTTTTATAAATATATTATTTATAGAATTAATTTCAACCTAATTTTTTCTTTTCATCCCGCTAATTGTGAAAGTGTTTTCTTCGTATTAAATTTTAGATAATATGCATAATAAATTCAATTTTAAAGTATTTCACAAAATATTTACAAGAAAAATACTTTATTAAATATCTTCGATGAAATATGATTCTCTTTAGAAAACCATACCTATAACTATATATAAATTTCTTATTCTTTAAATTAAGTTCCTTTATAATATAGGTAAATGCTGGCAAGTGTCCACTAGTTAATAAATTCAATTTTTTTTTCTAAATATTTCACTAATGTAATTTTACTATTATTTCAACGCATTTTAATGAATCCCAACAAAACTAATATATATATATATATATATATATATATATATATATAATATGTTTAATTGTTTTTTATTTTATTATTTATTTGAAATTATTTATTATTATTAATAAATATAATTGATTTCCTTAATTTATAAAATAAAAAATTTATCGTCATTCTATATGTCCCACATCGTGGTTCTTAGTTTTTAGAGTAGATAAGAATCTTGAATTCATCATTGTCATTTTTAGTTTTAGAAGTAAACAAGAATCTTGAATCCACACATACTCTAGTGATATTTAAAACTATATTAATTTTATATAACTACATTTTAAATATACGATAAAAGATGAAAAATGGTTAGATAAAGAATTTAAAAACAACATTATATATATATATATATATATATATATATATATATATATATATATATATATATATATAAGGATTAATGAGAAAATAATACTAGTATTTAAGTTATCTAAGGTTTAAGTTTTATAGAATTGTTAGATTATTAATAATGAGGAGGGTTTTAATATATGTTTGGGTGGTAAACAATTTTAAAGGTGTATAATCTTGAGATATTCTATGTAATTAAAGTTTTGAGGAAAAAAAAAGTTTAAAAATTTGTATTTTTCCTAAATCTTAAACTTTGTTCCCCATGTGTTCCTTAAAACACATTTTATAAATATGTGTTTATGATTTATTTTTTTGATAAAAAAGTTGTTTTTTGCGAAAACAATTTTATTTGTTAAAAAAAATATAAATATACCAGACATAATTTAATTATCTTATTTGGACAAATAATTTTTGGAAGGTAATTATTTTATATATTTTATTGTAAAATATGTTATTTAAATATCTTTTTAAATTAAAATTCTAAAAATTGATGTATTTAATTTGAATTTTAAATTTTACTTTTAAATAATAATTTAAAACTTTTTTTTGTTTTTTTATTTATTTATATAATACATTTTATATTATTTCTTTGGCTTAATTTTGATGAAGACATCAACTTTATATTCCTCTTTCGGTTTAATTTTAATGGAGACATCATCAATTTTATTTTATAGTGATTGAAATATTATTTTGTCTTGATTGAAATCAAAGTTATATTGACATCATTTATAGAAGTAATTAAAATTGATTGTTGATTTTTTTTTCAATTTTTGTAGTATGTTATTTTGTTATTAATGTAAAACATACTTATTTTTTAATTAAAAATTTATCTGTGAACATAAAGATATTTTTCAACCATTAGCAAATATAAATTTTTTAACTCCAATTAAGATTATTTTCATTTGATGTTATTTGATTAAGATAATTGAGGGTTATTTATTGACCAACTTTAATACTTTTTTTACCAATATTGGTAGTGTCTTCGGCCACGCGAGTTATGGTATTTTATTTACAATAGTGAAATTTTTTTAGATGGTTATAAATTATACTTTTTTTTTACGCATATAGAAGTTATTTCTAATTAATATTGAAATTATTTACTTATTGATGTAGATTTAAATTATATTTTTTTATTTATATTTGACAAATTTTTTAATGAGATTTTTTTTTATGAATGCCAATTATATATATATATATATATATATATATTTTTTTTTTTTTTGAATTTTGTAGAGGTTATTTTTCAATATACATCATATAATATAATATTATGTAATGATAACTTTTTGTATTGAATGGATAATTCAAATATTTCTTACAAAATAGAAAATTACGAAATTAAAATTTAATAAATTATTTTTTTATTTAAAATGAAACATTTAAATATTAAACTTTCTAAACTGAGAGCAATATAAATTTATATATTTAAATTTCGTGAAAAGTATAAGTTTATTATTACTAAAAATATTATCAATATTTTATAAAAATTCATCTAATAATATAAAGTGTTCAAAAAATAAAACTTTAAAAATTAATTCGGATCTAGTTCAACTCTTCTAATAAAAAATTATTTGTTATTTTTAAATAATCAACTTCTAATTAAATAATATAAAATTAAAAAAATTGATTATTTTTTGAGTTGCACTTATTTTAATAAAAAATATTAAAATCAAAATTACTTAATATATTTTAAAAAATATAATATATTTTGATAATTTTTTTTATCTTATATTATTATGTTAATTTTAAATAATAATTATTTTATCTTATATTTATTTTAATTTAACAATTATTCATCTTATATTATATATTTATAATTTTTATTATAATTTATGATAATCATGTTATTATTATTATTTTTCTATAAAAAATATTATTATTAATAAATTTATCATATTATAAAAGTGTAATTTTATTTTATTATATATACTTATTAGTATTATTTTATTAAATTCTATTAAAATTGATTAAAATTTTAAATTTTAAATCTATGTCTACTGATTTATTAATTGGTGTAATTTAAAAAAAAAAACTATCGTGTTACGAAGGAAGCGAGTCAAATTAACTTATTTACTTTTAAAATTTACAATATAATTTATTATACGGTTAAATGAATTTTATTTAATTTTTATCAAATATGTAAGAAACCAGTTGAAGCAGCGAGTTGTGTGTTCAACGACGTAGACTGTAGCTCGCTGCGAAGTCCAAACCCCAATTCCCGACGACGAAACCTTTCACTCCCTCGTCGAGTTGCGATCTATTCATTCGCGATGCAATCTCCCGACGACGTTCGCCATCTCCCCATCGACATCACTTTCTCTCGTCTCGGAGGTCCCAATTTCTCTCGTTTTTTTTTTCTTTTTATTTTAATTTTATCGGTTTCTGAATTCGAATTTTTGATCTTTGCAGAATGGTTGGTGGATCGCAAGCGAGTACCCCCGGATTGGCGAAAGCGCGTGGCGGCGATCAGGGCCCGAATTTCCAAGGAATTTTCCTCCCTCCCTAAGGACTCTTACCCTCCTTTCCAAACCCTAGACTCCGAAGGTTCGACATTTATTTGTGTTGACCAAAATGTGTTAATGCTATTTGTTCGCTGATTGTAAATTATGAATGTGTAAATTTTGGTGGCTAAGTTAAGTTAGATAGTTGTTATGAGCAAAGTGGCAACGCTTTTTCAGGGATTGGATATTTGGAGGCCAAACAGATATATGATATTCTTTTAAAGTCTACTTCGGAAAGCAGGAACATATTTGGTCGCTTATCAGGTGCTGCGGTGAGATACACTTCAAAATATGTATAACAAAATTATGCTCTACAATCATTCATATTGTGTATATTAATACAATCGAACATGTAGATCAACTAATTCGAGTTCGAGTTTCGAGTTTTAGTTATGCAACTGTGTTAAGTGTTCTATTTGGCTCAAGGTAGTTTACCTCCTGTGGACGATACCTGTAACCTCATAAGAGAAAATAAATACTGTGTACTGTTACCCTTTTGTTGCTAATTATGGCTGTTATTATTTGGGTAGGGTGCTTGGGAAGCAATCGTGCGGTCCTTTGAGAAGGATCATGTTTTCCTTGGTGAGGCTGCGCAGATTCTCATTCAAAATGTGAGCTATGAAATGTGAGCATTGTCTTCCTTTGGTTTTCATGTCTTAAGGGTTTGGTTTTTTGTTGCTGAGTATTTATTTTCATTGTGAAGCCCTTATCAGAGAAAACAGGTTCAGAAGATTCAGCAGCAGCTGTTAGAGCTAGATCGCAAGGAAGCTGATATAAAAAGAAGTGCTGCGCTCTCTGTGGCCAAATATGTTGAAGCTTGCCAGGAGCTTGGATTACAGGTTTGAATTGTTTGAGTGTTTGTGTTGTGTAGAAACAATTTATGTAGCAGTTTGAAAAGGGGTTTTGTCGTGAATTATATTCCTGAGAAAACCAGTCATTGCCTCACAAAGCGGGATAAAACTTTTATTGTTACTGTTGTGGTGTGTTGAATCAAACTTAATTTATTGGTATGGTATATGGTTATATTGCAGGGGAAAAATGTCAGGGTAGAACTTCTGGAGACAGCACAATTACTTCCAAGCACATTTCACAAGATTCTGGATGTTGTAAACAATGACAACATGTCACGGGCAATTGAGTATTATTCCAATTTTGTTAGGGATGCTCACACTGAAAAGGATGTAAGAAAAAAAATTTAATTATTTTTAATTTTATAGTTCTCATTAATACTTGATATTCCTGTAACTCTTTTTGACATGGTTCAGTATACACATTATTTAAGATGAAAATCGTTACTGCAGAGATCTTTGGCAGGTGTGTTACAAAACTTGAAGAATTTGCGTGAAAACCCCCCATCTTTAAATGTTGCTATTGACTCTGAGATTATTAGTGATGTTAATATTCATGCAAGCAAAAATGAATTGAATCCTGGAACAAGCAATGCTGGAATTGCTGTGCCTGACATTGACTGGGATATTTCTGTGGAGAGTTCACAAATTGATTGGGATATTGGAACTGTAGAAGAAACAGAGGATAATGGTAATGGATTGGGTCCTTATGAAATCATTAATGCCTCTGATATCGGATCTGATCCAACTATATCAAACCAAGAAGTAGGCTCACATGCAGATATATCTTGGGATATTAGTGTGGATACTCCTCAGGTTGATGTGATTGATGATGATAGTGCTCCAACTGTAGTGTTGGAGACTCAGACTTCCCTTCCAGATGCCCTGTCTCAATTGACAGAAAACAAGGAAGAAAGGAGCCAACTTTTAGATACGGAGTACAGAAATAAGATTCTAGATGATCTTTATGAGGTATATAATATCCATGCTAATTACTGTCTTTACTATGTTGTTGATTTTGATAATATAATTTCAAATATCATACAGAGAAAGAAACATAATTTTGTTATTTTTCTAGCCCAGAAATGGTTACTTGTGATGTATGAATTTATTATATGATGTCATTCTTGTTTTCAGATTAAATTTTAATTTTTGTAATTATTGTAAATGACATCAGATGAAATCCTTTTTAAATCAACGATTGGCTGAACTGAGGAATGAGGAAACTTTGTCCCTGCAAAATCAAGTCCAGGCAGTTGCTCCCTTTGTACTACAGCAGTATGCCGCTGATGCTATAGAAACAATGCAAAGTGATATTTCTTTGGCAATTTCATTGCTGACAAATAGGAAGACAAGGGATCTGATTATGATTCTCAACTCCAAACGGTACTGCTTTATATTTTATGCCTAAAATTTTATACATAAGCTCATTCACTGAGTATCCCACTGCATCAGATGGGTTGAAATTTTCCTTTGAATATATCGACTAATATATGGAATTACAAGTTTATGTACTGAATTACATATCATTAAAAGGAAATGATAGTTGGAACCTTGAAAAACAACTGATTTATGTTCCAAACAAAAACCAGACATAATTATTCAAAAGCAAACCATAGTTGGACTCGATATAGTTTGTTTTGAAGTTTGGAACGTGTTGCCTGCATAACAAAAGAAAGAGGTGAAGGCTTTGATCATTGATTTATTATGTAGTGTACTAAGATGATGATTTTTTGCTGAAATTCATTCTGTCTATATCTGTATTACTGTGTAACCTGAAAGGCTAAAATGTCAAATTCTTTATTTGGCTCTTTCTTTAGTATTCCTGTTGAATATGATGTGTTAGTTGATTGTGGTGTTGGGCCGAATCTCAGATTTCTAGACAGACTAGTCAATTCGTTAGAGGAAAAGAAACATCATGAAGTCAAGTTGAAAGAGGGGTTGAAGGACTTGGCTGCTAAACGTATGGAGCTGCAAAATTCTCTATCTTCATCATGGTCCAAGCAAGTAAGTCCTGCCTATGTGTGCTTGCTATCTATGAGGGGGAAAATTTATAGTATTCAACTAATATTCAAATTTGTAGGATAAACACTACCTTCTCTCTCTTTCCCCTTTGTCCCTGTTGTTTGTGTTGCAAAAGAAGTTATATTTGATACCTACACTAGTTTATTACTGCAGACACTTTATTCTGGTAAATAGTAACAAGTTCATATTTCTATTTAGCAACCTGGTTGTATTAAGGATAATCAATATTTTTTTTTAACTTCTAAAATGTGTAGAGAAGAAATTTTTTGGTATATAATGTGTTGAATATGCAATATCAATAAATATTGAAACATGCAGGTCCCAGTAAAAGATAAAATAATAGAAAAAAGAGCATGGTTTCTGTCTTCTGTTAGCAGTCTCATCTACCATTTGTTTAAATTGTGTTCTCAGTGAAGTTTGCTTTCAAGAAACAATAACATTTATTCTATCAACTTCCCGAGATAATTTAAGCTTTGGCTCTCCTCCCCAAAAAAGAAAAAAGAAGAAAACACCATCAAATATGCAAATTATCTGTTGGGATTTTCTTTCTAGAGTGAGATTATTATTATTATTATTATTTTAATTTTAACAAGGAACAAGTACTTAAATCTTGCATGGCAGATAGCGGCATTTAATAGACATAGAGAGTTAAGAGTGGGTATCCTTATTATTATTATCAGCAAAATATTCTTGTAGCATCACCGATTTACCCTTTTTTTTTTTAAGACAATTATGTGATGGTTTTCTACAAGAACAGAACAGTGTCTATTTTTCATTTTTCACTTTTAATTTTTCTTCTGCTAGGGATAGAGATCATATTGTTTCAGTCCTTCCATTTTTTTTTACTCTTTTAATAAGAAACACAAATTGTAACCCATCTTTATCTCCATTTTCGTTATTCTTTATTGTCTGCTGCTACTCACGAGGACAACAATCTCTGTTCCTGTCTGATGTGACAACTGAACTTTGTATGTTATTACAGGATGCGGCTGTGGCAAAAACAAAGGAATTGAAAAAACTATGTGAGAGTACCCTTTCATCGATGTTTGATGGAAGACCAGTTAATATAATTGGAGAGATCAACGCTATTTTGACTAGTGGCCTTGGAGCATGAAGAATAGAAATTTACTTCCATGATAAGTGATCAAGCTTTTAGGTGGATAGTGGCTGGCCGAAATAACCATAGAAAAATTTCTTTTAGTTCTTATTTTTTACTTTACCTGTTCATTTCTGACAAAAAAACAGTGCTTTGACAATGGCATGCGCTGATAATTCTTATTGAATGAGGTCACTTTATTCCGCAGTTTTGTGTCTTGTTGATTTTACAAGCAGAAGATTCCACTGGATGCAGTATACCTTTTGAATTTCAAGTATGGATATGATCGAGTTGTTAAAAGTCTTGGTGACCGCTAAAAATTTGAATAATGTTGCAAATTATCTGATTCACTATCAAAATCACTACTGAATAATATTGCGAAGTATCAGTTCAAGTCGGGTCATGTCATGTCATTGAATACAAGGAATATTTTGACTGCGAGGAATATGCCAGAATCTGAGGAATAAGTTAACCAACTGGCACAAGGCGACAGAGGAAAGGGTATCTGTTGCTTGATGATATCGCTTTGTTCCTTTGATTTATGCAATTATTCTATTTGTCCATTTTAACTTGGCATTATTTTTGGATTCTGACCATGCCTGAGTTGAGTTGATTGAGCAGGACGACCCGCGTGCATATCATTTACCAGCAAGGCTTCTATATTTGCATGGTTTGGCATCCCTCAATAATGGATGAACTTATTTTCTATATTAAAGAAAACTTGTATTTTTTATTTTTTTTCATTGGAAATACCCTATTTAATATCTTAACGATCGGAGCACACGGGTCCAATTAAAAGTTGGTCCAGATACTAATCCATTGTTTCTAAAAAATGTATTTTTTTAACTTAATATGCTAATTAAATGTTGATTTCCTTGTTTAATTATGTTACGTGTTATTTTATAACTCTTTTTTATATCATTAATATTATTAAATTACATGAAAATGTAATTAATATTCTGCACAATGTCGGCTATCGACAACATTTATGCGACGATTTATATATTTTTATCTATCTTTTATTCTTAGACTCCTTTTTCTTTGTTTACAACTTCAATATTCTGGACATAGTTTAAAGTCACATTACCATTGATGGGAGTGAGTATTTATATAGTTATAGAAATATAAAGAACTTTTCAGAGGTGAAATTGCAGCTGTATAAAGTTTTTTCCACGTCGAAGGAAATAAAATCTTGTGCCTCATGAGACAAAGGCGATACAAAAGAGAACAGAAATCAAGTTAAATTTCTAGCCCGCTAATGTCAACCGGTTTACTACGTTAATGCCGAGTGAGTACATCAGGCTGATACATAGCTCAGAGCGGGTGAACCGTTAAAGCGGGAGGTGGTTGTGTGAAATGACCTGTCAAGTGGGTCAAGTTCAGTACCATCTGCTACACCACTCTTTGAAACCATCTTTTGAGAAAATGATACTAGATTGTCCACGATTTCAGACATTGGAGGTCGAAATTCCTTTACGGGCTGCATGAGAAGCAGGTAAGTTTTAGTTCAACCCCCCAGATAAATGAGTGAATATAATTTGAATAACCAAAAATGGCAACACACAATCATTAGTAAATTCAAGTTTAACTTTGTAAAAAATTCGATATATATATATATATATATATATATATATATATATATATATATATATATATATATATGGCAATACCTGAATGCAGAGGGAGATGATATCAGCATAACGAGAAAGAGCCTTGGATGAAAATGTCCGTTTGATTGCTGGATCCACCATCTGTTCCAAACTGTCAGTATCATGAAGCCTAGATGAAGCCCACTTTGCCAGATATTGCTCTTCCCTTGGCCTGGAACTGTCTTGCAAGGAAAACAAAGGACATCATTCGCCTACCTGTAACAAATGAAATGACATGAAGTTATAGAGAAACGTATGTATACCCATCGAAAGGTTTTCTTCCTGTTAAAAGTTCAAGAAGCAACACTCCAAAGGCAAAGATGTCACTCTTCGTGCTGCCAATTCCTGGTTGACCATGGTCAGGTGAACTGTATCCTGTATCTCTAATATCAATCTCGGAAGCCTTTTTTCGACAATCAACAAACTAATCAGTGCATCTATGTCAACGGCATACTAAAATTAATATCAAGGTGTTCATTTTGCAACCATAAGTTTATAAATTTAAGCGGCTTTTACATTAACTTTTCGTAAATTAAAATGAATCTAATTTATAGAAATTTTCATATATAAATTTTCTAAATTTTTACTTTAATTAATATTAATTACTATTTTTTAAAAATTTTAATGGGAGCTAGTTCATTTATGATGATAAATCAAAGACAAATGACACATGAATATCCATAAAACTGAAAAACATTTAAATGATATTTTGAAAGAAAAAAGTATAAATTTTATAATAATTATCATATAATTAAAAAAAGAAATGATAAAAAAATTAGATATTGATGGGATATTTAGAAAAATGGTTTGTACGTTGCTTAAATCAAAATTAAAAAGCAACAACGCAACTGTGGCCTATTACGAGCCATCTTTTACCTATTTAGGTGTATAATTAAGAATCCTTGATGTTGTATATTTGCCATCGAGGGTGTATAATAATATAATTTTCAGCCACTATAACCTTAAGTAGCTTATTTAAATATGATGTCGATTCTTGGATAAACGTACCCGAATTTTGACTTTATTGCCTGTCAGTGGTCTCAGAATATCCAAGCCACAGTCAGTAACACGAGGCATGAGGTTTTCGTCCAGTAGCACATTGGTAGCCTTTAATTTGCCATGGGCAACAGGAGGGGAGAACGTCGAGTGCAAATAGCTGTAAACATAGTGTAGAGAGTTGAGACATGGTTCTACTTCTTATGTAACAAGAAATCATTCCGAGTGGCAAAATGGAACTTACTCCAGGGCCTGACCAACACCTAAAGCGATCCGGAGACGGGTGCCCCACGATAAAGGTTTGTATGCTATACTATGAAGAGCATCATCTAGAGTTAAATTTCTGACATAGTCAAAGACAAGAAGATGTTGTCCATGCTCCAAACAGTAGCCTTTAAGTGAAACAATGTTAGGGTGCTTCAAACGGGAAGCCGTGCACACGACATCTAAGAACTTTTCATCTTCACTGAAAGACTTGCCCGCCATGTTGATATTCTTCACGGCTAAAACCTTTCAAAATAAAGAAAAAGAAATTATAAATTGAATTGAAAGCAATGGTTTTGAAATCTGAACGGGACTTACTGTTTATAAGGTACCTTGTTATCTGGGAATTCAGCTCTATAAACAGGACCAAGGGATCCCTCTCCCAGAAGGTTGTCTTCATGGAAACTGTTTGTAACCAACTGAACCTCCGCTACTGTATAAACTTTTGTCCTTCCATTGAATCGGTCTCTTCCAGAAAAGCTTTTTCTTGATGTTTCCCCGGTTCTTTTATGTGTTTGAGAAGTTAATCGCCTTGGACCCATAAGGGATGAAGCATTATAAGGTGGGATTTGCAGGCTCTCATCTACCGTAGTAGAATCCTCTATCATCATTAAGAATGAAGAGAAAAAGGAAAACACGATCAAAGATGGAAATGGATTTACAGAACAAGTAAATGGAATGGCATCCTGACATATGAAAGAGAAAGAAGTTGAGTGAAATTGGCAATATATATTTAGTATCTCTAACTTTTCACTCAGTCCTTTCTGCCTATCTTATTGTATTTTCAATCATTTTATTTAGAGTTAATGCTGTTTGTAATGAACAATTTTTTTTGAGATCATGTTAACGTCATTAGAATGTGATTCAGTCATATGGTTTTTGGCTTTGACTAGGCGTGCCTCATCATTTATATGCTCTGAGTGAGATACCTTTGGCTGCACTGATTGGATAAGAAGGCAATGAACTATGGTCGCTTTCATAGTTCTCCAGTCTCTTCGTATAAAGCTTATTCAAACGGATCGCGATGAAGAGAGCGAAACCTGTTGCTAATAATGTTCCTGCACCGACCATAAAAGCTATTCCTCCGGGAGTGATACGTTTCTTTTTTTGTTTCCTTACTCTAAGAGGACCATAGTTCTCGATGGTATTTGCCTGAGTTATGGGTGGGCGACTAGTGTCTTGCTCAATGGGTACGTTGTCCAAAGGAAATGCCCAGGGAGGGGAGTCGTCCACGGCTTGGAACTTATTCCCTCCAATCCTAATTAAGGGTGGAATGTTACTTTCCAATGTTGTGTGTCCATTATTTCATATCAGTAAATAAACCGAAGGTGATTAAAACTAGTAATGGTTATTTTTACGAACCATAAGTTTGGTATGGTCTGAAAATGCTGTGGAAGAATGCCGCTAAACAGATTGTCTTGAATGTTCCTGACAAAACAGACAAATTAGAAAATAATAGAGCTGTAGTCATACAATGTGAAAAATGTTTACAGATTACTGACAAATCAATGAGTTGAAGCTCGGCCAGGTAGGTGACTGATCCGGTGAATCTATTATTCTGCAGATACCTGCGTATAAGCACCAAGCTAACGATCAAACCAACACGACCCCAATATATAAATAATTAAAAACAAAAAACTTGACCCTACCTATATAACAAAAGTCCTTTCTAAGAATGAGATGAAATATAAATACTAATCAAGTGTAGGAGACATGGTACGGGTGTCAAGAATGGTGAAACTTACAATCTATCCAGTGTGGTCAAGGAACCAAATGAACTTGGCAGATCACCGGTGAAATTATTGTTCGAAAGGTCCCTGATGGTAGGAAATCATCTTTTGTGACTTGACAGATTGAGATCGAAACAAAATAGTCAAAACATCTAGACTTTGTGGCCTCACTTTCTCAAGATTAATCTAATTTTCACTATAAGCTTCACATAAGCTAATCTTAGAAAGCTAAAACAAAAGCCAGCGCCTTACTCTTTACTCATGCATTTCAACAAAAGGGGAATGATTAAAAGGCATGTGTCATCTGTCTTTTGGCTTTCTTTTCTATATATTAGTTTATATATGTTATACATTCTACTCTTTCCCTTGTAAATTAGTAAAAATTGAGGTTTAAACTGGCTTCGTCGTCTGTACTCGATCCATAATATTCAAGATTAGTAATGTACAGCAAAAACAATCTATGGGAGTAAATGGTTTAGGTTTTAAGCTGACTGATTGGATCATTAATTCCTTTCATGTTAATTAAAAGGCTCAAGCAAAAGACTCGGGAAGAAAACATACATTTCTTTGAGATTATCTAAACCAGTAAACACATTGCCAATGGATCCATACAAGAAATTGTGGCTTAAATTCCTGCAAGACAACAAGTGTGATGATTTCACAGCCATTTGTAAAACTCAACACTATCATAAACAACCGATGAGGGAGCATGAAGAGACAAGTCAAAGGATATTTTTGGTTAAGAAGATTTTATATTTCTATTATGTCCCTGTCAAGCTTGGAATAAAATCAATACCAACGTGTCTGACTCACAGGTGTCTTAGTTTTGTCATTGTTGACAGTGAATGGGGGATATTTTGACTGAAATAGTTGCATGCCATATTTCTGCAATAGGAAAAAATTGTCATATTACATTGATGAAATGGGTTTTTAAAGCACACAGTTCTCAACGTATCATTATTCATAATTATACTTAACCAGAAAGCAGAACAGTCACGCAGCAGCAAAAAGAAAAGAACAGTAGTCTTACATATGCGTCGCATTCGGGGGTAAACCCTGTGGAATTTCTCCAAGTATATTGTTAAAACTGACATCACTACAGAACCAGAGTAATATGGATGTAAGAAAATTGCTGATCTTGACAAAAACCATCCCCATAAGAACTTAAAGCTATAAATTTACTTACAATTGCTTTAAGTTCTGTAGATTATTGAGCAAGCGTCCAAGATACCCGGTAAGGTTTAATCCTTTAATTTTGCTGCATGAAGAAGAGAGAAGGTATAATAGGTTTATTTATTAGTGGCATTATAATATAAATGTGAGTATCATCAACTGAGTCAGTGCATTACAGGTGTATAACTGATGACCCAGAACATGCTACTCCCGTCCAAGATTCCTTACAAGGATCATTACCGTTCCATCCATGCAGCACTGGAGGGTTATTTAAGGCCCTGTATAGATCCTGGAGAGCGGTGACTGTTTATAAAAGGAATTACAAAAAATTTACAGTTTAGTAGCCGAATTCCATGCAAACTGTGAGCCAAAAAAAAACTAGTTCAATTTCAATGAGATTGATAATTAAGAAAATAGTTTATTATTTCTCATTAGAAACAAATACAATCCTCACAAGTCATAAGTGCATAGATTTTCTATTTCTCTATCTATTTATCTAAATCTGTCATGTCTCCTTCAAGTTGTCTGTATATGAATTCAACAAAAACAAGTATTCTTCTACTGTTTGGTTATTCTGTCAAATTAAGCTAAATAGACCTCAGTTTTCGAAACACCAAAAAAAAAACCATTTAAAAAAGCCTAGAGAGTGAAACCAGTAAACAGTAGAAAATCTCAATGAAAAGTAACATACAATCACAAAATATACATTCAGCATGCAGAGACAACGGGAGCCGCAGCTTGAGCAACGCGAGTAAAACTCAAATGCAATCATATTGAATTGATAAGAAGAGAATTGTACGACGCATACTTATAAAGCTGATCAACCATTCCGAACTAACGTTCTAACTTCCTATCTGACTCACTAATTTCTATAACCTCCATTATACTGCACAAACACAAAAAAGTAACTACACAAGCTCACGAAATACCAACCATTGATCAGATTCAAAGACAACGCAAATACACATCACAAAGTTATTTAATCAATTTGAACAGTTGTCAATGCAAGATTAGTCTAGAACAGTACAAGAATAATCAAGAACGAATAGGAACAGTTCTTTATATTACCGTCAGCCGGATCCGTAAATGCGAAACAGCGAGAAATCAAAGTTGCCGAGAAGACAACGAATGCGAGATTTACGTACACGTAGTGGCAAACCATTTCTTTCTATTTTCTTCTCCCTTCACAAACACGAAAGCGAATTGAAATGAATTGAGCTAAACGAAGTGAAGGAAAAAAGAAAGAGCCTAATGTTTAACGATTGATGGATTAATGAATGAATGAATGAACGCGTTTACCTGATTCTTATTCTTCGTTTTCAGATGCGAGCGACACTGTGATCGTTTCCTCAGCACAGTGACGCTGTGCTAGTTGCATTGCAGTTCAGCGAGAGAGAGTTTCCGGTGGGGTCCACCAATTAGAGTTCGTTGTAGTTAGTTTGTTTTCGCGCGCAACGCCCAAGTAGGTGTAGTGCTTCTCCCAACAGGGGAAAAAATAATTCCTAACTTAATAACGTAAATTATAATTGTAAAATTATATTATCATTACTGTCCATTTCAAAATTTATTAAAATTAAATAATAACGAGAGAATCAAATGATTCATATTTAGTATATTTTACAAAAGATATATAATTAATCACTTTTGAAAAAAAAATTCAACAATTAAAATTAACATATAAACCATTTTATAATTTTTTTCATATTATCTAAAAGGTTGTTTTTAATTTATATATAATTAATTTTAAATTTTGAAAAAAAAGCTAAATTACAACTTTAATTAGATAAAATTATTTTTTTAATGGTAATTTATAAGAATATATTAAATCTATGGTTTAATTAGATCAAAATAAAAGAAACAAAACATATGCCAAATTTGTGGACTTTTTTAAATGCAAAGACTAAATTGTAGAAAACAATAGAAAAATAGAAACCGTCAATAAAAAACTCAAAGAGAGACAAAAGGTTATAATATAATCAAGAAAATATTTTATTTTTCTTGTTTTTTTTTTCATCTATAAAGAAACTTTTTGTCCAAAAAATTACTTCCGAATTTATTTGTTTATGACATTCAGTAATTTGAAAATAAAAAAAGAATGGGTTTTCATTTCATGATGGCAATCGTGTTGGGCCTGCGCAATTTGAACTACTACTAATAAATGGGCTTGACGGGCCCATGTAGAAGCACATTCATGATCAGCGCGTCTTCGGAAGCCCATTGTAGTTTATGTTGGCCATGGATTCATCACCGGCGAACAGAGAGAGCGAAAACGGTGCACAAGGAAACGAGGTGGGAGAAGATGACTACATGGGTGACCTTTCTCAGTTTCTTCCTTCAGATGCTTACGACCCTCCCAATATGTCTTCGTCCAGAAAGGTTACTAGTTCTTTCTCCGTTTCACCCTTCCCCGTTGTCGTTTTGACTATGTCATGGCGTGTTTGAAATCAGGTGTTTAAGTTTCCCCCTTCCTTGCCCCTCTAGTCACTTCACATGATTTTGCAATTTGATCTTGGAATTTAAGTTGAAGCTCTGAAAAAGTTGGTGCTCTATGTAATCGCTAATCAGTTTGGTTCCTGTTCACAGTTATTCTAATACACCTACCTAAGTTTAAGCTCTGTGTTACATGGTCATTAAAACGTTTGGCTTACCAATTGTCAAGATTACAATTTTGTATCAATCGTCAATATGCAGATAAATGTAGCTGCAATTGCGGTTTCAGAGACATGAAAAAACTTGATGTGCAGTCACAATTGTGGTTGCAGACCGTATTTTAAAACTTTGGGTGTATGTTCCCGTGTGCATTTTTTCTCCCACTTTTAATTACCTGCACTAGGCCGCGTACTGATGTTCTGTTTTCAGAAAAATAAGAGGAATATTTGAAACCTTGAAAGGTACACTCAACTTTGTGAGCAAGTCTTTGAAGGATTTGAATGAAAAAGTGATCTAAATGCACTTCTGTAGTGATCAATTTGGTCTTCAAAGATATATCAACGGGATAATTTGATGCCGATTTTAAGCTTTGAATGTCATTGTTGTCACATGTATCTTTGAAGACCAAATTGCTTCCTACAGATATGCATTTAGAAATTTGAGTAATTAGTAAAAAAATGAACCATGAATAGTGGGGGCTAATTTGTTTGCCTTTTCAAAGAGTTATTTGCCAGATGCTTAAGTTTCCTTGGCATTTCATTTTACAATTTACAGTTACCATACAAAGTGATGTTAACTCACTTTAGTCCATTTAGATTTCCAGCAAGAAAGACCCTTCAGTCAACCCTTCAAAGAACCGGTTGAAAACTCTTAATTGGCAAGAGCGGCGAAAACTTGAAAGAGACAGGAAGCAACAAGAAGAGGATGAGCTAACATTAGCAAAAGTTGAAGCTCCAATACCACAATCCAACATTGGGTTTAAGCTTCTCAAACAGATGGGTTATACTCCAGGTTCTGCCCTTGGCAAGCAGGGTTCAGGCAGGGCTGAACCAGTGGGGATTGAAATTCGACGGTCACGAGCTGGTGTAGGATTAGAAGATCCCCACAAGGAGAAGAGGAAAAAGGAGGAAATCATGATGGACAGGAAAAGGAGGAAAGAAGAGGACCTAATGAAAGAATTTGGGTCCAGGCAGAAGTCACAGTGGCAGAGTAAGAGAATCATAATTAATTATAATAAGGCAAAGGCTGCCCTTGACCAATTGGAAAATAGGGAAATTGTGGAGCCACAAAAGAATGAGGACGATGCAGAGGATGAAGAAGAAGAGGAGGAAGAAATAACAGAAGAGGCATGTAACATAACCATAACTTTTTCACTTATTTTGTACCCAGTTTTTGGTTTTCATTTATTTTTCTTGCCCAAAATAGTCTGGAAACTGAATACATGGTCTCTGTTTTTTACTGCATTCAGAAACTATTGTAATTCATTTGTTATATTTTTTTGAGCTCATTATTGTTGAACTTAGTCTATGTATGCATTTATTGCAATTTGATGGTGTTGGACGGGATGCAGGAACTGAACGATGTTTTGATGAGACTGAGGGATGAATTTAATTATTGCCTATTTTGTGGATGCCAAGTGAGTATATGCTTGATTTATTTCTAGAAAGTCAGTAAAAGCTCATTTTAATATATTTTTATCAGATGAAATAGCATATTCACTATGATTGAGAAATAAGAAGCCTCTAACTTTGCTTGCATTTTCTTTCTTCCTTCTTATTTGTTCAGTACGAATCAAGTGATGCCCTTCTGACCAACTGCCCAGGAACCAATGAAGATGATCACTAAACTGAGGATTTCTGATGAGAACAGTGGACATTTTCATATTTTTTGTGTTGTCAAGCAATTACTGTAAGCTTTTGATGCTTATTTCAATGGAGCTGGATAAACTTACTTCCCGTGTGGTCAATGAATGGACTATGGCGGTTCTTGTGCCAGTATACATATAAATTTAGATAGGAGGCTGCCTCATCTTCATCCATGCCAAGGGACATCGTACCTGCCCTATTTCAGGAAACGAAATGGTTGATATACAGTTTGTGGAATTTTTCAGTTCATCTCAGAAAATATCTTAGTTGTTTTCAATTTTAGACTCCATTTATAAAGATTGTGAAATTGACTTCTTACCTGAACTTTACATGGATATTAAATAGCAAATATCAACCAGATGTATTATTTTTATTAATTGTAGAAATTAACCATCTCTATTAATTATATAAATTCATTCAGTCAAAATTTATGGTGAACTTTTTTTGGTTTCCTAGTATTCTCCTATAAAATAACACTAAAAATATTAAATTCATATAAATGTATGAGCCACGATCTGGGATGGAGGAGTGTGTGAGATATCTTTTACATTATGCCATATGATTCTGTACTTATTGGAGATGCTTCTATGAATAATTCGTGATTGTTAAAGGCTGTTCTCAGAAGTTGTGCTTGTATAAATTTGAAGGTAAATTTTCGTTGAAGTTATTTTATGGGTATTAATGTGGATGATCAGTTTTTGCTGCTGGCAGCTTCTTGTATTCATTATAATGTTATTGGGATTCCTTTTAAACTCTTGGGTTTACCTCTTAGTACAAATAAAACGGAAGTGGCTACTGGAAGCCTGTCATTGTATCCATTAAAGAGTAGACTCGTTGCTTTGAAGGGTAAGTATCTCTCTTTGGGAGGTTTTATATGCTAAATTTTGTACTATCTAGTGTGCCACTGTAATTTTTTATATTTCTAAAAAAAAAATGTCAATTTTGGTTATTGGAATCCATTTATATTTTTCCGTGGAGGTGGAAGTGATGAAGTTCAAAAAAAAATTTAGTTTGTTGGTATGAGGTGTGTCAGCTTAAATGCCTTTGCGGGCTGAGTATTGTACATCTTGACATCTATAATCTAAGCCTTCCGAACAGGTGTATATGACAATGTTTAACTAAGAAAAACACTGTAGGGTATAATCTTCTGGTACATAGATATTGTTTGTTGGATAGGGCGATTCCAAATGATAGATGGAACTAATCTGAGTCTGTGTAGCGGAGAGACTTCTGTATTATGGAATCTGTAAGTAGTGTTGCTCCCTTGTGCTCTCTACAAGAGAGGTGTGGTGAGGGGCAAACTAAGTTTTGGAAGGATTCTTGTATTGGTGTTTCTACTCTTAAATACACTGTTGATTATATTAAATTTCAAAGGATAAATATGAATCTTTAGCAGGTATGGGGGAATGGAGTAAAAAGAAACGGTGCCGGATTTGGAGATGACATAGGACTTGTTTTCTCGGGACGAAGTTTTATTTTTTTATTTTAAAAGTTTGATTAGTTCTGTTGTGTTATGAAAAGAGGAGCAGAATATATCATTTGGAAGGACAACAAAGTTTTTTCAGTTAAATCTGCTTTTGTTTATTTACTTAAGCACGTGTTGCCTTGTGGTGTTAATAATACCTGTGAGGTGAACTTCAAGAAGTTTTGGAAGAGCCACCTTCCCTTGAAGGTGTTAGTTTACTTGTGGAGACTTCTTTAGAGCTTGCCTAATAATTGGCTCTACTCAAGAAAAGTGTCTTATCTAATTTGCATGAGCTACAATGTGTTTTCTGTAATAGTCATCATTGGAGGATTTCACTTATTCTTCTCTTGCTCATTAGTTGTTCTTATATTTATGCTTGGGTTGGTTTCTGCATGGCACTTCTTCATAAAGTAGATTAAGTTAATAAATACAAAACAAGACAAACTTGCTCCAGAAATACACAAGAGTTTCTCCTTATTCTAACTCACTCCACTCAGCAACGAAGATTGAAGGTACAACATACATGAGATAAAAAGTTCAACAACATTACATTACTATAATCCACATAGCTTTAGCTCAAATTGAATGGTCATGGTCTTACCCTCATTTGAATGAGCTAATATTTCTAGATAAAGTTCTCATTCTTAACTTCTTCCTAGCATTCTGAATATAATCTGAGAAAGGGTCTCTTTCGTTTTCCATGTTGTTGTTGGTCACATTAGCCATATCATCTTCATATGCAGGGCACCTCTGCTCATCGTGGCAACCAATGTTTGAGTTGCTGCTGATTTTATACTTAGTACGTTGAATGTAATTGGAGAAAGTGTGATCATCACATAGTGGTGTCTTACCTTCATTTTCTGTTGGGTACGCCCTAACACTCACCACCTCTGGCATTCTTGTGTATTTCCTTTGCCTTGAAAAGACATGGTGCGGTTGTGGTTCTATTGAAGCAACCTTTGCTCGCTGGCCACTACGTGCCTTTGAAGTTGCTGAGTTTTTATTCCCCATTGATATTTTAAAGGTTGATGAGTTCAAAAACTTCGAGGGGATCACTAATTTTGAGATGGGGTTTGCAATTTGCAAGAGGTCCAGAAGCTTGGTTTTATAGTGTATGAGATATGGAAGACTATGAAATTGAAATATAGGTTTGCAAAAGCCATCTTGTTAATGAAGATACTATTTTTGACCGAGTCTAATGCAAGAGCCTTTCAATTTTTAATCATCCATTGAATAAAGTTGTGGGGAACATGAGGAAAGTTTCTCTGATGAAGTGTTTAATCAAATCATGAAAAAACTAAGTGTTCTGAAATATTTTTTAGATGTTTTATCTTAGATTATGCTGTGGCTATAATATGATTTAGGAGCAAAAACTCTTAACTTGATTTTTCAAAATGAAGATGGATTTGCATTAATTTTAAGGATTATATTATACTTTTAAAAAAAAAAATTGTCAGTAAATATAACCTAGTTTTTTTACTTGTTCCTCTACCGACCTTTTTCTGTTTCATTCTAGTCTTCTTTTTATCTGTTTGGTTTCAATGTAATGATAATTGCAGCGGTTTCTAACTATAAAAGATGCCAATTCCCACAGTTTATTTTGCACCAATTGAAAAACAAGACTAAATACAAACAAAATAAAGGAGAAAGAACCAAAAGGAAAACACAAAACAAGTTAGAAGTTCAAAATATTAATACATTTAGTACGAGGTATTAAAGTATGAATCTAATTTGTTTCAAAAATATTTTCTATTTTTCGAGATTATCTTTATAAAAATAATTATTTTGTCAAAAAAATAAACTAAACAAACAAATGTTTTAGTCGCATAACTAATCTGAATTCTAATAATTTAATCTTGGGAAAATTATTTGGTGATAAAATAATCAGAAACAGATTAGTGTTCTGGGAGAGAATTGATGGTGGAGAATAATTGCATAAAAAGAATTTCAGTGTGTATGACCTGGCCTTCAACAAAGAACCTAACGTGTGTTTTCACACTGTAGATTCCATCCATGTTTTATTCTCTACTCTCTTTGTTCTGTTTCTATTTGTAATATACTATTATCTTCCACCGTTCTACGAGTTTTTCTACGTTTTTGAGTCAACTCATCAACTTGGCTTTCAAAATTCATCTTACTCGCTTTTTCACATCATTATTTCTGATTAAGAAATTATTTCAAAGTACTGGAAGCTAGGAAGTTGGTCTCCCCAACATCAACCTTTCTTTAATTATAATTTGATATCTCTATTAATTATTATTAATCAACAAGTTTATTCTTGATTCCTAATGTAGCAGATATTGACTTACCCCTTACACCCCAACTAACTATAACATGCTAAATAATTTTTTTAAAATTAACAATAATTATAAAAAATAAATGGATTTGTTAGAAATAAAACTTTATTAGAACTAAAATACATATAAATTTGTATCTTTTCAAACATATAACTGAAATTTAGTTATTAATAAAAAATAAAATATAACTGTAAAAATCACAAAGCAACCTCCGATTCTGAATTTTATATATACATAAGACAAAATAACAAATAAGACTCTAATGTTTACATTTTAAAAAAATATAAACAGTATTAAATGTAATTAAAATAAATCTAAAAAAAACTAAAATTTATTTAATTACTATATTATTATATTAAAGGATTTTATCAAATCGTTTTCTTCTAACATTTATTTTAATTCTCACAAATTTTAATTCTTAAAATTTGTCATTTTAACAGTCATAAATAAATATGATAATTTTTATAGCGATTATTATGATGTAAAATTTACCTTTCGTTGATATTCTTATTTATATAATGAGATTTCTATATTTACGTTAATTTTTTATATAAAATTTATCTATAATAAATAAATATATAATGTTTATAAATGAATTCATCTTCAATTTGAGTTGAAAAAAATAATCATAAATTCTTTGTGTTATTCAAACGTATTATTTAAATTCTTAAAATTATACATCAAGAAAGTTCATTCATGATGGTAAAAGTATTTTGATAACATAGGGACAGAATCAGTCACACTAATAGATCGCTTGAAATATTGATTTTGTTCTTATTTTGGTGATAGCCCGAAAATAGATCATGTTTTATCCAATAATTATCAGATGTATGATTTAAGCAGTGACAATGATCATATACTTAGTAGCATTACGCCCATCAAATTTACTTTATTTTTCTCGGTCACGAAAATTAGAAAAACCTGCATAGGTGTTTTTATTTGAAATTTCATGAAAACTTGCATTGACAATAGAATAATGAGAAGTGGGAAAAGGAAAACTAAATTCTAGTTCTTGTTGAAGAACTAAAGAGAAGGTCTTAATCCAAGTTGACATGGGTTCCATAATCATGATTTGATATCTAATTTATGAGAATTCTTCATTTAGACCACGTAGAAATTTAATCACACAATCATCATCATGTTTCTTCTAAATCTTGATGATTAATCCACATGTGCAGGGCGAAACACATGTGCAAGCAAGAACAATACGATATAGGAAAATTTCTTTCCAAAAAATATGAAAATGAGTATAATCCTGTGAAATTCACCTTGTTCATAATTGTGAAGATCTTTTTGAAAATAAGTTATGCAAAATTTGTCACGGTGAGAAAATCTTTAAAAAATAACTTCCAAATGTTAGTTACTGGATTAATTCACATTACTAGTCATGGAACGAGTGAGTCAAGTAATCACCATCTTATTGCAGCACTTCCAAACTTCATGCAAAGGGAGGGTACCAAGAACAAACATTTCTTTGTTCTTGGTTTCAAGAGCAACAAAGGCATCTCGTCTCTACTACTAATAATTGTTGTCATCAAGAGCTTGAGAAACAAAAATGAGATTAGGACTTTCTCTTGAATGAAGAAAAAGAGATTGACCAAATTGGTGAATTGATCCAAAGGAGAGGTAACCGTCAAGAAACAAGAGAAAGAAGAGAACAGCGAACTAAGATTGTTAAAATGATACCATGTAAGTGTCCTGGAAGAGAAGAAAAAAGACAAAAAAAATCTTTATTAAGCCAATATACCTTTATATTAAAGAAAAAAAACTTTGAATATATAGGCGTATTTAAATAAAAAAATCAAATTGAAAAAAAAACAACAGAAAAACTAAAAAAGATATGTTATATATCTTTATCATTCAGTTTAAAATATAAACTAAAACGTGATTTAATTCATTTTAGGTGAATTATTTTTTAATTTAATTTGATTGGGACAAAGTATTTTTCTTTTCTTATTATTTTTATACAATTTAATTCAGTTTAACTCTTTCAAACAACATATGTGTTATATCCCTTTTTATAAATCAATTTTCTTAAAAAAAAAAAGTAAAAGCATTAGCATTTTCCGAGTGGATAACACGGGCATGCATCTTACTAGTTTAATGGCTAAGTAAGGAGACAAAAGTGTATGTTTATACATATTTTTACTATCTCACCTTTGATAATCATAATATTACACTTTTAATTATATAAAGCAAGAGAAACTTTCTTGAAAAACACTGAAGAGTTTCTCCTTATTCTAACACGACAGCATAGAAGATTAAAGACACAACATTACATTACAATAATAATCCACATAGCTTGGCCAACATTGAATGCTCTTGGTCTTACCCTCTTTTGAAGGAACCAATATTTCTAGATAAAGTTCTCAGTCTCAGCTTCTTCCTAGCATTCTGAATATAATCTGCAAAAGGGTCTCTTTCGTTTTCCTTGATGTTGGTACCATGAGCCACATGATCTGCATGTGCAGGGTCCCTCTGATCCTCATGCCAAGCAATGTTTGAGTTGCTCCTGATTTTATACTTAGTACGTTGAATGTAATCGGAGAAAGTGTGATCATCACATAGTGGTTTCTCATTCTCACCTTGTTGTTCTGTTGGGTACGCCCAAACACTCACCACCTCTGGCTTTGTCGAGTGTTTCCTCTGCATTGAAACAACATACTGTGGCTGTGGTTCTTCGATTGAACCAACCAGTGCTCTCTGGCCACTAAGTGCCTTAGAAGTTGCTGAGTTCTTATTGCCCATTGTGAAGGTTGATGAAGAGAGTTGGGAAGAGTGTGAAGGAGGTTTAAAAGATGAGAAGATTGTAGGTTAAGCACACTTTGGAAGAGATGCAGAAGCTTGGTTTTATAGTACGTGAAAATAAAAGATGGGTTTGCAGAAGATGTATATTTTGGTAATCAAGATAAGATTCTTAGCCACACCAAGTGAGACCATCTTTTTTGTTCTCTGAACATGATTGTTGGGAATAAACCGTTTCCGTAATGAAGAATGACCCTTTTAATGAGATTAGAGAGAAACCTTTGAATATTTACAAATAAAGATGTAGTTGTATTCTAAATTTTGTAATTAAAATACACATATATAAAATAAAAAAAATGTCTAGTGAATTCATACATATGAAGGATAAAACCATATGAAAGTGATTATTTCAAGGTAAAATAATGTCATTCAGGAAAAAGAAAATGAAGAAAGATATTTGGTAAACGAATTGAGGATTTGCAATTTAGATGGATTTGGCCGGTTGCATAAAGTAAAGAGTGTGTGTGAAGTTTATCCACGACCAAACAAGAGAAGGAACATGGTCAAAGATTCAAAAGCTTTCAATATTCTCTCATGTTTTCACACAGAAGATTCCATTAGCTCTACTTCTATTATTGGATATGTTATCATCATTTTCCACCGTTCTACGAGGTTTTGTTCTCCTTTATTCAAAAATTGAGCTCTTTAAGGTTTAAGCAATCATCTTCTATTGGATTTTTCACATCAATATTACTCGCTAACTATTTATTTCAAAAATATCATTTTGAATCTCTATTAAGTTAATTGGTCTCTCCAAAATTATCATTAGCATTTTGTCTTACATATAATTATAATAATTTTGATGGTATTATATCGTTGATGATAAGTGTGTTAAGATTTACATTTTCTTTTTTATCACGATAAATTTTTCATGATAATTGTTTTAGATTTGTTTATATCAATTATAAAATCGATAAAGATCTAAATAATATAAAAAATTATTTTTTTATGTTGATTGTAAAGTAATAGATATAATAAATTTTATTTACTATGATGGTCATCATCAATAATTAGTTTGTATAACATCCTCTAAAGGGTTTTTCTTTTCAGTAAAATGAACTTAAAGTAAAAATTGATTTAAAAAATCTAATAATTTTAAATTGAAATATATATATATATATATTGTAATGTTTTTATGTAAAAAAGGTATTATTGAGTTAATTTTAATTTCAATTATTCAAATATTTGTTACTAATTTTGTGTCATTTCATTTGGTATCTCTTACCGATGGTGATGTGAATGGTAAAATTGTAATTTCATATTATCATAATTATTTATTTTAAATGTTATTAAAATTTTACAACAACAAAGGAATTATCAATTTATTTATATTTTAGTATTTTTAAAAAATAAAAATTAAGTCCATTTATATATATACAAATGAGTTATCAAAAAGTTTCAGACTAATATAAAATTAATCTTGCATATGTGATTTTTGTGAAACAAAATTTCAATCCAAGTGAGTTTGGAAAAAAAAATTCAATAGAAAGATATTGAAGAATGTAATATTTAATAAAAATTATATTGATATAATTTTATCTTTATTTTAGATATTTATTATATTGGTCTATTGATGTTAGAATAAAATACATGAGATTGTGTGTATACGTTGTTATATATAATAAATTTATTTTTTAGTGATGAGTTTTCTTTAATTTCTTAAAAATATGATACGTCGCAAGACAGTTATAAATTTTTTTAGAAACTATTCGCTTAATTTTCGAAAAAATTATCATAAGAATTATTTTTAAAAGTATTGGGTGATATATGTATCGTCAATATTATGAATGACTAATTTTTAAGAAAAAATGTAGTTAGTCATCTTTATTTTTTATTTTAAAAAGCCAAAATAATAAATAAACAAACGTCTTTAAAAAAATAATAGGTCAATTAGAGACTGAAATTTCTTCAAAGAGCACAACGAATGAAAACGATGATGATAGTGTTTTGGTATCTTTCCATGTTTTATTAGATTCCATTCTCTATTCGTTTTTTATGGTTTGTTTTTCTTCTTTCTGACTCAACATCTCGAGATACTATCTTCTTATTGAATTTTTTTCACATTATCATTAACATTTTATTTCAAAATTAGGATAGCTAAAAATTTATTTCTCAATCATATGAGAACTTAATCTCCCAACATTAAACTTTAAAAAAAAAAATCTAATTATGCATTACATTTGTAAAATATTAAACTTTTTTTTTAAATTTAAGTTAATAATTAATCCTTTATTATTTGTTTAATTTTAAACATGTTTTTTTAATATAGTTATATTTGTTATTTTTAGTCTCTAATTTTGCTTACTTTCGTTTTTTACAAAAAAAATTATCAAGGTCATTGTTGTTTTATTCCAATATAATTAAAAATTAAAAATAAAGATTTTGCAGATATTAAAAACAAATTCCAATATATTATACGTTGATAAGACGCACTCAAAAACAAACAATAGAAACCTTCTTATAAGGATACAAGAATTTCACATATTCCAACGTAATCACTAACACTACGTTACAATATCAATAATAGTATATTATAGCAAATGTGTTATCACATATATGATAACAAATTCCACATATATTATTGTTAACACTACGTTAGAATTTCACATATTCTAACGTATCACTCAACACACCAACATTATGGAACTCTCCAATTCAATGTTTTTGGTCTTATTATAGCAAATTATAGCATATCAATATATAGTATAACATGGTATTCAATATTTAAATAATTGTAACATCACCCTCTTCTGAAGGAGCTATTCCTTTTTGATATAGTTCTACTCCTTATCCTCTTCTTAGCATTCTGAATAAAATCTGAAAAATGGTCTCTTTCATTTTCCTTGTTGGTGGTTCCATTAGCCACATCCACACCTGTAGGTTTCAGCTCATGGCCACCAATGTTTGACTTGCTCTGCATAATTTTATTCTTAGCACTTTTGATGTAAGAGTAGAAAATGTCATCATTATCTAGTGCTTTCAATCCATCTTCCTCCGCTGGCTTTGTGGAGAGTTTCCGCTGCAAAGGAACATCATCATTTGCTCTCTGGCTATCATATTGTGCCTTTGAAGTTGTTGAGCTTTTGTTCCCCATTATGTAGAGGTTTTTGTTCTAACTCTGGTGTGTTTGAGGAAGAGGGTGTGGTTTGGAAATGGATCGATTTGGTTTTCTTCGAAAATGGAGGATTATGGGTTAAGTGCAACTTGTTATTAGAAGCGCTTGGTTTTATAGTGTTTTCAACTTTGAAGCCTAGTGTGAGTCATGACAAAAGTGATAAAGTGAATGGCACGTGAATTTGCATAAGCATCTTGTCACTGCAATATTCTTACAGAGTGTACTTGTTTACGTTGATTTTTAAAGTTAAGCAGATTAAGAATATAGTTGGAGGCGATGTGCTTTTAAAAAGGTTTTAATCTATAGAAATTTATTATATGAGTAACTAACTATATACTATTGTTTAAGCATTGAAAATATAAGTTTCCATTGTATTATAGACATGTTCTTACCATAGTAATAACAGTAGAGAATGGTAATCTAAAACAAAAATTATAAGAAACTATCAGCAGTGTCTTTCAGATTTGTCCTTTGAATGTTAATGTCATTGGGAATCTAATGTGCTCCACGTTTTTGCATTATGAATAATTGTATCCAAATTTGGTTTGGCATCCTTCTAGAGAAAAAGAACCATATATACAAAAACTGAGGGTTTCCAAGGAAACTAAAATGGCATTAGATTCTAAAATGAACGGGTGCAATGCATAATTAAGCAAAGCTAGCACTTGCATATGCACTTAAGTTTTTTTTTTCTTTTTGAACACATTAGTTACCTACCGATTGTGTGCCTAATGAAAAACATGATATTTAACTTATTAGCACCATTTTTAGATTATTTTTTTTCAAAAACATGCTATTAAATTTATAATACAAAAATAACATCATTCTATCAATATTTACCTTATTACACAATTTTCAATTTCACTAATTAATATAATTTTTAAAATAAAATAATATTTATTAAATATAATAATTAAATATAAATATATATTTTTTATAGAAAATAAATACATAAATATTATATATATTTAAATTTTTTTATTTATATAATTATATAAAATAAATATAAATATATTTTTTTAAATAACATAAAAATATATTTATATAATTATATTATTAATATATTTTTATAAATATAGTAAAAACAAATATATTTAATATATATAATGTTTAAATATTTATTTATATTTTTATAAAAATATATTAATAATATAATAAAATATATTTATTAAATTATTCTTAAAATATGTTTCACTATATTAAAATAGGAAGATGTATATAAATTATTATTCGTTTCAACTCCTAAATAATGTGAGATTCGTGAACGTATTGGAACATAGTATCTTGATCGAAGACTAAGGGGTATGAGAGTGGAGCAAAACTCGATTCTCGATCCTATGATAAATGTCAAATATTTCGTCTAAAAACTTGGCTTCATATATGTTATATTAACATGTTTAGGGTTAATTTTCATGTTCGATACGTCTTTTATGGATAAAACTATTATGGAAAGAACTCCGAGTATATTTCTTCTATTAATGAAAGTGTGTCGGTCTTATATTCGTTATAATAATATCGTTAGGATAAATTCTCATGTCTAAGATATTGTTTGTTTTAAAACTCTCGTCTGTCATCATTTATCTTTAAAATATATATAAAAAAATTAAGATAAAAGATGTATATAAACTATCATTTATCACGATGACTCGTAAACTATGCAAGTACACCATAACAACTTATTTTAATAATCTAAACATTAATCACATTACTTTAAGATTAATTTAATTCAAAACATTTTCAGAAAAACACATTGATTTAAAGAACAATTATCACGTAGTTAAAATAATAACATAAAGAAGATAACGTGTTTAGTTGTTTATTTTTATTATTATCATTATTATTGCTTTATTTTAATTATTATTTACTTCTTTGCTTTTAATAATATTAGCCCTAATGTTAATTTGATAACTTTTTGTGCAATAAATATTTTATTAATTAGTTATGTTTTTCAATATATAAAACTATTTTAAAAAATATATTTTTATGACTTTTTTTTATCTCGTTCTGTCAAATTAAAGTTTATACAAAATAACTTGAAAATGTACAACTTTTTCTCATGCTTTTTATGTAAACTTTTTTAAAATTAGTTAATATATTTAAATAATCAATTTCAGATTAAAAAAAAATCAATATGGTATAAAAAGTTGTAAAACAAGAACTTGATGATAGTAAATAAATTCCTCGTCATTTTTTTCCCAACTTCAGCTAAACCACTTACAAAACACAAAAGAATGCTTAATTTTTATTTTTTTTAATAAATGGTTAGAATTAGAAGATCAAATTTCAAAATTCAAAAATAAATTTGAGCACCAATATTTTCAATTAAAAATTTAAAAATTATTAAAATTAAATTTTTATTTTATTTTTAAATTAAAAAATTAAAAAATTTAATTTATTCAAATTTCGGTTTGTTAAAGAAAAATCAATTCAATCAAATCAAGCCGAATATACTAGTGAAATTAAAAGTTTATATATTATTATTTTTAAATTAAATGTGAAAAAATATAAAAATAAATTAAAATTATAAATATCCTAATTAATTTATACATAATATTTTTATAATATATTTTTTTATTAAATAATTCTTTTATTATAACATATTTAAAAAATTATAATAAAAATAACAAAAATCATTAAAAAAAATTATAAAATATTATGTTGGTTTGATTTATTATTATTATTTAAATAGAATCAAAACTAAATTAAATCACATTTAAATTTTATGTTTGATTTAAATATTTTTTAATGCAAAATTAAATCTTATCACGAACCCCTTTTTTGCTCAATTTATTTAATTTTTAACCTATTAAAATCCAAAAAAATATATAACATATATTCATTAATTATTATTAAGAATGTAGTTATTCATTATTATTCTTGATTTACACACCAATAAATATATGGATATGAATATATTTAAATATTTAATTATTAAATAAAAAATATTTTATAAATTTAAATAATATATATATATATATATATATATATATATATATATATATATATATATATGAGTTTTATAAACTCTCTTTGACATGTTTTCAGTTTTTACGGATACAAATAAACAAATATTTAATTTTAAAAAAAATGTAAAAAAAATTAAGATAAAGTGTAAGTTTAAATAAAGTTAATGTATTCAAAAATATTTTTTAATTACATGAGTTAAAAAAAAATCAAAATGTAGAGGGGGAAAAGGTGAATAAATAAGTAGATTTTTATTATTTGAAAATCAGTGTAAAAATATGAACTTTGATCCACTTATTTTACTTTCTTTATTGTCCCTACCATGAGAAAATAGTGAAAAGGATAAGAAAAAAAATGTTATTTTATAGTTTTTTTTTAATAAAACGTTATTTAATATTTTCGTATTTTTAATTTCAATTTACATGAAAATTTTTATTTTAATATTTTTCTATTAAATATGAATATTTTAATTTTTAATTATATTATTTTAGTATAATATAATAAATATAAAAATAATGGTAAAAATTAAATAAATAATTTAATATATTTAATATGATATTATTTTATTAATTTAAACTCAAATATTTTAAAAAATTATACTTAAAATATGTAACTTTATATATATATATATATATATATATATTAATAATTAAAAATATTATTAACCATTTATATATATATATATATATAAATTGTTTCATTATTTATTAATTAAGTTTGTGTTTAGATCGAATAAGAGTAAATTTATAGAAGTGAAAAATATGAGAAAAAATATAAAAAATAAGATTGTTTAACTAGATTAAGAGAAAATAGTAAAAGATGAGTGGAAAAGTTATATGAATTTATTTATTATTAATAATTTTATTTATTAATTTAATTTTTTTAATTATTTATGAAATAATAATAATAATAAAATAAATATATTAATTAAAAAATGTAACATAAAAAATACTTAATTATGTATAATATATGTTAAAAAAATCAGGCCTTTGTTCATATGTATAAGGGAGGAACAAGTGTAAAGATGTTGAAGACAAAAGCCTATTTTTATTGCAGTATTTATATCTTTATATGACAGACACTCAAATAAAAAGCAAGACAAGCTTGGTTAAGAAGGATACAAGAATTTCTCCTTATTCTAAGCACTTTCCTCAACAAGGAAGATCAAGTGCACAACAAGTCACCAACAATGCCATCTATGGCACTCTCCATTCAAGTTTTTGATCTTACCCTCTTCTGATGGAGCTATTTCTTCTGGTAACAGTCCTTAACTTCTTCTTAGCATTCAAAATAAAATCCGAAAAATGATCTTTTTCATTTTCCTTGTTGGATTCGTTAGCCACATCTACAGCTATAAAGTTGTTGTGATCCTCATGGCCTCCAATGTTTGACTTGCTCTTCATTTTAAACTTGGACTCTTTGATGTAAGTGGAGAAAGCTTCGTCATTAACTAGTGGTTTCTTACCATGATGTTGTTCTGTTGGGAGTCGTTTTGGCCTTGAGGAGAAGTTTCTTCGGTTTGGAACAACGTGGGGTGGTTCTGTTGAAGCCATCTTTCTATTGCTGCTATATTTTGTGTTTGAAGGTGCTGAGCTTTTGTTTCCCATTTTGTGCAGTTTTGGTTTAAAAATAGTGGTTATGAGTTTCTGCGAAGGTGGAGGGTTTGAATCAGCGTTTGATTGTGAAGGAGGTTTTGGTTTGAAGATTATGGGTTAAGTGCTACTTGCTAAAGGGGCAGAACAAAGCTTGGTTTTTTATAGTGCTGTGAGCATTTGTGTGAAAAGGATAAATTGATGGCCATGGAACAAAGAAAAATAAAAGTGTTTTGAATTGCGTGAAAACCAAACAAACAGTGTCTGCAGAATCATTTAAAACACATGTCCAATCATAGCCTCTGATTATGTTTTTCAATTAGTGTAACTTATTTTTTAATTTATAAGAAAAAATCACAGACACAACACTTATAAAAAAATTAAAATAAAAAAGCTTCTTTATAATGATTAAATAGATTAACATAATATGAAAAATATAAGTTGATCCTTACTAAAATTTATCAAACAAGTAATAATCATGAATTAGTATTTTTTATTAATAATATATTTAATTTAATTCTATAAAATTAATTTAATAAAATAAAATTAGTAATATTATTATATTTTTTTTACAACGGACTTCTTTTATTATAATTTTTCATTTCAAAGAATATTTTTCATCATTTTTATTATTATATTTTTAAAATAATAATGTTTACTTACTATTCAGTTAAAAAAAACGGTGAATTGAAAAAAAAATAGAATTTGCAAAATAATTTTATCTAATATGCAATTAGTTAAAAATAATATCGGAGAGAATAAAAATAAAGTGAATGAAAAAAAGCGATGATAATAAATGAAAAACTAAATACATGTATTTAATTAAATTGAAGAAAAATAAAAAATATATATAATACATAAAAGAGAACGGTGAAAAACATGATGATGAAAAAAAATATTGATACAGAAAACAAAAAACACCATAGAAAATCAAACACAGTTTTGCAAGAATCAAGTACTAATTGTTGTAAAAAAAAGAAACTTTTTTAAAATTCATTTAATAATTTAAATTAACAATAAATATTCTTTTTAGAAAGTGTCCTATTTTTAAGTAGTGAGAGAAATAAATAAAAAATAGTGACGTATAAATGGGGGCATTAGGGTGCCATCACATGCCACTACACCATTTTTACATCATTGGGGCTTTATGCTGTTGACGTACACACACAAATTAGGGTTCAACCAAATCTCTAAAAGATTTTCTTTTTAAAAGTAACGATTCTCCTCTACATTAATACTTTGTGAGTGGTTCTAATATCAATAAATTTATAATATACAACTATATATATATATATATATATATATATATATATATATATATATATATATATAATTAGATTGCATAGTTAGAAAGTGTATTTTGGATTAAAAAAAAAATCTTTTAGTAAATATTCGATCGAAACAAATAAGAACAAAAGCTTTCGGCATTCTTCTCCTGTTTCGTTTCACACCAGAGCTTCCATGGTTTTAGCCATCTTTCAGAAAGATAAATATATTCCAACCTTTCCGCCACTTGTTTTTTTGTCTCAAGTTCTATAGCTTCACTATTTTGGATCCTTTCAACTATTATTACCACTTCATATTGGTCTTTTCAACCACTTACTCGTAATATAGTTGTGTTGACTTCACTTAATTTTCCTATATTTCTTCTCAATTTTCAATATACATGAAATAAGATTAAAACGTTATTCTGTTGAATTATTAATAATTGTTTTAATATAAGAATTAAAATAGAATTTATACACAAAAATACAGGGACAAAAATATATTTAACGTTGAATTTTAATAGGAAATGTTCCTTTTAAGTTTAAACCACTCCCTTCAAAATGGTAATCAGAGGAATAACATCTGTTATGGTAATAAAGAAAAAAACTTCTTTACTCAAACTTAACTAAAAAAAGTTAGAGAAAAAAAAAGTGAAAATTATTTTTTTATAAATTTAAATAATTTATACATAAATTAATTTGTAAATATTTTGTCATTTAACTTTTTAAAGTTTTTAATTTATGTATAAATTAATTTTACTTTATAAATTTTTTTATTTTTTTCTTATTTTTCTCCTAATTTTTTTTATGAGTAAATTGATTAAATTTTTTCCTAATTTTCACTCTTTTTTACATAATTTTTCATAATTACTTATAATTTTCGTTCTCTTGTACTGAAATTACACGTTGAGACCCAAGTTACTCGATTCAAATGAGTTCCAGAATATCCAATCTAAAATATATTTCTTGATTGATTTTTTCGAATACACATTCTAAACACATCTATACCAAAATCTATTTTCAAATTAACTTTTTCAGAAACACTTTCTAAAATATCTATTCTAAAATATATTGAAAAGTCAATTCGAAAGCGAATTTCATATTAGATGTTTTAAAATACATTTTTAAAAAATTCAATGCAAAAATACATTTTAAATTTTTTTTCCAAAAAACATATTCTAGAGAGAGGATTCTATAATACATTTCTAGAATTAATTTTCCAAAAATGTATTTCAAATTAATGGATCCAAAATACACTTCTGGAATGTACAATCTAAAAATATATTATGAATCCACCAATTTAAAATAAATTTTTAGAAAATTAATTCCAAAAATATATTTCAAAACTTACTCTCTATAACATGTAAACAAAATTTCAAAACATATTTTTGGAAATTTTTTATTGGAACTGTGTTCCCAATTCCCAAAACAATTTTGTTGTGTGAACACTGTAAAAAATTGATACATATTAAAAACAGTTGAAAATTCTTGCTTCTTGCAATTCTTAAAATAATTGGATAAGGAATAATAAAAATACTTTAGTAGGATTTAAAAATCAAACATTTAAAAGTTTAAAAACCATAAATAAACACTTACAAAGATAAAGAAAAGGGTAAGGTAAAATATGATTTAATTTAATTATAGGAAAAAACTATGAAAATGAAAAAAGAAATTGCCATGCGGAGGAGGGTTGTAAGGCCCACTATTAAAATCGTAGCCTTATTTGCTCCAATCTTGTCTTAGTATGAAGTAATAAAAAAAAAAAAATTTGACCAATGATAACAAAACTTAATAGTTAAAATTTGTTCCTTTCACTCATAAACTAATTCCCTATACTTTCACATACAGAAAAGAGATCAAGTTTCTCCAAAGAAAATTCTTCTCATCCTTTATTTCTCAAATCAAGGTCTTCTAATGAATGACTTCCCTTTACCAGTTAAAAAAAAATAATAATCAGAAATTAGAAATTAGGGAAACACTAAAAGGATGTACTCTTGAAGTATTATAATTTTTCATCTTTTATGGATATCATACAGAAAAGAGATCGAATTACGCCAAAAGTATTTCTACTCCGCCATTAATTTTCTTTTAATTTGACAATTAAAAATGAATTGTTATTTTTAAAACCATTAGATTCAAACACTATATAATTTCGTGAGCAAGTCAACAGATTTTGGGGTAACTACTAGCCAATCAAACATTACTAGTTCTTCGTAGCACAGTTGTAGAAATAGATATGCATTCAGTAATAAAGACTTAGATGCAAGAAAACATTAGTCATGCCACATTCAAATGATCCATGTCTGAAATTTCCCACAAAATAAAACAGGCTTCCCATCATGCTAATAAGTTCCAACACCAAAGTAATAATAATGTCTGAAAAGTTCCACAAAAAGCAACAAGACTATACCAACCTTGCTCATAACTTCAAACAAAGCCAAAATAAGGAAGTTTCAATTTCCACAACCAAAGCAAGGATATACCCACCTTGCTGCTAAGTTCAAAGAAATCATAATGCAGTAGCATCAGTTTAGTAACTGATCAAGTAAGCACAGAACCCCCTCATACTTTTCTGTGCTTCGTGATATTATTAACATGCAACTGATTGCAAAGAAGAGCTTTAAAGTGACCAGTGAGAAGACTCACAGGCCCTGGACTCACCAAGATCCATGTAATGCCTCCTACCCGGCTGTGACACATCAAGCTCACCATGAAGATGGCTATGAAGAGAAGGCGAAATTTGGCCTAGACCGAGATCAGGGACACCCTCCGGCGAGTCAAAGCCCTTTAGGTACCATGAAGTGGCATTTGAAAGTTGATGCATGGCTGCAACTTGTGAGGAAGCCGCGAATTGTGTCATCGATGTCCCATTGAAATTCAACATGTTGTTGTTCAGTTCAACACTTGGTCGTATGGTTCTGGAACCCCATGTTTGATTTGACAGAAGAGAGAGAGCACAGTTTGAGTCAGTGACTCCACTGTAGCTTTCCACTAAAGGATGTTTAGAACCAAGGAAGCTTGTTCCACCACTCCCTGATCCCTGCAGGAAAAATTCAGATGGTGTGTCTGAGCTGGCCTGCCAGGTGAGTGTTGCAGCATGGTTTCCGGGTAGCAGCTCGGCTGATCTTGGAGTTGGCAAGGTGTTTCTCCACGTAAGCTTTGGATATGAAGCAAATTCCATGAGAATGCCACCAGCTCTACCATTGCTATCTGCTAAACATGAGTGAAACAGTTGAGTATTGTGAAGGTAAGGAATGGCAAATACTGAAATTATTGATTCTTCCTAGAGATACACATTAAGAGTGTGTTTGGTTTGACGCTTGGAATCCTGGATCCACTTTTCAATGTGAAACATGGAAACTACTCAAAGTAGCATCAGTTTGGAAATGGTCATGGATCCACATTTGACTTGATCCAAACCAAACATGCATTAAGTACTTAGAGAGGTTTGGAAATGATTTTTACTGATAATTTCTAACCAAAAATCGGGGAAGAAAGCCTGCTATAGCGAGAGGCTAATATGGAGCTGGGTGGGGGCTTTCGGCGGCGCTCATTATGGCCAGCAAGTCGCCTACGGCAGCTTCGCTTTCCTTGATCAAATTCAGCAAGCAGATGGAACCTGGGAAAGGGCTATCAAAGAGGCTATTAGCATTTCTGAAATACATATGCCACCAAGTTTATGTAAAAGCATGATGTAAAAGATAGTATGAGCAAAAACATCTCTTCTCAACATAGGATCAAAGAACATCCATGGTTCAAAGATACTTTGAACTCAAGATCAATCAATATATAAAACAAGACTCAAGCAAGGATACCAGTAAAGTTCTTTCCCTTATTTCTTGCTAAAAGGGATAACATTATCTTTTAGTACAAGGTATACTAGCATAGGTGAAAGAGAAATCATTGATCGGAGTTATCCCTGCTTCACAACATTGGACGCTTACCACATTCATAGACTAGCGCTTATAAACCCCAAAACAATTGAAAACTCTCACTGCCACACAAATTTTCCAGAACATCATAGCCTTGATGAAGTGTCTTAAAATATACAACTGAGATTTGAAGGAAAGAAAATGGGATTTGAGATTTTGTAACGCCCAGAGATAATACCCCTCCAATTTAAGGTCACAACAACTACATATAGAATATACTAAAGCCATATTGCAAGCCCATATAAAGCTTAATTAACAGGCTGCCTTAAGGTATATTTAAACTTCTGATATAAAATAGAAAACAATTGAATTTGAGCTAAGCACAATATAGACTGACATAGAACATGTTTAAGGTAGATATACCAATGTAGCTTCCATGAAAAGGAACCTGCAAGTCAACTATTATCCATAGCATTTACAAACCATCCCATCAACAATCTAATGGAACAAAACTCAACTTTAACTTCAATTAGTTACCATTAAGGCACTAATATTGGATAATCAAAACCGGATGTTTCCAACCATGTCTTAAAGCATAAGAGAAAAAATAGCAATCGAAGTCTTTCAGATGACATGTGTTTACAAAATATAATTTTAAACATGAAGTCACTTAGCTCAGATTCTCTTTCAAAATACCACACGGATCCCTCATTACACAAGATCAGTGAAGGTGTATGAGAACGACCTTCATATTAGAGCACAAATTTGCATGTTTCAAAAGTTGGAAATTTCACAAAGGGTATATCTTAATTTGAAAATTTTAGTTCTTCATAAAGAGAGATGTCTCAATCCAGAAAAGTAGCGTTTTGCCATCATGATAATCATCCACTTCCAAAATTATTCACAAGTTAGTAATATTTTTCCATTAAAAACATCCGAAAATATCCCCATTTACATTAGCTGGCACATCGAGTCATTGAAGAGAAAAGTAATTTCAGATGTAATCAAGCTTGAACTATTAAACAGAAAAGGATAAACAGTTTGTGAGAACTGGATCAGACTTCAGGAACTAGAATGATAATCTTATTGAACAATGAAGAACACAGAACACTCTTCTCTCTTCCCTCGGAATTTAAGAGTTCACATCTAACTTCCAAAAGATATCCCTCTCCTTCCTACCCTCTTCACATGCCAAATTACAATGGGAAAAATAGTATATGATGGGCTTATTATTCCAAATCTTGATCTATATATATTGACACTCCTGAAGGTGAAGTATATCGAAACAGAAATCATAAATTCTTGACTTATCTGAGTCCGTTCTACACTATTTCAGACTTTATGCATCTTAGCTCATGTTTCACACTCATTTCTACACCTTTTTCCTGCCCTTGATAACTCGAATTTCGTTGCGAGCACTTCTTGAAACAATAAAAGAGAAGAGAAGAAGCAACAGAGACTCACAAGAGCACCATTGTTTTCTACGGCAGAATCCTTCACCAATCACTACCCACGATTACAAGATAAACAAAACAACAAAGTCGACATGCTATCATTTACAACTCACAGTAACAACAGATATAACAAATCCACAAACATGAGCCTTTCTCGAAACAGTAAGAAGCATTAAGAAACAAAAAACAAAACAAAACTTGCACACGCTTCTCGTCACACATACTTCATTTATGAAGAAAAGCGCATGAGCTATAACACGCAATCAAGAATAAAAAAAAAAAATCTACAGAAAACAATCACGAAGAACAAAAATAGCATGATTAATGCCCTGAAATAAAAAAAAAAACAATACTATCTAAAAATAAGTGCAGCATATACAGCCATAACCATGAAAAAGTAGAAGCATCCAGTTGATGTTTTCCCTTCATCATTGAAAAAATAATTGATTATTTCTAATCATAAACTAAAAATTAAAAACAATTTATTTTATTTTATTTAAAAGCAGGAGAATACCAATCTAACAAAAGCACTAAAAATAGCAAAAACGAAGATGTAAAATGATGAAAGTAAACCAAAGCAAATACCCAAAATAGCAAAACCACTAAAAATAGCAAAAAGCAAAACAGGATGTAAGATGATGAAAGTAAATAAAAGCAGACAACCCAATATAGCAACATCACCAAAAATAGCAAGAAACTAAAGAATAACAAAAACAAAAGATTGACCTTTTTAAAGTCCATAATAAATAAAAGCAAAGAGAGAGAGGTCAAAGAGTGTGACCTGCTACACTGTTGGCAAAACCTTTGTTCCAGACCAGCCACAACGACAGTTGGGGACTTGGAGTGCATGGCACATACTTTGTGCCTAGAATAGTAAGCCTTAGCTCCAGTCAGATCTACTTTGCAGCCCGCAACCTGACACCTAGGAGGCTGAGGCGGTTGCACTGAACCAACCCTTCCCTTCTTTGAAGAAGAAGAAGAAACCCCAGCACTTGCTTTGGCCCCTTGAGTTGTTGCTGCAGCTGCAACACTCACATCCTCGAAGTAGATTTTCTGGCCAAACTTCAAGCCATCAAGCGACTCAGCGGAAGAGTTGGGTGATGAGGAGGAGGAGGGTGGTGCTTTGGTGACTGAACCAGAACTCATTGCTGCTGCTGTTTCTGGCTACTACTCACTGCTGATGCGCAGAGCCTCCTCTAGCTACCACTTTCAGTTTTATTTTTATTCATTTATTAAAATTTATCATTATTTTATATACATATAAATACACATAAAAGATGAGTCGAGAGAATAATTATTTTATTAAAATAAAAAATAATTGAATTTTTCTATTCTTACATAAGAATCTTAAACCATAGAAAAAGAACCAGCTGACTACAGTGAGTGCATGCAATCATTATACTGTGTGTGGATTATATTTTTAATTAATATGAAATGTTTAAAATGTTGGAAGATATAAAATTAAATTATTATAAATAATAAAATAATAAATTGATATTAAATAACATCATAAATACATGCATTGAATAAGAGTATTTTAAATAAATATATCATTTATTAATAATATGAAATTTATCATAAATATCGTACCATAACCTTACTTATTAAAAACATTAGAAGTTGTTAAAGTCTTTAGCTGACTTTAAGATTTCTCTTAATGTGTTACTTATGAGGGAACACAATGATTTTTTTTCTTGAAAACAATTTCTTAATAAATTATTTTCTTCCCCATTTTCTCTTTGTATAAATTTACATTAAAAGAAAGTAGGATGGTGGGATCTTTTACTATTCTTTGGGAGATGAGAAGAAAAAAAGAGAGAGAGAAAACTTTTTCCCTGAGAAGAAGCAGAAAGGGGTGGTAGTGGAAGAGTTATGTGGAAAGATAAAAGAAAAGAAAAGAAAGGTTGTCAGTGAGAGGACTTTGTACTTTTTCTTACTCTTTTTATATTCATTTCATGCCTTTACATAACAACTTTTGCTTCTTGCCGCTCCTCTTTTACTTCTTTTTAATCTTAAATAAATAAAATTTAATGTTTGATTGTTTAATAATATAGAAATTCAGAGAATTTTTTTTATCTATAAATATATTTTAGAAAAATAATTTATTGTAGAAATCCGACTGACAATAAATTTTTTTTGTTAAAATAGGAAGTTGTTTATTAAAATATTTAAGTAAAATATATAAATAATGTAAAATATTAATTCATATTTTAAATTTTTTAATATGAAAAATAACTCACATAAATTATTTTTTTGTTAAAATAGAAAGTTGTTTATTGAAATATTTAAGTAAAATATATAAATAATGTCAAATATTAATTCATATTTAAAATTTTTTAATATGAAAAAATAACTCATATAAATTATTTTTATTGGAGATCATCCTATAAAATTTTGATGCACCAATTAACAAAATATTGTAAGTAACTATCCAAGATTCTTTCAATAAAATGATGCTTCAAGCTTTTAACATTTCAATTAATAACTTCCATTTAAGGTGCTTTAACCTAATAAAAATTCACATTTTCTAGTAAAAAGTCACAAACCCATAAAAAAAAAAACATGAACCAAAATAAGTTATTCTATTTAAATATTTAACCAATAAAGAAACAATTTACTCTTTTTCTTATACTAGAATGTTGATAATATATAAGTGAGAAATTCATACCGTTAAAGAAAAGATAAAACGAGAGTTTTAAAAATAGTGAATTTATACAAATAAATTTTAACTAATAAAATATTCTATTTATAATCTTTATATAATAATCAAATTCTACCTAAATAATTTTTTTTCTCGTAGAATAAACTTGTTGCTTACAGATACAACTCACTCATTTTATTGTTAAAGGTTGATAAAAAAAATTATTTCCAATAATTGAACTCTAATCATATTTGAATGATTAGATTTTTGAGTCGATTACATTAATTATTTGTCTTTAATTTCTTTAATGAATTTGATTATATAATAAATAAACGACAGATAAAAAAACATAGGAATGAAATAAATCTCAATTTTAAAAAAATCTATATCAATATTTTGAAACAAATATTAATTAAATATAAATTTGTGATAGGATTTATAATATTTATTTAATATTTTAAAAATATATCTTAAAAATAGTTATTTAATATTAACTATTCAAATAAAAAAATTGTAAATCAAATAATTATATTAATATTCAAAAAACTATACAATTTTAGTATTTTTTGTGTACATTATTTTAATAGTTTAACTTTTATTAAAATGAAATTGTGGCAATTTTTTTAATACGATAACTATTTTTTTTACGTGAAAAAAAATTTGTATACATGCAACCACAAACTAGATAAGAAAGGGATTGCACGATGTGGAATGTGGAAACTATGCCTCGGAAAATGATGTTAAAAAAAATTACTATATTTTTCTTTTGTCGATCATTTTATATAATTTTGTTTTTCACTTTGTAAAAGTTCAAAACAGCGTTAAATATCTTTAAAAGTTTAAAATTATCAGTTATACCTTTCTATCTAAATTTTATTTTACTTTATATTTAAAAATATAAAGGATTTAAATATATTTATATTTTGTGAAATATAAATCTATTTCTTTATTTTAAACTTAAATATTTAAAATTTATAATAACTTTAAAATAATATACTTTTACTCTTATAAATATTTTAAATAATCTGAAAGAAATAATCCTACGAATTAAAAAACAACTATAGTAAATAAGGCAAAAATAATAATTTTTAAATTTAGAAAAAAATCATATTTCTGAGACTAAAAATATATTTAAAATTATTTTAAAATAATATATACACTACAATAAATTAATCAATATATTAAACATGATAAACAAAGAGTTAATAACTATTATACAAAATAATTATATTTTTTAAGTCTAATACCACAAATTTAAACCGACTCATAAAAAAAGGAATACGTTATTTAAATATCAGTAGATTTCTAAAAATATTAAAAATATCAGAAAATAATAATAACTTCATAAAATGATCCAATTATAAAAATTAGAAATTAATTACAAATTTTTGATATAGAAACTGAATTAAACATTGTAAAACAAAAACTGAAGACAAATTAGTAAACCTTATTCCAATTATTGAATCTGTTTTCTTCTACTTCTACGTGTTTTTTATTTTATTTTTTAATTCTCTGAACTATATCTGATCTGAAACAGCAAAACTATAAAATAATAATTTTATAGTTGTTTGGAACGATGAAGGAGGAGGGGCATGTTTGTGTCCGTACTACTACTTTAACTGGGCAATGGCCCCCCTACTTTAGGGCTTCAGAACCTTTTACTTTGGGAAACAACCTTTTCCTGTTTATTCGTTCGTGGCAAGTGTAATTATGGTATTGCACGATTGCACCCCAATATATAAATCAATATATTTGTTCTATTATAATTACGGATCTCAATATTGATTTTAATCCGAGTTAATCTGATTTATTACAACTAGATTGAGTTTAATTTATTTATTTTATGGGTTAAAATAAATTTAGCTTACTTAACTCACGGATAAAACTGTTTGACTTGAGTTACCATAAGTTGACTATAATTTATACAATATTTTAAATTTTAAAAATAGTTAATAATTTAATAAAAAATTTATTCTATCATTCATGTTATTATTATAATGACTAATAAAGTCAATTTTTTTTAAGAGTATTATATTTGTATTGCTAATTTTCCTGTTCGTTTAATTCATCACATTCTTTGTTTTTATAATTATTTCTGTTATGTTTATCGTTTTCATTATATTCCACTGAAAAATGGGAGAGTTTTTCTAAAAAGAAAAGGTCAAAATTTCTTAGCATAATTACTTAACATCAGTTTTTTTTTTTATGATTTAATTTTAATATGTAATGTATGAAGAAGCACAAATGGGAGAGTTTCCAGAAATGGCACAAAAAACCTCAAAACCTGAGAACAAAACCAAATATCAAATTCATAGATGTCATTCAAAAATAAAAAAACAAAAACACCAAACACAAACATCAACTACCAACCGACCCGATTAACTGGGGCAGAAGCAGCATCCTCCAAGATGTTGTCATGTTCGTTTCTGAAATGCTCGTAAAGTTCACCATACCCTTCACAGAACGTGTCTTCATTTCTGGACAAGAAGGAATCAACAACATTTCCGAACAGTGGACCCGAGTTGTCCCCAGAATATTGAAACAGGAAATTTTGCGAATCGAAGTTCAAACACGAAACGGGAACATCAAACAAATGTCGCCCATGTTGTTGGAAGTTGAAGCTGTTCTTTTCTGAGCCTCCAAAGTTGGTCACACTGCAATGAACTCCGTTCGGCTCCCGCGAAGAATGATACATAGTTCCCTTTTGGTGATGAAAATTTTAGTTCTTCGGGTTAATTTTTGCAATTTAATTTCTGAAGATATAAATGCTAAGTAAATGCGTAGATTAGGGGCATTGCTATTTACACCTATTTTTGTACTAAGTTTAACTCTTTGCTGATCTATAATTTTTCTTTAAAAAATAATATTTATAATTATATATGATAAAATTTCTTTTTTAATTTTTTTTATCGAAAAAAATAAAATTGTCATAATTAAAAAATTATTATAATTAATATTTAAAAATATTATATATAATTAATAAAATTAATAAAAAATAAATAAAATTTTATTATAAAGGACCATTATGAAAAAAAAAAGTGAAACTTGTTTCTATTTTGTAGCAGGGTGTATCAAAGCAATACAAAATGAAAAAAGTTTGCTAACTCTATATATTTTTTTCGTAAAAGTTTAATGCAACCTAAATAAATATGTTTTCAAGATAATTTTATTAAGGCGATAATAATATGTTTCTGATGCGTAATTTAATCAAAATACATGTAATAAAAGTTTGTTTTATTGTGACTGATTTTAGATATAAATTACTCTTTAAAAGTTATCTTTTTGAATCAATGTTAAAATAGTTATAATGTAATTTACTTTTTAATAGAAGTAAAATTAAATTAAATATGATACAAATAATATTTTATATGAATTAATTATAATATAAGTTTCTATTAATAATATTATTATAATAATAAAATATATTATTAGGCTAAGTAGATTGTATTTACTTAATCTATGAATAGTAATAACTATTAAAAACATTTTTATAAAATTACTTAATAATCATTTGATCGATTAAATAATAGCTTAATCAATTATTTTTTAAAGTTTATATTAGAAAAAAAAACTTAAACTCGCAGATGATTAATTATTTTTAATTCATAATTAATTATTATAAATATGTAATTAATTATATGGAGGTATTCTAAATAATATACATAAATAGATGTTTGTCATCTAAAATAATCAATTAGTTTTATCATGTTAAATTTTCAAAAGGGAAGAACAATATAATCCATCATAAATAATAATACATCAACTTTTTAAATAAAATGTACAACTGTTTTTTTAATAATTCGTTAACTCTTATTTTCAAATAATAAGTGTTTTCTTCTTGAAAATCAAAGAACATGAGATATCATATTACATATTCTATTAAATAAAAATTTCAAGAATAATTTAATATTTTTTTTTCAAAAACACATTTTGAGTTTCATCAAATAAATTAATTCTTACAATAAGTTACATCAACAAGTTTATTAGATTTTTTTTTTTTTTTTACATCAAGAGAACAAGACAAAATTCAGATTTTTTATTATATTTTTCTTTTGGTGGATATCAATTTATACAAGCTTGGTTGGCTTTTAATGAATATGCTTCAACGGTGGCTCGAGTAAGAGACGTGTTTTATCATAAATTTCACAAATAATTTTAAAAGAGAGAGAGAGATAGTAAAAGGAAAGATTCTGGCCTTTTGATTGGTCACCTTCTTATAATTTCATAATTTTTGTAAACAAAAAGTTTCACCCAGAATGAAGCAGGAGGACTGAAACTTTTTACATTAGCTTAATTAATATAGTTATTAATGAAAGTAAGACCTCATTAATAAAAACAAGATTTTAAATATGTCAATACTTTATGTCTATCTGTCTGCTATCTGATTTGATTTAAAAGCCCTAACTAAAAATCCTTCATCTTCTTAAGAGATATAAATATTTGCAATAGCAACGATTATAAATACCACTAGATTAGATTTTGACGTCTTCAATTGTTAAGAAGTAGGGGAAAAGGGTTCAATGAAAATTTTAGATGCAGATTGTTTTAGTCTTTTTATGGGGGTATTTGCCACATGTTCACATTTCAAAAACTAGATATCTGCAGTGATGTTACTTTTAATGCTGTATAATGTATTTGTTTCTCCTCTGCTGACTGCATGCCCTGAAGATAAAGGAAATGCAGAGTAAACAAGACAACAGGATTCTGCTGAACTGAAACAGAAAAGCTCAATTAATGAAAATTACAATGAACCAAGTATGATGTGTTTTTGAAGTAATAAAAAAGTAGCACATGCATCTTATATAGACAAATTTATTGAGTTTGCACTTGCAGGATAACAAGAGTGCTTTACTTCCCAAAATGAAATTGTATGGTGTGGTCTGACTCTCTTACAAGGAGTATGATTTGTTGGCACACTGTGTCACTGAAATAATTGCTTACGTATAGAGCTATGAACATATGAGAATGGAGATCTAACTTATGTTGGAAGGGATAAGGATTTTTCAGACCCTTCAGAAATGGAAACCTCAACGTCTTTAGAACTAAAAGGTCTATTATTATTAGTTGTATTGCTCAAATTCTGAGTACTCAAGTTGCAAACACTTGTCTTCTGCTGTTGGTCGAACATCATTTTCAGCTGCTTACCTTGTTCCTCAATCCTCAGCTGTAATTTTCTCTGAATCTGGAAAAAGTGAAGGAAAAATTGAAGTCAGAACATTGCCAAGGAGTCCTCATTTACAAAGTTTGACTATATTTACAATGTCATCAACCACGTGTCCGGATGAACATTGTGTTTGGAGAACATGGAGATATACTTGTCAAAAAGTAATGATATACATGGCAAGGATATATACCTCTAGCTGTTCATGAAGATGCCTCTGAACATCTAGCTGCAACTGAAGTGCCTCTCTAATTTGCGATCCACTGCTAATGAAGAACAAGAAATTTAGTTGATTAGAGTAACAGCATCTTATGAAAATATGAAAATAACCATGACTGCAAGTATTTGAATTGTAGAATGGTAGCACTGGCTTAGGAAAAAGAAGTAGAGTTACGTTTTGGCATCAAGATGCACATGCTCTACATTGGTTCTTTTCTCAGATTTCCCTGAAACACGATAACATATTTGAAAATCAATAACAGCGATAAGGGCATTGAAGAACATGAATAACGGGAGAATAATAATGCAGTAGAGGTAATTTTCACAACATTCATTCAATTGTCGTGGTAATTTCATGTATCATTATCATCTAGCTGAGAAAGTACACTCAATTTGACATTTAATAATTCAAGCTTTCTACCATTCACGAAAAAAATATATAAGTTTATTTCGTACGTTCAACCTTCTATACCTCGAGTATATTCAATCAAGAAAGGAATATTTTTACCCTTTCAGCTTAAGCTGGCTAAGTGTGAAGATATTAACAACCACACAATTTACAGCCACATTCTCTGTTTAGACAAAGACTATATCATAAACAATCGCTCATTATTGTTATATATGAAAACGATTAAATTTTCTAATAAACGGAAAGTAAGTGAAAAGTATGTTTCTGGACTATTCATAACGAAGATTAGTGGAATGTGGGACAATCGATGTTCATTTAGTCTCATTTATGATGTTGTAATGAATCTATTTTCATGTAAAGAGGGTCATGGAAGAAGATGAATCATTCCGAACAAAAGCAAGAGAAGAAAGAGAGCATGTGTGAGTGAGTATGTGAATACTTGTGTGAGTTATAGTCTCTTTTGGTGAATGAGTTATTATTTATTGTCACTTTTGATCGAGGGTACTGGAATTTGGATTGAGATGAAATTCTTATAATCATATTTGATATCAATTTCGAGCACCAAAATATATTTGGCATGATATAGAAACTACAGTGCTAAGAAATTACCTTGAGTTGATTGTGGCATGTATTTGGCAATTCTATATTTCTGCAGATGACTTTTAACATGGAAGATGGTCAATCCATCTGATTCCATTAGCCTCAATATTGCTTTTGGCGTTGCTTCTACAATCAAGAAGACCATCAGATGTTGAATATTTGTTTTATGCAATGAAAAGTTTAGCAGGATACTTGGTCTATGTTTGTTCTAAAAATGCAATTAAACAAGGTTACTTTAAAGCTGGAAGAGGATGGCGTAAGGCATATATGAGAGTGAAATTGAGGAAGAGGTTAAACAAGATGAAAACAAAAGAAGATTAGGAAACATCTCCCAGTTTTTTCCTTTTCTTTTCATTTTTTAAAACACTTGTTTTAGAAATGGTTTTCAGAACTTTATAGATTATAGATGAGAAATTAATTGCTGAGTCCTTACTTTAGAAAATAGTTTCCAAAATAGAAAGGGAATCAAAACAAGCCCTTACTCTCAGCACCTCCAAGGCGATTCACACACTCAACAAACTTCTCATGAAGTTCCTGAGTCCATCTTATTCTTGTTTTACTTGAGACCACTGGTCCATTTGAAGTAGAGTTTCCAGAAGAAGTTAACAAGCTACCTGCTGAGAGTGTTGGTGACAGCATCTCTTGCTGAGAAGAGAAGATAATCTGTGTAGCAGGTAAATTATATGAGGCACAAGAATCCTGCAGGATAGAAAAGAAGCAACGACAACATGAGCTGATTGGAAAATACAGAAAACTAGATAAGGAGTTGGTAAAAAACTTACTGTTTGATCCTGATTTCCCTTAGAAGGAATTGAAGGGCTTGCAGCAGCATCAATGAACAACTTAGGTTGTTCGATTGGAAGAAAACTGCTGCCAAGGAAATTCCCACATGGAATTTTATTGGATTTTTCAGGAGATCTAATACATTGATCACGACTCACATGAGATATGAGCATTGCTTGCAAGGGATTTGACAACTCAAAGTTGGGAGCAGGTTGGTTTGCCAATGAAGCCAAGAAAAGGTTTTGCTTGGGAGCTTGATACAAAGGGAATTCCACATCACTAATCTTAGAAAATTGAGATATCAAAGAGGGATTACCAACTAGTCTATCATATTGTGGGAAACCCATGCAGATTTCTGTTGCATAAAAGGCTGAAGCTGGTGACTCAAAACGGCTGATAATGCTGCTAGATGATTTGATTTGGCCTGTGTGTGGTTCCTGTTCCATCCCTCCACCACTGGCAATAGCAAGTGGCTGATTGCAACTTGCCATGTTTGAAGCCTGTATGATATCAAAATATTGACTAGAACAACTGCCAAACTCTGAATTAAAATCCCCATTTAAACCAAAGCTTTGTTGAATCCGTCCAACACAATCAATCTTGTAGTCGTTCATTTATAGACAACCCCAAATGTCCCCACAAGATTTGAACAACGATGGCAAGAAGAGTTACTCAATAACAGTTCAAATTTCAGAGGTAGCATACATGAATCTATGAGAGGTTTATCCTTATTAAGGGGCACCCTTTTGAACGGTGAAGGGAAGAAGAAAACAAGAACCAGAAAATGCACAAGAAGATTGGAAAGGTAAGAATGGTTAGGCTAAATTCTAGCCTTATGGCATAAAGTGTTGTCATATATTCCTGAAGGCTTCAGGAATAAGATTTGAATCTAATTTGTCCAAATGCTGCCATGCAAGGTCATTATTTGTTTTTTGTTTTGTTTTGAGACTACAAATATCTTCAACAGAAAACAATTTGTTTGAGCCCAAGTATTTAACATAGTTACACATAACCAAGACTTACTCCGAATTACATGTTAAGTTGAAACAACCCTGCATGTAGTTTGTGTTTTTCATTATTTATTATAACTATTAGGATTGAAACCATATTATCTGTTGACACAACCGAAGTACAGAACACTAATAGTTTTTGTCTAACGTTGTTTTCAAGTGAATTATAAAACGAAATGCAAGAGAATCAGAAGAAAGATGAAAGCTAAAAGCAACCAAACTTTATTAAGTCACATATAGAGGTTTAAAACCACCCCATACTATTACTAAATACTCATTGATGATCTTAAAATTGTAAAATATTGTCATTGGCATCTATAGTGTGATAATTAAATGTTAGATAAAGATACTCGCATAAATTCACAGGTTAAAGAAATAACTTTAGCCACCCACAGGAGTAATAAATATGAACACAGAGATAGCCAAATCTTCTTTTCCAGAAAGAGAAAATATATATAGACTCAAAAATCTTGTCCCATTGCATGACACAGCATCTTGCAAAGTGGAGGGAGGGTATCAGAAATTACCCAAAAGTGTAACTAACATATATATTCATCTTAAAAGCAGAACAGAATTTCAACTAGAGAATTCCCAACATTTATCAGTAACCTTGATGGTCTTTCCATTACCGAAAGGAAAAGGATATGCACATATTCAGTGCATTCATCAGTTTATCACTTCCTTCTTGCCATTGATTTTATCTGGTCAAAATGCATGAATTGCCTTTTAACTGTTCCTCAATTTGATTCATATGATAGCTTATAAGAAATTTTAATTAATATAACTGTATGATTAGAAGACATCTGTAATTTGTAGACTTTCTCGATCGAATGCAAAATATATTTGCTTAAAGAATAAATCTTTATGAACTTCAATATTGACGGAAAATTTTTCATTGGGAGTATCCAATCTATGTAAAACAGCTGGTTTTCATGGTCACAACCCTTAATTGGTCAACATTTTTATATTGAATAAATAAACTAAACGGAAATATAGTGCGAACCAATTTAGGTGAGAAAAAACAAATTAATAAAGACAAAACAAGTTGGATAAACTTATCACCATTTTCATCAAATTCTATACTTGAACACATTTTGAGGAACCCTCGTAACAAGTCATTGGTTCTGCTTGGGATTACCCGGAATGAATTAATCACCGTAATTAAATATAAAAGGTTAATCTTATCTATGAATACTTCCTAAAAATCAAATTTTTAGTTATTTAATATAGGTTTTCTTTACAAGAACTAACTATTTAGAGTTCTTGTCAGCTATAATAATATTGTTATTTATTTTGGAACACTAATCTATTATAATTTTATTCCTAAAAAATATAAGAAGAACTAAAAAGTAAGGATGTATATAAATGATGAGAAAATACAATGCTTCAGTCAAATATGAAAAGATATGAGTAAAATAAAAATTTATTCTATTTTACAATAAAAATGGATAATAAAAATATTTGTTATAATATCATCATTAAAGATAAATTATTATGTTTGAGATATTATCCTTTTTAGAATATTAATATATAATTTCTCAATTATATGATATTAATGAACACATTAGAATAATCAACTTAAATAAATATGAGCTTATATTTAAATTTTTGTCCTACACTACGAGCATCAAAGATTTTACACACAAAAGAAAGTATAAAATAGTGACAAGGATGTAAATAGTTTTTTTTCTTATCATGAATTGATGAAACAGGGTGAATGTCATTATCTCAGAAGTGGAGAATCAAATTAATGGTTTTAGGATTGCAATTAAAGGGTGGAAAGCAAGATTTAGTTCATTCAAACTCTGAACGAATAATAACACTCTACATGGGTTTAGAAATTCAGTCAAAAAAAGTGCACCGACTTTGTCGTCACCCTTTAAACCTTTTTAGCTCATACGTTCATGCCCACAAATCTTAATAGATGAAGAAATTGCCCAAGAATAAAACGCCAAGTTCATCACGCCCCCAACCTCTAATTCATCGTTTACATAATAATTCCTATTCTCCTTTTCTTTTTGGAAGTTAAGAACCATGTTCCATGTCTTTATCACATTGATCAGTGAAACGTAAATTACAAAACTTATAATGAAAACACCATTATTTGAATGAAACAAATGCCAAGATAAAATGAATAATAGTCTGTGAGCAGAGCATCAAGGTGTGAAATTTGGACGAGAAGTCAAAGTTAGAATTTACTAAATCACTCATAATATGGTCAATCAAATATTAAGGACTATTAAAAAAAATTAAATAAATATGTTTAATAATTCTTTTTTTTAAATTATTTTATAGAAAAAATAATAAAATTAAAACAAATCGTAACATAATTTTGATAATAACTTGATGAACATAACTTTCATGTAATTATTAATAAAACCGTTAATATAAATTAATAAACATTTATCAGTTTTGTTTTTAAGGTTTTAAAAGTAAAATAGTATCATATATATTTTACTATAATATATATATATATATATATATATATATATATATTAATAATTGCGTTTATACAACAAAATGGACCATATATTTTTCCACCTGAGCATATCTAAATAATTTTTTGTAAATAAAATGAAAATCTATTTCTTTATAAGATAAACTTCATAATATATTAATGAAAAATATTATATGAGATAACTTTTATAAATTAAAGTATGCATAAACTAATTATAACTTATAAAAGAACGTAACGAACATATGATATGGCATCAACAACTATGATTAAAATAAATTAGGTTTATTAGTTAAATTCAAATTTTACTTCATAAATTGACTTTGTTTTAGTGATGAAAATCAAATATATAAATTTACTTCATATTGATTTTTTATGTGGTCGTCCGTTTTCTAAACATGTAGATGAATCAAGAAAACAAAAATGGGTTCTCATAAAAAATAAACTAAAATGTTGGTAAGAACAAACCATCTTATTCAGGTACTTAACCACGACCTATTTTATAGGCAAAAAAAAAAAAGGGTTTTGTGTCGCATGCAAATTAAGATCATCTTGAATAATATAAGATCTTGGTAGCTGCATAATCTGACACAGTTGAATTGGCAAAAAGATAAAATTTAATTGACCTTTAGAACATCCAAGGGGCGTTTTGAGAGTTCCCTTACCCTACGTTGCCTTTATGTTTAGGTTTTTTCCTTGGATGAAGTGATGAGGGGATGAGAAAGAATAAGATTATCCAAACAAAAATTATTCGGATGGACCCAGAAAAGAATAGTAATTAAGTAGCAACCCAGATATGAATATGACAGACAAGGTTTCTATGTTTGAAATTTGAACCAAATTTGTGAGGGAAATGGGAAAATGCTGTAAAAAGCAAACATTTTTTTGTGGCCAATATGAATTGAAGACTCTGGTTTTGTAGTATCATGCATGGGTAGATGAATAGGGATATACTGTGTGAGTTAATTCATCGCAGCATACTACTTCAATTGTCAATTTTATTAATAGAATCATTCTGTTGAAAAGGCATATATGATATAATATTGTACCAAATTCCTATCTCTGTGTCAATAAAATTTTAACATAATTCAAAAATGGAGAAAATAAATCATATAACACACATGAAACGATTTAATGGATGCATAAATAATAAAAATGATTAATTTATTAGTTAGTCAAATTTGAAAAAAAAAAATGTTAATACTAACATACATTAGATGTAAAACTTGCTTAACTCTATATTTAATGTATTCTTACAACATTAACACACATCAGAACACTGGAGAGTCTTCCTAGTGAATCATACGTTTACTTGGTCTGAATAGAAAACTACATATGTAAGCTGAATACACGATGTCGGACCAGAGGCGAAACTGTAAGAATGTAAACACAGGAATTGGTACAAAAGCAAGTGCAGAAATGAGGTTAGGAACCCACTTCACACCATGGTAATATGTTACGAAGAAGCCACTACTGAATGCTACCATCATGCTAACTATGGAAATGAAAAGTGACAGAAGACCACACAGAAGCTTTAAGGGCAGTGAGGTGAGAAAATCATCCTCCGCATATCGAGAGATTAGAATGGACAAGAAGATTAGGATTGAACTTGATGATGTGATGAAGGCAATGGAATTTGATAATGCAAATACCAAGAATGCTGGTTTCTGCAAGTCATTGGGACTTCCACCATTGTCCTCGTCAATACCACCTGGAACACTGAATGCAGCAGTGAAAACTCCAGTAGTAATCAGAGTTGAAACGACCATGCAAGACTTTGCAGTTCTCTTCATCCAAGACTCTCCTTTCTCCAGCAATTCTTTATGCTCCGTGGTGAATAGTTGGCGAGGAGTAATGCTGCTAGAATTTGGTTCCTCTATGGAGGACAGTGGCATTATCTTCTTCACCTCCTGTCATATCAAGGATACCCATAATTCTCTTAATATCGTTAGGATTAACTTTGGAACTCAATTTTAACTCTTTCACTGTTTTCTCTTTAAATAACTTTTGATAAAACTGCTCTATAGATTAGTTATGTCTAGCATTGTGATGAAACCATATAACTCAAGTAATAGGAAATGAAAAGGCGTGAATCAACATAGAAGAATGCTACAATATATGCCTATAAAAAGAATAAGCTTGGAAAACAAACACGGACTGTACCTCAAACCATGTTAACTCAAACATCATTTGAAGAGCTGCTCCAGAAACCATATTAAGTCGATCTGGTGATGCTTGTTGCGCAGCATGATGCAGTAAATTGTTCCCTTCATCATCTTTAAATGTTAAAATTATCTCTTTGGTAGAGCTGATTTCATGTATCAAATTGAAGATACTAGCATGACGATACAAAACAGCAATGTGGATTATACTTCGATCCTTGGTATCTAGTTCCCATATCAAATCATGGTGAGTGCTCAAGATCACGGATAGAAATTCAAAATTCCCACCTTCTGCAGCAATAAATATTACATGAGATGGTTCCGAGAGGGTATGCTTCATCATTTGGTCATCCAGGGAAACAACTATATCCCACATTTGTTTTACAAGTTTCAGAAGAGGAGTTTCCTTCTTATCTGAGAATTATGAAAACAAAATCACTGAAAAAACTTTGTGCGCAAGAGGAACAAAACAAAAACTAACCTTGCTGAAAAAATATAGGGTATAATTAACAAAACCAATAGATAGTGGACAAATTCGAAACAATGCAAAGTCATGATTATCCTATTTTTGGTGAATGTTAATTGTATGTCACTTACAGAAATGTAGACTTTGGCGACCACAACCTGGAGTTCGAGCCAAAACATGCAAACCTGTCAAATTGTCCTCACCTCGAGCATAGGCTAACGTGTTTTTTTCCTTTAGCATTTCCAGGGCTAAATCTGCAAGATAGTCCAACTTGTGTGGATTGCAAATTCTAATGACACCATCAAAATAACGTTATTCATCTTAAAAGATTGACATTTCTAAAAAATGTAATCAGTGAATGAAGGTATTTTAGGTAAATGAGTGCATGTTTGATGAATGGTTAACACCTATTTCTCTAAGAACAAGAAACTCTCGTCTGGTGAAAAAGCTCTTTTTCATTCAGTAAAACATAAGTTAGAAGAATATCTTGGTTCCAACAACAAATAAATAAAGAAAATTTAATGGTGTGCATGCAAGATTTTTCAACAACAAATGCTTACCGTATAGGCCACAGTTTATACAAATAAAGAAAATTGAAGTCCAGTCCACCTCTTCAAATATTTGTTTGGTTTTAGGGAACAGATGCCACGCCATTTCACTTCTTCCCTGTAAAACAGCCAAGTGAAGAGGAGTGAGTGCTCCTCCACCCCTGATTGTTGGCAATGATTCATTTTTTCTCTCCATCATCTCAGCAATCTGCACATTCCCTACTGCTGCAGCAAAGCAGAATGCAGTGTTACCCTTGAAGTCTTGCAATTCCAATTCATCAGGTTGCATTAACTTTAGTAGCTCCTCCACAAAGTGAACATGGTTTGCTCCCACTGCTATGTGCAGTACTGTGGCCCACCCCTTTGTTATGGCAGATGTAAGCAGCTTCCAGTCTTGGTCCAAGATTATGGTAGCTTTTTTCCAGTCACCTTTCAGTGCTGCATTGTAAAGGGGAACACATTGGCTAAGGTATCTTCCATTACCATCTTCTGCAACAAGTTTATTTGTGGAAATCACTTCAGCGTCTAAACATTTGACATAGAACCCTATGCATCTTGGAGTAGTGATTACTGTGGTTCATGGAATGTGATTGCAGCTATGGTTACAATTTTAATGTAAATTAATAAACCTAAATCACCAAACCAGTAAAATTGCTTGAGTTATAATAGAATTATATTATATACAACGGGTTTAAATTCCCTTAATTATTTTTACCATTTTCTAAATCATAAATTCCATTAGAGGATTGAAAAATGATGTAACCAAAATCATAATTACTAACATTTTTGTGAAGTTGAGAAATTTTAAGAAAGAGAAAGAGCTTACGAGGGGACACTAGATGAAGGAGAGGTCTCCTAAAGTGAGCTGAATAAGCAACCCTCTGTTGGAGTTGCTGTTGGAAAGATACAGGCTCTGCTGTACCCATTCTCTGTCAACAAAACACATATCAAATAACATTATGCAAGAGAGTGCTTGCACCAATAATCTCCAATCAAAAGTAATATAATCACTCCTTAATACCAAATTTTAATTAAAATTTAAGCCTAATTACAAGCAATTATATTTTGAACATTCCTGTAAATTTGTGTTTTATTTTTGAATTGAGCATTTTTGTATAAATTAGTTTACACATTTGGTGACACGAAATTGAATAAGAGTGAAAGCAAGATATTAAAATATGGTACAAATTGGTGACATACAATCTGGGAAAGTATTGAAGATTATTGGATTCCATAATGTAACTATTTAATATGAAATAATCTAATTTAAATATATTGAATTGAGTTCTATTTTTAAGATTCAATGAATGATGGATTTAATATGTTTAAATTATTAAAATTATTAAATCAAAATTTATTCCAATTCAATTAAAATTATTAAAAAGTATTAACATTAATAAGAAGAAAAATATCAATATCTATTATTTAATTATTCAATTATTTTATTAATTAAATATGTATTTCTAAAATACTAAATTATTTAAATATTAATTAATATAATTTATTTTCTAAAATGTATTTTAACAAAGTTTAAAATATATATTTTGAAATTAAAAAGTTTAATAAGAACTTTTTTATAAAAGATTATTATCTAAACTAATTAAACTTAATCTAATCTGATTAGTAAAATTAAGTTGAATTACATTTAAAAATATACAAAAACTAGACTCATTCCGTCCAATATTTGTTAATTGAGTTGACTTGATAAAATCCTAAGCAGATTTTATATCCAATAAAAATCGTCCACAGTACACTTTGACAAGGTCATAAGATTTATGGTCAAGGTCAATGATAATTTTCTAACACAATTTGGAGTGCCTTTTTGGTAATTATACACTACCTTTGTACCTTTTCTATATTTTATTAAATGTGGCACTCCTAATGCTCCAAGAGAGGTAGAAGACACAGTAAATAAGACTCTTTTCAGAAACTGCAGAAGAAAGCATAAAAGCAAATGATATTATGTTAAAAAAGTTTTCAAATAAGATATTTAGTAAGCAAATAACAGTGACTTCTGGGTATCTGTAATAGGATCTTGTCTCGGACAATAATATTAACAATAAAAACACACAATAAAAAAAGAAAAAAGCCATAAATGATACTCTCTTCATGAGAGAAACAGTGAAGAGAGAAGCAGCATTAACCCCTCATGAAGGGTGTCTTCGTAAGATTTTTCTTTGTTTCGTAGGAACAAAAAGAAAAACAAACAGCAGTGAGGACTAAGATTTGATTACCTGAAAGAAAAAATGTTCAGAATTTTTCAGTTTAGCAACTACATCTCCCCTTAGCTGAGAGAAAGTCTGAGAGAGAAAGAGAGATTGGAGTGTCTGGTTTGTAAAGTGCGGTGAGGAGTCTCTTTGTGAAGTCAATGATAAATGATTCTTGAATCTGATAGAAAAATAACACTGCAGTAATAAATAAAAAAATATCAAGGTACCTAATAGAAATTATTTCCTTAATATTAGAAGAATATATGAGAAATAATAATAAAAAAAAATATAAGAATAATCATAAGAGTATTAATATTTTTATGATGGAAAATTTTTTCAATACGAAAAGTAAAAATACACGGCTGTAATAATTAATCAAACTTCACTAAAATTAAAATATGTAAGATAGAATTATGAATTTTAGATGAGGATACCCACCTATATTCATTTTTTTTTAATTTAAACTTTTTTTTCACATTTTAATATCAAAATAAAATATTAAAATAATTACCTAATTTATAACAAATAAAATATCTATTTTTTTATTTTTTTAAGAGAAAAGAAATAAATGAAATAAAATTTATTTTTAAAAAATTTTAAAACTTAAAAAGAAAAAAATATTTTTTAAGAGAAAAAAATGAAATAAAATTTATTTTTAAATATTTTTAAAACTTAAAAAGAAAAAAATGAAATAAATTTTACTTTTAAAAAAATTTAAAACTTAAAAAGAAAAAAAAGTTGTTTTTTTAAGAGAACAAAAAATAAATGAAATAAATAAATTTTAACGACAAATAAATAAATAAATTTTATTTTAAAACTTAAAAAGAAAAATAAATTTTATTTGTAAAAAATTTTAAAACTTAAAAGAAAAAAAAAGTTGTTTTTGTAAGAGAAAAAAATGAAATAAATAAATTTAAAACTTAAAAAGAAAAAAAAGTTGTTTTTTTAAGAGAAAAAAATAAATGAAATAAATAAATTTAAAAGAAAAAAATATATTTTAAAACTTAAAAAGAAAGAGAGAAAAATAAATGAAATAAATTTTATTTGTAAAAAATTTTAAACTTAAAAAGAAAAAAAATTGTTTTTGTAAGAGAAAAAAATAAATGAAATAAATAAATTTTATTTTAAAACTTAAAAAGAAAAATAAATTTTATTTGTAAAAAGTTTTAAAACTTAAAAAGAAAAAAAGTTGTTTTTGTAAGAGAAAAATAAATAAATGAAATAAATAAATTTTATTTTAAAACTTAAAAGGAAAAATAAATTTATTTGTAAAAAAATTTAAAACTTAAAAAGAAAAAAAAGTTGTTTTTGTAAGAGAAAAACAAATAAATGAAATAAATAAATTGTATTTTAAAACTTAAAAAGAAAAATAAATTTTATTTGTAAAAAATTTTAAAACTTAAAAAGAAAAAAAAGTTGTTTTTGTAAGAGAAAAAAATGAAATAAATAAATTTAAAACTTAAAAAGAAAAAAAATTAAAAAAATAAATGAAATAAATTTTATTTTAAAAAAATTTAAAACTTAAAAAAAGTTGTTTTTTAAGAGAAAAATAAATAAATTAAATAAGTAAATTTTAAAGAAAAATAAATAAATAAATTATATTTTAAAACTTAAAAAGAAAGAGAAAAAAAATAAATGCAATAAATTTTATTTGTAAAAAATTTTAAAACTTAAAAAGAAAAATATATAAATTTGCAGGCTGTGGGGTTCGAACCCACGCGCACTTATGTGCAGAAGATCTTAAGTCTTCCCCCTTAACCTCTCGGGCAAACCTGCTTATACATTTTAATTTAACATTTGATAATATATATCTGTTTTACATATTTATCTTTTTCACCTCCAGGTCAAAATAAAAAACGGAGATTACATCTTAATGAATAAATAAAATATATTCAAAATTAAAACAAGTTTAGATACAAATACAATTCAAATGTTATTTATGAAAAATAATATTCTCACTAAATTGAGTAAAACACATTTAAATTGCATTGAAATTTGGCAGTGCCTTATTACTTGTGATATATTGATTAAGATGTGGTAAGGATTAAAATAATTTGATTTTGACAAAGAGGAATAAATAGGCTATTATGGCAAATCTAATACTTCTAGAACTCCATGGTATTCCTCCTTCTAATCCAATAAACATTGTTAATAAGTAAAATCTCTATGAAAAATTTTTACCCTTTTATTTTTCATGATTTTTTGTAAAGGTTGATACATGTTGTCATACTAAGAATCACTAATAAAGGGGTACAACTTTTAGTAGAACATCACTTGAAATTATCATTTGGTCACCGGGAAATATATTGGCCCAAATCCTTTTGATCTTTCTATTTTTACTTTTTTGCAGTATTCTCTTTATTAATTTGTGTTCAATACCATGAATTTAAAAAATATATAATAATAAAATGGAATTTATATTAATTATGGGATGCAGAAAAAAAATTATGGAGCTGCATAAAGAAACATCCTTTCTTCACTCAAAATATATTGCCCAGTACTCATTAAAGTACAACTATCTTGATTACATGCTGATTATATTAATTTAAACATTTCAATGAATTTTTGCATTATTTAAATCAGTGAATATAAATTATTAAATTAGTGTTATTTAATACTAATCTCTCTTTCTGGGGATTGAGGATGGTTAGATGAATCTGAGTGTAAGAGGTTGATAATTGATGATGTTATGAGACATCCCTGTCCTTGACTTTGTTAGTACAAGAGTCAGTCAACTTTTCTCCGAGTCCAACCACGTGCTTAAAATTATGGACAATAAACTTTCCTAAAATAAAAATTAAAAAAGCTATCTTGTGAAATTACAAGTAGTATTATTAAATGTTAACAACCACTTAAACCATTTAATTTCACAAATATTTTTGAAATAAAGTTCAAATTCATAATATCAATGTGTCATGAAATAGAACTTTAATTTATCGTATTATGTTGTGATGTGGTTAGAAAGAGATGCGTGGGCTAGGTTTACATTCTTCATCACTGTAATTGAAAATTGACAAATTGGGATATAAATTTGAATCTGGTGTAAAGATAGTGGCGGATCTATACAGAGAGGGTAAAGGTGTGTTTCTATATGAAAAGTTTTTATTTCGCTTTCTAATTTTATATATTTTATTAATTTTTATTTTTTTAAAAATATTATCCAATGAGTTAGGGTCATTCGGGGTAAAGCAATGAAGGAATGGTTGATATTTTAACACCTAATTTGATACGTGATGTTTTGTTGTTAGCTCTGGAATTGACTTCAAATGAAGAATTTTTCACCGTTCAACCAAGAAAGAAGAAACATGTTCACATGTGCCGTGTGAACGCATGACAAAAGACTTTCTTTTACATTTCATCTGCAATTAAACAAATGAATCTCGATGTCATCTAATTTCCATTATCTTTGTTTTCTTAAAAAGAATTTGATATATATATATATATATATATATACATATATATATATATATACATATATATATATATATACATATATATATATATATACATATATATACATATATATATATATATATATATATATATAGAACACATGCAATATCAAGTAAAAAATATTTAAATAAAAATATATTCTAAAAAATTATATTTATTAATAAAATTAAATTTTATTTAAGATATAATTTTTTAATATATAATTATAAGAGTATCTATTCATTCAATTTTAAAATAAAATTTAAAAACTTATTCTTTATTATCATTGTTTATTTTTTAGTAATTATTAATTTAAAATAAAAATTAATCTTAATTATTAGATTTTAGAATAAATGATTATTAGAGATTTATCTTTCTATTTGTTTTTAAAGTAAGTTAATTCCTTCTTAAATTAATTTATAATATATATATATATATATATATATAATATTATTTTTATTTTATTTAAAAAATAGTTATTATTTTATAAGACATATATGTCAAATATACGGACTAAACTATAAGTCATAATTTTTACATCTTTCAATTCAATTGATTAGATTAATTTTATTTTAACACACTTATTAATTATAGATAATTTTTATATATAAAACAAATTACTAAAAATTATTTTCAATCTTAATTTATAAAATATTATTAAAAGATAAATTAACATATTTTTTATTTTTTTTAATAGTGAATGATACAAATGTCAATAATTGGTTTCGATATGATTTAATTTTTTTTTCAAATTGATAATATAAGTTAAACTAACATGTTTTTATCAAAATGATTTTATTAACATAAAACAAATTTAAATTAAACTAAATTAAATAATTTTTTTCAAATATTAAATTAAGTTAAGCTTACTTTTAAATAATACAACTAAGATAAATATAACCATACAAATGGAAATTGTATTTAAAACTTCAAGTTTAAAATTTTGAAATAATTTAAATTTTTTAAAATTGTTTTTGATAATACAAATTTAGACTAAAAAATATATTAGCTTAATAGGTGAGTATATAAGCTCATATTTTTAATATTTAAATGGTCTACTTAGATTTAATAAAATAATTTTTTTTATTATATAATAATATAAAAATATAATAATTATTATTATAAATGAAGAATAATTATAATAATTAAAGTTATTTAAATAATAATAATAATAATTATTATTATTATTATTATAAAAATACAAAATTTAATAAAAAATAAAATCTGATGAAAAAATTATATAATAAAATATATATTATTTAAAGTTAATGTAAATTATGCAAGCTAAATAAAAATTATTATGTCTTTTATAAAATAAAAATATTTTAAAAAAATCTTTACTTTTTTTATTCAATATTAATTCAACCTAAAAATATAATTGATTTTTTCAATTCTATCAATTTCTTTAATTTGATATAATTCATTTTGAAAATAATGTTTGTCATTTTAATATTTTTGGTAAAAGCAATAATAAAAGGGAGTTTTTTCATTATACGAAAACATTATTTTGTGAATACATTTTTAATAAAATAAGATTTTTGTAACCTATATCTAATGCCTAATAATTTCATGGAAAAAGTTTGTAATAAAAGAGTAAAGGCCCGATTGCTACATGCACAATAAATACTACAAGTTGAGGAACATTGAAAAGAACATAAAATTTTGATTATCTCATGTTGCTAGACATTTTTATTCTCCTAATCCAAATCATTGGTAACTCCCAACGTTGAGGGTACCAATGATTACCTCTTTTACCTACGTCACTTGTGTTCCTATATGACATTAAGACGCTGATAGTCTAATTTTTAAGCTTTTATTTTATGTGTTTTATGTGTAAGTTGCTTCCTACTTCTCTCCACTTTTTTTTCCCAAATATAATTAATATAATATGTAACATAAAACAACAATTAAAATTTTAAGAGTAAAAAATATATATGTATAAGAAAAAAATTATAAAGAATAATTTATTTTATTAATTATTACAAACGAAGCTAAACCATTGGACTTTAAAGTTTTTATAAATGCTAACTGATATTTTATAGTGCATTTAAAAAAATCAGTAGTTATTATTTCATTGCTTTCGTGTCATGTCATCAACATATATATTTTTAACCAGTCAATGTTTTTTTGCTCCAAGTCCAAACATTGTGTCCATTGTTATGATTTTAAATAAAATATAGTTATTTCCATTTACTTGTCTTGTGCACCACGTGATTCCTTGAAGTCAATCAATAACAAGCGCCACTTTCCTTCCATGGGCTTTTTAAATGCACAAAATATTTGCATAATTCAAATTTCATACTATAATTAATAACCATGAAAATTTTAGGATTTATGAAATATAAGAAAATAAAATAATACTATATTTTTGCTTTCATATTTGTAATTAGTGTCATTATTATTTGAAATTTCTTTCTTATTTTTTTTATTTGTTTATGGAAACATTTTTTATTTTTAAATATTTATAAAAAAATAATAAAATATTTATAATTCCATATTTATTAGCATACTTCACAATCTTTTTATTCTTTTATTGAAAGAATTTATTTATGTAAATTTCATAAAATTAAAAATATTGTAACACTCTTATCATTGAAAACAAAAATAAATTAGGTAGAGGCATAAATTTAATATGGTATGGTGTCGTTTATACATTGTTTTCCGTTACAATATAATTAAAGAAAGGGTCGAAATACGAGTCTATAGGAATGCTGTCGTTTACACAAATAACAGCTTGCCCGAAAGTTCTGCACAATAAAAAAATAAAATCCACCTTCTATGATTAATTATTACAATAATATGTTATAGGAAATTTAGGAATAATTATCACCAGAATTTAATAATAGTGATTTTATATATTATTTAAGTATAAACTCTTCGAACTTATTCCAGTGTAGCAAAGTGTATGAAATGAGGTTAGATTAATTGATTTTTGGATTAGACGAGAATTTTAGAAAATAATTTCTTTTTATACAATTTAGAATATTTTGTATAAAATATATCTACACCAAGCATTATATCATTTTAGTGAGTGTGGGAAGAACCCGAACTTATCCCATGCGAAAGCACTTATAACATGCTAACGAAATTTCAAAACATTTCAGCAAAATGTTTAAATAATATATTCAGATAAATAATTGAAGTCAACAACAGTGTGTTGAATTCAAAGCAAGGAAGAGCATTTTCTTTCATTTTCAATTTATTTCCAAATATCCAAGTGTAATGTTAAAAAGTTATTTTCATTTGTAAGTTAAGAAGAAAAAAAAACTAAAGAAGTTAAATTAACTAATGAACTAATTAATTTAATTTGTACAAAAAAAATCAAAATTTTCTTTTATTTCCTTTTTAATGTTTATGGAGACGAATATGCGAAAACAAATCAAACTTTTTTAAACCCGGGGGAGCGGGTGTTACGCGAGCAACATGTATCCACGAACATGGTTTGAATTTTCCAGGAAAAATCGTAGCCATTTAACTTTTCTTGGTCAATGTGGATCATACTTCTTTATCATAACACCAATACCCGTTTACTCCATTAATATTAATCTCTTGACTTGTAAAAAAAAAATTAAAATATCGAGTGTTCACCCTTTTAAAACGATGTAACATAATTGAGAAGTAATATATACAGTGGTTTCAAACATTATTATCATTAATTTAGAGATTTTAAATTTTAAAACATTTTTACTATTACAAATTTTAAATATTAAAAATACAGTATAAATTATTAAAAATATAAAAAATCATATAATAATTAAAATAATATATGACAAGACTTTGAAAGTATAGAATTAGAATCCTTGAAATAAAACATTTGAAAGGGCAAACTTGGAAGAAAAATAAAGGTTGAGATATGATGTTAACAACATCCATGTTAGATGGACCCAGTACAATAGCCTCAGAGATTAAATACAAGTACTTTCTTCTCCGTTTAACCTTCACCACACCACCATCACTCAAATCTTCCAACACAACATACAAACAAACATGTCAACCCCATCTTCCCACCTCAAAACCTCTCATCCGGTTCAACTTTTCTCCGCCATAAAACCTTCACATGATCCTCCATCACCATCTTCTTCAGCCTTAAGCTCCATGAAGGTCAAGAGCCTCATGCACACCCTCATAGTCTCACACATGTGCCGCATCATCCGTGCACTTTCCAAACTCAAAGCTGCAATCATTCAAACCCTCAAGAAAAACCAGTCCAACAACATTCACTTGATCAACCACACAAACCAAAAGATGACCAAGAAAATCATTTCTGGATCCTTCAGACTTCACTACAACTGGTGCTCCTCCAAATCCTCTCAAGTTTTCAAAGTCCCCTCAAGGGTCTTTCAGGGATTGTCGAATCCTGGTGATGCCGAGCTTTTGTACGAGGAATGTCACGGCAACTCGCAGCTTGCAGGCTATTTGCGGTGGCTGGAAGAGAAGGTTTGTGACGATGACGAGAATGACAACAAAGGTTGTGAGGCTAACGAAATTGATATGCTGGCGGAATTGTTCATTGCGGATTGTCATGAGAAGTTTAGGTTGGAGAAGCAAGAGTCTGATAGAATGTTCCATGAAATGTTGGCTAGAGGCATGTGATGAAGATTTGGTAGAAAATGTTAACCAAGTGTTGGCATGTAGAAGTTGAGAGAATACTTGTTCATTAACTGGAGAGGAAGGGCTTTATTGAATTTTATCTTCTATTTCCCTTTCTTATAAGCTTTCGTAAGATAGAAAAAGGGGTGAAGGGAGTGAAAAATGATGAATACAAGATGGGAATTCATGGAATGCTTATGTTCATAGTCATGGAAGTTTTATTTTGCCTTTGGCTTGTTAATTAGGAAGGAACTGCATCTTCAAATTCTCACTCCCCCTCTCTGACTTCAGTTACAAATCATTACATGTTATAGAACTACTGTCATGCTACCATAAATAAATGGTGGTCCTATGTATCATGTAATAATTTCTCTTGAAGGTTGTGAGGTTGGTTGACAAAAAACACGTGAACTTGTTGCTGATGAATTCTATGAGATGGGGTTAATTTGTTTGAACAATGCTTTTCTTCATAATCATGGAAGTTGCAGTTAAAATTGATTGAAACTTTGTTAATTTGGATGAACCGCAGCATAAGTTATCTCTCTTTCTTCATGTAGTTCGTTGACAAAAACCACTAGATCTGCTTACTGGTAATTTCATATTATAAAAGATCACAACAAATGAAATTTAAATCCCCATTGAAAATGAAATAAACTGTTAACAAATCACACTAAATTAAGATACAAGGAAATTGTATTTATACACGAGGAATATAGAATCGATTTTCTTCTTACGTAATTAATATATAACTCTGTAACCATTGACCCATTTTATATATATTATATATTATGAATGAACATTGAGATCAGTGTAACAGTAGTATTTGGGGGAAGAGGTTTCTCAGATTCTATGAGTGCTGTTTGATTTAAGATGACGCAGCGCAAAAATATTGTATGTCAACGGTATAAATTAAAGAGATGCTAGTAGAAGAATTTTATGATTTTCATGAATCTGACACGTATTTAAAATTTTTAATTTATAATAAAATAATTAATAATATTTAATTGTATATGACATAAATTTTAATCGAGTTTATAATAATTCAACACTACATAATAATTTCTCAAAAATGGAATTAGATTCTTTTATTTTGTAATATTTATCCTCGGGATTACGAGTAACATATATAACACTTCTTTTATCAAGTATATTAGTAGGTCTCATAAATAATAGATTATTATGGGTTCTTTTGTACTAAATGCATATTTTTTACATTATTTAATTTCATAAAAAATAATAATAGTTTTATATATAAATTATATTTTAAATTTGTGATTATACTATAAATGGGTATTTAACTACGAGTCTTAATTCTAGTTGGTATTTTATTTTTTAAAATTTTAGTTATTTGTAAATATTATTTTTTTTCATTTTTAATTTTGATTTGATTAAATTTTAATATATTTTTTAAGAATTTCTCATGCTACAAAAAATTGGCTCACGGTGGTGGATTCATATTTTGTTCATGGGCTATGTTTGATGCATATTTTTGTTCATATATTTGGTGAATTGGAGTAACAGTAGCTTTGGTTATGATTTTAGTAAAATACTAATAATAAACACTTGTTGATGATCAAGACTTCATTTTCAAGTATTCAAAGTCTGATTGTTTTAGAAAATAAATAAAATGTGGGACGTTGTGGAGTTGTTGATGGATAACACTTCCAAGTGTTTGATCAAATTTGGTCATGTAATTTCCAAAAATGGGTGCTGTGTGAAGTTGTCTTATGTTTTTATGTTTTCTCACTTTATTCAAGTTGTTTCTAAGGCGTTATTCTATTATCCTTACTTTGATCTTATTCTTTAATTAGACTTTTAATTATATTCATATATTGTTTTTCTTAAAGAAGTATAGATATAATACGGTTGAGTTATAAAATTAATTGATAAGATGTGAAGTGACCTAATATCTATTTAAATAGAAAACGTGAAACTTTTAACATAATAAATTAGAAATTTTTTTAATAAAAAAAAGCCTACTTATTTTAAAATATGTAGAAATAAATTATGGAGAACGTTTATGGTGAAGATGGAGGATCCGAATCACGGCTAGAGAGGGAAGAATCCACGGTGAGATAAAAAGTAGGTCATGACTTGTCATTATAGCTATAAAGGTGTTATTCAAACGAAAAAGAGTGGACCTATCCTCATTGCATATAATGGCTTGAACATTAATTTTGAGTTAAAATAATATATTATTAATAAATAATAAATAAATATAAAAAGGGAAAGAATATGAAAATATGAAAAAAATAAAATTGTAAATGTAAAACTAAATATATTAAATAATCATTAAATTTGAGTGGACAAAATTATAAATTATACGAGAGTTAGAAGTGATGAAAGAATAAAATTATAAATATATAAGTAAATATATTAAATGATTATTAAGGTTGGGAAATCAAAATCATAAATTGTATGGGAGTTATAAAACTTTGGGAACCACGTTCCTCAACTCTTAACGTGTGATTTTACGTTTCACACTTCTGATTTTATGTTTATTATTGTAGTGTGTTAATTTTGTTGAAATAAAGTAGATAAAAAAAATAGTTACTAGTAATAATATATAAGGAATAAATATAAATTAAAAAAATTATTGAAGACAGAGTATAAACAATGGAAAAAAATTAGAAGTACAAAATAAGAGTGAAATATATTGATAAAATTGACTAACATTTATGGTTGCCTTCTCAAACATACTCGTGTAATTTCTACATCCATCTCCATCTCCTCCAATCAAACATGATATCAAGGAGTGAAATTTTAAACAACCAAAAAGGTTAGCCACGGATCAAGTCATGGCAAAAATTTATGGAAGAAGAGAACAAATGTTGATGCATGAAAGTTCGTGAAAATAAATTTTATATTTTTAACTCTACTTTTAAAATAACTCTAATTATGGATAATGAAAAAGGTATAATAAATATTGTCTTAGGATTTATATATTAAAATATTATTTCACTTTGTAATTGATTAATGATGTTAGTTAAATTCATTCTTTTTTCTTTTTATTTCATACAAAAAGAAGAGCTACGTAGCTCTTCTAAACTATTTTTAATCTTATTTGACTTAAGTTGAAAGAAAATATTATGTTAAGATTAATAATATCAACACAGAGAACTTTGAACCGCCAAAAGCTTATAACTATTGATTTTTACTAAACCCAATTAAAATTGTTCTATTAGATGATAGAAATTTGATATATAAAATGAACAAACAAAGGCACACATATATACAACAGTCCTATGAATAGAAGGCATTGACAGCTACAAAACGATAAAATAACGTGCAAACAAAAAACCTCATGCCTCAGTTTTCATCACAAAAAACTGCAATTAATGCATGCAATGGCAGGGAGTGAAGCAAGCTGTGAGCAGAACCATGGGTGATGTGCTCTGAGATAAATTCTGCAGATTTTACTTTTTTCTTTCCTATCACAGATTTCTCAAACACTCTCTGCTAGAAATTAATTCTGCTCTATTGTCACTTCCTCGACAAATGATAAAACAATTACACATAAATTATCTGTTATCATGTTCATATGAAGACACATATATCTAACTCCTGCACACCAACTCATTTTGATGGATTTTACATTTAAAGCTATAAAAGTTCATACGGCGCCATGTCTTCTGGGACCTAAGTATCGTCCTAAATTAGTGGACAACAACATATATCTTATCTCTTATTAAAGCAGTTTTTGGCCTCACTCATTTGTCTGCTATTGTTTGTTTCTGTGTGGGGTGTGGCCAAAATACGTGAAAGAGAAAGGATCATGACCGTACCAATTCATATGTTAACATATTCATTTACTACATTGCCCCTCGTGTGCGTATGAAGGGCCCTTGTTGTCATGGGGAGCACAACAATGTAAGCCACGTGAAACTTCATATATATTTGCTGAGTTCAACGTCTGTTTCTGGTTTCACGCTTCTTATCCATGTTTGGAATGCCAAAATGAAAATGAAAATAGAGTTTTGCACTACTCATACTATCTCATTCTGTGAAAATAGTGTTTGTTTCGGTAAAAGATTAATCCAGACATAAGCACACTTGGTTGGTCTCCAGTGTTTGTCTTTGATTACTTTCAAAATCATCAACCAGAAAATCATAATGAAAGGAGAAGATAGAATAGCAGCAAAGACAAGAATCTTAAACACTACTCAGATAAAGAAAATATATTAAATATAATGTTGGTCCCCACCATTACATGCATGAAGATGCACACACACCCTGTCGCAGTGGAGAGATAGCTACGGCAATAGATCATGCTACAGTGATCCCTCTCTGTGATGTTATGTGCTCCCTCACTTGTGAGTAAGGACATTCACCTTACTACTCTATTTCTCACCTTGTCTCCTATCGAAAAGGATTGATGGATAAATATTTCTTGTCTTTATTACAAAATTGTGTCATTCAATGAATGATTTATTTTAGGAAAAATATTTTCATTCTAATTTTAAAATATACTTAAAAAAATTATTAAATGATTACAAATAAACTATATATATTTATCTAATGGTTTTCTTTCCCACTTGATTTTGTTATATATATTTATGTCTCTCTTGACTGGAATAAACGTCATTTGGATTTCTAGTCAATTGTAAAAAAATAATAATTATTTTTTATGATGTAGATTAGGAGTCTAAGATTAATGATTGGAAAAATTTAGGGTTTGATTAATAAAAATGAGGAACAATGTGGGAGATCGACACGTAATAATGCAAGTATTTGTCTTATTACTGTTAAGCCATGTGATTCCTGCGCTGTATAGGTGCGTGGAAAAGTTTAATTAATTGGTAATTTATATAATGAAATATGGAAGAATCTCTCTTAGGATACGTTCACACTATAATTTGATTGTTTGGACAAATTATGATTAGGAATCTCAATTCTGATTCATCTTTAAGAGTTCACACTATATTGATTAAAACTTAAATAAAAATTATATAAGCAAAAAGTTATAAAATTAGTTTTTATGAATAAAATAAAAATGAGTATCACCTTATTAGCAATATAAAAATGTAAATATTGTTTATTAAAAATTATAAAAGAGATAACTACTGTTTTACTAAAAATATGAAAGTATACATATTTATTTTAAAACTAAAAATAACTGTAAATGCAATTTCTCCCGGTTTTTGCAAAAGAAAAAGAACTCCTAACATGACATCTTCCAAAGTTGTTTCTTTTTTTACTCTATATTAATATAAAAACATAAAACACTCCTTGAAAATGAATCATAGATTATTAAATTGAAAATGAGTTTTGGATTAAAATATAATTTAGAAATAAGTTTTATTGTTAAATTTAGAATATATTTTTAAAAAATATAATTCAGAAACGAGATATGAAGTTTTAAATCCAGAATATATATTTTGAAAAAATATAATATGAAAATAAGTTTTATATTAATTTATTAAAATTTTATTTTTGAATTATATTTTTCATATATGTATTTCAGATTAAAAATCTATGTCAAATATATTTTTTTTATGAATTTTTCGGATGTAAAGATATTATACTATCAAAAACATAAATTAATTTGGAAACTGACCTCAAAATACCATTTTTTATATTTTATATAATCATAAGGTAGAGAATAAATGATGGAGGTGCTGAAAGAAACAGTGAAGTTAATACCAGACTTTGGACTCTGAAATCTGAATGGCCCATGATGACTCACGACCATAGTTTTGATATTTTAACTTTTAGAGGAGGAAACGTGAATTAAAACTTTTTAAATTAGATTTAAATTTATTAGTTTTTAAAAATTATATTATAACTATTTTATTAAAATTGTAATTATGTTTTTATTTTTATCAATAAGAATTAATATTTTTATCTATAATTAATTAAATCACTTATTTTTATTGTATTAAATTTATTAAAATTGTTTTCTTTACAATTTGTGATTATTTATTTCATTCTCTTTTATATTTTAAAAATATAAAATTATCACTTTTTAAAAATTATTTTAGAAACAGTTTTTTTGAATAATTTTTAAAACTAAAACAATTCATGTGTTTACTATTTTTAATTTTACTTTTTAGAAAATAAAAAATTGTTTTATATTTTTTTAAAATTAAAAATTAAAATTGATAAAATATATTTTCTATTATAGTTTTATATTTTGATATTATTTATAATAATTATATTAAATTACGCATTTTCCTTATTATAAAATTATTAAAATCATTTATATGATGTTTTTTTCATTTAAAACAATTTTAAAAATAACATTATTAAACAAGTTCTTTCTTTGAAAAAACTTATTTTTAAAAATAATTTTTCAAAAATAATTTTGAAAACTGTTTTTAAAAACTACAAAGACAAAATTAAATCTTACAAACTCTTAAGAATTTTTTTTCATATTTATAATTTTTGTCTACACCTTTTTATACAATGGAACACAAAATTAGTATTTTAAATTTTTTTAATTAAACAAATATCTTAATATATTAAAAACTTTCCGATTATTCTTTCCAAAAACATTTCGAAGAAAGAAAATTCGAAATACAAATATATAACATATAATCACTAGTGGAAAAATATGATTATATGACCATTTTTTATGACGATTGTAGTATAACCATTATAGTATATAGAGCGGTGATATTTTTGTAATAATTTTATTAATTTTTTATGTCGGTTATTATGTAATCAATATGGTATGTGAACAAGTTCACTTTCTATGTCAGTTTTAGTTTAACAGACATATAAAGTGTATTTGATGACGAATATTTGAGCAACTGACATAATATCTTCTATTTTACCTTGTCCTCACCACTCCATTCCATTTCATCACTTCACCCATAGCAGAGCTCCTCTTCTCTCTGTCTCTACTGCAAACGTCGTCGCCAGTGTATGTTGTTCCATCGGCCGTTGCCATCACACCACCTGCCGTTGTCATCGCGCCACCTGTCATTGTTGTCAATTCTGTACGTCGCGCCACCTGTTGCCGCAGTCACTTACACCAAAATTAGGTTCTATTATAATTAATTTTTGTTCTTTTGTAGAGCTTTAGAAGCTCACCTCAGGTTGCGAGGTCTTCCATCTCATGCTAGAAAGAAGTTGACGTATATTGCACCAAAGATGACTACACATTCCTCTTACTGTTATTCAATTTGTCATTTAAAGTTAATCTGACATATATTTAACTTGTAGTGTTCACGCCAACCGGGAAGCCATGAGTGCAGGTATTATGTGATGAAACACATGCACACTATCGTATCGACAAACATTATTGACTCATGGAGGGAGATAAATATACTATAATTAAGTCAAATATGTCAATTATATAAATGGTTTCTAAATCTGAAATGTTTTATTATGTAGGATTTCAGAGACTCCTCTCCATTGAAGATTGAAGTGTTAGACGACATTCGAGAGCAGTGAACTTCTTTCTTTTTAAGTATTCAATCTTCATAGCAAATTTGACTTGTAACAAATTTGTTTGAATTCATTTAAGTTAGCAAATTTACATTCGTTTAAGTAAATGAAAGTATGTTTCATATGTGTTGTGTTGTGAACTGTGAATATTTTATTGGAACGGTGATGAATAGACAGATTTATTTGATAAAAAGACAGAAATTGTTATGAAAAGACATGTCTTTTTAAAAAATAGACACACTTTTTATGTCGATTGTAACATTAACTGACGTAGAAAATACTTTTTACGTCGGTTATGTCATTAACCGATATAGAAAGTCTAACTTTCTATGTCGGTTATCTACGTAACCGAAATTGATATCACATACAATAATAGTTACTGTTAACCGATATAGATACAAGAGTAATAGAAAATAAGATTTTCTACGTCGGTTACCAGTGTAAATTGATATAGAAAGTAAGACTTTCTACCACCGATGTAGAAAGTCTAACTTTCTATGAAGGTTCATAATAACCGACATAAAAAATTTTATTTTCTATGACCTCTATATCTATGTCGCCTCTATAACTAATGTTGAAAGTCTATTTTAACCGACCTAAATTTTTTTTTTGTAATAATAAATTTAAAATTGAGTTTAATATTTTAAGACGATTTATAAGTTTATTCTATAGCTATAAATCTTATTATAAATTAAGCGATAAATTTTACTATAGCATGTTTAGGATTCAACAATTCAAAATAGTTAAAGATTAATTTTAGATTATATATTCTATTCTTAAATATTTTATTAGAATAATTTTTCCTAATTTTTATATTATTAGATTAATTTTTCCTAAAAAATATTATATGTAGTAAAATTGTATACTCTTGGAATTGTTTTTTTTATATCATTCTAAAATATTTTGACTGTTGACAATATAAAAGTTTTAATTGGGGTAACCGAAAGAAAAAAAGTTGAAGCAAGCATGGTAATTTTGTGCGCGTTTCAGTCAAAGATAAGATATCAACAAAGAATTGTTTCTCTAACTCTAACGTATAACACATAATGTATGGAAAGATATCATATTCACAGACAAGTTTTGGCACCACCATGCATAATTTTCAGAAGACATGAATTGTGGAGGAAGAAGAGCATCCCAGGTAATTTATGAAACCATATCCAAACAATGCATCATATAAACTCCAACAAGTTTCAATCTTTTTGGTTGTAAAGCCAACATTTGTACCAGAAAGGTTCATGCTTAGATGTTCCAACAACGTTAACCAAACCTGCATTCGTTAATTACTTCTCCATGTGTTCTCACTGCCTATTCAGTTTGACCTTGTTATGCATGTAAGCCAAATTACTCAAAATAAATTATGTTCCTCAAAGACAAGTAGTTAAAAGTGAATGATACCCTAAATCCTAAACCTGATATTTATAGTTATGTTAAATTTCTTTTGTAAGAAAATACTAAAAGCAGGTGGTTGCATTTTCTGCAAGTGAAAGAAACAGGAGAAAGGGAACCAACATATATCAACAAAATTGAAGTCTAAGCATTTTTTTTGTTGAAAACAAAATATTGATATCTAGATTAGGCCAAGTAAAAGGAATTATATCAAATCACATAAACCAACAATGGATTCTTCCTTGATTAGATCTCCAGAAGAAAAGTCAAATCCTACTTGTTCTGAGTTGGATTTGGGACACTTGATGGTGCTTTCCTCAAGCTTGGCTCCACAGCTTTCTTGGTCTGTTTTTTGTTTTCACTTGGTTTACTTTTACTTGTGGGAACTGAACCAAAAGATGAAGATAGCAGCTTCCTTGACAGACTTGTCTCACTTGAAAACCTCTGCTCATGGTGGACACAGAAAGTAGAGAACAAAAGAAAGTGAACAAGCACCAAGGCCAACACAGCAGCCAAAAATCTGCACCTGATGTTCTTCATGAGAAACTGAGAATGGTCTCTGCAGAAGCAGTGTAAGATGTAAGATGTAATAGTACTAATAATTTTAGAGAGTTTGATCAGGCTAATATATGAAAAGCAATGAACATGCTTTATGCACGTGGTTCACCATTACTTGCATTATATTATGTATCACAGGGGAAAAAGACATAATAGCTGCTTAGACAACAAGCATGTTCATATATACAAAATGGGAGGGTCAAGGGGTTTAGGTTGAAATTTGGAAGGTGTTTGCTTCAATTAATGATGTATTTATCATAATTTTCACCAAACCATTAATCAAGTGAATGGTAACTGGTAAGAAGATTGTGATTGGTGGGGTTGGAGGGCAAGGAAAGACAAATTCAAACTACCATGTGGAGCATATATGACTAATGTTGTTCATTACTTTGTTTCAATCTTAAAACACATGTTAAACCAAGAATATTCTTGTGATATGACATGTGCATCTGAGCCAATTACCTTCTTAATCCATGTTCTCAGCTTTGTCAATGAAAACCATGGTTTAATCATCACTTTTAGTTAAAACAAAAATCTTCACCCTGGACCAGATATTTAGCAGAGTAGAATTCCTTTCACACAGCAATACCTTTCTTGAGTATACCGTGTGCCTAATAATTTCTGTTTCGTCATCTTTCACCATTTTTAAAATGCCATCATGTTTTCAGTACAATCATGTGAAAACCTTACACCTTATTAGGTATATTATTACCTACAAGATCTTCTTGCTCAATAAACTACAAAGCCTTGTTTCAATTTTTAACCCAACTATACTTAGCTAGCATGTCAGAAGCATTTGAAAAAACTGTTACTCCTTTAAGATCTAAACTTGCCAAGATCTTAGTACACAAGATTCCTCTGGTTTTCCTGGGATTGGAAGATGAGATGAGTATAAGCTAAGAAACTCAACGCTCTGTGAGATTTTTATTTAATCCTCTCACATGACACAGTCCCAGTAGCCATCTTGAATATATATATATATATATATATATATATATATATATATATATATATATATATATATATATATATATATATATATATATATATATGAAGATTCCTGATACTAAGTTCTAGTGTGAAAGATAAGGCGCTTAGTTTCATTAGTCAAAGGCTACAAAATTTTTTAAAACTGGTATCCACAAAAATGGTTAATATTTGACTGTTTCATGTTCTGTGGTGACCAGATCTTGGACCAATCTTGCTTTCTTGATTCTATCATTATTTGATACCATTGGCAAGACATGCTTATGCAAATGCAGTTGTCATGTTATGTATGTGTTAGTATTACCTCCTAGTTCAAGAGATCACTTCTTGTTGGTTGCACCAAAACGTGTGTTTTAAATATTCCTGTGACAATTGTTTGAATATATTTTCTTGAATCAGATGTAAATAAACCTCAAAACCCATAGGCCAATGAGGTTCTCTCCTAAAACGTTTCTTATTCAAAATTGAGAGTCAAAACTACAATCCATTACTTCTCAAAAACATAGTATCTACTCGTTTTAATATTCATTCTTAATGTTTTTAATAAAATTACATTCACAGTACTCTTTCTAGTTCTCAAATATATATTTGTTTCTATTTTTCTTAATAAACAACACTCACCTCTTTTATATTTTTAATAAAATATACTTAATTGCTTTAGTTTATGTAAAACAATATTAATTAAAATGTAAATAAATTATCATAAAAACTTTAAATTAAAAATATAAAAATTAAAGGAATAATTATTATAATCTCATTTCTTCTGTATTGTTAATAAAAAAATCGTATTTATATTCTTTTTACATTTTTTTCTCTTTTTATCATTATATCATATAACTATTTTGTTTAGAAAATAAGTTTTATTTATAACTTTTTTTACACATTATTCTTCTAAAATATGCGCACATATATTTGTTTTAAATTTCTTTCTGAAATTAATTAATATTATTTGTTATTACAACATATATTGCAATGAGTTCCGTATATATATAGTAATTAATAAAAACGTGTTTATCTTATTAAAAATAACAAAATTTTATTTGATAACATTTATTATATAGTAAGAGATATATGATTTTGTAATAATTAATTTAAAAATAACCTATAAAGTTATAGTATAGAAATCTTCACTATAATAATATATTAATATTATTAAAAACAGTCTAATATATATGAGGACTATGAGTAATGAAATATGAATATTTTTATATAATTTTTTTAACTTTTCTCTTTAATTACAGTTTTATATTTTGAAAATAAAATCAAATAATACTTTTAAGTTTTAATTATATATTAATTAAATAATTATACATTTTAATTTGTCCTCACGTAAATCATATTAATATTTGCATTTGTAACAAAACATAATAAAATTATGGAAATAAGAAGGTTATTTTAGTAAATAACATATTTATTGTTATTTTATTTCCCTTAAGAAAATTGTATAAAGTTTATATTCCAAACTTCCATAGTTATGAATTAAAGAAGTATCATATAATTAATGTTATTTTCAATGTTTGGATGAACTCAACGAAGATTTTGTGACTTTCATTAAAATATAAATTATTTTTCAATTAAAATGTTGCTATTTTAATGTGAGTCTCATGAATTTTAATTTACTTTAAAAGGGTCTCAGTGTATCATATTAATTTTAAGCAATTCTTCTAAATTTTACTGTAATAGTGATATTTTATATGATCTATAATTCATTTGCAATTCAATTTTATATAATTTAAAAAATAATCTAATTATTATAATTAAGTATTAATTTAACATTGCTGAAAAAAATCATTTTATTTTATTTTATTTTAAGATCCATATTTTAATTTTAAAATCTCATGCCACATCAGTATGATTTATGTTTTAAAATTTTTGCTAAGAATCTTACATTAGCAATATTCTAAACAATGTCAAGAATCTATGTTTGCGTAATCTATTAAAACAACATTTTTATTAATAAAAGATTCTTATAGGAAATACTTTCACCATATTTATTATTTTTCAATATACATATCCATCCATACGATTGTCTATGAATTATTATTTCCATTCTTGTTATAAAAAAAACTACATTTTTATTCTTAAATATAAATAAATTTTAAATATTTTATTTTATTTAATTAATTAATTTTTGTAATCTATGTTAAGCTTACTTTTTTTTTTTCTTTACATCCTCTAACAGATAAACCCCATTTCATTTGTCCCAGTGGTTGCTACGGTTCCTTCACCAAACCAAAACAAAAAACTATTTTTCTATTTTCGCTTTTTGTGTCCACTGGACTCGTCTCTACTATATAACTCCTACGAGGAACACATCCAACACCCTCTGACCCTGTCCTTTTCTCTCTCCCAAACTGTAAACTAAAACCCATTTTCTTCTCCAAAGCCTTCGACTTTCATCAACGAAACGCGCTTCCGAGCACTTCTTCTTCGTTCTCCCACCCATTCTCCAAACCTTCTTGCACTGTCATGTTCCGACACTCCCGGTGAGCCCCATTGTCCTTTCTCTCCCACTCCATCCAAATAACCTTCTAGGGTTTTCTTTTCTTATTACCTCAACCTGTCGAATAAGTTGTGGGAAGAAAGAGTTTTTTTTTTTAAACTTATATAGCGATTATTAAAATTGCTGCACGTGGGGTCAATGATTTTTAAATGGTTGTTATTATGTTGAAGATGATTGTTTTAGGGACTTTCCTGAAATTGGGTACTGTGACATTGATGTGCACATTTTTTTCAGCTAGGGTTTAAGTTTAACCCTTATTTTACTGAATTGACACTTTCAGAATATAAATTGAAAAGTGCTGGAGACGAAAATAAAATCTTTTAATGGAGGGTGTGTGAATTCTTCTGGCTCGTGTATACAATGTTAATGTCGATTGTGTATATAGATTTGTGATGATAATAATGCAAATAGATACCCTTCTATTGGTATTGAGCATATGCTTAGTAATTTATTAATGTGTGAAGATAGAGAGCATGGTTGGTGCTACATATTACTGTGGACAAACGGTTACTGAGGTTAGTTTTTTGTGGTGTGGGGGTATGGAGATCGTGTTAGTTGGTAAAGCTTGAACATAAACCAAGTGAGCAATTAGATACTCGTGCTTACGGATGCAGCACTTATTTATGAATGCATGAAACTGGAATTGTATACCACAGGTTTATACGAAGGAAACTCTTTCTGGGATGGCTTTTTTTTATTTTGTTTGTGTAGGGCGTGCAGTGTGGGTGAAGTGTGTTAAGTGATCGAGGAGGTTGATAAGGAGCGAAAGTTGGTGCTGTAGGTGTTTGAAGGTACCAAATCTATGTTTCAGTTGAGATCTGCAGGATAGAAGAAATTGTAAAATGAAACTCCAACCCTAATGCATGAAACCTCTAAAGATGCTTTCCAGAACCTTGCACTTGGATCATAATTTTATCTTTTTAACATCAAAATTCTTTCATCGTAAAGTAGGTGTTGTGTGTGGGCATTAAAATTTGTATGTGTAGAAGCCTGCTCACATTTTCTGCCAGTGCTTTTCTTATTCTTGTAAATTGAATCATAGTTTTATTACCCATTGTCAAAACATATAAGTCCCGTGGAATCAATCATTTGAGTTGTTCAAATTGCTGAATAAACTTGAAAATGAAAAATGAAATAGATTAGAAGGGGCAGGGAGGTAAAGATCATTGACTGTGTGTGTATGATCATTGGTAAAATTGGAAAAGAGCATATAAAGAGTCACGAGTCCTCTGCTTTGAGAACAAAGAAATAATTTGTTTAGCCTGAATTCACTTATAAAGAGACTTCTCTTCCAATGCGTGAATACCTAACAAAAAAAGCTGAACTTTGAATTTGCAAATGGGCCAGTGCTGTTTCTTTAATTAAATCCTTTTGCATTAAACAATTTTAGGTACTGCTGATGATCTTTATCCCTCAGATCAAAATAGAGTTCTGAGAGGTAGCAATGTTACCGGCAATGGAAAATCTTCTGTAGGTTCTGTTACACACTCTAAATTGCATTGTGACATGGAGGCTCAAATTCATCAACTTGAACAGGAAGCTTACTCTGCTGTCTTGCGTGCTTTCAAAGCTCAGTCTGATGCTCTTACATGGGTAGATATAATTAGTTACCTCCATGTATTTTTTTATTATCTTTTTGTTTTCCTTTGTTAAAGATTTATCTCATGTATTTTATTTTATGTGTTAATCAGGAGAAGGAAGGTTTGATAACTGAGCTTAGAAAAGAGTTGAGGGTTTCAGATGATGAACACAGAGAGCTTCTTACCAGGGTTAACTCTGATGAAATAATTCACCGCATAAGGTATGAAAAATATTTAAATAGTTAAAATAGTGTAGAAGAAAAGAATTATTATTGGCAGTTGTTCTGCTACATTTATAATGTTATGTGATTGAAAATTCAATCAGGGAGTGGAGACAAACTGGCTGTTACCAACCTGCAAGGCGCAGCACTTCTCAGCCTGTTCATGATGTTTTACCTAGTCCAACTGTTTCAGCTTCCCGAAAAAAGCAGAAGACATCCCATTCGGTACCACCTTCTATTTTATACTATGTGATCTGATGTGGTCTTTGACAGCACCTTTTTTTTTTCATACTCAGTGCTGCACTTTTAGGGGGTGCTTTAGGATCCAGAGGCCAAAATCCATAATTGCACCACGGTTAAATTCTTTCGTTGAAAAATACAAAAAAAGATTTATTAATGTCTATCTGGTTTTAATTTTCCATCAATATTGGCACACCAGGGTCAGTCCTTGCCTGCTTTATCTTCGGTCAAGTCTGTACAGTATACTTCTGCTGGACCTACTGGAGGTAGGCATTTTGCAAATCGCAATGCTAGTGCTCTTGCATCCAATGCACCTGCCGAAGCAGCAGCCTTTGATCCATTGATTGGGAAGAAAGTTTGGACTAGATGGCCTGAAGATAACCACTTTTATGAGGCTGTTGTAACTGATTACAACCCTGCTGATGTATGTTTAGATCTTAAAATAGTTCTGATATGCTTGATTATTGCTTTTTATTTTACCTGGCGAACACATTTGAATGCTCAGTGGACTGATTATTATTTGAATTTGTTGTTTAGGCCCTTTAGAGTGACTTATGTAGTAGAGTTTTTTTTCCCACATGTAAGATGCCTTTTCCTTTTTTTGGTTCGGTTTCCCCATATACAGATTACAGAGAATGAACAGAATGCAAACTTTTTATATTTATTTCATTTAGGATAAATCTGTCTCTCTTTGTTGGTTTTAAACACTTGTAGAATATATGATGAAGGAATCGCCCTTTAATCCAGATGGAAATAAAAATTCTGAAATGTGATTAGGGCCCAATCCTGAAAGTGCATGGCAGCATGATGGGCTTTTTTCAATAACTTTTCAGTAATTTTTTATCCAAACTTTTGGATTGTGTCTTCCTTGCAGGGTCGGCATGCTTTGGTTTATGATATTAATAAAGTACATGAGACTTGGGAATGGGTTGATCTCAAAGAGGTATATATTCCTATGTTGTGCTGCATACATAACAGCAGTAATAAATTGGGTTTTAAAATTTTCAGTTACATTTAGCTTAGGATTAGCTAAAAATGTTAGTGAAAAGATTATCATCTAATAATATGAAATAACTACATGTAATACTTTTAAAGATGGCAACATAGATGGTGAGCAAATGATTTCTGGGTCTCTAGCACCACCTTAGAAAGTGAATCTAGAAGGCAAGTTTTGTATATGTTTAAGTACCAACGAGACACTGAGAACATAGATTAAAGGGTACCGGAATGATAAGATTTGCACAACTCTCCATAAAAAGCAGTTTATTATGGCCCAAAACTAAAGCTATTTCATCCATCATCCTTATATTGGCCTTTAGATCCTTTTATCTCGTCTTAGTCGTTGGCACCCTGGCTGAAACATCATACTCCAATAGATTATTCTTGTTGGTGTGTAACATGTACCTTCTACGTTTTATCTCAACTTTTAAATGAGGGTCATACTTAACTTGTTAAGTATAGAAAGGTATATAATCAATGATTATGAAAGCTGGTGAATTCATGCTCTGGCACTTCGAAGGGTGCATTGTAGAATCCATTGCTTATCTTCTCTGATCCTGTGTAAAGTTAGTCAAATTTAGAGTCAAATGCATCATTTTCCTTCTTCATTTGTGCCTCATTTATTATCTCTTCAAGGCAAACTCATTATGCACTTGTTTGGAATACCATTTCAAGGATAAAGGAAACTGCTTCCATATAGATTGCGGTTGGTGAACTTTTCAACTTCATCCATTGGTGATTTTGATAGGTCGGTTAATAGTTTTGTTAGTAAGTTAAGTTAGTTTGTCAAAGAAATACAAGGGAATATGTTAGAAAGAAGGGAAATGGGCGCGTTAAGGGTGGGTTTATGTTAACAAACCTGTAGCTGTATATAAATTGAAAGAGGGGTTGAGAGGGAGTTATCGTGACATTTAAGACAGAATTTTGGCTCTGTATTAGGGGAGAAATCCCTTATCCTTTCTAATAAGATATCAGATTCCACGATATTTGAACAAAAAAACAAAAGCAACATACTGACTCAACATTAGACTAGAATACTGTAAAATATTTGAAATTTTATTTGAGAAAATATGGGGGGTATTGAGTTTTTATTTATTTATTATTATTATATTATTATTATTATTAATTTAAAACCTTTAAAACAATGAGAAATTCATAATCTAACATAGGGTAATAATAATATTTAGGAATTTTTATCATAAAGCTTTGTGTTTTGGAGCAGTTGAACCTAATTTGGGTTAAATTACAGAATGCAAATTGCTCTGTTCATTGGGATATTCAGTGTCTTAAGACTTATAACATACAATTGTATATTGATTATGATTATAATCTTTTAATATTTTTGGTTGATGTGGGAGCCTATTTGTTTGTGACTGGTTCATGATCTAAGACGATTACAATATTTTTTGTGTGGAAGGGGCGGGAGGGGGGGAGGGTATAGGTGTAAAGTAAGGTGTCCCCAACACCCTATTTGAGTGATAATTTTTGCTAATGTGCATACACCCTCGTGCACTCTGAATTTGTAAGCTGTTTGTGCAAAATCATGTTTCTCATTATGCTACAAATCTCTGGATTACATAAGGTAGTTGCAAATGATATGACTATTTCTACCCTGAAAGAAATTATGATGCAACAGGCATGTAGATATAAGTTTGTGAAAATGATCTTTCATATTTTATGGACAAATAAAAATATACCATATCAATCACAGATCTCACCTGAGGATATAAGATGGGAAGGTGAAGAACCAGGCATAATCCATAGAGGTGGACATAGCGGGCACGGTCGTGGAGTTAAGAGATTTTTTGGCCATGGTGGTGATACTTTAGGCGCTGGAAGAGGGAGAGGTCATCCCAGGCTTCATACCAGACAAGAATTTCACCCACCACAAAATGGCATTGGGAAGAGAGTTTTGGATGACATCGAGTTGCTGAACACGGATTCTCTAGTTAAGGAGGTAATATGATATGCCTAAGCGCATCCTCTTTAAAACTAAAAGAAAAAACAGCGTAGGTTTTTTTATTTTTTGTAACATTAATGTCATAACAGGTGGAAAGGATTTTTGCTACAAGTGCTCCAGATTCAATGGAACTTGAGAAGGCAAAGCAAATGCTGAAAGTAAGTCAACCATCAATCATGCGTATCCTTTCTGCAAACCTTTATGCCCATTGTTGTTGTTCACACACTTGCTTTAACTGTTTATAGGAGCATGAGCAAGCACTTGTTGACGCCATTGCAAGGATTGCAGATGCATCTGATGGTGAAAGTGGTAATAATTAGCCGTCTACATAAACATGCTGCTTACTGTTGTATATTGAAACCTCTTATTTCTTTCTGTAAGACAATAAATTAACCTAAATTAACATTTTTGTAATTCAATAAAATCAACACAAATTAACGTGAATTAACATTTTATTATACGACCGTATCAGATTTAAGCAATTTTCTAACTGGGGCAAAACATTTATGCAATTATTTTTTGTCAGAATAGATGTACTAGCTAGTGTAACCAGGGGCCTTTATTGTTGTAGTTAATGTTTGGCTTAATATTATTTTGAGAAAATAGCTTTTTTTTTTAAAGAAAAAAAGCAAACAAAACATGTTCGTTCATATTTAATAAAATTGTTGTAGCATTGTCATACAGTGTGATAATTGTTTGCACAATTGGTGATCACGATCATTAATTATACTTATGTTTTAAAGATCAAGCACAAATGTGTTTTATGTATATCACAATTACAAATTAATTAAAAGGGTTGTAATTGTGTAACTTTTCGCTGTGCCTTATTGACAGATGAAGAACAGCCGTTCTTGCAGCATGGACAGTTAATAGAAAGGGGATAAGAATCAAGGAAACACTGCATGTTGGAGTTAATCTGTTGCACAGGAAACATTATTTTTAAGCTTTGATGAAGACTCATGACAGTCCAATTTTGGATGGATAAATGCGTGGTCAGCTTATGCACTTGTATGATCCAGTAGCAGCAAATGGTCAAGGTGGTCTTCTTCTTGCTGATGCATTTTCTGTCATTTATTTATTACCCTTTCTGACTGTTGCCACACGTGCAAGTTTTGTACTTAATGACGATTTTGAATAGAGAGCCCCTCAATTTATCAATTGTCAGGCACATCAATATACATGTTTCAGTCTGCACGGAGCTGTAAAATACTTAAAAGTAAAATACTATAAATTAACTTGTCATGAATATCATTTGACTTGTCCCTCTAACAAATACTATCACCTTCTGTATTCCTGGAAAGAAAGCACGAGTATTTGATTATCAGTATGACAATTCCTATGATACCAAATTAGAAGACTAGCAATGTAAATCTGTATCAACTTACACGAACATGGAGGTCAGCACGGACTCAAATTAGCAAATCAACTAACCAAAGGAAGACTTCGTAAACTACCATCAGACACATTGATGCCCATCAGTTTTCAGAAGAATGGTGACAAAAAAAGGCCTAATCCCTATAGCCGTGGTTAATACTACAATTAAGATGCATCATCTTTTTATGGAAGAGATATATCCTTCTATAGGTATTTGCTTCCTTTATGAAATAACAACACAATAATAATGAACGTAGATGATTATGGTCATCCAAGCACAAATCAGTACTACTCCAACATAAAGCAATGAAGCCTACCACATCACCTGGAATAGTTTGATCTATCCATCCATGACAACAAGAGCAAATTAGTAATTAATTGACTACCTCGGCATTACTACAGGAAGAAGTTATCAACGATGATGGATTGGATTCTCTAGAAACCAGAGATACACAAAGTAGACACTTTAAAATCGTAGCAGTGACTAAGATTACTATGCTCAGTTTATGAAGTTGATTCAGAACCTGAAGGATATTATTATAAGTTAAATTCACATGCAATATCGTGTTGTTAATGTTATGCATAAAATTAGATTTTCACCTGATTAACCCAAATTATAAAGGATGTAGAATCAACTTTAAACGAATTACCAAGCTGAAACCATAATTTTTTTTATTGAATCTTCTGTATATATACAAGTCCAGTTAGATGGAATCCATTTTTCTAATTTTACTTAGATTAAACCAATCTTATTGTCACTTGAACCAATGTTAGGTGAAATGATTGGAGAACAAGAAAATTGACGAAATCTTACTTTAGATTAAATCAAACCTAGACAGGACCAATGTTCAGTGAAATGACTGGAGAACAATAAAATTGACGAAATTTGACTTTCAATTTTTTTAGTTAAGTCTTCCTTGTCAAAATTGGAAGCCAATATCTAGTTTAAAAAATCTAAATTCAGTTTTACTTGCATCAATAAAATGTTAGTGTTTTCGGGATGGAATATACAGGTCAGTAATTGATCGAACAAGGCAAAAAAGCAAAATAAAATTTCAAAAAGAAAAATCTTTTGTAGTACAAACTTCTGCCTTAAGTCATGAATATGTGGATGTCATACACAACCAAAATGCACAGAACAGAAACATAAACAAATGTTAAGAAATTCAATCCTTCGACTTCAACTAACGATTCAGTGCACTATAAAAATGTATCAGAACCCGAATGACTGAAATCCTCGTAAGCATTGTCAAAGTCCACGAAATTTGACTACAATCTAAACGACAGGTTCAAGCGAAAAACAGAACAACCGACACGCTATCAAGGGAGGATTTGAAGATACCTGCAAATTTTGAGCAGTTTAAAGAGATCTGTGTCCTCCGAAATCGTCCCGAAACGATGTCGATCCGATGCCGACCCGATGCTCTTACTTTCGTTTCGTTCGAGCTTCAAAGATCCTTAGCTGAAGAGGTTGTTAAGGTTTGTTGATGGTTTATGTGGTACCAATACGGCGTGCTTCTGCGCAACGTGTTACGAAATTGGAGATGGGAAAAGGAAATGCCGAAACAGTGCGCACTCGCGTGGGACCCACACACGGAATCACCGTTCGCGACATTATTTGGGATGCGGCAAACACCTAATTATTATTATTAAGGATTCATAACAATTTCTAAAAAATTAAAATAAATAACTTTTCCTTAATTAAAATTGTATTCCGTGTAAATATATTGTGTAGGTTTACAAATTATATGCTCCAATTAACATGATAATAAAGACTTTGTATGCATTTAATCTCCTTTACTAACAAATAATTAATGCAATATAATTACATTATTATGAGGCAACTCTCAGTTGTTTTATCATGCATCAAACAACCCTGAGGAAAGTTTATAATCAATATCTCTTTTCATTTCTCTCTTTTTTTTTCCATTTTTTACCTAAACTAACAACATATTAATCTCCGTGAGAATATATGATTATCATGTATTTAATATCCTTTTAATTCAAGTTTATTCAAATTGCAACCCATTCGTTTCCCTCTTCTTTGTAATATTCTATTACCAATAATTGGACAATTTCTTCCGACAAATCTGCATCATCTGAACTAATAGCTGGCAGCAACAGTGCCAAATTTAATTTTGAAATTAGAAATATGACAGCAACATCAAATTGAATTTCAATAATTCAATTCCCTCCCGAACCACGAAGCTCTAAGCAACAGAAAACTCAGTCTCTTGAAAGAATGTGATATTGACTCTGAAGTATCAACCAAAGTAAAAAATCCAATTCTCTCCCAACCCAAAAATCTCAATGCAACATCAAGAACCCAATTTCTTCAAATATCTGACATTGAACGTGAATCAAATGTTGAAAGTTGAAATTGCCTCCGAAAACCAAAATCACTATGCTCCAACAAGAAGAATCTCAATCTTTTCAACGAATATCTGACACAGCAAAAACAACTGAAAGTTGTAAACAACACACACCAAAAACTAAGCTCGTATTGCAACTCAACAAGTCTGTCAATTCCCTGAAAGAAATGCAGGATCTAAAGAGCCATTGCCACTTATTCAATTCTTCAAGTACCACTGCCCCCATCAATCTCACACATTTGCCTCGTTCTCTGTAATCATCTTGCAATGTTGAACTCACTAACATGAATCAAATCTTATCACAATACTTCAAATAAGTTACCAAAATGAATAAGTTTTCTTTCCCGTCACAATATTCACAGCAAACCAAACGTTCATCTACCACTAACATTTAAATTTCACGCGTGACAGTGACAACTACACCAATTCATAGTCTGAATTTGCTTATTTTCATGATCCTCCATTCATAGCTTCAAAATTGAACACAAGAACAAGCCATGACGAACCAACCTATATATCATAACATATATTACACTAAAGAAGAAAATTTCGCAGCTTCAAAACTGAAATTAAAAATTTTGAAAGAGAAAAACACAATTCTACCCACCCCAAAAAAATATAGACAATATATCATAAAAAAACATTATTTTTTCAACGGATTAAAATTCAAGCACCAGAAGGGGCACCTCCCATCAACGCCTTCTTCAATTCCTCACTCGCTTCAGCCTCCGTCGATTTCCCTGAAAAACTGCCATAATCCGATGTCGTTTTCTTCTCGTTCCTTTTAGGGGTTTTCCACTTACTAAACTCTGAACCTCCGCTTCGGACACCAACAATTTCTCGCCGGAGATCCTCCACGGCGTTTCTCAGCAACCCGTTTTCCGTCTGAAGAACCTCCATCTGCCGCTTCACCGCGAAGCAAGCCTCCGCCACGTCAGCACTCGTCGGAGCTGCTGCCTCAGGTCCACCTCCGGCGCTCGCCCTACCCTTCCTCGCCTCGCCACACTCCATCATGTGCTCCACACCGATCTTGTCCATCACGAGAAACGGAATCCGCTGGAACGCGCCATCGCCCTTGAACTCCGACGGAACCCTAACGCCCCAGCGGAACTTCACGGCGGCGCGCCCCCGTACGGGGAGTGTTGTTCGGGCGGAAACCTCCACACCGGAGAACATCCCCGCGACTGCGCCGGCGGCGCGGGAGTTCGTGGCCAGCACAGGAATCTTCGCGCCAACAAACGACGGCGTATCGACTTCAACGCTTTCGTTCTCGACGACGTCGTTTGGAGCGTTGCAGAACCCTTTTCCGTCGAAGATCGAAGTCTGCGTCTTCTTGAAAGTGAAGTCACCGAAGCGGGGTTTGAAGTGGAGCATGAAGAGCGGGGAACCGGTTCGGCCGGGGAGGTTGAACTCGCAGCTCATGAGCATGGAGCTCTTGAGAGGGGAACCGAAGGGTCCGGTTCCCGTTTTCACTATGAGCGAGAAAGGGTTCTTGGAGTCGTTAGGTCGATACGCGACTTTAAGTGAAGGACCGGATTCGAAGAAAGTTGAAAGGTTTAGAGTGAGTTCTTTTGGATCGCCAGCGACGATGCCGGATTGGAAGGGCATGCCGAGTACGCTGAGGGGCACCTTGGCCCTGAAGAGGGGCTTCTGCTGTTCCTCGCGAAACTTGAGAGAGGCTTTCATGGTTGATTGGAACCCTAGGTTTGATTTGCGGGGGGTGTGATGGGGTTTGTTGAATGCCTTCAAGAGTGAATGTGTGAAGAAATCAGAATAAAATGTGGATACTTTGCGGAGATTCTGCCGAGAGACTGTTATGGGATTTGTAAATTTGATTTCATCCTGTTTTGGTTGTAGTTAGATTGGAGGGACCGTAGGTTGCACTGAAAGGAGGGATCATGTTTGTGTCTGTAGTTCATAATTTTGGGCCTTTGGATTGTTGTAATGCACAAATAATCATGGGTTTGTAGAAAATTATGATTTTTTAATAATTTTTTTTATATATATAAATTCTATTTGGATTTTATATTTCATTTTGTATTTGGATATATACATGTAAACAAATTTAAAATATTGAAGATTGGTTAATACAAATACAGAAGGAATATCATCTTTATATATGTATATATATTTGTTTTTCTAACTTAACAAAACAAACTCCTTCCTTGTTGCAATTTTACCTTTTTTATATATTTTTTAATTACTTTAATAGTTTTCTTCTTTCATTTGCTATTTGTACGAATTTATCTCATACTCAATTTTTTTTTCATATTTTTGTCCTATAAAAAATTCAATTATTCTTCTTCTTCTTCAGCTTATTGTATACTCCTATTCCAATAAATGGTAACTATTAACACATTTACATTTTAACATTATCAAGGTGGGAGAAGGCTAAATTTCCAGAGTAAGAGTATAGTGGGTAGAAAACAAAAAATGAGAAGAGGGGAATGCAAAATAAATAAATAAAAAATTTAGTAAAAAGTATTATCATTCAAAGTGATATAAAAAAATTATTTAAATATAAAAAAATTTATATAATTACTAATTAATTCCTTATCAATAACATATTTTTAAAGTAATACTTTTAAATTATATATCTCATTTGTTTTAATATATAATTATAATTTTTTTTCTAAAATTATCTAAAATTAAATTAATAAAATAATATCATATTGTAATATATATATATATAATTAAAATTATATATATTAAATTATAAATATAAAATAAATAATCATTTGTTTAAATAAAAAATATTTTTTATTATTTTTTCACTCTATAAAAAAATATGTTCGCTATAATAAAAAATAACATTTTATCTTTCTTACTTTTTTATTATTGAATAAGATAAATAATTATTTTTTTACTTTAATATTTTTTTAATGATCGGAGTCTAAGTAATCATGATTATAATTTTTCTTTAGTCACCCTATTTAGTCTGTAACTGAGATATCAACTTTTACTTTACATCCTCCTAATTATATTTCTTTTTTGGTAATATGACATTGCAACAATTTTTAATATATATGGAGAGATGCTTTTAAATTTGAATTTTCCAATTATCTCAATCTTGTGTTGTGATTGAAAACATACAATTATAATAGAGTTATGTATAATAGAGTTGTCTTATAATTTCAAATCTCTGTCAATATAAAAATTGAAACTTTGTAGAAGTTAACTTTTTTTATTTTTCTAACATTTAAGTAGTAAATCTCTATTGAAATGAAACTCAAGTTACAGTGTGGCAGAGCTAGCTAAGGAAGACTCTACCTCGTTTAATTTTTGTTTTGGTAAGTTAATTAATCTCATTTTATCCAATATCTTACTGTTTTGGGAAATTTATGTAATTAAATTATTTGTTAGTAAATATAAGTTATAAAAAAATGTTAAAAATTTCTCAAAAATATATGAATATTTTTTTAATGATATCTATAAATAAATTAGACTTATATAAATTACAAATATTATCAGATTTAACGTAAATGATTTTTAACAAGATTGAATAAAATAGCATCAAATTTAAAATAGAGAAATAATTTGTATTCACGTTATATTACCTTTTTAAATAGTCGTGTCGGCAAAACATCGTATTTTAAATATGTTTTCTAAAATTCAATATTTTATTATTTTATTTTATTTTTCTTCTTCATTTGTTATTATATTTTGATTTTTGTTTCTATCAACTATCTACTCTCTATTGTTCTTCAATTCATTAATTATAATAATAATAAAAAAAATTATTTATTTTTAAGTATATTATTTATTCTTTATTTTCTATTAACTATTTTTTTAATAATAATACAATTTAATAATCACAAAATAAATGATAGACTTGATTCACCCGTCAATAAAAAAGAATAAAAAAGGATTAACCTCACATTTATTATTGTAATTTTAATAGTATATAACATAATATTTTATTTTTAATTTATATTTCTACCATAATTATTTATCTATTAAAACATAACTTAAATACAGTGTATAATAAATAATTTATTTAGTTATTAATACTTTTTAAATAACAATTAAAAATACCTTTTCAAACTTGAACATTTATTATAGAAAAAAATATATCAGATATATAAAAATAAAAAGTATTTTATTAAATTTAAAGTTGATTGAATTTTTTTGTTGTCAATTTTTGTAATTAAAATGTTTATTTTATAGGATAAATAAATCTATAAAACAAAAAATAATAACATATATTTTATTTTTAAAATTACATAAAATTAAAATGATTAAAAATATTAACTTAAAAATTAGCATGCTAAAAAAATGTCAAGCTTATATATTTTTTTATAATACTTTATTAAATAAGTGATTTTTTAAATAAATATATATTTTAAAAATACTTATTTTAAGTTAAATAATATCAATTATAATTGATGATCTTAAAAATCTTAAAATAATAAAGAAACGTAATTATTTGACAACGAGAAATCAACAAAATCAATATAAAAAAATATTATCCTTATATTAATAAAATTAATTGTTATTTATTAAATCAATAGTTTTAACAATCTTACAATTCATTGTCACTCTTACATTATAATATTTTTAAAATATTTTATTTATTTACCAATATTTATGAATTATATTAAAAAAATCAACAAAATAACACACCCTTCAACCTTTCACTTTTGATAAAATAGCCAAATTAAAATTTATAAAAAGAAAAAGTAAAACCGCCAGGCAGATAAAAAGAAAAAATGAAAATGGAAAAGAGTGTCCTTGAAACCGAGAAAGTATAGAAATAGTGCGGAAATAAACGCTGCGTTTTATGATGTCCAAGTCAGGTGAAGAAGCTACTCTGTCTACCTCGCCTCGCGTGCGTGGCTTCTTCTAATTTCTTCTCTCCGCTTCTCCTTCTTCTTCCTCCTCCTTCTCCTCCTCCGCGTTAGGTTTTTTTCATGCTCACACTTCACATCGATTTTTTTTCTTATTCTCATTCTTCTTCTTCACCCTCACTTTCTTCTTCCCAGCCCCTATTCCTCTCATCCATTCTCGATTTCTTCAATTCATCGTCCGATAAGGTACAGTTTCTTCTCCTCGACGTGTTTCTCGTTTCTTCATGCATTGTCTCCTGTTATTGTCTTAATATTTAACCGATATGTTGCGCTGCAAACAGATACTTTTGGTGCTTTCCTTTTGGTCTCCGCGATGGCCTCCAAAGGTCCCAGGTCTAAGATTGATCATGAGAGCAGAGCCAAACGGCAAAAGGTTAGTTCACGATTTCGTCTTCTCAGTTGTTGTTATTGACGTTTTACTTTCCTTTTTATATATATTTTTGTGTGTTATAATCTTTCGGGGTTGAATGAAACTGTAGTTACTGGCTGAGAAATTGAACAAAAAAAACTCAGTTAATTAAGACAATTGAGATTCTGTCTAGTTCCTCTTGAATGCAAAATGTACCACCTGCATGTTTTGTAATTATATGTTTTTATATATTTTTCTTGGTTTGGTGTGGTAGTTTTGGCGTTAGATGAAATTTTAATTGCTGGTTACGATGTCTTGCTTGGTTTTTTTCCACTTCGTACTACGCATGACCTTTTGGTCCTTTGTACTGTTTGCTTTGTTTGTGGTGTGTAAACAATGGAGAAGGAATTCAGAATTTGGGAATACTTGGTAGTTAAATAGAGTACAACTACTGTAATATTACTTGTGACTAATACAAAAAAAAGAACGATAGGAGTTAGAAAGCAGGCAGTAGAGGCATGGAATGGTCCATAGGTTTTATTTATATGGTGAAAGCAATTATGTTAGCTATGCTTTAAATCGTTAACATAAGTTGCTGAAGATTTGTCCTTGGTTTTATGGATAAGGATAACAAACCCATGCTTTGGTATGAGAATAAAATGTTCCTATTATGGACATGTAGACTATATGAAGTGAGAATTAATCCTTGCAGTTTAATATTACATGGATGGTTAAGATTAGTTTTATGCGAAAACCAATTTCGTTCATAGTGTTCACTAGCTCAAATCCTGGGTAAGCAACTGTGTTAAATACTCTGAGTGAGGTAGAGCTTTTAAAATCTCAATCATCCATGTCTGTATGATTAAGATTAGCACCTTTTAGCTCTCATGCTCTGGATATGCCTCTTTCACACCAATGTTATGCTTAGGAGTTTTAGAATCAATACACTTTTTTTAATTGATGTTTTGAGACAATTAAATAAAAAAAGGGGTTTTCATTTTTTCTCTTGTTGAATTAGTGTGGAAAAAATTGCTAAAAAATTAGTCCTTTTTGAAGATATGGTTGTGTGCTGGGAAAAGTTGGTTGCATGTCACAGACATACACTGCACTTGTGTTTGATGAGCAAAGTTGAAGTTCACAAGGGAATTTCATATCATGATTTAGATAAGAGAAGCAAATCCATATATTTGTTACTGCACTGCATGAGATAAACCTTGGAAGTGAAATGTTGATGTTGTTTCTTCTTACTGCACAATTAACAAATCATGATTACAATATTCAGCATTTCCTTCCTATATCACAACTCTTCAGGGAAAAAATGAGGAGGCAACACAAAGTTCATTTGAGATTGACATTTTTGTTTCACTTTTACATGTGAAACAAATTAATTATATCAAGCAAATTGAGTGATGAAATTATTATAACATGAGCCTTTCAAGATGTTGTTCAGTGACAATGTTGTTAAATCACTGTAAAGTGTTGCCATAATGCTGTAATGCGGTGTTTTTTAACCCATCTGCCATAGGCAATTTGTGAAGGGAGGCACACAATGGCAGTGCCATAGGCTCTCCAATGGCGCTGTCATTGGTGGAATTTTGGCCTTCTGCCATATTCTGCCATTGACAACCTTGACTGCACTTGTTGTCGTTGATTCTTCCTATGTAGACTCATTTGTCTCTTATACTAGCGAACTTGAGTAATGTCTTTAATGGTTTGTTCTAAAATAACTTATGTTCCTAATACACCTTTTAATTGGGCTATCTTCCATTTGATTCACTTTTATTTGGAATCTCTCACTCTTCTCACATGTCTAAATAACATAAGCCAAGTGCATCATCTTTTCCACAATTAGCAGTACATAATTTGTTTTAGGCATATTCATTTCTTATATTTTTTGTATGCCTCCTCACCTCAACATTCTTATTTCTTACTTTTTTTAACACTTTGTAGTTCAACACTCACTACTGTGGAGCACTATTGCTTTTTTAGTGTTGGAAATAACAATAGTCAATGTACTTAAAAAGTAGTATGCTCATGTATGATGTATTCCATTCACATGATAACATGGATTTAGTGTTCATCAGAGTCAAGGAAGTTCCACTTAATTAAGAGTAGCCTAGGAAATAGTCTTATGGATGATGCATATACAGAAACAGTCCACAATACATTCTCTTGAAAAATAAAGTATTTTCATTTTCTTAAATTCTCTTTTACTCCCTAAATTTTCCCCATCTGAATTCAACATATCGATGTCCTAATATGATAAAATTTTAATTTGAGTTTGATAGGCACTTACAAAATTATGTTTGAAGTGGTTCTTTGTTACTACACCAACTCAAATTGTTGTTATGACATCCTGGTTGATCTTCCCTGTCTCCTAGTAAGAAGGATCAAACTCCAATGTACTTAAACTATTCAACTAATTTTCACCTCCAAAAGAATGCTTACTCAAAAAGAAAGATAATTTACAACTTGGGAGGATTAGAAATCTTCCCAAAAGGAGAAAAAGAAAACAAAAATACCAAGGTAAATTGGCCAAAATGACGCAATTAAGTAGAGCAATGAGAAATGTTAAAATAAGCTGAGCAAGAATGACATGATTAATATTTTTTGTGAGTGTATTTGCATTTTGAAAGTGAAATCTTGTTTTAATTAAGGTTGTAAAATCATGTTATCAATCATCAAATTATTTGAAATTTTTGTTAAGTTTTGGGACAAAATGTTTGGCTGTTGATTTGTTTATTTCCCTCTTTTTAATTTTTTTTTTTTGTTCAAATATGATTTTTTTTCCTGTCATAAATGGAAAGCATCACCAAATTTGAATGTCGGAAGGAATATTTATAACTTTAGGTATTAAGCCTATAATTCATTCAGAGAAAGTAGAGTTGCAAAGGAAGAGGATAACAAATCCTCCTAGAACAACCTGCAAGATGAAATGGGAAATCAGTTAATGGACATCTATGAAGCACCGACTCCGATATGGACACTGAGACACGACACGGACACGCGGACACGACAAACTTCTAAAATATAGGACACTGGGACACTTATATATATTAGACATGAATAAAAATTTAAATATGATTCAAATGAGAAATATATAAATTAAAACTGGGTTGGAATTCTCTCTACCCTTTTCTCTTTCACAAACCCTATATTCCTCCCTCTCTGTAAATGGGTTGGAATTTCATCTTCTGGCTCTTCATTTGTTTCCCTGCCAACATTGCCCTTCTCGCCTCCACTCTTTCCCTGCCAACATTGCTCTTCTCGCCTCCACTCTTTCCCTGCCAACATTGCTAACAGTGGCTCTTCAACTACTTCGTTATTTCAGAGTTCATTGGGCAGAAAGCGTTGTGTGGTCTGTGCTCTCGGATTAACTGCCCAGTAGCACACAACAGAGGAAAACTGAAAGGAAAAAAGGAAAACTTTTTTGGATGAAAGGAAAGCTTTGGAGCAGAAATGGAAAGGTGCAGAGGAAGGAAGGAAGAAAGGATACGTGAAGAGGAAGGAAGGAAGGAATAAAAGCGGGAGAAAAAAATAAATAGAAAAAATTCAATTTTTTTTTTTATAAAAGTTGTACCCGAGTCGGAGCCGTGTCTGACACTGTGTTGGATTTAGGTCACGCCGTGTCCACATGAATCGAAGCCTCGCGACGCGTTTTTGGTGTAGGGGACACTACAAAAAAGAGTCGGACACGCTTCCGCGAAGCGTCGTGGCGGTGTCGGTGTCCCAAATGTCCGCGACACTCCCGACACGGATGAGGGGAGCCGTGTCGGTGCTTCTCAGATGGACATTGTTTTAATTGCTTATTTTGCAAAAAATGTTTCTTTTCCAATTTGCTAAGTTTGACGTTTTGTTGTGTCAGGCTCTTGAAGCTCCAAGGGAGCCTAGGCGACCCAAAACTCATTGGGACCATGTCTTAGAAGAAATGGTGTGGTTATCAAAGGTACCCACTAGTTTCACCTTCAAAAGCTATAATGTTCATTGTTTCTATATTTTATTTTATAGGACTTTACATGCTGTTCTTTATTTTGTAGGATTTTGAATCAGAGAGGAAATGGAAATTAGCCCAGGCAAAGAAAGTAGCTTTAAGAGCTAGCAAAGGCATGATAGATCAGGCTACAAGAGGTGAAAAGAAGATGAAGGTGCTGATCTCTCTTGTTCAAATGAAAGCACTGATAACCTGCCTCAGTTATTGATACTGTGGTTGTATTATTAAAAGCTACAGAAAGCATAATTTGGTGATTGTATTGCATGCTTTTTTTATTCCACACTGTAATGTTGTGTGATGAAAGCTACATCTTGTACAGGAAGAAGAACAGCGGTTAAGAAAGGTTGCACTAAATATTTCTAAGGATGTTAAGAAATTCTGGACTAAAATAGAAAAGCTGGTAATATTTTGTTGCTCAACTGATTTGTTTGCTGGCATAGTATCGGTAAGTTCCATTTGATGATCTTCATTTCATCATCTATTATTGTGCTAGGTTCTTTACAAACATCAAATGGAACTTGATGAGAAGAAGAAAAAGGCACTTGACAAACAGCTTGAGTTTTTATTAGGGCAAACTGAGAGGTTAATTCTCTCTCTTTTTGTTTTTTCTCTCTTATGTTTTGTGGAAACTGGAATCCCACTTGACTTTGTTGTCCTTATCTTTTTTATATATATTGTGTTCAGGTACTCAACAATGCTGGCTGAAAATCTTGTGGATGGTCCTCATAAATCAGGAGAGAATAATTCTGTAGAGCATCACATAAGTATTCAACGCAAAGAAGTACATGGAGATGTTATTAATGAACCTAAGGAAGCTGATGTTGGTAGGTAGATGTATCTTTGAAGTTATAAATGGAACCACATTTTTCTAACTTAACTCATTTCAATTGTAGTGGAATATCATTCAGATGCAGCTGACAATGATGACGAATATGATGTACAATCTGATGATGAATCGGTAATTCTTTTTTATTAGAGCAACAGTGTCATAAAACTGAGACTCATTTTGGGCATGTTGTATCTGAAGGCAACCTTTATTTCCAAAATCCTAGATAAAGGTTCAATGTACCTTTTTAATATTTATTTAATATCAAGTTCATATTATTGTGGAATTAATAATTATGATTTTGTTAATCTGCACATTGTTTGTTTGACTGAAGTCCTTATTTTTTTTGAAAAAAATAAAATAATACAAGAGTTCTGCTGCATGAAAAGAATAATCAGATGTGATTTGTACTTTTCTGGGGAATTAGTGAAAGAAATAATCTGTCAAATTTAGTTGTTTTACTGAAAAAATGTAACAACTCTGCCATAGTGTGGATATGTGAGATGCCACTTCCACTGGTACTGTTTCATTTTCTTTTCTTAAATTAGTAGTGTGTGTTATATTACTGTATGGAGTCATATATTTTGCAGAATCTTTTTCGTATTCCTGAGAATAAGAAAGTCAGAACATTTATTCCTATGTTTGTTAGAAGGTTACAATTTTTTTTTTTGGGTATAGTTTCTTCCCTGGAAATTTACATTCTGATGTCCATGCAGTTTTTTTCCGATGCTAAGGTGGTGGGAAAATTACATTCCCATGGGAATGTGGGAAGTTATTTTCTACCCCACTATAACTTAAATTTTGTTTTATTTTAATTATTTAAAAATTTAAAAGGTATTCTTCGGAATATTAAAAGTTACCCAAATTTATTTTTTAGATATGCCAGGAATAACGTTCTTGTTACAGTATTATTGTATGCTTTCTTCACTTTCTAATTGTCACCTTGTTGACTTATTCATGTGCATACTGAATATTTTATATCTCAAATGTACATTCTGCATTTTCTATTGCAACATTGTTAATTTTCTATGTGGAATGCTGAACTTTTCTGAATAATGAGTTTCATTTGAAATTTTAACAACTGCTTGTTTTTTACCTGATTATTTCTTCTGGTGTTTTAATGGGTGAAGATTGGTCCAAATCCATGTATGGACTTATGAGAATGATGGTATTGTTTCCAGGAGGATGATGAGCAAACAATTGAGCAAGATGAGGCGCTTATTACTAAAGAAGAGAGACAAGAGGAATTGGAAGCGTTGCATGATGAAATGGATCTTCCGATTGAGGAGTTACTCAAACGTTATGCTGGGGAGAAAGGTTAGATATTTTTATTTTTAAATATTCTTTAGATTAAAGGAGAGAGGGAAAGGCCAATTTGTTGCATCAACCATCATATTTTTTGTTTTCTGGGCAAGGGAAGCAAATATAGAAAAGGAAAGGGAAGATGGTCATAGGTGGCAGTTAGGATAGTGAAACATGTACCTGTCTGAAAGTAAACCATAAGATTTACCTTATACATTTAATGTGATTGCCTTATGAATCATTGGAGCATTTATGCCACTGTTTGTTTTACAATTAGGAGAATCGGTGATGAAAGAAGATGTTGAGATGGTAGTTATAAGAGCTGGTGATGGTAAGAAAGGATTAGCATCAGGTGTGTTCCCCCATTTACTTTGCAATTTATACTTGTTTCTGACACAGAACATGGTTAACATATTGCAGAAAACGGTGATGATCATTTATCTGTTAGCAAAACTGACACAAACAACTCCAGCATGGTCTCTGGTCGACGTTGTGTAAGTTGTATGTGTTTAGTTTTACCACTTTGAATAGCAGAGTGAGTTAAAGATTTAGTGTAATGCTTACTTTTAAATAACAGGAGGAAAGTAATGGTGATGTTGCTACACCGGCAAACAATCTATCTCAATGTGAGGATGGTCAATCTGAAAATCTGAAAGAGGTTCCGAGTGAGACAGCCAATGAAGATTTTGCATATGATTTTACTGATGAAGAGGTGATAATTCACTTAGTTTTATTATAAGCCAAACATTTGTCCATTATAATTAATTTAACACCAGTTAGGGATCCACAGATCTGTCTTATGTATGGCACATCTTCATAATTGATGGAGCAATTATGATCTAGAAAAATCCATCAGAAAATGTAATAGTGCACTTGTTTGATGAGATGATATATGTTCACTTCATCACCATTGCTCTTCATCTTCTCCTTTCATTATGTCTCTCACACAACTCCTCAAATTTTGGGAAAAGATAACTCAACAAAATGAAGATGTCCATCTAAATATAAGATACTCCTTTAGTCCTATGGGCACTGTTAGAAATTAAGTGTAGATAAGTTTTTTACTTCTGTTAGAAGGTTTGAAATTTGTTTATTACTAGTGCTAAATTCCCACAGAATGAATCCACAATTCTTTATCTTTGGAAATTGGCCTAATCCTCAAGCTAGTAGATTTGTAGTCATCTAGAAATATCAAGTTCATGTACTGGGTTTTTATCTAGAGTTTAGATGCTAGCAGGCTCTGTTTAGGCAGGTAATGATTCATTAGCAGCAATCTGAATGACCTTGACATGGTTGGGAAGGATACAAGTGCCACTATGTCTGTAGTGGTGAAGATCTGGTAATGATATGTGGTATTGCATGGAAGGAAAATAAATGATATAATATGTTATTATTATATACGGAAAGCTCTGCATGGAATAATACAAATCACTGGACAACCAGCTTAATCCTGTTCATCTGCACCCTAATATGTATGGGTCAGCTTAATTAAGTCTTTATGTAAGATTGTGGAATTGGTGTTCTCTAAGTAATGAATTAGGTAGTTTTGGTGGACAAGTGATATCCTTGGGGGAGAGGGGTGCAAAAAGCAAATGGTGTTGGCAGTAGGCAGCAGGTATCTGATATTCTAATAGGGAGAAATTGAACATACTCACTAGGATTGGCTTCTGAATTTTCAAACAAAATAGGTTGTTCTAATTATAGTTTTTAATAGCACGCCACAGCAGGAAGCAGAGCTGAGCAGTCCTTTACTGCTGTGGGATTGAAATAGTGGAGCAGTTTTCAGTAGCAGATGCAATTGCGACCAATTGGTGCCTGTTTGCTCGCAATAGTAGTGCTACCACGGACAGGCTTAAAAACAATTTTTTACCCTTGCAAGATCATTGCCTGGAGTTTATTTGGGTAAAATATTGCACAAAATTGTTATCTGTCTTTGTTTTGACCTCTAGTCCTTTACACATTGTGGGACTATCTATGTTCTGATATTTCTTTTCCCATCTTCCCATCTATTTCACATCATGCTAAATTTTTTATCTAATTTATTAGGCTTTTTTTCTCTATTAACTTTACCATATTATTTCTCTTTTTGACTTCATTGCTATGTTCTTATTGCTCCTAGATTGATGGTAATTGTGTGTGAACTGAGTCTTATTATTTGTCATGAGTTTCTTTAATTTTTATTTATTTTTTAAGTATTTATGTTTAAAATAATTTTATTTTTGTATTATAATGTTTAAAATTGTGGTCATCCTGCATCCTGCTAATAGCTATCCCACTACAGCATTTTCAGAGTTAGCCACCATGCTCAGCTATCCGAGATTAATTAATGGCTTGATCAGTTTGAAGTTTTGTTTTTCACAAACATGAACTCATCAGGATTTCTCTTTGTAACTAATTATGGAACCATGTACTAATCAAAGTATTGTCATTCTCGCTAATTGAGTGAGATAGTAGGAAAATATTAATTATTTAAACAGAGGGAACTTATGAAAAATAAAATTATTGGGATATTATTAAGGGGTGGCTTGACATGAGCCGTGCAATGGTCCAATAAATGTTCAAGTTTTATGGTTTTCGGGACAAGCACTTCTGCTTTTTCCTTACATGCACCCTTTTTTCCAACAAATGTTTTACTGTTAATTCCTTTTGCTTTGTTCCTCACATCTGCTCTGAAATATTGTCAGGAAGATGGTGACTTCTTGCTTGGCACAGAAGATAAGGTAATTTGCTGTTTGATATATAATGCTATCATTTCCAGTTTTGAGTTTGTTTTAATTGGTTTTGATCATCAATGAGGTAGGTGGGGTTGGTAGTTTATGTTTTCTGTGTGTCAGTTGTGTGTTGTTGGCCCCTATATTATTTCTGTTGTAGATGTTGCATGTTTAAAATGTTCTTTCAGACATGTACTCTGCTTTCCTAATGGCGGGTGGACTTCAACATGTTAATTGTGACATTGACATAATGACTGAAACTTTTAAGGGTGTATGACTACTGGCATATAAATTAAAAGGGTGCATTTTAAAACAGTTGCACAGAGATAATCTTTGAAATGCTAAAGAGTGATCAAATGTTGCCAATGTTGCTATTGAAATCATAAACAAGGCCCTTTGATGCTTATAAATTATCAATTAGTTGACTGATATTGATCAATTAGTTTCTATTGGTTGACTGATAATCTTGGAGATGCCTTCTAATTGTTGTGGACCTCAGTACCTCAGCAAGGTCTCTGGTTGGGCTAGGAATCAAGTCCTATTCCCAAGTCAGATAACTGAATTATCTTTGCCCTCATCCTAATGACATTTTGTTCTGATGCACCTGTCTTTCTCAAGTGGTGTCAGTCAGTGCAAATGCCCAGCTTAGCTTTGTTGTATTGTTCAGCCACATGATAACATGGGCAACCATTAAGTATGATTTTTTACAGTTGAATGCAGACACTGGCGTGGCTAGATCTTATGGAGGGCTTGTTTTCTTATGTGTTATAGTTTCTGTTAGCATGTGCAATTATGTAAAGCCTTTGTTCATGGAGGGAAGTCGTGTTTACCTAGTAGTTCAATAACTATATATGATGTGATCTGCTGGTAGACCAAACATTTACTTTATATGTTTCAAAATCCAATGATATAAGGTTTTTTATTCAAATTTTTACTATCTTCGATATGCATTTGAAGTCAATAATTTGTTGGATATTACTGTTTAGATTGGAGTTTATATTGAAGAAATTTTTGACACTGTTAATCAATTGTTCGACTACTTTGAAGGTTTTGCTTATTTATCTTTTTTTGGTCTCATTTAAAAAAATGTTCAGGATGATGAAACAACCTTATCTGATGAGGAAAAACTGGAAAGAGTTGATGCAATTGATCCCAAGGATGAGGTTAAGAGCTTACCCGCCTATCTTTCACCAATGTTATTTCTGAATACTACAACTAATGTAGAATTTTGGAATTTTCTGCCATAAATGTTGTATCCAGTCTGCTTGGTTTATATATACTGTATATAGGAATATATTGTAATGTTACTCTTCATGGCAAAACTGTTATTTGTAGATTGCATTATTACAAAAAGAGAGTGAGATGCCTGTTGAGGAACTGCTTGCAAGGTATAAAAGGGTAAGCGGTATTCACCTCTAATTATTACATATGGTTTGGTTCCTTGGTACTAAAACATTGGTTTTTATTTATTTACCCCCCTATCTCCTCTTTTTGTTTTTTAGGACCCAAGTGACAATGAAGATGGGGAATACGAATCTGATTATGCTTCTGCTTTATCAGAAGACCATTTGGATTCTCCTGTCTATGAAGATGCTGGGCAAAAGGATCCTTCCGTTCCTATGGATGAAGATATCAATTCTTGTGAGCACCTGGCAACTGTACAGTCCCAGGCAGAAGAACATTGGGAATCGCCTCATGAAAATTTGGATCAAAGAGAAAGTGAGCATATAATTGCTGATGCAGCTGCTGCTGCAAGATCAGCACAACCTACTGGAAACACCTTCTCCACAACTAATGTGCGTACCAAATTCCCTTTTCTACTCAAGTACTCTCTTCGTGAGTATCAACATATTGGATTGGATTGGCTTGTCACGATGTATGAAAAAAGACTGAATGGAATTTTGGCAGATGAAATGGGTCTTGGGAAAACAATTATGACAATATCTTTGCTTGCACATCTTGCTTGTGAAAAAGGGATTTGGGGTCCACATTTAATTGTGGTACCAACTAGTGTAATGCTTAATTGGGAGACTGAATTTCTGAAATGGTGTCCTGCTTTTAAAATTTTGACTTATTTTGGAAGTGCAAAGGAGCGAAAACTTAAAAGGCAAGGATGGTTAAAACCAAACTCATTTCATGTATGCATAACAACTTATAGATTAGTTATCCAGGACTCCAAAGTTTTCAAACGCAAAAAATGGAAATACTTGATTTTGGACGAAGCTCATCTCATTAAAAACTGGAAGTCACAAAGATGGCAGACACTCTTGAATTTCAATTCAAAACGACGGATTCTCTTGACTGGTACACCACTACAGAATGATCTCATGGAACTGTGGTCTCTCATGCATTTCTTAATGCCCCATGTTTTCCAGTCGCACCAAGAGTTTAAGGATTGGTTTAGTAATCCTATATCTGGGATGGTAGAGGGAGAAGAAAAAATTAATAAGGAGGTTGTTGATCGCCTGCACAATGTCCTTCGTCCCTTTTTACTCCGTCGACTAAAGCGAGATGTGGAAAAGCAACTTCCAATGAAACATGAACATGTCATATATTGTAGACTATCAAAGAGGCAGCGTAATTTGTATGAAGATTTCATTGCTAGCTCAGAGACTCAAGCAACTCTTGCGAGTGCCAACTTTTTTGGGATGATTAGTATTATCATGCAACTTCGTAAAGTTTGCAACCATCCTGACCTATTTGAGGGTCGACCTATTGTCAGTTCTTTTGATATGTGTGGTATTGATATTCAGTTAAGTTCTTCTGTTTGCTCTATGCTTTTGTCTACTCCCTTTTCAATTGTGGACCTAAGAGGTTTGGGTCTTTTATTCACTGATCTTGACTACCGCATGGCTGCTTGGGAAAGTGATGAAGTACAAGCTATTGAGACCCCTGCAACTTCAATCATGGAACGAACTGATTTAGCTGAGCTAGAAGTAATTAGGCCACTGAAATGTCAAAAAAACTTGCAAGGAACAAACATTTTTGAAGAGATCCAAAGGGCAATCTGGGAAGAGAGGCTAAAGCAGGCAAAGGAACGTGCAGCAGCTGTTGCATGGTGGAACTCCTTGAGATGTAGGAAAAGACCTATGTACTCAACAACTCTGAGGGATCTTGTTACCTTAAGCCATCCTGTATATGATATTCATCAGGTGAAAGCAAACCCTGCTTCGTACATGTACTCATCAAAGCTAGCTGACATTGTTCTCTCCCCCATTGAACGATTTCAAAAGATGACTGATGTGGTTGAAAGCTTCATGTTTGCAATTCCAGCTGCACGGGCACCCTCTCCTGTTTGCTGGTGCAGTACAAGCGAGGCAAATGTGTTTCTGCAGCCATCTTACAAGCAGAAATGCTCTGAAGTTTTGTTACCGCTACTGTCACCAATCCGACCTGCAATTGTTCGCCGGCAAGTATATTTCCCTGATAGGCGTCTTATACAATTTGACTGTGGGAAACTTCAGGAACTTGCAAATTTGTTGAGGAAATTAAAATCAGAAGGTCACCGAGCTCTGATATTCACCCAGATGACAAAGATGCTTGACATATTAGAAGCATTCATTAATTTGTATGGTTATACATACATGCGCTTAGATGGATCAACCCAACCAGAGGAGAGACAGACCTTAATGCAGCGCTTTAACACAAACCCCAAATATTTTCTTTTCATCTTGTCAACCCGAAGTGGGGGTGTTGGTATCAATCTAGTTGGAGCTGACACAGTTATTTTTTATGATAGTGACTGGAATCCTGCTATGGATCAACAGGCACAAGATCGATGCCACAGAATTGGTCAGACACGCGAAGTTCATATTTATAGATTGATTAGTGAAAGCACCATTGAGGAGAATATTTTGAAGAAAGCAAATCAGAAGCGTGCACTTGATAATCTAGTTATACAAAGTGGGGGTTATAATACTGAGTTCTTCAAGAAGCTCGATCCTATGGAGCTATTTTCAGGTCATAGAACACTTTCAATAAAAAATATGCCAAAGGAGAAAACCCAGAACAATGGGGAGGTTTCTGTAACTAATGCAGATGTAGAGGCTGCATTGAAATGTGTAGAAGATGAGGCAGATTACATGGCTTTGAAAAAAGTTGAACTAGAAGAGGCTGTGGACAACCAGGAGTTTACAGAAGAAGCCATTGGGAGACTTGAAGAGGATGAATATGTAAATGAAGACGATGAGCCTGCAGAATTAGGCGAATCTGTTTCGAACTTAAATAAAGAGAATGCATTAATGTTAAATGGAAGTGATCATAAGGAAGATAGACCACCACACACTGTTGCTGTCAAAGAAGATGATGCTGACATGCTGGCTGATGTCAAACAGATGGCTGCAGCTGCAGCTGCAGCTGGACAAGCTATCTCAGCATTTGAAAATGAGCTTCGCCCTATTGATAGATATGCCATTCGCTTTCTGGAACTTTGGGATCCAATTATAGATAAAACAGCCTTGGAATCTGAAGTCAGGATTGAGGACACAGAATGGGAGTTGGATCGCATTGAAAAATACAAGGAGGAGATGGAAGCTGAAATCGATGAAGATGAGGAACCTCTTGTATATGAAAGTATGCCCCACATTGCTCTTTGCTTCATAAATTTGAAATTATTGTTAAAATTAACGTCATTATATTAGATTTCATGAAAGAGTGATTAACCATGACTGTATTCAAATAACTCGTCTCTAGCATAGTTTAATAGGTCTTCGAAACTACAGAACATGCTATAAAGTAACTTGTAGTTTGTTTTCCTATATGTTCATTACATCTGAAACCATATATTTTTGTGTAATAATTATTCTGGTGCATGGTTACCCTTTTACATTGAATTTAAATTTGATTTATGGTTGGTTTCCCCAGTGCTTTCAGTGTTTGGTATATTTATCAACTCAATCTGGAGATGGTTTGTTACATATACTATCTTACAAAGATGTTTAGTTTGAATGCATGACAATTGTGACTTGAGATTGAACACTATCTTGGTCTACATAATAGGCTGGGATGCTGATTTTGCAACAATGGCGTATCGACAGCAAGTAGAGGCCTTAGCTCAACATCAGGTGTGTTGCATGAACTTTGAATGAATTTTTCTCTGCTCTTCTTTTTGTAATGACTATTAATGTTTTTCTTTTTATGATCTTGTAGTTGATGGAGGAACTTGAATATGAAGCTAGACAGAAAGAAGCTGAGGAAGAAGCTTGTGATTCTAAAAAGTAGGCCAACACTGAACTTTGCTTGTTTCCTTCCCATTACTTGTCTTCAAAATAGAACAATCTAAAATCCATACGAAAACAGTTCTTTGCGCTTTGTAACTAATATTTTTCTACATACAAACTAAGTTTTTGGTGGTTTTGGGGTTTTGAAACTAATCCTTAACTAGATAATCCGCTTTATGTTAAATATTTCTTCTATAGTGTTACTAGTAAGAGTTTGAAATACATGAAATGTTTTGGATTGTAATAAGGTAAAACCCAAAATAAGAAAATACCTGAAAATGCTATTTTTTTCTTTTTTCCACAGGACAATACCAGGGGATTTGAAGCCCAAATCTAAAAAGAAACCTAAGAAGGCGAAATTCAAATCTCTAAAGAAAGGATCTTTAAATTCTGGCTTGAAACCTGTGAAAGAAGAGTCACAAGCAGAGCCAATGAACATAGATGACGAGGATGTCAATGGTCTAGATTTTGTATCTCCAAATTCTGCCATGCAGAAAAAACGGAAGAAATCTAAATTAACAACTGATGGTGAAGAAGACAAGAGACATAAGAAGTCCAAAAAGTTCAAGAGGGATCCTCCTGACTTTTATTCGTCTGATTTTGAATCCAACTCTTTAGTTTTGCATTATGAACATGCAGAATTAAAAACCTGTGAAAGTCTGGTTGATTTGGAACAAAGAACATCAGGCAGGAGTAAGATGGGAGGAAAAATATCCATCACTCCTATGCCTGTAAAACGGATTTGGACGATAAAGCCAGAAAAATTAAAAAAGGGAAATCAGTGGTCCAAAGATTGTATTCCGTTCGCTGATTTTTGGCTTGCTCAGGAGGATGCAATATTATGTGCTGTTGTTCATGAATATGGTCCTAACTGGTGTTTGGTTAGCGATGTGCTTAATAGCATGACTGGTGGTGGGTCATACAGGGGGAGATATCGTCATCCTGTCCATTGCTGTGAAAGGTTTAGAGAACTATTCCAGAAGAATGTCTTGTCAATGGATAATACAAATAATGAGAAGATCAACAGTTCTGGTTCTGGAAAGGCTCTTCTTAAAGTTACAGAGGTTAGACCAGCAATGTTAGGTTCATGTTTATTTTATGTCCATGATAATTATTGGAGTAGATTGCAACTTGTATTTACTATTTATATTTACGATTTAGAAAATATTTGATCATTCCTATTACGCACTTATCCCAAAATTGATAATTGGGAAAGAAAAACTTTTTTTTGTTTTCTCACATCTAGTCTCATTTGGCAGGATAACATCCGGATGCTTTTAGATGTTGCTTCTGAGCAGGTAAATAGGGAGTTGTTGCTGCAAAAGCATTTTTTTGCATTGCTTTCATCTGTCTGGAAAGTGGCATCACATGTTGACCGCAGGAAAAATCCATCACCCACCTGTAATGGTCTCTATTTCGATCAGAGTTTTTTTACTTCTATTGGCCAGCCTTCCCAAAATTCCTTGAAGAAAAACTCTGAAAAGATGGTATTTGCAAATTTGGCCCAGAGTAAGAAGTTAGTTGCAGCTGCACTTGATGATACCACAACTAGGGAAGTGAATGACAGAGTCATCCTCTCTAACCAAGGGGAAGGAATGCCAATGAGTGCAGAACGACTGGATATAATGCTGGAGTTCCCAAAAGAGGAGAGTGATGTCTTTTCTTCATTTCCATCAGTTATAAATTTATCCATACATGGGACTGAACCAACACCATGTTCAAGTAAGCAAACAGGAGAAGATGACTTCAAAGTTGGTCTGTTCATTGCAGAGAATCGATTCAGGTATGGCTGAATATGGATTTTAGTTTGATGGTTTGGTTGTGTGTAAAATTGGTAGTAAATTAGTGTTTTTTTTTTGGGGGGGGGGGTGTTGATGTAAGGCATAGCCCAGAAGTGGAAACAAAACTAAGTCTTGAAATAAGGGAACAAGATGCAAACAAGAACAAAACTGTACTGGTAGAGGGAATTAGTTGATTTCATTACAGGCAGTTGGTTCAGTAGTATGGTTTGTCCTAACTTCAATAGGAATCTATCTTTCATTAATTTTGATAGCAAATTTCATTCCTTGTGGTAATTTTATATTGTTGTCTGTTGCTAGTTTGCATCGGGGATGGTATTTCTGACTTATTCAATTATTTATTCTGTGGTTTGTCGAACATCAGAAAATTGTTAATCATCTGTTTTGCTCCTTTTATTGAGAGGCACAAATCAGTGACGAAATAGAAATTTTCCTGGTTACTGGTGGAAAGCTGCTAATGGTGTTTTCTCTTTTATTTCTCCCACAGGGAAGCATCAAGAATTTGTGAAGAAGACAGCTCTGGATGGGCATCATCTGCATTCCCAACCAACGATGCAAGGTCTCGACCTGGATCCAGGATGCAATCCTCTGGAAAGCAGAAGTCTTCTGTATCTGACTCTGCTAAGCCTTCTAGGTCAAAGTCCAAAAGAGCATCAATTGATCCTAGTGAAATGCAGCAGCATCAAGCTGACTCAATATTCCAGTCAGTGCCATCATTTAATCTGAGATTTGATCTCGGTTCATCTACAACAGATGAAGTTGGAATTGATGCTGTGGATAGATGTTTCCCCTTTTTTGACTTGAATGGGGAAAGTTCATGGGAAATGGAGTGTACTGGAATGATTCAACACGATTATGTTGCTGGTTTAATCTCAGAACTTGATGATTGTACAACATTCCCTGAATATACTGACATTAGATGAGAGGATCAAATCAAGCCTGAAATGCAGTTTTGAATGACCTTAGTCTTAAAGTGGCATAGTATTGGCAGGTTAGTCTTGCTCAGTTCGTGAATGCCGTTGGCTTACAATTGAATTGGAACGATGCATTCTTACAGTTCCCTCGTAGGCCTGCCATTTCGATATACAGACAAACAGGCCAGAGGAAAGCCTGCTGAGGTTTCGAAATGAAAAATATAGAGATATAGAATGCTGTCAATAATTTAATTTCTTACTCGGTATTATGTATTGGCTTGGGGGTTCAGCTCAAATTTGACAGCGTCATTCTCCCATAGATCGGTACTCATTGGTAAGAAAGCCTTCATTTTTTCTTCCCTCTAATGGTCACACGGATTTGCCTGGGATGTTTTGCATGCACACGTACATATGTTCTTAGCTGGGGCATGCCTAGGGTTTAGTGCTTTAACTTGCAATTTTTTGTTATGCTAGCAGAACGAGGTAGTTGTTAGTGGCTAGTTCGTTAGTCCCATTCATTTAGAACACAACTTTAAATGATTTAACATGAGGTTTACAAATCTATAATTCTACATGCTTGGAGTCTAATACATATTTTAGAATGTGTTTTTTTTTTTTTTATTGGTTCAATGACGATATTAAGTGATTCTAACATCCCAATGTGCAACCCAACTTGCCCAATCCGAGTTTCAAACGAAATGTATCGCTTTTTATGTGATGACTCACCTGACGACCTGAATTTGTTGGAATCATTGTCTAATGCAAACAGCATTTTTTGAACAGCGGGCCAGTCGATTGTTTCATATCATAGTAATAAAGTTAGCTTAATACCAGTCTATGATCCATTTAGTTTGCGTTTTACAATTTAAGCAACTCCTCTAATACTGTAGCTCCAATAAAATCATCAAATGTCTTTAAATTTTTAAAATCTTTGTTTTTGTCTTTATCTATGCAAGGATTCCTTGTCTGAGGAATCATTTCCTACTCCGAATGTCAGCTAAAATGTCGTTTATGCGTGAAAAACCATATGAAGTTCGTGCAAGGAACGATACTCTTGAAATCAAGGAGAAGCTTTATTTATTTTTTCATTGCTTGATTACTTTCTTCAATTAGCAATTGATATCTTGATAACTTTACTGTTTGTTTCACAATTTCTTGTTTCCGTGTAATAATGTTTTCATTTGCAACTTTGACGAGATTGTATACGATTTTGTTTGTGACTGAGATGCAATACATTTTGTTTGCGTTGTACAACCAAACTAGCAGGACACGAACCTTTGGCACGAAAGAAAATTGAAAGCAAGGAATTTGTTGCAACTTAGATTTACGTATAGATAGAGCCTTTACATTTGATAGCGGATATACAAAATTAAAAACGATCTGTTTTTAATTTAAAAGTTCGTCATATCTTTAGGAAGATCTCTCTATACGCAATTTAGTTGTCGTTGTAAAATCATATCATGATCATATACTAAAATCTTCAAACCTATAGGAAACTTAAATTTTTGAAATTAACCATGTGCAAAAATTGGTTTTGGTAAGCCTGATAGTGTTTGATTTTGACTTCTATTAATCGGCATAGCAAATGGTACAAACAATAGAATTGACGATGCTGAAATTTCAAGAGTTTAACGATCATATGGTATTGAATTAATTTGAAGGGTGAAACTCTGTTTCCAACGTGGATGTCAGTCTCAGCAATTGCACTACTAACATTCACGCCTAATTCCATCGTTCTACTGCATAAATAAGATGAACCATCAAGACTTCTCATCAACGTAATATGAGTACCTTGTTAAAGGACTATTTCCTAATATGAAAAAAAAAAAAAGGCTAAAACTACGCATATTGTTAAAAAAACTCTTCTTAGTCCATCAACATCAATTCCACCTTCCAAACCCATTTTCCGTGGCCGCAACCTTTTTTTTTTTTTATCGATACTATGCCACAACTAAGATATACTTTATGTTGGATAAAATGATAATTAAATATGATCTTCAGTCTAACGATCAAATATAAAATAATCTCATAATGTAAACATGATATAAACTAAATGCGAAAGCGTACCTGAATTAGTCATAATGATGATGTTCCTTTTAGAGCACTATTGATCTTATGGTCTTCCACCTGAAGAACATCTGTATTTCCTTCTTGATTTTCTCTCTTGATGGGGATAGAAGGAAAAGAACGGGACTCATAATCGTGTTACGTCTACGTGCTCTCGAAGGGACCATGACCCTTAAAAATAACCAAAATTAGGTTAATTACTTAAGTTTTAGTATTTCCAATTTGGTCCCTCATCAAATTAGAAATTGCTCTATAATATCTACACAATTTTATTTTCATGACATATACCTTTAACTAAATCTTTTTAATTTAGATCCAGATCATTTTATTATTTTAGACTTAATAAATAATATGTAACTCTAACACATTTAAATATGAATCATATATATATATATATATATATATATATATATATATATATATATATATATATATATATATATATATATATATATATACATGACCCTGAAAATAATTACATTGATTGATTAAAGTACATCAAGCGTTGGTCAAATAATTGCTTTATTATGGAAATTGATGGAATCTTATTTTTGTTGCAAATTAGAATATCTAAAAGCAAGTATATATTGCAATGGATTAACAAATGGTTGCATTAACAAATCAGTTGGAATCTGAGTATCAATTTCTACTTCATTTTAGCTACTACAGCTCCCGTCCCCGACGCGAGTACCCATTTAACAATTTTATTCAAGTAGTCTGGAATAATCGGTTAAATTTGTCTCCAATCACTAGCAATAACAACAAGTATACCACCAAATTGTTTCTCCACGCACCCATCAACTTTTATTTTTATTACATCTTTCAAAGTTCTATCCAGAGTCTCAAACCTGTTTGTTAAACAATAGAGCTTAGTATTAAATAATATGATCTAGATTTTAATTTTTTTTTTTTATAAATTGCCTTCGTCATTTTTCTTTTTTTCTTTGTTATTTTATTTAATTTCTATCAATATTAATCTTCTTTTTTTGCGTTTTTCCTCGTAATAAATAGAGATTATTGTTTTTAATTACACATTAAATATATAAAATAATTGGTAATTAATGTAAAATTGATTATGTTTTTTAAAATTTCAACATGATTCCTATAAATTGAAAACTTGGGGAAATAATGAGTGATTATTCTTCCAATATATCCTATTCAACTTAAACATCCGAATTCACTTTTTATAGTTGGACCATTCTAATTTCATATCTTCACGTTCTTTGCTTTGTATTTGAAAAAAACAAAACGAAAAACAAGTAGCGGTCAGGGCTTTTTCTTACTTTATCATTTTTTAGTAGAATTCAACCAAAACATTTTTCTAATAAAAAATTCGAACCGTTTTTTCATTCACAGGAATCAAAATAGAAGAAACTGAATCACATTAAAATTAAAAGAAATTATGACTAATTAAGGTTTTAAAACGAAAAATAAATTGAACATAATAATTAATCTTAACATTATTATCATTATGGACATCAGACATAACAATTATAAAATATGGTAAAAAAGATAAAATTGTTTAAAAAATAATAATACAAGTTTGATTTTGTAATTGATTTTTATAATAATAATAATAATAATAATAATAATAATAATAATAATAATAATAATAAACTATCAACAAATTTGTTTTATTTAAAATTAATAGGGTATAATATGATTTATTTTAACTCGTAAAAGTAAGTTTTTCATCTTCTATAATAATGACATGTATGTATGTGAAAAACTTGAATAAAAACAATTTTAGAAAACCTATTAGAATGTTACTTTTACAAGGAAACTAACCATGGGCAACATATTTTTCTAATTTTAAATTTCTAAAACTAAAAAATTTCTCTTTTATTAAACGTCGTCTAGACGTTAATAATATACATCTGATAAATTTAATATTATAAATCTCGTAATAAAGTAAAATAATACTAATTGCATTACAAATATAGGTACAACTTTTTTGAAAAAAAAATCTAAATATGTATTATAATCTAATAACAAAAATTTACCTGTAATTTTAACAATACAACATTTTCCATTAAAAATATAATATCACGAAGAAATATTAATTAAGTTTTAAATCATACAACTCATTTCGGACATAGTATATCTGATAAGAAATGTTTTACACAATTTTGATAATATATATATCAATTTTATCAAGTTTTGATATTCTCCCAATAAAAAATGTATTATTATTTTTATTTCTTTAGTCACGTTGTCTCAAATAATAAATAAAAAAATTCATGACGTGATAAATGAATGATAGTAGGTGATGCAAAAAAGCAAAAGAAGAAAACAGTTAGGGCAACATATGATTATGTTTTCGGATTCCCACCTCAGCGGAATCCAAACACAACCATTAACCGCGTTGAAACCTTTCGTTTTAAAATCCTCTCTGTATTACCCAAATCTACGACTCACCAATTTCAATAAACAAATTTATCTTCTTTTTTTTCTTATTTTTTTTTTAATTATTTCATTATTCATATTCTCTTCGCACCACCACCACTCTTTCTCTTTCTCGTTCATTCTCCGCCTCGCCACCCTCTTTTCCAAAACCTCTTTTCCGCCGTTAGTTAGGGTTTTTCCGGATCTCGATCCGTCTCAATGGACGTTCGCAAGCGCGGAAGGCCCGACCCCGCCGTCAACCTTAACGGCGCCGTTAAGAAGACCAAGCAAGGTTTTCACTCTCTCTCTCTCTCTCTCTAACATTCCATGTTTACGCCACTCTTCAATGCCGCGTTTCCGTTCCTTTCGGTTCTTCGTTTTGCCTCTGCTTCAAGTCCTTTGCGGTTCTAGCTTAGTTGCTTGGTTTGTTAAACACTGATGAAATTCTCGAAAAATCTAGACGAGCGAGAGAACTAAAGAAATATATTATAAGTTTTTTCTTCAAACGAAATAGTGGTTCAGTGTTTAGTGTTACAGTGTTTCAAGTGTTTTATGCTTGGTTTGTTAATTATTAGCATAGGGTGGTTGATTGCACAAATTTGACCTAGTTTAATATAATTCCGATATTAATATTACTCGCAAGTAAGATATATATTTGGTTTTGGAGAAAAAAATTTAGATGGAGTGTACTGGATTAATAATAACCGTTGAGAACATTAACTGAGAAGACGTAATTAATGTTTTGCAACAGACATGGACTCCTTATCAGGTGGTGTAGGAAGCAAATCGAAGCCATGTACCAAGTTTTTCAGGTTCTAATCTATTCCTATCTAAATGAGTATATCTTAAGTGCATACTTTATATTTTTAATGACGGCGTATTATAAGAATTAATTGTCTTAATGATGCTACAAAACTACTCTGAATTAACTGGGTTGGTATTGGAAGCTTTTATACAGGTACAAACTGTTCTCTGGTCTAATCAAGTTGTAACAGAATAATGGTTTTGTAATGAAGAACAATAAAGATGATAACAATTTGCAGGACGACAGTTGGCAATTGGAACCAAACGTTATACCAAAAAGATAAATTGATGATTGTTTGAGTTTTACTCGCCTTTTTATTAGTGTTAATGTTGTTCATGTTATAAATCTTTACTGCATTCATTATTTATGAACAAACCTTTCAAATGGTAAGCTATTAATAGACTAATACGATGAACTTTTGTTACTTGGGTCAGTAACTATATGTATAATTTATGTATAGATGCATTTAAAAGAATAATTTATTTTTCAATATCTATAAACTTCAACTAGTCAATTGTGTCCAATATTACATTCTGAGTACATAAAACTTTTGTTCAAGAATTGGAGGTGAATTTATGAGATGTTGTGTGTTGTTTTTAAGCAGTCTCATACAATAGTTGTTCTTTTAAAATCTTTTGTTCCTTCTTGCTTGTCAGGGATCTTCTAGATATGCTTTGTAGCTGGTGACTTCTTTACATTAACATCCTTGATAATGTAAAATTTCTATGTCAATGAAAATTTAGCGTTATCAAGATTGTAATCCAGCACACATGGTCTTGTGAAATTATGATTAAATTCCACTCAATGAGTATTTTATGGTTGCAGTTTTGTTTCAATCCTTGGTGTGGTGGACAATGTGGCTATGTTGTTGCATTTCTTCACAACATCAAGGATTACAACATAACTGCAACCACAATTTAGAATCTTAGTTAATAGTGTTCATTGAGGAGATTTTCAGCATAAGTTTGCATGATCGAATTTGCTGGATTATGGTTGATGTACCTCTAAAATCTTGACGTGGTGGTTGAGATTTTGGCCATTTACCTTTTTTTTTAATCATTGTTCTCCTCAATATTCAATTTTACATCTAAACTTTGTTTTAAGGTGATTACTGTAGAATTTATGTGTTACCTACCTTGTGAAGTGGTATTTGCAAAAGAAGCACTTGCCCAAACATGATTTTGTTAAGAACACATACCCCAATCATCAATTTCTTTCAGTCCATATCTGATTTTTTCAGTGACAAGCCAATATGTGTAACCTCTGTTGTGTTTATTTTTGTGTTTCTGAGCACTTCTCATTCTCACATTGTTACTATGGTTTGGTTCTGCACTTGGTTGTTCTGTTTTTTTTTTTTTGTAAATCTGGTGAATTTCTGTTCCTCTTTTGTTATTACTCCCCCTCTCCCCTTCCTAGTTTTTTAGCACTTGATTGAGGAGTTTGATGGGAATAAATGTTTTCAAGGTAGGAGTGTGCAAGGTCGTAATTAGAAGGTTGCTGTATATGTTGGTGGGGCTAAGAAAGCACAGCTCTGTTGCCTAGCTTAATTTTTGGTTTTGGGTGTATGAAATAGAGACTTCAAACTGCCCGTGTAAGGAGCCTTTTGCTATAATCTGAAATTGGATCTTTGTTTTGACAATCTTTTCTTTGGTTAAAAAGCTACGTAATTTAAAGTTAAGAGCTCAAAATCAGTGCTTGAAAAATAAAGTAGAAGTTGTTTGACAGTTTTTAGCTTAAAAGCTCATATTAAGCTAAAAACTGCTACTTTTTCCATTTTTATTTAATGAAAAATAATCTCCTTAATTTAGGGGATTTTCTATGTATATGTGCGTGTGGCTTCTCTTTTAAGAAGAAAAGCCAAAAGGAAAGTTGGCCCAAACACTACCAAGCTGGTTTGACTACTACTGGTAAAATTTTGGTTTCAATCGTAACTTGAAGGGAAGAACACATTATCGAAGCTTTAGATGGAAATCGTAATTTTGTTCATCTGTTCTGTTTGAAAATCCACCATACTTTTTCCTATCAATGGTTGTACACATTGTTAAAGGTACTATATCCAACGAGACAAGGTCATAAGCTAAGTATTGATAAATCTTCCCATTGATATTATATATTAAACAGATGGACAATAATAATTCATTACTTCAATATATCTACCTGTCAATTCATTGTTTTGCTCTGGTGCAGTTTTGCCAATATTAACTATTTCTCTGTAGCAGTTGTGAATTTACTTTTACACGATATTGTTATTATACTTTGTGAAATCAAAGTAAGTACTTCCATATTTGCTTGACTCCATTAGTATGTTGGGTGAATATAAGCATTGACAGTTTATAAGAAATACTGGTATGCTAAAATGTTGACATGGTTGATCCTCTTGAAGGGGCCTTGCTGGATCTCTGCCCAATGTCACGGATATCTCTTCTTGTGATTGACTAGGTGTTTCAATTTCACGTACTTGATTTTGGACTTGTTGGTTTTCAATATTTGAATATAGCGCATGCATGTCTTGCCACACAATCCATGATCTTTACATTCCTATATCATGATTTACTTTATGCTGTAGAAAACCGGAAGTCGAAAGAGATGCTTGCATTTTATTGAACAAGTATTGACATGATGATCTGACTGTACCGTAATGTCTTTTGCAGCACTGCTGGCTGCCCATTTGGTGAGGGCTGCCATTTCTTGCATTATGTTCCTGGTGGTTATAATGCGGTTGCCCATATGATGAATTTAAAACCTGCTGCTCCTCCACAAAGAGCTGTTGCCGCACCACCTCCTGTCCCTAATGGCTCTGCTACATCCGCTGTTAAAACACGCATATGTAACAAGTTCAATACTGCTGAAGGATGCAAATTTGGTGACAAGTGTCATTTTGCTCATGGTGAATGGGAACTTGGCAAACCTATTGCTCCATCAATTGATGATCATCGACCTTTGGGACCTCCAGCAGGTGGCCGTATGGCTGGTCGAATTGAGCCTCCTCCCTTGGCTGGTAGCTTTGGTGCCATTTCTACTGCCAAGATCAGTGTAGAAGCTTCTCTGGCTGGAGCTATCATTGGGAAGGGTGGCGTGAACTCGAAGCAGATCTGTCGCCAAACAGGAGCGAAACTTTCAATCCGAGAGCACGAGACTGATCCAAACCTTAGAAACATTGAACTTGAGGGAACTTTTGAACAGATAAAAGAGGCAAGCAATATGGTAAAAGATTTACTTTTGACTGTTTCAATGTCTGCCCCTCCCAAATCCAACCCTGGTGTTCCTGGTGCCCCCGCTCCACCTGGAAGCAACTTCAAGACCAAGCTGTGCGAGAATTTTGCAAAAGGATCTTGCACCTTTGGAGATAGATGCCACTTTGCTCATGGAGCTGGTGAATTGCGCAAGCAGGGGGTATGATTTTGTTTTTGCATCTTGTATTAGCCAGGTCTATTTTATTATTATTATTTTTATTGCCGTTGATGTTGTTGTGCATTGTTACTTAGTAGTACTCACATTAATTTTCATGTTATAGCTTTGCCGTACTAAGTTAATTTTTAAATCATCTTTTTTGCCGTTGCAAATGAGTATACTGTTCTTTTCCTTAACATGATAATTTCACAATATTAAGCGCATGTTTGATGTAAGAAAATGCCATGTTCTTATTTCATTTGGTTTGCTTTTAATCCCAAATTTATCCTGTTTTCAAAATATTTGTATGATAAACTTACTGGGTTGACTATTATAATTTATTCAAGCAAATGATTTATTAAAGCAATTGATCAGAAGTGGGACACCAGGGACCATTTTTAGAAGAAAAATAACCTCTTAATGTGGGTAAATATTAAACTTTATTTCCATTTCCACATGTGACACTGACCTAATAATGCGTATTTTGTACATAAACTTTATAATTTTGATAAAGATGGGTTGTCAATAACGACCTATTGAAGTAAATTAATGATAACGATTTTCGGAATCTGAAATGAAATCCTTAGTCCATTTTGTTAAAGAGAGCAGAAAGGTGTTGCATTATGGGTACTAGGAACACAATTAAATGAGCTTTAAATATGTCAATAATCAATTATGTCATTTTTTTAAAAAGAAAAGATGAGACTATATTAAATTGGTGCTACCAGTAAGAGTTTATTATTTTTAATTAGCTCACATGTAGTAATAAAATTTCATACCATTATAAAGTTATGCAAAATTAATTTAACTTAAACTAACTTAGAAGTATCATCATGTCTTATAAGATGGAATATTTTCATAACTTCGTCTAGTGAAATAATATGTACGATTTTGATTAGTTAAATATTATAAATTTTTATTATTATTTTGACCGGATTTTGGTTGGTTTTTACTATCTTTTTGAATTGTTAATGCTCCATGAATAAATAAGAGTATTTAAAATAAAATAAAATAAAAAGAATAAGGAGTGATAAAATAAAGAAGATAGGGTAATTAAATAAATGATAAAAGAGTCCTATTTCATGACATACTCTGACTTCTTTTTTTCCTTGAAATTCGAAAGGCTCGCCTTTATCGTTTACGACAACAACACTTTGTAAACACTTTTATTTATTGAAACAAACAGATAGGGTAACTTAACTTAGAGGAACGAAATGTTCCTCGTACAACACTGGTCCCATAACCAAAATGGTTACGTATTACGAGACACAAGTGTACAACATAAAATAAAAGGCTCTAGTAGTACAACAACATCTACAACACCAAAAACTAAATTATAATTATTCAACTGAAAGTAGGCCCACTCGTTGGAGCATTTCCTCCCCCAATGCTAGTCTGGGTCGTAGTATCCACGCCAGTGTTAGTCTCCATCGGTGGAAGTCCTCCATGCCCAGGCCCAGGTTCAGCCCCGTGCCCAATAACACACCCATGATCAGGCCCAGGCATTGCTACCATCTGGTTAGATCCAATTTGTCCAAATTCAACAGTGCAATACGAGGCAGAATCAGGTCCATGCCCATTACCTGGGAGAATCGCATCGGCCCCAGGCCCAAATCTGTTAAAGATGGAAGTCTCAGTCCCTGACCCAGTGTAGGTAACATTGTCAGACCCAGGCCCAGATAGGCTGGGCCCAGTGGTGTGGTCTGCCTCAGAATGAGTCCCGGCCCCGTGGGCCTGTGCAGCCAGAGCAGAATGTTTGACGGCCGCGTTGTGCTCACGCGCCTGGTGCTTCTCCATCTCAGCGTGATTTATCTTCTCATGTTTCTTCTGAGTCGCCATGTCCTTCTCCCTCTGATCATGTGCACTCATCTGCTCACTCTGTTCAGGCCCAATTGAAAAGTTAGCACAAGCCCATTTACAGATGCGACCCAATATTCAATTTATTCGGCGTATTGAAGAAACGAGAACAATGAAAAGTGAATGAAGAAAGGAAGAGTAAAAAGAAAACCTTCTCTTGGAGAGTGGCCTTCGTCTTCTCCAACCCAGACTTTGCAGAGGCGCCAATGTTCGCGGCGGTCTCCTTCACATTCTCCACCGCTTTCTTCGCTGCCTGCATTTTCACAAACTCACTCTTCAATCTTCGATCTTTTTCTTCTTTCTCCGACCATCAGTTTCAGGCCAATGTATATATATATAGATTCTAGTGCCCCCTTGAATTCTGACACGTGTCCAACATGCCACACGTGGCATGCTTCTAAAGGCAATGCAGTTAACAATGTGACACGTAACCGCCACGATTATGTAGGAATCTAACTTAAGGAAGTAACGGCCTTATTGATAGGTGTGCCATTTAGGGTAATAGGTTAGAAACTAGACATATTTGGAAATATTTTTTTATTATAGATAAATAACATTCATAAGAATAAAACTTTAAGTAAGGTGCACTAATAAAATGAAACTAGGAATATGAAATTTAGTCAAATAATTACGATAGGAAATAATAAATATATAGTTATAAATCAAAATTTTATTAACTTCAAAATAGTCAAATTATATTTAGTCAATTTTTTTAATCTTATGACAAATGAACTTTTTATGAGATTAAAATAGAGAAATTTGTGAAATATAATAATGAATCAATAATTTGAAAATATGTATGACAAAAAAATCTTCATTTAAAATTTTATTTAATTTAGTACAAAAATCATATGGTATTAAATTGGTTTTACATTTAAATAATTAAAATTAAAAAAAAAACTATATAATATGATAGAATTCAAATAATTATCATTATCTTTCTTTGTAAGGTTTATATTCAAAATTACATCTAGACATTAAGGTTTTCATGTTAACATTATTAGAAGAAAAAGTTTTAATTTTATTTTTTATAGAAAAATGATATTTTGATTATCATTCTAATTAATAATTATTAAATCATTTTTAATAAAAGAGTATATATATATATATATATATATATATATATATTGTAAAATAATTTTTTATATTAAATTATCCACATATTAACATTTTTGTATATGATCTAGATTGTTCTCAAATATCAATATCATATAAATATTATTATCATATTATTTACATACACGTCTATAACTAGTGTCGATATGAAGACCGTACGAATAATTCTTTCTTCCCTTCTTCTAGAAATCATGTAAAAGCTTTATAAGTTTGCATTTTCTTTTTCCTAATTTACTATAATTTTTAGGTTTATAAAAAAAAGATAAATTTGTTTAAAATATCTTATATCCCAATAGAGAGTTTTAAAAAAGGCTGATAAATTTAAAATTAAATTATACTATTTGATGCATTTCCTTAAAAAAGGAATGAAGAGAACTAAATGAAATAAAAAACACCACTAGTTTGTTCACATGTTACAATAAGTAAAAGAAAGAAAATAAAGTTTTGAAACTTTAATGTATTATAATTTTATTTTTATAAAATATCTTTGTGGATCGGGTGAATAAAAGGAAAAACGTAATAACCACTAGTTATTAATATTATTCGAGAGAAAAAAAAGAGTTTTTTCATGAGCAGAAAATATAAGTATTCTTTTATATATATAAATATTGGGTCCATTCTTTCCTTGAAAACTTATATTTGAAAGAGATAAGCATTAGAGTCCCTCTCTTCTCTCTTTTCGCAAATACCTCTTTTTGAGACACTTTTCACTTTTCATCTTCTCATTTAAATTTTTCTTTTTATTTATCTTTCATTTTTTTTCTTTTTTCTTTTTTATCATGTAATGGTTATATATATACTTATCATCGTGCTAGTTTCTATATCTGAATCTTTTTTTCTATACTTTGTTCATCTTTAATATTCAATTTTTAAAGATATTTAAATTTTTAATTTTAATCATAATAAGATTTTTCTCTATAATTATATATATTGACCGTACTTTTGCAAAGATTGTTTTGGTTACTAAACGACATAACAACATTAAAGTTAAGGATGAACCGTTTCACATATTTGTAACATGCGTTGTGGTGTAATAATGGGGATGACGCGACAGTTTGCAACTAATTTTTGTCGTAACAAATACAACAAAACTAAAGAGATGTATTCGGATATTTAAATTGTACATTTTAATAAGAAAATGGTTTTAGCATGTTTTTGTAATAAATCTCACGTTCGGGATGTTTCCTTACTAGGAAGATCTTATAAGGTGAGAGATTCTCTAACTTCTTGAGCTAGCTTTTGAGGGATGATTCTCCTCTTAGTATTATGGTTGTTACATTGGTGCTTTCATTGAGAGTTAGACAACTCGATAAGAGCTACCCACAGAGTCTTTTGACAGGTAAGAAGACTGAGTGAAATGTCGGGAAATACGATCATCAAAGACATTGACTTTCAAACGGGGTGATATATCTACAAATCCCACGTTATATCCTCTTATCCTTACATTGTTACACCTTTTTAAGGTGAAAATATTATTAATGTTATTTTTTGTTAACATATGTATTATCTTTTATATTAATTTCTCTTACTTGACTTCATATTTTATTGTGTTTGTGCTGCTTAATTTTCCAAAGAAACAAGATTTCAATGCTAACAAAGGTTTGTTAATAATAAATTTAACATTTTGCTATGTTGAAATATTAGAAACATAATAATATTATAATATATAAATAAAAAAACTTTTATTTTATAAAATTATAAATTCTATAGATAAAATTAGATATATATTAACTACTCTACGTATATCTATACCATGTGTTTTCCATTGATTTGAAAATTTAAAGGATGCATTAAAAGGATAAGATAATACAGATATGTTTTATCAACCTCATTTAATTTCCGTCAATCAAGAAAACTACTTTGAAAAGACAATGTGTGAAAATTTGTCTAACTTTTTTACATTAAAAAACATACACATAATTTTAATTTTAATCTCTATAATTGCTTCTTAATTTTTGTTTTCGTAATTTTAACTTCTTAATGTTTAATTATTCATAATTTGGGTTATTTTAATTATTTTTTCTTAATCTTGATTTTATAAGTTCTAGTTATACGTGACTTTATTTAATTTTTATTTTTAGATATATTAAATTACTATTAAATCATATATTTTAGTAATAGCCTACCTAATTATTATTCTTTTTAATTATGTATTAAAATCATATTGAGTATCATGCATTTTCTTTTTCATGTCCTATTAAAATTTAAAGACATAAAAAACATTTGTAACCAAAATTTTTGATAATTAAAACTGAAGGATTAAAATTGTGAAAAATTCAAAATATAATTTATAAGTTGCTGTCTACGATGCAAAAATCCCATGTGATGTACAATAAAACTATTTATTATGATATTATCTACCAAATTGTCAAACTATTTAATAAAAAAAAAATCTTATCCTTTGATCCATACCCCACGTGAAAAATTCAATCAAGAACTGTATGATTAAAAATTAATTCATGCTTTGTGCGCGTCTAATTATTTATGCATATGAAAATTCCTAAAAGTTGTTTTATTTGTTCACGACTTCAATTTGTTGACGTTTAAGGTGTTCACAGGTGTTGTATTATAAATGTTTTGTCTGTTATGTTTTCACTGTGTGTGCATGCTTCATAAATGCTTGTTTACGTTGACTGGTTACCACCCTCCACACATATTTGACACGTTCATGGTAAGTACCTATTCTTCTACACAAAAATCAACTATCTTCTCTGTTTTCACACTCCACCTACTTTGGAACAGAGCGTGGAAGGATTGTAAAACGTGCGTGCATTCTATAAAGTAGGGTGCTTCTGAAATGATTGCTTATTTTATTATTAAAAGTGATTCAAGGACGTCATTTTTCATCGTTTAATTCTACTATCTGATAACTCCCATTTGAATTTTACACGAATATACCAGTTTCAAGGTAAATGCAAGTGGTCCACCGTGAGAAGGTTTTTCATTATCACACGCTTTAATTTATATCAGTTATGGAAAAAAAAATTATCAGCCTCACCCCATAAAAGTACTGATATTGATGATGATGTTTACACACTTCAATACTAACAGAATTTGGAGCACCAATCTCTATCTATAAAGAACTTAACCCACTGTTACAAAACTCATAGAAACTAGTTTTGAAGATTGAATAAAGTTCAAAACTCTGTTCCTAATCGTCATCAGCAAAACATTCTGTTGCGTGAAAATGGGGGGGGGTGGCCGAAGCTCTGCTCCGAAAGAGAAAAACCCACGGGACGACCACGTTTCAAAGAAGCGCGTTCCACACGCAAAACCACCGTTCAGTCTCAGCCAAGTGAAGAAGGCCATTCCGCCGCACTGTTTCCAGCGTTCGGTGCTTCGTTCGTTCTCCTACGTCTTCTACGACCTCGCCATAGCCTCATGTCTTGTTTACCTCGCGCTAAATTACTTCTCTACCCTTCCCCACAACCTCTTACTCTTGGCCTGGCCCCTCTACTGGGTCATCCAAGGTTCCGTCCTCACCGGCGTTTGGGTCATTGCGCACGAGTGTGGCCACCACGCTTTCAGCGACTACCAATGGCTCGATGACTCGGTTGGTCTCGTTCTCCATTCGTTTCTCCTCGTGCCCTATTTTTCGTGGAAATATAGCCACCGCCGCCACCACTCCAACACGGGGTCCCTTGAACGCGACGAAGTGTTTGTGCCGAAAACAAAGGCGAGCATTCGTTGGTATTCTAAGTACCTCAACAACCCTTTTGGGAGAGTTCTCACTCTTGTTATTACCCTAACCCTAGGTTGGCCTCTCTACTTGGCCTTCAACGTTTCGGGTAGGAACTACGAGCGTTTCGCGTGCCACTATGACCCTTATGGCCCCATTTACTCAGATCGTGAAAGGTTTCAGATTTACGTCTCCGATGCCGCGATTCTCGCCGTGTGCTATGGCCTCTACAAGCTTGTCTTGGCCAAAGGGTTGGTTTGGGTGGTTTGTGTTTATGGGGTGCCTTTGATGGTGGTAAATGGGTTATTGGTGCTGATCACTTTCTTGCAGCACACTCACCCTGCGGTCCCTCACTACGATTCCTCGGAGTGGGATTGGTTAAGAGGTGCATTGGCCACTGTGGACAGAGATTACGGGATTCTGAACAAGGTTCTTCATAACATCACTGATACACACGTGGCTCATCACTTGTTCTCCACGATGCCGCATTACCATGCAATGGAAGCCACCAAGGCTATAAAACCTGTTTTGGGAGACTACTATCACTTTGATGGGACTCCTATCTATAAGGCAATGTGGAGAGAGACAAGAGAGTGCATGTTCGTTGAGACTGACGAAGATTCTCAGGCCAAAGGTGTTTACTGGTACAACAATAAGCTTGAATGAGTAGAGCTTCGTGTATTATTTGGTTGAGACGTGAGAGCTTAGCTTGGTTATGCGTCTTATACAATTATAATTTCCTGATTAGTGGCAATATTTTGGTCGCAGAATTGTACACCATATTATCCTGTTATGCATGGTGAGTTGAAACCAATTTATCCATTAATGGTTGGAAACCCAATTATAGCTTATTTCAGTCATGGCATATACGTAAACGCAATGAAAAGAAAGTGGAGTTTTACTTCTGCTTTTGTTGTTTTCTTTTGTCTTTGTCAGGTTTATAATTTATTTCAAAAAAATTATGGATTGAAAATAGGTTGTTTAACATAAAACTTGTTCACTTTTTTATTTTATTTAAATATTATTGATATATAATAAAAAAAGGTTGTCAACTTATTATATTTTAAAAAATTAGCTGTTAAAATAATATCTGATTGTACTAAACTTGTTAATTAGTCTAATGGAGCATGATAATCACAATTGCTTCAACACCACTAATTCGATATATTCCAGATACTATACAGTATTCTTCATCCTATTCGCGCTTACTTGTCAAAATAGGTGTTTGGTTCAATTAGGTTTGATCCTATCTATGAATAATTAATGATTTATATTTTTCTATCATAATTTTTTTAATCTAATTTTTTTAAGTCCATTTTCACACTCCTGTTAACATATATGTATAATGGGTGAACCATATATTTTTTTAAATTTTAATATATTAATTCATTATTTAATTTTTTTATTTATGAATTAGTTCATTAATTGTTTTAACATGTTTTTCGATTTATAATTTTCGTATAATTTAAAGATAAAGTTATTTATTTAAAAGAAAAATAATTTCATATTTAGATTTAGGATACCTGAATTCAAAATGGGTATAAAAAAAATAGAAGCAGTGCAGTATGAGAAGTGACTAACGAGGGTATTAAGAATGCAGGAGTCTTGACCACATTGTAGGTTTATGGGCCTTAAGGTCCAAAATGGCATCGAGCAAAGCAGATATTGTTTCTACACCACACACTTTTCTATGCTGATGTGTGGCCCATGAAGCCCACCAAATTCAACCCATAATTTGTGAGGCTTATAGAAAATATAAAATAGAATAAAATCCGTTGTAAAATGTAAAATTTGGTGACGTGGAAGTATTATTTTGGGTGGGTAGTATCGGAAAGAGTGAAAATGGAGAGTGGTGCAGCGTGCACGTTAGAAAAAGGAAAAAGAGAAAGAAAGAAAGTGAGTGAACATGGAACCACGTCAGAGAAAAGAAGAACCACAACTCACGCACATAACATTGCTGCACTCCCACACGTCGCCCACGTGGCCAACCATTCCATCGCTGCAAACAAACAATACGATGTTGTGTTTCACATCGTCATTACAGATATCGTCTTCGGATCACACGCTCACACTCAGACATGCCATCACGTACCAACCATCACCCCTTTTTCGTGTTTCACATCTTTCTTCTTCTTTCTACCATATTTTCACATTAATTATATTAAATCAAAATATTATCTCATTTTAAACCATATTTAAGTATATTTATTTATAACTTTCCTATTATTATTTTCAAATTACAAAATAATAATACACTAATTAACATAATAAAAATATTATATATAATGTTAGATTGATAGTGGTGTTGAACAGTATGAAATATTGAAACTAAAAAGGTAAATAAATTATTTAGTCTTAAAATAAAGACATTATAAAAGTTTGAAATTATTTTAGAAAAAAACTGATTTACAAATATCTCAAAATATATTTTTGTCAATAAAATTTATATAAAAAGATCATATAAAATATTGATATTTCTCATTTTATTTTTAATTAATTTAACATATAGTTTGATCAAATATTTATAATTCAATAAGTTTGTTAAACAACTTTTTAGCTACTTTTCATCTCTCAGTCACTCTTTCAACTAACTACTTCTATCGAATATAATCTTAAAATGTAAAGTTAATATATTTATATATCTCTCAAACACATGAATCTATAAGGAAACACAATTGTTTTTCGATTTGGACTAAATTATTTGAAACGTTTACATTTCAATCGTTGTGTTAATACCTCGAAACAGGAAAGTGTGTTTAGCTCCAAGTTTGGCACAACAACTTATCAGACATTAAAAAAAAAAACTTGTACCTTATGAGTGTCAGAGAATTAAGTGTAACAAATAATTTTATCTTTCCCACACTTTTTCTTCGTATCATTATAAACCAATTTCCATTCCTTGGATCTAACCAAACATATTCAAGTTTTCTTTGTCAAGATATGAAATCCATGCGATGAATGCATTTTGGAAAGAAAAGACATATATATTCAACTATACATGTTTATACACACGTTTTCAGTATCTAAATTTAAGTTGAATTTTCATTGAAATTTCAGTATCTAAATTTAAGTTGAAATTTTTCATTGAATAAAATGATAAAATTTAATAATTTATAAGTATTAAAAATTCATAAAATAATATTTTGAGATCTTGAGTTGAAAATGATATAATTTTTTTTATATAATTGAGTGATATCTCATTCGTGAAAATTTTGTTATTAGATTCTCCAACTCACAAGATTATTATATTTGTTTTAAAACTTATAATTAAAATTAAGTTATGAATTTTTTTAAGATAATTTATTTCTAAAGGCAAGAAGAGAAAGTAAAGGAATTCTTAAAGAAGTTGTGAAGAATATTTTGTAAGAATGAATTGTTTTATCTTAACTTACGTTTGGCTTAACTTATATAAACTAATTTTAACTTATGATTTTTTTTTCCATATTTTTTTCTTTTAAACTTATGGAAAGCAAATTCTAAGTAATTTACCTAGTTGAAAGTCTTTAGTTTATATTGGACTGTCTTAATATAAGAGTAAATTTATATAAAAATGTTATATTTTTTTTCCTTATTTTCGTCTCACTTTCTATTGAACAATCTATTAAAATATAGTTTTATAAAATTGACCAAGAAAAAAAAATTCAAAACTATTTCGAAATTTAAATCTTTCAAGGGAGAGTATATAAAATTTAATTACTTTCTATACATTATTTTAAAAGTGATTTTTGAAAAAAATAGTCAAAAACGATGATAGTAAAATTCAAATTTTATATAAAAAATTTTACCATTTACATGATGAACTTGAGGAGGTGAAAAAAAAAAAAGAAAAAAAAATTGTTTCAATTAAGAAAAATAAACTAAAAAAATAGAAAAATAAAATAAAAATTTATGAATATTTTGATTAATGTAAATGATAAAAAAATTATTTAATAAATTTATCTTGAGATGATCAATTATCCTTCTAACGAGGATCAATTCTCGATTCTATTTTTATTATATAAGAATTGTTTGTCTATTTCTCTCTCAAGTTTTCACTCTCAAATCTACTTTATTTATTGAAAACGTTTATCACTTCGATTCGCATGATATATATATATATATATATATATATATATATATATATATATATATATATATATATATATATATTATTGAAAATATACACAGCGTTACTGTTATATTAGGGATCGTTTTCTTTTGTATTTAAATATTAGGGTTCCATTAGGCCTTCCTATTATGTATCATCACCTTTCAGTATATATATATATATATATATATATATATATATATATATATATATATATATATATATATAATGAGAAGAATATTTTTATGAATTAATACAGCTGTTTTATTACTAAAGAAACTGGGCAAAACTCCAGCTGAAATTAATTGAAAAATGTGGAAACATAGTACTTTGGAGGTCGTGAGATTATGATTGTATGAGCATTTCGAAAAGGTCAATATTATCTGGGTGTTCCATCAAGTTATGACAAGTGGCAACTCTTCAACTTAGATCTTTATCTTTAACAATGGAATCGATGAATAAATGACTGAGACACCATATGAGAGACACAGAATGATCAACAGATACAATTGCTGTTGCAAAGATAAAGGTACTTCTTAATAAATGTGAAATCATTAATGTATTGGTCTAAAATAAAACATAAGTATTTAGTTTTTAATAATTATAATTTTAAGTCACCCCTTAAGATTTTTTATATTGAACCATAAACTTAATAATATCTATTTAAAGTATCATAAAAAAATAATTAAAATATAAGAAGTAAATAAACAAACAAAATGAATAATTGAACGAAAAAAATCATATTTTTTTAAACAATAGAAAACATATGATTTTATAGTTCAGTTTGCACGCGAAGAGAGTGAAAGCGAAAAAGGGGACGCGTAATGCAAACATAGAATAAAAGAAAAGCAGAGTTAAGATAGAGGATATGAGAGGATATGAGAGGAAGAGATCCAAAAAGAAGCAACAGGTAAAAAGCTGCACGTACATTTTGCTCTTCTGTAACGCAGATTACGTATATCTGAGAGCTGTTGTTAATTTATGCAAGTATTCACATGGGGGGTTCAATTTTCCAACCACACAGATTTCGTGTAACAGCATACCTAACCCCAAATATTCAAACCAAGTTTCATGTACTAGCTACAAAATGATTTGCATAAAGAGGTCCTCTAGTATATGGCATTTTGGTCAAGTGTAAAGAGTACTATATAACTTGTAAAATATATAAACCATACGATCCTAAAGAAATTGTAGGCTTCTGTGATTTAAATAAGCTAATATTGCAAGAATATATCTGCTTTAGCAGGTTACTGTGGTTTATATATGAAAGAAAATCGTAATATATTCTCCTCCTGTTGCATGAATATTTTACAGTGCCCTTTAAATAAAGATTTTGACTTGTAACATTTTAGCTATTTTATGGTGGAAGGGACTTGAGTTTGGCCTGTAAGATATATATGTAGAATGAGATGTGCCCTAAACTGATAAATCTGCAAGGGCTTGAAGGAGAGATTCCACCCAATGACTGGGGTGTTGGTGGCTTGATTTGAAGAGGAAAGACCAATTTAACAATGAGGTCTTTGTACTCTCTTTAATATATAATATAGCTAGCTAGCTATAGCTAAGGATGCATTATGATTGTTAAAATTTATTGGTCATACACTACACTATTGATAACATTATATGTTACAGAAAAAGAAAAAGAACTTCCAACTTTTCAATAGAATTGAAGTAGAGTGTTTGTGAGAGTTGATGATTCTAAAAATGAAGAGTGAGTTAACATTTTGAATCAAAGACCAACAGGTTGCATGTGGTTATTTCAGGGAAGGTATATTGAATAAGAAAATGTGTCCACATCCATTTTTCCTCCTTCAAGGTGTGATACAGAAATGAATAAAATAGAGACATATATAGCCATAAACAACAATTCTCTTGTATAATAATCAAGAGTGGGAAATCAGGGGACCATTGAGTTCTGATTACTTTATTGACTCTCTCTTTGCATTTGTCACACCACCATTCATCTAATCCTTGCTCCCAACAGACAGCTTCATATTCTCCCCTTTCCAATTTATCCCTTTTTATAATATCCCTCCTTTTGCATCAATCCATGCCTTATATGCCCCCTATAAATATCTGATTCCCTTTCTTCTTTCCTTTTAACAATCACACAAATTAACCAAACCTCACTTCCAATTTTCCCTTCTATATGTGCCTCTTGTTCTAACTTGAACATTTGCCATGGAAAACATAAGGCTCAGGAAACACAACACTCACGCATGCATAGCCAATTCACACACATCTTCCCTAGCCATGCACAAAGATTCCCACATGGTGTCCAAAACCAAACCCAAGATTCGCATAATTCACATATTTGCACCAGAGATCATCAAGACCGATGTGGAGAACTTCCGGGAACTTGTGCAGAAGCTAACTGGGAAACCAAGTGCAGAAAAATGTTACAAGAAGAAGAAGGCAAGGGCAAAAAGAGAGGACGAATATTCAAGGAGCAGCAGCACCAGTGGAAGTGGCATGTCAGAAGATCACAACACAGTGATCACAATGAAGAATAATAATGGAGGGTGTTGGGGGTTGGATGTGACAAGGGAAAAAGTCAAAGAAGAGGTTGGGGTTTGTTCCAGTGATGAAAGTTCTGGTGGGTACTTGGGGGGTTTCACTGATTTGGAAGGGTTTATTTCTGAGATTGGTGGATTTCCTTTGCTCCCTTTGGATGCTAATCATATGATGCAAGGGTTTGAAGAACCTCAACTTCTATAGGATAGATATATTTATATTTGCTAGATTTATATATATATATATATATATATATATATATATATATATATATATATATATATATATATATATATATATAGATAGATAGAAGAGAGAGAGAGAGAGAGAGAGAGAGAGAGAGAAAGATCTTTTCTTCAATTTGGTGGTTCACACACATATATATATCCTTTTTGTGCTTGATTATGAAATGGTTTGGCTTTGCTTATGATATATTTATATAGAATGACTGACTTATCTCTTTCATTTCCATCTTCTTCTCCAAATTTTAACTTCTCCCATGCTTAAATGTCTGTGTTTCACTTTGGAGAAACCAGAAAAGTCAAAGACATTCAAGCTGAATACATATCATTCATTAATACACATTTATTTGATTCACTGTTCTGAGGAAGAAGAATATTAGCATGTGTAAATTTCGATTCTTCAATTCTATATATTCTCTTAAGGATCGGAGACAGAACTCAGGTTGTGGATATTGCCACCACCAGAAAGGATAATGTTCCACTTTTTTTATCCTATTATATATATATATATATATATATATATATATATATATAATAATAATTATTATTATTATTATTATTATTATTATTAGTGTATTGTAAAGGGTAAATTGAATATTCATAATATTTGAATTTATTTCTACTCAAAATATTTCTTCCAATTTTTAATATATAGTGAATTTATTTTTCTCGTTTTTTTCATGTAAAATTCATAAAAGGAAACAAAGGATAAACGTTTGGATTACTTTAAGCAAGCAAAAAGGGGAACGACAAAAACTAAGTATTGCTTTTCTTGGTACAGTTAATAATGACATTTAAGGTCCAAATGCATGGTTTTTTTCTATCATTATCTTCTACATATATTTAGGGAGAAAACATTACAATATTTTAAACTTCACTTGTTTGAAGAGAAAAAAAAATCAGAAAAAGTTAAAGAGAGATTGAGAGAAAACAGTGAAGGGGAAGAACCTAATACATGTAATAAATCAAATGATGAAAAAATAAAAAAAGAAATAAGAAAACAAAAGAGATAAAAGAAGTTGAATATAAGAAGCAAATATGATTATTAATTCCAATAAGGCATCCATATCCAATAGTATCCAAGTTGGAATAGTCTATTAGAATTTTGAAACACCAACTAGGGTTTTAAAACTTAAAAGGAGTGCATATGGATGGATCCACCATTTTAAAATGACCTAGTTTAGAACTCCTCTTATTAATTTAATATACAACACATTGGGAGGTGATTCAATTTGATTTTTTTTAATAAAAAATAAATTAAGGAGACATATATAATTTTATTTTATTTTTAGTTTAAAGTGAGTTATGTTAATGAAATATTTAAATTTTTAAAACAATAAATGCATTACTTTTATACATTTTCTCACAATAGAGAAATTAAAAATATGAAGGTATTACATTAGCAAAACAAAATTAAAGGGGGTGGGTTTACATACATTCTAATTGAAAAGGGAAAATTACACTTATGTATCTCTTAAAAGACATGTTAAATACACTTTTTATGTTTTCAATAAAATTATTTTAGTATTAAAAATATATTACTTTTTTTATATATTTTTAATAAGCACATTCATTTTCTTTGTTTTTAATAAAATAATATCCAGTTCCTTTATTTTATTTAAAGAGAACATATTAAATATAATTTAAACAAAAAATCATGAAAATTAAAAACTAAAATTTTAAAATATAAGAAAGAATTTATTATAAAAAAATTGGATGATTTAATTATTTTATATTAAGAATATAACAAATTATATTATCAAACAGTTACAGATTTTATAAAAATATAAAAATTGTATTTTAGATTAAATATTATTTACTATAAAAATGAATAGTTATAACATATATCATAAACTTACTAATAATTATATTTACATATGATTTTAACGCAAATATAAATTAAATAAAAAATATAAGTCTTTGTTAATACCATAAGAAACGCTATGCTTATTTTAAAATTAGAGAGCATTAATGTCATATAGTAAGATCTTAAAAGGTATTAGTATAATTTCTTCTTACATAAATCAATCAATTTTCTCTTGTCAATTATTTTAATTTTTTATATTTAAACTTTTAATTTTTAATATTCATAAGTTTCTTATTAAGTAATTTTTAAATAAAAAAAGAATATTAAAAAATAGCGGTTGTGTATTATTTATTAAAAAAATTAAAGAGATATGAATATCTATTTAAAAATTAGAAGAACATAAATGTTACTTTATTAAAAATACAAGACAAATATTTTTAAAAACAATTACAAGAGTATAAATATGTTATTATTAACATAAACGAATGTTATATATATATATATATATATATATATATATATATATATATATATATATATATATATATATATTAAAGTGAGCAAGAAGAAAAAAGTGTGATATTTATAAATATTAAATGGTGACTTTAAGTGAATCGGTTAATTAGGTTAAGATTTTTGTAGAATTTGCGACCAAATCCAATAAATTACGGGTATACAATTTGACTAAAATATAATTCTTTTAAAATATACTTTCATTTAGTTTTTTCACATAGACTTAATTATATCATATATCACTATGTGTAAAATAGTTTTTTTATTATTATAATATTAATAAGGTTATTCATTGTAAAAATAATGAATATGATTTATTTTATATCTAAAATGATATTATCATATAATTCCTATATAACTTAATTAAAGCAACAAAAATGTTGCAGATAATTAAACTGAAAATTGAATAAAATTAAAACCCTAAAAATATATAAAGATAATACAAGCACATCTTATCTTAAAAAGTTTATTAATGATTCAGTGGTTTAAGATCTCTAACAGTGGACTTGATTATAAAACTACACCATAATTAGTTAATTAACTATATCCGAATCATGATTAGAACGCTTGATCAAATTTTAACACCAATATCAAATGCACGATGATGTTTTTTATTGGAAAAAAAAATGACAACAATAAAAGGTTGACTTCTAAAATTGGTGGTCGAAGTCAACAGGTTAGGTAATAATATCTTTAATTATTTATTGTAAATTGCATTATTAAATATTTGCATAGTGTATTGTATTGTATTATTCATATTAAGTTCGAAAGTTTTACATTATTGAAATTAATGGTAGACAACATTTTTTTTCTTTTAAACGTGGTTGTTTTCAAATTATCAACTTTAATTTCATTTTCCTAATACTTATGACACAGCAATAGCGTTTACATTAGGAATGTTTATATAATTAGGATCACATAAAATCTTCTTAAATACCTCTAAAAAAATGACTTTTAAATTACACATACATTAATTTTAACTGGTGAAAATAAATCTAATTTAAATTTTAATACAGTCACAAATAAATGTTGAATTTTAAATTTATAATTTCTTTTATCCAATTCAATCTCCAACCAAAAACTCATATGAATCCAAAGGTTGATATTTACATTAAATATGTGATAATATCTTAAACATTTTGGTGAGTAGAGAATTGTTTTGAGAGTTGGTAGAGACTGGACTTGACTTTAGAGCAAGTTGTAGCTCCATCCAGGGTAAAAGATGAGACAGATCATTATGACAGTGCAACAATTTTATTCAACATTTTGTCAAACCAGTGTTATTAATTGTTAATATTTTCTGTAAAAAATGTTCACATTGGCCTAAATGTAAATGCCCTATTAAACTATTCAATGGTGGAGCAATTTGTCACCAAGTGATGTGGACTTAAACTGATGAAAGCACAATTTTTTCAAACAGCATAACACCTAGGGTGGAACATCTTAGAAACTTAGGACCACATAAATTAGGTTGTAAGACTCATTAAACTAAAGGCATTAGAATTATATTTTAGAAATAATTCTTGTTAGTTGGGTTTGTAATTTTGTTTTGAATTTGTAAAATTAATTAAAGTGGTGTAGCTTGTATTTTGTGTTTTTTTTCTTGAAAAATAAGTCTAGAAAATCTTTTTATTCGACACAAAAGATAATATCTAAAATCAATTTTTACTGTACTTCATCCTTCTTTATGTAAAATCAAGTTAAGTGATTTCCTCCTAAGAAAAGTACTATGGATTGAGGGTGGTGACGGTCTTCTTTGGAAGTTTGTGTGGTACATTATGAATTGGTAAAAGAATAATATTATGCCTCTCCAGAAAACTTTAATACTATTTGCTTTCATACACGAGAGAATATGACTCTTACCATACGTGTTCATGCTCTTTTTGTTATAAAACAGAGCCATAACCTGCCTCCACTTCTGCTACTTCACTTCAATATACATCTCTAATCTTTCTATCCATAAAAAAATAGATGAAGAGGGTAAGATGACTTTTGAAAAGTGCAGAAAGAAATCCTAAATCGAATGGTTTATTTTCTTTCTTCTAGAATCATTGACATTGACCCAATTGGAAGAGTCAACCAGAAAAACAAAACAAAAAGAAATTAATGGTAGAGTTTCTATAGAATGTATGGATCAAAGGCAGATATTGGCATTTTATTTCAACAATGATGGTTGTATGAGTAGCATTATTTAATTTCTACATCAAAGAACAGCTTTGTTGTGAAACTAAGAATGAAATCCAAGGTTTTTGTAAGAATTTGTGTCGGCTTCAACCCATATTCACATTTCTACCCTGTGTAGAAAAACTAAAAGGAGTTTCAAGAGAAATTTGATTCATCATCATGAGTAAGGAGGGACAAAATTCACTTCCCAAGTAATATATAGAATTTCTAGCTTTCATACTCTGGACTGGAATCTCCGAAGGAAGATGGTGCTGCATCCAACCTCGTTAAAACTTCAGGAATCCCAGCCGTGTTCCTTATTATCTGGTGTCAAAACCAACATAAACATTCAGATATAACCACAATTTGATGTAATTTGTAGCTAAAAATGACATTATATACATTGCATCTATGACTACCCTCTAATTGAATCACAACGACCAGTTAAAACAAAAAGTGGAAAGTAAAGAATATTTGAGTCGTATCTCCTTTTTTATTTTATTTTTTTCAATGTTACTGTCACTTTCACAATCAGTAGAGAGACATACAAACACACTAGAAGACAACACTGAATACTCCCTGATCTGCATTTGGCTCTCAGCTAAATGCCATATTATTGAGGAAGTAACCCTACCAGATTTTGAAGAGTCCACAATAGATGCCAGGTACTAAGCAATTCAGTATGACTGAATATGTACTGCTTTATTTTTCTGGTGAATTAGCATGTGTTTCTTTCACGTAAAAGGATAAGACACGGTGGAAACCAATCATGTTTTACTCATGGTATGATCAAAGGTTTAACACGCATCTTATTCTTAACCAAATTATAAAAATGTGTGACCACATTCCAATTTTGGCAATTCAAGTAAAATACATCCAGAACTTCAGTTGGAAAAACTTGTTACGCAAAACTTTATACACATGTATATAACGACTTTAACAATGTATATTTGGAACTCCTTAATCCAGAAAATGGCCATATCCCCATATCATATTTTCAGTTTAATAGTACTCGAGTCTATGCTTCATAATGTATGCATCAAAATTTCAGATTTCACATCAGAACTGCCAGCATTGTCATCTACAAGGGCACACACATGCATCAAATTTATAAAAATTTGACTACTGAGAATAAGTATGTTAAACTTACAAGTATCTCCTCATCCAGATAAGAAATCATGAAGAGTCTTTGAAAGCTGCCACCTTCGTACACAAGAAAAGTGATTAGGGTTTTCACACCAAAATCTGAATAAAAGTGAAAGTTGAATATACATTTGTCTACACATTCGTGACAGAAATAGAAAGATAGGTCAAGCTTTATTGAATGAAAACAAGGGCAGAACTCCCTGTGAGAATGATACACATTCTAAACCCACTCCTGATACAACTTCCTAACTCTGAAAAGAGTCCCCAACCATTTCCCTTCTGAAGTTATTCAATGGTTTACATCACAGTCTACTACAGGAAAACTACCCATAGCTGGGCCCATCCAGCCGCAGCCCAACTTCCTTCTAAAATATACTTGCTTAATCACAGTCCTGCTATCATCTTATCTTTCTGCATATATATTTTGAGAGTAAAATAATCAAATAATGTTATAGTGGACATCTACCAACATAAGGTATTTCAGAATTTTTCTTGGATATCTAACCATTTCAAGCCAGGCCATGCCACATGTACCTTTCTTTTTTCTTTTGGAAACACGCAACATGTATCTTTAACTATTGACAAAAGTTAGAAATGATAAATCACGAGGGATTGTCATTATTGGAAATGTCAAGCAATAGCTGCAGAAAAATGGACAGTAAGGGTGGCATAACACAATTTTTAATATCTGAATGAAATTATAGAAACAAAAATGAGGTTCAAGTTTCATATAGACAAGGTATTTCCCAACCTATTGGTTCTACAGATTTCATGTTCCAACCAAAGTGAAATGAAATCAAAATTCAAGAGATAGTGCTTATCTACTACACTTCGGTCAAAGGACTTACGAATAAATATAGAAAATTAGCAGTAGCTTACTTAGAGGAACTTTCAGCCCACTGGCAACAGGATCACGTATTGGGGCAGGAAGTTGTTGGAAAGCATTAGCTGCCTGCCCAAGTGCACCTTTAAGCTGTTCTGGTACTCTCTCTTCAATAATTGTTGGCGACACAAAACCCCCTTCAACATACTCCTCTTTCATTCTAAGTGGCCCCTCCACAGATAACTTGGTTGAGAGAATGAATTTACTATCAATCTACACTTGATCAGAGTTAATCGAAAATACACTAATGGGAAGATATCAACAAGAACACAATCAGCAAAGACAGCTTTAAACATGACAAAGGTGTACATTGTACAATAGTATGTTGTGTATGCATTATCATAGCTTTTAAGAAATATATCAACTAAAAATAAATTGAAGTTGAAGTTGCATAGATGAATTCCCAAATTAGTTTTACTAACTACTACTGACACAAAGGTACTATTATTATGTTCCATTTGCTGATACGTAGTATTTCCTCCCTTGCCATTCATTGTTTGGTCCCACTGTCCCTAAAACCTTCTCCAAGTCTAACATTACCAAGTCACTACCATCTTATATTTTTTCTTTATTGTTTCGTGACTGCAGCATCAAGAACAAGTTAATAGAAGTTAAATATGAACCTGAGTGACATGTCAGCTCCCTCAGGCAGTATGATATTCCCTATTCACTGTTATTCAAAATAAAAATATGTACCTGAAAAAAGACTAGTATGCAATGTGTATGATCTGTCAAAAGAATTTAATCATTTTCAAGAGCACCTACATTCCATGTAGCCTACCTCTCCTAGTACGATAAGGCTCTTGTTGTTATTTCAAGATCACTTCGCTATGAAATGAGTACAAAAGTTTTTTCTATCCTTCTAGTGTAACCACCGAGTCAAAATGTAAAAATTTAAAACACAACATGGTTGTCAATGACGGCACTGTAGCACTGTAGCAAAGTGTCCTGGATGATGGCTGCTACAAGAAACTAATAGCATAGTGTTTTGCATCATGCAGATGTTAATAAGGGCTAAAATGGCAATGGAATGGTATTCATCAGAGTATAATGGAGCTATTTGCTGTTCACGCCTGACAGCCAGAGCCCCTCCATTTCTCAGCCAAACCTTGACAGGTTACACACAATCCAGCCCAAAAACTGACTTCAAACATTTAATTGGAATGATAGAAGTAATCCCCACAAAAGTTGGTGTATGCAGTGTAATATAAAATCATTCATATATCTTCACCTACCAAATTTAATTTTTGGGCTAGCTGCTTCATTACATAATATATAATCAAATGGTCTAGATTTTTATATTTTCTGTCCACATTCTTATTATATAAAGTTAAATTTCAGCATAAGGTAGGTGGGCCTACGCATTGGCCATGCTTCAAGGCCAAAGGGATTTTATGTGAGTGTTTAGGGATGTGATATGAAACCATTCATATGTCTTGCCCTAAACTTAGCTTTTCTAGATATTTGGTTCATGACTATTGAAAAGGGTGAAAATCTTGAATTATATACAGAAAATTACAACCGAAGCTAGAAACACTTCATAAATGCTAAATTAAGATTTGTATATGCATAAAAAAATTGCAACTCAGAAATATACCGAGTTTAATAATGTCATGTTTGCAGTAATCTTTGCATTTCCATCCTTAATAACAACATCCATTTTTGACAAATTAGCCAAACTTGAAGGAAAGTTTCTGCACAGATAAAAGCACACAAGAGCATTGTTACTCACCAATGAGATAAATCCAAATTTAATTACCTTTTACATTCTTATAATCAAAAGTCACCAATCTGAAGTCCCATGATGATAATTGACATCGACAAGATAAAAGAAAAAGTTCAAAGAGAAAACTCACTCAAATATAAACCTTGCAGCAAACAAGCCTGGACTTCCCGATCCAAACCACTCAAAGTTCCACCGCCCCTCCAAGAAGGGTGATCTGTAGCATAAAACTGCATTAACATCTAATACAAAATCATAGACATGGATAATCTCAATCACTTACGTGGTGGGGCGAGGTGTTGGATTGAGCCGCTCAAGACCAGTTATCCTTTCATTCACGTCAATCTTTTGCCATTCAGTAGTCTTCCCAGAGACTAAGGCCTCAAAGCCCCCTGCATCTTTAAACTGACAGGATGTCTCCAGAGTAAGTATGCTTAAGTCCAAACTCAATGATTGCAAAAACCAACATAAGCAAATTACCCCTTTTCATATTCAAGTAAATTCTATCGTCGTTCTAGCAGGTAACCAAGTTCATCAGCAGACACAACGCCCTAATAGAATCTAGAGTAAATTACACTCACGACCCTCTGAAGTTTCTTGAGCTTGCGCATGTCTATCCTATTTTTTTAACATTTACAGCAACCTCCCCATACTGATACACGATATAATTTTCAACTATCCCATATTAGCACAGGAACAAAATTTCCCCTTGTTTTCTTAGCATAAGTAAATGTGAAACAGATATAAAACAGAAAATCATTTGTTTGGAAATCAAAGTGAAAGGAATCGAAATTGTCCACAAACCTAGGCCCTAACCCCAATTCAAACCAAGCACGATGCATGCTATACACCTATCCAGTATCGACACATGTTGGTAACTTTCATTCCCCCAAAGTCATCAAAAACCGTCTGCAACCACAATTATAGCTACCACATCATGGTTACCAGGGTCTCCACAACCTATTTTTCTACAAAGAGCATCCCCAACCGCAATTTGAAACCTCGCACCCATTAAAAAAAAAAAAAACAGTAAAACTAATCTAACATGAAAAAAGGGTGGTATACAGAGCCATACCCATTATCTAAAACAGCAGCAGATCCTTTTCTTTACAAACAAAAGGCAAAGCAAAGGCCCAAAGTAAATGGGTAGGTCCCAGAAAACGCAAATAGGGAATATACAAAAACAAAAGAAGCTCACAGCCAGAAGAAGCGATTCTTTGGCGGAAAGGCGTTCCATTTCCTTGGCGTATGCTGCAGGGGCACCCTGAACAGCTTGCTGAACCATGGCTCTGCACACACGGATGCATCTTCTGGTCGAGGCTCTCTGGGTTGGAGACAGTGTCAACGAACACTGAGAAGAGAATTTGGAAGAGGTGCATGGGATACACGTGGCGATTGCGGAGATACAGCCATGTGAAGAAGCTGAAGCAGCCATTGACATTGTTTGAAATGAATTGAGTGAATGAACGAATGGTTTGTCTCTTATGGAAGTGCTTCTTCAATTTGTCATCACTCGCGAATCGTGAGTTGAAAATTTACTACTGAGAATCAACACGAATGGGGTGCCTCACTTTTTTTACTATAATTTTCATTTTTTCAATTTTCAATTTCACCTTCCTTTGTCCTAATCCTAATCCTAACCTCACCACTCCCAACACAACGCCACGTTGGTGTCTGTTTCTGATTTTGGAGAGCGTGCTGGTCACTGATCTATTTACCTAAACATGGATTATATTTTCACATTCCAAACATTCAATCAACGTCCAAGGAACATTTCCGTTTATTTAATGGATGAAGTACTTTTTTTCCTTTATTATCCAAAATATATAAGGTAAAAAAAAAAACATTTTTTTCTGTTTCTGTGTAAACACAAGGTATTAAAAATCTTAAACATAAGAAAATAAAAAAATTAAACTTGTGGAGATGCGGGGGATCGAACCCCGTGCCTCTCGCATGCAAAGCGAGCGCTCTACCATTTGAGCTACATCCCCGAATGAAACATATACTCTCTTTTTTGTTATTTATTTTATTTATTTACTCCCTAATATCTTCATGCTTATTTTCACTCTCATTAATTTTTAATCAAAGACATTTTTATAATTGTTTAATTTTTATATCCATCAAAACATTTACAAAATTTTTATTCTTTTTTTTTTTTCACTTCTGATTTAAAAACAAACGCTTAATGTGATGAGAAGTTTGGTTGTTGTGTGTCTTGTCTTCATAGTCCTTATAAATAAATACGTAAATCAAGATAAATTAGATAAAAAGTCTTCTAAAATAAAATAAGAATGTAGCTTGTAATATTTGAACTAAAATCTAATTCATTTTGGTATGTAAAATTTTTAATAGCTTCGATGAAAGGAAGTTGGTTTTATTCGTTTTAGAAATATGGAGTGGCAAACTACTAAAAGATGGGATTTTGAAGGTGTTTTCTTTTTAATTTCTCAAATCTAAAATTAATTTATTTAGTCCCTCAAATTAATAATAGTAATAATAATAAAATTAAAAAAAAAACGATTATCCCTTAGCGAAGCACATGCTAACCACAAAAACAACCACAGAACAAAACATCATTATTAGTTGTAGTAAAAAATAATTAAGGTAAATTTAAATAACTACTCATCATGTTACATCCCAACGGCTACATTTTCTCCCTTCTCCCACCCATAAATCACAATCATTTCTTTCACACAACGGTCAAATTTCCATTTCACCAAAACTCACACCATTTGAAAACAGAAACATAACAGACACTATATTATGCTACGTTCTTTATTACCATTCTAATTTCCACTTTTATTGCAATGGACGCTGCTAAAACGGTTCAGCATGTCACCAAGAAAAGTTCCGATCAACTGCTCATGAAGTTTGCTGAAGTCGCTCACTCTAACAACGCCCCAAACAAGAAAAAGCCCAAGAGAGCGGAGGCTGCCGCCGCCACAGCCGCCTTGGTTGAGCGGAGGTCGCTTCTTCCGTCCGCCGCGGCCACGCGGAAGACTGCGTTGCTCCGCCAGATTGGGATTGGGAGGGCCCACATCGTCAGGACTAGGGATTTCAAAAACAAGTCGCTGTTGGGAAGCATTGAGAAGGTAAGGGAATCCTTCGATTGTATCGTATTAGGGTTTTCTATGGTTTTAATATTTTTACACATTCATGAAAAAAAAAAAAACAGTAAAATAAATTATTATTTTTGGTGACATTGATTAGGAGGTTTTGTTCTTCTTCTGGTTGGGTTTGCACCAATTCTATTCTCTTATTTGAATAAGGAATATAGAAAAAACAAAATAAGAAAATTATTATTTCATTTAAACAATTTTTTTAAGAGATTGTGTCCTCAATTAAAATGGATTTAGATATTGTCCTTTTATAGTATGAATAACAAACATTTGGTTATCAAATCCTAACTATTTATGATATTTATTACTTACTAACATATGTTGTTGCAATAAAAATATTCTATATTGTTTGTTTCCTAGTTTTAGATAAGTTTTATTTTTATTTAGATTATGTAATAAAATATAATGAAAAAGCCTTTTTAGAGAATCAATTTAAAAAAAATATGTCAAATATAAAGTAAAAATAAAAAAATCACCATTTTGAATCCATCTTTTTCTTTGTCATTTCCAACAAAACACCATTGATTTTAAAATTTCTGAATTTTAAAAAGTAAAAGTGAAAGATTGATTTTTTAATTTTTGTTCTCTTATATGTTTACCAAAGACGAGTTATTATTCTTTCGATTGAAATTTTGTTTATAAATTAATTGAGACAATACGAAGAGAAAGAAAGTTATTATTATGTTCTTCAATGATACGCGTGAAAAACTGAATACGAATCCCATAGTTCTTTTTCAACTACTTTTCTCTCTTATCTCAAACCATTTAAACAAAAAAAAGAGTAGGAAAATTAATTTAAATGGTGCAAATCAATCTTGAAGTGAAGTTGTGAGAATGAAGGTTGATGGAGGTTTGAATGAATGAATAATTTTGTGAATGTGTCTCACGTCTTAATAGCTTTGGATAACTGGTCTTTTTCATTGCATCTTGGTGTAGACATGGCGAAGAACCATAGAAGGGGCTTCAAGAGCTTTCATGGAGAGGCACTATCATCGCCATAAACGTTTGATCAATGATTTTGTTTAGAATCTTCCACCTTGCTTCGTCACTCTCAATGTATATTACTCTAACAAAAGTTCTTGTCAACTCATGCTATTATTGCATCAAAACCAATCATTTATTTTTTATTACATTTTCCCTTTTATGGTGAAAACCATAAAAATTGTTTAACTTGTATTATTCGTGTATTCATTGATTATTTAATAAAAATTGAGAATTTTCTCATTTTCTTTCCCTCAAAAAAATCATTCTTTCAAATGAAAGATTATGTTATTGTTGTTTTTATAACTAAAGGATAGATTCGGTATTAAATTTGTGATAAGAGATTCAAGGTCCAAAATTTAGATTGGGCCTTACCATTTTAAGGTTTTGAAAGTTTGACCCAAGTTTGTAACATATATGCAATAATATGTTAACATAACTTAATTTATTAATAAAAGGTATAACAAGGGCTAATATTTACATTATTATTATTATTATTATAGACATTTTGAAAATTTTATTGATGTGAATGGCAAATTATTTTGTTAATTTTAGAAACTTGTGTGAAGGTGTATGCAGTGTTGATGATTGAAGGTGATGTTTACCCTAATTAAAAAAAAGAGTTGGAAAAGAGAAGAAAATCTTAGTATTGTAAGGAGTATTTGAGGCAGAAAAGAGGGATTGGGTAGAAGATAGGTGAAGAAGCATAGTTTAGGGTTGGAAAATGGAAAAGAAAAAGAGTTTTGTGGGTGAGCAATGAATGAGTGTGGGATGTGACAAGCATGTGAGAATGAAAAAGAAAGAGAGAGAATTATTTTTGGGGGATGAAATGAAATGGTCCATGCCTCCTATGTACCAACCACAAACCTTTAATGCAACTGTGTGAGTTAGGGCCACTTCACATGCCACATGAGTGTATCTCACTTTTCCATTCTCCTTTCCAAAACTACTTCCTCTCTACCCTACCAATGCCATTTTCCTCCTTTAATCCTTCCAAACATGTTGCATAATTTATAACCCACAACTACTCAATTACAGGTGTCCCTCTTAATTTTTTTTTTTTTATGAATTTAAGTTTAACATGTATTTAAATTATACTAATTATACAAGGTAAACGATATTAAACTTTCAATACATTCTTCAACAAAGTCTATCCAACCATACAACGAAAGGACAATTCACAATTCTTAATCTAAAACAATAATCGATAAATTTTTGATCTAATATTATATTAAGATTTTAACATAAAATCAATTAACTATATATAAATATAGTCTAATATGTATTTAAAATATATCATGAAATAGAAAATCACGTGGAACTTCCATTAAAAAAAATTACTGTCTCAGGTGTTTTTTTGGTTTTAAACTCGTAATAATAATGTAAAAAAAGTTTTATATAAAATAATTATTTTTCTTAGGGTTTTGGGTGAATAGCACAAAGTTGTGGCTCATGTTCATACTACGACCTCAAATAATTTATGCAAAAAAAGCAATCATTGGAGGGAAAATTTAATGACCCGATACCCTTTCGGCCTATCCATTTGACTAAGCAACAAAAACATAACTAGAATCAAGCAACATACAAAATTCCGAAAATCTTTCTGTCTTTACAAACATGCCTCATATTTTGAAATCATCAAATCTTGTAATCTACTGCATCCATTCTTCAATGGCCGTGTTATAAAATTGTTGTGTAATTTAAGTTTATGAACTTAAATAAAATTGTTGTTACCTGGGTTGAAAGAACCTTTGAGCTTGTTTTTGACAGTTTCAAATTCAAATAGGTATTACACAGAAAGAAAATATTTGTAAATGACTCTTCAATATATAATATATAAGCCATAATGTGAACTAGTACATACAAAAATTAAAGTGAGGAAAGAGATATGTTAACATTTACATAAGTATTTTACTCACTAGATATTTCAGATATTATATTTCAAATATCTTAAATAAGATAGTAAAATGGATTAATCCATATCCGTTATTTTAATCCGTTTTTACTTTAAATCATTATATAATAAAAATAATATGGGATAAGTTAATTCATCATAATCAAAATCAAATACAGTGTACCTATCAATAATTATATATATATATATATATATATTATAAAAATATTTTTAATTATATAAATAAATTTTTATTTATTAATTAATATTTTTATTAAATAAATTAAAAAATATATTATTTTTATATATTAAAATAATTAATTATAATTAATAATTAAAATATAATTAATTACTTTTTATAATTTAAATAATAATATATTTATATATTTTAATAATATAAACAAATATTTTTAATTATAATATTTTTATTTTAATTTAAATATATAAATATTTTTTTAAAATGGATTAAAGTAAAAATTCAACCCATTCCAATTTTAATTAACATCGAAGGATGCGATGAATCATGTATCATTAATGTGGTGTAATTTTCAATTTCAAATATCTAAGATATATTTGTCATGTCACACTATCATATAGTTATCAAAATTATAAAAATAAATGTATACACAAGTTTAAAGGATAAATAAGTTTGAATATAATTATGTTGTGAATTTGATCAGAAAAACAAACTAATGATAAATGGAAAAAATATTAATAATTTAGGGAGAATTTTAAACATAATTTAGTTTTCTTTTTAAATTTTGTTCATTTATAACACTATATATGTAATTCACTTATTTATTATCACCTTACTTTTTTATTTTTTTTATTTTTTTAAAGGGATTACCTTAATTTCTTAAAAATATGAAACTAATAAATTGTTTAAGAATTTCTGTAGAAAGATATTTTACCTATTTTTTAAAAAATATTTTAATGGTAAATAATTAAAATGTTATATAATTTGTTTAGTTATAAACCCTCAAAAGTAGTCGTAGTTTTCATATTTTTTAAAGGCGTGATGGTAGAAATATATTTTTTAAAATACATTTTAATGTAAAGTAATTAAAAGAGAAATATTTTGCATCTTAACTTTTTTTTTATCATAAAATATAATGAATTAAATGATAGTTATTAGATTTTCAAGAATGTTAACATAAAGAGTAACTTTCATAGAGTTAATACGAGGGTAACTTGTTCCTTTTTAAAGTTTTGTTTTAGTTTTTGTAAAAAAAAATGTTGTTCATCTTTTTTTAGTTGTACTATTTTTAGTTCTAAAAATGACTTAGATATAGCTTAATAGATGGACAAAAAATGATTTATATAATTTTTTATATAGACAGAAAAAAATGATTTCGATAGTGTTGTGAGAGAGTAAAAATGATATATTTCAAAATTAAAAGAAGAAAAAAATGACAATTTTTCTAAAGAAATTAAAATCAAACTTTGAAAAACTTTCAAAATATCAAAAACACATTTTATTATTTAAAGATATATCTAAGAATTAAAATTAAATTTGAACACTAAAGAGTGAGACATAATAATAAATAACTATTTTTACGTAAAAAATAAATAACTTAAATCCTTTACATATATGACAAGACTTTGGATCCTTCCCTATTAAAGCAAATGTTAATATATTTTAACAGGTTAATTTGACAAAATATTGAGACATTTAAACCATATTTTAATTTTACCCCTAATTTGTCCACATTCTAAATTCTAGAACTTATTTTATACCTTTCTATGTTTTGTTTTTCTTTTATTTGATTATATTATCTATTTGATTTATTATTTCCTATTCTCCTACACACCTGTGTCTACTTCTGCTGTAGAACCTGTTAAAATATGAGACATTTTCAATTTCCATAACAAATTCAACAAAAGGAAAGATGATACGCCATTATTTCTTCTTCTTCTTCTTCTTCTTCTTCTCCGTCTTCATCATCTAAAATCAAATCAAAGTCAAACAGAGGCATGATTCAACTTTCCTCTCCTTCAACTCTTCAACCCTTTCTTCACTCTTTTCAGACAAAGTTCCCTCCTTTTCTCCCTTCTATCAGTAACAAATAACCCCACAATTCCGCCATCTCAAATCAATCTTCTCTCTCTCTTTTTTCACAACACAAACAAACAAAACACCATTCATTATGTACAAGCCGCCAACACCATGTATTTAACCATTCTTCTTCACCAATTCTGACAGAATCAACTCTCTCCTTCACTTCCTTCTCTTCTCCACTCTCAGATTACCAGATCCTCTCCCATTTCATTTTTTTTTTTCCAATTCTCTCTCTACAAATCGAACAATCCTCAAAAGATTCTCTTCACATCATAATTCACACCCAGTCCTGTCTCCTCCTTAATTTCCCTGCCCACCAATTCCGTCTTCCAAAGTTCCAAACTTTTCCCCTCCCATCACCGAAAACCTCGAGAATCACCCTCTCTCCCATCTGGGTGCATCTCATTGTTCAATTTCCACACCCCTCTCTCCCTGGGTTCTTCGCGTTCTTATTCTGGGGATCCGTGAGAGAGGGAAATGTGGGATGTTTTCGTGGCTGGCAAGGATAGTGTCGGCTTGCTTGAGACCGGTGAGGCGATATGCGCGTATGAGCAAGGATGATTTCGACGACGCTGCCGCCGCCAGCGACGCGCTCGTGTGGCACCGGGACCTCGAGAAGCACTCGTGCGGCGAGTTCTCCTTCGCTGTCGTGCAGGCCAACGAAGTCATCGAGGATCAAAGCCAGGTAGAGACCGGCGCCGACGCTGTCTTCGTCGGCGTCTACGATGGACACGGCGGCGCTGAAGCCTCGCGCTTCATCAACGATCACCTCTTCCATAATCTCATGAGTCAGTCTCCTTTCCTTCCTTTCTCAATTGACCAACAACAACCGCACTTAAGAAAAATAATGTTTTTTAGGTTCTCTAATTTCAGTTCACCATGGTCAAGTTTCCATATCTTCCGTATCGATGAATTTAGTTTCCAATCTTTAAGAAATTAGTAGATTTAATTTCTTTCTAAAAATTCTTTATAGTTTTTGAAGTTTAGAGGAGTAAATTTGCATATTTTTCCATGTTTAAACACGAAATTTATCAATTTGAAACCAAAGGACCTTTCTATTTTCTTGAATTAAAAATATGGACACTAAAAACACAGTTTTTTAACAAAAAAATAATGTTATGGATATCATTGAGTAAATAGATTACTTGATGTGAGGTAATTATAGTTTAATAAGTGATGTTGAGATCAAGTGATTTAATGCTCGATTGGGGGAGCTGTGTTGAGTGTAACAGTTGGTTATCACTCATGCAGGATGGGTTAGCGTAGAGAATATTCTTGTTTTTGTAACAAAAAATAAGGTTAAGGGTTTGTTTTGGGGCTATTTGTCGTTGATTTGGGGGAGGGTTGATCAATGTTGATATTTTGGACGTTTTTGGTTGCTTGAGATTATGGGTCTTTTGGTGTTATTTGGAGGGACCTTTAGTTTGGCTTATGTGTTTCTGGTTGGCCAGTTCTGTTGTTGGTTTGTAAGTTTTTTTGCTTGCTTTTGCGGCTACGAGAATCTGAGGAAAATTCAATTTGCTGTCAGAAGAATAGATAGGATTAGGAGGTGGGGTTTGTTTTTTTTTTTCTTTTCTTTTCTTTTTGGTTTTTGGGTGGTATTCTTTGGAAGTAATCATTATTGAATTTGGATGTGTATATATTGTACATGTCCTACAGAGGACAGGGGAAGTTTTTTCTTAAAAATTGAACCTTTTCACTTATCATGTAGTTCTTCCTCAATTCAACTTGGTTTTGTGGACGTGTTAATTTTCCGCTTTTATATCAATCAATCATATGCCATTTTTTTTTTGTCTTTTGAGTAAATACAGTTTTATATTTTATGGTTTGCTTTGTTGTGGGAGTGGCAATGGAGAATGTTGAATATAGAGAAAATAGGGTTTGAAATTAATTTCCTTTGTGTATAAATCACACATAGGGTGGTCTATTTATAGTAGAGAGATACAACTAAAAGAGTAACTGAAAGTAACAGAATAAACAGAAGATATTGTTTGATATTGTGGTTACCAATATCTAACAATATCTTAACAATATCAAATAATATCTAAACAATATCTAACACTCCCCCTCAAGCTGGAGCATACAAATCGTATGTGCCAAGCTTGTTACAAATATAATCAATTCTAGGACCCAGTAAAGATTTAGTAAAAATATCTGCTAACTGATCACTTGAGTTAACAAACTCAGTCTTGATATCTCCAGACATAATCTTTTCTCGAATAAAATGACAGTCAATCTCAATGTGTTTGGTCCTCTCATGAAAGACAGGATTAAAACTAATATGAAGAGCAAGCTGATTATCACACACAAGTGTCATTTGAGTGACATCTCCAAATTGTAACTCTCTAAGCAATTGCTTGAGCCAAACAAGTTCACAGGAAGTCGAGGCCATAGCTCTATATTCTGCTTCTGCACTCGGATCTTGCCACGACACTTTGTTTCTTACTTTTCCATGAGATCAAGTTACCACCAATGGAGACACAATATCTAGATGTAGATCTTCTATCCGAAGGAGATCCTGCCCAATCAGCATCCGAGTAGCAAACAACTCTTGTATGGTTATTAGAAACATATAACAATCCTTTTCCAGGAGATCCTTTAATATACTTCAAGATACGAATGATCGCATTCCAATGATCTTCACATGGTGAATTAAGAAATTGACTTACCACACTTGACTGCAAAGGAAATGTCGGGACGAGTAACTGTAAGATAATTCAATTTTCCAACCAATCTTCTATACTACTCAGGATCAGATATAGGCTCCCCCGATTTGGTAGAAGTTTAGTATTGGGATCCATGGGTGTATCAACGAGACTTTGAACTCATCAACCCAGTTTCCTCCAAAATATCTATGGCATACTTCCTCCGAGATATAACAATACCATCATTGGACTGTGCCACCTCAATACCCAAGAAATATCTAAGTTTGCCAAGATCTTTGGTCCGAAAATGGTGACAGAGATGTTGTTTCAACCGAGAGATGCCATGGTTGTCACTACCTGTAAGAACAATGTCATCAACATATACTATCAAGTAAACACATCCAAGCACTCGAGTGTCGATAAAAGACAGAGTGATCTGCTTCACACCGAGTCATACCAAATTGTTGAACAACCTTGCTAAACTTTCCAAACCAGGCCCTAGGAGATTGTTTTAGGCCATATAGGGATTTGCGAAGACGACATACCATCCCAGAAGACTCCCCCTGAGCAACAAACCCAGGAGGTTGCTCCATATAGATTTCTTCTTGCAAATCACCATTGAGGAAAGCATTTTTAACATCTAGTTGATAAAGATGCCATTGTTGAAGAGCGGCCATGGCGATAAATAAACGAACAGAAGTCATCTTTGCCACAGGGGAAAAGGTATCTCCATAATCCAATCCAAAAATTTGAGTATAACTTTGGCCACAAGACGTGCTTTGAGGCGATCAATAGTACCATCAGGTCCAACTTTGATAGCAAACACCCACCTGCAACCAACAACAGATTTCCCAGACGGTAACGAGACCAATTCCCAAGTTCCACTATTATGAAGAGCACTTAGTTCATCTAACATGGCCTGACGCCAACCAGGATGGGCTAAAGCTTTACGGACAGTTTTTGGAATGGTCACAGAAGAAAGAGAGGAAAGACATGTATAAAAAGGTAATGACAGTCGATGATAACTCAAAGCAATATAATGAGGAGAGGGATTACGTGTAGAACGAATACCTTTTCGAAGGGCAATGGGAAGGTCAGACTCATGTGTCAGATCCGGAGGAGACAGAGTAGTTGGCACTTGAGTAGAGTCACATGGTGGTGGTTGTGATTGGTTTCGAGAACTATAAATGCGAAGAGGCGGTGGAGAAGAAGGCGATCGCGGAGCGAGGAACTAATGGTGAAGAAGACACAGTTAGAGGGTCACAAACAACGGGAACATTAAATGTATTAGGAGTGTTGACAAGATTGGATGGAGACAGAGGTGAAGTTTGACTTTTAAAATAAAGAGACAACTCATTAAAGGTGACATCTTTTGACACAAAATAACGGTTAAGAGAAGGAGAAAAACATTTGTATCCTTTTTGTGATCTTGTAAACCCTAAGAAAACACATTTATGTGATCTAGGAGAAAGTTTGTCCAGACCAGAACTGAAATTATGAACAAAACATGTAGACCAGAAAACTTTTAGAGGTAAAGGATGAAGTGGTTCATGAGGGAATAAAATGGAATGAGGTATTTTATTATCTAAAACCGAAGAAGGCATGCGATTAATGAGATAACATGCGGTAAGAAGAGCATCACCCCAAAAATGTTGAGGAATATCTCCATGAATTAAAAGTGTGCGAGTTGTTTCAATAAGATGTCTATTTTTACGTTCAGCTACACCATTTTGTTGAGGTGTATATGCACAAGAAGTTTGATGCAAAATACCGTGAGAAGCCATGAATTGTTTAAAAGAATGAGAAAGATATTCACGGCCATTATCACTACGCAAAACTCTAATAGAAACACCGAACTGAGTTTGAATTTCATTAAAAAAAGTTTGAAAGATATGAAATAATTCAGAACGATTTTTCATCAAAAATAACCAAGTGCATCCGGAATAATCATCAATGAAAGTAACAAAGTATTGAAAACCTAAAGTAGACTTAACGCGGCTAGGTCCCCAAATGTCGAGTGAACCACGGCAAAAGGGGACGAAGCACCACGTGTGAAACTACGAGGAAAGGAAGTACGACTATGCTTGCCTAATTGACATGACTCACACGCCAAACTAGATAAGTTGGACAAGGCGGGGACAAGTTTACGTAACTTGGCAAGACTTGGATGACCTAACCGAGCATGAAGAAGAGAGGGAGACTCCATAATTGTACTAACATGTGTAGAGGGACGGAGATAATAAAGACCATGAGACTCACATCCTGTGCCAATCACCTGTTTCGAACTCCGATCCTGTAAACACACAGAATTATTGGTAAAAGTAACAACACAATCAAGAGAACGAGTTAGACGACTGATGGACAACAGGTTAAAAGGAGACCCAGGGACATAAAGAACATTATCAATGGTTAAAGAAGGAAAAAGTTTAACCGTTCCAACACCATGAGATGATACTCTAGAGCCATCAGCCGAGTGTAACGAAGGTAAATGATTAGGAGAGGATAAAGAGGAGAACAAAGATTTGTTACCGAGTAATATGATCGGTGGCTCCTGAATCAAAAACCCAAGGACCAGGAGAAAATGATTGGGTCGGACCAACGAAAATATGTATTTGTATGTGTGACAGATATAGTGGAACTAGAAGACTGTTGATCCTTATACCATTCGAGAAATTTGTTGAACATAGCAGACATGTCGGATGCAACAAAAGAAGGAAGATCCCCTGCAGATAAAGGTGGGGAAAGATTTGTCTGAACAACTACAGCAGACTGAGGATGACGATCATGTAATGTATAACACTTGTTAATCTTGTGACCTAACTTGCCACAATGTTCACACTTAGGACGCCCTTTTTCCTGTTTGCGAGGGCGAGCCCGGTCATCATGATGGGATGTCAACACAAAAGAATCGTTAACAAAATTGGAAATAGTGGAAGAAGTCATGAAGAGCGGGAGAACAAACCCAACTCCGATAGTGGTGATTTCAATGGCACGGTGGTCACCTGACCGAGACAAGCAAAATCATATGTCACCGGTAAAAAAATGAAACTCCGGCGAATTCTCTGACAGCGGCGGACCCGGTGACTGCTCCAGCGGCAGCGGTGACGATAACGTGAACTAGTACACCAGGTAAGTTCCCAGGAAAGAGAGGTGGGTCACTAATGGACACACTTAAATACCAAGTCTTTCCTTGCCGGAACTTTCCTAAACATGCACTTTCACACTACCAAATAAAATTCAATGACAAAGATAATTCTTTTCTGATGTGGAGGATCAGTTTACCAGCAGCAGTGGGGCGGCTCTAGCAGCGGTGGGGCGACTCCAACAGTGGACAAAAGGCGGAAAAAAAAATTCAAGATAACCTTAAGCTCTAGATACTATGTTGAATATAGAGAAAATAGGGTTTGAAATTAATTTCCCTTGTGTATAAATCACACATAGGGTGGTCTATTTATAGTAGAGAGATACAACTAAAAGAGTAACTGAAAGTAACAGAATAAACAGAAGATATTGTTTGATATTGTGGTTACCAATATCTAACAATATCTTAACAATATCAAATAATATCTAAACAATATCTAACAGAGAAGATGGAAAACTTTTAATGAAGATTACGTTACTCATACAATCAAGGCTCACACTCGACCGAGTAGACCCTTACCATAGTGTGTCATTTGAAATTAGTATGATTTTTTTCATTTCTGTAATTTGGAGTGCTAGGATTAGGGAACATGATGCTTCTCTTCAAAATATTTGAAAAATTGGCTCTCGTAGCATGGTATGATTAAGTTGGCCAAGCAAATTATTGATTTACCTACTGATTCTGGATTGATATGGTTTATGAAATTCCATATTCTCAGGTTTTAATCTCTCATTTTTTTTTCACACCTAAATTAATAGGTTCAGGCTCATTTAGTTATGCATATATTTTTATCAACCAACCTTTTTTTTTTTTTTTTTTTTCTAATTCTTATTTATTATGTGTATGCTTGATACTGCATTGGTTTAGGAAGTTGTATAAGTTTTATGTTTAATCTCATTGCAGGGGTTGCTCAAGAAAATGGTTCTATGTCTGAAGATATTATCAGAAATGCTGTTTCTGCTACTGAGGATGGGTTTCTGACTCTTGTTCGAAGGAGTTATGGAATAAAGCCATTGATAGCAGCCATGGGTTCTTGTTGTCTGGTTGGTGTTATCTGGAAAGGAACACTATATATTGCAAATCTCGGAGACTCCCGTGCTGTGATCGGTTCTGTAGGTAGATCAAACAAGATCGTTGCTGAACAGTTGACCAAAGAGCACAATGCTAGCAAAGAGGAGGTTAGACGAGAACTCAGGTCTTTGCATCCAGAAGATTCGCAAATTGTAGTTATGAAGCAAGGAACCTGGCGCATTAAAGGCATCATCCAGGTTTTCTTATCTCGTTAGAAATAAATTTCTGTTAATGGTTTATGCTACTGTTGTTGCTGCCTCTGTTGATCTGCTTTGCCTCTGTTATGTATAACATTTTTTCCTTGTGTCGATCACCTTCCTTATATGGTTCTATGTTTGGTTTCATACCCTTTTCTTCGTTTATACAAATCATATTTTGGAAAAAACTTGTTTTCAGTTCTTTTCTGACAAATACTTGCTCAAGTGTTTTGGTAGAGATTGTGAAAACATTTATGATCTGTGTGTAAGCTTGTTTCAACAAGCCCTCTAGGCTAGGTTGTTAAAACACCTTCCAACTTATATATAAACTACTTATCCTTATTCTCTATTTGATTATAGAAACAACTACTATACATAATCACATTGTACATAATATATGATAAACAATTATTCTGTAAGTGCTGAGCTATTTACTCAAAGGAGCCTTTTGTAGCAAAATTAAATTGTGACTCACTTGCTGATCTTGCATTTGCTTATGCAATTGATTTGACAATTTATAATGAGAGACCTACTGTGTTGGTTGGGTTTGCTCATTGTAACTCAAGTTTTCTTGTCCACCCCACAACCGAGATCAGGTATCAAGATCCATAGGAGATGCATATTTGAAACGCCCGGAGTTCTCGTTCGATCCATCGTTCCCGCGGTTCCACCTGCCTGAACCTATCCGCCGACCTGTGCTAACAGCAGAACCCTCCATATGTTCAAGAGTTTTAAGACCTAATGATAAGTTCATTATCTTTGCATCTGATGGACTTTGGGAGCATTTGACAAACCAGGAAGCTGCTGAGATTGTTCATAACAATCCAAGAACCGTAAGATGCTTTTCTCACACGTCCTTTTCCCTTCAATCATCTCTTTCCTTGTATATGAAAAACCATCAAGTTTTTGTTATTGCATGATAGCAACGCACTTCTAACACACTCTGTTAAACACCAGGGGATTGCAAGAAGACTTCTTATGGCGGCTTTGAACGAGGCAGCTAGGAAAAGGGAAATGAGATATAAAGACCTTCAGAAGATTGGAAAGGGGATTAGGCGTTTCTTCCATGATGATATCACAGTGGTTGTTGTCTTCATTGACCATGAGTTGGGTAGCAAGAAGGTTACAGTTCCTGAGTTGTCCATCAAAGGGTTTATTGACACAGTTGGACCATCAAATTTTAGAAATTTGCGGGGATTGGAATGATCACAAGGTTCATTTCAAGAACTGTAGCCTATAAACTTGACTGGCTCTGCTTCATTGTCCAAAAGGAAGCTAAAAGAAATTCATACTTCGTTAGACATTTTTGCAGCATCTAATTGTTGTTTATCTCGAACATTAAACTTAACTTTCAAGTTCTAAACTATACCTTGTCTATTGAAAACACCTTTGCTGGTGATAAATTAGAGAAACCATGTTTTTCTCATGTTTTTTCTCTTGATTGTTGGTGCTACACTTTGCAGTGTGATCATTTATATACCGTTCGTTATACCTTGTTTGATCGAATAATGTTGATAATCTAAAGCATAGATTTAAGTACGTGTTTGGATTAGATTCAATTTTTCCATAATTGATTCCAAATTCATGTTGAAAGTGAAGATAACAAATAGTTGCTTCAACTTCTGCAATTAATTCTCCATGCTCATTGTTTAACAATTTATTTGCGAACAACATTTGTACCCACAAAAACTTTGATATCGTACATCAACTCACTTTGTGTCATGTATCAAATAAACAAAAGATAGTTTAAGTGAAGGGGTAAGTTTTGATGATCATACAATGTTGTAACTTGTGAATCTAAGGATTCTTTTAAGACCACACACTCTTTTCCTCACTCGTCAACTCACATTTCCCTACCATAACCTTTCATTCATGTTAGAGAATCAATTCAGATTGTCATGTTATGTGCTCAATTTTTATACTCATTAGTTCAACAATATTCCAATAGTTTTATACAAAATTTAAATGTGTCTTATTCTATTTTAAATAACTTTTCTCACATAACTTCATTTTAAATACTTTATTATATTTTTATAAATTGTTTTAATAATGATATCTTATAATAATCCATATTTTTATTTGTATTTTAGTTTTTTTACAACTCAACTAATTAATTTTATATTTTATTGTGAAGACCCAGAAGTAAATTGAAATAAGTCTTTTATTATTCAAATTTAGAGTCTTATATAATAACTCTACTTTTTAGTTTTAATACCCTTATCATCATGTCATATCAGTTTGTTTGAACTCGAGTTTCTAATAAAACGTGTATCATAAATTTAATATTCCTTTAACGATTTTTGCATTGAAGATATTCTAATAAATTTATGTAAAATATAATATAAATTAATTAAAATAAGAGTTATTGGTATATTATTTAATAATCAACATTTAAATACATTTTAAATAACATTATATATATATATATATATATATATATACTATATATATATATATATAGATATATTTCACATAGGAAGTTTATTGATATATTATTTAACAATAAATATTTACTTATATTTTAAATTATACATTTCTCGTTAAAATAAAATGGTAAGACCAAGTGACAAGTTTTTGATTTATACGAAAACTTATAAACTTGATCTATTTTGTAAGATCTTTTTAATTTGATGGTAGATTTTTAATTTTATATTCAACACTGTTCATATCTGGTTAGACTTGAACGACTCATATATAATCACATTTCAACGTCCATAGTTCATGGAAATTACTCAAAAAAAAGCTATTAGAATATAGTGAAATATAGTGAAAATGGATTTATAGAAGATTAAGCTCAACTTTACATTTGTTTTTATGTTAATGTTAGTAAGTAATTATGTATTTTTGAGGTTTTTGTTCTGCTTTTTGCTATTTCTGGTAAGTTACTTTGTGTTAGCCTTGTTTATTACGAATTTACCTTCCTTAATACCAGTTTTCTTTTTAGACTTTGCAACCTCTTTCAGCTAAATTGTGATCTCAATCTCTTATCCTGTGTGTGGTTGGTGAGCTTCGTTCTCTAATTCTCATACGTGGCAAGTTGTTATTCTTCTGTATAGCTTTATTGTGTGACTGGGATGGCGGAAAATCATGCTGTTCATATGATCCATTTTTTAATTTCTTCAGGAAAAAACTACCAGAGACAAATGGAAAAACTGCAATAGCTTTTATTATGATATCACATGCAAAGTTGGCAAAATATCAATTATATTATGATAAAAGATTGACCCGTGAACAACAATGACTCCTTCGTTCACAGAACAATAAATCAAATACATACCACTATTCTAATAAAAATACTTAGGAGAATTTGATTCAACCAAAAAGCAAATCAATGACAATACACAGCTCTTCTACAACAAAATGGTAATGAAAAGAAGAAAAAAACAAAAAAGAATTTATTATCATGCTTTGCTTTAATGCTCTTATCCCAAAATATCAATAAAGGAAAACACAAAATCATGGTTAAAAAATGGTAAAGAATACAAAATGAAACCTCCTCAACCAGTTTATGGTATTTCTGTAGTACGGAGTGTATATTAAAATGTCCTGGACTCAGCATCCTTAGAAGCATTTCCTGTGGACGATTGAGGGGCCTGATTCATCATATTCTGCCTTTGCAATCCACATCTGTTATCAAGAAAGAAAAGGATATCATGAATACATGGAAGTGTTATCAGAAAAAAGGATAAGATCAGTACTAAGATTGTGTTTTACACAACTGCTTTTGGTTCTTTTCTTAAAGTGGACAAGTTGAACCAAACACAATTGTAAAATAAAACTAAATTTTATGAAAAAACCTTTAGAGAAGCTTCTTTTTTTCAGAAAGAAGTTAAAAAAAGTTGTTCCATTATCATACTCAAAAATAAGCCTTACAAACTAGATTGGTCTCACATCCATTTTAATTTAAACCAGTTTCCTTTCCCTTTAACTGAGTGTTATGTTGCTTCTCTTTTCCCTTAATTATATTGGTGTCTGCATATTCTTCAAATAGAACTCCCTGCTTAATTTCCTGTATCATCTATACAAAAGCCCCACAAATTTCATTCACATGTAATTGAGGCAAAGTGCTGTACCTGTTGGAAGGTGCTGAGGGATGCCAAAATGGAGCCTCCAATCCAGACACTGTACTTCCTCTCTGGTGGTGCCACCACCTTAATTTTCATGCTGCTAGGCGCCAATGCTGTGATCTCCTTGCTCATCCTATCAGCAATGCCAGGGAACATTGTTGAACCACCACTCAACACAATGTTACCATAAAGATCCTTCCTGATGTCAACATCACACTTCATGATGGAGTTGTATGTGGTTTCATGAATGCCAGCAGATTCCATCCCAATCATGGATGGCTGGAAGAGAACTTCAGGGCAACGGAACCTTTCGGCGCCAATGGTGATCACCTGTCCATCAGGTAGCTCATAGCTCTTCTCAACAGCTGAGCTTGTTTTTGCTGTTTCTAGCTCTTGCTCATAGTCAAGAGCAATATAGGCTAATTTCTCCTTAACATCTCTCACAATTTCTCTCTCAGCTGTGGTGGTGAAAGAGTAACCACGCTCGGTTAAGATCTTCATGAGGGCATCAGTGAGATCACGCCCTGCAAGATCCAAACGCAGGATTGCATGTGGCAGGGAATAGCCTTCATAGATTGGAACTGTGTGGCTCACACCATCACCAGAGTCCAGAACAATACCTATGTGAAAGCATAAAAAGTTAAAAACCATGTTTTCAAACTATTTCAATGTCAAGCAAGTCCCTCGGATCTCATATTCTCAATTAACATTCATGACTAACTGCACTAGTAATGAAATGCATAAAATCTATGACATTATTAATATCCACAAAATAAAACGTCATTGATCAGATCAGTACATACAATTTCATTGGGGCAGTTGAACTATATTCTTTAGACTTGGAATTCTATTGAAATACAATTGAAGTGACACAACATGAACAAATGCCATGCATCATGCTTCAAAAAATCCATTTCCATTTGACAAGCTATACAGTGACAGAATATATTTTGTTGCAATATGCAAGTCCCTTGGATATCATTATCTCACTTAGCATTTATGAAAGTCTGCATTCATACAGAAATGAACAGAATGTATGACATTTTAACTCCCAGAAAAAATGTTTAAACATAAACAAATAAAACTGGATTGATTAGATTAATATATAAAATTTCATATGCACAGTTAAACTATACTCGTTAGAAAATCATCTTGATGTTCTGATCAAATAAAAGTGGCATGACATCAACAAATACCACGCATCATGCCTCAAAATGCATTTAAATATGTCCTCCAAGTCCCTTGAATCTCATAAACATTTGTGAAAATCTGCTTTCATAATGAAATGAACAAAATATATGACATTATTAATTCGCACCAACTGTTCAAAAATAACAAAATACAACTCAGTTGATTAGTACACACAAGTCATATATTATGGACATTTAACCCATACACATTTCAAATCATTATGTAATTCTGAAAAATTCACGTGGCTTGACGGCAACAAACACAAAAATATAATGCATCATGCCCCAAATCACCAGAAACCAAGAAAAGGAAGAACAGATATAGAATAATCTTTACCAGTTGTACGACCACTAGCATAGAGGGAAAGCACTGCCTGGATGGCAACATACATAGCTGGAGTGTTGAAGGTCTCAAACATAATCTGTGTCATCTTCTCACGATTGGCCTTGGGATTTAGTGGTGCTTCTGTGAGGAGAACAGGGTGCTCTTCTGGGGCCACACGTAGTTCATTGTAGAAAGTGTGATGCCAGATCTTCTCCATATCATCCCAATTGTTTACTATACCATGCTCAATAGGGTATTTCAGAGTCAAAATACCTCTCTTGGATTGAGCCTCATCACCAACATAAGCATCCTTTTGTCCCATTCCAACCATCACACCAGTGTGACGTGGACGACCCACAATGCTAGGGAAAACAGCCCTTGGAGCATCATCTCCAGCAAATCCAGCCTGCAAAATTTAAACAAATCAACACCAAAAGAGAAAGATCATCAACAACCAAAGCCTATAAGCAAAGTTTCAAAAAAGGCCTGCAATCGCCATTTCAATGATTTTGTAATCATTATAACCACATTGCAATTGCAGCTGATTTTACGCAATATCAACCATCAGGATGCCACAACAATTGCACTATCTTTTAGTTTGCAATTTCTCACAGCATTAACACGATGACAGTGCAACTGCGACCGTAATTTAAACCTTGCCTATAAAAGTTCAAAGAGGAACACACAATAATGGATTTATATATATACCTTGACCATTCCAGTTCCATTATCACAAACAAGAGGTTGGATATCCTCACCATCTGCCATCTTTTATTGAATGCTGCAAAACACACCAAACATTACAAAAACTCTCGTAAACCAAAGAAACAAAAACAAGATTAATGAATGTGTCTCATTAATATAAGATCTGGGGTTATTATATGTGTCACATGATGAAAAAGATTAGTCAAATGATAACAATTCATGATCATCACACCCAATTACAAAAGTTCTGCATTTTTAATATGATGAGAATCTCACATAAAAAAGTATTAAGGTAACGAATGTTCAAGGAGTGGAAGTTGTTATGAGATTAATTGTCACCTGCGAAGAATTGATGATGGAATGTGTGAAATAAGGATAGAAGAAAGTGGAGAATGTGTTGTGATGAATACCTTAGAATTTCCGAAATAAAGGAAGCTACGTGTACGTGACTTATGTGTCGACCTTCCTATTTTTAAGGAACGTGGCTTTGTGTGGCTCAGGTCTCAGCAGTGGCGTGGTTTAAAAAAGGAAAGTTGTGGCAAATGAAATGAGACTCAAATGAACCGCAAATGCGATTTAGGAAGATCGTGACCGTCCGTAATATCTCATCCTCGCGTGTCACGTTTATTGTTGGAATTAGCTGGCACCTTTTTCTTCCTTCCCCGCTTCTAAATAAATACATAAAAAATCGTAACTTTAAATTTTCACAGTTTATTTGGATGAAGAAAAATAACTTAACAATTTAATTAGAAAAGGGAAAGTTTTAATTTTATTTTTTTAAAGTCAAGTTTCCCTTTTATCAAATAAAAAATATAATTTTATTTTACAAAATTTATAGTTTAATTCTCTAAATTTATGCCAACAAAATAAAGACATTTTTTTTTCTGATAAAAGGGCATTCTCTTTCTGAAAATAGTAAAGTGATTCAATTCAAATTATTTTCTCCCAAGTAGTGGGAAGAGCTATTATCTTTCTTTCTTTTACTTTTCCCTACCAAATTTTTTTTTTAATCTTTCATTTTCAAAGCAATCTTCATTTTTTTTTTCATTTATTGTATTTAAAAGATGACTAAATTATGCAATGACTTCAATTATAGTACTTAAATACAAAGAATTATAAAATTTTATTACAGTAAAATAAAATTACATTGAATAACTTTATTTAGAAATGAATGGTATGGTTTGAAGTGTGGAAGGGTCCAAATGGGGCATTGTATTGATTGAGAGACAACTGTGCAAAACATGGTTCTGATTGATTAAAAAGAATGAGGTAGGTAGGGATGTTGGCATCACATTAACATGTTTATTATTATTAAACAAAATTTATTAGTTAAAGATTAAAAAAAAAACTTTTTTTTATAAAAAAAGTGTGATATTCAATAATTTTAAACATTAATATATCTTTTATCTTCCATGCAGAGTATTAAAATCTAAGAGGTTTAATTAGATATTTTAAAATACTAAAATATAATTATGATTAGAATTTAACGGTGTTTTGGAATTTTTTGGATAAAAAAAATAAAAAATTAAGCAATATATAAACAAAGAAACTTACAAGTCTAATATGTCAAGGTTTTAGATTAAAAATAAAATTGATATTCTTGTATAGTTTATTTCTTTTATAAATATCTCTTCGTTATTATCTTCTGTATGAATTTCTAATAATTGTATAATATTAAAAAATGTTTTTTTTTATCTCGTTTTATGGATTTTGAATGTTAGGGAGAAATATTGTTTATTATAAATTATTTTGTACAAATATAAAAAATGTTGTATTTGTTTTTTCAAATCTTAAACCGTGATAATAAACTACCAAGTTTTTTTTGTCTAGTTTCGTATATACTGAGGTAGTTATTTTTTATTATTGAATTAGTTTATTATTTTTACAACAAGTCATATATATATATATAAAGAAAATTCTATTTTTTTATAATTGCTTTTAATTATTTGTATGATATGTTAATATAAAGAGGATAAAGATAATATAAAAAAAAACAATTATTATAATATTATGTATTTGAAGAAAGATTAGGGAAGAAATATAGAAGGAGAACAATAAAAGTAAAGAATACACATGTGATATATATATATATTAAAAAAATAATGATTATTTTAATAATATAAAAATATAGACCTAAACATTCTCTGATTTTACTTGTGTATATAATTGTTTCATGATCAACGAATTAAAAATGTAGTTATAAATTATTTTACATAAAACAAATTAAATAGGTATCAATTATATCCGTTTTTTTATTTAAAGAATAAACACGTAAAAAGGTTCTTAATGTTACATAATCAAATAATAATTATATATAAGTTGATTATGATATATATATAAATTTTAGTTTAATTGGTTATCATTTTGTTCTTAATATCGAAATTTTTTTTTTGGTGAAATTAAAAGTTCTCTTTATCATTTATTTTGTTTTTGGTTGCATTTTATAATGTTCTTTCTTTTCTACTCAATGGATGATTGATTGAACTAGAGGTAGAGAGGACCTACTAAAAAAAAGTGAAGTTGGTAGGAGCTATTTTGAAGGGTCGCTGAAGTTGCTTTTGTTAAGTTTGGAATTTTGATTCTTGACTTTTTGGTGAGGGAGAGAGGAAGTGTGAGTAATTATGCAGACGCCAACTCATCATCACCATTGATGCGTGTTTCATTGCACTCAGAGAGCTTCGTTTTGATCCCTCCTTGTCTCTTTTTCTGGGACTCACTTGTCTTGTCACTCTTTTTTTCTTTATGTCTATTTATTCTCCTCTCAATTTTTAAGATAATCATTTTTTTTAATTTTAATTTACTCTCTTGTTAATTTTTTTATCCATTTATTAATATTAAATTTACAAGTATAAAAAGTTGTATAATTAATATTTTTTTAAAAATATATGACTATCAAGTACACAATAATATTATCTAGTTGGATTGTTTATATTAATTAAAAACATTTGAATACCTCTTTTCTTATAATTATTTATAATATATATTTATTTTAAAATTATTAATTATATACATTTTGGTATGTTGCTAGGTACAACATACTAGTTGGAAAAAGTTTCAACCAATAGTCTTAACAAATGGTGCCAACCCTTACCATAATCAATCTTCATAGCCAAAATTTGCTGTCATACATTCATTAACATAATAATAATAATAATAACATAAGTGAATTTCATCAATGAAATAAATAATAATTAAGCAAATGTTATTATTACATATATATGTTTCTTTAAATATTAAATTTCATGGTTATTTTTAAAATAAAATTAATGTTTTATGATGGTTCATATTTTATGTATTATTAATTTTTTCTTTCTCTTTATTTTTTTTTATATTTGATGAAAAATAATATTATATTGTAAAAAAAATAAATGATACAATTTTTTTTATATAATATAAATATCATCATGAATTTTTTTAGTTATATAAGATGATCAGAGCAATCTTAATAATAAAATATAAATTAATCATATTTAAGAAAATCACACCATTGACAAAAATTCTTTAATACATTTTCCATTTCTACGTTCCTAACATATGTGCCAGTGTAACATGTAATAAAAGAAAAGGGTAAATATGTAATGTTCTAAAAAACGTCTGAAAGTTATACGGGTAATAGTTTCAAAAGCTAGGGGTTTTTCTCTTTCATTTTTTGGTTCTTAGTTTCAAGATTTTGAGAAGATGAACAGGACCAACTTCACCAGACTCTTTCATTCTACTCATCTCTTGGAACGCAAACGCAAAGCCCGTACCTTTTGGGAATCCGTCAGTCACTTAAACTGCACCTCGTTTGGTTCAGCATGAATTCTTCTTCCACACCTTCTTTTTCTAACACCCGTTTTCTCGCAGAGATGCAACGATTACTCGAGAAGATTTGGAAGACTGCGTGCCAAACAAACACTGCTCCGCGATATCAATGCTTACGGGCAATTCATGTTTCAGGTTAGTATTGCCCTGCACATTTTTGCTTCCACTGTACTAGCCTTTGATTTGGGTGGGTTTTCAAGTTCTCAACAAAATAGTCTTCACAAAAATAAAATAAAAAATTGTTGGGTATATGTTAAATGTTCAAACACAACTAAGGGGCAACTACATTTTTCATCATTAACTCTTAGCACAAACAATAACATTAACTACCTTTAAGGAGTTTGTGACTGAAAAACTGCTATCATATTTATTGGGCAGTTTACCAAAGCTCATAACAGAGAAGTAACTATGTCGGTGGATTGGCAAAAACATGGGTTACGTTCGACCCAATGTTTTCCTAAACACACCTTTATTCTCTTGTAAATCAGCTGGACAACTTTGTGTCTATTTAGAAAAACTTCTCCATAAGCATTTTGAGAGAAAAAAAATGAAATCAATTTCTCCCCAAGTTAAAATTAGCTTAGGTATATTATGAGCTATTTTGTAGAAGTTATTTCCTATTGACTTCTCCAAAATCTAATTTTAACTATGTATAAGATATTTTTAGGATGTGGAGAAGGTGGTTTCCTTTTATTTTTTGTGCTTATGTAGAAGTTTCCTTCAAACAGACTCATTAATCAAAATGATTATTTCCTTCTCTTTGTTCCCTTTCCCACTCAGACAATGTTCTTCTCTACATCAAATTCCAATATCAACTATCATTTTTCCATTCCCCTATTCCATCTATGATGGTATCTTTATTTACAGAAACCATAAATCTAGGAAAAGATCGATTAAGGTTACCAGAACCAAGCCGGATATTATGCCAGAATTTAACTTGATCACCACACCTTGGCTTCCTAATTTTTTATTTATTTATTTATTTTATTTTTATATCAAAGATTTATTTTAAAGACATACCTTAGGTACAGTTCTTTACATGTCTTAGGTGTTGTTCTCTGAGGGTCATCTTGTTAATCTGTGCTAGTGATTCCACATTTAAAGTCAGAATTTTGGTTTCTCAGGTGAAACTTCAATTCTAATTGCAAAACAATACCAAAAATACCTAAAGAATTGCATCCAAGTTTTGTCCTACGTTTTATGTTATTATTTTGCGATGACTATTTTTTCATTGTGAACAGAATTTGTGGCAGACATAATTGTGCCACTGTAACTGCTTTTGCATTTGTCGAATTTGGACAATAACCTTTTATCACCTATTACTGGCTAATGTTCTTACTTCTCTGTGATATGATTTGTTTAGTGTTTGTTCACTTTGTTGTAGTGGAATCCATATAGTTTCTAGTGTTGGAAATTTGGATAAAGTTTGTATCGCTCCCCGCCCCCCCCCCCATAATGTTATATTGAAAAGTTCTTAGTAGTATTGCTTTTGTTGTACATTTCTATATAAACTCTTTTTGTCCTAGTTGTAGTCTTGTAGATGCTTCCTTTGTACGCGTTTTTTGTAAGATGTTTTATTGAATGCTTGTGCTTTGTTTTTTCTTAAACGTCTTAGAGTTGGAAAGAAGATATTGATGAGGATGGTCCTTCTCCCAGTCAAGGCCCATCATGGTTCAGAAAACACTCTGGAAGGCACTGGAATGGAAATCAAAGATCAAAACATCAGTTTAGAAGTAAGGATGCTTGCCATAGTTATGCTATAATAGATTATGACTACCTTGCAATACTGACTCTTTCGATTAGAGTTTGTTAGATATTGTTTTCTTGAAATCTTCTAACTGCATCTTGTCTGGAGAACTTTCAACTCTACTTGAGTTGGATTGCTGCAAAGAAGATTTCAGATACTGGATTCATACATTTCAATGCTCTCTTCGTTGAAGTTTGTTAGGTTAATTTGTTCGAGTTAATCTCCTACATGCAGATTGTCTGAAAAACTTTCTTTATCTACTCAGGTAGGATTTGTGGGCTTAACTAGTGGAGATGATTTTTGGTTTTAATAAGCTTTCTTGAATATGCTATATCATGTTTATGATTTTAGTGCAAAGGAGGTCTGGATATTTAGAGTTTGTTCGGGATTCATATATTTCAAGGCTCTCTTGATTAAATTTTGTTAGATGGTTTCTTTTGGGAATTCTTCTAATTGCATCTTGTGTGGAAGAATTGCATGCTTGCTTTAATAGGATTGGTGGATTTAACTAGTAGAGATCATGTAGCCCATTTGGTTTTAACTTGCATCACAAGTTTTCTAAAAATAAGCCACAATGTGCTTTTTGATTTGTAGTGCAAGAAGATTCTGGATATTATAGGGCTGCTCTGGATTCATATGTTTCAAACCAACTTGATGTCTTTCAGGAGATCATGAATTTTGCAAACGTGATTTTGATGTTGAAACTGTTATCTGCACTGCCTTTGGTGGCGATCAATCTTTCTATTGGTCCTTTATAAATGAGGAAAATCCACAGTGGAAAAGGTCAGGGGTTTTTTCTAGTTACAGAAAATCCTGGAAGGGGAGACATCGGAGTGAAAATGAGTATGGCAAATCAACTGAGGAAGAGTCAGATTGTTCATATTCAGATTCAGTTTCACATAGATTAGCCCTTGGATTGAGTGATTCTGGTCCTCTGTGTTAGAATCGCGCAGCGGAATGTTCGCGTGGTCGGACAAAAACCAAGAGGGGGGGGGGGGTGAATTGGTTACTTAATAAAAATTAGGTTTTCAAAATTTTCCCCAAATTTTACCGATTAAAAACTGCGTAAATGTAAATAGAGAAGAGTAGAGAAGATTACACAATAGGTTTATACTGGTTCGGATCAAAAGACCCTACGTCCAGTTGCTAATCACTCAAAAGAGGATTAACGCTGTCACTAAGAACAAAGTTGTTACAACACAAATTATAATGAAAAAGATAAAGTTAAAGATAAAACCTCTCTTGAAATCCACAAGAGATGATAAACAGCTTTCCCTGGAGACGGCACAGCACACAATCCACTAAGAACTCCACTTAGTGATTCTTATCGCTTCTAGCCTCACACCAAGTTTCCAAAAGCCCCGAAGAACAGTTTTCCCCGGAGACGGCACAGCACTCAATCCACTAAGAACTCCACTTAGTGATTCTTATCGCTTCTAGCCTCACACCGAGTTTCCAAAAGCCCCTAAGAACAGCTTTCCCCGGAGACGGCACAGCACTCAATCCACTAAGAACTCCACTTAGTGATTCTTATCGCTTCTAGCCTCACACCGAGTTTCCAAAAGCCCCTTTCCTTGCAACAAACAGTTCTCCGGCACTCACGACACTTAACTTTTGTATGGAAAGAGTTGTTCTTCAGTTGTTCATTGTTTACGAGTGCTAAAGCGAGTTTAAGTAGGGAAATTAGGGTTTAGGAATTGAGGATTTCGAAACTAGGGTTCTTGGTAATTGGGTTTTCGAAAATAGGGTTAATTTGAAATTTAATTTGAAAAACAGATTGAAATAATCGATTATTTGGAGTAATAATCGATTAAAACGAAGCCAAATACTTCGAACCCAACCCTCTACGGAATAATCGATTATTTGGTGAAATAATCGATTATCTGTACGGACAGTACAAAACAATCGATTCTTTTTGTTGTTTTAATCGATTAAAACAGTGAGTTTGTATAGAAAGTGTTTTCTCATCTGTTTTAATCGATTATTTACCTATATAATCGATTAAACCCGAGCTCTGAATGATAAATTTGAGCTTTTTGAAGCTTCTAAGTTACGAGACTATGTACAGGCTATCTTAGACTCTAAAAATACGAGACTCAATCTTAAATAAATCGGAGTTATTACAATACAATTATCACCAATCTTCAATCTTCAATATTCTAAGTCTTTAGTTCTTGGATCATCATCAAAATCCATTCTTCATATTCATCAAGTGCAACATCAAGTCCTTGAATTGTCAACAATCTCCCCTTTTTGATGATGATCAAAATTTTCTTTTAAAGCCCTTTGTAATAACCTGTTTTATCCGTCATACTAACAAACACATTAAACATACCGGATAAAATTTAAAATTGAATCATAGGCTTTAAATTTTTCTCCCCTATTTTGATTATAATCAAAAAGAACTCTGCAACATCAATCATAAGAGCTCCCCCTCAAAATATGCATAAGTTAGAGAAAGCTCCCCCTCAAGCATAGCATAAAAGAAACATCAAATTTTATTTCATAATCATTTATCCATTACAATAGCAAGACAATAACAAAAGAAAATACATAACAGAATTTAAAATTCTTCAACTTGTCCTCATCATTAAAGTGAGTATCAAATCTATTTTCTAATCTACCCACTCTATCATCTACATCGGATATGCGACGAATAATTTCATCATGGCGTACTCCGGAAAGATTGAAGAAAGATTGCATTCTTTGATTCATGTCGGAAAGCATATCTTCCATGGATTGTCTTGTTTCTTGATGAGACGAGGATGTTCCAACACTTTGGATTTGGTTAGAGGGAAAATTATCGAGCTGGAGGCATATCTTCATCGAGTCTTCATTTGCATCACTTTGATTTTGAACGTCATCTTTGTGAACATAGATGTCATTGACACGCACCATTTGAAGTTGAGTCAATGTCTTTGTCCAACATGCGGTTTAAGTTGTTTGTTCTAACTGCTTGCTCACCTTCAACATTCACTCCTTTATATTCAAGAATACGGGATACAAGAAGTGCATATGGAATTTTGAAGGTGTGATGACGTTTTGCTTTAAGCATGGTCATTTTGACAAGAACACCCCAATCTAAAGGTTCATTATTCATTATGGCATGAATAATTCGAAGATCAATGGAAGAGCATTGGGCATGATTCGTAGCCGGGGACATAAGATCCATACAAGTAAATGTAGAAGCATGCGTTCTTCCTTCTTTAAAGGTCCAGCATGAAGAATACGTCCAACCTCCGAGAGAAGGATTCCGCGAAAAGATCGATAAGCTAAGAACTCGTCAAAGTCATCTAGCTCACCATAAACGTTAATAACATCTTCTCTAATGGGGAAGTGAGCAACATTTTCCCAAATATCATCATCTAGAATTATGGTAACCCCTTTTACACGGGATGTAGCAATTTGATCCCTAAACTTGAATCTAGAATAGAATACCCTAACTAAGTCGGGATAGTATGTACCTTGCATTTGGATAAACGGGAGAATTCCTTGAATTTCAAGAAGATTAGGAAAATTGAAACCCCTACGAATGAATTGCTCACCTATAAGAAATTTGGGAGAAATAATAGCTTTTTCTTTCCAAGTAGGTTAGAAATTCTTGTTGACCATCTGCATCGAGAGATCCATCCTTCTACGAATTAGGACGGGAATGAGAAGAAGGTGCGAGATCTTCTTCTTGTAGGAATCTTAGGGCGAGAGGATGAGGCCATTTGAAAGAGTAGATAAACTTGAAGAGATTTTGGAGACAAGTGAGGGAATAATGAAGCAAAGAGAGTATAGATTTCAAGAAAACTTGATTACAAGAGTTAGAAGTGAGTATAATTGACCTAGATGTCTCTATTTATAGAGAAAACACTTCCAACGGTCATATAGAAAGGATTTCATGGCAAAATATCCGTTGGCAACGGCTAAGAGGCAAAGCTGAGTCGCATTTAATCGATTATATTTCAAGATAATCGATTATTTCAATATCTCGATAGCTTTAATCGATTATTTCCGAGTAAATAATCGATTATTTCGAAGGAGAATACCTGTTTTGGGCGTTTTTAAGGGAAAATAATCGATTATCACTTCCGATAATCGATTATTCCGGAGGCTATATCAAGTTTTTAAGGTTTTGGCACATTATAACCTATGAATATCCTGCATCACGAATTTAATCATAACAATCATCCAAAAACAGATCAAATTAAGCAGAATTTAAGCTATTTCTAGTATCCCTAAGTCTCTTCTAAGATCATAGAATCTATCCTTGGGTAGAGGCTTAGTAAATATATCTGCTAATTGACGTTTAGTGTCTACATACTCTATCTTACGGTTTCCTTTGCTTGATATGATCTCTTAAAAAGTGATGTCTAATCTCAATATGTTTAGTCCTAGAGTGCATTCTTGGATTTTTTGTTAAGTTGATTGCACTCGTATTATCACACATTAATGGAATGTCATTTAAATATATGCTATAATCCTCTAATTGTTGTTTCATCCACGGAATTTGAGCACAACAACTACCAGTTGCAATATATTCGACTTCGGTGGTAGATAAAGCTACACATGCTTGTTTCTTAGAGTGCCATGATATTAAGGATGAACCTAACAAATGACATGTCCCACTAGTGCTTTTCCTATCAATTTTACATCCACCATAATCGGCATCAGAATATCCTAATGAACTAATACAAGCATCGAGACGGATACCACAAGCCAAATCCGAGTAGTTCCTTTTAAGTATTTTAAAATATGTTTCTACTGCAATTAAATGAGATTCTTTAGGACAAGCACGAAATCTAGCACACACACACACAGAATGCATAATATCGAGTCTACTAGCGAGTTAAGTATAATAGTGATCCTATCATACCTCTATACATAGTTTGATTTACTTCCAAACCTGATTCATCCTTGTCTAAATAGCATGAAGTTCCCATGGGTGTGTTAGCTTCCTTAGAGGTGTCCATACCAAACTTTTTGAGAATTTCCTTGCGGTATTTAGTTTGAGAGATGAAAGTGCCATCTTTAAGTTGCTTGATTTGTAGTCCAAGGAAGAATGTCAATTCTCCCATCATAGACATTTCAAACTCTCCCTGCATTATCTTAGCAAATTCTACACATAACAAACTATCGAGTTGATCCAATAATATATCAACAAGTAACACATCTTTGATCTCCAAAGTGTTTGCACCTGCAGTTGCTCAATTGATTGCTTAAGGATGTGTGAAAACTTATATTCAATGTGAGTTTAGAAAGTTCAAGCCAAAGCTGTTTTCAATAGAAGATTTTCAAAAGCTGCTGGTTTAATTAATCTGTTAAAAGTTTCTTTTAATCGTTAAAAGTGCAGTTTTAATCTGTTAAAACATCTTTTAATCGATTAAAACGCGAGTGTAGAAAAAGTTTTTAAGTTGTTTTAATCGATTGAAACGAGTTTTTAACCGATTAAAAGAGTTCGATCGGTCATAATAAAAATCTGATCGGTCATCCGACTCGATCGGTCATAATAAAAATCTGATCGGTCATCCTGATCGATAGGTCATAATAAAAATCTGATCGGTCATCCTGACCCTTTAAGTGATTTTAATCGATTGAAACGTGTTTTTAATCGATTGAAAAATTTCGATCAGCTCATAATTAAAATCTGATCGATCACATTTGCTTCTAATCGGTCATAATTTGATTTTGATCGATCATCCGGACCCTTTAAGTAATTTTAATCGATTGAAACGTGTTTTTAATCGATTTAAACGTTCGACCGCTCATAATAACAATCTGATCGGTCAAAATGAGTTCTAAATGGTTTTAATCGATTAAAAACCAGGTTGTATTGATTAAAATGTCTGTAAAAACACTTCTTTGACCACTCTAAGTGATTTTATTTGGTTCTTTCAAAACTGCATCGATTAAAAACATGTTTTAAGAAAGCTTTTGTAAAAATACTTTATTTTGAGATTTGTTTAAAACAATTTTAGAGGCTTCTCGCAAAAATCTTTAAGAGAAGAATCTTTATGCGATAGAAAAGATAAAATGATTTTACCTAAGCATTTTGTTTAAAACATACAAAATGATCCATTTTCTTTGAATAAATAAAAGAGACAAACAGATTTATTTAACTATTGGAACCCAAATATATTTACCTTTTGGAATACCAAAATGTTTAATTTTACACTTATTTGAAGTGTGACCTTGTTTCATACAATAGAAGCATGCATTTGGAGTAGCTTTAGAATAAGATACATTATTAACATGACATGCTCTAGTTCCTTTTTCTACCCATATTCTTTTCTTTTTAGATTTACTCTTTTTCAAAGGAACTCTATGATTTACATTATTTTGAGCAAAAACCATTTCATTCTTCCTAAGATCATCAATTTCTTTTTCGGCTTTGTCAAGCAAATGGTTAAGAATATCTATGTCATATTCATGCTCTTTACAATTTGCACAAGCTAAGTCCTTATTCTCATCTAAGCATACAATTTTCGTATTAGCTACCTCCTTTTCTTCTAAACATGCAATTTTCAATTTTAAGGACTCATTTTCCTTTTCCGATTTTCTTAGATTCTTCTTTACTACTTTATATTCCTTTTTCATATCCATAAATGCAGTAAATAACTCATTATAAGCATTTTGTAATTCATCATGATCATTTTCTTCACAAGAGGATGAATCGGAATCACTAACCTCAACATCCGAAGAATTGTTGTTATTTGCCATCAAGCAAATGTTTGCTTCAATTTCGAGTCGCTTGATTCTGAATTTGAATCACTTGTCATCCCAAGCAATATATGCTTTCTTCTTGAATTGCTTTTTGCCCTTATGTTCATCATTTTTCTTGTTTGGGCATTCGGTCTTCATATGCCCCGCTTCACCACAACCAAAGCATTTTATATTAACGGAAGAATTTTCTTTTACCTTTCCCTTACCTTTGAAAGGATGTCTTCCTTTTGCTTTCATCATCTTGGTGAACTTCTTTATAAAAAGACTCATCTCTTCTTCATCATTTTCGAGTCTTCTTCTTCTTCTTTCTTATTATTGCTTTTTGAAATCTCGGTTTTGAAAGCAAGGTTCTTCTTTTGATATTGACCCTCTTCCTCATTTAGTCTTCCAAGGTCAAGTTCATGCTCCCTAAGCTTTCCAAACAACGCCGCCATAGACATAGTGGCAAGATTTTGTGACTCCGAGATGGCCGTCACCTTTGGTTGCCATTTCCTATCCGGAGATTTCAAAATTTTAACATTTAATTCATCAACGTCAAAAATTTTACCTAGTCCGGTGAGATGGTTCACGATATGAGTGAAACGTTTTTGTACGTCAAATATCGTTTCGCCTGGTTGCATCCGGAACATTTCGTACTCTTGAATTAGAGAATTTTTACGTGCTCTTTTGACGTCGTCGGTTCCTTCGTGGGTTACTCTAAGCATTTTCCACATTTCCTGTGCACTTTTACAAACTGAAATTCTATAAAACTCATCAAGGGTTAGAGCGAGATGAAATAATGTTTCTAGCCCTAACATCAAATTGTGCTTTTCGACTTTCGTCAGCGGTCCATCTAGAAATAGGTTTAAGAACGTCAACACCGTTCTCGGTAATTTTAGGAATAAATGGACCATTTAAAATTGCGTCCCAAACGCCTCTATCAACGAGACTCTAAAAATATTTGCATACGTACTTTCCAAAAAGGATAATTTTGACCCGCAAAAGTGGGGTCTGTTGATAGACGCACCTTCGGCAAAAGTTTGATTTTGTCCGGCCATTTTCGAAAAGTTTGAATGACTATCAAAGCAAGCTCGATACCACTTGTTAGAATCGCGCGGCTGAATGTTCGCGTGGTCGGACAAAAACCAAGAGGGGGGTGAATTGGTTACTTAATAAAAATTAGGTTTTCAAAATTTTCCCCAAATTTTACCGATTAAAAGCTGCGTAAATGTAAATAGAGAAGAGTAGAAGATTACACAATAGGTTTATACTTGGTTCGGATCAAAAGACCCTACGTCCAGTTGCTAATCACTCAAAAGAGGATTAACGCTCGTCACTAAGAACAAAGTTGTTACAACACAAATTATAATGAAAAAGATAAAGTTAAAGATAAAACCTCTCTTGAAATCCACAAGAGATGATAAACGACTTTCCCTGGAGACGGCACGAGCACACAATCCACTAAGAACTCCACTTAGTGATTCTTATCGCTTCTAGCCTCACACCAAGTTTCCAAAAGCCCCGAAGAACAGACTTTCCCGGAGACGGCACGACACTCAATCCACTAAGAACTCCACTTAGTGATTCTTATCGCTTCTAGCCTCACACCGAGTTTCCAAAAGCCCCTAAGAACGGCTTTCCCGGAGACGGCACAACACTCAATCCACTAAGAACTCCACTTAGTGATTCTTATCGCTTCTAGCCTCACACCGAGTTTCCAAAAGCCCCCTTTCCTTGCAACAAACGAGTTCTCCGGCACTCACGAGCACTTAACTTTTGTATGGAAAGAGTTGTTCTTCAGTTGTTCATTGTTTCGAGTGCTAAAGCGAGTTTAAGTAGGGAAATTAGGGTTTAGGAATTGAGGATTTCGAAACTAGGGTTCTTGGTAATTGGGTTTTCGAAAATAGGGTTAATTTGAAATTTAATTTGAAAAACAGATTGAAATAATCGATTATTTGGAGTAATAATCGATTAAAACGAAGCCAAATACTTCGAACCCAACCCTCTCGGAATAATCGATTATTTGGTGAAATAATCGATTATCTATACGGACAGTACAAAACAATCGATTCTTTTGTTGTTTTAATCGATTAAAACAGTGAGTTTGTATAGAAAGTGTTTTCTCATCTGTTTTAATCGATTATTTACCTATATAATCGATTAAACCCGAGCACTGAATGATAAATTTGAGCTTTTTGAAGCTTCTAAGTTACGGACTATGTATCGGCTATCTTAGACTCTAAAAATACAGACTCAATCTTAAATAAATCAGAGTTATTACAATACAATTATCACCAATCTTCAATCTTCAATATTCTAAGTCTTTAGTTCTTGGATCATCATCAAAATCCATTCTTCATATTCATCAAGTGCAACATCAAGTCCTTGAATTGTCAACACTCTGAAACTTGAAGATGTGAAAAATGCGTGAGTTCTTTTCTACTTCCTCTTCAATGTGTTTTCTGAGTTCTGTTCCACTTTCTCTTCAATGTGATTCTAAACATCCTTATGAAAACAGGTACCGGATATGTGCTTTAAAGTGGCATCCAGATCGTCATCAGGGCTCTTCTAAGGTGTTGCCAGGCTTTAACTGCTGATTAGTTCTCTCTTTTGTGTTCTTTTCCTATTGAAGAATTTTCTGTCTTACATGTTGAGCTTACTTATTATTTTAATTATTATGCATGTTGATAGGCTATAGCAGAGGAGAAGTTCAAGCTTTGCGGTGCTGCTTATCAATCTTTGTGTGATAATCTGGCCTTGTATTAGGGAGTAAGTACTTGTTTACTCTCGTTTTATTCAAAGGGAGAAGTCAAACTCTAGTATCAAAAAGTTTTCGATAATTCACACACATTGTTCAACCAAGTTACTTGTTTAGGTACTTGTTTACTGATACCCTTGCTACAAGCCTGTAGCTCTTAGAAATTAAAGTCCATACTAATTTATTGTACACAAAGCCCATTTCCTTATATTTTTGGCATGTAGTAATTTTATTATATCCTTGTACGTAATTGATTGTATGGTGCTTCATATCACCAATTTACCACTAGATACTTCCGTTCCTTCACATTAATTTATGTATGTGCTTACTGAAGGAGTGAAGTGAGATATTTTTCTCCAACATATCTATGCACACATTATTTAATCTGATTATTTTCAATTATTCATTCATGTATGTCTTCTGATTTTCTTTCAAAAAGTTGTCAACAATTTATCTCTGGTTTCTTTCTGGAGTTGCAAACTTTCCTTTCTAAGCAAATGTTTCTTTAAAAAATGTCAACAATTTAGCTATGCTCTCTTTCTGTATTTGCAGAAATTATGAAAACTAAACCGAATCAATTAACATTTTTGTGTTGGTTTTCAGTTTTTCAGAAAGTCAATTAAAAATGAGTTGTAGTTTCTTTACATATGAATCATGCCATAGTTGGTCATAATCATTCTAGTTGAGTTGCCAGCATTGTCCTTTTCTCTCACCTCAAAACAAAGCAGGTTATTTATTATTGAGAGAAGCCCGTCATCTAAGAAGAAAAAGAGGTTCGGACAGAGAAAATTGTGACTTGTGGCTTAAAACAGGCCAACAAATTGGTTGAATCGTTTGAAATTATCGATTTCCCTTTCATTTTCATGCAATAGATAAGAATTCATATAAGACTAGAAAGTGTCATTTGTGTGAAAATAATCTTATCCAAGCGGGAAATATTCAGAAAGATGTTCAACACTTGAATCAATGTTAAACATAAAAGATATTCTCTCACATTTATTTTTAATTTTGATTATATCATACTCGAATTTAAATGAATAATTTATTCAACAATTCGGAAAGATAGTCACAAAAAGTAAATTTGTCTCAATCTATCTTTTATTTACCTTTGTCAAACTAGTATGATCGTTGGGGTTAGTACGATTATTTACAATGTTATATATTTTGAAATATGTTATATTTTTCATCTATGTATTAGGTCAAAAGATTATTTTTGGTCAGATTATAAATTAAAATAAGAATTATAACATATTTATATAAAAATAATTTATCAAATTATTTAAAAGAATAAAAATTATTTTAATTTTAAATATAATAATTTGATATATAAATTATAATGATAAGTTATTTAATTTTAAAAAATCACATATTTTTATTAAAATAATAATAAAAATAAAAAGTAAATTTTTGCTTAAAAAATAAATTTTTCATTAATTATAATATATATCAATAAAATACAATTATTTATTTTTATTTATTTTAAGAAAATATTATTTTATAAAATAAGCTGATCCGTAAATTTACGAAACGAGCTTAATTTTAAGTTGATTTTAAATTATGAATTGAATGAGTTAAATTAAAATTAATCCGTCACAATATTTCGACTTAGCTTCTTTTTTTTATAGGTTTTTTTGACATGCTATTAGATTAAAAATATTGTATTCTACAGATAAATTTATATTTTCAAAATTTATAATGATTAATTTATTAAAATATATAGATTATAATTTAAAATAAATCAATATACTGAAATATATAAATTATATTTCGAAATTATACTAAATAATTTAAATAATTGTATATTTTTGTAAATTATTGATTATTTATAAATAAGAAAATATTGAAATTCAGTTAAAGGCTAAAAGAGAATAAAGTAAGAAAGATTGAATATTGAAAAGTTCGAATATGCATATAAAAAACGAAAAGAAGAATAATTTGAAAAAAAAAAAGTTGAAAGTTGATAGTTTTACACCGTTCGAAAGGGTATATTTTAATTTATAATCTAAAAATGAAAAAAAAAAAGACTTAGAAACCAAATATTGGATGATTCTAATTTTATAAAATTCGAAATTACATATTGATGAGAATAAAAGAGAATTTAATTAGGAAAATTTGACCAGCTTTACTTTTTTTTTTTTTTTTAAAACAAATACGAATAAATTGAGGATACTTGTCGCAATAGCCATGTCGAATTTCAGAATAAAAAATCTTCACCGTCCAAATTATTTTTTCACAAAAAATCATAAAACAAAATGCAAGCTTGTGAAGCTTAACGGTGGAAGATGCAACTCCATGACCATACATTATGTCACAACCGTAGAGGATAGCTTGTCACCTCTGCAATCACATATTAAAGTGCTTCAGCTCTTGGCAACTTGCTTCTTCTTCTTCTTCCACTTCCTCTGCTTTTGTTTTTCGACTTTCGAAACCTCGTACAAATCCAGGGCTCTTCGCTTCTGTTTCAATCTCCTTATGGATTCTTCTTCTGATCACCCTCCCTCGTCATCTCTTCGTTCTACTGTGAGTTACTTCAACTATTGCATTTTTTTGTCAATAAACTTTTAAATGATTATAACAATGAATATGGATCTTCGTTGTTTTAGTCATAACAAATCTCTCCAAAATCAATCCTAATGTCTATGTTCTTTAATGTAATTTACGGCATGGATAACGTATATCTCTGATCACTTCTATTATTCTTTATTTATAGGTAAGCTAATTTTAGTTTATAAGAAAATATTCCATTTTTTTTTATTCTCTTATAGGAATTTGTGCAGAAATTTATCGCTGGTTACTAGTTTTCATATAAACTATTTGATCCTAATTTAACTCCAATAGCCACCTAATGGGGGAAGGTTTTGCTTACATACATAGTTCTGTGAGATTTCTGACAAATTTCACATTACGTTTTTAAATTGGAATAATTAAGTTTGATGAGTGGGTTGTATTAAGGATTTAAGATCCTTTTGGATTTGGTTGGTGACTAGTTGGTGGTGGTAGATAGATGAGACTCTACTCTTTTAAATAATGTATAGTTGCTTTATGGATTGGCTTTTGATTAATGAGAAGGCCCTTTTTCTGAGCAGATGTAAAATCAATCAGAAAGATATCTTACCACTCTGTTAAAATCTTAAAGTTACAGATCCCTATACTGTCTACAAATTTCATCAACTTCCTATCCTATGAGAGTTGCTAATGGTACCCACAAGAAGCTAAGGGTTTTTGGGACAATTGTTTTTTTAGGACAAAGCTGAATGAGTTTAAACACACTAATAGGGAGAGAGGAAAAGAGAGTTTTTCAATAATAGTACCAAAATCCTTAAATTTCCGATGGTACCATATAATTGGTCTTATTGTCAAGTTCCATTGCAATATAGGAAGATGTTCAAAAGGTTAAGTTCTGTCAGTGGTGTGGTGGTTCAACAAAGCATGGAATACCTGAAGGAGAAGAAAGGTTGAGAGCTATATGTACCAGTTGTGGGAATATTGCCTATCAGAACCCAAAAATGGTAAATGTCTAAAAGTTTTTACTAAGTTTACTTTAATGCTTTATAAGAAAACCTTTTCTTCTCCTCAAGTCTCACAATATTTCTTATGTTCTTAAAGAATACTGTTGTTGCAGTTGTTAGATGGATGGTTTGATTCTATTTGTTTTAGTTGTATGTATGGAGAATGGTACAGTTTTGTGTATTACCTAACATTCTATTCAAGTTGATTTAGTATGATCCTTTAGACTGAAAATGTTTGACAGTTAGTACTGATGAATTATGACTTGTTATTTTAAATATTATGACTTTGACTAGATTTTTAAGGTAAATTTCATGCTGACATTGAGAAAAAAAGGTGGTTCAATCTTGACTTAGCCTTAGTTGGTTTGAGGAAGCAGATAGTTATATTATATCAGTTTTTGGACTTCATTTATTATGTAATGCATAGATTTAGTTCTTAAGTTGATATGGTTCATAATTAATCACATGTTAATTGTTTTAAAGTGGTATGCATGTAAGTCTCATTCTCCGAGGGACTTCTATTTTCTGCAAAACTAGCAGTGCATATCCAAAAACAATTCAGGGTTTGGAAAAGTGTATGTGCTAGTTTGGATAAACATCATAGGAAGTAGCATTTATAGGAGAAGGAAATAGAATGAACTCGGGAAAAATAAATCAAACTTCTCCCATAAAATTAAACTCCACTTCTGCACCTAAACTTATGAAAAAGTTAAATGTGGGAGCCTAAAAAATTTGAGGTATTTTTTGGTTCATTTCATTTTTTTTCCTACAAGTGCTTGTTGAGAAATTCTACAAAAAGTAAAGCTGAATTTTAAATACTGAATTTTATCTCAAAAATAACTGTAATAGTTGTATACTATTCATAATAGCGCTCACTACTTTCTTCTCATCATGACATGCATTTGGATGACAAAGTAGGTAGTCGGTTGCCTCATTGAACACGATAACAAGGTCCTCCTTTGCAAGCGGAAGATTGAACCATCTTATGGCCTATGGTAAGATTGCACTTCTATTTGTACTGCATATTTTCATTGATTCCAGATACATTCTTAGGAAACCTACTGTCAATGTTGGTATAAATGAGGAAGAATTATTGTGAACCAGAAGGAAATTGACATGACTGTGGGTGCCTGCTATCACAGGGAGAAGGGAAATTCTGTTGTAATCCACAGAAAAATATAAAATTTTGTGCTATTGTAATTTGTATCTCTTTCCTTCATTTCAGTCTTGTAATTCGTTTTAAATCCATCTCTATATCAGCACTGAAATCTCATTGATGTTGCTGGTTATTGTGAAATTAATAGTGCGCCTGACCCAGAACATGGGCCTAGACCCAAGCGGGTAATAACACGTCCAATTGCATGGGATGACTATATCCACTAGCATAATAGATTGTATGAGATTTTCTGTTGAGCTGTCACTTAGTGAGTGGGTTTGTTAGCCCTCTGTTTTTTTCTTTGTTATTGCTTTTGTAAGAGTGCACCGTGCCACGACACTATAAAAATCTATCAATGCAAGGAATAGTATAGAAGTTACTCCAATATCACATTCTTCCTTTTCTGTTTTCTGGAGGGAGATCCTGACCTCGAATTCAGGTTTAATTCCATTCCCAGTAATAATTCTCCACCATAAGAAATATTACAGTACACACTTTTTTGTGTGAACAGGTCCGGCTCGAATGACATTCTTTTCTCTGAAATCTTTATGAAAAACAAAAAACGCTAATAAATTTCTGTGATGAGGATTGCTTATCTTATCATTGGCGAACTATGTTGATTTCATATGTTGTGTCAACAAGGACACTTCCCGCTGGTTATCTGGAAATTGGAGAGTCAGCTATGGAAGGTGCTATCAGGGAAACAAGGGAGGAAGCCAATGCTGATGTGGAAGTGATTTCGCCCTTTGCTCAATTAGATATTCCTTTAATTGGCCAAGTAAGCGAGAATCAGCATTTTTTTCCTCTTTTTACTTGATCTATGTAGCTAGAAATTTTTGGTCATGATTAAGGCATGTTTGAGGCAGACTTATATAATCTTCTTAGCAAGGTTGAAGAGCCCCCACTTTTCACCTGGTCCAGAATCATCAGAATGCCAGCTTTTCTCACTCAATGAAATACCATTCAGCTCTCTATCCTTTTCATCAATGGTGGTTACTTTAAGTTTGGTATGGTTCAGATACTTCAGCATTTTTTTATGTTTTTGCTCTTATTTTTTGCATAGTAATAATGTCTCTTATGCTGTTTTCTCATGGCTATAGTATGTTGAAGATTTAAAGGCAGGAGGAAAACCTAAATTTCATTATGGTACTATTAACAAGAGGTATTTTCATGTTCTCTGTTAAATATCTATCTATTTTAACATGTGAAAGCTGAAACACCAATTATTAACATTTTAGCTACTTGATTGACAGCTTTTGCTACATGAGTGAGTGTTTTGTCATTTGTGTCACATCTTGGTTCCATCTTTGACCACCTCTGAAGGAGTTTGGCCACATTACTTTCATTAATCCTTTCCGGAACGTTGATGGAATATATTGTTTTTCCTAAAACCTATTGTCAACTATTGAAGTAGAGCCCTTCATTATACGTATTCCAAACTAAGGTTAAAAAATGCATAATAAATTTCTGCAGGATATGATGAGATCATATCCTATAGGAGCAAAATGTCTCATTCTGTTAGGACAAAGAAGAATACTTGTTAAAAACGCCATTTTAGTTGACAATCATAATTAAGCCTTTGACTAATTTTAACATTAATTCTGATGGTTCTTGTTAGGCCTGGAACTAGTGCTTCTGATATTAATGCCTATACACTGGATCATCACATGCAATCATGATTCCTTACGAACCGGTGAGTCTTTTCATGATACCTTGATTGTTATTTCTACTTATTAAGTTTCCAAATTTTCTTCACGACTGACATATTTTATTTTCAATTATCAAGCTTCTGCAGGAACTCCGCTTTATAAATTCTGCAGGAATCCAGATTTTTAAATTAGCATCACTGGCATTTTACATGAGATATCCAAACACTGGTTAAATTGTTGCAAGATTGATGATTGGAAATGTTTGTTTATATTACTTGATATAATGCTGCAATTAGTGACAACCGCTCCTCTTCTTTATGAAGAACGATCCCATTTCTGTTGTTACAAAACCAATGCATTATGCTCATAAGAGCTTTCTTTTTGTATTTGAAAAATAAAAAATAAACAAATGATCACCATATACATTTTATTCTTTAATTACATATTTATTTTCCTACTATTAAACATGAGAATAACAACTGAAATTATTAAGAAATATTGTTGCTGGCTCAAAAACCAACACAAATTTTCACGAAAACAATTAGAAGCAACATTGAATAGTTAAATTTGACATATTTTAAAAATTACATAAAAAAATCGTACAAAGTCATTTTTTCATGCACTATTGGTGGTAAATCTGAAAGATATAGGGCAAAAGCCTTATTAAGTGTAAAATGCTAAATCGTTTGACAAAAAGAATACATTCATGTCCGATAAAAAATTTAAAATCAAGTAGCAATTTTTGATGAAACAAAAACGAATAATAAAAACGCCAATTAATTGATTCTGATTGTTTCCCAGAACTGAAAACATGGTGTAAACTATGAAAGAAAGACCATGTCTTTGAATGAAGAATAATCGCGAATGCACAATATTTCATGGAAGCTTTAATTTCATTTCAAAACAATAAAACAAACACCCTCTTTTTTAAAGAAAAGAAAACACACACAAAGAAAACCATCAGAAAAAGAGGATCATTGCATCAGCGAGTCTCAGACGACCGTCGTGAGAATTTGAAATCCAAATTCATCATATGGTTTTCACGAAGAACAACAACATTCAGAATTGAACAGAAGAACGACAACAAACGCTGAAAGAACCGAACAGCAACACTAAGCCGCACATCATAGTTTGAATCCTTTGGATTTGGAATGAAAGAGAAGATTGATTAGAATGATTCATCGAAGGCATTTAAAGGGGAGGAATTAGGGTTAGGAGGGGAAGAGAATGCGTAGGGTTCTTATTGACGACCTTACCCTTAGTCTTCGTTTCAAGGCCCAACTAAAGTTTAGGCAGTCACTGGGTTCATGGGCCTTGACTTTTACCCTTTCTTTCTCCTTTTCACTACGTGTTGGTTTACCACGCAATAAAAAATTGTTTTCGTTTTTAATATACTTTTTAAACTGATTAAATTAATAAAAGTTTAACTTATTTACTATTTAAAATATTTTTTTGATATGATTAGAATATATAAATATATAATAATATTATAATTTAAATTATAAATTTAAGTTTAAATTATTAATTATAATTCAATATTTTAATGTATGAAAATAGTAATTTTTTAAAAATAATTTAATAAAAAATATTAACTAATAAATAAAGATTTAAAAATATTTATATATTAAGGATGTGTTTTAGAAAAAAATATGTAAAAAAAATTGATAATTAACGTGACTTACTGGTACATCTTTAACGAGCTGAATGTCTATTCTATTTTTTATGGGAATCAAATTAAAAGATACTAACACGTTTTGGCATAGTTAGGTCAATTACTTAATGTATTTATTTTGTGTATATTTTTGAATGAGTATATTTTTAGGTCAATTATTTAATATATTTATTTTGTGTGTATTTTTGAATGAGTATATTTTAGTGTATTTTGAAACCTGATGCATATATACTTATCACATCACATATTAACACTTAATACTTAAAGTTAAGTGTCAACTCTAAACGTGCAAAGTCATTGTTCCAACAATGAACATTAATGATGAAAGCTCATAATCACAACCATGACACATCATGGTACAGTGTGTGAACCAAGTGTACGTATCATGTTTTCCTTAGTTTCATGGACAATGAGGAGCTGAGGGAAGGAGATGAAAATATTGTGATAGGGTATAAAATTATAAATAATAAATAAATATAAAAAAAATAAAACACTTGCCATTCAATATTAGTTTAATATGTCCAAATATAATAGTGAATAGTCTTATTAAAAACCTATCAACCTTTCCAAATCTTCAATTTAAAGGATGAATTTACTCTTAAAAATAAAACAAATATATATTCTAACAAGTATATATATATATATATATATATGTATATATATATATATATATATATATATATATAATTCACTTATTTTAATAATAAAAATTGAAGATTTATTTTTTATTCATTTTTTAATTTAATGATTAAAATCAATTATTATTATATTAAAAAATTAAAAATAAATCTTTAATTATATTTATAATAAACAGATTCATGTATATATATTTGAATATTTCACCATGAGAATGAGAAGGGATCAAGATCACACAATTATCCAAAAACAACACTTTTATTTGCAACAACTTATACAAAAAATTGATTGACACAAAGGTTACACAAATTTGTGTGCAAATATATATCGATCTACATACAACACATTTATCACCTATGTACGTATTTACACAGAAAAGCTAGGGTCTGTGTGAATCCAAGAAGGATTCAAAATCTACAACTACAAGCAGGATAATATTGATTAGTTTGATCACCACAAACTCTTTCATCATCTGCCAGTGATTTCAGTGAATGGAGTGAGTGTTCCCTGGACGAGGGAGCTATCTTCAGCTTCTTTGAAGGATGGAGGCATAGCAGGCCACATAAAAGCTGGTCTTTCCTTAGGCACTTCAGGTGGAGGTGCTTCCCCATTCAGAACCTGAAGAACAGTTCTCATGGATGGCCTTTGGTGTGGATTTGGATGGCAACAAGCCAAGCCAAGAACAAGAACGCATTCCACTTCTTCAACCTTAATCCCCTCCTTTGTCAACCTTGAATCAACAGCACCAACTATTTTTCCCTTCCCATACAAATCCCACACCCAATACACAATGCTGTTCTTGTAGTCATCTTGTGCATACACATTCCCCGGCCTTTTTCCACACACTACTTCCAACACAAGAACCCCAAATGCGTACACATCTGTCTCCACTGTTGCCCTCCCCGTGAGAAAGGTTTCTGGGGCCATGTACCCAGGTGTGCCTGCAATCTCTTTTGTAGAGTGGTGTGTTTCATTTCTTTGCTGAATTGTTCTAGCCAATCCAAAGTCTCCCAACTTGGCATTGTAATCTGAGTCCAGCATTATGTTGCTGGCCTTGATGTCTCTGTGGAGAACCCTCTTCTCACACCCATTGTGAAGGTAGTCAAGTGCTTGAGCCACACCATGAATCACTCGGTGCCTTGTTTCCAAATCCAGTATTAAAGAATACCCTCCTTCAACGTCATCATTACCAAAATTTTGGTCACCACAGAGGTACTTGTCCAGGCTGCCATTAGGCATGAACTCATACACAAGGAGGAGCTCTCTATTCTCGTAGCACCAACCAGTGAGTTTCACCAAATTTCTATGGTGAAGGCTTCCAATTGTTGTCACTTCTGCCACAAACTCTTGCTTCCCTTGGCGTGAGTTCTTGGAGATTCTCTTCACAGCTACCTCCTTATTTTCCAATAGCCCCTTATAGACAGTTCCAAACCCACCTTTTCCAAGCTTGTTTTGAGGGCTGAATCCACCAGTTGCTTTTGTTATTTCCCTTAGCCTAAACTTCTTTGGAGCCATGGAGGAATATTGAATCTGATCCTCTATCCTTGGATAGGCATCTTCTGGACTCTCCCTTTGGCGACTCCTTTGCCAGCACCAGAAAAAGATCACCAACCCACCTATGACAAGAAAAACAATCACAACTGGAACAGTGACATAAACCCACAATAGACTTTTGTGATTATCTCCAATATCTTCACCACTGAATTCCCACGATCTTACACAGTTCAGCTCCGTGTAGTTACTTGTTGAGGCGGAGAAACCAAGGTAAACCTCTTGTTGAAGAATGGAAGATAGGTTAAGAGGTGGAGATACCAAAAGGGTCTCCATAGATTCTCCTGAAGTTCCATTCATGGCACCAAAAACTGATATTGTGTCATTGAAGTACTGAATGAGAAATTTGACATCTTGACCAGACGAAAGATTGACCCGAGTGTTTATTAATGGGGCCTGGTTAATGGAGTTGATGCTGTTTATGTTGATGCCAACATGGTTGTCAGGGCCATCTTCTGGGAAACTTTTTCTTGTGTCAAACTCCACTGCAAGAATACCAGCCTGTGAAGTTCCATTAGAACTAGCATTTACAATACCAAGCCATTCTCCATCACTGTTTTCTGGGAGAGTGATATCTGAAGTTAAGATAAAGGCCAAGCCTTCTCCACCAGGGGTTGTTTGTGGACTAATGTTGAGCACAAAAGTGGTGTTGAAGGAAGCCATTTGATGGTGGTTATTATTCTGTTTCCAAAGTTGGTAGGGCTTTTGGAAGAAAACACGCCCAGAATAATTATGTATGGGGCCACGAATATCAGGGGTTACTTGAATGGCATTCAAGTATATTTTTGAATTACTGCTCAGCGATAAATAAGATTCATCCTGTGGTTGGAAGGTAGGGAAACTGAAATCTAAACAGGTAACTTTGTTAAGGGTAATGGTAATGAAGATTACTGCTGCTAAATGGTATTTGACTAACCAAGGGAGGTACATATTTCTGTTTAGAAATGGCAAAGAATTGCTTTGAAGGGTTTGTAAGGTGAAGGGTCACCAACGAGAGATTAATTGAAGGCAATTCTGAGTTCTGAAATGTTCATGATGCATTATTCCCTTGTTTTTATATACCATATATTATACTTGGTAGGGTCCATTGTTTCAATTTTTTTTAATTATTTAAACTATATTTTCTCTTGTGCTCATCTTTTTCCTGGAAAATTCTGTCTCCGGTTTTGTGGAATGAAAAAAAAAAAAAAAGGTTGGTGATGTTATTATTATGTCATTAAAATAATCTTACAACACTTGTAAGCCGGCTAATAGTATATTAAAAGTATATACTAATCTATATATGTGTATATGGGTAAACAACTTCATGAATTTTGTTAAAAAAAGTAAAGATTTTTATGAATAACTTAACTATTTTCATAACTTGTCAATATACAAGTGCTTGCAAAGAATTTATCCTAATTTTCTAATGATTATTCAAAGGCATATTGTGACATGTGATAGGTGTTTTATGTACGGTTTGGTTTTAACGAATTTTCAAAGTTATATGCTTACTAATCCTTTCAGCTCAAAAAGTCAAGTCAAAATGTTGCGTACCTCAGAAACTACCTAGAGTTTGCTCTCAACAAAATATTTCATGCGATTCGATGCAATAAAATATTTTGATGACTTTTTCAATGCTTTTGCTTCAATCTTAGACGCATTATATAACTCTAAGTTGGGTTGGACAAAATAATAGTCAATGACTCGATCAACACTACGTTTCTGCATTTTGTTCCACCTTATAAACTCTGTCATGCTGTTTTTTATAATTTACTGTCATTGGAATATTTTCCTTCTTGGAATTCAGTTATCGATAGTTGACCAATTAAAAACATATATGAGGACAGAAATATTACATCATTTTTAGTATTTTTTAATATGTCGATAATCTTTATTAATATGATAAATACTAAAAATCATAATTTAACGATTATTTTGGTCGCTAAATAATATAAATTGTTCGGTGATTTGATTTTTCTTATTATAATTAAAACAAATGTATCAAAGCATATTGGAATAGGCTATTAGATAATTTATTTTAGATGCATGTTGTGCACATATTTCTCCTCCTGTTATTATATTGTCAATTTGTCAAGTCTATGTATAATTATTAATTAATTATAGTAAAATGTAAGTAGTTTTTTATTAGTTTTTTGTTGACTATATCATTTGACATTTTGTAGAATTCAATTATGTAAATATATGAATGAGTATTCATAGTTTTTTTCTCTTATATCCCATATGAAATTTTCTCTATTATTATAAACAAGTTACAAGTTGGTTCGGAAAATTACTTTTTCCAAAATGAGTAATAAAGTAAAGAGTGTTCTTAGAGTATCTTCAACGAGAGTTGTTACCAAGAATTATTTAGGAATCAAAATAAATATTTTATTATAGATTTCACATCCGAGTTGTTTAAAAATAGAGAAAATTGTTTAAAATTGGAAGAAATTTATTTGTATAAATAACTCTAACCATGTTTTAATCAACTCAATTGTGAGACCCATAATAAAATATTCAATTTTATTCTTAAGTAATTCTAGTTAAAAACTCCTTTTAAATACTCTAACAAATTTTCACCAAAACATGTGATAAACTAAAATGATTAATTTGTTCGTTATTTCTAAAATGAGATAGATATGTTGGATATAACCTATTTTATCATCTAAATAATAATATTGTTAAAAAAATATATTTAAAGCTTTCAATCTTTTAAAATAAAAATATAATTATATAATAATTTTCATAAGAATAACCTATATAAGTCTTTCAACCATTGTTTGATTCCACCTAGCAAAAAATTATTTATAATTAGTATTTATAAAACTTTCATTATTATTGCATTGTGTTTTTGTCTTGAAAAATGGAATTCAACATCGCTAATTATAAGATTAAGCAAGAGTCACATTTGTTAATATTTTCAAATCTTTAATGGATAAAATACCCATCCATTACAAAACACAGATAAAGTTGTTTTGGTTTAGTACAAATCTACTTAAAAATAATAATAATAAAAATATCAAATAATAAAAATTAAATAAAAGAAATATTTTAATAAAATGTTGTTAAGTTTGAAAGAAAGTTGAAGTTTTCGTTTTAGACCTAAAAGTATGTAGCTTTGACTTGTTCTCATCTATATCATCAGCTTGACATGCTATATTATCATAAAATGTACCAAAATCCATAACCTTATTTAATTTTGATGCAATGCACAATATATAAATATTTTAATGTTATTATTTAATTAAAATAATTAAAAACATGATTTTTAAAATGATTACTATAAGAGTAAAAATGATTACACTATTGGAGAATCCGAAAAATTCTTCATATATATTATAGTTGATAATTTGGATTTAAACGAAATTTGTCCATTAGTTTAGTAGTGATCAAGCAGAATTAATTTAATATCTCTTATTAAAAGATTGGACTGAGATTATGAGAAGTAGAAAAGTTGAGTAATTTAAGATAATTTCTACAATGATATCACCGTTTACTTTATACAATTTTTATGTTATATTAAGGTAATTTCATGCTTTTTAAGAAGCAATTTTTGTTGTCAAGTGAAGTAGACATTATGCATAAAACAATAGGGTTTGTTCTTGGAAACTTGGTTGTGAACAGTGGTCAAACTCAACCAAGGAACCAAAAGTTGGTGATTTTCTAACATTATCAACATAAATACAAATAAAACATTTGAATTGTTTTGTAATGTTATACTAGATTTTGAATCTTACCACCGGATCAGACAAAACCTTTTTTTCTGATTTTTTTTAATAAATTAAAGTGTGTTTTAAATGTGAGTTGAATTCTACTTTAAATAAAAAAAAAATTCAACAACACATAATTGAAATATAATTGTCATATAAACTAAAAAAAATACATGAAACTCTAATATTTTAGGTTATAATAATAATATCATATTTTTATATGCGGTTGAATTCTCACGATTATATAATATTAATTAAAAAATAAATAAATTTTATAATATAATATTTCTATTTAATACAAAATCATCACAAAAATAATTAACTTTATGTTCATAGACCAAATAATGTGTATATTGATATTTGTTATTTGATTATAAAAATATTTAAATTTATAAAAAATTATAACTTATTAGTATATGATAGAATTAATATATATATATATATATATATATATATATATGTTATTAAATAATATATATCACTTAATAATCTATATAATTGTAAAAATAATTATTTATTTAATAATAATGATAATTAAAAATTTAATAAAATAATTAATGATGTATAAAATAAAATAAAAACATTTTAATTATATTAAACCCAAATACTAATAAAAAAAAGTATCTAAAAATTATCATTTTAAACATGATTTATTCTTTTATATATTTTTTTTAAAAGAAAAAAAATAATTGGGTAAAATTAATTTTCCTTGTTCTAACATACATGACTCCTACGCCAGTACTCCCATTTCTACAAAATCAATTTTCAGATTCATCACAAAGATGTCTCTTTGATTAATGTCATCAAGAAAAGTGTTTCCAGCTTTATTTGGGGCGTGGAAAGTTGTTACAGAAAATTGGGTAATTACGTAGCCAAGCTAATCATGAACGAAGAACAAAGCAGTGTCTTATATAGATCAAAGAGTTTATCTTTTTATTCTAATAACTCGATAGATTAATATTCATGAGATATTCTGGATAGATATGTTGATGATCAGAATCTTTCTATTACAAATCATAAACATGGAAAATATATCCTATCAATTAATTGTCTTAAAGGGACTCATTTTGAAGGTAGGAAAGACTAGGTTCTACAAAATGGACATGTAGACTTCATGAAAGAGAAACCAAACTCAACTTAGTGGGGGAAGTAAAACATCCAAATATACTCAAATCTATGCTTTATTCATTAACTAGTTTATCCTATAACTTGAAATATTTTCCTTAGGACAAACTCTGGGTAGGTTCAGTGTCAGATCGACTTGACTTGGTGCCATAAGCTGACTGAAAGGATTAGTAGTGGAACTTAGAAAGGTCATCAGAATCGTACGCGGAATGCCAATAACCGGTTATAATATCCTTTGAATAAACATTAGAAGTCAATGATTTTACTTTTCTTTACGTGTGATCGATCATATGACCGTACAAAAAATTCAAGAAATCTACTATTTGCCAACTGTATGGGCTTTATAGGTGTTGTAATATAAAAGTTAACTGATATTTGACTATTCAAGCGAGGAGCGTATTCCACTAGAAAGGATACAAGAATTTCCCAGAAATAGATATGCTAAAGAGGCAGGGATACTCAGATATTAGAAGAACTCTTCAGGTACACTTCTCAATCGTATAATATAAGGTTTAAAAAAAAAAATGGAATGATGCATCATAAACATTTCACAGTATAAAATTGGTGATCCTTCACCTTGTCTGAAGTTATTTCAAATCCTCCAAATCAAGGCCACTCTTGGCTTTTTTACTGATAGAATATGCAGCTTCCTTGGTTCGTCAAGCATCAATTAGCAGCAACCATCTTCATTATCGTAGCCTTACCAAAAGTTACCAGCCTTTATTTCAATTTCTCTTCCTTCCAACCACAGGATGAAGCTCATTTATTGATGAACCAGAATTCAAAAATATACTTAAGTGCCATTCAAGTGACCCCTGACATTCGTGGTCCTATCTCAAACTATTCTGGCAGGGTCTTCTATAAAGAACAACTGAAGTTATGGGACAGTCAAAGAGGCATGAAAGTTTCATTCAACTCAACTTTTGTTTTCACAGTTAGTCCTCAAACCTCTCCTGGTGGTGAGGGATTGGCTTTCATATTGACAGACGATACCTCTCTTCAACTTAACAGTGGAGGCCAATGGCTTGGTATTGTCAACTCAACAAGCATAGGGGTAACCGAGATAGTTGCAGTGGAGTTTGATACAAGGAAAAGCTACCCTGAAGATGTTGATGACAACCATGTTGGGGTGGATGTAAAGAGCATCTATTCCATCCAGCAAGAACCTCTAGGACCACATGGTGTTAATATTTCTGGTGGATACGATGTTGTTGCTACAATTCAGTTTGATGCTAAAGATGGGAAAATGACCATTTTTGTTAGTACGTTGGGAGATTTGATGAGACCAGTGTTTATGGTGGATCTTGATCTCTCTAAACTGCTTCCACAAGATGTTTTTGTGGGATTTTCAGCTTCAACGGGAGAGTATACGCAGCTCAACTCAATAAGATCGTGGTATTTTTATAGCTGGGAGGAGTATATTGAGAAGAATCCCAAAAATCTAACATGGTTATGGATCTTGATTCCCATAGTTGGGGTTGGAGGAGCATGTGTGCTTGCCAGTGTCTGCTATTGGAGAAAAAAACACATAAACGGACAAGGGGTGGAGGAAGATATGAAAATAGAGCTTGAAATCAAAAGTTCTTCCAATGCTCCACATAAATTTCAGCTGAAGGAGCTTTTATCAGCCACAAGGAATTTCCACCCATCAAACAAGCTTGGGAAGGGAGGATTCGGGATGGTTTATAAGGGAACCTTAAACGACAAAGATGTTGCTGTGAAGAGGATTTCAAAGAATTCACGTCATGGTAAGCAAGATTTTATAGCAGAAATCACAACCATAGGGAATCTCAATCACAAAAATCTAGTGAAGTTAATAGGATGGTGCTATGAAAAGGGTGAGATCCTCCTCGTGTACGAACTCATGCAAAATAGGAGCTTAGACAGATTCATTTTTTCAACTTCGGGAGGGGATTCAACTCTGAGCTGGGAAAAGAGGCTTAGTGTTATATGTGGGGTTTCTCGGGCACTAGACTATCTTCACAATGGATGTGATAAAAGAGTGCTACATCGAGACATAAAACCAAGCAATGTGATGTTGGATTCAGACTTCAATGCTCGGCTTGGAGACTTTGGCTTAGCTCGCACCATTCATCTTAGTGAAAAATCTCACCACTCAACAAGAGAAATTGCTGGAACACCAGGGTACATGGCGCCAGAAAGCTTACACACCCAAAGGGCTTCAGTTGAAACTGATGTCTACGCATTTGGTGTTCTGATCTTGGAAGTTGTGTGTGGAGGAAGAAAGGCTGAACACAAACAGCACCTGCAATGTTGTAACAACATTGCAGACTGGGTTTGGGAGCTTCATGGCAAAGGAAACATAACTGATGCTGTGGATTTGAGACTGAATGATGATTTTGACAAGGCTCAAGCCAAGTGTGTGCTTGAGTTAGGGTTAGCATGTTGTCATCCTAACCCATATGAGAGGCCATCGATGAGAACTGTGCTGCTAGTGCTGATAGGGGAAGCATCTCCACCATTTGTAGCAATTGAGAAACCTGCTTTCACTTGGCCTGCCACTGCTCCTGTTCTCAATGAAGAGTTAAATTTCCAAGTAACAGTATCCCAAAATGAACCAATAACAGAACTGAAAAGTGGGAGATGATGAATCATACTCTCTGTTCAGCAATTTTCCTGACTCAATGTCTAAATAACTTGGTTTGTGTCCTCCTCTAACTAAAATCATAGATATGTGTACACATGATAAAATTACTATCGTATTTTGTAATCTTACATTTAGCAAACTTATATAATTACTCGTACCTTCTATTGATTGCAATTAGTAAAATCCATCCCTTCTTGTATGTAAGAAAAATCAAAAGGGATAGAACTCACAAATCAATGTTAGAGTCACGTAGATTTTAATCCCAATTTAGTGAATAAAAGCAGAAAAAAAAAACAATTTTTTATGGGTCATCAGCATCATGAAAGACCACAACCAAACCACGAACGACCTTCACGCCAGACGGTGAAACCCTTGGGTTTCATTTCAGCTTCGATGACTTCCATTTAATCACCACCCTGTCAGTTTCGTCGGAACTCTCTGATTCAGCCAAATTTTCGGTTCAAAATTTTATCCTTCCTTGGTTCATGTTAAGGAGAGAGCCACTTTCATTTTTAAACTCTTCTTCACGGCTGAGCCGTCTAGGATGGAAAACAAGTGTATGCAATTTTAAAAATTAGTGGTTTTAAGATAATTTAAGATTTGAAAAATAGTAAAGTTGAATTGGGCTTTCAAACTGGGTTGGATTTGGATCCATACATACTCATCTACAGCCCAGAGTAGGATCTTTATGGACTTAATTATTAAAAGATGGGTGCATGTACCCTAGCTTTTAAACTAAGCTCAATATCATAGTCTATGTTTTGTCCTTAGCTATAATATAAAGGCTAATAGTGGGAGGGGAACAAAATGATGATTTCTTAAGTGCCAAAATAAAAAAAATAAAAAAATCATTAAAGAGGTTGATATTTGGTAAGATAACTATATTTGTAAAAAACGTCATATCAAAATTAACATAATTTATATATTTATAAAAAATTATTATTTTTATTTATTGGGGGCACACTTATAAAGATGAATTTATCCATAAACATCGTTGTATATATGCGACGATGTTTCTTATTAAACAATGGTTATAGTATGAAATGTCATGCCAGAAAAAAATATTAATGTATTGAATTGATTAGTTAAAAGATTGAAAAAGATAAAAATACTTTAAAATAAAAAGAAAAATAAAAAATATTAGAAGAAATAATCTTATACATAAGAAAAAAATATTTTAAAAATATTAATATTTTATTAAACATAAATTCGAGATGGGACAGAGCGATGGTATGGTAGGGACTACCTTCACTCCTGTTATCGATTTTTTGGAAGAAAAAGAAAAGAAAAAACTCAAATACGTACATTCATTGGATCAATTCAATTTTTTTCTGTTAACCTGATCGATTCCATCTCAGTGAAGTTTAATTACTATCCTTACATATTATTATACTTTTCATTCATGATATATTTTCATGGATTCAATTATTAGTTTGGTTTTGAACATACTTATTACGGGAACAAGTTAAGCTTTCAATTACAATCATCACTTGGGAACGTTGAAAAGAAAATTATAAAATCAAGAGATGAAACCAATCACACATTGAAAAGATAAGGTCAATGTTAAAATAACACTATTCTCAAAAGAAATTGGAATATCCACACAATAATCCTTTTCCACTTTATTCATCGTACCTCACCATTGGAAATGTCATTGTGTTGTTAAAATCTATCTGTGAGTTGGAGTTTTATATTGACTAGAAATAATAAAATTAAATAAGATATAAGAGAGAAAGATCTATTAATCTATTGTGTTAAAATTTTAAGTGTAAATCTGTCGGAATCTGATAGTGGTCAACCTTGCACCAGGTGAGACTGTTCTGGTGTAAAACCTGCAACTTTTATTTCCTTCACTGTATGAGACCAATGACCATGATGTTGCTGATTATTACACATCACTCTCCCGACATTCAAAACTCTAAGTCAATATAGGTTAGAGTCACCAACGAGAGTTGGATCCAATACAAGTTCCTTACAACATAATAAACCATGATTTCAATCTCCATCGTAAGAAATGTTGGCATGTATTGTTATGGAGAGGTTGGGGACAAAACTAAAAATGATTATAGTTTTCAAGCTGTCAAATATTGCAGAAGTGTGAAATGATACATGATTTTAGCAACAAGTTGGAAATGGGGAATTCTATATCTTTCCTTTGCCATAATCAACTGGTTTTAAAAGCCAAACAACAAGTACAAGTGGTGAAGTGGAGTGGAGCATATATATGAGGTTTGAGAACATGGGTTGGTGGCACAGAGGATATTGGTGGGGGCATCATAGGCCAAGATGATTTTGATAGTGTGTTTACTACAGTAGTTTAATCAGTGGAAGGAAAAAGTAAAGCACATGTATCTTACTAAATACACAACCCAAGTTCTGTTGACACTGCAGCTGATACATAAATTTGACTTTTTTGTATAAAAAAGAAGAAAACCATAGAATCTCAAGGTAAATGATACGGTTCATAGACTCTGAAAGGAGGGCATAAGTCATAACAGTGATAATTAAAATTCCAAAGTTATAACACTCCGCAAGTTATATTGGTCCATGCGAATATAATTTCCCTGGATAGAGGTAGGGGAATCAATTCATGTGGTTATTTCAAAAAGACAGAAATTCATTCTTCACATTCTCACATCCCTGAAAATTGGAATATTTTCTAATATATATATATACCTTGAATGTCTTCTTTATATAGCTTTGATGAACGGACAATAGTGAAGAAAACCATGCAAATGTTCCTTGTAAATTTCTGCATGACACTACATGGATTCCTATTCTTGAGATGGGGATTTTAGGTCAGAGAAAGTTACAACAACTCTATTGTGAGGTCAAAACCATACTGATACAAAAAATATAAAATCAATAACTATTAATTAAACCTTTTTTTTTTTTTCGAACATGGTTTGAAACTTTGGAATTGAAACACAAATATATGTATTATTAAGATTATTAATAGGGGACACATACAAGTATATATATAGTGTCATGGCATAAATAATAACTTAGTTTTCTGTTGTATTAGCAAGTAAACATTTCTTTTAAGATTATTTACTTTTTTTTTTTTTTTACTCTGAGGAGGCATGCATAATTTTGGAGAAGAATGTCCACAAATTAAATATTTATATTTAACATATTATATGATAATTAGAATTGTCAAAATTGAAGGTCTAGTCTTGTTTAGTCTGATAGTAAAAAAATTGGATAACGTTATATTTTTTAAATTGATCATCATTTTTTTAACTTAATCATACATTAGCGGGTTAGCGAATTAATTTTGCCATGATACAAAATTAAAAAATTATTAATGTATTTATATAAAATACTTAATTAAAAAATTTAAATACAAATTAAAAATATATTCTAAAATTTTAAATTATATTAATAAAATGATTTTTTTAAATATAATAATTTAATATATAAATTATAAAAGAATATATTTATTTAGTCTCAAAAGCCAAAAAATTATTTTTTACTATTATCGTTTATATTTTAATAGTTTATTAATCTAAAATAATAATGATTAAAATAAAAGTTAAAAATTATTTTTTATTGTTATCATTTATTTTTTTTAAATGATTTATAGATCTAAAATAATAAATTATCTTAATAATTAGATCTTAAAATAAGTGGACGTTAAAAACTTTTCTTATATTTATTTTTAAAATAAGTAATTATTTATCAAATTAATTAATAATATATATATAATAAAATAATATTTATTGTTAATTTTATTTAAAATTTATTATTATTTTATAAAAAAGACTTTATAAACTAATTTAATCTAAATGAATTAGATAAAAATAGATATGATTTAATTTAAATAAAAAAAATTAATTTAAGCTACTATATTTTTCGAAAGAGTGATAAATCATGTTAAACCTATTTTAATAAAAAAACTACAAAACCAATCAAACTACATTATAAAATATAAAAATAAATAATAAGATGACTCAATCATTTATTTTATTGCGTGAAATTCTATTCAATCTAATCTAACTTCATTTCTCATTTAGCTAAAACTAATCAACTAGGTGAAACTTATTAAATAATATCAATAATAATAATAATAATATAATTATTATTTAATTTATTAAATTATTATATTAACTCAATATTATGTTTAAAATATTATATTATTAAATTATTAAATAATAAATAATAGAATTACCTTTTAAAAAATCTAAAACAGTATTTTCGAATTAATAAAATAATTATTTTTTAAAAGTATATGACTTAATTAATCAAATTTTATTCTAATTTAATTAAAGATTAAGTTGAATTAGATTGAATGGAATAAAAAAATACAAAGATTTTAAGTAATAACTTTCGTCCAAGTTAATCTAAGATTATTTTATTAAGTTGAGGGACGAGTTTAATTAAATTCGACCGAATTCAACTCATATAACACAGTAGGAAAAGATTAGTTTTGAAAGGTTCAAGATGTGGTTATTACCTATGGAAAAAAAATTGTAGATAACCAAAACACTGAATGATTGGATTGGATGTCAACTTATCATTACTCTATTACCTATTGCGAATCCACTTAAAAAATTAGCTAATGTGAATTCACTGCTAGTAATGGATATGTGAAAATAATTTTCTCAACCACTCAAGCATTTGCTACCAACAAAGAAAATGTCAACAAACAAATTCAATTCTTTCGTCTTTTCTATGTTGGTCACTGATAGAAGACTGCATATGAAATAGGATGCAAGGTTGAATATAAGAATAGTTATCAGACCATGCAAGAGACTAAGCTAAAAAGATCATAATACATGTGCTAGCAGATTTATCACCAAACATATTAGAACAAACCACTCACTGTCATTGTTTTTTATTCTGCATAAAACTTGGTACTTGCTGATATTTATTCTATAGTAAGTTGTTTAATTGCGTCATATGTAATCAGGTTGGTTTACACATTAACCACCAACAAGAATGATACTAAGACTGATGTAGCATTATTCTTATTAGTCGACATAGTTATTAGGGTCTACCAATCTTCATGTACAGCCGTCACTGATCAGCATATCCACCCTATTAAGCCATACATGATTGACAAAATGCAAAGTCAACATGGGTGATTAAGTGAATAATGGTGCTTAAACCAAGCTAAAAATCAAAACAATCGAAGCTAGATGTTGAGCATCATTCTCAGTAACAATCCAAGAAGACAATGTTATTTAATTGAGCAATATAGCATCTCCATCAAGCTCCAGCTAGCTATATATACTATGGTCCCCTCTCCTCCCTATAGTATGCGATCTAACCTTCCAATAATTTGAATGCAGCTCAGCTTTTAATGATTATCCAAAGCATCACATGCCTAGCCTTACTTCCTCTTATTATTATCACCATTCACCAAAATCATATTCTTTCTGTTGTGCATTTCAAAATAGAAAAGACCAGCAATTATAACACTTTCTGAGAAAAAAAAAATGCTATAAACTCGTAGTGTAAAATCAGAGATAGGTCCCACGATAGACCAAGCTAAGACTAAGAGGCATCAAGTCCCACCATGCACCATTTCTCAAATTTTCCTATTTTCCCATATGAAGCACTTCTGAGTGTTTGGACAACATCATCTCACTGTTCAACATACTTGGAAACAATAAAGGGATACATCAATTAATTCTGTTGGTATATAGTACGACCTTTTTGAGGGTCAGCGGGTCCAGTGGTGGCACAACATGAATCAATTATCAAATGATTTGTGGTTCCCATAATTAAAGAGCAAGAATTCAGTCCCATATACCCAATTGTTTTTATTGTGGCTTTAAGCTACACACACCAGCCTGGCTATGAGCACTGATGTACATTTTCTACTGTTTGTTTTGTATCTTCTTGTGCTGGACGGTTGCTTTTGCCTTTAATAGAATAACACAATTGCATTTCCAACATGAATATATATTAGTTTCTAACCATGTTATCTGGTGCAGAATATCTACTGAGTTTCACTACAAAAAATATTAAAATTACTGACGGTCAAAATCCGTCGGTAATAATTTTATTAATTATTAAATATTTTACTTATTTATAACATTATTTTTTTTATAGAATCCCTCCCCCTTATATTCTTATTATTTATTATTAATAATTAATAATAAATAAGAAAAATGTCATTAGCAAGATTTGAACCCAATACCTTAGAGTCAAAGGCTAATACTCCAACCACTAAGCTACTAAAATTTCTTGATAACAATTTACAAATAAATTATATTTATATACAAATATACAAATACATTTATATATATTTATATATATTTATATACATTTATATATATTTTTTTATATATTTTTATATTTTATATTTATATATTTTTATATATATTTATATATATATATTTATATATAATTAAATATTTATTTTTAAAATTACTTAATTTAATAAATTATTATAAATTAATCTAATTATGATTAAATTAAATTATTAAATAAAAAATATTTTATTTTTTAATTAGTGAATAATTAAATTATATTATATAATTTTACCGATGGATTTATCCGTCGGTAAATAATTTTTAATTTACATATGAATTTACTGACGGATATATCCGTCGATAATTACTTGTTAATTTATCGACGGATTTACCGACGGATATATCTGTCGGTAAATTCATCTATAAATTACCGATGGATTTATCGACGGATATATCCGTCGGTAACTAATTATTATTTTACCGACGGATATATCCGTCGGTAACATCAAATTTAACAAATATTTTATATCCGTCGTAATGATTATTTTCCGACGGCTACAATTCCGTCGGTAAATATCCGTCGGTAATACGCGATTTTCTTGTAGTGTTTACTGCTGACTAATCTGTATCAGGAAATCTGATTAGTCATTTTTAGTGTGATCTTCCTTCTGAATCATATTTTCTTCTTTCATAATATATTCGAACTAAATAATAGGATCGAGTTGAGTACCACTCGAATCAACAATTTGATGGTATATATATATATATATAGATAGATAGATGAATGAGGAATTGGAAAGATTGTTGGTGTAAAACACACATGAGAGCATTACACACATCCAATGGAACATTGACCTTTCTGGTGTGAACTGTGAAGTAACACACATATAATAGATTGGTGTCGCATTGGTGGGCCTCTTGAGCACATGCCATTGAATATCTTATCTCACTGGGGTGAGGGAAAGGATGCCATTGCCAATACTTGCTTTGCTGTTTGGGTCCCCCAAAACCTTTTAGGCATATTTGCACTTTCTTTGCTGACAAGTGACCTAGCTTCATGAACCAAGGAAAAGACCCCTTTAACCATTTTCACCAATAGGAATTAACAGACATGTTTCTGAGTCTGAAATGCCATAGATATATGATCCCTTATTGCCGGAGCCATTGTTTTCAACATTTGAAAGTTTGTAGTGACTTGTGAAATTGCACATAACTGTGGATAAATATGGCTAATAATCATATATAGCCGCAGTTACAATTACAATATAATTGTGCAGACTTCAAACTTATATAACCCTGATCTTGTCATATATATTATATAATTTCAAAAGTGGCTGGTTTATTTAAAGTGGTAATGTCCTGCAAAATGACAAATCACAGTTTGAATCTTTGTTGAACGATTATTCGCGATCATATTCCATCCGTTTTTATTTATTTGGATCATATAATTAAAGTGATGTATATTTTGTTATATAAAAATCCATTTATAATGTTTTTGCATTAAAGAGGTTTTATTAATAAATAATTAAAAAAGAGAAAAGTACCGACCATGAAGATGGTTTAAAAAAATTAAGATTTTAGACGAAATATTACTACTATTCGAGATATTTGATATTCGAAAATCATCCCAGAACATCTAAAATATATTTAATAAAATAAAGATATAATATCTTGATAATTATAATCTTAACATTATTATATAAGCAACATCATTATCATTTAAATTTTTATTTATTATTTTGCAGGTATTTTTATTTCGCTCTTTATTTATTAAAAAAAAACTAAATAATACTCGGACACTCTTCTTAATTCAGTAGAAACAACTAGTATTTGATAAAATTGTTGTTGGAGAGGACATATGTAGGAAAAAAACACTACAAAAAATTCAAAATAAAAATAAAATAAAATGTTATTTGTAATTATTTATTTAATATTATAATAAAATTATTAATTATTGACGGATAGTTACCGATCGGACATGTAGTTGTCGGAAAATAAGTGATTATCAACGAAAATAAATTAACAATTATTTTTCAACGAGATATATCTCTCGGTAAATTAACAATTAATTACCGATAGATATATCCGTCGATAAATATTTAAAATATATAAATATATCAAAATATATAAGTATATAAATATATTTGTATTTATATATTTTATATTTATATATTTATATGGATATATATTTACTTGAATATAAATATAATTTATTTGTAAGTTATTATAAAAAAATCGTTGGAGTATCAATATCAAATTTTAAGGTACTGGATTCGTCCTAATGCAAAATTAAAAAAATTTGAATTATTATCAGATTAAAAGAATTATTATTAGTAAAATTTGAACACAATACCTTATAACTAAAGATTAATATTTGAACCACTAGGTTACTAAGATTTTTTAACAATAACTTATAAATAAATTATATTTATATACAAATAAATGTACATATGTATAAATATATAAATACAATATTTAAGATACATATTTAAAGTACTAATTTGAATCCTACTACTAATAATTCTCTTAATTTGATAATAATGGAGCCTAGATAAATAATAATTTACCTACTTTATCTTAATTGCACAATTAAAAATATACTCTTAATATTAGGACTTAATCTAAATTAAGTTTCATTCGGTGATAAATTCTGAAATTAAATTGAACCTTCACGAGAAAGGTTAAGCATTTAAGAATTATTTTAACTTTCTGTTATTCAATATCAAAAGTTTTGATTATCATCATGTTATCCAGCTTTACGATAAATTATTTTATTTATGAAGATTAAATGTTTCTTTAAATAAACTCTTCCATTTCAGTATATTTAAGAGAATAAAATAAAGAAATGATAAATATGAAATGATTTTTATTTATAAATTAAAGTTAATTTATGCATAAATTTAAAAAACTAAAAAAATCTATCAATTTAAGATTAAATTATAAAAAAATCATATAATTTTCCTTATTTTTATAATAATTTCACATTATCTATCTTAGATAATTTAATATAAATAAGTTTCACATCATCTATTTTATGTCATCTAATATAGTTAGTTTAAATATATGTTCAATTATTCGATATATTATTAATTAATTTTATGTTGAAATCTTAAATATTATTTATCGTTGTATTGAGATAAAAATTACTCAAACAAATTAAAAAAAAAAAAAAAGACAAGCCACCAAACTAAGAAGGGATATCTAATTATTTTTGTGATTTCATTATTTTTCTTTTTTTCATGTGTCTAATCAAGGTTGTGGGCACCCCCAAGCAACTGGTTGGAGGTCATGGCTCTTGTGGAATGGTGTTGGGAGTCTCCATCCAAACCATCTCCATCCTCAAGAATCTCTCTCACATTTAATGGCTAATGAAAACCATTACCATATTTTCCATTTCAAGAAAATAAAATAAATTTCAGGAGTGATAATTTTACAAAACTAAATTTTCATTTTCAACACGCATATAAACTATAATGGTTTTAAAAATATGGTATCGTTTACTTTTCTTTGTATATGTTTATGCAAAAAAGTAGAGAAATAGAATAATAGCACTTTTCCATAGGATATGAAACTCATAGCCCAGCATAAGTCAATTATATATTAGTTATTACTTTTATATAAGTCAATTACTTTCTTCCAATGGTTATGATTCACAACTCAACAATAGAAACATACAACAAATTCATTTAAACCCTTCTACTCATTGATTTTCATAGTCTATTCGGATGAGTATTATTAACCAATGAAACTAAAGGTTATATAAAGAAATTCATAAAAAGCAAGCCCACCAAATTAGCTAATAGGGATGGACGAAAAATTCAAATTCATGTCTATTAAAATTATCAAAATCATAAAAAATCTAAATTATTTTAAATTATTTTAAATTTATTTAAATGGACCTGTATACATCCAAATTCATATTATCGATTATTTAAATTTTAAATATAATTAATTAATTAGATTTGTTAAACAAGATTAGATTTTATTTAATTTTAAAAATTTAGAACTAATGTTAGTTCGAATTAAGTAAGGTGGTTTGTATTAGGTTAGACTAGATCAAAATAGATCAAGTTATACAAGTTTAAGTTGGATTGAGTCTATATTAGATTATGAATGACCAAATTTCATTAGACCAAGTTGAACTAGGTAAGATTAGTTTAAATCAAATTGAATTAGATTAGACTAGATAAAGTTATTTTATTTTAAATTAGACAAAAAAGTCAGGTCGAGCTTTAGTTAGCTCTGACCTGAATATGTCAAGTTAATTTATATCAAAGATATGTTAAATAAGATCATTAAGATTAGACATTAGGTTGTGTTAAATAAAGTAAGACCAAATTTATTCAAGAGTCAATTCAATTAGATTTAGTTGATTTAGATTGGGTTGAGTAAGATAATATTTGATCTAAGTTATATCAAACTGTTGAATCAATATCAAACCTAAATTAGGTAAATCAGTAAAATCAAAATAAAATTAAGTTAGAACCACTCAGATAAAATAAAAATGAACTTAACTTTAAGATTTTAAGTTAAATTTTAATATGAATATAAATTAAAAAATTCAAATCAATTTCTACGATTAAATAAATTTAGATTGTTTTTCAAACCTATTTTATTAAATCTGAATATTAATTGAATTTTAAAAAAATTCAATCATATTTTTTTTATTCTTTTAAGTCAATACATATTATTGGAAGTCTCACATCATCTACCTCATGTCATTTTGTATGATTTAAATATATGTTAGACTATTCTACATATTTCTAATTGGTTTTATGTTAGAACTTTAACATGATATTAGAGTTAAAATCTAACATCTTTTCGATTATTATCATAGGTCAAAAATTGTCCTTTAGTTGAGTAAAAAATTAATCTTAACACATATATAATATCTCTTAATTAAAAAACAAATAATTTATTTGAATCTTTGAATTTAGTTCTTCAAGTAAGAATGGAATAAATACCATCCATATCATCTAACCACAAAAAAAAAAAAAATATATATATATATATATATATATATATATATATATATATATAATAAATTCTCATAAGCCGATAATGTTGAAAAGGGAAAAAAAAAAAAAAAGTCCCATCAACTCCATGGCCTCCAATATCCCCTACTTCCACTTATCCTAAGGCAAAGCATTTGAAAGAGATGGAAACTCAAAAGTTTTCCACACCCACGAAAGGAATGCATGGAAGCACATAGATGAATAAATTAGTTTAGTTCAACAAACTTTCCGAGAGAGGTCCACAACAAGATGGAATGATGAAATTTAAAGCAATTTATCTGGGTATCTACTCTATAAATTGCTCTTAATTAATGTTATAGAAAATAGAAAAAGAATGTTAAATAGAGTGAATATAACATTAATTGAACTACATAGTTCCCCCTCTTGTGCAAACATTGACCAAACAAAAGCTTTATTGAACAACCCAGATTTGCTGAAATTCTACAGCTTTTGTACGACACACAACCTGACATATATTCTACTCTCACCCACCGCTAAAGTGCTCCATGTAGGGGTCTACCTTAATTATTCACAAATTGACCAATTTCAACTCATCACGTTCTCAACTTTTCTTTAATTTCCTCCAAATTACGGCGAAAGCACACACATAACTTGTTTATTCTTCGCAAAAGCATGTAGAGTTAAACATGTTTAGTTTAATTAATCACTGCTTCCACATCATGGGCTCTACATCATGCTTTTTCGTTAATTGCATAACCCCAAACAAATTTTGTTACCTAAACAATCACATAATCAAAAGCTTTTCACTATAATTTTATTTTCATATTTAAGTAATGAAATTGTATGCTTTCAATCGCTTTATTTTCAAAATATCAAATAAATAAAAGAAAAAACCTTGTTGTTTTATTTGACAACATCAATATGTGGGCTTGGGCTTAGCATAAAATGACAAAGAATCGTAAAAGTCCCACGAGATAATTATTTAAATTATATTATTTATAGTTGACTAAAACTTTTTTTTCTTTCTCTTCTTTGAAGTTCTAAAATAACAACAACACAATAGCATAAATTTCAAAACACGTTGGTTAAGAAGAAATACATAATAAATATATAATATTACTTCCAATTCAAAATCTTTAAATTTTAAATTTTAAATTCAACAGCTTTTTCATTTTTACACACTTTTTTTCCATAGAAAAGTCTCTTATCGGAAAGAAAAAGAACCAGAGACGATATATTGATGAATTCAATATCAATCAAAAGGTGTTGTTTCTCTCACAACACAAAACACTAGTATGTCCATAAGGTGCACAGACAAAACATTGCGACATTAATTGTAAAGTTAACCTCTTTTTCTAATTTTGTTTTCAACTGCTTCGTCTAAACTTTCAAATTTCTATATACGAGAAAAAAAATATGCAAAAGTAACATTAAATCATCCGTGGAAAAGTCATTCATATATGATACATATTAATCAGTTAGTTTGAAAATCTTTGTTATTCAAAATTACTCCGTCAACCTCATATGATCCTAATTATAGATAGCTACTAATATATAATAAGAACAAATGCACGAGATCTCAAGCATGTTTCGAAAATATTTTTCATGAGAAGAGAAATTGACTTATCTATAAATTAGTATTATTTGATTTTTTTTTAAGTTAAAAACAAAAATTTGGAAAAGTTACATAAAAGAATTTCTACAATTAGCCTGTGCATAAACTAATTTTATGTTTAGTATAATTAATTATATCTTTTCTATTCAAAGTTATTCCAGAGAAATTTATCAAAGATACTCTATTTAAATCCAAAGTTTCCTTTAAATAACTTTTGAAAAGTTAATGCAAAATCCAAGTAGAAAAAGTACCATTAGTTTCTTCAATTTATGATCTTTGTTATAATAATGAAAGTGTAGGAATGGTTGAGACCAAGTGTGCATGGAGGATTTGAGATGGAAGGATTCAATTAATGAGCCAAATGTTAATGAGTTGTTTATCTTCCTCCAATCTTCCAATCTTGTTAACAACACTTCATCACGTGATGGAGTTCAAGATGTTTGGTTGGTCAAAGAAGACTCGTTGACCACGATCGAGTATCCACCGGGGAAGTATATACCCCATTGCATAATGTAATCAAGTGGCTCTATAAATATTGCATTCAACTGCAATATCAGATCGTGCCCAGTCCAATATACTTTTATAATATTTCAAGATCACAACCGAGACAATAGAGAAAACAAAACTTTATAGTCTCACAAAATATATGAAGTAAACGATAGCATGTAAAACACATGGAAATGAGGAATCAAAGCACTCCCATGCTAGTTTCTTAGGAAGAAGTTGCACCATGTAGCTATAAGACAACAAGGTCCATTAAAAGTATTTATGAATCACAAGTTATACATGAAATAATGCAGTTTGTGCACCTAGTTTTCGAATTATTTGTTATCACTGTCCTCAGCTATGGCAACAACTTCAGTGTTGGTTTGTCCCAGCAAGCTGCTTATGGATCGAGCTTTCACCATTCCAAGCTTCATCCTCCTCTTTGTGACCATCACTGGCTTCTTCTCATCGATGTTTTCAGCATCATCACCCAAAGGGTCTTCAGTGACAGTGCTAGACTTTGTTGTTAATGAAGGCTCAGATTTTGGCATTTTGCTCTTTAATGCACCGCTAGATTTGCTTGTGCCAATGGACTTGTTTCTCACACTTGTCATGCTTCTCAACCTTCCCTTCCCCAAGTGATGCTCGCAGAGAGAGTAACCCACCAAGGTTTGTTGACAACACCTCCATCCTCTCCCATTCACACGACTGCACCTTGAACCTTCCATTAATGCACCACCCCTTACCCTCTTCTTACCGACCTGCACTTGAGGTTTCGCTTCTCTTGTTACCTCTTCTTCGTTCTCATCCTCTACTTCTTCCCCTCCTGCTTGGTTACTATCACCTCGCCTCGAATACTTCCTGATCATCTTTGCCTTCGTTCTCTTCATCTTCATCCTCCTCTTGGAATTCTTCTTATCATTATCATCATCGCTGCTGGTATCCTCTGTTGCACTCTCGAAGGTCCCTCTTCGTTTCTTGGGTGGGAAAGCTTTATCTCCCTCGCTCCATCTCCCATCTATGTGTATGGAAACTCATAAGTTATCTTTTGACACACTTCAGAGTCTACCCTTGGTAAGGATGAGAGATAAAGGAATGGGAAATTATGCATAGTCACAATGTATCAATAGACACTTATAAAGATAGGAGAGAGAAAGAGAAAACAATAAATGAAGAGTGTTATGTGGGTGCATGTGCATATTCAGGCATATCATTACTCTAAAGGAATACATGTGATATGTAATGGAATGGAGAGAATAAAGAGTTTAAAGTCGGTGTAAAAACTGCATGTGTAAGAAAAAACAAAGTGTTGCATGAGTATACTCTCCAACAAAAAGTTAAGACTAGGGGGAGTGGTAAAATCATCCATTGTTCAAACTCATTGTGCATCGTTTGTTACCTTGTTTAAGAGAGCTTGAAGATGAAACTGTCTCAGAACACGATTTGCTTCCTTTCCTACAAACAAAGGAGGATCCACAGAAAGATCAAAGATGAGATGTATAAGCAAACGACACATGAAATTTACAGCCAAAAGGGAAAAGATGAAAAAAAAGAAGAAGAAGGAATGTAATGTTGTTAAAATAGTGAGAGCTATGTGATGTAGCTGGGGACCAGCATTTGGTTCGATTGTGCAACTCAAGGGCAAACGGCAGTCTAACCAATTTGGAGAAAGAAACATTGCATTTCACATGAGGGGTATGGTGGCTACACAAGGCTCTTATTTAAAACACTTTCAACAGTATTTCCACTATCAGTATTTTCTTTTTCTTCGGTGCATAAAATAATTTATAAATAATAAATAACTATTTAAAAATGTTTTTCCATGCTGGTTAAAATTGAGTCATGGGTCTCCATATTTTCACCTTTTTTACTACGAGATTTCATGAAGGAGTAAGGGAGGAAATAATTTCATGTCTTTATCTATTTTAATTCATGTCTAGCTAGCTAGCTTGGTTTCATAATTCTTACCTGGTATCATTACCCTTCTGTCCCCCTCCTTGTTCTTCCCTTCTCTCATCTTCCACCTGCAAATCACACACACACACAAACCCAAAAAATAAACACACATGGGATCCACTAACAAACGGGTGCTATTGGTTAATGGTTACCCCTAATGTGCCCGTTTGTAAGTGCAAAATACAAATTAAAAACAACACAATAATGATAATTTTAATTCAATTACACCAACCCCCTTGCCAAAGGTTGGACAAAAGTGCACTAATTCACAAACTCACCCCCAAAAAGATGACCGAAAATCAAAAGGATTCATGTAAAATCATATTTCCACTAACCGAAGAGTCTTCTTGCTTCTTCTGCAGCAGGTTCAAGTTCTGGGTCCCTTTTTCTCCGGATGACTCATCAGAGCCGTTGGTGGGTTTTCCGATCGGTGAGAGAGGCTGATCAGACGGCTGAAGAGGATCCAAGTGGAGTGAGGGTGCAGCAGCCGGACCAAAAGTGCAAGAAGGGTGGAGTGAGGTGGTGGTGGCATGGCTGAGTTGCACCATCACCGGTGACTGGTTGATCAAGTTGGGATCTGAGTGATTCACGGGCAAGAGAGGGAAAGGCACTTGCCTCTTGCGGATCCTCATAGGTGCAAGCAAGATGGGTTGGAGTTGTTCTATCTCACAAGATTCACCTCTTCAAACACACACTCGCAAAATCTCACACACCCCAACAGAGATCTTATTCAAGATTTCGGAGGAAATAAGGATTGGACACAAACAAAGGAGAGAGAGGGAGAGAGAAGACAAAAAAACTCATAAAGACTGAAACACTGAACACACCTATCTCCTGTACTAGTTCATGGTATTAAAGAGCAAGAAGAAAAAACCATGCTTTTATGTGAGTTTGTCTATGAAACTCTCACCTCAACAACACACCCACCCCACACACACTTTCTCTCTCCATATATGCTTTGTTGCTCTCTGGGTTCCTCCCTTGCTTTTATTTGTTGCACCAAGGAAAGGAGGGTGTTGTATGGGTGAAGGGTGGCACGTGTGGAAGGGTGGGACACGTGTGGAGAATCACCTGCTGGGACGGTGGCCGGTGGAAGAGGAAAGAGACATAGTACGGACAAGATGCCAGGGTGGATGAGGGAGAATTGACAAATAGAAAATTAGAGAACCTAAAATTAAATTGATAAGAAAATAAAAGAATATGAGAGAGAAAGAGAAAGAGAAAGGACTGTGAATGAAGGAGTGGGTTGCATTGTTGATACTTTTAAGAAGGAGACTGTGGGCCCCACAACGGTGACTCCCCTAACAAGGACCCATATGTTCTCTTGCAGTCACACTCTTTTCCATTCCCTTATGTAATATGAATTCATAATTTTAAATTATTACTACACACTTATCATAAATCTATTATGTGGGGCTATCAACATTTTCCTTTGCTTTCACATTTTTTTTTTATTTTCCATTATTACTACACATATCAATATTTTTATTTTACAAAACCTCCTCCATAAAATATACATTTTCTGCTTTAATTTAAGATTATTATTTAAATATGATACTTATTTAATATAATATCAAATTTAAAGATTATAATCATTATTTTAAACGACCAAAATTTGAATCTGTCTAGAGAGAGATAAATAAAAATTAATTAAAAAGCATTCATCCAAATTTAACTTAATCATGTAATATTTATAAAAATATAAGAACAAATAATGAAGATAATATTTTAATATAAAAGCATCAACTTATAAATCATATTTCAGGAAACATCAATTCAAATATATTAATGTAATATAGACAAGATAATGAATACATAACATTTTTGTTCTATTGAATAAATATTTAATATTATCAATATATTACTTATTAAAAATAATAAATATGGAAGAGATAAATCATTTAATATAATTATGACAAGCAAGTTTAAGTATATTTGAAAATATTGATTATTCAATTCAACATTTCTTATTGAAAATATAAATGTTTTAAACAATAACAATTCAAACATGCATTAATACAGTGTAGAAAAAAAAATATATATATATATATATATATATATATATTCATAATTATTAATTTAAATATATTATAATGATATATATGTGTAAAACAGTATAAGAAGAACATGAATTTTGTTAGAAATAATTTAATAATCTCTCATCTACATGTAAGATTAGGCATGTCAATAGACGGTGCGCTGACGGATTTTGTCTCCCGATTTCTCTCTTCAATTTTTTTAACTGTTTCGTCACTTTTTTTATCCTCATTGACGTTAAAAAATAAGTCTTTATTTTTGTTTTCATTAAATTTTGAATTTTTTGGTCCTGGATCTATATTATTTTAAAAAAATAATTATATTTCTAATAAATTAATTTTATTATTTTTATGTATTTTTTATACATAAATAAATATTTATAATTTTATAATTTATAATAATTATTAATTAAATATATTTTTTAATTTATTATATTTATATTAAAATATGTATGTAAAAGAAATATTTAATTATTTTTTATTTATACATATACAGAATATTTATAATAATAATAATATTATTATTATTATTATAATATTATATTCAAATATTTAATTAAATATATAAATGAATTCATTTTTAAATTGTCATTTAAAAATAAAAATTATATAATTTATAAGGAAATATTTAATAAGTTAATTTTTATTTAATTAATTTCAAATAATAAAATTTTAAATTATCAACCCTTTTTAATCTTTTAAATTATAATTATTTTATTAAGATAAAATTTGATATATAACAAATATAAATAGTAAGATCCAAAAAATATGACATAATAAAACTTAATAAATATAAATTATAAATAAAATAATATTAGATACTACTAAGATTTACGTAAAATATTTAAAAAAAGAAAAAAATTAATTTTGTATTCATCAAATTGGTTGAAAAGATTGAAAAAAATAAATAAATTGATTAGAGAAACTAAGGAAATGTGAAAAATTGAAAAATAAGAGAAAGAGAATGATATAATAAATTATAAAAAATTAAAAAGATAAAAAAATTAAAAAGTAGGTAGAAGAAAAATAAAAAAAATATCTTATATAATAGAAAAAGAAAATAAAATACTTTTAAAATATTAATATTTTAAAATTTAAATTTAAATATAAAATTGAGGTAGAGACACAAAAAAATTAGATATATTACTTTTCTATAACTTATTGAAAATGTTTTTTTAACTTATTATGAGACAAAAATATTAAAGATAAGATATGCTCTTACATATTGTGCAAATATATTATTTTATAGTATTTTCAGTTAAGACAGTAGATACATATAAAAGATGTAATGAATCTCAATTTTAAATTTAAATGTGTGCACATCAATTGCAATTCACAACTTGTGTTAATGATATAATGACAGCACACTAATACATCATTTAATACTGTGAAAGGTACTGAAATTTATTAATAAAATCATAATATTTTATTCTTATAAGTCTTTTTTTTTTAATTGATGAAATATTTTAAAGTATTTTAAAAAATTTATGAGGTATTTTTTTATTAAATATTATAATATGTGTTTTTTAATAATGAATAAATTATTTTAAAATCATTAATAATAAAAATAAAATTTAGTACTTAAATAATATATTTTGACAAAAATTAACTCAATTATATTTAATCTATATTAAACATATATATATATATATATATATATATATATATAATTTATTAAAATAAGTACTTTAAATATAATTTAATAATTTTAGAAAAATAAATTATTAAAAAATTTAAAGTATTTATATAAATATAATTTGTATAACTTCAACAATATTTTGAAGTATAAATATCAAACACAAATTAAAATATTTTAACCAAAACTTTACTTAATAAGTATAACAATATGATATAATTTATATATTAATAAAAAATTAAAAATAATAAATTAAAATAAATTTATTCTTTATATAAATTTAAAGACTTATTTCTTATTTTTATTATTTATTTTTAATTTAATAAGCTAAATTAAAAACTATTTATTTTTTATTTTATTTTTTTATAAATAGACATCTCTTCTTATGTATATGTAAAAAAATGTAAAAAATATATTTTAAAAAATTTTAAAAATTTAAATATTATTGAGTTAAAATGATTGAAAAATATTATCTTTTCATAATTTATAATATGTAAATATTTATTTAAAATATATATTTTTCTCTAATAAAATTTTAAAATAATTTATATTAATTTAATAATAATATATAAGATTATCTCATATATATATATATATATATATATTAATTTAAAATAATAGGTGTATTAATATTATCCGAAACCATTTTCATTTTCAAGAAAGTATTTTTAATAGTTTTTAAAATATTTAATTTTTTAAATAAAAAGCATTCATAAAAATTTTAAAATTATAAAATTTATGTTCACTTTTTTATTGTCAACTGTTATTTTGAAGTAAAATATTCATCATTCTAGAAGTTTACAAATTCAAAAATAATATTAAATAATCACCGATAAAACTGAATTTAATTATTTTCAACTATTTAGGTTTCAATAAATGATAGATTCTGACTTTTATAATTGTAAATTTCAAGAATTAATAACAAGATTTCTACCTAATGCATGTTATATTCGTGTAAGAAGGAAAATGACATTTAGGATGACACGCGTGTGAGTGTGATGACCTTTATTTCCTAGTCAACATTCATATTTCAGCTTATAATCTAGGTTTCTGAGAAAATATTAGGTTCCTTACGTCATTATTAATTAATTTCTTTTGATTATATTTCTTGATTTGTTCACTTATTGTTCATTTTAAGTTTTTCAAATAATTTAGTTTATAATTTATTTACATAAACTTTTCTAAAATCATTCCCATAAAATAAAAATATGATAATTTTTTTTATAAGTTGAAAAAAAAATTATTTTATAAAAAAATATTTTTCTTTTAATTAATGCAACACTTGTAGTCTTACTTTGCATGTTGCTACATGTCTCTTCCCCACGACAAACATTTGTAATTGCCCCTCTTCCTTTCTCTTACCTTCGTCTGTACCTCCTATAACTTTCTATCATTTCTCTTCTGATTTTTTTCAATTTTAATATTTTAACAAGTTTGATTTTATTGCCTTGCAATATTTTTGTATGAATTGTATTGAATATGAATTCAATATATTTTTTATTTTACATGTGCAATTTTTAATTTGTATTATCTTAAAATTTAAAATGAATGATATTAATCCCTATTGTCTTATGATTATCTCATTTACCACATTGGTTAACTAATTATATGCAAGAGACATTTTTCAAAGAAGAAAATAAATTTCTCAAAGTTTCACCATGAACTCATCTTTAAAGTGAACATAAGCTAAAAATAATGACATGCATTGGAAGGACCATTCACAAGAGAAACTGTTAGGATATAGGACCACCCTCCTTTCCCTAGTCTTAATCAATTACATCCTGTCCAGAGTTTTAATGAACTGCGTAAATATAAACAAGTTTTTTAATTTGAAAAAAAATGAATTAGATTTGATTGTGTATGATGTAAAGTTTTATTTAGATCACCTACTTCTGAACTATCTAATAATTTCCATTTGCAGAAACCTATAAATAAATATAGAATTTGAATGACAATGTATCTTGTGTTCCAAACAAAATTGACCTGTACATATATCCAAATCACAGAAAGAGAAGAGAGGTGGTGTTCTAATATAAACCATATGAATCCAATATCATTGTTGCCACATATAACTCTACCAACTTTTCCAAGTCTTTTGAAGAACTAATAAATATTGCATTGATTGAAGATGGACAACTTATAATATTAAGTTTGTGAAGACTGAATGAAAAGGACAACTTAATATTAAGTTTGTGAAAGTATATCACGTGTTGTTCATAAGTTTAACCTTTTGAGAATTCAATGGTGTCTATTTTTTTCTCTACAAGAGTTCAAGTATGCTTTTCTCATGAGTATTATTGCTAATGTCTACCATTGCAATCAACTTGCCTTTCTAGATCTCTCTTTAATAATGAGACAAAATAAAAGCCATCAAAAATCTGTCTAAAAAGCATACATATACACAGACAGACATAAATATTTTTAGTCTTTTTTAGAAACATTCTATTATGAAAAAAACATGAAATGATTTAAGAGAACTTTCAAGAGTTCTAATGAGATAACAAGATTAGATCATGTAGACACCACCAAGTATGATGAGAATAATGTTTCACTAGGACAAAAAAATAAAATAAAAAAACTCATTTTGTCAGAGGACAAGGTTAAAGATTACAGGACTAGAAGAGCAAGATCTGGCATATAAGGCATGAAAAGTAGTTCATGAAGCATTTGAAAAAAAGCACAATCATTAAGAAGTGTGGTTCAAGATGTTTCTACGAGTACTGGCTGCAAAGAATAGCTTCTTGCATTCTCCTTTATGTCTCTGTCACACATCAAGACAAAAACATGATGTTTTCGTATAAACTGCTAAGGTCTAATTGAAAGTAAAAAAACTGAATCTCATTGAAAAATTAACTTCGGAATGTGTTGCATTCGGACTTCAAAGAACAATGTCCATGCTCTTTCTAATCTTGTACTTGGCAGAAAATATTTAGTGCAGATTTGTGCTTAGCTTTATAGTGTTTAGCCTTTCCACCTCTTAGTGTTTTGTCCAACAGCAAATCCAACACACTCCAATTCTGGACTTTAGTTTGATGTAACCTAAATTAATTCAGGAAATAATCTTAGCTCATGTAGCAAGTTGAGTGTAAGTGTTTTCCAGTGTTCTGCTTGGAGGGCTAGTTTGGAAGAAAAACTGTTTACTTCATAGCTTGTGTAAGGTAATGTAATTAGATTAGCACTTATGTCAATATAAAATCTCAGTAGTAGAATAATAGTTGATGATTGGACAAAGAGAAATGGTTGGGTGAATCAATATAAAGCATATGATTTAAAGCTTCTTTTTACTCGACTTTTTTGACTTTGATTACCTTGCTCAACCTTTTTTTTAACCAACATTATCTGATAAAGTTCAATTAGCTTCTGCTTGCAGACAAATGTGAAAGAAAAGTAGTTGCCATTAAAGGTAAATGCTAAACTCAGTATAGAACTGACTTATTTTAGATGACCCTACTTATCTTAAAGTATTAGTACTTGATCCTTTGCAATAGAGTAAATTTGAAGGAAGTACAATTTACCTCCATAATGTGCTTTTTTCACCTTACGATATCTCCCAGATAAGAGGACTAAAGTACCCATTGACCAATGTATCTTAGATCCTTAGCCACATATGCTCGACCATAATATCCCCATCAAGGTTTAGGTGAAAAAAAGACTCAACCAATTGGGCTAGGAGGTTTTATTTGGTTGAATTCAGGGCAATCCTAGGTTCATCCTGGGTGACAGACCGATAGGCATGACTAAACTAGAAACACAACCATCACCACAGGGTTAGTATATCTAAAGGATAGTTAAAAGAGATTGGACAAACATATTCTTGTTCCTAGACAATCCTTGAAAATATTCCAACTTTTCATCCTTTAATCTATCATCACCATGTCATTCCATCAACAAGAATAGTTATGGTTTGAGTATGAGAAGGTATGGGGGAGGCTATACTGTACTCAGCATGACCATTGGAGTTACTTTATCACGAGTCAGTTCAACTTGTCGTATGTCTCAGTACGGGGATTAAAGTTGCTTTATTGGTCATGGTAAATTATCATGAAAATTTTGGTCAGTTATGTTGAGAATCTCGATCAGTATAGATCTCAGTCAACCATGCCAAAATTATCGTTCAGTCATATTCAAGTCTCAGATCATGTGCACCAAGTCATATCAAGTTCGGATAATTTGTACCAACTCATGTCTAAGCCCCAAATTCTCACTTCTTCTTACATATGTAAAATCTGTTTTCGGATTCTAACTCATGCCTAACGAGTCATCAACATGATACATCCCTACCGTTGTGTCAGGACTTATCATGTGATCTCAACCTATTATAATATATTGCATATCCTTCAGTCTAGCCTAAAGATATGTTCCTTCTCATAACTGTATATCCAAAAGTTGAAATGAGAAGACATTTCCCTTGCTTCATTAAAGCAATGCACAACACCCTTTTTGCTATCATCCTGAGCATTGAACACCACAGAATAGTAGTTAGTTAGCATGAGAAGCCTAATTAAGTTGACAAGTAGAATGGAACTACGGTCTAAGGGTAACCTAGAGAAACTCTCAACCATAACTTTGGGAAAAAGAAGTTGAGCAGCCACAGTGAGCTAGCACTACTTTATCAACAGCTTCAGAGCAATGTCTGAGACAAAGTCCATTATGATGTCAACATATCCAATTGTTCAATGATTGACCAAGTTGCACCTATCTAACAAATTGACAAAACTCCTAGACTGGGTAGAGAATTATTATTATAAGACGAAAGAACAATCCAATCAAAGTCTACTATGATAACACAACTCGAAACAAAGTTGATAGAGAAATAAGATTATCCAAAGGAAGCTAATGGTATGAGAGAAGGAACTAGTACGAGCTTAGTTCGGTATAATCAAGTTAAATGCAGATACATAATTCACATATAAACTAAAATTCCTGAGTAACTTTCATTTTTGTCATCTAGAACATAGATAGAGACTTCAAATATGAAACCAAACACACACTTAACAACCAAAGTAACAACACAACTACCCCTAGGGGAGAGTAACCAGTTTCCAAATGTCCACATGCTATTTCATTCTGGCTACAACACTGCAATGTATCTTCTTCTTAAACAATCAAGCTAGTGAACCAGAGTTTCCAAAATATCAGAAAGGGAAAGGGTGGTGTTTCTTGAAAACCTTGTTTGGTGCGACGTGTGTCTTTTCTGTTGGCAGCTTTCCTAACATTCCAGGGGAGAAAAGTCAATAAACTATTGATCTCAATAATTTAGAAAAGGAAAATAACTGAAAGGGTGTGACACCATCACCCACTTGCAACCCCATATCTTCTTCCCCATGATTCTCACACAAACTTTAGTCTGCAATATAATCATCACCCTTTCCACCACTGCTCCACGTGCTGATTTGCACCACGACCTAATAGTCTCGAGTTACATATGCATGGCCTATGCCATTAAGGTTATAACAGATAATACGTTGGTTCTCGTGTTCAATAGCATGCATGCTGAAAAAGAATCCAAATTAACCCACAACAGGTTTGGTAAATATCAGTTTCCACACATTCCAAGTTGAATTTTTCAACCGATAGGGTGAAGTCCAAGGTCACAATTTCATGTTGGTATAATGGTTTTAGACTTGGTAAGCAAATCCAGAAGAATGTTGAAACATTCTTGCCATTGGAAGTAACAAATTTTGGTGACCAAGTTCTCACTCGGAGAATATAATGATAATAGAGTTTAACAGGTTTATTCAGACCTATTATAAAAACTGTTATTAGGACAATTGTTTATCAAATAATAATAATAAATAACGGAGATTCAGATTATATACTAACAGGTACAAACACTGATCCAGTCACTAAACATAGCATTATAACTTTTTTATAATAATTATTTCAAAAATCATATTCAAAATGATTTTTTATTTATTGACTTATAAAAATTAAATTCTAATATTTTATTAAATTATAATAGTAATAAAATTCCTTTATTAAAGTGGAATAGTAATACAATTCAATTATTAAACTTTAATAGTAATTCAATTCCTTTATTATCTTATTATAAGATATTCAATTCAAATATTTTGTGGAATTTGTTAATATTTAAAGATAACCTTGATACTTTCTAAAAAATGTTTTGTCAGTCCTATATAAAATTTTCAAATAATTATTCTTTATTAGAGCAAAGACACAAGAAATAAACTGAATGGTATTTTCTAAAATTTTCACCCTTAAAAACTTTTGTTTTCTTTTATTTATGACATTTTAGACAAAAAAATAACTTTTTCAAGAAAAAAAATACAAAAATATTACATCTACTTTTATTAAATCACAAACTTGTTAACGAGGATTATTAACTATTATTTCTTTTTGAACAAATATTCAAGTATCTTTTTTACTTACTCTCTAAATAACATTTTCAAGTATTCTTTAATTAGTAATTTTTTAGACTCTAATGTTTTTTTCTGAATAAAGGAATGAAGATGCTACAGAATAAAGTATCTTAAAAACTCTAAAAGAAGAATATAACATTTTATGACAAAATTTCGTTCCAAAGATACTTGTTGTGAGACACTCATAATCTTCTTTAAAAAATAGTATTTTGGTTCTGATAAGAACAAAGAAGATATTCATGGTGCTTCTTAATCAGATAATAACGTGTATTTATCTTTGTACAGTTAAACGATATCATAAAAGCCCGTTATAAAAAAAATTAAAAAAAAAAACTTTATTTTTGCATTAGTCAAAACTCATTTTCCAAGTCTCCATAGTTCTATATATGATGATCCAACACTTGCACTGGGCTGTTATTGGGATAAAGCCCATAATGACAGCATTAGTAATATTCTATTTACACCCCCATTTTTAATATACACTTATCTTTTATTTCTCGTAGGTAAGTATGAATTTTATCATTGCATATGTTCCTTAATCTTGGTTTGATGATATTTAATCATGATTATGATAATGCTAATGGGGAGTCTTAACATGAATTAATGCCGCAACTCATCAAGATGATGAAATCCACATATTCAAGTTACTAAAATTAAAACCAGGTTTGATATGTTCAGAGACGAGAACTCAAAAATATTGATGTATGTTGAAGAAACCTTGATCAATTAATTACTCGACAATGGTGATATTATACCATTTTTTAATTTCAAATTTCATTGCAAAGTCAATAACCACTTTCACCAACTCCACGTGGATGCAAATTTCGGTGTTACGCGTCAATTTTGTGTTAATATTCAATGGGAATTGCGATTACTTAGACCATCTCTAATCATACAACATATGTTAAGCTCTTAATTAATGTCTATAATACTAGTATTAATTTTGTTATCATTTTAATAAACTTTATTAATAGAATATGTTTTTATTGTAAAGTTGAGGTTTAAAAATATATAATACTTGGTAACATCTTGCACTAGATAATCACCAAAAGAGAAAGGAGAATCGAAACGATGAAACCATGCGATAGAATCAATAACGGGTTTAAGACTAAGAACAATAAAAAAAATTACTTTAATTAGATAAAAAAATAATAATAAATGAAAAATATATAAAAGATATAGTTTTATTTAAGTCAAAATGTATTTATATAGTTCTAATTACACACCCGTCTATTATAAAACAGTGATCAAGAAATTTAAATATATAAAAATAGGAGCATAAAATAAGAAAATATTTAAATATTTAATAATAATTATAATAAAATTGTGTATATTCTCTATATATATATATATATATATATATATATGGACCGTTAAGGAGAACATAATTATTATTGGAAGAATTTAGTAACAAAATCTTGATAATGACTGGAAATCTGGGTAGAAATTCATGGCAAATAGCCTCTCCCTGGATTGCGGAGAGCCAAAAATTCTTTGAATTATAAGTTTCGGTGAGTAATATAGTTTAAGATTTTGGTGCAAGGTGTTGCATTGTGAGAAAGGAATAAAACTATGAAACAATTATTAAGGACGTACTCTTTTATAGAGAATCTTTCTTTGTCTCTAGAAAGAAATTGCCTTTTTCTAAAATGGCCTGCTAAACCAATATTTTTATTATTTGTTCGACAGCTGAACAATATGTGCATGGGAAGAAAAAGGGTTCAATAAGATATTATATTTGACCAAACAAAGGAAAACCGTGTCGGTGGACAAATGATTGCTCATGTTTTTTACTCTCTTACTTACTTTGTAAGCATCTACGTATAATATTTTTCTTTGAAGAATATCTTTGCGTTTGACTTGCGTGCCAATTTCTTATACACGGTTTACTCTTTTTAAGTATCATCAACCACTCTATCAGATTCATTTATATACATTTGAAACTGTAAAGGGAGTGTGTTTATTTGTGTAATATAAAGTTTTGATTTATCAAGGCAATATGTATTATGAGTATATGACCTAGTATTACAAGTTGGTTAAGTGTCAACCATTAAGATAAATTTAGTTTTCCTCCTTGGGTCCCCACTACATACCACAAACTTTGATAAATGTTAAACTATGTCTGGTTCACACTTCCAAGTAATAACCAGTGAAAACTTCATCTTAAAGAAAATTATGAAGTGATAAATGCATAACGCGCTTTCTTTTTCTATTTATACATGCATAACATCAATCACAGAACAAATCCAACCATAATACTGATCTAAGCAACAACCATGCTTTCTACTAATGATGCTTACTATTCACTTTTGGCCACCATTTTGTTGGTGCTAGCATTTGTTTTTCCTTCACAAGGTCAATTGAGTTCAACCTTCTATTCCACCACATGCTCCAATGTGTCATCTATTGTTAGGAATTCTGTTCAGCAGGCTTTGACATCTGATTCACGTATTGCTGCAAGCCTCGTTCGTCTCCACTTTCATGATTGCTTTGTCAATGTAAAGCACCACCACTACTCAATCCTCCTTTTGTTTTTCCCTCTTGAACATGCTTTATTATATATTTTTTTGGACTATTATCATAGGGTTAAGGTTGTACTGTATCAGAGATTGATGATTGATAAGTGCTATTTGTTTCTGTGTTTAGGGGTGTGATGCTTCCATTTTGCTAGATGAAGGTGGTAACATCACACAAAGTGAGAAAAATGCAGCTCCCAATGTCAACTCCGTTCGGGGATTTGATGTAGTTGATAGCATCAAGAGTTCCCTCGAAAGTTCTTGCCCCGGTGTTGTATCTTGTGCTGATATTCTTGCACTTGCTGCAGAATCTTCTGTGTCCTTGGTAACTCTCTAGTTACCTACTTTACAATTTTACCTACTCTCTAGTTTTCACTAGAAAAGTTGATTGATAACTTTCAATGAAACAAAACCAAACTAGAGGCCTTTAATGAGTTATTTCATCTTCATTATATTTTTTTCAATTAACAAATACTCAAACTTGAAAAGACATGAATCGAATACAACTTTTTCAAAACATATTTTATCATGTTTTCTACTTTGTTTGATTAATTGTCTTCTTATATCTGTCTTTTTCTGAGAAAGCATATACAGTAGATAAGAAACCATTATTTTTCTTATGCTAGTTATATGACCCGGGATCACTATTAATAAAGTGTAAAATTTTGCAGTCTGGAGGTCCTTCGTGGAACGTTCTACTTGGAAGGAGAGATGGTTTAACAGCAAACCAAGCTGGTGCCAACACCTCTATTCCTTCTCCATTTGCGAGCTTAGCCAACATCACATCCAAATTCTCAGATGTTGGCTTAGACACAACGGATCTTGTTGCATTATCTGGTAACTCCAATGTATATATATATATATGTAGATGAATTATTATATAGAAAATATATGTGTGGTAGGAATATTACTGATGATCTAATAATTTTGAACTGCATTATATTTTCTCTCTATGCATGTAAATTTTACAAAATGATTGACTCATGGACTTTTCAATATCAGGTGCACACACTTTTGGTCGTGCCCAATGCCAATTTTTCTCCCAAAGATTATTCAACTTCAGTGGCACAGGAAGTCCTGATCCAACCCTGAACTCGACCTATTTGGCCACTCTACAGCAAAACTGTCCCCAAAATGGGAATGGGAGTACATTGAACAACCTTGATCCTTCAACCCCTAACACTTTCGACAACAACTATTTCACCAATCTTCTCATCAGCCAAGGTCTTCTCCAAACAGACCAAGAACTCTTCTCCACTAATGGCTCTTCCACAATCTCCATTGTCAACAACTTCGCCAACAACCAATCGGCTTTCTTCGAAGCCTTTGCTCAATCAATGATCAACATGGGTAACATCAGTCCTTTGACAGGAACTCAAGGACAAATCAGAACTGATTGTAAGAAAGTCAATGGAAGTTGAAGAGAGAGAGCATAACACAATGTACGAGTAGCTGTAGAATGTTGATGCACCATGTAATTTTTATTTTGTATCTGGGTACGTGAGTGTAGCTAAGAAATTGATTGAGTTCAAGTTTTTGCATTTATCTACGTGAGGAGGGATATAATATTGTTTTGTTTTATCCTTTGCTAGCTTTGTGTCTTGGACTACAAAATGATTGAGATTCTTTTCTTCAATGAGAAATTATTATTGTATTCTTCTTCTCATGTTTCCTTGGGTTAGATGAGTATTCTATGATATGTTAATCTTCACATCACTTCCATCAAATTAGTTATATAATAATTACATTTAAAAACTTAAAAAAAAAAAATTTAAGAGGCAATATTTAAATTTTTTATTTAAAATATTATATATAATTACTATTTTAATAAAATATCATAATTTTAGAATTATTATAAAATCAAATGAATAATTTAATAATTATTTTTAATATGATATTATTATTAATTTAAACTCAAATAGTTTTAGAAAAAAAAATTATAATAACATATTTTATAATTATATATCAAAATATATATTATTAAATAAATAGATATCAACTTATCTCACTAACAAAAAAATAATTAAGAATTATATGGATAATTTTAAAAATGAATAAATATTTAATTTTAATTTAATTATTTATTGTTTTTTAAAATATTTTTTTATATATATTATGAAGAAACATATTTTCCATTTTTCTTTTCTTTCTTCACATTTTGTTTTCCTTTTCTTTCTCCATATTTTCTTTTCTTACGGAAAACACCCATACTCTAAACTTTGAACAACTACCTTAAAAGTTCAAAAGTACAGACACATTAATCATTTTCCTCTTACATTGAGGGAGAAATAGCAATCTTAATTTTAACTTTCTTCCTATGTTCATTATTAGGGATTGCTTTTCTCCACATTTATCTTCTGGTTTGTCCACACCTAGCTTTATTCCAAAGATGTATAACACGTTCTAAAATATTTTTTTTTTGTTATGATTTTCATGATATGTATGTTCATAATTATGATTCATCATTCAATGTTTGGGGTTGTGTACGTTAGATAAAACCAAGAGGATATCATATTACAATTTTTTTTTTCAATATTTTAAGTAAGAAAATCCCATATTTTGTTTTACAATGAAGTAGCCATAGGTCTTGTTTTTGTAAAGATACAGTTTTTATAAAGATAAAATTGTAAAATTTTTACAAAAAATAAATTACAATCCCTTTCAAAATGCGTAATTATCCGAGTTTTCAGTATATTTAAGAAACATATTAAATTGTGGTGAAAAACATTGAAAATTCTTCATGAATAATGTTTTACTTGTTCATTCTTCTTATTACTACGTGAGACTTGTAGCCAATACTCACAATGTAAAACCACACCATTTTAGAAAGAAATATATAGGTTGTTGCACACTGATAAAAATATTTCCAAAAACCCCTGTCTTGTATTGAATATGATAGCACAATATATACATGAAATACAGAAACATTCTAGGCTATAATTACGCTAACCATTATAGTCGGTATCCTAAATTTGTCTATTAACAGATATGACATTAATGTGCATCATCGTGCATCATTGTCATGCCAAGCTAAATATGGAAAAAATTAATCATGTAGAATCATGGCATGATACTGGTATTTGTAATCGTATATTCTATGTTTATCACCCTCCCTCAAGATGGAGTATGAAGGTTGTGAATGCCCAACTTGCCTAAAAAAGAACCAAATTTAGTGGCGCCAAGAGATTTGGTGAAGAGATCAGCCAGTTGATGATGAGTGGACACATAGGAGAGTTGGATATGATTGTGTTGTATTTCATCACGAATAAGATGACAATCTACTTCAATATGTTTTGTCCGTTCATGAAACACAGGATTCTTGGCAATGTGAAGGGCAGCTTGGTTGTCACGATAGAGAGTCATAGGGTCGGTGTGAGTAATGCCTAGGCTCGAAAGAAGGCCTTGAAGTCATTTCAACTCACATGTCGTGTTGGCCATAGAACGATATTCCGCCTCGGCGGATGATCGAGAAACCGTATGTTGCTTCTTGGTTTTCCAGGAAACGGGGATTGACCAAGGAAAATAAACCAACCAGGTGAGAGATCTTCGAGTTAGAGGACAACTTGCCCAGTCCGAGTCACACCAACCATAAAGGCGAAGGTCACTCTCTCTTTTAAAAGCACACCCCGACTCGGGCTGCCCTTTAAATAGCGTACCACGCAGAGTGCAGCCCGCCAATGCTCCCGACGCGGTTGGTGCATGAATTGAGATAGGACATGAACACCGTAAGATAATTCAGGTCGTGTAAAACACAAGTAAATAAGGCGACCGACGAGACGTCGATATTGACTCGGGTCGAGAAAGTAGTTCGCCATCAACCAATGCTAAACGATGATTTTCTTCGATTGGCGTGGACACGAGTTTCCCTCCAAGCAATCCTGCTTCAGCTATGATGTCCAACGCATACTTCCGTTGACACAAGAAAATTCCTGTAGGAGATCCGGCAACCTCCACCCCAAGAAAGTATTTTAATTTCCCTAAGTCCTTCATACGAAAACATTGATGAAGATAATCTTTGAATTGCGCAATGTCTTCATGATGATTGCCAGCAATGACTAGGTCATCCACGTAAACTAACACAACCAGTTCGACATCTCCTTTGCGAAAGATGAACAAGGAGTGATCGGACGAAGAACGTTGAAACCCATATTGAACAAGAGCGAGTTGAGAGCTTGGCAAACCAACACCGAGGAGCTTGACGAAGACCATAAAGGGACTTGCGGAGACGACACACCATACCCTTTTGAGACACCAAGAACCCCGGCGGCATTTTCATGTACACATCTTCCTCAAGATCGCCGTGCGAGAAAAGCATTATGGACATCCATTTGATGAAGTTCCCGAGTCTTTAGCTACGTCACTGCCAACACCTGTCCAGAATGGTGACCATCTTTGCCATCAGGGCAAAAGTCTCGTCATAGTCAATCCCCTCAACTTGGTGATTTCCCAAGACAACTAATCGGGCTTTGAAGCGTTCAACGCTCCCATCGGAATGATATTTGATTTTATAAATCCACTTGCAACCCGGAGGCTTCTTCCCTGCAGGTAGAGGAGTAATGTCCCATGTTTCATTACTTTGGAGGGCCCGAATTTCACTAGCCATGGCATTTCTCCATCTAACATCCCGAACGACTTCAAAGAAATGCACAGGTTCTCTCTCTGCATGAAGGGCTGCAAGAAAGGTTCGGTGGGGGAAGGAGAATTTAGCACAATTTAAGTACTTTGTCAAACCGTAAGGCATACCCGAGGAAGTCTGAATGTGGAGTGCGAATTGAGGGACCGAGTTGTAAAGTGGTGTTAGTGACATAATCACGAAGCTTCACGAGATGGCTTTCGTACACGAAGACCTTTCCCCGGGGATGCGGGGACAGTATGCTCCTCGGGAACCTCTAGTTCTCGTCATCATAGAGTCGGTTTGTTCGGTGGGAGAACGATCCGGGTGGGAGGCTCTTGTTCATGGCATTCGGCGTGGCCCTCCTCGAACTCGGTTGTGGGCACATCTTCGTTGTGGGGTTAACGTCATCGGTCTCCACAACGTGTTCTGCATTGTTCATTGCACCAGGCAATGCTTCCTCGACAATGCCAACATCAACAGTAGGCAATCCTACCTCTGAATGTCTACTGTGGGCAAGAGAGGCAAACGGGAATTCATGATACTGAAATCAAATTGCAATTCAATTTCGGAACATATAGAACATGTTTAAGTTTCAGTCCTCCATCAAGGAAAACCGATCCTTCTTTGTTTGTCAGCACCAATTCACCATTTGATAGTCCCACTGGGCACCCTTCCAAGGCTCGACTCTCCCTCAAGTTTTCTAGTGTTCCTGTCATATGATTAGAGGCGCCACTTATCAATAATCCACAAGTCACATGCTTTCTTACCGAGTCATCTTTTCGGTTTCATTTGCCTTGCGAGAATTCAACATTGTCGTCAAGATCCGCCATTGCTCATTACTCGATCCTGCGACTTCGGTTTTTCGGTTGAACCAACGTTATCCGCACCCGAGTGTGCGCCATATTGACGCGAGCCGTTCCTCCTTTTCCTCGGAAGGTTCCTGTTCTTTGTTGATTTTTTTCATCGTTTTTATCGGTTCGTGGTCTCTCTCCCCACCATTCCGGGTAACCAATGATCTTGAAGCAATTGCCTTTGTCATGTCCCTTCCTTCCACACCGCATGCAAACAACTCGATTTTTCTTTCGCTTCATTGCGCAACTTGTTCCCGGTTTCCGCTCGCATAGCCATTCCCACGATCATTCCTCGCTCTTCTTTAGACCTGGTGATTGTTCTCACCCTTTCTTCTTGCACCATGGTGCCATACACCCGATTCAACGAGGGTAATGGATCCGTTGCCAAAACATTTGACCGTGCAGTTCCATAGCCCTCATCATCTAGCCCCATCAAGAACTCGATGAATTTTTCTTCTTCTCTTCGTTTCTCAAGTTGCGTCATAATATTACACTTGCATCCCCCACATCTACACTGTGGGATTTGCTCGTAATTTGCCAGTTCATCCCACAACGTTTTCAACTTCCCATAATAGGAAACCATAGTCATTCCTTGTTGTTTGCATTCCGCCAACTCGACTTTAGCTGCTTGGATTCTTGGTCCGTTCACGATCGAGAATCGTTCCTTGATGTCATCCCATAGGTCCTTTGCGTTTTCCATGTATGCAACAGTGGAACGCAAACTAGGTTCTATAGTGTTTAGTATCCAAGATACAAGCATCGATTGAATTGTCCACCAATCTTCTATCTCGGATGTGTCTTCTTCAGGTTCCTTATGAGTTCCATCTATGAAACCCCATTTCCTTCGAGCCCGCAGAGATATCTTCACGGCCCTTGCCCATTCCTCGTAATTCTCTCCTCGTAATTGTACCTGTGTAATCACATTTCCAGGATTATCACCGGCACTCGGATCGTATGGCGATGGTGTTTTCTTCACCGTCTCTCATCTCTCTCGCCATTTTAGAAGTACGATCGTGTTCTCGAGTCGTTGGATATCGAGTTTGGTTCGCTTCGATACCATGATAAAAATATTTCCAAAAACCCCTGTCTTGTATTGAATATGATAGCACAATATATACATGAAATACGAAACATTCTAGGCTATAATTACGCTAACCATTATAGTCGGTATCCTAAATTTGTCTATTAACAGATATGACATTAATGTGCATCATCGTGCATCATTGTCATGCCAAGCTAAATATGGAAAAAATTAATCATGTAGAATCATGGCATGATACGGTATTTGTAATCGTATATTCTATGTTTATCACACACATAACACTGCTTAAAAATGTTTTTTAAGTCGTTTGAGGTATCGTGGAAGGTGATTTGATTTCTACATCGTTATACCACTTTTTTATAAGCCCTTTTTTTTTCTCTTTATTTTTTTTTATGTTGACTTATTTCCTAAAGTATTTAAATATATAATATATTTTAATTTTTTCTACTTTAATAATTATTTTAATAATTATTTATTCGTTAATCCTTTAATCTATTTTATATTTATAATTTTTACGATATAATATTGAAAAAAAGTGTGTACTAATAATTTTCATCTATGATCTCAACGACATGCTTCATCAAAAAAATTTCCTTTCAAATAAAAATATGCAACAAATATCTCTTTTGAAATTATGGTCACTTCACCTATAGGTTTAGAGAATCTTTCTTGGGTTCATAAAAAAATGGTGTTGAGCAAAAGAATACGAAGTTTTCTAAAATGTCATGTTGAGTGAATACTATTAATTGTTGGAATATTAAAAAAAAGGACAATCAGAAAATATATTTGACCAAATAAAGGAAAGAACATGTTCATGAAAAAAATATTAACAATGCTTTTACTGTCTTACTTAATTTCTAAGCATATCGTACATACTTCTAATGCACGGTTTTTTGCTTTTAAAAGCAAGTAAAAATAATTATTTTAACCCATTTTAATTATTTTTTGTTTTCAAATTGAGTTTGATTACCCACATTATTTGATAAGACTTTTTTTTTTTATCTCTTTTCCTTACATTATGTATTGTATTTCATATTTTCTCCCTTTTTTTTCTCAATCATTCATAGTTGTAAAAATGGTTATAGAAATAACATTTATCCTTCAAATCAAGTTTGAAAACCGAAAATTGGAAATTTTCTCTTGGGATATTTTCTCTTTTTACCATTCCACTGAATAATTGTAATTAATTAATTAACTTAGCTTGTTCATGGCATGCAATATAGAGAAACAAAAATCAACTTTTGAATGTCTCGTGCCATGCAATAAAAATAATACAAACACTACAAGAATTTTACATATTAGCTATGACACATTTCGTAGTTATTTTATAGCTAATCTCTCGCTGGTATGTTTTGCTACAGATTAGCTACGGAATAGCTATGGAATAGTCCGTAGCTAAATCCAAGTAGCTAATTAGATACAAATGTATTCTCTCTCAAACTTGTAGCAAATTTTGTCGCTAAACTGTCGCTAAATCCCTTGCTAATTTAAATGATGAAATTTTGTTTATCCCTAGCTAATTTGATCTCTCAAAACTTGTAGCTAATCCGTAGCTAATCCCTAGCAATTTTTCTCTCGCTAATCCGTAGCTAATCCCTCGCAATTTTTCTCTCGCTAATCCGTAGCTAATCCCTCGCAATTTTTCTCTCGCTAATCCGTAGCTAATCCATCACAATTTTTCTCTCGCTAATCTGTAGCTAATCCCTAACAATTTATCTCTAGCTAGTGGTTAATGCCTCACAATTGTTTCTTCGCTAATCCGTAGCTAATCCTTTGCAATGTTTTTCTCACTATTTCATAGCTAATCCCTCATAATTTTTATCAAAATTTATAATATCAAATATTTAATATTTAAATTATTACTCATTCTTAAAAAAGAAGACAAACTTATCAACTTTTAATATAAAAGTATTGTTTAAACATAGTTAAAATGATGTTTCAAACAATTAAAACATAACAAAAATAATATTTCAACTAAAAAGTTCTGTATAACACAATTACAAATAGAAACAAAGTTTAAAGTATGTTTTCATCATTGTTTCTTTAAGGCAGATAATATATCTTTCTTGAAAGACTGCATTTCTTCTTGCATTTGTTGTTGCATGAGTGTTTGCATTTCGCTTGTATCTTCATTTGTGCTTGCATCAATGCTTGCATATCGAGCTTGTGTACTGCAATCGTGTTTTCATCTCGCTTTTGCAAACTAGATATCTCGTGTAGATAAGGTAGTGATTTCTTCAAGTGAGAGGTGTGGTAAGATTTTGGGAAGAGGGACCTTCAACTGATGAAGATGAAACATGTGAAATACCAAGATCCAAACTCGACCTATACCATAAATTCTACCTTTTTTATTTTCACCGATAGTCTTTATCCAACTACGAGAATCAACAAAGATCAGAAAAATATATAGAAGAACTCTAACCGCCCAATGAAGGTGAACACTTCATTACAACCTATGATAAAATATGGTGGAACCTTTATTGGTTCTATAGGCACAATAAAACTTAACATCATAGCATGAATGGATCTGTTCATAACATTAATATTTAAGATAGTAAAATCCTTGGGATGTAGTTTTTCTAGGATAAATATTTATGAATTTTTATAATAATTATTTAAAAGTAATAACATTTGTAACTAGATAAAAGTTTTAAAAAAATGGAAAAGTTTTTATGAAAAAATCTTTTTAATGTGAGGGAATATGATAAGAATTTTCTCCCAATATCAATTAAAAACTCATATACAATAATATCATAATATGTAACCGATATTCAAATATCATCTTATGATTTTTTTCTCTATTGTAGTTTGATAATTCAAGCAAGCAAAGTTAAATAAAATAAATCAAGTAGGATATAATACAGGGCTTACAATCTTTTAATGCGAGAAAGGTTTCCAAGGTGTGGAGGAAGATTTTCAGTGAAGTTATTGATTCTAGAACCCTATTCATTAGTACTAAGTTATAAAGAACAAGTATAACTTCAAATTGGAAATCGAAAAATCTTAATCTATGTGTGGATAGCCAAAAACTCACAAATGTTCGAGCGTTGTGATGTATGAAAAGTTTTCCCCCAATTTAATTCTTTACAAACTTATGTGGCTGGCTTTTATTTATTAAGGGAAGAAAGAAACACATATTTGTTATCTATTTAATATATCTTGAGTTTTTTACGGAAATCAAAGCAGGGTATCTGTATATAAATAATCCAATAAACCCAAAGATCAATAGTAAAAAATTACTTCAATATTTTCATAATTAAAGAATATTAGCAATACACTTTCTATTTAGACTAAAACTTGTTGCAAATTATAAATTTTAGCAAGATTCACTTCTTATTTAATACTTTCATGCTTTTGTAATTTTTAACAAATTTTAATCAAACTGCTAGTAGAAAAAGGTGTTAAACAATCCTCTTTCGTAGTTTATTATGCATGTACAATTATTACCATATCATAAACCACCAAGTATAGTTTGTTCCAATCAGCAATTATAGCCGCATGTTTCACCATCTAAAATACATCTTCAGATCATTTTAAATTATGCAAACCCATAGTAACCACGTTGCTACCTATCCCCCTTCTTAGAATTTGGGCACATACATATGTTTTTAGAGAACATAATATTTGAATGAGGAAACGTGCCTGCAGGTTATGTTGCTAGGACACAATGACCAATTCACAAGGGATAAAATAATTAAAGTAACAATAGCCTTCAACCAGTTTGCTAGTGGCCTAACTGAAAGGATGCCAAGGTAAGAGTGATTTTTCTATGGATTGAATTTGCATGTTCGATGGAGATAAATACTGTATTCACTTGGATGAAAATGCAAGGTAAGATTTGGTTACGCCCATGTGGTCAACAACAAATATGATGAGTAGAAAATGTATGCTATAGGAGGTAGTGCTAACCCAACCATTTTAAGTGAAGGGAATTTTTATGTAGCACCAAATGACCCAAGTGCAAAACAGGTAGAAATAGTGGCACCAAATGACCCAACCATTGGAAGTTGTGCTCCAAATTACTCACCTTCTCAATCTTTAAGTGTTGCTCCAAGCATACATGGTACCTGCAATAACTCTCAATGCAGGTCCCATAAATTGTATTGTTGGGAGAACATGTTAGTATGATTTAACATTGTGTCACCAAAAAAGAATATGACTTAGAATCTCTGTCTATGAAAAAAATATTTCTATAATCTCAATCAATGTTTACATAATACTTACTCAAAAGTTTCACTTCACCGGAAAATATGGATATCATTGAGTCATGAATACGAGGCATGTGATGGAAATTATCGGTGATCCAACATTAACTAATATTTATTGGTTCGAAGCATTTACAAGAAGGGTGAAGAAATGAATGTCTCTCAATCAATGAACTCGCTTTAGTTTGTAAATTTTAACGTTGACAGATTCAATATTACTAAATGAAATCTTTAAAAGTGGTGCGTAAGGTGATCATGCGGCTGATTTTTTCATTCAATGAACTTGAGATAAAATACAACCCAACATCACATAAATATGCCAAGTGGGAAGCAAAAAGGCCTAGGTAATTGTTGTATAAATAAATAAGCTTAATAGCCAAGGGGAAAAAGTAACAAAAGAAAGAGGTACTCCGTGATTATGCAGTTCATGTTATTTGGTTCTCTTCAGAAAAGTCTATTCTCATTGCTTTGAACTCCACATGTTACTGGTGCTTTAGCTTTGAATCCAGAAACTAAGGAGACAATCTCAATACTCAACCCACATAAAATATTTTCTATCGCAAATAAAGAGTTTCCAAAATCAAAGGTCATACGAAAACAAACAAAAATACAAAATGCCACATATCACAAACCAAACACTGCCAATCCAACCCCCACACACTAGCATTTAGCAAACAAACAAACAAATAAACAAAACTAAGTCTCAAAGCCCGAAAATGCAACCTTGAATGAAAACCCCAATCCGCACAAAAGGCGAAGGTTTCTCACGAAAGGTAATCGAACATTAAAGGAGCTGAGGTGATGTATGTGCGAATAGCGCCCTGGGTTGTGATTCGGATCTCATTCTTGTTGATTGGAGACTCGGGCTTAGGCTTCTCCACCTTTTGGTACCTATCCATGACTATGCCCAAAGAAAGAGAAACAGAGTGAGAGAGAAAAATAGAGAGTGAACACTGAAACCCTAGCGTTAAAACCCTAGGGAAGAAGAGAAGAAAATAGAATAAAATAAAAAGGGTAAAGTGTTTTCTTAAACCTTAGGTTCCGTATTATAACGGGAGCAGAAGCAAGGATGGTGCAGGAGCGGTAGTAAGAACGACGCGGGAGCGATGATAGCTATAGCACCAGTTAGGTTTTAGAAGAAAAGGATACATGAAGAAAATGGGAAAAAGATTAATTAGGATTTTTATTAAAAGAATTATAAAAAAAAAGATAAATTAGTATTTCTAAATATAATAATTTTTTTATTTTTTATAAAGAATAGTTTTTAAAAAAATTATAAAAAAAATATTATTTATAAATTTTTCTATTAATTTAAATATTATTAAATACTTCCAACAAATTTAAATTTATAAAAAACTTACAAAAAATCATTTTAAATATTTATCAAAAAATTTAGATATTTTTTTAAAAAAATTATAATTATTTCCAAATAGTTTAGATAAAAACAATTATATATAATTATATATTTATAATAAATTTGGTAGAAATAATTTTTTAAGAAAAAAATTGTAATTAATTTTTATTGATATTTTTTCAAAAAGATCAAAAATTATTTTTTATAATTATATATTTTTAGACTAATTTACAAGTATTTTTTGTAAATATTTTTTTATAAAACTAAAATAATTTACAAAAATGGTTCCCAACAATTTATTTTTTTTTTCAATTTGAAATTTGTTATAAATTTGTTACAGTTTAGCTATGTTGGTATATTACACAATTTAGCTAGGAAATAACTTCAAAAAGTAACATAGTTAATATTTATAGTGAGGGATTAGTGACAAAAATTTTCCTAGCTAAATTATTTTTCTACTAAGTAAGGGAATAGTTACAAAAAATATTAGTCTTCTAGTTATTTTACTACAGATTAGCTACAACCTTATTTCTTCACTATTCCATAGTTATTTTACTACAAATTAGTTACAACTTTATTCCTTCACTATTACATAGCTAATTAACTACAAATTAGTGAAAAATAAATTTTGTAGCAAATTTTTCTAGCTAATTATAAAATTTCTTGTGGTGAAATTTCGTACACACCTAATATTTTGATTAACGTTTATGACTTAATGAGTACTACGAGTTTGTTAAGTTTCAATCATTGTGGTTTTAATTTTCATAATCCATTGTCCCTTCGTGAACCTACTACATATTCAAAAGTTGAAAATATGTTAAACTATATCTAGTTGAAAATTTTAATTATAATAAGCAGTGACAACTTCATCTTCAAGAAAATTATAAAGTAAAAAATAAAAATGCATGACGCGCTTTCTTTTCTATATATACACACATCACCAAGAAATCAATCACACAACCCACCAAACATTTGAGAATCAAGATAGAGCAAATAATCAACCATGCTTTCTACTAATAATACTTATTATTCCCTTTCTGTAACCATTTTCTTGCTGCTAACATTTATTTTTCCTTCACAAGGTCAATTGAGTTCAACCTTCTATTCCACCACATGCTCCAATGTGTCATCCATTGTCAGGAATTCTGTTCAGCAGGCTTTGACATCTGATTCACGTATTGCTGCAAGTCTCATTCGTCTTCACTTTCATGATTGTTTTGTCAATGTAAAGCTCCACCACAACTCAATCCTCCTTTTGTTTCTCCCTCAAGAACATGCTTTATTATATCTTTTTTTGGACTATTATTATAGGGTTAAGGTTTTACTGTATCAGAGATTGATGATTGATAAGTGCTATTTGTTTCTGTGTTCAGGGGTGTGATGCTTCCATTTTGCTAGATGAAGGTGGTAACATCACACAAAGTGAGAAAAATGCAGCTCCCAACTTCAATTCCGTTCGGGGATTTGATGTGGTTGACAGCATCAAGAGCACCCTCGAGAGTTCATGCCCTGGAGTTGTATCTTGTGCTGATATTCTTGCACTTGCAGCTGAATCTTCTGTGTCCTTGGTAACTTTCTAATAACACGTTTGAAAATATGATTATTATCTTTGAAAAAAATCACTTCCCCAACGTGAAAGTCTACATCAGAGAAATCAAATATGAGATCATAATAAATACCTGAATTGACCTACCTCTTTTAAACTCTTGTAGAAGACACACACTTCAAGAATTTTAACATAAAACACTTTTTTTTCTGCATCATTTATCACACTTTTAATTATTCTAATTATCTTTTTATTTCTTTGGTCTTTCGAGGAGAATATATGTAGCCACGTGAATATGAAAATATTGTTTTCCTTGTACTGATTATTTGGAGCAAGATAACATTAAACAAACGAATGTTTGAACGTATATTTACTTTTCGTTGCTTGTAAAATTGTGCAGTCTGGAGGTCCTTCATGGAATGTACTAGTTGGAAGAAGAGACGGTGTAACTGCAAACCAAGGTGGTGCCAACACCTCCCTTCCATCTCCATTTGAGAACCTGCAAAATGTGTCATCCAAATTCTCTGCTGTCGGCTTAGACACCACTGATCTTGTTGCATTATCAGGTGCACACACTTTTGGTCGCTCCCAATGCCAATTTTTCTCCCAAAGATTGTTCAACTTCAATGGCACAGGAAGCCCTGACCCTACATTGAACTCAACCTATTTGGCCACTCTACAAAAAAACTGTCCCCAAAATGGAAATGGGGCTACATTGAACAACCTTGATCCTTCAACCCCTGATACTTTTGACAACAACTATTTCACCAATCTTCTCATCAGCCAGGGTCTTCTCCAAACAGACCAAGAACTCTTCTCCACTGACGGCTCTTCCACAATCTCCATTGTTAACAACTTTGCCAACAACCAATCAGCCTTCTTTGAAGCGTTTGCTCAGTCCATGATCAACATGGGCAACATCAGCCCTTTGACAGGAACCCAAGGACAAATCAGAACTGATTGCAAGAAAGTTAATGCAAGTTGAAGAGAGCATTAACACAGTCTACAAGAACTTAATGTTTTCATTCTGCATTTGTGTGTGTGTGGCTAAGCAATAGGTATAGTTCAATGTTTTCATACGTCTATGTAATAGGGCAGAAAATATAGTTTTGTTCTTTTTGCCTTTCTGGGTGACTACAAATGTTTGATAAATTATTATGCTCTTTGCATGTGCTGTATTCTTCTCTCGTTTCCTTTAAAATATTGTTATACTTTAAGTATAATATTTATCTGTGTATTTTGATTTTTTTCCTATGTGACCTTATTTATACTTCTATTTATTATATTAAGACTCGTTTGTTCGAAAAACTTGTCAAAAGATTAACATAAAGAGATTCTCACACATAAATATTTTTAAGAAGTCTTACACAAGAAAGATTTTGTCAAGTACCATAGATTGTTAAGTCTAAGCATTGAATTGTAAAATCAACAAACCCCTCAATTTCATAACTGTTATCACTTTCTTCCTTTAAAATGATCATGAGTAAATTTTCAAAATTTCTGAAGTGTTGCCACTTTAATCTTTAAATTTAATAAAAACAAGAGAAAAAAGTAGTCTTTGATTTGATAATTTAAGTTATAATGATTCCATTAGTAAAAGCATCTTATATGAAACATTAAATGGATATGTAACGCGTGATATGTTTGCAAAGTCATATTTGAAAAGAATATTTTGCAAAGTTAGAAACTATATTTGAAGAGGTATAAAAAATAATATAGAACTTGAATTTGACATTAAGTGTGATATTAAACCCTAAATTTGACATTTACATTTTTGTGTGAAGGTATTTACATCGATTTTAAAATCATCTAAAAACCTTTTATATAAAAAGAAGTTTTTTAATTTTTTTTAAATTAAAAAAAATCAATTTATGTTACTCAATAAAAAAATATTTTTACATCGGATGTCTTAATAATTTATTTCAAAAAGTAATTTTTTAAATTGATTATTATAATGACTTATTTAAAAATTGAATTTTTGAATTGTGGATTTTAAGAAGGTGTATATTTTAATATTTAAAATATTATATATATATATATATATATATATAATATTTAAGCATGATTTGATTAATAATTTAAAAACAAATTAAGATGATACAATATTTTATAAGTGCTTATATAACAATACATTTAAATGTTTCAAAATTATATACATGTGCATTTCAATGCTTCTCTAAATTAAAAAAATATATAGGAATTCTAAATACTTATTACATAAACTATTATTAATTAAATGCTAATCAAAGACCTTGAATACACTCCTCTTGCATGGTTGTGAAGCAATCACTCACCTAATAACTTGAAAGTTAAACATAATAAAATTAGGTGTATTCAACTTTGACCAAAAGAAAAGGGATTTGCTTGATTCTAATGTTGTCTTTTAATTACATGAATTAAGACATGTACTTAATTCGTGTAGTGCATGACATCTCAATATTTCATCGTCCATCACATCACGTTTTCTTAAATTAGTTCGCATCATGACATTTTTTAAATTTATTTTTGAATTATTTGGATTTGATTGACATGACATTTTTTCATTTATTTAAAAAAATATATAAATTTTATAAAGTGTTTGGATTTAAGATTTTCTTCATGTATTTTTTTAAGCTTTCAGTGCTCTTAATTCTGACATCCATTCCTATATTTTAGGTTACGGAGTTTGACAATGGTTAATCACATTGACTTTTCTGTGCATATTTGTAGCAACAAATGGTGAGGAAAATCCCCTATCTTTAGGGAAAAAAACATGCCATGAATTTGGGAAATCATCAATACTTCAACCTATTAACTTGCATTGCACTACACCACTTGTTTTTTTCGCACACTAATTGCAATCAAACACATACACGACCCAATTAGAATAATAAAGTTCCCTAAGTTTTTAAATAATAAACTTTCCTAAAGATATTCAAGTTTTCTTTATCCTATAATAAAATCCCAAATTTTACCTTCTTAAAAAAATCTTAAAGACGACTTCCATTCAAGTATATAATCTAAAATGCTTTGATTTAATATAGTTATTTTAATTTATATACTTGTTAAAAATTTCCTAAATTTATCTTATCTCTTTTATTGGGTCAAACGATCTAATATTATGAGGCCGAAAAGGCCCAAATCCATGCAATTTAGTGTCCTTTTATTGGTCTTTTATTCATCGGCCCAAAACATAAACGATGGGTTCTGTAATTTCAGTGACTAAAATTGAAAATAAATTTAATTTTAGCTTCCTAATTAAAAATATATTTAAATTTTTATAAAATTATATATATATGATGTATAAGTTAATTAAAATATAGGTGAAATTAAGGCTAATAATTAATATTATGTTAAACTAAAGAGTGAAGAAAATAAAATAAAAAGGAAGAAAGTAGGGTAATTTTTGGGACAGAAGAAAAGAAGAAGCAATTGGTTGTGATGCAAGAAAGTTTCTTGAAGGTGTGGTTATGGAGTCAAAGTTCGAAACACGTCACAAGCATTGATTGATTCCTATTTCCCAACTCCTCTCTAAGACTATGCAAGAACAGTTATATAGAAGCTCAAAGGTCAGATACCCACATGTCTTCAACAATCTCCTTTTTTCAAACCCACAGTTATAAATTGAATTGTTTTGCTAAATCCAAGTCCAAGTCAGAAAGAAGGGAACAAAGTGAAAATCGATTGATACAAGGCATGATTGGACGCACGAGTGAGTGTATGTGAAGGCATCTTTAGCTTCTTGTGGTCAACAAAAAATTTGGCACCACCATCTTCATCATCATTCCAAACTTCATCCTTCTTTTTATGCTTCCGTAATGAAACCCAATTAATAATATTCCATTTTCTCCCCTCATCATTACTCTTTTCGACAACCTTTCCTTTTTGTTTATCATTGTTATCATAACCTTCATAATTATACACTCATCCCTCTCACAATCTCACGCATGCATGCCCTAAATTCCTCTCATTATCAACCACCAAATTCAATTTCATCTATATCTTTTATTATTTCTCAAATGATGCAACAAGGAAAAGTCATTATTTGTTCTCCATCTTCTTCTGCCAATAACTTTTCAATGACAAACCAACAGTACCAGCATGAATTTTATATTTTTTTTTTCCATGAATGCAACCATTAATAGGCTACCAACTAGTTTCTCAGAGAAGGTACGAAAGTGGTGGAAGATCATGGAAAATTTTCAGTGTTTGAGGGGTTTTTTCTTACAAGGTGAAGTAGAAAATCCACAGAAAAATACTGTAAAGTGTCTGTCTGCCTTGTTGCTTTCATTAAAATTTCTTTGTGCAAATTTGTACTAAACTGAAACTTTATTTAAATGGCACCATTTTGTTGAAAGATGAACGGTTTGAATACTATATCATAATAGTCATGAATTTAGAACTTAACATCTCATGAAATTAGGGAGAGATTCATCATCTTTATATTCTAACATGATTGGTTAGAATAAGTTAAATGATTTTTGTACTATATGATTTAATATGCTCTATAATTGGTTGTACGCTTAAAATTAGTTTCTACACCTCTAATTTTGATCTCAAATTGGGTTTTGAATGATCTAGAAGTGGAAGAAAAGATCCTCATTATATATTAATTAAGACCTATTATCGTCTGCAAATCTAAATCGCAATGTGGGAACTCCCATATAATTTGTCTTTGATTGAAGTAGAGTTGGGCCACCAGCTTCTGTGATGTTTAACGTTGCATTAATAATTTGCTATAATCAGAAAGCAAAGATTTGAAAAGCGTTAATTGGACGAGAATGGAGAATAAAAATAATGATGAAGAATGTCATGAAATAGAGAGGCAAGTGCAAATATTTTAGGGTTAGTTGTCCCATGCTTTGGCAACACGACGCAGCATTCCAGGTTGGAGAAGTTGAAGATTATGATGGGAATGATTATGAACATCATAATTAACGAAAGAAAAAAAAAAAAAAAAAAGAGCGTGTCTTATTTCTCATAATGACCTGTGGAGAAAGGACCAAAAACTCTGACAAATTTTCATCCATTTATGTGTCAGAACTTCTGTACTGTTAAGTTTTATTACAGGTTAAAAAAAAATGAAGGATTAATATAAGAAAATTATGGGTTGAATCATGGTGACAGGGAAGATGGGTAGTGATGATTACAAAAAGATTAGAAACAAGAGATTGACCATATCTTCATTGAGTCCCCTGCACGTAGATTCTACACATTATGCCACCACACAACACCTATGAGATCACCATGATTCACTGTGTTCTGTTCTTCATCCATTAGTAAGCTTTTTTTCTATAATATGTTTAATGTGACATTCAAAGATTACGATTGTCTCATGAGATCAAAAAACTCAACTTAATTCTTCTGTAATTCTTTTCACGGATCAAACCAAAAAAGACTATTTATAAACTGTGAAATGATTCAAATAGCTTGGTGGAAATTGAAAGTATAAGAGAGGGGGAACTACTTTTACTTCTCCCCACGAACAGTACCAACCAATGCTATTTCCAAGATTCCAAAGTGGGACCCTCCATTTGATACAATTTTAAATCTATGTAAAAATATAACTTTGTTTTGATTTACAAATTAAAAAAAAATAAAAATATAATATTGAAGAGATGATTGATGAAGAAGAGAGAGAAAGAGTGATAGATTAGGGAGAAGGGCATATAAGATCCGACGTACAAATGATTGCTGGTGCATAGATTGTCTCCTTCAGACTTTGCACCACGTCCCCATCAATCCACCCTCTTTCTCTCACTCTCTCTCTCTTAATAATATTTTATGCACCCATCAATCATACCCTACGAATAATTATCCCAACTTAACTTCCCTTGTGCGTACATATCCAATCTTTCAAATTTTGTTCACTCAAATTACATACTTTTACTTCAGATTTTTTCAAACTTCTTTTAAAATATTAACAAATTTTAAGATATGTTCTATTATATCTTTCCTTCAGTCTCACTGTATCGATTAAAACAAATAATTTACTTCAAATAACAATTACTTCTTTATTACATCACTTTTCTAATGATAAAATTACGTGTCCAACTAATTCTCTAATAATATTTTAAGATTAACATAATTTAAATATATTTAATTATTTTATCGAATTCAGAATTTAATATCCATCAACACATCATCATTATTATATAAACCAAAAAAAATTTATTTGAATAAGTAATAATGTATCATATTTTTATCACAGGTCAAGAAATCAAATAGAAATAAGATAAAAAAAAACTTATCATTAAGAAATTTTAAAATAGCTATTCAATTTTTTTTCTTTTTGTAATTTTTATATTTAAATAAATTATCATCGCTTAAATAAATATATTATTGTTTGAAACAAAACTTTATCGCTTGAGTAATTAATAAATTGAACATAAACTGAACAAATATTATACTAATTTGCCTGACAAGATAAATTCTCATCAATATAAGAATAAGAGAAAGATAACTCTTTCTCATATAACAATATTTTTAGTAAAAATACCTCTCTTAAATGAATGAAAATGAATATAAAATCATTATCTAAATGAATACCTCCTCAGTCAAATAAAAAATAATTACGTAAACAAAAATTATATAAATATAAATTTTTTACAATTCTTTGGTTAAACCTCAACCCTGCATTCAAATTCATTACTCATTCGTCCACGAATCTAATGATAAGTGACTATAACACATTTATATTATCAAACCTAATACATTCTAGAGTAAAGTTTTTTAAAACAAAAATCTACAGAAATAAAATATATATAATCAACAAATTAAACGTGATATTCCTAACCTAATAATAAATATTCATATTTATCCAATAAAACTCCCTAAACCTAATATACATAAACATTCTTAAAAATGAAGAGAAAAACTTATTCTACAAAAAATTATGATTAAACAATAATATTCTACTTGATTTTATAATCACTAATAAATCTAGAAAAATTATAAATATAAAAAATGTAAAAAAAATTATGATATAATGTAACCAAAGTTTGAATGATTAATTTAATTAAGAATAAGTAAAAGTTAAAATGTTAATTCTGGAAAAAAAATTACTTTTTCATTTACTTGAAATGATTTTTTCCACTATTGACGATCATAATAAATATGTATTTGACGTGTTTTTTTTGTAGGAATCATAAGAAATTATCAAGTTAATTAGATTAATATTAAAAATAAGGTAAATGAAAAAAAAAAAAAACATTATCAGAAAGGAGGTATGAAGTTTATATTTTGATTCATGATTACATTTATTGTAAGTTATTGGGTCAAAAGGTGAAATTGATAGAAGAAGAAAAAAAAATAGTTTAGCATGATTTATGGGAAGTATATGATATTTTGGAGAGAGAGAGAAGGATGATTAATTAGGTGGAGATGATTAATGGTGGAGCAGGGGAGAGTACAGTGGAGGTAACCAAAAGCATGCAGAAGCAGAAGCAGAAGAGAAGACAGAGCAGACCCATTATTGTCTTTCCATGACTTGTCTCTCCCTCCATCACGTCATTCCTCTCTTTCTGACACCAAACCTCATCATTACTTACTCACCCCCCTTATCACGTGACTACTTCCCCCCTCTCACGTGCCTCCAAATTCCATTATTCAATGTACCATCCACTCACACTCCCTTGTGACTACCATTAACTTTCATTCCAAACCATCTACCCTTTATCAACTTCTACTCAATTTTGTTTTTCTTTCGTTATTATTATTATTATCATCGAATTGCCAAAACATTTCAATATTCAATATCTTCCAAAAAATATTTTTAATTTTAAATCAAAAGTCCGTTCATTGTATTAATCAATTTCCTGTACAATGAATCCTATAACTCACTGAAAAACGTGTATAAATTTGGATTTAGTTCTCCAAATTCAATTTTTGTGGTTTATAAAAATTGGAAAATATTTGTTTTACATAACTAACTATTATAAAATATTTAGATATTTAATATATATATATATATATATGAAGTATTTATTTTGACAACTTTTAAGTATAGAAGATTGACTATTAAAACGCTTTCTATTCAAATTATAGATATTAAAAATCAATTTTTAATTTTAATTAAATATAATAAAAATAACTTAAGTTTAAAAAATATAGATAAAATATATTTTTCATATAATAAATATTTGTATTTAATATAATTACAATAACTTTTTTATTTTCATATATTACTAATTATTTTATTAAATTTTTTATTATTAACAAATTTATTAATTTTATGTATGTAAATCATTATATATATATATATATATATATATATATATATATATATATATATATATTGAAATGTTATTTAACCATCACAATAATTCATCTACGTTTTATTAAAAATTGGCATAATTAATGACTTTATTATATATATATTTATTATTAATCATTGATATTTATGAAATCAGATTTAATTATACGATTAAAATTATATATTAATATAAGATTAACTATGATGATTAAACACAAATAAAATAACATTTTAATTTATATTGAATATAAATAATTATAATAATTATGGAATAAAAAACATATTTTATTTAAAAATATATTTACCCTAAAATTAATTATAACATTAAATGGGTGTTGCATCCACCCAATTTAAGAGAAGACTAGGTAATGTCTGAAGTATAGGTATGAACATTAACATCGAAGACTTTTATAAGTTAAAAAAAGGACAAATGGTGTTCATACATGACACTGCTAGTTTTCGTCCTATAATGTTTCTTAATGCTTTTAGATATCTCACATCCCTCTTTTATGTTCCCATTCTTTCTATTAATAGAATAATCTAAATTTTCTATTACTTACTCTCTGTTCTAATCTATTTTGCACGAATCAATTATATAATATTAGATCCTGCATTATACGGAATTGTATAAACTAATCAAGTAAATGAAAGTTATGTTATTATCTATTCACATATTAATTGTATAACAACCCACTTGAAGACCTAACCTTTGACTGATGTTACAAAAACAATATACAACTTCATGCAGCAGCATACGTATATGGAGCAGCATTATTTTGAATGATCTAAGCAAGTTTCAGTTCAAAGTCAATAAAGAAGAACAAGACTTGTTTAAAAAAAAAACATGATTAGTTTTATACAATTATCCACTGCAATAACATATTATAGTACAAATCATATTGGTTGAATCTAATTTTTTGTCTTGATGGTTGTGTTACTGTGAGTTGGATAAGGAAGACACTAACCACAATAGGGCCATGCAAGGAGGCTTTGAAGAGAAAAAAAAAATATAGTGGAAGGTTGATTTGTTGGTATGTAATTGGTGGAAACGTGGGAAATTGATTTGTTGGGAGTTGTTTGACCGAGTGAGTGGGAGTGAGAAGGTGATGAAAGAATGATGATGGTAATGTTGAAGGGAAGAAGAGTGTGATGCATGATTGAGAAATAAGGAAGTGTGGACGAAGATGGTGTTAGGTTATGAGAATGAGAATGAAAATGGTTTATTGAGATTGGATATGGATGGAGAATGATTAGATGAGGTGAGTTTTTAGGGTTATGAGGGAGAAGGAGGAGGGACCCAGGCAATAATTCACGCATCTCTCTCTGCAGCTTATCATTAAAGCCTGCATGAGTTCAATTATTGCAATGATCCCAAAAGCATGACATATCTCACCCTCCTCATTTCCTCTGTGTGCCTATTTTTAATTACCACTTCTTTCCAAAACCTATCCCTCCCACGCGCATGGGACCACCTTCTTTTCATTCTCCCCCACCTTTCCATTTCACACAAATTTCAATCCCACACAAGTTTTACTTTTTTTTTTCTTCTTCTTCTGGATCATCCGTTTTATTTGTTTTACCATATTCCGTTCTCATTCTCGCAATATATATACATATATATAAATTTATTTATTTCATACATGCAAAAGATACATTTCTAATTTTTTTCAATTTTTTACATTCTATCAATTTGCTACTCTTTTAAAGGAGGAATGACTTATCGTGCACTTCATGAGATTGAACAAGGTATATAAAAGCTCAAAACCATGTTTTTACATACAAAAATGGTATTAAAAATAAAATCTTTTTAGCTGAATTTTCTAACTTTTTTTTTCCTCACATGTCACCATTTTATTCCAAATTTAAACAAATATTAACCATTGAGTCCTATAATATGCAATTAACTCTTTTAGAAACATGTTTTATTCTTTTGAAACAAAAATCTATAAAAATGGGGTTATGCTCGAATTAATATCATGATATGTTAAAAACCAGAATTTAAATATTTTGGTCGCATAGTTATATTTATTTATAAAAAATAAATTTTAATTATTTATTAATTTTGTACTTTCCTTACTCTATTAAATAGATTTTACTTTCAGTGAATAATAAATAAATAAGCCAACAACCATATATATGAAGTAAGAAATATTCTTTTATAAAAAAAAATATATATTTTTTGAAAATATTACTCCTTTCTTACGAAAGAATATTTTGAATTCACCCAAGAAGGAATTATTCAACTGGATTGTACACACCCCACCCAACCCTCATTTTAAGGAGTTGTTGTCATTGGATACCAATCTTCTTCTTCTTTTCCAAACTTTTGTTTTAACCATCCATTTTTGCATGTGGAGTTTGAAGATGCTAATGGTTGAAAAGATAATAGTGGAAATTAAAAGAACCCTAGCTTCTTCTCCTTTTGATAAACCATAAACTCATTTGCTGACTTAAACCGATGCAAAGCAAGATTGAAAGCAGAAAACTTTTATGGGAATAGTAAAACCCGGTCGGTTTGTCTCTCAAATGAATGCATTATAATAATTGAAATTAGGTCAAATTCAAATCTCGTGCTAATCATCTCATCCATTTTTATTTTTATTTTTTCTCAAATGTTTTTCTTCCCACACATCACGCTTCTTTCTAAAAACAAATCAATGAGTTTTTCTTTTTTTACTATTATTTAAGGTTTAGGGTTTACTCAAACGTGCTTTTGAGGCCAACTAGCTGGTGATACGTACAGACAGCTTAACGAACAAACAAGACCATGATATAAAACCCAAAGTGGTCCATCTTTACAATTCCAAAAAATATTATTATTTTATTTAAATTAGGATATAGCACTCTCAACAAAAAAGTTTTGACATGTTAGTGAACAAAATTTTATCATAAATGAAAGACATGAAATATTTAAGAAATAATAGGGTTTTGGGGGAGCTTGAAAAGCTTTAGGTGGAAGCTACATGCAGTGGAGGGTGGTTTCATTTGAAAGGGTGAGTGATGATTATTGAAAATGGAAAAGGGCACAAATATTTAGGGTTAATTAAGAAGCAAAGCATTGGGGAAAATGAAACCCTGAAACAGTACAGTTGAACTGTTTATACATGCCTTAATAGACATAGCCCACATGATTCTGTAATGGGTACCAAAGACAAATGATCATTCTTATCATACTGTCATGCATAATGAGAATGAGAATAAGCATGATGGTGACGATATATGAGAGGCCAACATATATACTGCCTAATCAATAAGACAACAGGAGCAGGTTTATAATCCCAGACATGTCTCTCAGATGATATATCATTTTCTTCTTGTCATCATCACCTTATTTTCTTTTTTTTCTCTTTCTCCACCCTCTTCTTCAATTTGTGGCCATTTAATGGGGTTGGTTCAGTAAAAAGAAAACCACATTCAATTAGAGGAGCCTCTCTCTTTGCTTAAACTCAGTTGACAATTGACTACACATTTTTTTGTACCACTTTTCCTGCTTCAGTACGTGCCCCAACATTACACTAGAATGGAATTTCTTTGTACCCCTTTTCTTTATACCACTTTTTGCTTAAGCATTTTATCTTGTGTTATTAAATTTTCGATAATGACAACTCTACAACCAAAAACTCTTTATCAGAAACACCATCAAAAATTCCCCTGTTTAAAAGATAGGAGTTCAAATTTTTAAAAATATATTAGGTGGTGTAATTCAAAAATTACATAAAAGACCCGTGTTGTGGTGGATTATTCTTCAAATTATTACACATTTTTTACCAACTCCTCTAATTAAAAACACTTTTAGGTTTGAATCCAAAACGGTATAAACTGAAAAATAACTAATAGAATCTCAGACGGCTTTTCTGACCACTGATTATTTTTCCTTCATTCTAGATTCTCCAAAGTTTATATCAACATTTATAAACTCCATTTGATTATATAATATAAGACAACATTCAATTTTTCAGTCTATGTTAGGTTGACAATGTAACGGAAACGACATACAAGTAAGCCTAGTTTATTAAACTAACTACTGAATTAGTACAAATATTTTTCGAATTAAAAAAGTTAAATTAATTACCTGTATAGTTTGTACAACTAGATAAATTATATTTTTAATTCTCATAAAATAACATATTTTAACTTTCATATATCATAATAATAATAATAATAAATTGATCGGATTAGAATGAACTAATAGATTTTCTTTAACAATACATATTAGCTATAAAATTAAATAGATGAATTTAATTAGATTAACTTTTGTATATTTTAATGATTAATAAATTTAACTACACAGAAACCAACTAAATAACATATAAATTGTTTTTTCATCTGCTTACTGTTTCTAAAAGTTATTAGTATGTATTTGAGCTTCTGAAACATCATATATTATATATTTATGTTTTGAACATAGTGTTGTGATTACTATTATTTATTTATTTAAAAAATACATGTAACTCATTACCTCTCTTATCTTAAACAGTGAGGAGTGTGCACAAAGCTACAAAAAAAAAAATAAATAATAAAAAAAAAAAAAAAAAAATATATATATATATATATATAAAGAGGAAAAATAAAAATTCTAGTGAATATGGGGTGGTGGGGGAAGGCATGAGAACCGTTGAATATTTAAATAGATTCACGTGCCTTTGTCAACCTGTGTTTGTCGGTCAATCTTTATTCCCACAAAGGCAAGGGAAGAAGCCAACATAAAAAGGCAGTGTTGTTGCTGTTCTTGTTGGTTCTAAGGAGAAGAAGAACAAGAACAAGTAGAAGTAGAAGTAGAAGAGGGATTCTGCAACACCAACAAACCAACCCAATGTGCCCTTTCTAACCCCCTTCTCCATTCAACAATCTACAACTACTCCCTGTCGGTACATATATAACAACAACACAAACTTCCTTCTATTGCTTCGAATTCCACACCTTTTTTCAAGCCCTTTACCATGGAACTCGCTTTGAGCTTAGGAGACACGTCCAAGCCCTTCTCTTTTCTCGACAAGCCAGCCAATTTACCCTCCAAGGATCCACCTGGCTTCTGCATAGCGCCGGGGAAAGGGTTTGAGGACAAACGATGTGATGCTGAGAAAAGGGGTTCTTCAGATCCACCAGTTCAACTTGATCTTCTTCCTTTCACTCCGGTTCTCAGATCCCAACCACCCTCTCAGCTTCGCATCCCTTGGCTCGCCGAAGCATGTAATACTCTCTCCCTTTTTATCTTTCCTTTCACACACCCAAAATCGTTCATTAATTGAATCTCACCCTTTTTCTCATATACAACAAAATACTAATATTGCATTTTTGGTTTTTATAATAGTTAGAGTGTTACATATAAAGAAAATAGTTGAAAGAGAAAATTTTACTAAAAATCGTGAATCTTGTTTCTTTGTACGAGATTATACTTTAATAAAACTGATGTGTTTTTTTATGTTGGGTATGACAGAAAACCAGTCTTTTATTTTTTTTACAGTTTGAATATTGATTGAGAAAGGTTTTTACATTTATTATGTGACCGTAATAGGAACCAGATTATGTTTATACGATGAATGGAAGCAGAAAATTTTCTTGTTTTATTTTTTCTTGTAATATTGAGAGTTGTGTTGTGTTGCCAAGGTTCGGTTTGAGATGGGAGTAATTTGTTGTGGTTGCTGACTATAGGTGGTGGCACGGCGAGGGTGTTGGATGTGAACCTTTTTCCGGTGGCGGCGGAGGACGGCGATGACGGGACGTCGCTGTCGTCGCCGAGCAGTGCGGTGTCGCCGTTTCAGATGGATTTCAGCATGAGAAACGGTAATGCAGAGGTTGGAGGAAGAAACAAGAGGGAACAACTCGAGGGTGAAGGTACCAGAGCGAGTGATGACGAAGAAAATGGCTCAACGCGGAAGAAACTCAGACTCTCCAAAGAACAATCAGCTTTTCTCGAAGAAAGCTTCAAAGAACACACCACCCTCAATCCCGTAAGTCCACACAAAACAACCTTATGTTCTTCCTGCTTTAGATAAACTAGATTACCTTATTTGATCCACCTTATTCTATAAACGGGTCCGAAATATTGTTAATCATTTATTTTGATCATAAACTTGCAGAAGCAGAAACTTGCGTTGGCTAAACAGTTGAATCTTCTTCCTCGTCAAGTGGAGGTTTGGTTTCAGAACAGAAGGGCAAGGTAAACAAAATCTACTATAAACTGGCTTCATTTACACTTTGTTCAAGTTATCATTGAACATTGTTTTGTGTTATGTTACTTTTTTGTTTTTCACATGTGTTTTGTTTGATTTGGGAATGTGATTTCAGGACAAAGTTGAAGCAAACAGAAGTGGATTGTGAGTATTTGAAGAGATGCTGTGAAACTCTAACAGAAGAGAACAGAAGGTTGCAGAAGGAGCTTCAAGAACTTAGAGCCTTGAAAACTTCTCAACCATTCTACATGCAGCTTCCAGCCACCACTCTCACCATGTGCCCCTCTTGTGAAAGGGTTGCCACAAATTCCACCACAACTAACCAAACTTCTTCCACTATCAACAATAATGGTTCTCAAATCCCTGTCGATTTATCTCTCAGCAAGCCTAGAATATTGCCCTTCCCTAACAGTCAGGCCCAAGCCCAAGCCCACCAGATACCCTCTTCATGATGTTCAATCAAAGGACCATTTTTTTTGGCTGGCTTTTACAAATGATATATTTTACTTGATATTATGGTATATCATAGAGGATAAAGACAAAGGATTCACTTTCCCTATTTATCATTTTGTATATATTTTAGACTTTTCTTTATCTTTCTTTCATTCATCTGTTTCTTTTTTCTTCTCTTGGCTTGAAAGAATTATGAATGATCCTTTTTGTCGATAGGTTAGAATGCACCAAACTTTTTGGTGGTGAAATTGTGAAATGAATTTTTTTTTTGTTCAGTCTTTGTCTTGGTTCGATTATGTTCCTTTGCCATCATGACGAAGAGCCTACTTTTTAATGACCTTTCTACCCTTAACGTACCCTACTTGCTATTATGTACTTGTAATTTTGCAGTAGGGTCAGTGCTATTCTTGGTCCCTTGAGCTTTTCAAAATTAAGTACTTCCATATTAATAATAATAATAACTGGAACATATAATGACTCTGTTTATGTTATGGGAAGGTTAAAATCTTTGTCACCTTTGTTGTATTAATCACTCTATGGAATGATGTGTACTTTAAAGCACAATAGCATTAATTCAAAAATATCATGACTATTGAGGAAATATTTTTCTCCATATATGGTTTCTATGTATAAAAAAATAGTTAATAAAGTTATTAAAGATTAAAATAAAATCTAAGTTAAAATTTTAGTTATTACTTTTGAAGACTAATCTAATGACTAATTCTTAAATTTATTGAATTATATATATATATGTATATATATATATATATATATATATATATATATATATATATATTTGTTTCAACATAAAATTTTGTTTAATGAACTTTTTGTGTGGCTTATGAAGAATGGTTGAAAGGATTTACTTATTTGAATGTTTAAGGATCCATCTATGGCAATGTATATATATATTATTGATATTATTGATAAGATTAAACGGCAAATTTCTTTATGATTTTTGTGTTAATTGGGTTGTTTTAATTAATGGAAGAGTTAAAAAAAAATCAATTGCATGAAGAGATTTATTAAAATTATTAATGTGATCATTTAGAATTATATAATAATTAATTGCATGCATGTGCAACAAATAGTCTTTAGGTTTTTTACACAAGGGATGGATCTCTATATAACTCTTATGTTGTTCATAGTGTTTATTTTTTAAAACATTTTAATATTAAAGTCAGGTTAAAATAGTTTCAAAAGTTTTAAGATTTCGAATTAATTCAAACACAAATCCTTTGGTGCAAAAGAAGGTTGTTTAATATACTCTTTCTTTTTATACATATTTTACAACTCTTTTTACATTAGAATTTATGAAAAAATATAAAATAAAAGAAATCATTAAATATAATGTGAGATCCTTAAAACCTATAAAAATTTTAATCAATTATTAAATACTTTGTGTTTCAAAATAATATAATATGTAATCCTCTATTTTAAAATTTTTAATATTTTACCCTCTCAATTTTGTTTCTTAATTATTAAGTCTCATTTTTTTTTTAAGTATAACCCTACCTATAAGCAGCACCGATTATTTTTCTTGTATTGTATATATAATGAACTAATAATTAAGTTTATAGATATTAAATGAGGATATTTTACATTAAATATATTATTTTTAAAAGGCTCATTGATTTCATTATTATTCTTACAACAAAAAGGGTATGTTGTTTACTATTGAGCAATGGTGATGATGCACATATTGTGAATGGATGTGGAAACCTATATGAATGTGGGGCATGACAGTGAAAAAGGGTAGTTAGAAAAAACACAATGATGAGTTTAGATTGAATCTTAAACATAAATGTATGTTTGATGATTGTAGTTAGGTGGGTGTAGAGAAGAATTCATTTGCAATCATCACGCCTTACAAAAGCACCAGCAGCAAAACTCATGGACCAGGGTTCATTTTAGAAACCACTCAACACTCTTGCTTCTTTGTCTCAATAGTTATACATCATGCATTCAAACATTTCATTATTCAACCAATTTCCAACTACATTCCAAAGTTTCAATCTTTTTTCACATTGAGTGAGGTAACATTACCTTGTACAAATACACAATTTGTACTAAACGACCATGTCTAAGGATGTAACATGCTTCATTTATTGGATGGGATGAATGGAAGTTTCTTTTTTTAATAATATTGAAGTGTTATTAAAAATAAATTATAATATTGTATATAAATTTGAAAAATTTGCACGTGAAATATTAAAAAAAAATCTGAAGTAGATCTTTGTGCAGGCCTATAAGCACAAGGATCTCAGCTACATGTTAGCTAAGATTCACCCTCTTCTGCTACGACCTGTCCTAGACTACCCTAATATCCACCTATGTTTTTTTTTTTTAATTTAATTATTGTGCTGATCATGTTCTTCTTTTTCTATGTTTTTAACATCTATAATAATAAAAAAAATATTTAACTGAGATTAGGCATCTCAACTATGAAAGATTTAAGATTGGGGGTTCTTATACAAAAATATTTTCTAAACAAGTTATAAGTTCTTTGTAATTTTGGTTAGTTTTGATTGTGATAATTTTTAAAAACACTAATCTAAATATGATTTTAAAATATTTATCATAAAATTAAAAGATTAAAATAAGAAAAATTCTCCCAATCATATTTCTATTAACCATTCCTAATTGGGCCCGGAGATCAGAAGAGCAGTCTCAGCCCATCCATAAGAGACTACCACAATATTAAAACTTTAATCCAAACCCAAGTCCAGCCCAACTTTCAATTGATTATTTAAATTTTCTCTTTACTTTGTTCATTCGTCAAGATTATCATCTACCATTCTCTCCAAATCAAACTTGTTCACCTCAATCTTTTCTTAATCCAAAGGATGAAGCATAATCACTCTATCTTAAGGATAATTAAGATTCATTTATATACTTTTAAAACTTTTTTTCTTCATTTTTTTACATCATAACATATATATATTTCATAAATCAACAAATAATTTGATGTATATTTGTTATTAGAAAATTATCTGATGAAATGTTACGATAAATTTTAAATCTTTACACCGATAATGTAATATTCAATGATATATATTATTTCCTTTTATCAATTAAATTGTCCATCAATGATGATATAGCATATTATCAGCGTAAATGAAATAATTATAATAACAATTTATTTATCCTAGATAAATTTAATATTAATAATAATAAGTCCAATTATTAATTTAAAATACATTATTTTAATTTATGCATAAGTTTGTAAAATTTTCTTTTATAAAAGTTTTCTTTAAAAAAAATTATTTTCTTCATAAACTACTTCAAGTTATGTATTAATTAACATACTTTTACAAGCACAAATCCACTCTCATTTATTTTAACATGCAATATATTTCATGTTTACCAGTGTGAGCTGTGCATGAAACCTAAATTTCAGACTATATATATATATATATATATATATATATATATATATATATATATGACAGTGTGTATAGACCGACAGAGACAGATGATTTGCAATAGTCAAAGACTTCACGTGACTATGCAGAAAAAGTTTCCCATCCATTTGAATTCTTTATGAACAAAGAAGAATCAAAGAATCATCATTTCTGGCTACAACATATCCCGACAAAAATCAAATTATTGTTTTTCAACATAAAAACAATTACCACTAAACCAAAGAAATGAAAAAACTCTGAAGGAAGAGGAGAAAACCAAACAGTCCAAAGAATATATATTAATTACTTTTCATGTCACCAAACTTAAGATGTATGTCCATGTCCCCTGTTTTTCAAATCATATAAACATTTCTCTTGAGGATTAAAAATAGAAATATAATGACAAACTAATTCATCTGAACAAATTCGTCACATACAACGAAAATTACAATATAACAGAACCTATAGAAACAAAATTTAGAGGGTGGTTTACAAATTAACCACCCGCTATATTCTCTCTTTTCCCATCTCCTAACTAAGTAATTCGTATGAACAAGTTCACTCACTTAGTTTCAGCTTTCAAGGAACTTGTATCCTTTTTCACTGCACATAAACTTGTCTGAACCTTTGTAAAACTAGAAAAACTTGTTCTGTATAGTTTATTCCTTCCCCTATTCTTTTGTGGAAGGGGTAAAAAATAGTATATATATTGCATCTAGTTCTGCTTTCAGCTAAACTCACTCAATATAAGTGATTTGTAGTGTAGTTTTACCTATGGTCTCTTCTTCTGATGCTGATTTTGATACTGTCTCAAAAGAAGCTCAGCATAAAGGATCTCATTCCATGCATCAGGAACTCCAGGGAGACACCAGTGACTGCAGTCTTGGAAACTCAATGGTGATTTCCTCTCCTCTGGTGATAGATTTTGCTTCCTATAAATAGAGGGATGGCCATCCTTCCTGAAATCTGTCATTTTAGTGACATTTAGGTAGGTGACACGGGTTTTCATATACTTCAAAACCTTTTCCAACACCCTCATCTTAGGAGGGTATTCCTTCAAGTACTTATCATTCTTGATTGGCACAGTTTCACTGTCACATTGTCCACCAGAATTCCACTGCCCTCCGCTGCAGTATGATAAAATTACAAGCAAATGTTTATGTGTCAATCTTCTTGTTCTTTAGTACAATAATGTGCTTAAAGCAAATACAATGTCAAAGTGAATGATATTGAAACTGAATGCCAACTAAGCACCAATTCATGTGTTTGGGTTACGATTTGCAAAATCAAATTTTTGTAAAATGGATTTTAAATTTTTGTAAAATGGATAATTTTATACTAAAAGAAGCTTATCCATTGTAAAAAGTAATATAAAATTACATCTTCCCAAAATCAGTTTTTGACCCAGAATCAATTCTCAGCAAGGCCAAAACATATATGAACATTTAACTAACATTATGTTAACTAGTGTTCATCACGATGTTGGATGATCCAATGTGAATCCAAACACACTACATTGTACCTGAAATGTGAAGCAGAATAGCCTCTGAAGAAAATCATAGACTTGGATGAATCTATGTTGGCATCAATCCATCTACTCCAAGTGGTTATAGCCCTTCGAAATGCCTCCAGAACATTCAGTTCGTTGTAGATATGGCTTCCCTCTTGGTAATAGTCCTTCCTAGAGTATTTCTTGGACAGGTTAGAAAACAAGGTCTTGACTTGTAATCTTACAAAAAAGAATTACGACGAAAAGCCAGAACTGCAACCAAATCTAATAGGAATTGTAATGCATTTACCCTTTTGAAGTTTTATCATGAGTCCACCAGTGACCAGTGTTGAAGATTATTATATCTGCATTTTTATATTGAACAGAAGATTTACCAACTAAATCAAGACGAAGTGTTTCCTTCTTTGTTCCATTCTTTACTTGAATTTCCCATTCTTGAACTAAGAATGGGGATACGAAAAGCTCCGCGGAGAAGTTATAATCCTAGAAAGCAATTAGTATTATAATTAAACAAACACCACGAAAAGAAAAATTGAAAACTATAACATCGAAGAACTTGGTATTTACTTTGAATATGAATGAATAAGAGGCTTCCCCTTTGAAATGGACTCTTCCATTTGCTTCATATACATTGCTTTTGTCTTTCACAGAGTTTCTCAGGATGCAAATGAGAGATTCCCACATATTCCTATTGATAGAATCACCGACAAAAATCAGCCTCTTGCCTCTCAACATATGCAGCATTCGATGTCCATCCAACCTATTAGCCATTACAAGCACAGATTTTATAGCAAATCAACAAACTAGGATCCAAAAACCGAGAGAATGGGTCAATTACAGCAAAATACCAAACAAACATTCCCAGCATAAAACTTAAGTGCAAGTCTCAGATGTTTTTGATGCTCATGTCAAATAATTTAAGTTTTGATTCCAAAACCAGTGTGATCTTAAACACTGACTTTTTATCATGAAAAAGCACAACACCAAAAGCGTTAAGTTTTGTCAAAAAATTAAGCACCGACAGGTTCTTGAACAGAAATTCACCATGTTCCGTTACCTTGGGAGACTGCATCCCTTTGGCTTCCACTTATATTTCTGGTAGTCTGTATCAGGTCTTCCATTTTGGATACAATTGAACTGTTCATCGATCAGATTGCAAGACCCCGGTTCATAGAGAGGATAAGAATCATCCTTAATCCATTCCCCATTAAAAAAATCACACTTGATCAAAGCCTCAATCATTTCGTCCTCCACCTTCGAATCCGTTTCGTTGTTCCCATTCTTCTGTTTCTTCACCAGGGAAGCCGTGTAATTACTATGCACAACACCCTTCTCTGTGTTCCCTCCTTTCCCCGAAGAACTCAAATTCTTAACGGGACTCCCCCCTGAAACCTTGGGCGTAGGAGCAACACCATTAGAAGATTGATTTGCATTCTTTAAAGCTTTAACCTCTCCAGAAACTCGGGTACGATTGGAAACACTAGATGTTTCTTTATTCACAACATGATCATGCGGTTTTGCTGTGTGATTGCTGGGTATCTTGCTTACAGTCGGGGTGGTTTGTGTTTGGTTTTCAAACGGGGTGGTTTTAAAAGGCTTTTTACTTGTTGGAGGAGTTTGAAAAGTGTTGTTGGTAGATCTAGAAGTGGTGGTGTTAAGGTTAGTAGCAATTGAGGAATTGGATGATGATGAAGAAGTGGTGTTGTTGAAGAAGAAAGAGAAAATAGAAGAGAGTTGGGACTTGTAGGCAGTAGTGGAGGAAGTGGAGGAGGCAGAGGAAGAGAATATGTTGGTGAAGAAGGGAGAGGAGGTGTTTGGAGAGGGGCAAAAGGCAAGGAAAACTGTTAAAGCAACAAAGGCAAAAGTGAAAGCATAGGCAAAAGTGAGAGTTTTTCTGGTTTTGGGAATGGAGAAGAAGCTCTTGGGGTCTGAGCTAAGGGTGCCCCCTATGGGAATGTACTTGGTGGCATCAGCCATGAGGGTAAAGGGGTGGTCTTGTTTGAGTCTCTATTTTGGAAGAAGATGATTGAAAAAGAGGGTGAGAGTGGGAGACAGAGAAAGAACATAAGGATGTTGTTGGGGGACTTATACAATGTTGGAAACAGGGATGTTTCAACTTACAAGTGGTGTTGTAACTGTTTGGCCGGTGGTGACTCCATGAAAGAATAGAAAGGAGGTTCAGATCAGGAACAGTGCGTCTAAATAAGAATTTGGTTACTATGAATGAACAAGAGGTAGTAAGTATGTTAGGAGTACTGTAATTTTGTTAGGATTTTAAGTATTGTTTTCAAAAAAAAAATTTATAGATTTTAAAAGATTACATAAAAGTGAATATAAAAATATATAGGTTTAATTGTAATTTTAATCCTCTATTGATTAAATGCGGAATTTTGGTATTTAATTTTTTTTTTTCAATTCTTAACTTAACTATCAGGAACTTTTATTTTTCGAATATCACACAGAGATTAAAAAAAAATACTACAACATTGGTATTTTATTAAAAGCCTCGAAATTGAAGAGAATTTGACAATTAAATATTAAAAATAAAAACACATAAAAAAATTCAAAGACAACAAATTATATATATATATATATATATATATATATATATATATATATATATATATATATATATATTCCTTATGTTTGTATCGTTTTTACTTTTCTATATTTTCACTGAAAAAATATGTAATAAAATTTGATTAATTTTAATTTTTGGAAAAATTATGAGAAACTAACTCTTCTGCTATTAATTCAGAACATATAAATTATATATAATATCTAACTATTAAGATATAATATTATATAATAGGATTTTCAGTTTTAATTGTAATATAAGACTTTAATATATCTTATAAACTATCAGAGTTATAAAAAGAATACTTTTACAAGAAAAAAACTCGTTATAATTATTTATATTATTATTTCTCTATTGATTTGAAGCTGAAAAATATAGTAAATAAATGAATTTATATTGAGTTTATTTTTTTCAGAAATTAAGATCATTATGTACGTATAGACCAAAGATTTCATTTGACTAATGACTTCATCATGGAATTTTTATTTTTGGTAAAAATAATGCTGATATTTTTTTATATATTTAAAGTAAATTTTAATTGTCTCCTAAGTTTTATTAACGTTGAACCCATATACCTTTTTTTTTTTTTTTTAAACTTACATAAAACCTCTATAATTTTGGTATAGACATCTTTGCTACAAGTAAAACACAATTAAAAATGTTTCTCTATTTAATATTTGAAACGACCTTATTTTTATATATTATTTTGATACACCTCTTAATTTTATTTTATTTAAAATTTAAGGTAAAAAATAATTTACATATATTTTTTCTTTTTAATTTATCGAAAATTTCAGTTTAATTGTTAGTTGTAAATAGAGTATAAAATCGTGTTCCAACAAAAGTATAATTTTGTTTCAAAGTCTATTTTATTTTTAAAATTAAACGCAATTATATTTCCAAAAACAAATAATAAATAAGTGTAATAAATATGCGTTATTATTTTTTATTAATTTTGTTTATTTTAATTAATGAAAATATTGTTTTTATAAATTTTAAGATAATTTTGATATAAATTAATAAATTTGTCACATATAATTTACTTATTTTTAGATAGATATATTTTAAAATATAAAAATGTTAAAATAATAAATATTTAATTTAAAAAAGATTAAAAAAATAAAAAGTATACTATTTTTGTTTTATTCTTCATTCGCTAACAATCAAGCATGATAATAACTACTAAGCAGAGTCAACGACAGTGGCGAGGAGAGTCAACAACTATGAAGTATGCGTTTCATATATTCCGTTGTCGGTTACTTTTATTTTATTAAAACATTAATTCTAACAATAAACATAGAGGCATTATTGTAAATTACTTAAAACATAGTAATGTGTTATGTGTCTACCTATTTTTATTATGTCTTCTTATTTTAATTTATTAAAATTTAATATATAATAATTTAAAATATAATTATTTACTTTTAAAATTATGAATGGATAGATATATAAAGTAAACGTGAGATAAAGTTCAAAGAAAAGAAAGAAGTTTTGATATTTTTTATTATTGAGGGAAATACATAATTAAAAAAATTGAAAAAATAAAATATATTATAGGTATATATTATATCTTTTTTTTCGATGGTATAAAAACTAATTAAAGATGTTATAAATGATTATTTCTCTTATATTGTGATTCATAACGTTTTGCATATGGGTCAATAGAGAATATACATTCGTAAGTAAGTTTAAAAGGGAAAATATAAATAAGAAAACTAAAATAATTATTTTATGAATATTTTTTTATAAATAATACTTTTATAAATCAAATTAATTCATAGATAAATTAAAGTGTAAATTGTTTCAAAGTAATCGAAATAATAATAATAATATTTATTAAAATATATTTATGTTAATTTTTTTATATACAAATATTTCATAAAATATCTATGTGATTTAAAATTATAAAGTATCTATTTATTTTTTAAAATTTTAAAATACATTTTAAATTGAATAAAACTAAAAAAATTCACCGGATACAATTTTGGAAATTTCTATTGCTTCAATTACAACATGGCTTGTTTTAGGGCAAAATTTTCTCAATCCACAATTATATCGAAACGACAGCTATTTTTCAGGCTTATATTTAGATTTTATAAAATATTATGTTATAAACTATCAATAGTTTTTAATAACAAACAATTATATGATAGATAAATATTTTGTTTCATATATCCGAGTATGTTTTGGTCTCATCGTAGAGAGAAGATATATATAAACTATTATTGAACTCGACTTATAAACTATACGAGACTTTATGAGTGTATTCAATCTCGTATTCGTTAAGTTAAAAAAAGAAGTTGTATATAAACTTCTTTAATCGACATCATGTACACTATAATAACATCATTATAGTCAATTCTCATATCTCAAATATTATCTCGTTTCAGAATTTTGATAAATTAAGAAAAATAATAATATATATATATATATATATATATATATAAATTATTATTAAACTCGATTTCTAAAATAGAGTGTAGTTCATCGTAACCAAACATATTTTATCAATAATCTTTAATGTTACGTAATTTTTGTCTCGAATCTTTAATATTAGTAATATGTATATTTCTCAAAAAGTAAAATAAGAAATTGAAATGATTGAAGTATATTTTGAAAAAGAAAGTGCAATAATAAGTATCGAAGGATGAATGAAATTGTAGTTAATTATAGATTTTGTTATATAAATTGAGAAAATAGATAGAAAATATTTTTTCATCACTATTATTACATAACAAATAGTTATTATTGATTATTGTGTAATTTTAAGATTCACTAAAAAGAAGAAGGGATAGATGCAATGAAATGGGAGTGTTGATATGGTTTTGTTGTTGGATGAAAATTTTGGCAAACAAGGAATAACAACATTTTTAAGCAAAAGCCAATGTAACATGATCAAATGTTTGAATAAGACATTAACATCATCACCATCATGGAATTGGTTAAAAGCTCATGCATAATATTTGGAGTGGAATAACACATTCAATCATGATAGTCCCACATAGATCCAAAACATGTGAGGAAAACACGTTATTTATATATTGGGCCTAATGGGTTTGACTGAAAAGATTAGTGTGGTGGTGAGAAACCCAGTTTGGTTCACTTTGTTAAGATTGTGGATTGTTGAGGCCACTTAGTAACAGAGAAATTGTTACTTTTGCTAACAAAGTCAAACAATGTGGCTTGGTCTAAACAATGAATATTTGTTCAACAAGGTTCATTCACCAATCACCTTATATGTTCAAACAACTATAATCTATACATAATTTGTTTTTTTTTTAATTCTTTTAAAATATTATAACCATTGGGAATGGTCACGAATGAATTTTAATATATTTAAGAATAGTAAACTCTAGTCAAACTAAAGGATAAAAAGTTAAAATGACTATTTCTACAATCAATTTTACCACATGGGATCCTACTTCAACCCATACAATTTTATTGAATAAATTTAAATTTATATTACATAATTTTATCACTGTGAATTTTTACATTATTCATCAACTTATTATTATATTATTTTGCATTTTTATTTTTCTTTGATTAAATTTCATTATTGTATTAGCAGAACTTATAATTCAATTGTCAAATAAACACAAACTATTAATATTGATTAATTAAAAAAATATATAAGTATCTCATAAATCCAATCCCATTCAGTTCATGCACATATCACTTTAAATTTTAACTTTTATATATAAATAATTTATTCTCCAAAGTTAGCTTGTAGAATGTTATTAATTCAATGAAAATGAATGTAAATTTATATATTTTTTAGAAGAGAAAATTATTTTGCTAGATTAGTAACTCTTGAGGCATAAAATTTATATATTGCTAAATAAAAACAAAAAAGTTTCAAACCTATCAAACAAGTCGCTTTGGCCGAGTGGTTAAGGCGTGTGCCTGCTAAGTACATGGGGTTTCCCCGCGAGAGTTCGAATCTCTCAGGCGACGAAAAGTATTTATTTTAATCTCTACCTCCAAGTTTAATGTTTTTTCTCTTTTGATTTTTTTTTTTCATTTCCCATGCAAATAGTGAATTTTCTCTCTGGACCTGTATATTTAATTTAGTTTAGTAAATGATTAAATGATTTTCTCTCTGGACCTGTATATTTAATTTAGTTCAGTAAATGATTAAATGGAAGAGAATTTTAAAAATATCCTCTGAAATTTTGGCCGTAAATATATAATGTAATTCCCTATCCCTAAATGTCTATGGTGTCTATTATTATTATTATTATTATTATTTGAAGAATAAAGTAACAAACAAATAAATTTATGATAGAGAAGAGACAAGAGAGGAAGAATGGGAAGAAAATGAAAGTTATAATGGTGATGAAGACGCAATTTTTTTTTATAGAAATTAAAATAGAAATAAAAGCTTATTATGAAAGAAAGAATAAGTTTCATTTAATCCGTTAATAAATCCAAGAGAAGAATAAAAATTCTAAGGACCTATTTGTTACCCAATTTCTTTAAAAACTTACATGTCATATTTTACATATTTCAGAAACGAAAATGAGTATTATAAATTTGTTTGTGTCATTAAGATATTTCTTTTATTTTGGTAATTAAAAAAAATCAAGTTTAACATATTGGTTTAACTAAAAGTTGATTATGTTTTAAACATTTTATTTTAATTGACAAAACAACTAAGAAACTAAATGTTTTTATTATACTTTTAAAAGAAAATATTAACTATTTTCATGTTAGAAAATAAATGAACACGCATGTCTCCTTAATTGTACTCATTCTGATCTTTTAATATAACTAACAATTATGAATCAATAAAATAGTTATCTCAACTCGTTTTGTTTAATTTTAAAATGTACCAGATTTATTTTCACAATTTAAACTTTATATTTATAAATGAAAAACACATATTTATAACATAATAGGAACTTTTTTATTACTTTACAAACAATAGAATGAAAACAATAGAATGTTTTACATTTCAGACTTCTTTTAGTGAGAAGTTAGGTATTTATGATCCACTATTTATGCTTCACTTCTCATTTGTAGCCCAATTCAAAATCTATATATCAATTTGAAATCCAAAATATTTCATGCGCAATTTTGATCAATAAATTAGGGCATCTGTTTTCAAACCCTAAACTACAATTTTGCCCTTTAAAAGTTTCGGTATAAATTTAGGAAAGTCAAAATTACAAGGCTTTCTGTAACAATAACACAAGATTCACCAGAGTCAAACTTCTAATAATCATTTAATGGCAGTAGATTTTAAATATGAATTTTGCATTAAAAAATATACACAAGAAGTACATTTTAAAGCTACTCTTCTAAATAGCATCAGAAGTTACACCAAGATACCACACTATATCATAATTTTTGTCTTATGTTTCAAGGAGCACAAAATGAATTATTGGCAAAATTACAAGCTAAAATTAAAGGCAAAAATATGAAACACCCGAATCAGTAAACTAATTCAAATTCCAGATCAGGAGTGAGTTATAATTATGTGTCATGATTAAGCAAGAACGCTCCCAAATACAGCATATACATGTTTGGTTGAAGTCTGAAGTTCTTGGGTGTTAGTTACTCCAAGACCCATTTGAATATCCAATTAAAAAAAACAAAAACTACTATACAGCTTGAAATTAAATAAGATTTACATGCAGCTGGTAATTCAGTGAACACTAAGTATTAGATTGGTAAAATAGGAGCAATTTAGCTCCAGTTGAAATTGTATCTGCTTCATTGTACAACAAAAGTTAAAACAAATGACAAAGGATACCAGTAACAATTACAAACTTTGATGTGTGATGACAAATTACGTTTTCAAATAGAGATACAGCCAGCAAGATCATTCAATTGAACAAGAGACAATTTGCGAAATCATTGCAAAAGACACTTCGTCTTTGCAGTTTTCAATCCAATAATCATTCCTTGCTGAAAAGTGAAAAGAAAACAAAATCCTTTGAAAGTAAAAAAAATAAATAAAAATTCTACAGCACAAATAGTATCTGGAAAACCTCAAATTCCAAAACTAAACATAGCACTTATCCTTTGGAAAATGAGATCCCGCCATCCCCTCTCTGTGTTCTCCACCACAGTTGCATTCCCATATCTGCATTTGCAAGCAACAATATCACCTCAGCCAACTCCAACTGAGCAAAACAAATTACTGACTAAAACCAAAAGAATCAAACACAGACTCACCTGTCTTCTTCAGGCACATCACTATGCGTGAGCTTAACAACTGTGACTCCACTTTCAGGCTCCTCAAACACAATCCTCACCTGCAAAATTCACAACACAATTCAGAAATAAACACTCCATTCAAATTCAAAGAACACAAAACACCAGTCACAGCACTTTCAGCATGTTTAAGTACACAACTTTTAGTTGACTTCCGGACAAGCTTCTATATGACTTATTCACTTGCAAATATAACACATTTGATACTTCTATAAACTCTCTCCAGTTGATAAAACTTACAAAAAGAATCTTATATTTTCTTTCTATAAATCTCATGTTCGAATGTGATCAGAGTTTATCAACTAACCACTTAGTTAAACTCAATATCCAAGAGCTTTGAAGATCTAACATGCTCAATCTTCTCAAAAGAGTAATGATATCTAAATGTCTCTATTACAAACACTTCATTAAAACCTATAATTTTTCTCTATTGCTCTCTTCTTATCTCAAAAGAGTAATGCTATCCAATGTACCTCTATTAAAAACACTTCATTCAAACCCATCATTTTTCTCCATTGGTCTTTTCTTATCAGGCCATATCATCTATCATAATTTTAGTGTCGACACATCATTTTCATGCTTCTCAAGAGAGCTATTTTGCAAGTTTTTTGTCTTTTTTTTTGTAAAATTCAGCGAGACTTTTGAAAGATCTTGTTCAAAGTTTCATGAGAAAGTTCATCAAAATAGAATTGAATTGCAATATATCAACATCACCCTCCAATAACAAATCATTGTATAGATAAAAAATATTGACTTTTAAATTATTCACTTTAAATACCATATCTACACTGATTTCAAATCAATCGCCACTCAATTTGTTGTGAATATAAAAATTATACAAATCTTTAGCCAAATAATGGATAAAAAAAAAAAACTCATTACAATAAGATTTTAATGATTTCCCACTTATATTCTACCTAAGAGACAATCCAATACTAATGTTCATACTCCTCCCAATAGAATTTTGATTCCACGCTATCCGAATGTCTAATCCCTTCCACTAAATCAATCACACCTAGGTTTTAACTATCAAACATAGCTTTAGAATATGTTCTTATTCGTACTATGAAATTCTGATTCCAGAACAATCACATCACACTCCTAAAACCAATCCAAAAAAGGACAGGCCTAACTCAAATAAATTCAGTTGTTTCATAAACCTTACCGTGGATTGAATCCCATCATGCCAGCTCCCAAACCTCCACTTCTGCACGATCAACTTCCCTTCCTGCAACTCCAAATTTCTCCCAGTCACAGACCCATCGAAAATACTAAACTCACCCCCAACCTTCTTGCTAATCTTCGCATTACTATGCGTGAAACCCCTCCATCTATTCTCATCCATCAGAATCTCAAACAAATCCTTCGCCCTACAATTAAACCTCTCGGTCAAACTAATCGTCTTAAAACCCTTCTTCCCTTCACTCTTCTCATTTTTCTTCAACTCATTCTCATTATTACCATTACTATTAATATTACTATTACTGCTTCTATCGCTATTGTTCTTCTGTGACACCACTTTCTTGGCTTCAAGATCATCCTTCACGGGCCCACCCTTCGCCATGCTCTCCACCCAAACCCTAACCTTCTCCAAAATCACCGGTTTCACCTTCTCCACCACCACCTCCTTCAACCTCTTCCCAACCTCTCCACCGTCCTTCACCGTAACCCTAACATCGGGATCCTCGCCGGCGTTCTCGTCGGAGATGTACGGGATCTCGACGGCGCCGTTAACCTTCTGCAGGACCTTCCCGTCGGAGCCACACGCCTCGCCCTCCCACGCTAGCGTGACGGCGATCTCGTACCCGGGAATCACCTTCCCCTTCCGCACGTTAACGTAGGCCTCGCCATCAAGCTTCTCCACCTTCCTGACTGTGACGGAGAGGTCGCCGTGGGTGACGGCGACGTCGGCAAAGAGCGTTCGGAAGAAGGTTCTTGACCATTGGAGACAGTTGGTCTCGGCCCAGTGCCAGTTGTGGACGTTGGTGCCGTCAGGGCGCTCCGTGACGATCCAACGCTTATCGCCCTCGCCGAACTTGGCCATGGAAATGGGATTGAATGCTGAAACAACGGAGTGTTATCGTGTTGAATGGAAGAGAAAGGGTGGTGTTAACAATAGTCCGGTGGTGCTAATAATAAACAACCGTGGTGCTGGGTTTTTGGGTCTAGAGAGTTCGGGGATTCGAAGGATCTAGAATGCAATGTGTTGTGTTCCAGCGAAGTGGGAAAAAGGAAGGAACCAAGAAATGGAAAACCTGAATTGGGTGAGACCGAGGAAGGATCTAGAAGACATAACGGAGAAAGAAGTTTGCAGTTTACTACCACCCAGGTTTACTAATTTTCCTTTTACCAATACTTGTTTTTATGGTCGAAAATAATTATTAATTTGGTGAAACAGAATTTTTTTTTTTTTGAAGAGTTTTGTTTCCTCTTCTAAAACACTAAAATGTTGAAACCTTGCAAAAGTTTAAGAATTAGTGGTGATTAATAATTAAACTATATTAAGATTCACTAATTTTAGATTTAGTTAATATTTCAATCTACTTGATAAAATAATTATATGATATGTTGGTTAGATTTATGAGGGAGATATTATTCTTAGATTACCAGAAACATAAATAGGTGAGAAAAATCTCTTTCTTTTTTTATTTCAAATACCTTATATACTAATCACTAAAATTGGACTCATATAAGTTTATTTCTTATTATTTTACATAATTTAATATTTAATTTTAAAAAATTACTAATGGATCTTTAACTTTCATATATTATAAACCTTTTTAAGGATAAAATATGTTAATGTGAATTTCATAGTTAGAATTACTTTAAAATAAAATGCATTATTTTGAGTAATTGGTATCAACATAATTTTTATAAATAACTCCCACAAGATATGTTTTTAATAAGTTAAATGAGTAAATTAATATAAAATAAAATTTATTTCTTTTATGATTCTAATATATATGTTACAAATATATGTCTTAAATATATTGTATATGAAGTTTATAAAACTTAAAGTTAAATAACAAATGACATGAGCATGAAAATAGTTTTACAGAGTAAAAATTTCAAATTTAAGAATTAAGGAAATTTCTTATAAAATGAGAAACACTCAAAAGTCATTTCAATTTAATTTGATGTAAAATTATTTTTCTATAATTTATAAGATTTATATAAAAAATAAGTGTGGTTTAATTAATAAAAAAAACGGTTCAATTTATATAAAAAAAAACAGTCTGATGTGTATGAACAAATCGGTTTGATTTATATAAGAAATAATATAATTTATATAAAAAACCGGTCCGATTAATATAAAATAAATCGGCTTAATTCACATAAAAATCTGATCCGATTTAGATAAAAAAATCCGATTTATATAAAAAATAGTTCAATTTAAAATCAATCCTAGTTATATAAAAAAGGTATAACTTATATAAAGAAACCATTTTGATTTATATAAAAGAAACTAGTATGGTCTAAATTAAAAACTCAATCTAGTTTAAATAAAAAAAATGTTTCGATATAAATAAAATATGGTATAGTTTTAAAAACCGGTTATTTTAAATAAAAACCTATAATAAAAAAATTCTTCATAATTTGATTATAATTCGAGCATAGATTTAAAAAATTAAGGTTTATCCATAATTGGTCCCTACTTGACAATTAGTAAATACGAGTAGGACAAAATTTATTTAAATAAGTATAATTTATCATTAGATTTTTTTTAATATTGTTTGTTATATATTTAATCTTAGGTAAAATCACAAACTTAGGTTAGATTTTTTATTAGTGTAAAATTATTTTTTTATGAATGTTATTTTGACTTTTTATATTTAATATATATCTAATGTTAGGAAGCGTAAAATTATAATAATTGACGAAATTTACATTAATTATATAAAAATTGATGTATATTTATATTAGACAAAACATAAAATAAATGTAAAATATTAAAAAAAATTAAAATTTACCCGAATCATAATACAATATACATAAATTTACATCAAACATGACTAAATCCGACTTACGTAGGTCAATAGCTGGCATTTGGGAAGCACATTATCTTCAAAACTACGTTTCATCAAAACTACATTAACAATTTGAAAATACTCTTGATAATGTATGTGTTTCATCTGACATGAGGTTCTTTTTTCAATCAATATGATTAAATTTTTAGGTTAAACTTAATATTCTCTGACCTATTTAGAAAGTGTTGATAATGATAATCACTCGCTCACTGACTGAATTTTTTTACCAATTATGATGTATACAATGACTTTGAACTAATTTAAGATTCTTGTAACCTATTTTGTATTTATATTAAAAGTTTTATTATATTTTTTTGGTGCTTTTCTATAAATAAAATTGTTTAAAAAAATTAAATAGTAAAAATAATTCTGTTAATGTTAGATTATAATAAGTTTAGATTTTTGAACATGTTAAACTTTCGGAAGAAACAAAATATCAATTATATAATTAGGGAAATTGTTAACTAAAATATCGATGAATATAAATTTATATTAGGGATTACAATTTGTGTTTACATATTTTTTATTTTAAATTGTATTTTAAATAATTAAAATATAATAGTATTATTTAATGAAATTTACTTAAGTATTATATTATACTATTATAATATAATAGTATAAAAAAATAAAAATAACAAAAGTGAATATTCACTAAAAAAAATATGAAGTCATAGATGAAAAAAAAATCACTTTTAAATTCAAATGTAGTTTAAAGAAAAAGTCACAAACACTTTTCTTATTTCTAAAATCATCTCTTAACTTCGACCTACCAAAAGGAAAAGAAAAAACATTGAAGAAGTTGAGTCATAGAAATGAAAGTTTTAAATCTGTGTAAGGAACGTGACATTGACATGGAAGTGTACAAATCAACATTTGACGTGGTTTGGTGAGAATAACAAATTATAGAGTTATGCATTAAAATAGTAAGAAGCAAAGTACGTACATGGTGGTGGCATATACACAACCTTCAGAAGGTTAAGGTTAGGGCAACACTTGGTTTAAGTTATGGTTTTTTTAGATAATACCCGTTTTTTTTTGGGAAACATATCAACATGACCTTTTTGTTCACACTCTGATTCTTTTGATTTGGAAGGAGTTGGAAGAAAAACGACAAATTTTCTTCTTCTCCTTCCCCTCCCCCTCATTATTTATTTTATGTAATTTTTTCTCCATGATCCTTTAGGCTTGCTCATCAACATTTTTGTCTTCTTGAGATTTCTGGCTTGTTCAAGAACAAGTCAGAGGTAATATCTATTCTGCACATTTATTCTTATCTTTTCTTCTTTGATTTCAATCCCTGTTTGTGTTTTTATGCATGGTTGCTTTTGTAATGTCATAATGACCAAACAAATCGTTATACAATTTTTTCATCTTTATCATTTATTTTCTCAAATCTTCCATTTGAAGGGCTACTATGCCAATTCGTCATATTGGTTATGGTAACATTAAATTGTAGGTGGCACGAATTTGAATTTCAAAAGCAAGCTTTCTTCTTCAACATTATTTATTTTGAATGACTTATTGAGAACAATTGGTTTTGCTAGTCTATCATAAGCTATGTCGTGTTGCGGAGATGCAGAAGAGGATTTTGGCGTTCCACCTGCAAACCAATACAATGCAACACCTGAAAAGGGTAATGCATACGGTGGAGGAGGTAAGAAACTTATTTTCCCCTTATTCTATTCACCATATACATCAGTGTATTTCCTCTTATTGTTTTAACTTTGAAAACAAACTTTTGTGTTTGTTTGAAAGTTGCTTGAGGTTCTTCTCTGCTCTCATATATTGTTATCCATAGTATAATATGTTTTATGATATTTGAAATGGACAACAGTTACATACCTTATTCCTGACAGCATTCGAATTAGAATCTTAACTTCAAAGCTTGTGTTGATCGCATGAGGATTATAAAAAAAAAAAAGATCCTCTTGAAAAAAATATAAAAAAACTTTCTTTGAAGCATTATAATTATAAACTTTGTTGGAAACAAGACAAAATGCAGGGAATGATTTGGTAAAAACTCAAAATTAGAATCAAATATTACATCACCTTTTAGAAATAAATGGATGAGTATATGTTAGGAATGAAAATAAAGAGGATATCTAATATAAGTTTTAGGACTTTCCGTAAAATACATTCAGACACAAACTAGTTATGAATTACCGTATTTTTAAAACATTCTCTAAATTTTCATTGATTCCCATTATCTATATATATTGATGTATGAAAAATTGATTGATTATTTTGCAAATTTTATCTGAAATAAAATGAAATGTCAGTAATTTATTAACCTAATTGAGTGATTATTTACATTATAGAATGTTAGTAACCTCTTTGAATATAGGAGGTGATAGACGAGAGCCAAGGGGCAATATTGTGAAAAGTGGTGCTCCACAAAAAGAATTACCAATTGAGATACCTGCTATTTCATTGGGTGACTTAAATCAGTTAACAGACAACTTTGGTACAAAGGCTTTGATAGGAGAAGGTTCTTATGGAAGGGTTTACTATGCAAAGATGAGTGATGGTATGGATGTTGCAATCAAGAAGCTAGATAATACTTCTTCTCCTGAACCTGACTCTGATTTTGCAGCACAAGTAAGGCTTTGTTATTCACATTTGAAATTTATTGACCGTTGTTTTGATAAATGGTCACAATTTACATCATGTCATTATTGATCATGCAGTTATCAGTTGTTTCAAGATTGAAAAGTGACCATTTTGTGGAGTTGCTGGGATACTGTCTAGAGGCAAATAATAAAATTTTGGTTTATCAATATGCGAGTTTGGGTTCTTTGCACGACATACTACATGGTAGGTCAAATAATATTGATAAATAAGTTTTGTTTTGAGGAAAAGTTCTTATGCTTTAGTTAAACACTCTGATTGTAGGAAGGAAAGGAGTGCAAGGTGCCGAACCTGGTCCAGCTTTAAACTGGAACCAAAGAGTAAAAATTGCATTTGGTGCTGCCAAAGGACTTGAGTTTCTTCATGAAAAGTGTCAACCTCCAATAGTTCATCGTGATGTTAGATCTAGCAATGTCTTACTCTTCAATGATTATGAATCCAAGATTGCAGATTTCAACCTGACAAACCAATCTTCTGACACTGCAGCTCGACTACACTCAACAAGAGTCTTAGGAACATTTGGTTATCATGCTCCAGAGTATGCTTGAACTCCTTAGTCTTTGGTTTGATAAGAGATCTAGTTATGTTAAGTCATGCATGTTTAATGTTTTATGAACATAGGATGATATGCAACTTAGTCTTATTAAAATGAAGTAAACTCGTTTAGTGAAAACCATTTTGTGTTAAAAAATAATTTCATGTTTTTCAAAGTGAATGATTTTCACTTTCACTTTCAGGTATGCAATGACAGGCCAAATAACACAAAAAAGCGATGTTTATAGTTTTGGGGTAGTTCTTTTGGAACTTTTAACAGGAAGAAAGCCTGTTGATCATACAATGCCTAAAGGGCAACAAAGTCTTGTAACTTGGGTATGTCTTAATCATCGTTGTAGAGTTATAGTTTGGATGAATCTTTCCCTAATGGCTATGACTTTGGCTTTTGTTTATATTATTACTTATTCTTATACTAATGTGATTCTTAAAATTACAGGCAACTCCAAGATTGAGCGAAGACAAAGTGAAACAATGTGTGGATCCTAAACTAAACAATGAATACCCACCCAAGGCAATTGCTAAAGTAATTAGCTCTTTTTTCTTCACTTGATCATCATTTTATTAACAACTGGAACATTTTGAAAAAGTGCTTAAGTTGTCTTCAAAATGCATTCAGTATTAAGCATATTACGAGGTTTCTAACCAATATTTTTATGTGGTAATGTAGTTAGCAGCAGTTGCAGCACTTTGTGTACAATATGAAGCTGACTTCAGGCCAAACATGACCATTGTTGTCAAAGCTCTCCAACCACTTCTCAATTCAAAACCAGCTGGCCCTGATCCTAACTCTAACCCTAATCCTAATCCTAATCCTAATGCTTAACATTATAGCCATACCTAATTAAGTATTGGAGACTAATCAGATTTTTGTGCAACTTGATACACAATGAAGTTAATCCTAATCCTCTTTCACTGCTCTAGATGTTGTAATAGAGGTTGTAATAAGGCTAAACCAATATTGGTTTTTTCTTCTTAACCTCTTAATATTGGAAACATATGTATTGTGTGCATCATGCATGAAAGAGACCATAATTTTGCCTTTAAAGAGTCAAAGGTATAAAGATGAACAAATCAAGTTCCTTAGAAAAACTATAAAGAATTCATTTTTATAGTTTTTTAGTTTTGTCATTATTATTATAAAGATGATAACTATATGTAGATTTCAACAATCAAGATTTGATTGATGAAACTAATAAAAGAAATAAAAAATTTATAATCTAAAAATAACTTTTTTTATTATTAGTTTATTTAAAAACTGGTAGAAAATTATTATATCCATCCCTTTTCTTCTTCTGATTATTAAAATATATTACAAAATTGTGTAAAAATATGATTAAAATACGAAATTATTTTATATTTTTTATTTGCTTTTTAAAATATAATTATTAAAAAAAAGGGTAAATTAAGAGAGATGTAAATGAGGATAAATGAAAGTTTCATTAATTATATTCTCTAGATAGAACAGTTATAATGGTATTGGTAATAAAAAATAATATTTTGTCTATATAGTAAAATAATACTTTGAAAGATGTCTAATCGTGCAAAATATAATGTATATGTGATAAAATATATCATGTTTTGAAATGATAATTATTAATTAAATGATTTAATTTATCTTATATATATATATATATATATTTTTTTTTTTTTAATTTGACTGTTATGATTGTATTGTTACATGAAAGCAAATAATATGATAGAATACTGAGATAATACGAGTAATGTAGAATGTGATTGCGAGAAAAAATTGTATATATATTTACTTGATATTTTGCATTATAATCTTATAAGAATATAGATGATTTTGTACTTTAATCCTAAATAACTATTATATATATTATTTTATTCAATTAATACAAGTTTAGTGTATACTGGGATATCAACATTTTTAAGGTGCATAATATTAAAAAAATAATATTTTTTCTTATTATCAATAATTAAATACTCGATAAAAATTAAATATATTGATATATATTTATCTTATCATTTCATTTAGAGTATTTTTTACAAGAATTATTCATAAGAATTTCATGAATTCTAATAAATAAAATATACTATTTTAATATAATCTCATAATCAGAGTTGTTTTAAAATAAGTTAGAGTTACTTTTGAAAAATTTTAAATGATTTTTATAGAGAAATTTACATTAAAATAATATATTTTATTCTTAATTTTTTTTAAACAATTCCTGTTAAAACTATTCTTAGAATATAATACGAAATATATTATTTTTAACTATGATATTAAATGATAACATAAATTTGTTTATAAACAATGAATGAAAATTTAAATGTTTTTACTTGTGATTAAATGATCACATACATTTACTTATAAGCAATGAATAAGAATTTAAGAGTTTTTAAATTTCATTGTTTTAATAAGTAGTAATTGAATATTTATTTATTAATTATTAAATGTAATGGATTATTTTCAAAATTCATCAATATATTTATTATAAAATTTTGAAAAACATCAAATATGAACAGTTAGAAAATTAGGCTATGTAATGACAATATATATTATATTGTCATTCAATTACAAGTGATCATTTATCTTAAATTTTGTTGACTTTTATTTTACCAATAAGATTTATATCAACAATAAATTGCAATTGTCAACAATATACAATATATATTAATATATTAGGTTTGTTTGATAATAGAGAAAACATTCTTACAAAGGTTACGTACATTCAAAGAAATATTGAACATTAATATTTATTAATTTTTTGAAAAAAATAAAATAAAAGAGGAACATATAATGAATCCGTGTTGAGTTTATGTCATGGTACAATTATTAAAAATTAATTGCTAATATTTGATGATAAACAAAATCATCCTTCAGAAAGTTTATACACATTAACATGTAATCTCTTATAAAAAGTTTTACAAAAGAAATTCTGAATCACATGTTTTTTGTGTTTCCATCCCAAAATAATGAACCAAAAATTATCACATTCTGAAAAAGAAAATCATATTCAAAGTTTTGGTGGTTCTGCTAATAGCAGGAAAATAAAATACTAAAAGTTAATTAATTAATTAACAGTGTATTATCTTTTACAATAACCTAAAAATCGAAAATAAAATAGTTTATATATATTTTATTTTCTTTAATTTTTGTAATAAAAATTATTTAAAAATAAATATAAATATTTTATTATAAATTCATAAATAAATTATTTAAAATTTAAAATAATTTTATTTTAATTTTAAACAACTCAGATATAATATTTTCATAAAATATTTATTTTTATTTTAAGCAATTTTTGTTAATAATTTCTATTAAAAATTTCATAACTTCAAATCTGACAATATTTTAAAAATGAAAATTGATTATAATAATATTATTATAATAAATAATATTTTAATAGATAAATAATGTTTTTATTTTTTTTAACTGTTACAATTGTTTTAGGAAAATTTTGAATTTTTTGGAAAAGAAAAAGATGGAAGCTGATAGGATAAAGTATACTGTAAAATAAATAGTTATTAGTGAAGAAAGATGTAACGGAAGACGTTATAAAAATATGTTCTGACCATTTTCAGTGAATTTTCTTTCCCAATGTGCATCATTTAGTGTAAGAGGTTTCCATTTAATACTTTAATGTGTTAATTTAAAAATATAATTAATGCTAAAAATTCATTAATGAATAAAATTAATTGCCATCTAGAAGTAGCTGTAAATTGAACAATGAAAAAACAATAAAATTATATATAAAAAAAATGTAGGTATTAAATAACAAGGAATTGAGAGTCTGTAATGTGTAGAATTTCTATTAAATAAATGGATGAAAATTTTGTGGACCCTATTGAGAATTAAAATCCAATAAAGGCTCTGTGACTTAGAATGTCACATCTCTCTATAAATATTCATTGTACCAACTCCTAAATAAATACTACTTGTTACTTCTTCTTCTTTTTTTATTTTTTTTACTACTACAGATTTTCCCATAAATTGAAAATTTGATCAACTTTATCTACCAAGTTTAATTACTTATCATATATATTTTTTAAATCTAAAAATATATTAAAAGAAAATCAAATAATTAGGATTTCTTATATTTAAAAGTACACCTTACATCTTCACTATGTTCAAATAGAAATGACTTGAAATTCTTTATACAGTGCCTGTTGCAGGTAGCATCAATTGTCCTGTGACGAAGGTCAGGTGGGCCGAGTCACAATTGAATCGTGGCGCTTGGGCTGTTAAAGTAAAAAGAGTTGCGCTCTGACTAATGGCTATAGCTTTTGGCCTAGTGGTAAGCGCTCGATCCTAACAATTGGTATCAGAGCCAAGGTCACGAGTTCGATTCCTGGTGGGCAATTGTTAAGGGGGAGATTGTTGCAGGTTGCACAATTGTCCCGTGGCGCAGGCCAGGTGGGCCAAGTCACAATCGGTGGCGTAGGCTAGATGGGCCAAGTCACAATCCAAGTGGGATTCCTCGTAGGACAATTGCTGAGGGGGAGATTGTTGCAGGTAGCATCAATTGTCCTGTGACGAAGGTCAGGTGGGCCGAGTCACAATTGAATCGTGGCGCTTGGGCTGTTAAAGTAAAAAGAGTTGCGCTCTGACTAATGGCTATAGCTTTTGTTTCTATCTTCTGTTTTGTAGAAGATCCCATGCTCTGTTGTCCCCTTTATGTATCGTAGAAGCCTTTTTGTTGCTGCCCAGTGTGATTCTTTTGGATCCGCCATGAACCTGCTAACCAGACTCACTCCAAACATTAAGTCTGGGCGAGTGACAGTTAGGTACATAAGGCAGCCTACTACTTGTCTAAACTTCATAGCGTCTACTCTTGTACCTTCTTCATCTTTTGACAGATTTGTTCCTGGAACAATTGGGTTTCCTACTGGATTGCATTCTGTCATGTTGAATCGTGTCAGTAGTTTTTTAGCATAGGCTGCGCTGACAAATGAAGATCCCAGTACTATTTTGAATTACTTCTATGCCTAGGAAATGTCTCATCCTCCCCAAATCTGTCATATCGAACTCCGACATCATTGAACCTTTAAATTGCTCACACATTTTTCTATCATTTCCAGTGAAGATCAGATCATCTACGTAAAGACTAACTATTAAAATGTTACCTCCATTTCTTTTTGTAAACAGAGTGTGTTCACTAGGACATTTCTCAAAATTCTCCTTGACAAAGTATGCCTCAATTCTGCTGTACCAAGCTCTTGGAGCTTGTTTAAGCCCGTATAATGCCTTCCTCAATTTGTAGACCTTGTCTTCTTGGCCTTTCTTAACAAAGCCTTCAGGTTGCTGTATGTACACTTCTTCTTTGAGCTCTCCATGAAGAAAGGCACTTTTTACGTCTAATTGGAGTACTTCCCATTTATGGTGAGCTGCTAAGGCTAATAGTATTCGCACTGTGTCAAGCCTTGCTACTGGGGCAAAGATTTCGGTATAATCTACTCCATACTGTTGCGCGTACCCTTTTGCCACCAACCGAGCCTTGTATTTCTCAATATTCCCATGTTCATTGAGCTTGGTTTTAAAGATCCATTTAACTCCAATAGGTGTGACTCCTTTTGGAGCATTAGTGAGAGTCCAAGTTTTGTTCTTTTCAATTGCTTGGATCTCCAATTCCATTGCTTCTCTCCATTTTCTGTCTTGAGATGCTTCCTCGTAGGAGTGAGGGTCACTCTCATTTTCAGCCATCATCAGTGCCATTAGGCAAGCTTCTGCTGCAGAAAAATGTGTATAATCTGCCATCCAAGCTGGTTGTCTCCTCTGCCTTGTTGCCCTCCCTTGAACTAGAGAGTCGTGTTCATCGTGCTCATCGTCATCTACTAGTGGGCTGGTTTCGTGTTCAAGAGTGACACTATCATTGCGGGCTTGTTGTGCAGATCTTGGGTCTTCACTGCCAGTTTCGACTGTTTGTTCTTCCCAGTCCAGCACGTCAGTTTTGCGTTCTTCTTTCGTTCCTTGCCAATCCCAACTTTTGTCTTCTTCAAAGATTACATCACGACTTATGATGACTTTCTTTTCTACAGGATCAAACAACTTGTAAGCTTTAGATTCATCGCTGACTCCTAGAAACACACAACGCTTGCTTCTGTCATCGAGTTTGCCTCTCTTTTGGTTTGGTACATGAACATGTGCCACACATCCGAAAACTCGGAAATAATCTACTCTTGGCTTTTCACCACACCAAGCTTCCTCGGGAGTTTTCTGATCTACAGCTGAAGTTGGACTTCGGTTCTGTACATGCACACACCATCTAGCTGCTTCAGGCCAGAAAGCTTTAGGAACTTGTTTCTCATTCAAAGTTGCTCGTACTGCATTCATGAGTGTTTTGTTCTTCCGTTCAGCAACTCCATTTTGCTGAGGCGTGTAGGCGGTTGTTAGTTGTCTGGAAATGCCATGAGTTTTACAAAAATCTCCAAACTCCAGTGAGGTAAATTCACCTCCTCGGTCGGTCCTTAGACAAGTGATGTACATATCAATTTCCTTCTCAACGCACGCTTTGAATCTTTTGAACATGGTCAACGCCTCAGATTTTTCTTGTAAAAAATAGATCCAGGTTTTACGAGAAAAATCATCAATGAAGTTTAATATGTACCTTTTGTTGCTATTTGAGGATGGTGTGATGGGACCACAAATGTCAGCATGAATTAGTTGAAGCTGTTTTGAGGCCCTCCATAGACATTTCTTCGGTATTGGTTTCTTTGTTGTTTACCAATGAGACAAGTATCACAAATTCTGTTTTGGAATGCCAGTGGTGGAAGTCCAATGACCATCTCCTTACATGCGAGCGTGTTTAGTCCTCTGTAGTTAAGGTGGCCAAAACGACAATGCCACAGATACGTTTCCTGGTCTGAGGTGGTATCCGCTTGCATGCACATTGGAATTTTGGTTGCTGCAGAGGCTGTCACGTAGAACATCCTATTACCCTTCATATTAGTGTGCATAATTAGGCCTTTCTCTGGATGGAATATCTTGCGGCTTCCATGCTTGAATTAAGATGGACAAGCCTTTTTCTTGGAGTTGGCCTAAGCTTAATAAATTGTTCTTAAGCTCGGGTACAAAATAAACATTCGATATTACCCGAGTGATGCCATTAATTTGTACACGAATGTTCCCTTTGCCTACAACTTGTCATCGTGGTATTATTTCCAAGTTTCACGGTTTTGCATGATCCCTCTTCCATTTCGAAAACCATTCTCTCGTTTCCTGTCATATGATTGCTGCAGTGGAGTCCGGGAACCATACTTCCTCATGTATGATTTGATGCGACTCTTCATATGCTACCAGTAAAATCTCTTCGTCCTCTTCTTCAAGCTCCGCATAATTGGCCTTCTTCTCCAAGTCTCGGACACTCATATTGAAAGTGGCCCGGTTTGTGACACCGAAAGCACTCGAATAAGTGCTCTGTTTATAGATTGTCTTCCTCGTCCTCTCCCACGGCCACGACCACTTCCGCCACGACCTCCGCTCGCTCCCGATCTGTCATCATAGGTAACTTTCGGTACACTGTTCATCTGTCCGGAATCCCTCCATCCTTTGCTCATGAACAAGCGGTGCGCCATGGAGTTCATCAATACTCAAGCTGCTCAAATCATTGGATTCCTCGATTGAACACACTACATAATTAAATTTCGAGGTTAGTGATCTGAGGATCTTGCTAACCACGGTGCTTGGTTCCATTGCTTCACCATTTGATTTCATCTTGTTGACCACACTTAGAGTCCTTCCAAAGTAGTTATCAACCTTCTCGCCTTCTTTCATGACCAGCAACTCAAATTCACGTCGCAGCGCTTGGAGCTGGGCTCTTTTGACTCTGGTTGATCCTTGATATTTTTGCTGCATGGATTGCCATATGGCCTTCGACGTACTCTTGTCCAACATTGTTTCCAGAATCTCTCGATCAATGGCTTGAAACAAGTAATTCTTCACTTTCAAATCTTTGAGGTTGGCCTCAGCCACACTCTTCCGTTGTGCTTCAGTGGGTGTGCTTCCAATTGTTGGTATGCCGTCTTCTACGAGATGCCACAACTCTTTGCTTCGTAGAAAGTTTTCCATCGTCATGGACCAGAAGTCATAGTGGCCATCGAACCTTGGAATGGCCGGTTGCACAAACTTTTCTGATGTAGACATCCTTCACACTTCACGTTGCACTCACACCGGATGTTTACTCTTCTCACACCTCACACCGGATATTTACTTTTCTCTCACTCACACCTCACGCTTTGTACCAGGCCCCTTGTGGAGCTCTGATACCAAGCTCAATGAACATGGGAATATTGAGAAATACAAGGCTCGGTTGGTGGCAAAAGGGTACGCGCAACAGTATGGAGTAGATTATAGGCCAACCTCAAATGGTAAGTTTTGTCACTAAATTTAGTTAAATCTTAGTAAATTTAGTGAGTTAGGTAAAATAATAAAAATTATTAATGAGTTTAACCAATATAGAAAGGTAGAATATTTAACCAATATAGAAAGCTTTGAGTTTCATATTTGATTTAGGTTTTACAATTAGCCAAAGAGGAAGTTTAGACTTAAGTTCTTTACATTTTTTTTATTAAGAGAAAATTTAGAAGGAGAAAGCCTAATATGAAACTTATAGGAAATTAAAATATGGAAGATAAAATTTGAGTTTAATGAGAATCAAATCAACAATAAACTTGGTTTTCTTAAATAAAATATTAGATATTTTTTTCATCAAATTTATTAAACAACTCAGCATAATACACATATGAAAAGTCAAGTTACTAATAAATTCTTTATTTTTTATATTTTAAATCATATTAAGGTTTATGGAGCAACAACTAAGTTTCAGTTTTAGAAGTTAAAATATTATAGTGATAATGATACAAAGTTCTTATGATTCCAAAATAAGATGTTTTGTTAAAATAAGATGGAAGCCTTATTAAACTTGAAAGAATTTTTTTTACTAGAAGTTCATGAGAACATAGAAGATGAAGAAAAAGGAGAAATAATTATGTACTTGTGGTGGGTTAGGTTTATTTTTTGGTATGTCAAGTGCTTATTTTTTGGTCAAGGTTCTATGAGGCAAATGAAGGTAAATGGTTAACTTAACGTATGCTTAGATGATTTCTTTATAGATTATTGGAAGGTTGAAGGTAGTTGTTGAATATTAGAAGCTATAGGTGATTTGAGTTTGAACTTGTTGCTTTTTGATGGTGTTTAATGAATTACAGTGGTCAGAATATGTTTAGTTTGAAATATGTGATTGAAGGGTGAAAAAATGATGAAAGGTTTTTTAGAAGATTTAGTATGGTTCTTGAAACTTGTCTTGATTTGGTGCTTAATGGATTGGTAGAATGTTATATGACCTTTGAGAAATGATTCTTAACCTGAAAAGAAAGAAGTTAGAGTGGATGATATTAAACAAGGTTCTTCTATAAGAGGTTAATTACCAAACACTCTCATTCTCATCTTAGATAGCCTAAACTCACTTGCTCCTTCAACTCAAGAGGTTAATTTTATGTACTACCAAAAACTTTCGGCTTCAAAGCAACATTTTTTCTCTTTCAAGCTTTTACATTTCCAATTTAATTGTGACAAGAGTGTTAGTAGAATATACTTGTACATAACACTTACTAACCAAAACTTGCAAATCTCTCTTTCTAAATATAAATGACATAAACCTCTCCTATGATGAATATACATGATTTTATAGAACAAAATCACAACTCAATCACTATGTGTTATCATTTGTCTTTGTTCTCTCTACCATAAAATAACCAACATAAACTAATCTTATCTCTCTAATTAGAAGACATTGTATATAAAACTAAAATATTTGTAATTTCGGATAACACTTTTTTCTCTAAAGCTTTTATCATTAGAACTACTTAATGTAAATGGCACTAAACAATTTTTTTTATTCAATACTTGACCTAAACACCTCCTAAGAATAATATATGGTTTTATCAAAGTAAATTACAACTCATATCCTCACATAAATATAATTTATTCATACTTTTTTCTTTGCTCTCTATCTTGAAAATGATTATGGGTTACATAATTTCTCTTCTCCTCCTCCAAACTCATATGATATCAAAATCTTATTACATCAAGTAATATTTACTCTTTTGAACTTCTACATTCTCAAATTAGATGTGTTGAACTATATGTAAAGAATTACTTATTATAAGCTTTGTCAAACTCAAATCTTCAAATCTTATTTATTTAACATATTTAATCTAAATATTTCTTGTAAAGAACTACAAGTCATAAAATATATTTTTAATAAGTAATATCTTAAATTTATACTAAATTTAGTATTATCTTAAATGACATTTTTTTATCCTATACCTTCTTAAATTAAATCTCCTAGATAGGTTTTAAATAATAATATAAAAGTTGAAGAAAAGTAAAATTATGTTGACAGAATAGTATTACACAATAGAAAAATAAAAAATAATAGTATTAAAAGAATATATTATAATAAGTATTATTGTAGATTTGGCGGTATTTATATGAGAAGTGAAGGAAGAAAGGCAAAGAAAAGAGGGTTGGTATTGGTACCACACCACACAACACTTTGATTTCATTTCATTACCATTACCGTTTCGCAATTCTCATCCTCCTCCAAGTGTGTTTCTTCTCTCCCTCTGTACAATATATATATCTATCTATTTCTCTCTCTCTTCCTCCCTCTCTCTCTCTATATATCTCTCTCTCTCTCTCTCTCTCCCTCACACACACCCATATACACACATGACACAACACAGACACGAGGTCTCACATAACACCAAATCTCATCATCTTCGTCACAATCATCATCAACCATAACCCTCTCTCTCTAAATCTCTTCCAATTCTCTTTCCCTCGATCTGTGAATTGTTAATCCGTCTCAGATAAACGAAATTCAATCAACCAGGTCGGATCCTAAGGGAATGAGAGTGTTGTTGGTGGATGAATCTTGCAGAGTCTGAACGGGAAAATGCCTGCGTTACCGAACGGGAATCACCAATTCTGTGCTAATGGATTCTGGTCGAAAAATCGAGACGATGTTGGCTACAATCAGCTCCTCAAGGTACTGGATCCATTTTTTTTTAATATTCGTTTCTATTGGTCCCGAGGCTTTGTTAATTGTTGCTGGATCATTGTTTTCGTATTGGTTGTGACTTGTGACTGTGGTGTTGTTAATGGTGAATTGTTTGACCGTGTATTGGATCTTGCCGAAGAAACAATTCGGTGATTGAATTTGTTTTTTTTTTTGGGGTTGCGATGTTTTTTAACTGTTTGATGCAATTATTTATTTATTTATTTATTTCTGATTCGGTTGTTGGTGTTTGGCGAATGGAAATTCTGTTCGATTCTTTATTCACATCACTGTGTGTGCCTGGTGAAGGTACGTAAAAAATAAAATTGATGTTATATTACTTGTGTTTGATATTTCGACTTGAGTAATATTCTAATATGTGCCACTTTTTAAACATGCATTGGCTTGCTCATGGTTGAGATTCCTGATGCTTTTTTAACTGACGAAATGACGTATCAATAAGTGTACTCAATTAGTGAAATTGTTGGAACAAAGGGGGAAGCAATGAGTGTCCACTAGGACTGGATAATCTTGTTTTAATAATTTTTTTTGAAGTTTATTTATAAGAGAAGATAAAAAGAATTTAGTTTCTCGCGCGAGTTCATTTGAACTTACGAGAGGAACTCAATTAATATTACTTTCTTGTTTTTCTTATACAAATTCTTTTGTAGAAATTTATGGAAACATGGTCTTATTTAAAGAGAGAATTTGACCTGAGAATGTGTTGTGCATGTTATCAGTTTTATTTTCTTTACTTTATTTGAAGATTAAATTGCAATTTGTAATGATCTGATTGTGTTTTTTACTTTATTTTGATGTAGTTTTGGTGTGAGCTGTCACCGCAAGCTCGGCTGGAACTCTTGAGGATAGATAAACAAACCCTTTTCGAGCATGCACGAAAAAATATGTACTGCTCCAGGTGCAATGGTTTACTTCTTGAAGGATTTCTGCAGATTGTTACTTATGGAAAATCTTTGCAGCAAGAGGGAGCAGTCATTCACTTTCCTTGCAGCAGACCTGGAGTTTTGAAAAATCAAAATAATGGTGGATCATCCATCTGTAATGTGGTCCAAGATGAAATCCAAGATCCAACTGTTCATCCTTGGGGTGGTTTGACCACAACGCGTGAGGGTTCGCTAACACTCATGGACTGTTACTTGTATTCAACGTCTTTTAAAGGACTGCAAATTGTGAGAGTTGTTAATTTGTATTGCGTTCTCATGCACTTCTCCTTTCCCCTGTTTGGTAGCTTAAGTTTTCCTCATATCAGGTATTTGATGGGGCACGGGCAAGGGAGCGGGAAAGGGAACTGCTTTATCCGGATGCCTGTGGTGGAGGTGGCCGTGGTTGGATAAGCCCAGGAATTGTTAGTTATGGCAGGGGGCATGGGACAAGGGAAACCTGTGCCCTGCACACTGCCAGACTTTCATGTGATACGCTAGTGGATTTTTGGTCAGCACTAGGAGATGAGACAAGGCAATCTCTTCTAAGGATGAAAGAAGAGGATTTTATTGAGAGACTCATGTACAGGTGTTTATCTATTTTGTTAACTCCTCATACTGTGGTAGACATAGATAAGTGATAGCTTGTTATCGGTGGATTAATAATATACGTTCTTGTATTCGAAGCAGTAATACAATTGAAAGTGATATACAAGGAATGAGAATATGATACACGCATAAGAAAGGGCTTAACTATCCTGAATATGGCATCTTCACCATGAACAAATATTTTGTTCCCCTGAAAATTCGAAGAAGAATAGAGGGAAAAAAAAAAGATTTTTGCCATTTGATATTCTTACCATTGTTATGCCATTGATTTGTAATGTTTACTATCTGCTAGATTATAGGGTAATTTAACTATTGGCTTGATGTTAAAAAGTTGAATGGTGGAGCCCTATCCTAGACATGGAGTTCAAATTGGTCCTCGAGCTCACCAACAAGGGGCAGCCAGTGGCTGTTTCAGTATTTCATTAGTTGTCTGAGCCTGTCCGCTTTTGAAGGTTTTGTCCTGAATCTTGATTTGGATAGATTAGACAGCGGAAAATAGACAATAGACATCAAGACCTGTCAATGCAGAATGATTTAAATTGTTGAAATGAAGGCCTTCATTCATGATATAATGGAAGGTATGGCCTGTTCAGTTGGATACTAGGGATTTTCTGGACTGGTAAATGAGTGATTTGATAGGAAATGTGATTTTGTTAAACAAAGGACACCTTGACCTTAAAATCAAGGGGGATTAATTGGGTATTGATTCTTTAGAATCTATTGGATTGAATGACAAAATATGCTAGTAATATTCCTCTAGTTTTAGTATAAGTTGACGTGTAGGCCAAGGGCAATTTTCAGTGTGTCATCTTACACCCTCTTTGCATTGTCTCTCTTTCTTTGTCTAAACTTCCCACCCTTCCCAAATTCTTGTTTACCCTTCTAAATTTTCAACATCAGATTACATTTTCTATGGCCAATCAGTTTAGAATTCACACCTTTCTCCCATCTTTCCTCATAACTAAGTTGACTTCTGCACATGGATGAATGGGATTATTCATTTTTTTTTGGCCTATTAACCATTCTTCAACCTCCACCTCCAGTATAATTTCATTAGAATAAGAATAATTCCTTAGAGAACTTGTCACCTCCTCTTGTCATGGGGGCCTTCATGCTATTAGACTTAGTGAAATAAATTCCTTCTATTCTATGAGTGAGCTCTTTCCCATCTGTTCTCATATTGATTAAAATACATATTAACCTTGGAATAAGTTTGTCTTAAACTGGTTATGATGCATGCTTTAGGGTCCCTTCTGTGTAGCAAATTATATATAAGATTTGACTAAAATGTTACTCTCTATCTGCCAGGTTTGATAGCAAGAGATTTTGTAGAGATTGTAGAAGAAATGTTATTCGAGAATTCAAGGAACTAAAAGAACTGAAGCGCATGCGAAGAGAACCTCGTTGCACCAGCTGGTTTTGTGTTGCTGATACAGCCTTTCAGTACGAGGTGTGACTTCCATATTTCTTTGCTGTGAATTCTATTATACCAACATTCTTATGAAAATGTTAATTTCCAAACTGTTTGAGGACTAAACTGAATACATTTGTTCTTGTCAGGTATCAGATGACTCAATTCAAGCAGATTGGCGCCAAACATTTGCAGATACTGTGGGATTGTATCATCACTTTGAGTGGGCTGTGGGGACAACTGAAGGAAAATCTGACATTTTGGAATTTGAAAATGTTGGAATGAATGGATGTGTACAAGTTAGTGGCCTAGATCTTGGTGGTTTGAGTGCATGCTTCATCACCCTTCGAGCTTGGAAGCTAGATGGACGCTGTATTGAGCACTCTGTTAAAGCTCATGCCTTAAAAGGTCAAAGGTGTGTACATTGCAGGCTTATTGTCGGGGATGGCTATGTTACAATTACAAAAGGGGAAAGTATCAGGAGATTCTTCGAACACGCTGAAGAGGCAGAAGAAGAAGAGGTAATTCAAGTTTCTCTAGGGAATATCATTTTAAAATCATTTATGATGAATTTTGTCAAAGTTCATTTGTTAATTATGCAACATTTGTTTCTAGGATGATGATCTGATTGATGAAGATGGAAATGAGCTTGAGGGGGAATGCTCCCGTCCTCAAAAGCATGCAAAGAGTCCTGAACTTGCTCGAGAATTTCTTCTAGATGCTGCTACTGTTATATTTAAAGAGCAGGCATGTTTTTCTATATTGTTATTGGTTAATAGTCTGTCTTGATTTCTCCAGCCAGGAATATCTTTGTTTTGTCTTTGAATTTCTAGAGTTTTTTCATCATTAATTATTTAAGGATAACATGGTGTCTTCAGTTGTATGTCACATAATAGTATGATTGGTGCAGTAAAGGGGGAATTGGAAATTAATATACAAAATGAATGATATGTTAATGGGATGGTGTTGAGTGTTTTTAAATTGGAGTCTTATCTTTTTGCCTCCACACTGGAAAAAGTTGAGTGCGTTCCACACACAATGTTTTCTTTTCCTTTTTAATTTTATGGTCAGATATTTTAGCTTAATAAACATATATATAATAACGAAAAATTTGAGTTTTGTCTCATGTTCATGTTCCTGAGATTTTATTCTATAACTCCCAATATAAGTAAGTTGTGGAATAGTAGTGAACATGAGAGTCCCATTGATTTTGCTTTGCTGTGCCTAAGTATTGTTTCTACCAAATTCCCCTTGGAGGTAATTTGATTGCATCCCAACTCGAAATATAGAAAATGAACTTGTCATTTAATTTGAGATAAATGTTTAGAGTAATTAATTACAGTGAAAGGATATGTGCTAGGGTTAATCATAATTTGTGTGATCTTGGGTTCAAAATCTGTAATGTCATTGCTTGAAATTTAGCAGTCTACTTGAAATAGGCTATTTGAAACTAAAAAAGTATATTCTTTGGTTGTTTGGATTATTTAGCTATTTGCAGTGACCTTGGTTGTCACACAGGTGTGTGCAGGTGTGGGTCTCTGTCTGTCTTGTTTAATTGCTAACCAGGGCTTATCCTTTCAGGTTGAAAAGGCTTTCAGAGAAGGAACAGCACGCCAAAATGCACACAGCATATTCGTTTGTCTTGCTTTGAAACTGCTGGAAGAACGAGTTCATGTAGCATGCAAAGAAATCATTACGTTAGAAAAACAGGTCTTAATTATTATGGTTTTATTAGGAATAAATTGAACAAACTGAACTCTTAAATTTTGAGATTTTTACTTCCAAAATCCTAAACATGATGTTATTACAGATGAAACTTCTTGAAGAAGAAGAAAAGGAAAAACGTGAAGAAGAAGAACGGAAAGAGAGGAAACGGACAAAAGACAGGGAGAAAAAACTTAGGAGAAAAGAAAGACTTAAAGGAAAGGAGAAAGATACAGAGAGGAAGTGTTCTGAATCAATTGATGTTCCTGGATCTCCTGAACAATCAAAGGAAGAATTGTCTCCTGCTGCTGATATAGAGCAAAATAATTCTGTTAGAGGCAGTAATTCAGTCATTGTAACAGAGGGTGATCATCCTAAAGTCCAAGATGAAGACATAACTAGAGAGGGTAGTACTTTGAGAACACAAGACTGCTCTTACGATGAATGTGAGGGAGACATTGGAAATGTACAACAACACCACTCTCATGATGATTGTGATGGAGACATTGCAAATGCACAAGACAGGAATGGTTCGTCTACAGTTGAGCAATCAAAGTTTTATTGTCAAAGACATAAATATAGGAAAGAATTTCGACTGGATGCACCAACAAAGTGGTCTCGGCCTAATGCAGTTGTTTCAGAAAATGGCGTGGTGGTTGGAAGATCAGAGCCTGTACACTATGAAGATAACTTTGGGATGCCTTCCAGAGGAATCAATGGGTTGAACAGGCAATCTAGAATAAGTGCTGCAAAATCCAATGGTCGAAATATTGGTCATAAGTGTAGCGAGAGGTTTTATAGTTCCAACAGCTGGATGAACGACAGATATGATTTCCATTCATGCAGTTGTAGCCTGAATAATAGAATGAATAGGGTTAGTTGGGAGACAAAACCTGCTAGTAAGTCTGAATCCACAGTAGATACATCTAAGCAATTTTACCGTGGTAGCAAGTATAATCATGTAGACTTCACGTCAGAGAGTAACGGAAGAACAAAAAGTAGAGTCATCTCCGGGAACTATTCGAGTAGGGATTTGCCTCACCCAAAGAAAGTTTGGGAGCCTATGGAGTCCCAAAAGAAGTATGCTCGTAGTAATTCAGACTCTGATGTTACATTGGGATCCGCAGGTCAGGTATTTCAGTTCGATATGGTGAGGTCATCTATTGATAAAATTGGTGGTTCAGCTGAAAATGATTACGTGGATTGTAATTTGAAAAGAAGTGGAAGGGGTGAAAGCTATCAGAATGATCTAGATGCTGAAGCTGGAGGATCTTGCAGTTCCACCGAAATTGCGTCTGAGGAACCTGGAACATCTCTGGTGGGTGGCTCTTCCTTGAATAATTCTTCTGATCCCAATCAAGGTAGCACTTCTAGTTCTGATAACTGCTCATCATGCCTAAGTGAGGGTGATAACAATACCACCTCTTCAAACCGTGAAAATACAGAATCCTCAACATCTGATTCAGAAGATGCTAGCCAACAATCTGAAGTGAGAGAAAGTTCAACCTGCATTGACAATGGATTGTCTGGTTCTAATGTAGCTGGGATGGAGAAAATTCATAATGCAAATGATGAGGGCTTGACCAGCAGGTCAACATTTGGTCCATCCTTGGATGCATCAAGAGGTGATGTATTGGGGAATCCTGTGGTTAGAATGGCCCATAACTTTGATAATGGTTTTTCCCCTCTTAATTTGTGTTCTCAACCTCAAAGCATGCTCCCTCCAGTGCCAAACCAAAGTATACAAATTCCAGTGTTTCAGACTCCTTCAGCAATGGGTTATTACCATCAAAATCCAGTTTCATGGCCAGCTGCTCCGACAAATGGGTTGGTGCCCTTCCCACACCCAAACCCCTACTTATATGCTGGCCCTTTTGGATATAGCCTAAATGACGATCCGCGCTTCTGCTTGCAATATGGTGGCTTACAGCAACCAACACCCTTATTTAACCCTGTTTCAGTTCCAGTTTATCAGTCAGTTGCCAGAGCTAAAGGCTTAAATACCGAGGAACCTATTCGAATGTCTAAGCCAACATCCATGCTGCAAGAGCACCTTAATAGATCTGCAGAGGGAAGGGTTTCTCTAATCGGAGCTAATTCACAAAAAGCAGCAGCGAATGGGGAAGTTGGACATGGTAATTCCGCCAAGTTACAAGATACTGGTTTCTCCCTGTTTCATTTTGGTGGCCCTGCAGACATTTCAACTTGTCATAAATCGACTACTCTATCTTCAAATGATGGCGGCGATAACGTTGGAGATCTCAACACAAAGACTTCTGTAGATCAAGTTATCAATGAAAAGGAGACGACTGTGATGGAGGAGTACAACTTGTTTGCGGGAAGTAAATCCCTGAGGTTTTCAATTTTCTAAAATGAAATTGAAGTATAAGGTGGCTGTTGAGGAATTCAGTCTCAACCTTCATATGGTATTGGAGGTTTGAGTACTCTGTTATTCACTAACAATAAGCTTCCTTCGGCAATTTCTTTGAGCCTATAGCTTTATTAGTTGATTGTTACCCAATTTGTGTTTTTCTTTTATGTAGAGAAAGATTGCGAGTGTTGGTTTCTTGAAGGGTTTTTTCGCCCTTACTTGAGATCACAATTCCCCCCTTCCCAAATACCTTTGAACCAAAGCTGCTTCATAATGGAAGCTGTAATGGGAATTTTGAGTGGACATCATGAATGTTGATTCGACTTTGGTTAATGGTGTTTCTGTATGATGTTTGGTTTCAAATTTACTTTTTGTTGCTTATTTAAATCTTTCTAAAAGCAACCACTTCCATATATTTTGGGTGTTAATATTCAGAACTCATTTTTAAAACCCTCCTTAACAATCCAGAAATTTAATTTTTGGAACATTTTCAGCACACATGGCAGAAAATCAATTCTGGAATGTGTTGAAAAATTCTTCTAGAATATTTTGTAAATGGATTGCTTTTACAAACATTTCAGTAAATTTGTAGAAGAAACATTGACGTGTATGAATATAATGATTTCAAATGGCAATTGTTGGATTTGGTTCCTTATAATAAGGATGTGTTAGTCTTGAGAGAATATTGTCAAGAAGAATGAAAAACAATACATTTGTTAATATTGTCTACTGTTTTCGTGTAAAATTTAATAAAACTCATCCACTGTTTTAATGATCTACCGGAGGGATTATATTCTTAATAATTTTTAAGTTTTTAATCCTCAAAGAAAAAAAATCTAATTCATCTCATTGGAGTGAATGAAACAAGATCCCTATCTTCTCTATATCTTCACCTTTTTATTCTTTATAATCTTTTACTTTTTATTATATTTATCATCAAGTCAAGGAGGACTTGATGACAACGCACTCTTATATTTACTGATTCTTTCTCTTGATTTTATAGTTTAAAATCAATTTTAACAGTGTGTATATTAGAAAGAGGACACTAGAAAATTTGTTGTTAGCACTTGTTGAGACCCTTTTCAACTTCAAACTTTGAGAGCTTAATGGGTTTTTTTTTACTCAATTAGGAAAAGAAACTTACCCACAAAGAAGTAGTATTTTCATAAAGTTATGTTTATGAACTTCAGAAGGTTGCATAGAACTTTTGCATATTTAGTATTTTTCATGAAGTTATTTTTATCAACATCAAAAACTTGTAAATAACTTGTATAAATAATGTAATAATAATTCTGAAATATTAGAAAGATTAGTCTCAATCTTTCCAATTAGCATTCTTGTTATCTTTTAGAGTTGGTTATGTAAATAGGTAATGTACTGAAATAAATAAGTCAAATTCTTTCTAATCAAATACCAATAAATAAACTTGGTATCTAACCAAACATAAATGATTTGTTGATTGAAACTTATAATATGTAAGTAGTTTCTAGAAAGATTTCAATCAAATCTGCGACATATTCCAAATGATCAGAAAGTTATGTTTTATGCAACAAATGTGACAAAATTAACATATATGTGTAGTAGAGAAAGATGAATACAAAGTTTGTATATTGGTTCACTTAAACAGTTCTTGGACAACATTATCAAACACAAGTAAGATTATAATAAATAACCAAAACACAAGTAGTACTTAACCAATTTTCTCTTCAGGCTACAATGGGACACACTAGTACATAATCTCTTAAGGCTACACCATACACCGATATTCTTTTCACACAGTCAATGTAGTTTTCTCAAACTCTGCAAGTTTCTCTCAATAATAGCATCACACTATGAAGTATTGTGTTCAACCTTTATCGACTTCTTACAATGATTAACTATCAACATTAACACCTTTTAGTTTGGGAGAAAATAGAACAATACAATATTATGGGTATGATTTTTCTTATTTAGCTGATAAAGAGATCTTTGGATAGGTTTGAAGCAGGACTAGATGACAAACTAGTCATAGGTTATGAACAACATGAAATGCCAGAAAGAATGGAAGAAGATGAACAACTAAATCTCTCTCACTTGATGTACTTTTTCAACAACCATGAAGTGGACATGTCAACGATAAAGTTCTCCCCTTAGATACTACTATCCACTTTTTCAACTGAAGTGTTAGGGTAACACGTTTCTGATGACAAAAATGGCTGTTCTTTAACCACACATCATAGGAAACTAGTAATAATTAGTAGCTTTGGTCCCTTGCTATTTCTCCCTCACATGGTTAAGGACATTTTAGATGACATATATGCTGAGACTGCTACCATTGAAACATTATTACATCTACTTCATGAAAGGATTGAATAATCTTACACCTGAGAAAATAAAGAATGAAGTACTCTCTCATATCCTTCCATTGTAGTGATATTTGACTACCATATGCATGATGAAGTTCTCATAAAAGTTAAATTAGTGTTCGACATATTCTGTGACAAAGAGACATAATGAAGAAAACCAAAATATGGTATATCCATAGTCATCCTGTTACTTATGGAAGCCTCCATAATATTGAATTTTTCTAATTTTTTGTGTAATCCACAATTTTTCTGAGAGGTGGTCAAATTGGACTTTTCAAAATAATTTCTATGTGAGTCAAAGAGATTGTATCTACTGGGGTTCAATTAACTTCTTTATACCAATTATAGCTTGATAAAATCTATGTATATATACAAAAATAACCAATTTGTCATATATTACAAAGATCATCTTTACATTTTCATTTTAATTAATCACTACAAGAAAAACATCAAATAGTGACCGAAAATTCGGTCACTAAATCTGCAAAATCGGTTACTAATTAAAATAGTGACCGAAATAGTGACCAACTGGAATCGGTCACTATTTCCTTGGTCACTGATTTTAGTGACCGATTCAGTGACCGATTATATATAACCAAATCGGTCACTGAATCGGTCACTAAAATTTAATTCTTTTTATTTATTTACACTTTTATTATATCTATTATTTATTTTCCCTATCTCTTAATTATATTATATTTTGCTTATTTAAGTTTTTATTTATATTTATTTCCCCTATCTCTTAATTTTATTATATTTTTTAGAAGTTTAACTTATTATTAGGTGGTTTATTGTCATTGTCAGGATTCGAACCCTGTACCTTAGAGTTGGAGGCTGAAACTCCAACCACCGAGCTACTAGGATCTTTTAATAATAACTTACAAATAAATTATATTTATATACAAATAAATGTATATCCGTATAAATATATAAATATAAAATCTATAAATAAAAATATATTTATATATTTTAATATATAAAATCTACAAATAATTGTATATTAGTATAGTATAGTATATTTGTATTCTAATTTTTAATTAAATTAAAATTATGCTAATAATGTATATTAATATATGAGGGGATAATATTGATATATTTGTATATATATATATATATATATATATATATATATATTTATATATATTTATATATTTATATATTGATATATTTATATATTAATATATTTATATATTTATATTTTTATATTTTGATATATTTATATATTGATATATTTATATATTTATTTATATCCTTATACATTTATATCTTTATATATTTATATATTTGAAAAAAATATTAAATTTTAAAAATAATATTATATTTTTAAAAATAAATATTAGAAAAAGATTTAAAAATATATATAAATTATATTTACATTTACAAAATATTAAAGATATATGTTTATATCTTTACATATTTATATATATTTATATGTTTATATTTTTACATATATTTATATCTTTCCATATTTATATATTTATATATAAAGATATTAGTTTTGTATACAAATAGTATTATAATATAGTATATTATACTATTAGTATAGTATACAAATAATATGTTAGTATAGTATAGTATACAAATTATTAATTTTGTAATTTATATACAATGAAAATAATATAATGGTATATTGGTATAGTATATTTGTATTCTAATTTTTAAATAAACTAAAATTACGCTAAATGTATAATAATATATGAGAGGATAATAAATTTCATCCAATTACTTTTATAAATATATAAATATAAAATCTATAAAATATTAAAAATGATATTATATTTTTAAAAACAAATATTAGAAAAAGGTTTAAAAACTAGTATTATCTTAAATTTATTAAAAGTATAATTAAATCTCTATTTTCTTAATTTTTTTTTAAACTTCTCAATTCTACATTTTTGTAAGTTCTATCATTATATTATATCATCCTCATCTCCTCCCATGTTCTACTTTATCTTTACAATAGTCAATATTCTTAACTAATTTATAGTTTTAATTATAATTTTTTAGTATATATTTTGAAATTAATCAATTCTAATCTATTATTTGAAAAACTAATCAATTCTAATCAATAATTTAGAAAACTAATCGATTATAATTAATTATTTGAAAAAATTATCAAATATGATCGATCATTTCAAAAATATAATCGATCAGAATCAATTATCGCTCGAGCGAGACTAGACTCGCTCAAGCTAAATACAACATGAGAGTACCAATTTTGTGCAGGAGCGTATCGCTCGAGCGAGAAAGTTGTCGCTCAAGCGAGATACAGTTTAGATAGCGGTTACACAGAACCGCTCTTAAAAGCTCACTTAGATAGCGGTTAACCGTTGAACCGCTATTATATGGTTTCCATTATGATCGGTCGTAATGCAATTATGACCGATCATAACTATTTTAATCGATTAAAATCTAGTTTCAATCGATTAAAACAATTTCTGCACAGCGTTTTAATCGATTAAAACTTATTTTTATCGGTTAAAATAACTTGAAAACTTATATTAACTATTTTTTTATATTATGTTTTTAAATTTTCTATTAGAGAAAACCTTTCGAAATTCAAAATGTTAAATACTTTTAAATATTAAAATTAACTTTATCAAAAATTAGGAAAAAAAATTAATCCAAAAGAGTTCAAAAATGTATTATAATATTGTCAATTTTGAGTTTAATTATATGGTTCATTCTCAAAGTAGAAAAATATAATTTAAAATTTTAATACTAAAATTAAAAGATTAAATAATAATAAATTTAATTCTTTAAATTCAGTAGCTAGAAACTAAAATTATAGTTTCTCTGTTTGAAATAATTAAAATAAATATTTAAAAATAAAAATCAAAACTAGTATTATCTTAAATTTATTAAAAGTGTAATTAAATCTCTATTTTCTTAATTTTATTTGTTTCAAACTTCTCAATTCTACATTTTTGTAAGTTCTATCATTATATTATCATCCTCATCTCCTCCCATGTTCTACTTTATCTTTACAATAGTCAATATTCTTAACTAATTTATAGTTTTAATTATAATTTTTTAGTATATATTTTAGAAATTAATCAATTCTAATCTATTATTTGAAAAACTAATAAATTCTAATCAATAATTTAGAAAACTAATCGATTATAATTAATTATTTGAAAAAATTATCAAATATGATCGGTCATTTTGAAAATATAATCGATCGAATCAGTACTTCGCTGAGCGAGAGAAGTCTCGCTCAAGCGAAATACACCTCAAGCACTTTAGATAGCGGTTATGAGGGAACCGCTATTATATCCTCTCAATTATGATCGGTCATTTTAAGTTATGATCGATCAGGATCGAATTTCGCTCGAGCGAGAGTAGTGTCGCTCAAGCGAATTACACCCTCGTAATGCGAATTCGTGCACTTGGAGTTTCGCTCGAGCGAGAATATTGTCGCTCAAGCGAAATACGTTTTAGATAGCGGTTTTCACAGGAACCGCTCTTAAAAGTGAACTTCTAATAGCAGTTAACCATTAACCGCTATCTTAATTATACTTTAGATAGCGGTTAAGGTGGAACCGCTATCATATCATCTCAATTATGTTTTGCAGAATGCCTCTACAAATGTTTTTAACAATTAAAAACAAAGTATTTTGACAAAAGCTTTCTCAAATGCCTCTACAAAGTATTTTTAACAATTATATTGAGTTTAATTCTACAAATTAAAAGATTAAATAATAAATTTAATTCTTTAAATTCAAGTAGCTAGAAACTAAAATTATAGTTTCTCTGTTTTAAATATTTAAAATAAATATTTAAAAATAAAAATTAAAACTAGTATTATCTTAAATTTATTAAAAGTGTAATTAAATATCTATTTTCTTATTTTTATTTGTTTCAAACTTCTCAATTCTACATTTTTGTAAGTTCTATCATTATATTATCATCCTCATCTCCTCTCATGTTTCTACTTTATCTTTACAATAGTCAATATTCTTAACTAATTTATAGTTTTAATTATATTTTTTTAGTATATATTTTGAAATTAATCAATTCTAATCTATTATTTGAAAAACTAATAAATTCTAATCAATAATTTAGAAAACTAATCGATTATAATTAAATATTTGAAAAAATTATCAAATATGATCGATCATTTCGAAAATATAATCGATCAGAATCAACTATCGCTCGAGCGAGATAGGCTCGCTCAAGCGAAATACAACCCGAGAGTACTAATTTTGTGCAGGGGCGTTTCGCTCGAGCGAGAATATTGTCGCTCAAGCGAGATTAGGTTTAGATAGCGGTTACACAGGAACCGCTCTTAAAATATGACTTAGATAGCGGTTAACCCTTGAACCGCTATTATATGGTTTCAATTATGATCGATCGTAATGCATTTATGACCGATCATAACTATTTTAATCGATTAATTCTCGTTTCAATCGATTAAAACAGTTTTACACAGACGTTTTAATCGATTAAAACTTATTTTTATCAGCTTAAAATAACTTGAAAAGTTTTAGGAGAAAGTTTTGCAAGTATTTCAATCGATTGAATCGCGAACAATCGATTAAATCAACTTAGAAGATTTTTTGTAAAGTGTTTTAATTGATATAAACGTTGTCAGTATCAGCTTAAAACAAATCAGTTAAAGAATCAAGAACGTATTAATGGATTAAAAGAAGTTTTAACAGATTAAAACTGCACTTTTAACATATTAAAAGAATCTTTTAACAGATTAATTAAACCAAGTAGCTTTGAAAATCTTCTATAAAAACAGTTTGGCTTGAACTTTTTTAACATACATTGAATATATCATCTTTAAAAAATAAATAAATTTATATATATATATATATATATTTTTTTTGCATTTTAATTTTCAAATATTAATTTTTTTATGAAATTAATTTTAATTAAAAAAATTAATTTTCAAATATTAATTTTTTTATGAAATTAATTTTAATTAAAAAAATTAAAGTGATATATATATATATATATCCAACTATTAAATTATTCAAGATATTAATATAAATTTAAAATATCAATTCAAGTAATTAAAATAATTTTAATTTTTTATAAATACATTGAAATACATTTTTATTAACATACAAGTAATATATATATATATATATATATATATATATATATATATATAAGAGACTAAATTAATAATTAATTTAATTATTGATTTAGTGACCGATCGTGATCGATTGTGACCGAATCGATGATCGATGATCGATCTGACCGAATCAATGACCGATCGATGATCGAATCGATTGATCGATGATCAATCGATGACCGAATTAGTGACCGATTTAGTGACCAATCGATGACTGATTCTAGTGACTAATTTAATAATCAATTTTAATTTTTTTATTCACATGCTAAATTAAAAAATAAAATCAAATAATTATATTACTAAATTATTTAATAAGTTAGTAAACAATTTTTTTTAAATATTTATAATTTTATTAAAAATGTTATCAATTATTTTAAATCATTAAGTAAATTTATATTTAAAATATTTTAAATAAAATATTTATATAAATGAAAAATAGTTATCAGTTTAAAAATTATTTTTTTAGTGACTCGAAATTTTAGTCACTAAATCAGTTACTAAATATAAAAAAATCAGTCTCTAATTTCAGATCACTATTAACCATTTTTGTAGTAAATAATTACATAAATTAAATATAGATTAATTAAAAAAATAAATCAAATAATAAAGTGACTGAAATAGTAACCGATTTTTGTGACCGAAAATTCGATTACTATTTCTGATTACTAGACTAAAAAATAATAATTTGGTTACTGATTCTGGTCATCGATAGTAAATAAATTTTTCGGTCACTGATTTTGGTTACTATTTGACATTTTTCTAGTAGTGAATTATAACCTCAAAGAAAAATAAGAAAGTATTTATAAACATATAATAATGGTTTGTGTCTTCGATTAATTGGCCACTAATGAAATAATGACAAGATATTAATTGTGTGATAAAAAATTAAAAAGAAAATATATAGCATATTTGTCTTAGCTACCAATTGTTATACATTAACAAGCTCTTGAAATTATTAATATTGTTGCATCTGAACATCCATAAACAGTGGCATATCTCAAAGGTGCTAAGATGTATATATAGCATAATATTAGAGCCAATTTAGAACTTGTAATGATTTGAAGTTTGGTTTCAGAAACTTATATCTTTTAAGTTGTGATATTTTGTCTTTTTTTTTTTTTTTTACTTATGAGTGAGTGATTCTTTCTTTTTTGATATTTAATCAACTCTTTGAAACCTAGTCAATTATTTGTTGGTGAAGATGTTGCTAAACACATGTTATCTCATGACTTGGGTGAAACTTCTCTCTGCTAGCTACCACCATCATCAACACACTTATATCTCTTGACTCATTAATTCCCTATAAAATTGAATGAGGACTTAAATTTTCTTTAACCTATTTTATTCCATATAGCATACTTCATTCTCGGTGATATATAAACTCAACTCTCCTTCAACAACAACAACCTAGGTAACATCAATATTAATGACAAAATGGTAAACTTTGAATTTCCTGTTGTCATTTTCTTTTGTTTCAATGAGGTAAGTCTTTACAACCACAAAGTAGCAGACAAAAACCTCAAGGGTATGGGGAAGATGGCTTCAACCCCAAAAAGTGTCATCATACCACTCTACATTGAATAAATACACTGCATGCGTAGGAAAAATCCAAGTTACCCAATTGCCTAAGGATCACGTCCAATACCACCTCTTCAAGATGATTTCTCCACCTAACCCTATTGAAATCAATGCTGATTTCCAACATGAGTCTGAGATGCTTCAATACATGCTAGAAGACCAGGAACACACCTCGATGGTATCACCACCACCACCACCAATGGGGTTACCTGAACTGTCTCGGATGCCTCAGGTGACCCTTGATCTCTTGCCTATCCTAGATCCTGTCACTGAGTCTCCACCTAATCTGATAGATGTTGCGGGACAAGCTAGGGCTGGACAGAAGCGAGAGCCCCCACCAATTGGGTCACTGACACTTGGCCTAGGGCTTCCTCTTGATCTTGAAATTGAAGCCACCACCCTCTCACTTAGCCAACCTGGTTTTAAGGAGTTAGTCAAAAAGTCAAAGTTGGATTTGAATTTGAAGATATAAGACTTTTTGTGTTGTTTGGCTTGGGACTGAATTAAGTCTTTTTTTTTTTTTTCTTTCTATTAGTTTGGTGGTCTAGTTTCTTATGTAGGTCATGTGTCTTTAATTTATGTTTGTTTTTGTTATTTACTTTGACAAAAGCATGTATATTTGGTCCAAGCCAAATAAAGGTGGTGAATCTTGTCTTCCGTTAAGATTGGTTTGTTCTTATTTTATGCTTAATTAATCTCAAATAATATATATATATATATATATATATATATATATATATATCAATTAATTATACTCACAGATATATCAATTAATCTCCTCATTCACATAAATAAATTAGAAAAAAATATTCAAACCATTGCATTCAATTGTAACATATTATGTTTAATGAATATACAAGGTGGTATCTTTAGCATGTTAAGTTAAATTCATCAATTTCACATGTTCGTAACATTGGTTTAGTAACACAGGTGACAAGGTGTCATCAACGTGCCACTAACTTCTTAAATCACTATCAGTTAGAATACATCATTATCACCGACACAAGAGTATATAAAATTAACAATTTGGACAAATTCAATCAAACAACAACATTAATATGCCCTCTTTGTATTCATTTGTCATTCTTAACTTTTACACATCATCTAGCAGGAAAGAGTAAGAATGACTTTCCCCTTTCAAGTTTGGTTTATTGAGAAAAATAAAATAAAATTCAATGCATATTAATACTAATACTTTCGAGGTTATTGAACACAGGTATTCAATCTCAAAATATTATTCTTTTTATTATAAATTATCAACTATTATATCTTAAATCAGAATTAGTTTTTTTCTTCATTATAAAAAAATAAGAAAGATAATAAATTATAAAAAAAATAAGAAAGATAATAAAATCAATTATTTATAATCATCAAACATTCCCTTGATTCCGTGCATTTAAGTTCAAAGTTTATATTTTTTTTCTCTCACTAATTTGACATAATAATCTTGTTAAATACTCATTTGATATTTTATAAGAAAAATATAATATTGTGTTTATATGACTTTTTTTTTAAACATATGTATAAAATAATTTTAATTTACCTAAAAAATTATTTTATTTTTTATTATTTTTCTCTTTCAAAATTTCTAACAAAAAATTTGTTTAAATAAGTTAATAGTCAACTAACTATACTGATCCAAAATAAAATCGCAACCTCTAACTTAAAATAAAGAATATCACTATTATAAATCTTTCAAATCTATATATTACTCAAAATCAGCTCATATTTAAAACATCAATCATGTTATTAATATAGTTTATAATCAATATTAGATTTTTTTCATTAAACAATGTATATATATATATATATATATATATATATATATATATATATATATTAATGAATTATGTTTATTTTATAGTTTTTATTTTAGAATTTCATAATTTTTTTTAATATTTAAATATTATAATTCAATATTTGAATTTTTTTTTAAACTGCAAGCATTTTCTAAAAATAAAATAAAATTGGTACACTATTAATTTAATTAACAAGAAAAACTTGTATCTCCCTATTATTATTTGTGAGTAATTGAAAGTTTATGCCATTTCAGCCCAACAAATTTCTAGACTTAAAACTATATATTGAAATGAGACATTTTTAAGTTTAATAATGCATTTAGAAATTATATACATGTTTTATTAAAATAATTTTATTTTTATTGAATATAAAGAACACAAAACATTGTCCTTCAATTTAATGTTGTCTTGCTTCTCTTTTTTACTTTTTCTCCTTTCTCAAAGTTCCTAAGAAAGTTTGTCTATAGTGATGGGATTTTAGAACATAATTTAATGAAATGATTGATGATCTCCGTAAAGTGCCACAAGTGAGCTTAAACAACGGTTGTTAGTATAAGAGTTATGTGTTGCTTCTCATGTGATATTTATTTGCATATTCCCATGGTTAGGTTTACATACATTTTTATGTCTTAAATGTCATTTTCATTATGTTTTTGTTTGTTCTCTTTTTTGGGACTTCATACTATGTTTCCTTGTTTTTGTTTTAAGTTTGAATGTTTTTATAAATAACATAAATATTTAGAGATTGGAAGGTGAAAACGGAATGTTCTTATTTTATCTAGTGAGAAAAACATATGTTGTCTAAGTCAGGATCACACCTTCGTGACTAGGAGCTAAAATAGAAGCCCAGAGTAAAGTTGTGAAAAGATGACATATCAGGTTGGTCAGGATTTGAAACATATCTTTAATTTTTTCTTTTGGACTTAATATGAGCTTAAAAATAAATCTTTATGTCAAGTTTTAAAATCTTGGACAAAAATATTTTTAGAAAATATCACAATATTTTTAGAATTTTTTAATAACTCTTTTTTTAAAGATTTTCTATCTCTTGACTTGTAAATAATATTTCCTCTAAGAGAATTTTATAATTTTCATAAAATTTAATTATTATTTTTTTAAAATTTTAAATGATTTGACTGGATTATACAATTCAAAATTTATTTTAATTTTATTACTTTTTATTTTGATAAAATATTTTATTAACTATTAAATAAAAAAATGATCATCACCATATTGTTTCACATTACTTGACCCTTATTTACATGAGTCAAATTTAACCAAAATTATGACACGTTAGATAGGATTAAGTTAAATTAAAATAAATTAGATGGATAATGTTGGGTTTAATTAAGATAAATTAGACTGAGTAAAAAGAACACTGGTCAGGTAAGGTTAGATTAGACCAAGTTCAAGATAAGTCAACCAAGTTAGGATGTTACAACTCATGTAGAACCATGTTGATTTAGGTGAATATAAGTTGGTTCGAATTTGATCAAGTGAATTAATAAATGTTGGATGAGAACATGATAAGACGAATCCAATTAAAAGACATAAGAGATGTTAAATTAGTATTTGTTGGGCTAGGTCATAATAAGTGAAGTTAGGTTAGCTAGGGTCAAGGTGGACGGGCATGATGACAAGGAAGGGTTAGTCTGATGGTCAATCCAAAAAGTCTAAAAAATAGGTCAAATAAACCAAAAAATTTATGATATTAATAAAATCAAACTAATTTTAGTTTGACCAATTTAAGTCATTCTTAATGTAGTATATTTTCAAAGTATCTTGATGTGAGAGTTATGTTAGATAATAAGATTAACTTGTTTAAAGAATAAAAATTTGACCCTAAAGTTTATTGAGATATACTTATTAAATGCATCATTATTAAACATCATCTTTCATTTAACTATGTTGAATATGTGAAATTTTGAAGGTAAATAAAATTTTGAATCCTAATTTTAAATAAATTACTAGAAACACTTCAATTAGAAAGGTTTATAAAGTATATTTAACATAAGAGAAAAAACCAAAGAATGTGTTATCTAAATGATAGAATATATTTATTTGACTTGTGATATATGAACAACTATAACTGCTCAAAGTTAAATAACTATAAGGACTTATTTTGTTGATTTTGTGACATTTTAAGCATTTGTGAACTATGTGACATTTTAAACATTCCACTTACTTTGTTGTTTTTGTGACATTTGAAGCATTCCAATTACAATAATAGCTTCAAAATCTTTATTTAAGCGTTAATGGTAATATCTTAAATAAGTATAGAAATTTGTATACTTCTAGAAGATGTGCAAGTTCTCATGGTAATTGGTTGTATGGTTATAATATTTAGACCTTGGTATACTCAAATTAGTATTTAATATTTTATAATATTTATATTATGCAAACTTTAATCATTTAATGTTATTTGCTTACTTTTTTTTATCAACTATAGACACAAAAGAAGTTGATATTTTTATAATTTTATACAATAAATTTTTGTATGATAAAATTTTGTATAATAATATTTTATAATTTTATTTTGTCTAAATAGAATATGAATTAATTTTGAATAAACAAACTAATGACATTATTTTTTTCAAATAAAATTTAAAAAATTATATAAATAATTTTTTTTTAATTAGGCCAAGAAATGGCTCGTTAGCCCATTGGTCCGACATAAGATGAGATTAATTAAATTTTTTTTGTCCGTTTTAAAATATAGGTCAAACTAGACTATCATATTTTTTGTACTTACTCATAAGATTAGGTTAAGCTGGACTAAAGATAAATCTGATTGGAATAAATTTAACCAGGTCGAGACGAGACCGGCGGTTAAATCTAAGTCAAGAAACCTAAATGAAAACATACTAACTTGATTAGGCTAAGTCTTATTTATCCAAACTTAATAATTCAAAATAGATAAAACTAGTAGAGCCAAAATTAGGAAAATTAATTTTTTTTCGTAACGACCCACCTAGATTGAATCAAATAAGATAAGACGAAGAATTTAAATAAAATTGAGCTATAAAAAAAATATGAATAAAAAAGAATTCAAAAATGTAAAATTTCAAATTTTTTAGAATTACAATTTCTTTTAAAATTCTCTATCTAAATTTATTTTGTTTCGAAACATTTCAAAATTATCCAGTAAACTAATTTCTACGTATTTCTCATCCGAAGAGTTATTCTCTTTAACAAATCTTATATTTGAATTTGATAAAAAAAATAATTTTATTAATTTTGCCAGAAAAATATTAACTATAATTAATAAATAAAAAATAATCTTAACAGTTTATTGATAAAAAAATCTAATCTCACAAATATTTCTTATTAACATTGATTTAAAAACCTTAAATTGCATGATAAAAAATAATTTCATAGGTCAATAAAAAATCATGATTAAAAAAAACCATATTTTATCAAGAAATATTTCATATTATTTATTAAAATAAATTACTTTCTAAAATTTCTTCATAGAAATACATTGTAACGTGTACCAAAAATAAATTATGGTGGTGAAAAAACGCAATTTCCTTTGTTTAAACAATAGTGTGTAAGGGTAAAAAAAAAAAGGATAGCCAGGAGGTAAGCAATCATCATTCATTTACACAAACTGGGTTACTGGAAAACCTTTTCACGAACCAAAACCAAAAGGCAAACTTTCCTGATCACAACCATTGCGCATCTCTCAAATTCTTTCCATTGAAATCCAATTGTTGATGGATAGTAACTCAATTTCACTAATACAAAGATCATATCAAATGTCAAACAGCAGTTTCAACTCCATGTGACTTTTTTAACTTAGCTACTAGAACCCACATGTTGGCTAGTTCATTTTCTAGATATGCTTCTTTTTGCTTTGATTCTTCAATCGTCCTTTGAAGCTCGGCTTCTTTATGATCCCTGTCTAAAAGAGCAGTTTCGTATGAAAGTTCCCTTTCTTTACTTAAGGCCAGTTCTCTATTGATATCAGAATTTGATCCCCCCGGATCATTTCGCCTAACATGACTTTCTCTTCTTCCATTTCGGACTGTTCCGGTTCCACTACTTCTACGTTGGCCAGGAGAATTCTTCAATACAGCCTGTTCAGCCAATAATCTCTCATTCTGGTTCATTAGTTTGGCAACTTCTTCTGACAACGCCTTAAGCTCCACGGCAGCAGCTGAAGCAAGGCCTTTAGCGTATGAACTCTCTTCTGCGAGTTTCTGATTCCGAAGTTCTAGCTGTTCTTTTGATTCTGTTAGCTTCGTCAACTTCTGCTTCAGCCCTTCTATCTCGCTTGCCTAAAATTGTAGATAAGTGGGAAGAATAGCTTGAATTTATGGCAAATACTAAATGTAAATCTCATTTGATGATGATAATATACAGCACTGGAATAGATGGCAAGTACGAGATATTTTCAGAAAGTATCCTAGTTGTGTTTTCTTCCCCTTCACTGTAAGGAAGTTTGAAGTAAAACTTTTAAACAAGTCAGCAGTTTTTAGCTTGCTCTTGGATGTTAAAATTCATTTGGTATCAGATGACTCGTACACAAGAAATTAGTTTGGTAAGTATAGCCGTCCAATGATGACTCAAACTGTGGGTTGAATTTCAGTCGCAAAAACGGAAAGAGGAAGAAGGAAAACTGAAATGATATATAGTAACTAACAAACGCATATCTTGCATGCCACAGGTTAAAACTCAAACAAAATTACGTCCTGCCTAAATGGTTAATATTTCCCTTAAAAAAAAAAATGTAACATTTATGCTAGTTTTAAGATGCTTATGGAATGGCAAACGGTTTTCAATTAATGTGAAATTCTAAGACCTAATAGCAATTACCTGGCATGACTATTATAAAATGTAGTGCTAATCACCACTGATAGAGTGGGAGGTAAAACTAAGAAATCAAATGGGATTAGCCTTTCTAAACCACAATAACACCACTTAATGTAGATCCACTAGGACGAAAAAATATACCTGCTGTTGCAAAAGAATCTTTTCATTTGAATTGGTTATCATGGCAGTTTCCTTTTCAAGGTACGGTTCACCATGGTAGTCTTTGGTTGTAGAGAAATGTTGAGAATGATTGAATACAGGCCTTAAGTTTCTCAACTCTAATGCATCTGCAAGCTGCTGTTTCAGAGAGCCAACTGTTTCTTGAAGGCTTTCACATTCACGGACCTGAGGATGCCATTTTTGTTTTTAACTAATAACTAAAAAACAAGAATAGAAGAAATTTTGTGCAAAATTATTTAAGCATTTGCACCTTCTGATTAAGCTGTTCTTGAATTATACGGTTATCCGCTGTTTTGACCTGAATTAGCAAACAGTTAGGAGACACAGACTTTCAGAAAACAATCCGGGAAAGGAAGTATGTTTATTGTGGAAGTTACAATGACTGTGCTATAATATAATAAGAGGGTCGCCTTCTTCTATGATCAGAGCAGGCTTAAAAAAAAAAAATTATAACAAATAACTTGATTACTATATACATTTGTTCTGATTTCGAAGTACTACACTAACTGTGTTTAAAAAAAGAGGATTTAAATTTAAACTATCATAGGCTCCGCAATAAGACATATTGAGTATTGAATACTTGAATTTCAATTGAAGACTTTTTTTTCAATGCAATAAATAGTAGGAAAATATAGCGAGATTTATATAATGGTCACCTCCAGTTCAAAGGATTTTTCATTTAACTGTGCCATCAGCTCCGTGAGATTCTGCAGCACAAAACAATCAGCATCAAATTGGAGAAGTAACAAGTGAAACAAAAGCAACAATGATGTCACGTGTACATACTAGCGATACCCCCGATTCATCCAGCTTATCTGAGGCAATGGAAGAATCAGCAATTTGCTTTTGCAGAAAATCTATTTGTTCCTTCTTAGCCTTAATTTCACCTTTTAACCTTTCCATCTCCACCTTGGTATGAATTAACCACGAAAGTGCAAACTCTCAGATATACTACCATAATAAGCAAAGTTATCATATAATCACAGGCAAACATCAATTGTGAAATAGTAACCTACATGAATCTGATCCTTATCAGGATATTTTGCCGCTTCCTGAGACAATCTCTTCAGAGCACTTGAATGAAGAGCTACTTCTTCTGACAGAATCTTTTGTTGCTCCCTCAACAGATCAATCTCATCAATCGATTTAACGCTTGTCTAGAAATAAGAAAAAAAAAATTGGAATATAACAACAAAAGATATATGTTCATAGCATATAAAAACTCATCATCACATATCTAGCAAGAACTTCAAGTACCTAATGTCCATATCCATACTGCAAAAATTAAGATTAAAATTAAAAGAGATAGATTCCCACAAATACAGTACTTTAAGACAGATTCATCAACCTGACTATCACATGGCTACTGTACTACTATTCTTTTTGGTAGGTCTATAACACATGTTCAGATATGGAAAAAGATAAGTAGCTAAAAATTATTTCTATACTAGTATTTGGCCACAAACCAAATAAACAACGTTTCACAATACCCCTGATCCAGGACTAAAAAAAATAATTTACTTCAAAACTTTCTTTCCTAGTTATACAAGGACATTTTATCACAAAGTTTAACTGATTAAAACTTTGGATATTTAAAATATGTAATCTGCTTCTATATGTGTGTGTGTGTTCGGGCACATTGCTACCATAACTGAGATATGTTTTGGTAACTTTCATAAGCATGGAAGTGACCTTTGATTTGGTTTCAGGCAAACAGAGCTAATGTGAGATTTCTCGAATGCTGGTTTTGTGTTAGTATTCATTTATTTAGATTATAACCAAAATCTCTCGGCAACTATTTAACCCAAAAAAAAAAAAAAAAACAGATGACATAGAAAATGGCTTTTTTCTCAAGCTGCAGAAAGAAACAATAAAAGCAGTCAAGAACATACCAAAGGTGTCTCTTGTCCCAATAAACTACCCTCACCAATTTCTTTATCCTCTCTTGTTGCTGATACAAAATCCGCTGATGGAGAGCTTTGTGCAGGTACAGAATGGGAACGTCTGGACTCCACATGATTACAAGTTTCAGCTTGAGGAGTAGAAGGTGTGCTAACAGATTTTGCTCCACATGATTTATCACTGGTGCCTGAAAAGGCACTTAACCCAGTATCTCGTTTCTGAAAAAAAAAAAAATAGTGAAACAAATAAAAAAAAGGAATTTAACATGATAAGAATACCACAAAAAATAAATCCATCTTATCAACTAAGAAATATCAGCAGTACAAAGCACTTCCGAATGTAACAAAGAAATGTTATATGGCTAACTCATGATAAAAAAACCTTGCTATAAAGTTAAAAATCAGGTTACAAATGCATGGCTGCACAGAAGGCTTAAACTCTTTCATAATTAAATGCAGTAAAAAAAGTTCAGGAATGATGATTAAATTCTCAATTGTGAAGTCTTGCCTACAAAATGAACTTAATTCCTGATCAAGAAATAAGTGCTTTCAAAATTTCAATTAGAAATAGAAATGATAAACAGGAATCAGAGGTGGAAATGACAAATTCAAGAGAAGATCCCGTCAAGACCATTTAAGACAGACAAAATCTATAGTTTATTTGGTATAATCACATGTCTTTTCATAAATTGTGATCATCATAATTATGAATTCATTTTAAAGGATCAATCTCTTTTTCTTTATCATATAAAATATTTTATAATATTTTGTTAAGATATCAATGTCATTCCGTATCATAAATTTGAAAAAATTGTGATGTCCTTGAATCCATGTTGGCTTGTACGCATGTCTAACTAAGTATTCGGGCTTCAAAGATGCAAAGGAATCAATATTACCTCCCACTCCTTGGTAAAAAGAATTTCACACTATGTCGTTGGTTGTAAATTCAAACAGGAATAAACATTTTAAATTCTCCATAGGAATGAATTCAACACAACAGCTTAATTACAATAAACAATTAAACCAATTGCACCAAGAAATGTATAACATAAGGCTTAACAAATCTTTTGTTTCTTTCCAACTATTGTAGACTCGATCAGATATGCCTGAGCTAAAAGTGATAGAATAACTACAAAATATTAGACAAAGATAATGAAACGTAATAAATTAGGATAATCTGAGTTATTTTTTAGACAATTTTACCTTATTTTAGGGAGCTAATGTTAGGAACTTTATCTAGTTCAAAGTGATTTTATCTTTAAGAAGTTATTTGTTCTCAAATATTTTCCATAAGTCACAAGCTTAGAGTTTAGTAAGCTTTAGTTTAAGAGATAGTGCTAGAAAATTCGCCATAGATTAAGATGATTTTTTATTATTTTCTTTATTTAGTCTTTATGTAGCATATTTATAGAGTTAACTTAATACAGGAATCAAAAGACAACTTACCCGCATCTTTAACCAATTTAGTAACCCATGTTTCTTTGTCTTTTTCTCCACCTTAAAAGAATCATCAGCTTTTTCAGCATTCCCCTCTAGATTAACATGTAGATCAGTGTCCTCGTCATCTGAGATCAAATCCCTCCTTCTGTATGGAAGGTATGCCAACTGTAAAAATAATTGATAATTAGAAAAATGTATATACAAGCAAAGAATTAAGCAGAGTATCGTCATCATCAGATGTTAATATTTAAAACAAGAAGTTAATATTAGAGAAGAAAAAATTGATAAAGTTTATCTGAAAAGGGAAATACCTCTTCTTCACCAAAAGAATGTCTTCTACGAGGACCAGGTCTGTTAGAAAATCTAGTTGAGTGTGATGGTTTGGTGGAGACCAAAATTAACTTAGTCAACCGTTGAATCCTTCCTAGTAACGCAGCTTTAGCTTCTTCTTCTTCTTCCAATCTTGATTGCAACTTGACTTGACCATCTTCTAGCTTTACACATCACACAAAATAATTGATAACTATTCAAATTCAGAATGTTGAATTTCAAAGAATTCCCCATAATTAATTACACTCATTTCCAACTCCACATATAATATTATATAGAGGGAAAACAATTGGAAAATAATTACCAATGTTTCCTTTATGCTTAATATCTAGGAAATATTTATAGAAAATCACATTTTGAAAACCATCTTCAAGGCAAAAAAAGAGTCTGATAATATAACATCATCTACCTTTTGTTTTAGGAGCACAAAGTCAACTTCACCAGTTTGTTTTGGCTGAACTGAGATGATACCCTGCTTCATTTGTTCCAATTCTTCCTTTAAGCACTTAATCTCATGCTGGTATTTCTTGATAAGTGACTTTTCATCAATTATCTATAGGTTCAATATAAGATGTAAATGAGTTAAGGGAGCAGAGATACTACAAGATTACTGGATGTGATTCCCAAATAGAAGGATTTCATTAAAATAAAAGCATCACAAAAAGAGATTGCTAATCCTTTTAAATATTTACAGTGTATACAACCTCAAGAAATGCCAGAGGCGAGCCAACCAAATGAAAAGTCAAGAAAATGCTGTTTACAAACTAAATGAAATGGTTTACGTTTAAAGCATCTCATTACAACTAGATACTACTTCCAACTACTAACATAGAAAATCTTCTAAAATACCTTCCCACATAAATTCTTCATGTTCAAATTACTTGCTACCAATTTCAATTAAGCCTTCCATGATGCAGCTAGACAGGTCTAGAAGGGATAAGGTTCTCTGGATATGTGGGCACTACATAGTAGGTAATACAGGTAATTTTCAATTATCTACTACTAGGGACGCCCTAGGTAAAATTTCAATATGTTACTTGACAGAAACTTGATGAAATTATTTTCCTATTCTCAAGAATAACTTCCTCTTAACGTTGGCTTTAACTAAAATATTGACCACAAAGAGGAGAGGTAACGCAACGGGGTTACAAGTCGAGTGTGTTGTGTTTCAGTGTTTACTTAGTAGGTTGATTGAATATAGAGTATATATTGTACTTTGTATTGTACAAAGGGGCATGCATAATACCTTGATTAGGAGAAGCAGTTGCATTTTGTACTATGCAGGTTGTTTAGAAATAAAATTCTAAGAAAAATATAAACTTCAATAATACCGTGTTCTGGGCTGCTTGTATTTCAATGTGCTTTGCCCGGTGGGCAAACTTCAATGTATTATGTGTCTCTTCAGCATTACTTGATGAAGGCGTCACTGTGCAAATGAGCTGTATTTTTAAATGACAGCAAACTATCAGAATAGCATTGTTTCAAGTTTTGTGCCACAAAGATCAGTATAGTAAAATTTATTTTAATAAACAAATCTATGTAATCACATTTCTGAAAATCTATACACAAGTAAACCTTACAGATATACGTCCCTGACCACTGAGAGAAGACTGAAGTAATCTAGTCAATTTGGAGTCCCTATAAGGTATATGACTAGCTCTGCCTTCAGTCAATTTTGAAATAACCTGCGTAAAATAAACAATCATACTTCACAAAGCTGTAAAGAACTGCACACATTCAGGTAAACCGTATCTATGTACAGGTGACCATTGATGACAAGCATGTATGAGTAAACATATCAAACAAAAGAGAAAGTCCAAATCCTAGAAGAATATAGAAAAAGTGTGTGAAAAGTAAGGTATAAACATGTAAGTCTCTTTTTCATTCTCTCCTTTGTATCCTACCCAACAAACCCATTTAATTCCGTCATCCTTATTTACATCCTCTCCCCTAGAACCAAAGAGACCATTAGCTTTCTGGTCAAGTTAGTTTCAGTTGAGTTAGGTTAACCTTTTGTCTAAATACAACTCTTGTAACTGAACTCTCTTTGTCATTCAATGAAATTCAGAAATTGTCTCAACTTTTTCTCTCAAAATCTCAAACCTAATATGGTATCAAGAGCCATCGATCCTTGATGGCTCCTTCCTCTTCTCCTCCACCTGCTCTAACACCACAATTCTTGGTGACAATGAGTTTGTCCCCTTCTTCACTCAATTTCTGAAAAGCTCAATGAGAAGATTTTTCTTCATTGGCATGAAGAGATTGAACCTGTGAATAAGGTATAAAGAATTCATAACTTTGTTGTTGCTCCAGATATTCCTCTGCAATTTAGCAATAAATTGGATGGAATCTTGAATTTTGAATATATTGTTTGGGAACAACAGGATAAAATGATGCGCTCATGGTTGCATCATTGTACCTTGCACACACACCTACAAACTTCGAGAGAAACTTCATGACTATTTTTAGAAGCAAACTCCTGAGCAAGCACAACAACTGCAAACAACATGAAGACTGAATAGCCTAAACTTTTGAGATAGTTAGTTCAAGACATGTCTCAAAGCCTTAATTACCATATTATCTAGACTTCAATACTAGCCTTCCCCATTCTTCTAATAAAAAGTACAGTTTTAGCAGAAGTTAGGCGAGCCTATGCATTTTCAATATTTCAATTCCAAAGAATTCGTTTAAGGGGCATGCTAGAGATGTAATAAAAACCCATTCATGTGTTTTCACCTAACAGCTTAAACTTTTGGAGAAGTTTATTCATGGCATGTTATCTTTTAAATTTTCAAGTTTTGGTGGATTAAATATTAAACAGATTGGCTGATTCAACTCAATAACTCTGGTCTTTTCTAGCCTATTTTAGTATTGTGTTTGACAATGATAAATGAATAACTAGAAAACAACAAAAAAGAAATCCAACTGACACAACATTGAGCAAAAGTTGGTGAAAAGACACAAATAACTCAAATAAAATAGAGAATCTGATAGGATCAGCTAACAAAGTTTGAGATCTCACAGTTCCAAGAGTTAGAAGACTTTTATTGATGTAAGATCCTTCTCGCCTCCTTATGCCAATTGTTTCAGCCCTTGAGCTCTCAGAACCTGCCAGATCGATGAGGTTCTGCATATATAAGTAAAATATTTATTTAAATAGAAGTTACAATAACAAATTGTAAAGCATGAATAATGAAATCATTGCCCAAGTTCAATATTGGAATAGATCACGTGTGCAATGAGAAGTAGAAAAAAAATTCTAAAAAACAAATCAATAATTACCAGTTGAGACAGTGTTACTGCTTCTCCTTCACTATTTTCACCACATGGACTACTCTCTATAGTCTGTCGCAAGATGGCCAAAAGTTAAAAGAGTACAATTATCTCATCATAAAAAACAACTCTTGGCAAAAAACTAAAAGTCCTTCTAATCATATGAAGGAAAAGATGAAGTCAAGAATAAGAAGTATTCTAACAAAGCTTTGGAATTTGGATGAAAGATGTTCATCAAGAATTTCTCAGTGTAGCTCGATCAAATGATGTGTGCAGGAATGAAATACTAATTACTGTGCTGTATTACATTCTTATTAGATATAACTGCACAAAAGTATGTGTCAAGATGTGAACACACAGAACAAGTTTAATTATTGTTAGGACATAATACAATAACTATGATACCAATTAAATAAAAACTATTATCGATCGTTTAAGGTCTTGTAAACCCACCAGCGAAAATATTGTATGGCTCCTGCTGCTGAGTAGGTTGAAGTTTGTGGACCCAACATGTCTGTGCTCTGTTATCAAATTAAATAACATAACTCAGCAGTGGCGCACCAAGTAGTGTTGTAGAGTAATCCAATTCCCATGATCATTAACAGGACAGGCTAAACAGGTTTATTTAGGATATATAAAACCACCCACCCATAAGCCTCATATATGTTGTATGGAGCTACTTTGTGTTCGTGGGAATACTATCTTAAAAATTGTTTATCAATATGCTTAGTATTTTAAATGCAGAATAAATTTCCCCAAAAAAAACACTTGCAAACAGTGATACGAACAGAATTTACCATGGAATTAATAGGGAATATTGCAGAGAACAGTCTTCTGCTTACAAAGGGGAAATGCAGTAGATAGAGACCTAGGAATAAAGAAGATATAAAAGAAATACTTCTTTGCCCATTTGCAAGAGCCACCCAAAACTACCCAATTGATTGTCTACCTCTCATTTTGTACCTCTTCCCATAAATCCTCATTCACCCTCTAACTTTACTTTAATGCTTCCCACACCTCTTGCCACATGAAAAATAATTATAGTCTATGTAAGTCCTCTTTTGCATTTACCCGTACAGTTGTCCCTGACAAAGCATCGAAGATATGTGTTCTCTCCCATGGTCTTAACAGTGATACTCAATTTAAAAATGACATAAAATCCAATAACTACTTACTAAAGAATCAAGCCGGAACCAAAATGATATTTAATACAGTATGCAATCCAACAAACTAGAACAATTCAGAAGAGAAAAAAATAGCTGCAATATTTACCTTCTCCAGCTGCTATAAGGGACAGTGCATGAGCAGGGGAGAGTACAACCTCTTCCTTTATTCCCTCAACGAAGGGTCCCTACATATTAATCAACATGTTGAATTTAGAGGAGAAAATTTAGAGAAAGAGAGAACAGAATCTTTCTAGAGATAATTTAAAGAATGGGAATATATGAAGTATCCAATAAATCTTGATTGCATCTTCAGTTTTTTAAAACTTAGTTTCCCTATTTACTCATTATCTGTTAGGATGTTACCATATTTCCATATTTTTTATTCATATTTAGTTAGGACTATAATTAATGTTGGTGTCCATTTCCATTGTTTATGTAATGTAGGGAATCTCCACCATGGATCACTTGGTCCAACAGGCTTTTGTGGATGGGGAGGGGTGTTCTAAAATCCCATATAGCTTGTCTCAAGTACTAGGGTGCAGTGCACACCTGTTAGGCAACTTTACTTAATGTCAATAGGTTTTAATATAGAATCTACCATAGGGGGAATGTTTAGAAATATAAAACTTGAGAGAAATAAAAAGAAAGAAAATATATTTTAGAGAGCGTAAATATGTCTCTCTTAGGTTCTCATATATATAGAAAATGTAGTCTCAAACAGAGATACAAGGAGAGAGAAAATGACAAGTGAAACAAGTAAAGTACATTCCTAGGACCTTAGGTACAGCTCAGCGCAGTTGACCTGAAGCATTAATTGCAACTGCCGCATTTGTAGTTGTAACTTCAATTTTAAACTGTTATGCCTCTATTTTCTAGATATGCTGCTGCATAATATTTCTCATTTATTCTTATAATCAGTAGCACAGAAAAACAGACCAGCATTGAAAAAGGAAACTTCAAGGAGCAACAATTATTATCAAATCAAGAGAAACCTTTCCTGGGATCCGTGACATCATGCACCCAATCAGAGAAATTAAAAGTGATGAGAAGTAAAGGGAAAGAGTGTTAATGACCCAGTGACAAGGGGTATCACTCTAATATGATAATATCAAGAGGAGATTTCAAGAGAGCGAGAATTCAGGGAATGCTATATCATTCAGTAGAATGCAGTATATAGGTAATGCAAGACATCTATATATATATAGGTTCTTAACTTAGTGGAGACTATTTCCTAGGCTAATATTAATTAAGTGCAACTTCCTAGATACTAATACCAATGTGTATCTACCATGGATATATGCAGCCTTCAATCTATGTTGACAGTCCATGGAAGAAAACCAAAAATCTCCCATTCAATATGGCAGATGACACTGCAGACAAATTTTGAAAGCATAGCAGATAAATTCAAAAATTCAAAAAAATAAAATAAAATTGGTAAACACTATAATAAAAAGAAAATAACATAAATATAACAAATTAGAAATATATTCTATTAAATGAAATCCATCAATGTTTAATATAGTAAGCATAAAGTCTCATAACAGCACTAAAAAGAAAGATAAAAGCTACAAAGCTAAAAATGTCAAGGCATGACATATAATAAGTTAAAAATTAGATCCTTCTCCTTCCCCTCCTCTAACGGTGATGTTCGAAGATGCTTACTAGAGTTAGAGGTCCAATTCCATCATGTAAGTTTATTGAAAGTCTTTAGTTACAAACAATCAATAAAGAATTTCAGTGTCTAATCGCTAAAGTTATAGAAGAAGGGACTGATATGTCAGCGAAACAAACCAGTGATATTCAATGCATAGTTAATCACTTATCCACTTTCAAATGTCTATGGTGCTATATAGCATCCATCTACATAATAAATTGATGGCAATGTCTTGCTTTCAAGTCACTGATTCACATGAATTGACCTTAATTCAACTATAGTTAATATACTCCATATTCAAAATTTTGGTCTAGAGATCACTAACAACACAATCAAAGAAAATCAAAATAACCTAATCCAATCTTTAATCTCAATTTAGTAATCAAGAATAAAGACGGAATATATTAAAATTTGGTAAGAAAAAAAATATAATCAGCACCTGAGCGTCCTCTCTGATTCTTAAGTTCTGTCCAGCTGGATTTAGTAAGTCATTAACCACCTGAAATAAAACCAAAGCTTTAAGGGTAGCAGTAACATTATATTTAATTTCATTTCATGCACAGCCCAAATACAATATTCAAGTTCACGTAAGACAATGTCAACATGAAGACAAGCAAGAAGCTAGAGAGCAGGAAGCAGCCCACCTCATTGTAGATCTCCAGGTACGAAACTCGAAGAAGAAACTCTCGGTTTGGAGTCTGGTGACAGGTCATCCGATTTTATAATATTTAGATTAAGAAATACAACAAACAGAAACAACAGAAAACTGGCATTCAACATACCTCTTGGATAATGCTAAAAGCATCCTTCACAGAAAGGGGTATAATTCCTGGAGATCTTTGATCACCCTGGAAATATGAGCTTTATAAGCATATACGGTGCATGTAATACATACCAAGGTACAGCAAAGACGTTTAGACATCTAAGTTTTACAACAATTTTTAATCTTGTGCATCATTTGATGAACAATGGACAGCATAAGAAAAAAATAATGTAAAATTTACCATAATACCCTTTTTAATATTAATTATTTTAATATAATAAATTATTATTCTTTACTATAAAATAGAAAATTATTATATATTTTAATCATTTGTTAAAAAATAATATATTATTATACATTTTAACATATTATAAAATATATGTATATATAATACAAATGTAAACGTTGATAAATTGAAGTATTATTGCTATGCTTTTATCCACTTTTTAAATTGTGGAAAAGTAAGAGCATTTTGAGTAGTAATACAGAGTAGTTTTATGTTTGTTGATCAGTTATAATACATAATAGTGGAGCGAGAGTGGGGAAGAGAAAAAAGAGAGAGAGATAGTGGGTAATTTTGTTTTTTTGAGGATCTTGTACTTGGAACAAAATGTTGTCCTATATTTTACAGAATAACAAAAAATAAATTCTTGTTCTGTCATTTCCCACTTCTTTTGTTCTGTCCCACAACTTTTTAAAATCAAAGGTTAATCAAATATTTTTAATTTTGTCTTGTCCCTTGCTTTTGTGCAAATTAAATGGACCTATAATGTTATATACAGTAACCCAACCCCAAATTATTTATGTTTATTTTAAAAGATAATAATTAAATTATTATCCACAATTGTACCATGATATATATTAAGAGGCTGAGAAGGACTACCAAAACTTAACAGTCAAACTATCAGCGTACTTATAGTTTTAACTTTTAAAGAGTATTATCATGTTACCAGTCTAATTGTCATGGGTATATACTAGTTGTACTACAATAGAACCTTATGAGATTATTATTAAATAGCATTAGTGATGATGATGCATGCCTGTGGAAGGTTGCCACCAGACAATCACCATTGTAAATGATGTCTTACATACAATCATGTGATATGGGTTTAGGTTGGCAAGAGAATGGAAGATGGTAAAACGAAGAACAGAACAGAGAGGTTGAGAGACGAGAGGCAAGAGGCAAGAGAAACAAAGAGATTAAGAACGAACTTGTGCACTTCTATTATTATTATTATTATTATTATTCCAATCTGTCTAAAGTACAATAGTAATGCTTTATTTATAGGCAGCAACCCAATGACTATACAAATCCAAACTAGCAGTAGCTTATTAACTAACTAACATTCTTTTGCTATTTATATTTACATAGCACATAGCATCTTCACTGATGTATTTGTATTGACTATTTAATAATTTTTTAGTTAATTGTTCCTAATACAAATAAAAACTCTTGTGTGTTCACTTAACAACTTAAGCTTTTCAGAACCGATTTGTAACATGATATCAACAAAGCCTTTCAGATCATGTTTTAGGGTATGTTTAGATGAGCTTCTCCACAAGTACTTCCAGTAGATAAAAATATGGAAAAAAAAATTAATTTCCTCAACTTTAAATTAACTTATGCACAAGTTAAAAATGAAAATTTAGGAAAGTTATACGAGAAATCTTCCATAAATTAACTTACGCATAAGCTTAGCCTATGGAAAAGCTAATTTCTATTTTTTTTCTTACGTTTCTTTCCTAGAAGGAGCTTATGGAGAACCTCGTCCAACAGGGCTTAGTCTATGATACTTGGTCCTATTCTTAAGCATTAAATAAGATGGGCATTTGCCTTGTCCAAACTTCAAGCATTAAGGACTCTTGAGTGAAGGAAGATATTACATATAACATCCTTCATGTTTATTAACCCAATAATAGCTTCTAGTTATGGTTTAATGATCACAAATACCTTGCGGTGGAAAGACCAAAAAAAATAAGCATATACGTAAATTTATTACACATTTCTTTTCTTTTTTTTGGAAGAGACCACATGTATCCTCCGGTAGTCATAATTGTGCTCAAGCAAGCTAGATAGTGGTTTTACTTGACTCAATTGGGATTCTTCTCCCTAGAGGAAAGATACTTGTGATCTCTACCAAGAAAAGATCAACAAGATAACAGGAGAAAATCGTTTATGTGTGATCTTACATGCATTGTATGAGTCTTCCCACTGCTTGTTACACCATATGCAAATATTGTACCTGCAACGAAAACCCAAGAATGGTTCATTTGTAAGTTCCTCAATACGCTAATATGCAATTGAAAAATTCTAGTTCCTTGGAGACATAAGTCACTGCATGTGATGACTTTTAATTCAAATGACCAACATCAAAAGGAAAGTGCAATTATAAATAGGTTGCCATATAAAGGAAATTGCTGTGTGTCACCCCTATGGGAAATGGTCCATGGTCCAAATCATCAAGTTACTTCACATTCTTTCTGCATTGATCATGTGAAGGTCCAAGCCAACTGGTTATTGCATGCAACGACAACATTATGTGAAACCAGTTGCTAAGATCTTGAATCTCAAACCTCTAGAGGTTACATCATGATCTGGCCTACCTCCCTAAGCAAGCATCTGAGCAGTTTGCAATCTTATTTTATCAACAATCATAATGTAAGTGAACAGTTGAAGCCAGAAAGTGTACGGCTTTTACAAATGTTGATCAAAATTTTATGGATGGCAATTTAGAAAAATTTTGCCAATTGTCCATCAAGTGTCAATACCATTGACATAGTTCGAAAGTCAAAATAGCAACCTTGATTTTTAATAGCATTATTATCAAACAAATGGCTGATTGCAAATATCAAACTAAACAAGTCAAATTACAGACTCTAAATTAGTAGACATAATACTCAGATTTAGTGTTATTTTACGACATACATTTTCAAATTAATCTGCATATTAAGGATAATTTGATTGTACCAAGACTATATTTTATACTTTAACCGAGCCAAACAAATAGAACCAATAAGTTCAATCTGTCAATTACCATTGATACCCTCCATAGCACCACTGATAATATGTTGAGCTGCAACATCATAGACCTGCCTAGTTGTAGTCGTGGGACCAAAGACACGATCTGCAATTAACAGGAAAAACATAAATACACAATATTGATAGATGAAATAAGGAGAGAGAAAGAGATATTTTCTGAAGAAAAAATGCATATGACAAACGATTTCATTTGTAAAAATTGTACAATATCGTGACATTTTGAGTCTTTACTAAAAGAAGATCACAATAGGTTTATCATATCATTAACCTTCAAATTATGTAAACTATTTTTACTTGAAATTAACAGAACCAAAAGCGGGTCAGTTAGAACTAATGTAGGGAACCAGTTTCTCAATTCTATGACTACTATGATTAGGTGGGTCCCACTGCTAAGTCCTCAATTGGACTCATTTACTTATTTAAGGATCCCTGTAAGGGAGAAAATCTTCAAGTGATCAAAACAAAAACACATGAAAGAGCAAAAATTTGGATAACTTTGTTTTTCATTAGGAAATCAGATTAAGCTGATTCAGGCTTGTTTATGCAGACCCCCCTTCCTCTTTCTAACATCTTTTGATAATGCCAGAAGGGACAACACAGTATTAAATTTAGCTAAGAGTTTCTTTTGTTGGGCAACAAATATACAGGAAGAAATTATTTCGCCTGCTGATATATCTGTAGTACACGATAGAATGGAAGATTTGGTCTTGGAAGATTAAGCAAGTTTGGTTTTACTGTTTAAAAAAACATTTTCTATTATCTTTTCTGTTTTTGCTAAAACTTAGAAAATTGCTACTTCGTTTCACAGTGTTTCCTATTTTAAATAATTAGTCAGGTCTCCATTTCTAGGAAATGCATTTATCTAGGATACAGCAGAATGTTTCTGAATTGGAGTCCTTTATCAGTTTACCTCTAGATCTTCCAACCAATATCTCACACATTCTCTCAAGACCTAGAAGAAAGAAGAAAATAACTCTTTCTTGAGAAGCGCTGAGGAAGTCCAACTCCATAGGTCAAGTCCTTTATTCTGTTAGTACTCAACAAGATAAAAATGCTAATGTTATGTTACAGACTCATAGAACTAGCAAGTACTTGTCACTTCGCATTGTGTCTGATTTTAAAATAAGTCTTGACAGAAATAGCAAAATAAAAAAACAGCATTTATTTGATAATAGAGAAGATCTCCCTACGAGACTAGATACTTCAAGAGGTCTGCTCCACTTCTCACAGCTTTCTGTTTCTAAGATGTTCCCTAACAGTATCCTATTATTCCCCTTCTATAGAAAGTAAATAGTTTACAGTTCATCATAAAAAAACTACCCTTAAATGACCCTTCCATCTGAGGCCCAACTACTTCCTTTCAAAATACACTGGCTAAATCCCTGGCTTGCTATCAGATTTGTTCTTCTAATTCAAAAAAGTGGAAAATATTTACTACATTGTCTAACGGCATGCTAAATTTGGAGGTTTGCTTGGGAATATATGCTGATAATTGGGATGTGATGTATTCTGGAAACTTGGATCATTTCCTAATCATTAATTTCAGAGGTCTCAGCAGTAGTATGGAAGGACAAGTTATTTCACAATGTCCCATGCTCACCATACTTTGGTACCTTGTAGTTAATAACCAATGCTTAGAATGTTAATGTTAACATATCTTTGGAAGAAGGGACTATCTAGCCTTTCTTTAGTGTTCAGTACAGAAATTCTTCAGAGGGGTTCCCGTCATAGATTTCCAAAGGAATTGGAGAGCTATTTTGTATAATTGGTTGTTTTTTTTAGTGTCTGGCTTTCCTATTAGCTTTGTCTTTGCCTCACAATGATTCTTATCCTTACCCTCCTAATATTCCTTTCTTTCCTCTAATAAAAGTATATTCCTCTTATCCCGAAAAAGATACTAATACTTCTGGCATTGGTTTCATCAATTAAATCAATATGTTAACAATAACCTCCCCATCCATTTTTGCTATCACCTTCACAAGCTTCTATTCTCAAAAATAAATGGAAGAGAAGTTCAATACCAAATGATGTACAAGTATACATTCAACCTCAGAAGTACTAAACTCGCAAATTATTAAGACATTTTAATTTCACAGTCCATTCCAATTAAACAAAAGAAAACAACAAAAACCGTATTCAAAAACATCAAATTTGCATATATTTACCGTAAGCATAAGCTAGGGACGGGTTATACTCGTTCCGCAACACGGTTTCTCCATCAGCGTACCACGCTATCTCCTCTCCCTGGCGAATTTCCCTGGGACTATCATTCCACACACAAACCTCAATCAAACTAAAGCCCAAAACAAACTCAAAACGACGGCGTACAACTCGGAAACGCAAGCACTTACTTCAGAGGACGAAACCGAACCGTAACGGTCACATTCTCCTTCGCGTCCAAAGGCAAGCTTTCGGAAAACGAGTACGGCGTCTTGCTCCGAGCGGAAGAAGACGCCGGCGAGCTCAGACCATCCACGGAAGTTTCTAGAAACTGCTTGGACGACGACGTCGTTGAAGACGTTGGCGAATTTGCAGCTCTGGAACCGTTCAATCGTACTCCCTTCGACTTCGCGCTTCGTTTCGACGCCATCGCCATAACTTCTAAGCCACAATTCACAAAGAGCACGTCAACTCAACGAAAATGCCGATTTCATTCTAACTTGTAAGCAGAAAACGAATAAATGATAAAGAAAAAACTCTGCGAAATAGTGAATCTGTGAATTACTGAATTACTTCAATCTGCTGTCAGTTACAGTCAACAAAAGAAGAAGTTGCAGAAAATCCGAAGAAACGATTTCGCGGAATTCTCGAAGTAAATCGGAGGTGCACTGCGAGGAGAAGGAGAATCGGAGACGGATCGGAAAGGGGAATAAATAGAGGAAGTGGTGTGAGGGAATTCAGAGAGTGGAGAAGAAAATATTGGCGCATCAACCTCTTCTCTTCTACATAAGGAAAGCGAGCGAGAACGAGGGAGAGAGTGTGTGCGAAACGGTGAGTCTTATTTAAGAATGGGTCAAGTTAAATTAGTCTTGGCTTGGAAGTGATGAGCGAAAAGGCATTGACATTGGGTAAAGGCTGGGGTGGTGCAAAGTCAACGTCAGAGATGGATTAAAAGGGTGGAAGTGGGAGAATCTATTTAACAAATGGTTCCTTTTTCTGACAGATAGGAAATGAAAAATGTGGTGGCGGAGTGCGGCACAATGGAAAGTGGTGGTGGGGGCTTTGTTTTGCCTCGCTTTTGTGTAGAAAATGGTCATAGAATGTGTGGGTCTATAATTTAATTCCTAATAATTAATTTATTCATTAATTAATTTAATTCCTAAAACTTTCTCTCTCCCTTTATTATAAACTAATATGAAAAACTATATATTAATCATATAAATTTACATGAAATTCAGTAATGATATAACAATACATCATAAAAAATATTTTATGAAAACTTTGTACTTGAATTATCTATAAAAAAAATGCGAAATAAGATGTGATAATAAACTTAAGTGTTAGGATATGTTTATAAGTTAAGAAATATTTAAATTTTAAACATTAGTATATTCTATTTATAAATCTAATAATGTTTTAAGTTAGTTCTTAGCAATATAATTAATAAAGAAACTTAAATATTAAATTAATAATATTTTTTTGTGTCAAGATATTTAGAGCATCTTTATTTTAATAAAATACTTAAAAAAATATATATTAGTTGCTACTTGAATAATATTATTACCAAATTCAATAGGTATTCTCCAACCTCAATTAATCACAGCAAGGAGATTTAAGACCTACATATGATACACACTAATAATTACAATGTTCAATAGAAAGATTATCATGTAATAATATAATGACTAACAAATAAAGTAATAACTTAAAAGATACAAATATTCACATATAAAATAATAGGTAAAAAAATAAGTGTATGTGATAGCTCAAAATTTAATTTAATAAGATCAATTAAGATGTAGCATAAATATTAACTTAATAAAATCAAATAAAATAATGTAATAGCACGAATATGATATTCATAAAAAAATTTATGTAGTAGCATACAAATTATCTTAATAGAATTAATTAAAAAAATATAATAACACTCACCTAATACAATTAACTTAAATCACATAATAAAAAGAAGGTTGACTTAATTGATTTTTCTCTTTAAAAACTTGAATATTTGATGACTTAATTGATCTTTGTAAGAATATTATAAATAATTATTTAATACATCATTATTATCAATATTTAATAAATTAAATTCATATCTGTGAGGACCGATCCGCATCCTCTCGAGTTTGTTGAGAAAAAATCAAGTTGATCAGGGGTGGGGACAGTTTCAGGTTTTCCCCACTTTAAAAAGTCGGGACGAGAGCGGAGATGGGTAATGTAATTCCTGCCTCGATCCCGTCCCGACTTTATATTTAAATTTAAATTTTAAAATATTAATATTTTAAAAATATTTCATTTTCCTCCACCTGCTTTTAATTCTTTTATTTTTTTAATCTTTTATATCAATTAGTTCATTACATTATTATCTTTCTCTTACATTTCACTTTTCCACATTTCGTTAATTTCTTTGATTAATTTATATTTTTCAATCTTTTCAACCAATTTGATCAACACAAAGTTAATTTTTCTTATTTTTTTATCATTTTTTCTAAATATTTTACATAAATATTAGTAGTAACTAATATTATTTTATTTATAATTTATCTTTATTATGTTTTATTATGTCATATTTTTTACATTTTATTATTCTTATTTGTCATTTATCAAATTTTATCTTAATAAAATAATTATATTTTAAATGATTAAAAAAATTGATAATTTAATTTTTTATTACTTTAAACTAATTAAATAAAAACTAATTTATTAAATATTTTCTTATAAACTATATATTTCGACAACTTTAAAAAATTAACTTATATATATAATCAAATATTTAAATATAGTATTATAATAATAATATTATTATAAGTATTTAAATATTTGAATAAATAATAATAATAATAATAATAATAAGGTTATAAGTATTTTACAAGAAAAAACAATTAAATATTTTTTTACATACATGTTTTAATATAAATATAATAAATTAAAATATATATTTAGTTAATAATAATTATAAATTATAAAATTAAAAATATTTATTTATGTACAAAAATATATATAAAAATAGTAAAATTAATTTATTATAAATATAATTTTTTTAAATAATGTAGATCGGGAATAGGACTGGGTCGGAAAGCCTAAAACCCAAGGGAATATAAGGATGAAGACTTAATTTATAATCTCAACGAAAATCAGGAACCGTTAAAAAGTCTAGAGCGAGAATTGGGGATGAAAAATCTGTCTTCCCGTTGTCATACCTATGATTATCGTTTATATTTGAAACTATATCCCAATAATATTTATAAAAAGTATATTGAATTAGTTTCTATTAAAAAATAATTAAAATTATAAAAAAGTAATAATTATTATTATTATTTTACATCATGTAACACATAATAAAATTGTCACTAATTACGTGTCTTTGTTATTTCCTTTTATGTCTATTAGAAAATAAAATTTGAATATATTGAAAATTTCCTTATGCATCACATTTGATGTAATTTTAGAGACGTGAAACTACTACGTATAATTCAACCAGCTACGTATAATTGATCATAGAAAAATTCAACTTTGGAAGGTAAATTTCAACATTTTGAATAGACAACAACATGGAACTACCTATTTTTAAATTTAGAACGAATCTTATTTATTATCTAACGGGGTCAATATTAATCTTGGAAAAAATACCTTTAGGTCAATATTGGTTCTTGTTATAACTACATTGTTTATAATATGATATTCTAAAATTATTTTTTAAAATAAAAAAAATCAAATAAACTCTTTATCGTTTTCATTTTTGGGTTCCAACCTCTAAATCAAATAAAAGTATTGGTATGATATTTGACATGCATATCATACCGATACATTTTTTTCTTTCATTTTTGAAGTGTTATTAACATTTTAGTTTGTGTCCAATTCTTAATTATAATGTGGTATGAATGTAGATGAAAAAAATCAATATATCCTCTGAAGAATTAGAAAAGTAAATAAACAAGAGTGAAAAACTAGGTGCTTCAAATAGAAATGTACGTGTGCTAATAACAAGGCCCAACAAACAATGGACTTAGTTGGGCCTTGAAATGTTCACATTGCCAATTTCTTCCGGATTAACAACCCAATGGAGAAGAGGCCAGTAAATCAACATTGATCTATTAGCACGAAATTTTATAGTAAAATCAAGGTAATTGTTTTATACACCTCTCTCTTTACCTATTCGAACTCTACACTTTATTTCCCAATTTTTTTTATTTCTTTTGCTGTTAGTTTTTTTTTTTTTTTTGGGAATTTAAATTCTGTAAAAACATTTGGATTTTTGTAATTAAAAACTTTAGACATAGGTATATTTTAGAATTACATCTCATTATTTGTTACATTCTTTTTTATTAAACTTCTGAAGCCTATTTATATATTATATATGGAGTTAAACTTCAAAAATATATATTTGTTACACATTCTAAAATTAAACATCAGAGATTTATTTGTAAATAACAAAATCAAACTTTTGGACGTCTATTTGTGTATAACTATTTTTCCAAAATCATACAAATAAAATTCCAGAATTTTATTTCCTAAATGAGTGATGAAAATATTTTTAAATGTGCAACAAACTTATATTTTAAAACCTAAAACAATGAAACCACCCTTAATAACAAGGTTATTAATGTTCATATACTTACCGTAGAATCTGATAGAAATAGCTTGTATAAGAGAAATTCGTAACAGACCCAAAAGAATAGACATTACTTAGAAAAAAATGAGGTGTGATTTACAAAAAGGAAGGTGTAAAAAGGGCCTTAAGGTTGAGAAGCCCAACTATGCTGTTGGTTTAATTATTGACATAATTAATAGAGTTAATTAATGATTAATAGGTGAGATCTCACAAAAGTTATCAATAAGAATTTTGAATGGAAGTTAATGATTAAAAAAACTCAATATATATTTCACATGATTAACATAATTAAAAATAATCATTTTTTTGTATTTTTCTCTAGCTTCTATAACTTCCAAAGGTGAAATATGCCATAAACCCCTTTTTAACTTATTACAAATTATCCCATGGCCCATGAAGCATCACTTTTTCATCATGCCAAGAACAAATTATCTTATAAAAGAAGGAAATGATACTTTGAGGTTTGTAATGATCTTATATTTGAACACACCTTTACGCAAGAGCTTTTTGAGATTGAAAATGGCCAATATATATACACAACCTTATTTATTATCTCATGCTGAGATTTAACTTTGTTATCAAAATTAAGAATAGAGGAGACAAAAACGAACTCAGGACCACCATTTGAACTTTTTTGTTACATGTCAATAATTAAGTTTCCCAAAGTATAGGTGGAGATCTATGAATGATAATATCTAACATTTAACCATCTTCTTAGATCTAGAACCAGTAGAAAAAATATAGATACAATTCAAGAACATGCTATATACTTGCTTTTCCTCAAACTCACCCAGGATAAGAACTTCATCATAATCTACTCTAATTAGTTTATCAAGTTGTAATTAAGTAAGTATCTTGAAAATTTGATAGCTATAGCTTTTCTGTCACCCATCACCCATTTCTGATATTCTCCCAAAAAGTCCTTCTCGAAGGAAAAACTTACACTCATCGTTCATTCGACTTGGAGTAATGTGAATTAATTACTGGTGTGGTTGTCCAACTGTTTTAGCCCACAACTGGTTAATTGAAATGTTAGAACCTAGAAAGTTCCAACCAATTATACAACCCCAGATCAGGGAAATCTTAATTAAAACCTATATTTGGATAATCACAAGTGAATCCCTTAAGACTTACATGATGATGGAATTGCCCAAAGGTGATATTGTGACCTCTCTTTTAATAATAATATTATTGTTATAGCACAACGTGATTCACAGGCTTAAGGGTGAAGAAGTAGATGAGAATAAGACTATGAAAATGAAGGTTTGCAAGTTGCCACCTGGTCATAGCTATCCCCACCTTTTTGAAGCAAACAATGGAGGCATATATTTCATACAAGTGTTTGTCACCAAATGAAAAAGAGAAAAAAAATTTAGAAGAAGGGGTTACAACATATATGTGAAGACGGAATATATGTTCAGTCTTCCATAACTAGTTATGATTGCTTTCCTGGTTTGTCCTCTACTTAGCTTTACAGTTTTGGACTATGCGTGTGTGGTGCATGTTATCCTTTTGCGATGATATATGGAAGCTTTTGTTTCACCCATTTCACATCAAAGGGTGCCTACCCCACATGATTAAACATTCAAGAAAAGGTCAAGTAGGTTAGTGTGTGGAGGAAAGCAATGGAAAATAAGATAAAAGCACAACAAGTTAGAGAGTGTTTGTTTTGGTGGAGGACCACAATTCTTGAGAATGCCAGAAGAAGAGAGCAGTGAAAGAACACTGGTTTAATTTCAATTAAGCCTATAGTACTGCATTTGCCTACCAAGTACATATCTCTAGCTTTTATTCCACTCACATTATTATAATTATTGTTATTACTATATAATAATACAGTGTACACAAATACGTACATACATACATACTGTACAAGACTCTATACTACTAGGGAGAAAGAAAATTTCTGGTGGAATGGTGTTCATGATGCTAATTAGAGGAAAGAATGATAACACCAACATGCAGCATTTGGTTTGGACAACACATGCAGCTCTGATCCACTGGATTCTTGCTCAGAAGGGAAAATGGCTAGGTTAAACCTGCAAAGAAGTCGACACTTCTTGTCATTACAAAGCTGACTCGAGTTTTTTTTTTTTTTTGTGCTGCACATTAAAGTTCAAATACAGTGTAAAATAAGCTAGAACAGCTGCATCCACAGCGTCCAAATGTATTGTTGAATAAGCTAGGGTTTTCACATTTCTATTTACAGATCATGTGGTCAATCTTCTAATAAACAAAAAGAGACTAATTAAACTCTTTAGAAGTGTAAAAATCACCAAAATGGTCACTGCAAATTTTCTTACATACACCACTTAAAAGTAAAACTCTCACCATAATACTCAACACCCATATAATTCTTGTGATGAGTTTTGTTGTTATAGTTGACAAAAGAAATATATTGTATGATCTTCTCATCTCTCAATAAGTTAAGGCTATGCTATTTCAGAAATAGTGAGTGAATTAGAATCCTAAAGCAAGTTATGTAAAAAGAATGACAACTACGTATGAAAGATGGCTATTTTTCAAAACTATGAATTGATGACAGAAAGAAAGTAAGAATAGAAAACAATGATTACCAGTGAGGTTCAAGTATTAGGTAACTGCATAAATCCACCAAAGCTTAGGTTTAAACGCACAGTGTCAAGTGTCACCATCTTGATTTATGAATGTGGACCAATGTTCAGTGATTGAAGTAAATGAAGGGAACATTATTCATGTGAACGTTGTTAACTTACAACTACCAAATTCAGATACTATACTGTACTGGTTTTAATGTCAAACTCAACACAGCATACAAATGTGAATGAATTTCTATCCCTTCGTGTCTCTTCCTCTCCCTCACATGATTCTCTGTCACCAACAGCGACAGGTAAATCAAAGTTACTACTACTGCTACCTACTACCATCTGCTAAAGTCTGTAAAAAAATTTGTGGAAGATAATTATGATGATTAAACTTGGTAGCATTTTGTTTTGGTTAAAAATAATGATTCACTTCACTCTGCATGTTGCTTTTATACATCAAATCATGACATTAATGGAAGACAAAGATGTAATTAATGATTTGTAGCATGTCCAAACCACTTCTTTTCGCAGTGTAATCATGTGCAGAATTATGTCTCGGGAACCACGAATCTATATTGATGGACTTTGCAGATGATCAACCACCCGATATCTATCACAACGAATCCATTAAAATCTGTAGAAAATGATAAGGTGATGGCAACATATGTGGAAGATTAACAAACGGTGGTCAACCAGACAATTTGAAAGTGTCGACTTTTTCTTATTTCTTTTTTAACTCAAGAAACGAAATTTTCCTACATGAGTTTGGAAATTACATTAGAGGATATATATTTGAGAAATATAATATGTTTTCTCAAATTTTATTTCTACTTCCTCAAAAATTTAGAAATTAATACAGTTAATAATAAGCACTTAAAAAATTTAAAAATGTAGACAATAATGTCATAAACAGTAATATTATAATCAAGTTCAACACTCCTTAACTTGAATTGAAAAATTTATTTATTACATTAAATTTCATCACTTAGAAGATTTTAATAATAATTTATATATATCATTTTTTTAAAATCTACTTATATATGTTTTCAAGACAAAACTGTGATGGCATAATCATCAAATTTTAAAATAAATATTACTCTAAATACAATGATCTAATTAATAATAACGAACTTTGTGTTCATATAAGTTAAAACAACCTTAAATTTTATACAGCTATTGTATCACTCAAAACCATTATTCACTTAGCATATACATGACATGAAGCTCCTAAATTAGTGAAATTATTTGTGATATGCATATTTTACTATTTTCCCAAAGAACATTTTTTTTTGTGTTTGATTAGAGTTTAGGGCACAAAGTTTTGCAGGAGGGTGTGCAGAAAATGAGGATTTGTTTATATATAAGAAAATGAGTATGATTATGATGATTGAATGAAAAGCAAGGAAAGCATTGATATGAAGTAATATAGATGGCCCCCACAATGCTAATTCAACATCTGAAAAGATGCCTCCATTGTGGTCCAAAGGCTCTAGTTTCAGAAAACAATGATATCATACCCATCAAGCTTTAAGTTGAGGAATTCAAAGAACTATCCATTTATTTGACAGTTAAGGGTCTTGCTTGTAGAAAAAGCCCACAATGCATCATGGTCACTATGTTAGGTCCATGCATATATGTTGTTACCTTGTTTTTGTGCTTGATGGTGCTATCTATCTATACCTTTCTTTTCTCTCCCAAGTCCACAAATGGTGGGTTCTCATGTTTTCTCTACCACTTCCATCACTTTTCTATCATCCACATTCTTGCTTTCTGTTTTCTTCTATCATAAAACATCCATTACTTTTCTTTTCAATTTCCAAAGTCTAAGTATTTATTTGGTTTCACACAACAACGAATACTAAACAAGTGTACATAACCTCGGATTGAAGTTAAATGTTACTTTTAAAGCATAAAAAGTCAACCGAAGAGTATTGTAGTTTGTAACATATATTAAGACTATTTTTGGATAATATTTTTAATAAATATTCGAGAAAAAAAATACAAATGAAAGTATATATATTAAAGTTATTTTGAAGCAAAACTTGGTAGAACAATTTCTGGTGTACCATCCACCCAAAGACAGATATGACAAATAGTAAGAGTATTTGTCTTTTAAAAAAAAAAAACACTTTTGTCTAGATCCGACATTACAAGTATAAGACATGTTTCTGTAGTTTCACCATAAGAAAAATAAGAAAACAAAATTAAAAGTATAGATGATTTTTGTTTTTTATGAACATTTTTAAAAGAGAAAATATTTTTTATATAAATTAAAATTAGGTTATGCATCAGTTAATGTGTAGAAATTATTTCACTAATTTCTCTAGATTTTTATTTCTAACTTGTGCATGAGTTGGAGAAATCAATTTCATCTTTTTTTTTTCTCATTAAAAGTGGTAATGAAAAACTTGTCCAACACATGCTTATAGAATTTTTGGTATTCTTCAAAACATTATTTATTATGTATTTATTTGTCCCCAAACTTATTAGTCATTTTTTATTTTATTTGATTATTGTCCTTTTGTAACATATTTACTTTTTGGATGTGTTTTTTAATAAACTAATAAAACATGATTTCTTATACTATAGTATTACATTTAAAAATGAAAAATAATAAAAATGGAGCGTTATTTAAAACAATAAAAATGTTCATTAGAATATTCAATATAAGTAATTGTTCTGATAAATTTCAATACTAAGGTATATTGATACTTTTTTTTTAATTGGTACCGAGATAAACAATATTTTATTAAAATAAATTTATAAATTAGTTGAAATCTAATTCTAATAATATATTTTATAATTGTAAAAATATCATCAAGATTTATTATAATTTCTGAAAATATTAAAAATTATAGAGTGTTCAATGAATATGTAACAAAAGTGAGCATTGAGGTCATTTAACAATAAAAACTAGCAAAATTCTAAACAATAAACTATATATTGTCTATTTTATATTATCTATAAGGTGAAATTTGTAAGTAATGAATTTATTATCATTGGTTTACTCAAACAAGAATCAATTGAAATTGAAAAGACAACCATAAATTGTGAACAAGTTAAACCTTTCTTCTTGGTGAAACTATCATGCATAGAAAAAATATTGGGTAGTTTCTTCTCGTAACAATAAGAAAAAAATAGACAAAATTATTATTAGCTAAACTACCTCCATTTTAAAGTTGTTTTTCTAGGTAACTTACCAATATAGGTAAGCCACTTATCACTAATATGTGATTAATCATTCTTTTGTTATATGAAAAAAATCAAATAATTGCCAGGGTCGCTCTCCAATCAAAACTGTTATTTTTTATTTTTTTTAACTAACTTAGAACCTTCAATATATAATATTATTAATTTATGAAAAAAAAATTATGAACTATATTCTTAAAATTAAAAAACTAAATTAAATAATGCGTTATTTAGTGTAAACAAATTCATATAAATAATATTTAATTTCTATCCATTAAAACAGTTAAAAGTGTCATATATGTATTTATAATAAAATTTCTAATTAAATTATAAATATAATAATTTATAATCATAGATAATTTGTTATTGATATAATTTTTTTTTTTTACATATGCATCTCTCGTTCAAACCAAATCCTGAATCGGTGAAGATTCACCTTGCATTCATCACCCACCCTTCTCAGCTACATTTGTTGTTAGTACTACCTTAGCAATATCTATTAAATCTGTATAACAAGATTATGAAGAAATCATGTTTGTAAGGGTAAATTTCTGCGTACAAAACGTTAGGTTTTACCATGTGTAAATTTGTTATAAGAAGAATAATTAACAACAATAAATATATATATATATATATATATATATATATATTAAAAATAATAAAATAATTAACTTAATCCTGTAAAATTGATTTAATAATTTAATAATTATTGTTCACTATATATTAATATATTATTATTATATCTCTAATTGTGAGATTTCTAAACACACTTTATTATATAAAAAGTATTTTCATTCCTTATCTCAACAATGATTGATTTGATAACATGTAGTTAAATTTATCATAATAAATAGTTATAATATTTTAACGCCTCTAAAATTGATTTTAACATCGTGTTAAAAATAGTGAGATATATAATTTAATTTAATAATGTGATGATTGTACTACGATCTTTGGTGATATATATATATATATATATATATATATATATATATATATATATATATATATATATATATATATATATATATATATATATATATATAAATTTTAATTCACACATCTAAACTTATATTTTTAAGGAGTTTTTAAGGAAATTTCTGCTTCTAAATTTTTAGTGATTCATAGGTTATCTTCTGCCAACGAAAATTATTCTTAGAAAGAGGAATGTTATTCTAGAACGTTTGCTTTATGCAATTAAGAGTTTAGAATCATTACAACACAATTTTCTTTCCCATAGAAATTTCTATTTCGTATGTAACAAAATTTTCCAAAATCACTTGTAAGAAAAAAAATTATTTCATAAGTTCAATTTAGTTATATGCAAGTTAAAAATAAGAATTTAAATATATTATTTTAAATAATTTTTATAAATAAGTTAATTTTACTTATGAAAAAGATAATTTTATTAAAAATAAGAATTTAAAGATGTTATATATAAGAGAAATTTTATAAATTAGTTCATACATTAAAAAAAAATTCTTTATGAAAAAATGTTTTTTTTTCTTATTTTTTATCAGAAATATTTTTGAAAAAAATTATCCAAAGTGTAACTCTTGATGGATCGAGTTACTAAAATATCTTTTACTTTACAAATAAATTATTATCTCTTATTATAAAAAAAAGGAGAATAAAACTTGTTATTTTTGAAGGGATGTGACAAATAATTTACTCTATTTCTAAACAAAACCAAGGAAAGACATGTCATCAATTAACTCTGGCATCTGTCACATGTTAGCATTTTTCCACCCATTTCATCCCAATAAACACCCCAAAATGCACAAACACTACACTTCAATTTTATCAAATATATATAAGTAAAAAACATCTACGAATTCCACAATATCTTTAGATTTCGGTAATAGTGTTAAGTTCATTTATTTAGTCTATTTTTTATTATTGATGAAAATTTATCTAATATTTTCTCTTGATATCTGTAATTGGGTATATATGTACCTTAATTTTCTATTTTCTGGTTAGCATCCACACTTTGGGTTAATTATTTCTTGTACGCATAAGGGAATAAAACAATTAAGGGTCACTGTCCATTTGTTCCTTCTTATCTCTTTTTCTTCTTACTGTCACATTGCTTTCCCATAACTAGAGCTTTGGACCTCCCAAATATATATATATATATATATATATATATATATATATATATATATATATATATATATATATATATATATGTATGTATGTATGTATATATATGTATGTGTTTTTATGTGAATATATTGACACCAAGCTAAGGACGAAGAAAACACCAAAATCTGACCCCAATTGGCAGACCAACATGCCCAGAGAAGGGGCTTATTCTGAAAGAGAACTATATTGACTTATATATCTAGGGTTTGGTTGATTTTTATTTTCTTCTGTTTATATGTTTGCTCTCATAATTATAAAAAAAATCATGTCATTTCAACCTTGGTTTTAATTTATAAGATGTTTGTTAGGAAATTGTAAAATTAAAATAATATTCTTATTTCATTTGTTTTTTTTTTAAACTCGAAAAAGAGAAATCTACTAAGTATTGATATACAATTCACTAAAAAAATTATCATTTATTAAAAGATAAAAATGGTCTCGCATTAAGATCTTTGTTCATTTGTCTGAAAATGTTACACTGTTATTGCAGACTTAGAAGATCTACATCAACAACAATATGTATGTATATACTATATTTGGTGAATATATAATTATAAAAATACATTGTATTATTTTCACTGTGTGTTAAAAGAATTGTGAGCATATTATTACTTTACTATTGAAATAAAATTGTAACAAAAGCTAATGAAACACTATAACATCAATAAAAAAACAATATTGTAAAAAATATTGACAAAAAAAGTATGCGAAACACACCATGTTGGTAGGGTTTTCATTTTGTTTGGTCTGAGTCTGACCCTTTTCTGGAGGGTACGTAGAGTGAATGAGTGCCCAATTTGGACACATACATGGTTACGACTCACATGGCTTGGAGCAATTATTCCCAATAAGGACGTTGAGTATTTATGAGACTTGGCTTATAGTTGGCTACTATTCCCTTAGCTACCCATAACGATCAAGAGAATGAAATGTTCATATTAAAGACTATGTGATTTCAAGCACACTCAGTGTCAAACTTACATTATTTGAAATTTTAAAACTTTTCCATTAAAATGCCATGTTCATCTTCTTGAGGCTTGTGTGGTCAAAGATTCTTCATTTGTGACTCGCAAATGTGTGCAAATGGGATGATTAGCAGAAAGAGCATTAGAGTTAATCATATACAGGTTTCGAAATCATATATTTTGATCCTAATTTTACTATTCAAACACGTTTTAGATTTTATTTGATGATTTGGATGAATTAATATTAACAAAATCAGCTGCATAAATAATAAAGAGTCAGGTTAAACAGCTAATTTCACATTTATAAACTTAATCGCAACTTGAATATTAAAATTATACTAAACCAATTCATTATACTATTAAGAATTTTATTTTATATTCTTTATTAAAAAAATGCAACATGTGAGGACTAACTATATAATCTAACACCTTGAACAATAACTATCATTGAGGTCAGGGAAACCTTCCATGAAGAAAATTGTAAAGATGTTGAGGTGAAAAGTGAGGTGGTGGTGGTGGTGACAAGGTTGACGCGGAAGAGCTCTCACCAAAGAAAGAGAGAAGACAATGCCAGAGATCATAATAAATTGTAAGTCCTTGTCAACTTTGACATAATAAATAAAAGTTAACTTAATAATAAAATTTATTAGATAATTTATTTTACAATATGACATAAAAATTCTATATAAAAAAAAATCCACTTCAGAAATATTGATAAAGTGATGTGTTATCTAAATGGTGAATTAAAAACTCGGGATAAATTGAGTTTGTTGGGAAAAATATTTTTTTAAAATATGTAAAAGATAAAAAATAAATAAAAGAAATAATTTATTACTAAAATGAAATACTACCATCTTATCAAGAGAAACGATGAGATCACACATTTTACAACCATTCTAAAAGGGTTTAGGATTTTTGTGTTGGTAAGTGTAGCGAGTCAAATGTAATATATTGTTGTATTTATAGGGATTTGATTGAGATCATGTAATTTCAGATTTCACTCAATCAAAACTTGAAGTTCAATAAAACAATTGTGTATGCTAAATTAATAAAAACAGAAAATTGTTGTAAGAAGGAAAACACAATAGGATAAATTGTTGAAATTGAAATTCATTAATAAACATTAAGAGCTTTATACTAATCAAAAAAGCTTTTACATGCCAACAACTTAAACTTTGCCATTAAAAGTTAAGTTCAGAGGCTGATTAGATTCAAATTCAGAAAAAGAATATTTTCTAATATTAATTTATTTCCAAAATCATGAAATCAGATTTTTCGAACTCCAAACAATAAAAACATAACTAAATCAATACTGAAAATTAGAAAAATCATATATATATAGAAGAGTTTTACATATTACATTCAATCCTTAAAAAATGAGATTAGCTATTCATGGGAGAAAACCCTAAATTTACAGGGAGATATGTGTTATATCTAAAGCATGTGAACCTACCCCAACACAATAAATAATAGTTATCTAAAAAATGTGTTATATCAACAAGTCATAATATCTTATTTAGTAGATTAAAAAAATACTGAAGCTAAAAAAAGAAAAAAAAAATACACCCATCCCATTATCGAATTTGGAGGAAAAAAAAATCATGGATAGGGATTATAGTTTATTGTTTTTGGAAATTCCCGTTTTTTTTATGTACAAAGGGTACTTCAACCCAAATACAACTAAAATTATATTTAAACAACCTATTGCGAAAAGTATATTTAAAATTAATGCAATTAATTGGATATAAACACTCTCACTAATATGAAGTATGAACGTCTTTTCAATACTAAAAAGGAAAATTGGAAGAGATAAAGACGTGCTTGTTAATGTCTTGCTTAATCTACTTACTAAATGAAAACTATATATAGTGTATAAAAAAATATAATTAAACTAAAGTGGTGTCGTTTTCTAAGATTGATGAAACGTCGCTGATGATGTTGCCATATGAAGAGGCAAAGCAAATAGGCAACTTCTCATGTTCACATCTGGTAATTTTCTACTTTATTAGGACATGAAAGTGGCGCAAATGCATTCAAACCCCATATGTTAACTATGGTCCCCTCTCAAAGCCTCTCATGAATGTGACCTTATTATTGGCAAAGAGGTTTGCATGAGATCAACCAAGAAGGGTTCTTGTTGGGACTAAGGGAGAGGATGTGATGTGAGCTTTCAAGGGCTTCTTTCTAAGGACTCATCAAACCCTCCACTTTCAAAAATGTTTTCTTCAAATAGAACAAGACAATAGAAACTTGTCTTATTTTGTTATATAGAGAGCATATGTTTGAGATGGGTTTACATACGAACCTATAAACATGAGAAATACAGATACTTAATTATAAATCTATCAATCATTTTATGGAAAACATTACAAAAAGTAAAATGATTTTAATACATTAATCATTTAGGTCTTTGGTTTTTAGTTCTTTAATGAAATGCACCTTACTTTTAATGTGTTAAATAGTTTAGACAGTAATTTTTAAAGAGAAGATAAATGGTTAGGTAAGGAAGGAAAAATGAGATAAAAAATTAAGAGTTTAGAAACCCTAAACCCTAAAAACAGTTGGTAGTTCGATAGATTGATTAGATGTTTGGAATCAGAAGTAGATCATCAAGTATATGCTTGAAAAAGCATATTGATCATCATAATGAAGAGAGCCAAGAGTGAGAAAATAAAAACTATGTGGAGAAAGAAAGTGTGGATGGTGACATGTCTGTGATGGGCAAGAAAGGCTTAGAATTATGTAAGAGTGAGAGGAAGTTGTATATGGCAAAGTAGAGTCAAACATTGATGAATAAAGAGTGCTCTGTTATATGCAGAAAAGAAAGAAAGAAAGAAAAGTGACAGCAAATATCATTAAATTTTACCATTTCAGATAAATTCTGTGAAAAACTCACTGACAAATGAATGGAACCTCTCTTTGCTCCTCACAAAGAACAAGAGAGGTCACCCTCCCTCTCTTTTTCAATGTGAGTGAATTTTAAGCTAAGAAAAGATAAAAGTGACATGGCCACTGCAGTTATTGAAAGAATTGAAAGAAAAACAGGTTGACATCTTTAGCTCCTCTCTTTTTGTATATGACACTGTATATTTTTATGGAAGAATTTCAAGAAGAGAAAGGTTGAGTATGACTAATCATGATATATATATATATATATATATATATATATATATATATATATATATATATATATATATATATATTACAAAAACAAAGAATTATTTACTTTAGTTTTATTTTTTTAAAATAATTTTAAACAATAATTTGAAATATTTTAGATGAAAGAAAATAAAATAAACTACAACAAAGAAAAATAACAAAAATTTGGAATTACTTTGATAATTTTATCAATGATGTAGCACAATTACTAATATATATATATATATATATATATATATATATATATATATATATTATTGAAAATAAAAAATAAAAAATATTTTTATAAACAACAAACAACCTAAGAATATATACTTAAGAATTAAAATTAATTATAATTTAATTATATAAAAGTAATAATTAATCCACAATCATCAATATTAATTAATTCAATAAAATTATATAACTCATTTAATTAATATTATATATATTATAGATGCTTAATACATTGAATTCATTTTACTCTTTCCACTCTGATATAAAATGATCTTTGCAATCCACCATCTATAATTGAGTTTTTAAAATGGATTTCACACAAAAATTTACATTTTTACATCTCATAAATAATTTATTTATTATGTAATTTATATAATAAATAAAATATAAAATTGAAAAATTTATTTATATGATTATTTTGTAAAAATAATATAATATAAAATAAAAATTTATTTAAAATATTGAACATAACTAAAATTGCACAGTTAATTTAATGTAAACTATAAATACTGATATATAAATTATATTAAAAATTATAAAGGTAAAAAAAAAAAACTATTACTAGCAGTACATTTTTTAAAGTAAATTACAATAATATATCATATATTTATCAAATTATATTTACAATCTTCTAATTTTTTTTACCCTAATGAATTCTTTTATGAAAAAATAAAATTTTAAATCTTTTATGTATATAATATATAAAAAGAATGACAAAAAATGTTTTTAAAATAAAAAAATCAATAAAAAAATCTCTATAATAATTATAATAAAAAAAAACATATTAAACATGTCTGTTTACTCAAGATTCTAACCTCAGTAAACAACAACATTTTAACCAAATGGTTAACATTACAACTTCATATTGTTTTTTAATATATCAAATTTTTTTTAAATCATTAGATATTCTTATTGTTTTGAATTTAGTTATATGTTATAAATATATATTTTTAAACTTTAAAAAGTAAGCACAGATGATTTATCAAGAGCCATGATACTTGTGTAAAAATGTTGAGCACAGATATGTTAAGTTCTTGTAAAATCTTTGACATGGTAGCTAAAAAGAGATCTTAGAAAATAATCTATATATAAAAAAATTTGAATTAATTTCTGTGAGAAGAATTTATTACGATGAAGTTTACCGAGAAAGGTTACGTGGTGTGAGTGATTGAGCCATTCGTGTCGTGTGATTGAATATGATGGTGAAGGACCACGTCTGCAGAATCCTGCAGAAGATGTAAAAACAGCCAAGAAAGAAATAAAGAACCGACACCAACTAGTACTACCATGCCATACATATGGTCCTTGAAAGAGAGACTCTTTACCATAGAAATTGGGTCATTTCTTAGTCATTCTAAACTTAGAATTCATCTTCAACTTCTTCCCTGCTATCTCATCAACACACGTCTCTCTAATAAGAGAACCCTGCGAAGCCTTTGACGTGTGCACAGACAAACCACGTACTCTCACTCTCATTCACTGCTGCTATATAATCACTTAACACAACTATGTTTCATTGTTGTTTGCTCTTTCATTTAAGATTGTTGATCATACCAGACAATACTAGAAATTTTTTCTCATTATTACACTAGTTAATTTTTCATGTAAGATTTTTAATATATATATATATATATATATATATATATATATATATATATATATATATATATATATATATAATCTATTCATCTTTCTCATTGATAAATAATTTAATATGAAACTTTATGCATTTTTGTTGTCAAGAGTCTTTTTTTCATTTTGTTAATATATATCCAATTATGTTTCTGTTATCAATATGCAAAGTCTAGATATATTTGCACTGTGATTAGGTCTTTGGAGCTTAGTCATTAATATGTTCTGCTAGGAATGGATATGTGCATAATTTTCACATTATCTTAAACATTTTCTATATAAGAATTTCTCATATCTCATACATCACCAAACTCTTACTTGATATACCACCAAATTTAATGCATTTGTGTAATTTGAATTATTATTAATTTTGAGAATACAATCAGAGGAATAAATATAAGAAAAATATGTATTAATGGGTCACCAACCACTAATTTAAATGAATTTGATGATATATTTAATTTAAAACATTAAAGTTTTTATTTATATATTTTATTTTATTTATTGTTTATTCTTATTTAATGTATACATTTGTTTAAACTCCAATAATGTTTGTCAAATATAACTTCCTTCAATATATATTTTTGCTCAAAAAGTATTTTTTTTAATCTATGTAGTGAATATGAACCTTTAGAGCTTAGTCATTATTACAAGTAAACTTGATATTATATTGAATGTAGAATTTCATATATATCACACTTAAATTCCTAGAAAATACGACAATAAAAAAAATTAAATTATACAACTATTCATTAATTATTAAGATTTTATACTATATCTTTAAAGACTCATATCACATTTTCAAAAGCTTCCATGTTTTCGTATTTTAATTTTGGCCATGTGAATTGTTGTTCTTAATGTTTATTGTGATATTTACCCAATGTATAAAAATAGTATTATGTTTTATATTTTTAGTAATTAAGTTTTGGGAAATTAAATTACAATTATATATTTTTAATCAACGATTTTTATTTGATAAATTTTCACAGAGATTTTTTAAAATTCAATTTAATTAATTTTTTTTGTCATAAGTTTCTCACATTTGGGGACTGTGATTGTTGTTGGTCAAATAAATTTTCGCAAACCATAAAAATAAGACACAGATTTCCATTTCATATATAACTATAAATATGAAATTATAGTACTTTATACTTATCCTAGTAATTATCAAAGAAGTATCAAATTTGTTTAATATAAAAAAAACTTTATTTAGCTTATAAAAACACTTATAAATCTAGAATTTCAAAAAATCTAATTAAATTTAAAGTTTGAAAACATGCAATTAAGTTTTCATGTAATGCAGAAACATGGTATCTAATTTGATTATATTTATTTTAAACATTGCAAATAAATACCTTCAGGGGTTAAAGTGGGTAATTTTAATGGATAGAATGCATCAAATGAAACAAATAGTTTTTACATTAAAAAAAATTACAAAAAGAATTATACTCACATGTGTCACAATTTTTTTTTACAATTAATCTCAATATATTTCTGTTTCTAAAATACTGAAAAATTCTGTGTTGTGGAGTATCAATGGATATGGGTATTCGTGAGGATGTTTTTAATGTATTTATATTTTTAATTAGTATTTTCTAAAAGTTATAATTTTCAAAATTTAAATGGATATATATATATATATATATATATATATATATATATATATAAATACAAAGTAATAAATTATGTGTACATAAGAATTGCTCTATTATCTTTTTTAAACATGGATTAATTATACATGAAAAATCATACATTACATTGTAATTGCTGCAATAACTTTGTTTCCAGATTGTAGGAAAGAAAATAAGAATTTACAACTATTTTTCACATAACAAAATGAATATACAAGAAATCAATATGACCATATACCTATAGATTTTATTAAGAACGACATCTTCCAATAAATTGTTCTTACTAACTTTTGTTACTAATTAATTGATAACCAATACTTGTATATTATAGTGTTAGTTGCATTAGTTGAATTTCATTATAATTAACTATTTTAAAAATAAAAAATATATATCAGATTATATGAATATAAATGTCAAATTAAATGTTATATTTTGTGCAGAATTTTAAAAATTAAATCAAATATAGTCATGAATTTACAAATATATAAATTAAATATATTACAAATACTCCAAAATTATTTACTTTCGATCATAATCAAAATATAACATCAATATAATTATAATACTATATAACATAATGTGAGTCTTTATCATCAGTAAGCATGATTCTGTTAAATAAATAAATAAATGATTTTTAATTTTAAATAAAAATGTAGGTTATTGATGAAGTTTAATATATACCAATAAATTTATTTCATTAATTAAATAAATATACTATCATATATACAATGAATTGACATAAAGAATAGTTTAAGTTTACAATAAAAAAATTACAAATTTATTTTTAAATTATAACAAAAGATAAGTATGTTGAGAAATTTTAAATAAAGTATCATCTATAGGGTTAGTGAAATATAAAATAAAGAACTAATTAGTTAATTAATTAATTAGTATATCATGTTAATATCAAATACAAAAATCTGTAAATATTCCAAGGACAAAAGGTAAAAAAATTCTAAATTGTTAATGAATGAAAACATACTTTAGCCGTAAGTATTTAAAAAAGGTTATATTCAGGATGATTGATAATTGAGAAACAGAGTGAGGTATTTAATATTGATAAAAACTAAAGTCTAAAAAATATTCCTTAAAAATATGAGTAGAAAAAGGTAGTATATATTAATCTTATTTATATGAAAAGATAGACTTTTGATAACTATGAAAAATGACCTGTGCACAACCATTCAGGATGTATTATCTACATCTAGAGATAAAAGTTAAACAGGTAGCAGTTATGATGTGATAAAAATGATAAAAGGAAATGAATAAAAACCAACAAATTTTATTACTTAATTTTCTAAACACATATCTACTTCTTTTCCTATTTCTTAATTTTCAGAGGTGTAAAAGAAAGGTTAAATCGTAAAATAAGTGATGTAATGAAAAGTATAAACAAATATGAGTATGTAAATGAGAGCAAGTGTGGTGTTAGAGAAAGAATTGTGATTTGAAGTGAAGAGAGGGTGAGAGTGGAGTGAAGAAGGTCATGGGATGGCCAAAAAAACAAGAGTGTTGTCATAGAAGAAAAGAAAAAGTTGACTGTATGAATAGATGAATGAAGTTACTCTTCCATGTGGATCCAAAATTATGTGAAAGGGAGTGAAGGTGGTACTTTGAGAAGGCGAAGCCACACTCAGACTTTGTGGCCTTGTCAGGCTTCACTCTGAGATGGATCAGACCCAATTGTCCATAGATCAGTCCCCACTCTCCCTCTGTTTATAGGACCCACCACCCCCTCTTCTCCTTCCTCACTCACCACATCACAACATAACATAACACAACGCAACACTCACACACCCCTTCACTCTTCTACCTTTCTCTTGTCATACGCCAACGCACAATTCAACATCTCTTTCTTTTTCTTCTTCCTCTCCTCTCATGGACAAGACAACAACAACAACTACTTCGGAGAGAGAAATCCACGATTTCATGAACGTGGACTCCTTCTCCCAACTCCCTTTCATCCGCCCCGCTCCTCTTGTTAAAGAAAAGTCGGGCATTCGTCTCTTTGGTATAGAATTCGCCGGCGGGAATAATACGGTTGTTTCCACCGACCAGTCTGAATCTGCCGAAACAACAGCCAACAATAACCTCAACTCATTCGACCTTGATGGTAACAAGGATGATACTACTACAGCCACCACCACTGTCACTGTTACTGACACCAACGGCGAAAGCAGTCGCCGGTTTGAGTGCCACTACTGCTGCCGGAACTTCCCCACCTCCCAAGCCCTCGGCGGTCACCAAAACGCGCACAAACGCGAACGCCAACACGCGAAACGCGCGCACCTTCAGTCAACGATGGTGCACGGAAGCACGTTCTCCGATGCGCACCATGTCTACAACCTCATGAACTACCGCTTCGGTTCCGCTCCAACACCGCCAATGCCGTATCCTACGTGGAACAACGCCGCTGCCACCGCTACCAGCACGAGATTCTACGGAACGACACCGTTTTCCCACAGCCACCACCAGCACCAACAACCCATTAACGGAAACCCTTTGGCTTTGTGGCGAATCCCGAGCAACAACCCTAGTTTCAGCCACGAACGGTCGTCGTTGCCGTCTTTGTTCGCGTCGGAGGAAATAACGAACTTGAGATCCTCGCAGGTTGTGGGAGCCTCGGGGTCGCAAAACCGCTACGTGTATGACTCTAAACGTGGAAGTGTGCACGACCATGTGAGTTTGGATCTTCATCTGTAATAACATGTTTCCATAGTTTTCGTACATAGTATTATCATGAGCCAGTAATTACCTAAGATGGCACTACGAGAATCGACGGATTTGGCAGCGACTCTTTCTAGAGCGACTTTGGGGACAGAATCCATAAAATATGAGAAATTTCTACCCATGAGGGGGAAATTGTTTCCATTTCTAATTCTTTCTTTCTTTCTTTCTTATTAACAGTTGAATTTTAGATCATATATATGTGGTTTAATTATCACAAATGAAACCTTAATTTATGTTCAAATAATGATTATCTCTGATCTCGTCTATCTACTGTTTTATTTTTTGTCTTTTGACCGGAAAAGAATTAGATATAATTAACAAATTAAACATATGCTTTGTGTTTTGTTAATGTAGAAAGAAGATGGCGGTTGGTTGGTTATCATGTGTTGATTTAAGGCCATAATGGTGTGTGTGTGTGTGTCATAGGTTCAGTGAAAGTAAACTATATGTGTATGTGTATGTGTATGTGTCTATGTATAGTCACGTCGTCGTTTCATGGTGAGGACTGGGAGAACTGCTTCACACGTGTGGGGATTATGGAAAGGGTAAGAGACAGTTGTGTGCGCATGAACAATTTGTCGAGACACACGTGTGCCGAAATCCATGATGTTGTCCAGGCAGGTGGGGTGATGAGAGAGGTGGGTTCTGATTCAATGCAATGTAATTGTGAAGGTCATGATGATAAGGTTTGATGGGTCTGCTCAATTTTTTGCAGAAAGAAAGTGATATTTCCATGCCATTAGCAGGCACCATTGCTCCCCAAATTAATTAATTGCAAAATTACATGTGAGGTGGATACTCCTACTTTTTGTTTTTCACTCACTTATTTACACCAGTGCAAAATATTTAGAGAGAGAATTAACGAGTGACAGGTATATATGAACGCGAAGAATTGAAGATTCATAGATATCTTTCTATATATGTGTGCTTCTATGGATTTGTGCACATATGGACTGGCTTAATATTATTATCATGTCTTTTTGTATGTCTAAGATGCATGGCGGAACCTAGCTAGCTCCCACCTAGGGCTTGAGAGACAGAGTGAGCAAAACCAAGGGTAGTAAACATGGTATGTTTTGTGTTCTCTAAATAGATGGGGGAAGAACATCATCTTTGAGAGCATGTGCATATATGTTGGTTCTTCAACAACATGTTGGAGCTTTTTCTATGTTGTTAACATTGTAGTATGGCTAGCTAGGTTGACCCCAGATGACTCAACTGGGTATAGATGTTGAACAAAGTGGTCCTGATGTTTGGAAACTTTGATAACGTTGTGGAGGTTCTAGAGAGTAGAATTAGAGTTGATGCATGTGTAATGAGTATTGGGTAATGATTCAAAATTGAAGTGACAAGAGTGAATAATTACCAAGTTGATGAGTAGTGTTGACCCACAAGATGGGTCACTTCTTTTATGCCCTTGTTTCCAAAACACAAATCTCATCATTCAAAGGAAGTGGTACCAAGGGTTTTCATATGGGTTTAAAATGGCAAAACCAACCCTCTGAAAAGGATGTGTCTTCCTTTACCTCTCAGGACTTTAAGGAACATATGAACATGGTAGTTACACTGCCATCTTTATTTTTCCATCTTCTGTACCCATTGCTTTTATGTCTGATATACATAGAAAGATAGAGAGAGAAAGAGATGTTAGGTGGGTTAGTTTTGGTGTTGTGAGTGGAAATATAGGACTTGGAGATTCCTTCTCTAGGGAAAGAGGGAGGAGGACATGTTCTCCTTAACAATAATAGACTGATAGTTAGTACTCATGCTTCTGTCTACTTTAATCATCTGTTATTTTGGCAGCACAATGGGTCAGAGATTTATTTGCCACAATGGCCACTACCCAATCTATTACCTTACCTATAAAATTCAGAGAAAAAAAGGCAATCAATCACAAACACATGTTAGAGGTCCATTCTCCTCTAAATTGTTGGGACATCCCATTTTGACTATCAATACCAACATTCACACACCACTCCAATCCCTCCCCACACCATAATTAGATCTTATTCTCATGCAGTTACTTATTTTGAATTTAACTCTTAGACAAATATGTAATGTGATTATAGCCTATATAAATAAGAGAAACCACATTAATGTGAGTGAAAACTTAAACCCTTGTGAGGGGACTGGTAAACAATAAATGTGATACTGCATAATCAATATAGAAAATACTAAATTCCCAACTTTTGTGCCTTTATCAAACATCTATTTGATAAATCTCTTTTGATAATACAATAATCATCTATAATCCTTATCTTACTAAATTTACATAATATGATTAAAAAAAAAGTTGTCATTCAGATATATATTATAAATCAGTTGTCACTGCATCGTTTCTCAATCAATATATCTCCAGAATTAGCTAAGTGAACAAGTTTTATCAGCACTGGCTCTAATGGTGAACACTTAATTAGGTAGGATATAGGATCTTTTGTCTTGTCACCTGTTTCCTCCTTCTAACCATTTCTGCTACATCAAATGTTTAAAAAAAAAAAAAAAAAAACAGCACACACTGTTGAGCAATAATGCCAATATTTGAAACATCACTTAATGAATGTCTGAAAAGTCGTTAAAAAGTATGTAAGTCTTATTTAGAATGTAAATATTATAATTATTATCTTCTTAAAATCATATCTGACATAAAATGTCACATTCAAGAGATGGAACAAAACACATTATTAATCACATACTAAACATTAACCATTCTGGTTCGATGATCAGATGAAACAAAACTTCATTCAACTCTGGTTATTTACAACTACTCATATGGCTCCAGTACTTTTCCACCATTCCATTTCTTACATGTATGGAGAAAACTCTGCAATCTCTAAGGATGGTAAATAATTTAATTTGGCTACAGCTCTTGTTGGCCATTTCATCTGCATCTCCAGGCAATAGTACAAACAACACTTCAATGCAGAAAATTACTCAGATTTGAGATACACATGCATACATCATATCCTGACAGAAGGACTTCAGCAAAATACATATCATAAGTGATTATCATTAATTACCTGAATGTGCTGCTATGGTATCATACAGATTCAGTTTTACATGCTAGAAAAAACAAAATAATATTACGCAAAATCCCTTTCCAGAAAAAGTATTAAGCTATATATTTTTTTCAATATTATTAGATATTTAGCATTATATTCTAAATAACGGATGATAAAAATCCTACAAACAATAAAGAAAAATATTTAAGAAAAAACCAAAATAATCATTTTGTTAATGAGACTCTCAATGTAAGTTTATTGGATGATTTAACATTAAGTAATTTTCTGAAATGTTTGTATAGGTTTATTTATGTATAGGAAGTCAGAAAATGAATTAAAAATATTGTGAAATTTTCATATCTAAAAGACAACTTCAGTTATTTCAATGTTGTCTATAATAAACACTATCTTTCAAAGTGATTCCATGTTAATGGTAGGGTCGGTTCAACTTGAATTTTTAATATCATTATAAGAAATATATATATATATATAGATAGATAGATAGATAGATAGATAGATATAACAAATATATCATCCCTGCATATTCAATGTTTTGGAAAAAAAATGTTTTTGGACTTTATATAAAACATGTTTATATTTTGTTTTACACAAAAAAAAATTGTTAATTTTGATTTTATAAAATTTTCAAACGACTTTTATCCTATCTTATTTATGTCGTGCTATTTAGATATTTCAACTCATGCATCACCTTAAATTAAATAGCACAACACACCTAAAACTTATGAAGTGTTACCTAAAAAAGTTAAAGATTAAAATCAAATTCATAGTTGCAATGATTAAAATCATGTTTAAGACTCTTTATATTAAAATTAATAATTGAGTGAGATTCTGAACCTAGAATTAGCTATATATATATGCTTCAAAGAAAAAACATTAAGAAAGATATTGCAAGGGTTCAACATGTTTTATTGTAAGAATAAAAAAGATAATAAGATGAATGAATCATTGATGAATACATTGTCGACAAACTTCAGTGGAGGTGGACTCATTTGTCTATTGTTTTCCACCGAACAAGTACATGTATCAACAAATCACCTTAAACTTAAATAATGCTTCAACCAACCATGCATGTATTTGTTCTTACGATTAATATGCATACTTTAACATTTGAAACTATAAGATTTTCATCAACACTAACATGAGTTGAGACTAATTTAGTGGACAAGACTCTGCTAATTAAAGTCTAGTTTTAAGTTTCATGGATTAAATGATAGACTTTATTTACTTTTTTTAATTCATTTTAAAATCACGAAAAAAAAAAATTTCATCAAATACAAACAAATGTTTTTTTCTACAACAATTTTTTCCATATACACATTCAATTAATTACTTGGTGGTGTCACAAAGTGAGAAAAAAATTTGTCTTTTTTTATTTATTTCAATTATCAGTGTCTTGTATTTGTTTGCATAATCTTTCTAATACCACAAATAAAAAAAACACAATAATCATATACATAATTTCGTTGTTACAAGTTTATAATTATAATATTGATACTATGTTTAAAAAGAATGCGTGCAAATAATTGACATAGACACACATGATGAGATGAAACATTTCAGGGTGAATAAATGACAAAATTTTGTGCAAAAGTTAAAAAGTGTAGGAATTTAAATACAATGAAATATTTTACTTTTAGATATATGCAATATTCCAAAAGAAGAAAAAATAAACACTCAGGTAAAGAAACCAATAAGTGCATATGCATGCAACTGTTTTATCTTATTTTTTACCAAATGAAAGTGATTGAAACTAAGAACTTTTTTTATTTTTATCAAAACAAGTTTATCACAACAATTAGTAAATGGGGGAAAGCAGTGAATGAGAGTTTCAGAAGCCTCTTGAAGGAAATTAAAGGCAATGTATATTTATATGCTGTCATGATATGTTAAGTACTATGTCTTTCTGACTGTTATGTTTTTCCTTTTACAAAATGAAAAGAGATCTTTCTTACCCTATAATTCTGGTCAGTTTCTCTCAACTAACAGGTGAAATAAAAGGGATGTGCAGAAGTCTTTTGTAGTACAAAACACTGCTCACTTCCCATCTCATGATGCCTTTTGATATAATTAAGGACTCTTCTTTTTCACCAGTTAGATTCTGCAATCTGCATGTATATATATGTGAAATATGTGTTTAGGTTCTCACCTGACTTCATGGTAGCTACTTTGTGGAACATATGCAGATCTTAAATGTTCATAAAATTGAATGTCATTTACCATTGTGTTTAGGTCCTCACCTGACTTCATGGTTAGTGTTGTTCTTGGAGATCACGCAAGTCAAGATATTTAACATATGGACAAATTTTGTTTTTGTGGCAGATTTGACCCGTTTGTAGTCAAACACCAATCACGGTTTGAATCAATAAATATTGAAAAAGAGTGACAAAATCAGAAACACCACAATTATATGTCATCTTCAACAGTTTGAAATCCCACCACCTATTACTACCTCCTAAAACAAACCAATTATGTTCATCCATCCATATATGAACACAATTTAGCTACCAATTTGAAGTTCCATCATGCAAGACTTAGAAAAACAAATTCCACAGCAACAACAAACCACCCTTTTTCCTCAATAACCTATTTTTCACACAAGAAAGAGAAAACCAGACAATAATTAACTTTTGCATCTTATCATGACCAGCCAAAATTAAAACAATTAGGTCATGTAATTTTATTTTTACCAACATACAGATAAACTCAAACCTTCTTTGTATTGAAATAAACAATTAATTTGATGCTAGAGTATGTACAACTCTATAGAGAGGTTGTACAGTGAATAATAAACCATAACAACTTTTCTGTAGATATTTGTTTGTTTTATCAGATGGTCCATATGTAACAATGTAACACATATACACATGTATACATCATTCTAGAGTTTGATAGAAGTAGCTAGCTAGTAAGCTAGGTTGGTTTTGAGTTTGATTCAAAAGGAGATAAAACTGAGTTTGAAGTGATGAAAAAGCCCCACCAAAAGAAATGCTGCAAGGCATGAAGGAAAAGAGATAGATATAAATAAAGACAATCCCACAATACCGCCGTGGTGTTAACATCAGTCCAACTATCCAAGACCCCACAAGTAAATGCAACATATAAAAGCGCATGTGAGGGAGCAAAGGTGATAAAGGCCACAATGAAGACAGAGAGAGAGAGAGAAGAGTACACACATTATGACTCACAAGGACCACTCCTTACTTTCAGATGCAGAGAGGGAAAGAACAGTGGAATTTAAGAAACATCGGCCCACACCTCAATAAAGTTTACAAACGAGGAGGATGACAGTTTCTACAGTGACTATCCTTGTTATGCCAATCTCCTTACAAACCCCTCTTTTCCATCACCGTAACATCTTACAACTTTGTATTCATCCTCTCACCATGCTTGACTTTGTCTCCGTAACCGCCAAACCAGTATTCACCTTCTTCTGTCAAATGCATTGTAATCTTTGTGTGGACATTTTCATTTTTTGTCATGTTGGATCCTAAGCCATATCTTTGTTCTTTTTCTCATCAGGAAAAGTTTAGGTTAATAATGTTTAAATAACACTAATAAAAGTATTTCTATAAGCAGATTTTCACATCCAACAACTAGATTCTAATTCATGTTCTTATACCATGTGAGTCTGGTTCTTACAAATTAGATAGACCTTTGTTGTTATGACTTTGTATATCATTTTTTGTCTATGAAAGAAGTTTAGGTTAATTGAATAACAGAATACTGATAGCAGTATTTATAATTTGTCTATCAACAATAACTGAATTCACATTCTTATTAGGATGAGTCTGATGATTTTGTAATGCGATGCTGTGAAAGTTTTATGTTTAGTTGAACATCAAAAACACATTAAAATTAGGATATAAACTTACATAAGAATGATATTTAACTTCACATTCTTATAAATAATGAATTTGGTTCATAACAATTAGACCATGTATATTTTATATGATGAGTGTTTCACTGGATCCTATTGCGAAAACGTCACATTCCAAACTAGTAACGACAAATTGCACCGCCACAAGGATGACAAATTTAGTTGTTATTCTTCTTTCAAAGATGACTTTATTTGATGAATTTCTTTTTCTTTCCATGAAAATGGGAACAAAGACAAAAATCAGAAATGAATCTGAAAATATGAACATTATAATAAGTTTTTTTCAAATTTTATATTTACATATATTGATGATATATAGACAGACAGATACACTTTCTATTTTATTCACAGGAAAACAAATATTTATAAAAAAAAAAAGCTGGATAAAAAAGTTTGACAGAGACACTACATGTATACAAAGAAGTGTTACTTAAAAATATCCCCTATAACAGCAGTCATAAATAAAGTGGTATCATGAAGATTTTAATATTTAGTTAACAGATGTAAGTAAAGAGATATAATTTATAAATAAATATAACTTGTATCAATCAATATTAATTTATCACCATCTTATTAAAATAAGTCTCAAATTTTAATTTTGTGCAATATATAATTAAAATATAAATTAATTGTTCTCATTCTAGAATAAACAGTATTTATTAATGTTGATTTTTGTTGAATCATAATTATGATGAATTTATTTATTTTTATAATAGTTATATTAAAAAGTCATGCTAATTTTAAGCTTCTATTTATTCAGTCTTTAATTGAACAATATGATATATACATTCTATCTTCTCATAAATATCTTTTATAATTTTTTTTCTAATATTATAATTATTTGGTCTAAGACCTTGACTAATATATATATATATATATTATAGTTGTTATAAAGAAGCTTATTTTATTTTAATTTTTATTCAACTGAATTTACAATTTATATATTTGTTTCGTATTTATAAAAAAAAACATAAAAGTGTTTTGATAATTTATTTATTATTTTTTATTAATTTAATTATATTTACAATCCTTAAAATTTTATGTAATTTTTTTAATTTTAAAAAATAATTCTACTTAAAATAAAAAACATTGTTATAATCTCAACAATGAAACAACATTAACCAAAGTGATAAAATAATAATGACACTATCATTATAAGACACGTTCACTTGCAAGCATCACATCACTAGTTCCATCAATATAGTACGTGTTTAGAACTAATAGAATATGATCTTTTAATTTAAATAAAGTTACTCAAATTTCATAGACTAGGAACATAATTAAACCCTTTTTAATTTCACAAATAATTTGGAACCCCCACAAAGAATGGATGCAAGAAATGTAATAGATTTGAAGGTAGGGAAATGATGGGAGAATGGGAAGGGGTCATCTCTTATTCATTAAATGATCCAAATGTACAGTGTAGGACCAGAAACAAGTCAATGCTAGGTTCAGTTGATCTTCAATATAGGGTAGGCACACCCACACACAACGCTATCATGCCTAATTGGTGAAGTGAGTTTGATCCAGAACTACATGTGATACCCACCTAAATAAATCAATTTCATGTTCAGTTTCTGTGCACTTGTCATGGGGTAGCATCAGCCAGCAATGCAAGTTGGACTTAAACACAACTTCATGCACAACCATCCACTCGTACTTCTCTTCTCATTCCGACTATTCAACAAACAATTTTTTTCATTGTTTGTGTCATGGAATATATAATATTATTGCTACTACTTTCTTGTAGTTATTCTTATTATCACCATTTTCAATCAACAAAAATGCTTCTAATAACAGTTTGTGTCCCACTGTTTCCATTTTCATCAATTTGGTTCCTTTAAATATGGAAATTTCCCTGTTCACACACCCCCTTTTGTCCTTCTGAAACAGCAATCAGAATTGGAATTTTGAATTGGTTTTACTTCAAATCTGTTATATCAATTCTAGGTCTCTTCAAGAAACGGCAAGACTCACGTTAATTTTAACCATGATGGCGATGGATTTGAATATCACTTTGAAAATATATCCTTTTTTTATGATTTATATGTTAAATTTTGAATGAGTATGACTAAACGAATAAAAATAATAACATTAATGGTTCTTTCTTCAGCAGAGAATAAGAAAAACAAGAAAAGTTGTCCAACGAGTGAGTGGAAAAAAAAAAAATCTGACCCAGTTAACTCATTAGATTAGTAGGTCTCCTCAAATTAATAAAATGTTAAATCATAATGTTAATCCAAAATAGGATATTGTCTTAGCCAATTGAACTAGAACCAGAGTTGATTCCAATCAAATTTTAGTAAATAGGAATTTTTAAAACTGCTAAAACTGATCTTAAACATATCAAACTGATTCCGTTTATTACCAAAATTCACTGTGAATTATAATATTTTTCTATTGAAAATTAAAGGTTAATGTTTTGATATGTTAAAATCGTTTAAGAAGCTAAATTCTTCCTAGTATGCTTCCATGGAATAGGATAAAGATCAAATTTGTAACCATGTGTAATATATATATATATATATATATATATATATATATATATATAGAGAGAGAGAGAGAGAGAGAGAGAGAGAGAGAGAGATAATAAACTGAAGATGATGTTAGAGTCCTAGGATGAGCAGTTTTAACTCTTTAATTTGTATTGTAAATTTCATGTTCGTATTTTGAAATGATAACGAATTGGTGTCTTTGATGTTTACCTTTACAAGATGGAAACAATGAAATGTACAGATTTAATAAGGTCAAATCAATTGACAGAATTGGTTCAGAAGGTGATGAACTCAACTTTCGTTGCCACTATTCTAAATATTATGTACTTGCTTCTAACATTTGTTTGACCATGCAACAAAGAACGTGCTTCTAACACCCAAAGCTCATTCTTGAAGTTCAAAGTGTCAGAAGGCTCTTTCTCCTATTCTCTTATTTTGTCTGTGCAGACTTTATCATGTCATGTAGCATTATGCAGTTCAGATGTAATACAGGCAATCTCTTGAATGTTGTTCAAATGAGGCCCTAATGATTACATACCTTCTTTTTCAAGTTTACAAACAAATGATGGGGGAATTTTTTTTTATTTATTTATTATTATCTCCAAGTACCCTGAGATTTTTTTTAGTTTGATTTTGCAGTCGCAATTGTCATATCACAACACCATCAGATGATACCTCAACAATCAACATCTTAATGCCACCACTTTGTTTTTCATTTATTGATTTAACAATGCTGACTAAAATTGCACTGTTTAAAATAAAGAGATGTATTTCTTATAAATTTTATGACAGAGATATCAATAAAATAAATAAGCCTTTCACTTATTTTGTATGAGATCAATAAATTTAAATATATAAAAACTAAAGACATTCAACTTGAGTATTGGGTTACGTGTATTGAGCTTAATAAAACTTAAAAGCAAAAGCATGTGAAGCCCATTCAACTGTGGCAGTCTAGAATTGATATGTATATTAATCTTATAGATAAAACAACTATAAAAATAAATTTGACTTGAATATATGTTAGTTATCTTTATTAGTTGCTTTCCCTTGAAACACTACACAATAGAGTTAAATAAATGAGCTTCTTATCACAGCTTAATAGTAAAATATAAACAAGCATTATTCACATCAAAAGTTTTTTGTATGGAGTAACAAAAATATTATAAAATTTAAACAATCCTAACCATCCACAGGATGGTAATGTAAACAAAATTGCCAGGTAGTGTATTTTCCTTGTACGTACACCCGAGATGAATTATCAGAGTCTCTTGAGATGCTGATTTTTGGAACTGTAGTTCTCTTCAACGTGTCGGGTAAGAAGAGAGATTCCATAATGCGAGGCACTCGAGGAAGCATAATAGGATGTTACAGTGAGCTGAGTGAACTTTGGAAGCACATAACCTAAAAATTCCACATGTATCCATATTACTAAGGTATTTAAAACATATAGTATCATCGCCACAATAAGCTACATCTCAAAGTGATTTTTCTTATAAAACTATATGACATACCACATGGCAAGAAATATATTATGGCAAAACATCACTTCAACCTATAAGCAATATTGATAAAACAGCCTGGATGTCAAGCCCCAATTTCTAAATATCACATTCTAATACTATAGTCAATTGAAACAAATAAAGGTGCAATTGCAGAAAAGCAATGCCATTTACGCACAACAACTACTGCAAAGCTCCAACGTACTGGGGTAGCCAGAAGTTGTGGCATGAATTGCCATCTGCACTAAATAGAGCATTACAACCACGATGTTTCTTCAAAATTGGACTTTGTTATGTCTTTTTCATTTCTTTTTAATCAAAATCCCTTTTCTACCCTCACTGGAGGTGGCAAGATTTCTATTTTTCTCTTGCATATGCTAAGGAAATCTCTAATTTTTTCTCACTCAAACCCATTTTCCACCAACCCATTAATTTTTTTATTTTAGGTAACTCCTTCATGCTCTGCAAACAGTTAGGTCTCCATATACTGTCAATTGGTCATGACTGCAGGCTACAAGATGGCAAGGGCTGAACTTGTTAGGAACTTAAGATACTGGACAGAAAAGCAAAATACTAGGGATAACGACAAGAACTGAAAGAAAACTTTCCAGTATTATAGTTAGCTTCAGTGAAACATATGTAAACCAGAACAAAACAGGCTCCTGCAGACTTTGGAGATGCCCCCCCTCCCTCCTCACAGGACTATTGCAAAATTCACATGCACCTCTCCCCCTCAAACCCACCCGACAGTACCCCAAATTTTGGCATAAAAACTGATTAACAACCAGCCAGCACAGCTCAGCCTAACATTTCCTGATTCTCTGCTAGATTCCCCTACTTCACTCATCTGGTAAACCCTCCAAACTTTGGGCCTTGGGTCATTAATTCCCCTTTGGAGTCATGGGTCGTATCACTACCCTCCTCTCGAAGAATTGCCTTGTCCTCAAGGCAAAAACGGGGAACTGACTATGTAGTGTCATGAATAGATTTTCCCTTCCATTTCACTAATCACTGGTGTACAGCCTCTCCATGCTTGGGGTTGAAATTCTCACTTTCATCCCAAAAAATTGTAACTGTTGCTTACTGTAATCCGTAAGAGTTATAAATTAAGACATTAGTCCTTGAGATTTGAAACTACAATAACTTTAATTCCTGACATTAGTTCACATCAAAATCTAATGATGGAGCAATGCCTAACAAGTTTAGTGACATGCTTGGGATGGACCTTAAACCACTTTTGATTTGTAATTTCCAATGCTCATCATGCTTCAGCCCACTCAAATAAAAGCTAATATACTACTACATGGATGAGAAGAGATTAGCTTCAATGTTTCGATAAATTCATCAATAGACCCTGTTTGCCTTAAATAAAAAAATCTCTTGAAAAGGATTTCTGAATTTCCAAATGTATTAAGCTATTAAAGCTCTCTTGCATTTTCCCCATGTAAGATGATAGAGATCTGAATAAGGATAGAGATTGAATCATACTGATTAATAAGGAAATGTTCTACTGGAGGTAATCAAGAAACCATGAGGAAAATACCCCCATAGCCCGAGCTACTACAGGAAGACAATCCCTCACTCCTCACACTAGGACAGACATCACTAACTAACATCTCGCTTTGCCCTTTTCTTTCTTCTAGAATATACTTTCCAATTGGCTGGATATTTTGGGCTTTCTGGAAATGTGATACACTTCCCTATTGGGCTCAATAGCATATTAGAAGATCCTATTTCCCAGAAAAGGTTATACCAGTGGTCCTCCAGGTATTTTGGACTTCAAAATACACTGCAACTCAGGTTATCCATCCAACAGGCTATTGGGAGCTTCCCCTTTCTAATGGATATAAAATACTCCATATGGTCTACCTTGCTTCCCAACTAAGAAGGCCACACCCACTGTTAATTTCTTTCAGTGGATCACCCCCAACCTACGTCCCTGCCATCTTGATTACTTCATGCAAGATGGAAAAATAGATATCAGCCACCTCAGCCTTGAAGAATACTGGATTTCTACAAAGCAAAAATCAATAACAATAACCCTTGCCTATAAGATAGGGATGTAGACTGTAGCTTTGTTTACCCAAGATAATGCAATCACCCACCATAGCAAATTTGCAAGATCTGAATGAAAATTATCCATGCTTAGTAAGTTTCAGTAAAATATACTGGACCATATCAAAAGGCTCCTACAGAAACACAGTTTCCTTACTGGAGTATTACAACATTCACACACCCCTCTTACTCATGGACCTATCCTCAAAAAACCTAGTAACTTTTGCATAACAAACTGTCTAGCCACCTACCTGCTCAGCTCAGCCCACAGTTTCCTGATTCTCCTTTTAATTCCATTTCCTCCTACTGAACTCTCCATACCTATGGCATCCTATCATTAAAATCCAATAACTTTCCTTCTATTCGAATAGATTATTTGTTCAGATAGATTGACCTATCATTACTAAAACCTGTTTTTCTAATTAGCTACCGGCACCTAGGTATAGCCTTTAATACCTAAGTAATCATTGCTTTTTTTCCTATAAATAAATGGATCGACTAAGAGATAATTAATCTCTTAAGCTCTTTCATCATTTTTTTAGTCTTAAGTTGGTATCACAGAAAGTCGATCCTGCTCTGTATGTTTTGTCCAGTGGGTCCATGGCTGTCTGCCATTGTCCACCACCCTCGGCCGCTGTCCACCACCAATCATGGACCCTACCAGAACTCCTCTCCCCTTCATGTTGTTTGTGGCCAATGGTTGGGAGTGGTTATTAGCTGGCTTGTTTCTAAATCTTGTCAAACAATCTTCTTTCCTTTAGACTATTTTGTTGTTTTGCTGCTTGTTTACATTTCACTGGGTATAGCTAATAAATTCTTAGAAAGTGGATTTAGACCTAATCCAACTTTATAAAACTGGTTTATAAGATAAGGATTCCCACCACTTACATGTTTGTTGTGATACTCTTTCTAATCGATGACACTTCGGCTTTTTTCTAATACAGATGATTATAGACGTCAAGAAAAACATGTCTCTTTTGTTCTTTGGGTATTAAAACTAATATACCTTTGATATCATCAGTTACATCTTTACCTCAAGTTGCAAGTTGTGATCTTTTCATGCAATTTCAGTTGTAGTTAGATGATATGCTAGTTGTGATCATATGGCTATTTTTCCTATTTCAGTCATCATAATGCATTTATATTGTTTCAATTATTATTTCATATGCTGGGTTCTTACAATCCATGTTATTAGCACACATACTTGGATTCACAACACTGTTTCAAGTAAACCAATAGGCAAAAGGAGAAACAAATGGGGTATAACCTATCATTTCATGCTTCTTTTTATGTTAAAGCCACCACCATGCAATAGTTGTCAAATATTCAGCTGTGAGCACTATCAAAAATTTAAGGAACCAAATATAAACCTAAGATATGGCATGTATAGAAGTTACCTCCAAATGCAGCACTTATGCCTGAGAATATCAACAATGGAGGAATCTGTGAACAAATCATAAAAGAAGTAAGTTACCTATAGAATATAACCGAACTCTATGGTACATCAGAACATATAATATGCTAAGTATAAAAGGAAAGCGTAAAGAAGATGAAACCAACTTCTATGCTAAGTTTATTTAAGGCATCAACAAAGCATAAAGCCAAGTAATTTTAACTTGCAAAGTAAACACAAAAGTTAGTCAAGGTCTACATACCCCAACTACAAAAGGAAGCCACTTTGGTCCCTTCAGACCATTTTGAATGTACGGTAAACCTACAATCAAAGATAATTAGCAATATCCTCAACAAAGAAGGAACAAGGATTTTAATTTTAATCCATAATCAGCGCAAAGGGTTTAATATTATCATTAAATACTATAATATTACAACAACAACGACAAAGCGATATCCCACTGGTTGAGGGCAGTTACATATGGATCAAATGCGGTTTGGCTCGACTAGAATATCTCCAAAGGGAATTGCTACTAAGAGTTGCTTAAGAATAAAAGTGAATATGGATCTACATCTGAATTGCTTAAGAAAATTGCTTAAAATTGGAAGAAAATTATTTAGATAAACAACTCTGATTAAGTTTTAAATAACTCAACTAAGACTCGTAATAAAATATTTAATTTTATTTTTAAACAATTCATGTTAAAAACTCCCTTTAAAGATGTTCTTAAATACCAAAATTTCAAAGATGTTGAAATGCCTTATAAAGAATAATAATATTCCTAATTAAAAATATAGATCGTTAAAATATGTTTTAAACTAAATGGCCTGAATTTAATGCTGAAAAGACATGGCGTATCAACTTTACATTAAATTTAACTTAATCTCCATTGGGCCAGAAAGAAGAAAACAAATAATTAAAGGTACCTGTATTCAGACCATAAACTGCACTAAGCATACCACCAATCCCCGAGCCAGCCTGCTCAACAGCAAACACAAAGACAATAAGCAACAATAAAGAACATCCATAGAAACAAACTTACAGTCAAAATTCCAGCCTCATAAGGGATAGTTTGAACTTTAAATTCAAAAAACAAAAATAGTAATTTTTCAATAACCTCAATCTCATTAGAATATTAAAATTAATAGAATCATTATTGTAAAAATACGATAAACTCAAAGCAGACCCAATTGGAAAGAGAGGAACTTACGACAGCAGTGGCGTCGTGCAAGACAGGAGTGATGGTCCACTCGCCTCTTTCCTGATCACAAAATAAAGATAATTTTGTTGAATCAATTCATAGAACACCTTATGCGCAGTAACAAACAAAAACGTTGAGAAAAGCGAGAGAGACACTAACGGAATTAGGGTTGAGGAGAGAGAGACAGCGAGGGCATCGAGGAGAACCGAGGCCAGGGTTGAGGGTGGGATCGTGGTGGAGATTTCCGGTCCTTAGTTTCTCTTCGTAGACCTCTCGAGTTCCCATTCTTTACTCCCTGTTAAGCTTCGATTGGTGTCACTGAAGGGGTTAGAAAGATGACCAGGAATACTCATATTTTAATTTAAAATAAATTTGTAATTATCTTTTTATTCTATTGCTTATGGTATGTTTATCTTGTACATAATTTTTCCTTTTTAAAAAAAAAAATATATATATATATATATATATAAATAAAATTAGTCATACCAATTACCAATATAAAAGATTTATTAAAATATTTTTCAGAATAAAAATATATAATTTTTTGAAGTACTTATTTTAGAAAATAAAAATAGAATTGTCTTTAGCTTTATTGTTATCTAGATTGTGAAAACAACGAGAGAAATGTTAATGATAATGTGAAACATATTCCTACATTACTCAATAGGTAATTTTGATGATGATTCAAATCAAAACATTCAAGACTCAAGCAAACTCAAAATGATTCCTGAAAATAAGATAAAGTTTTAGAACACTGAATATAAAGGTACAAGTTGATGATGTGGTGTTATGCATAAGCCTCTAAAGCATAAGTTAGAGAAAATAATAAGTAAGTTTTCAAAATCTTATGAAAATCTTGATTCTATATTAGGTTTATCAAAGAGGGGGGATTCTAGCAAAGTTGGACTAGGTTACAAACCCAAAAAAAGTCTAGAATCTCATAAAATTATTTTTGCGAAAGAGTCAAGGAAAACATATGTGAAACCAGTTTCAAAAACTTTAAGAAACTCATTTAGACCTTTTCAAAGAAAATCAACATATTTTTATTGCATGAAATTAGGTCATACATCAAATAGATGTTACATAAAGTATATTGGTATATCTAATGGAAAATATGAATGGGTGTCTAAAGGGTTAAAACATTTATACATGTCTAGATGATAGTTTGAGCATCTAATAGATTATGAATTTTCAGGAAAAAAAAAATTCTTGTTGTCATAATCAATTATGTTGATTCTCAAGGTGTTGTGATAATCGATTATTATATCATGGTTCAATTCTTTTATCCTTAGTCTTTTGACAGAGATTTGTGATTCTACTAACCTTCTTAAGGACCCAAAAACAATTAAAGGGTATCTAGATTTGTATGTTGATGTTGCAAGTAATTATTAAGGATAAGAAATCAATGCAGGTTATTAGAGCTAAATGGGTGTACAGGAACAAATTAGATGAACACGGAAATATTACAAAGATAAGTTTATTATTATCTCTCATGCATCTGCATTGAATATCTGCATTTATATGTCACATAAATTCGATTGTTGACCAATTTTGAAATTTAAAAATTTTGAAAATTGAAAGTCTTAATTTTGAAATTTGAAAATTTGAGAATTTTGAAAATCTAAATTTATGAAAATTTGAAATTATAAAGTTTGAAATTTGAAAGTTTAAGAATTTTAAAATTTTGTAGTTTGAGATTTTAAATTTGAAATTTTTGCGAGTTTAAGATTTTTGAATTTGAATTGGAATAGAAATTTGAAATTTAAATTTGAATTTGAAAGTTGTCTCAATAAGAGGATCTGCAATTTCGAAACTATTGCATTTTATTTCATTATCTCTGCAATCGTTTCATTCTCCTATCTTTCTCTTTCTTCATTTGTCTTGGGTATCCTATATATTGTCTCCTTAAGATAATGTTCTTCTCTATGATACTTTGTGATACATTATCTTCTCTACCTTATTTCTATATGTTAATCTATGCAAATTTGTGTTAAATTTTCCTAACAATATTTTTCATAATTATCAATAAAATAGGGAGAGATTTTGATAATATTAATCTATGTAAAACAGGGGGGATTTTTTTGATGAATTAAAATCTATATGAAATCCATTCATAATTCTAAATTAATCAGGGAGAGTTAAGAGAAGTCTTTGCTCATATGAGTTAGGGGGAGTCTTGTTATTAATATATCTTGGGCGAGATTAAAAGACTCTGACACTTAATATAAATTTGTGTTAATCTGTACTACACTATACTATGCAAATCTGTGTTTATCTTGAGCTAACTATATAGAGTCAAGCATTTTAATTCATTTCAGGTGTTTACTTGATCATCATCAAAAAGGGGGAGATTGAAAGCAATAAGGGAGAGATTGATGACAATGTGAAACATGTCCTACATTCCTAATAGATGATTTTGATGATGATTCAAGTCAACAACATTCAAGACTCAAGCAAGCCCAAGATGATTCTTGAAGACTAGATAGAGTCTTAGAATACTCGATATGGATCAAGTGGTATTATGCATAAGCCTCCAAAGCACAAGTGTGATAAAATTTTGTAACATAACATTTTTCACTGTCATAATCAATTATGATGCATCAGAAATGGAAAAACAATTTCTCTCTGTCATAATTGATTATACTAGTAACATAATCGATTATGGTAGTTCAAATTTGAAAAATATATCCGTTTTGAAGAATAAATGTTTTTGAATACATCTTGATTTTTCTCTATGAAATTATTAATGACCAACGAATATTTTTTTATGCTATTTTTTTATTTAATTAAGTTTTGATGGAAAATAAAAAACACACAATTACAGAATTCGAAAATACAATTTACATTCAATCAGTTTTGAGAAAATAATTTTGAGCAAGGCAACAGAGCATCTTAGGTTTTCTAAGAAAACTTTTCTATATTGTCTTATGCGCTTTCATTAATCACATTATGGTCTTAGAGGTTATCATTCTACAGGCTTCTACAATTTGTTGTCTCCATTTCCCAAGTGTGACTGTTCTTATTTTTATTACCTTCATCATTTGTGGATGATTGTTCTTATCTTACTCTTTCATCCTTTGTGGGTTTAAGAGGTTTAAGTTAATCAATTGTGTTATTCATATTTGATTTATTCAGAGGAGGTGTTCATCCCTAGTGTGATTTTAGGGAGGTGTTCATCCTTTGTGTATTGGTGGCAAATGAGGTATTTTTCATCCCTACTGGGATTCTAGGAAGGTGTTCATCCTTAGTAAGATTCTAAAGAGGTGTGTTCATCCTTTGATTTGTTCAGAGGAGGTGTTCATTCCTAGTGGGATTCTAAAGAGGTGTTCATCCTTAATGGGTTTCTAAGAAGGTGATTGTCTTTTGAATTCGTTTACTTTTTGCTGAGTTGATTGTAATTTGTGAACTAAATTTAAAATATAGTGAATTAGGGTCACTCTTGTGTTAAGAGTTGACTGAGAACTGGATGTAGGGTTGGCTATACCCGAACCAGTATAAATCATTGTGTGCTCTTCTCTTTTCCTTATCTTTTTCACTGCATTACTCTCCTTACACCTCTTATTTTTATCTCTATCTTGTTGATATTTTATCTCTCTGATTATATTGTTTTCGTTCTATCTTTGTTCAATTTGATAATTAAAATTGAATTAATAAATATTAAATATCTTACAATAAATTTTTAATTTGACATCTATTTTAATTTGTATATCTATTCACCCCTCTGTCATTTGTCAAAGAGATTAAATAGGCTAAAACGTTAGTATTATCATTTTTTATTTTAAAATTAAATTAAATTTATATGTAATTGGTATTTTAGTCTATTATATATTAATTGTCGTGTTTCAATTAAAAAATTATATAAATAAAAAATTAAGATTAAAAGAGTAAGTGAATCTTTCTCTCTTACATATAGAAGATAATTTTAATTAAATTAGTTATTATAATTATTTTAAGAAATATATATATATATATATATATATATATATATTGTTTAAATTTCATATTTTTTCCAAATGATAAATTTATAATTTATAATTATGCATATTAATGTTATCTTTTTATTCTTATTATATTATTTACCTTCTCCTCAAACTAGGGTTTCCATCTTTTGATGAAAAAAAGCTACATGTAGAAACTATCTTTCCATTAAAATTAAAAATTGACTTTAAGATGAAAATTATTTTGTGTTTAAAATGAAAAGTTTCATAGGATAATTTGTTCCACTCAAGTTAAAAATTGACTTAGTGAGTAGATAAAAAAGTAAAAATCTTTATTGGGTTTAAAATGGAAATTTAAGTGAATAATTTGTTTTTATATTTAATTCAAAAGGTTTGATATTGAAGGATGTTTAGATAATAAAATTTTAAAAAAATTATAAATTTTTAAAATAATTAAATCAATTAATTAAAATCAGATAATTTTAAATTTTATATAAAAAAATAATTTAAAAATATTTTTTTTAATGACAACGGAATGAGGTTTAAAATTAAAAACCTTAGTTTCCGTACCGCTTAAAAAAAGTATTCGTTATTTTATACATGACGATTTCTAAACACTCACAGATATTTTTTCAATAATTATTTAAAATACAAAATAAAAAAATATATCTTAAAATATAATAAAAAAACATGTCATAAAATAATGGTATAAATAAAATTAATTTTTCTAAACCATAAATTTAAATAAATTGTATTACAAAAATATAAGTTTAATTATCTCATGCGAATCGAGATCGTTTACGCGATTAATTATGGCATAATTTTTTGTTACGTTAATAATGTCATTTTTCTATGTGTCAAGATTTTTAAGTCAATAATTTTTTAAAAGTTTATATTATAGAAATTATATATTCATTGATATAGGTTTGGTTTGAGATGATAAGAAATTATATATTTTAATATATATATATATATATATATATAAAAGAAATTATTTATATATGATAATTATAATATTTCATGTAAATAAAAAATAAAAATTTAAATTATTTTATTAAAATAAAATAATTAAAAAATAAATAATTTTAATTAAAATAATTTAATTTCAAATTTTAATGTATTTTATTTTTTAAAAGTCATGTTCAAACCGGAAGGGCACGGCTCCCGCTAAATTAAATATTATATATATTAATAATTTTATTTTTTTATAAATATAAATAAAATTTATTTATTTTTATTTGTAATAAATATCATATTTATTTTTATATTATTTTTATTTTTTACTTTTTTTAGTTTTAGATTTTTATTTTTTTCTTATATTTTCATTTTTTATTAACTTTTTTTCTATCAAACACTTGTTTTGTCTTTTCATATTTTTATATTTAATATTTATCATTCATTCATGTTTTTTCTTTCCCATTTCATCTTACAGCATAAACTTTATAAAAAAAAATTTAATTTTTAATTTTTTTATGATTTTATTTCTATAACATAAAAATTATAATTTTTTTATTTTTTATTTCTATCTTCTATTAAAAAAGGCATAAAATAAAAATTTTAAACATAAAAGAGATAGGTTGCAATTTTTTTAAGTAAAAAAAATAAAAATAAAATATTTTTTTATTATAATAAAAAAATAGTATGTTTAGTGTTATGTAAAACTATGAAATATTCATATAATTTTATTTATTTATTATAAATTAGTTAATTGTTTTAAGATAGTCTATTTTGAATGATAAATGTGAATAAAAAAATTAATTTGATTTTTGAAAATATTTACAAATAAAATAATAGAACCATTAAAAATAATAAAATAAAATTATTTTTTAAAATTTAAATTCAATAAATACTAATAATAATATATAATACATTTATTTTTATATGATAATTAATTTTTATATGTTAGTCTTATTTAAAATTTCTTGTTTGTTATATAAAATTTTTTACATAAAAAAAATAAAAAGTTATATATAGTGTTTATGTTTTTGTTTACATCTTTATTTTTAATATTCACTTATTAAGTAGGCTTCTCTTGTGATTGGCAAAGTTTTATAATCAAAGTGAGGATATGAAAGACATGTAAAAAATTCATGTTACACAAACCCCAAATGTCTCAAGTCTCTTAAGGGCAAAGAGGCTTAATAATTTGAACTTGCTTTTAATGTAGGGTTTACTTTTTTATGGTTGTTAAATTCTTCCAATATACAAGACATTGAATTTGTTAAATAGATTGTTGCACTCTTTTCTTTTCTTTTTTTAATTGTCATTTGATGCTTCTTGTTGCAACTGTGACTTGTTGGAGGAGAACACTCTCATTTCATATTCGTTGTTTGGCATCTGTAGAAAGTTAGAAATTAAGTTATCAAAACTAAAGTTCAACCCTTTTGATTTGTTAAGTTTGATAATCAACCTAGGCAACACTTTCCCATTAATCATGGTCAGAAATCATGTTTTTTATCGTAAAAATGTTATTTGGTCAATTCCTCCAACAAATTTGATGATGTTAATGTTGATTGAAAAGTTAGATAAATAGCATCTAGAGGGGGTGAATAGATGCACAAATTAAAATAGATGTCAAATTAAAAATTTATTTGTGAGTCAATAATTTGTTAGAGCATAACCAATAATATAATCAGGAAAAGAAAAAAAGATAAGGGAAAGAGAAGAGCACACAAAAATTTATATTGGTTCGGGTATAGCCAACCCTACATCCAGTTCTCAGTCAACTCTTAACACAAGAGTGACTCCCCATTCACTTCTTTCAAATTCAGTTTACAAATTACAATCAACTCAGCAGAAGAACCAGTAAAAAGTAAACTAATTAAAAAGACAATCATCTCCTTAGAAACTCACTAAGGATGAACATCTCCCTAGAATCCCACTAGGGATGAACACCTCATCTGAACAAATCAAAGGATGAAAAACACCTCCTTAGAATCCCACTAAGGATGAACCCCTCTCTAGAATCACACTAGGGATGAAAACCTCATTTGAACAAATCAAAGGATGAAAACACCTCCTTAGAATCTCACTAAGGATGAACACCTCCCTAGAATCACACTAGGGATGAATGTAATAAAAGTAAGAACAGACACACCTGGGTAATGGAGACAACAAATTGTAGAAGCCTGTAGAATGTCAATCTCCAAGAACAAGTGTGATTAACAATGAAAGCACAGAAGACAGTAAAGAAGAAGGTTTTCTCAAAAGGTGTAAAATATCTCTGTTGCCTTTCTCAGAATTCTTTTCTCAAAACTGATTGAATGTAAATTGTATTTTCGAATTCTGTAATTGTGTGTTTTTGATTTTTCATCAAAACTTAATTAAATAGAAAAATAGCATCAGAAAATGGTCGTTGGACATTAATAATATCATAGAGAAAATCAGGATGTATTAAAAAACATTTATTCTTTTTAAAACGAATATATTTTTCAAATTTGAATTGTCATAATTAATTATATTACCAATATAATTAATTATGATAGAGAAAATCATTTTTCCATTTCTGGTGCATCACAATTAATTATGACAGAGAAAAATATCATGTTATGAATTTTATCACACTTGTACTTTGGAAACTTATGCATAATATTACTTCATCAACTTATACCTCCATATCCAGTATTCTAAGACTCTATCTAGTCTTCAGGAATCATCTTGACCTTGCTTGAATCATCATCTTTATCACCTACGTCATAAATTCAGTTTGTCCTTAAATTCATCTTGAATGGTGTTGACTTGAATCATCATCAAAATCATCTCTTGGGAATGCAGGAACATTTCCATCAATCTCCCCCTCATTGCTTTCAATCTCGCCCTTTTTGATGATGATCAAGGAAACACCTGAAATGAATTAAAATGCTTGACTCTATGTAGCTAGCTCAAGATTAGCACAAATTTGTATCAAGTGTCGAGTCTCTTAATCTCCACTCGAATATATTAATAACAAGACTCCCCCTAACTCATATGAGCAAATACTTCTCTTAACTCCCCTTGTTTAATTTAGATAGGAAAGAATTTCACACAGATTTTAATTCATCAAAAAATCTCTCACCTGTTTCATTGATAATCATAAAAAATATTATAAGAAAAAATTTTCCCCTGTTTCACACGGATTAATATCATCAAAATATCTCTCTGTTTCAATGATAATTAAAAAAATATTATAAGAAAAAATCTCCCCTGTTTCGACATGATTAATATCATCAAAATATTTCCATGTTTCATTGATATTATTATGAAAAATATTATAAAAGAAAAAAATCTCCCCTGTTTCACACAGATTAATATCATCAAAATATCTTCCTGTTTCATTGATAATTATGAAAAATATTGCAATAGAAACTGAGAACAAATTTGTACCTATTAGTATATAAATCAAGATAGAGAAAATAATGCATTAAAAAGTGTCATAGAAAATAATATCATATTAAGGAAACAATATCTAGGATACCCAAGATAAATGAAAAGAGAGAAAGATAGGGAAATAAAATGATTATAGAGATAATGGAATTAAATGCAGTAGTTTCCCTCCATTGTAGTTTTCTTATTTAGGCAGCTTTCAAATTCAAATGCACTCATATTCCATATTTCAAATTTCAAATTCAAATTGCAACAAATTTCAATTTTCAAATTCAAATTCTAACCAATTTCAAATTCAAATTTCTAATCCCAAATTTCAAATTCAAATTCCAATTCAAATTCAATTTCAAAAATCTCAAACTGCAAAAATTTCAAATTTCAAAGTCTTAAACTACAAAATTTCAAATTTCAAAAATCTCAAATTGCAAAATTTCAAATTTCAAAAATCTTATATTGCAAAAAAAATCTTAAACTGCAAAATTTCAAATTTCAAAAATCTCAAATTACAAGATTTCAAACTTTATAATTTCAAATTTTCATAAATTCAAATTTTCAAAATTCAAACTTTCAAATTTCAAAGTTGGTCAACATAATTTATTATGACAACAAGAAAAAAAAAATTGATTCTAATAATCAATTAGATGCTCAAATTATCATCTAGACCTATATAAATATTTTGTTCCTTTAGGCACCCATTCATATTTGCCATTAGATATGTCAAAATGTTTTATGTAACATCTATTTGATGTATGACCTAATTTCATGCAATAAAAACATGTTGGTTTTCTTTGAAAATGTCTAAATGCGTTTCTTAAAGTTTTTGAAACTGGTTTCACATATGTTTTCCTTGACTTTTTCTCAAAAATAGTTTTATGAGGTTCTAGACTTTCTTTGGGTTTGTAACCAAGTCCAGATTTGCTAGAATTTCCTCTTTGATAACCTAATATCGAATCAAGATTTTCAGAAGATTTTGAAAAATTGCTTATTATTTTCTCTAACTTGAAAATCTCATTTTCCAAAAGATTACAATTTTCACAAGGTTTAACAACTTCTTTATTTTTAGATAAAGTTTTAGATTTCTCAACATCTTTCTTTAAGCACTCATTTTCTTTTTCAAGAATACCAACAATATTTTCTAATGCATTAAACTTTTGTCTAAGTGCATTGTATTTCTTAGATAACTTGGTAAAACCTTCATACATATCTTGATATTCTTTAAATAACTCATCATATTCATTTAAGAAATTTGTACTACTTACATGTTATGAGGCTTCATCATCATTTTTTGTCATCAAGCAAATATTTGCTTCTTCTTCTCCATCACTGCTTTCAGAAGAACTCTCTTGTGTTGTGGAAGAATCATTATCCTCCCAAGCAATATAAGCTTTGTGTTTACTCTTATAGGTATCGTTCTTCTCTTTTTTCTTCTCTTTCACATCTTTCTTCTCTTTCTTAAGTTCCGAACAGTCTGATTTGATATGACCAGGTTTTTCACATTCATAACAATGAAATTTATTTGTTTTCTCCTTTCTTTGCTGTCTCTTTTTCCTGTTCTTCATAAAGCGAGAAAATTGTTTAACAAAAAGAGACATATCGGAATCCGAAAACTTACCTTCATTTTCGCTTTCGTCTTGTGAAGATTTTTCTACTTTTAGAGCTATCGTCTTGGTTTTATTCTGTTCACTGTTCTTTAACCTTTGTAGCTCCATCTCATGTTCTTGCAGCTTTCCAAATAGAGTAGCAATATTCATTTTTGTGAGATTCTTTGATTCTGTAATAGTAGTGACCTTTGGTTGCCAATTCCTATCTAAGGATTTTAAGATCTTTGTGTTCAACTCCTCATTGTCAAAACTATTTCCTAATGCTTTCAAGTGATTTACTATATGTGTGAAGCGTGTTTGGAAATTTGTGATGCTTTCATTTTGCTGCATTTGAAATAATTCATACTCCTGGATGAGTGTGTTTTTACGTGCTTGCTTTACTTCATTTGTTCTTTCATGTGTTACTTCAAGAATGTCTCATATTTCTTTTGCCGTCTTGCATTGTGAGATCCTGAAAAATTCATTATGAGTTAAGGCAGAAACAATAGCATTTCGGGCTCTTACATCATAATGGGCACGCTTATTTTCATCCGGCGTCCATTGATCAAAAGTCTTTGGAACAACTCCAGACTCTGTTGTTCTCATCGGAATGTAAGGACCATTGAGTACAGCATCCCAAACACCATAATCTAGTGTTTGTAAAAATATTTCCATTCTCGCCTTCCAAAACTGATAGTCTTCTCCTTCAAATAATGGAGGTTTGTTTATTGAGGCTCCTTCCCTGTAAACCTGATTCTGCATAGACATCTTGACAGATCGTTTAGAAATATCTTATCTAACCAAACTCTGATACCACTTGTTAGACAAATGACATCTAGAGGGGGTGAATAGATGCACAAATTAAAATAGATGTCAAATTAAAAATTTATGTGAGTCAATAATTTGTTAGAGCGGAAGTAATAATATAATCAGGAAAAGAGAAAGAGATAAGGGAAAGAGAAGAGCACACAAAGATTTATACCGGTTCGGGTATAGTCAACCCTACATCCAGTTCCCAGTCAACTCTTAACACAAGAGTGACTCCCCATTCACTATCTTTCAAATTCAGTTTACAAATTACAATCAACTCAGCAGAAGAACCAATAAAAAGTAAACTAATTAAAAAGACAATCATCTCCTTAGAAACTCACTAAGGATGAACACCTCCCTAGAATCCCACTAGGGATGAACACCTCCTCTGAACAAATCAAAGGATGAAAAACACCTCCTTAGAATCCCACTAAGGATGAACCCCTCCCTAGAATCACATTAGGGATGAAAACCTCCTTTGAACAAATCAAAGGATGAAAACACCTCTTTAGAATTTCACTAAGGATGAACACCTCCCTAGAATCACACTAGGGATGGAGGTAATAAAAATAAGAACAGACACACCTGGGTAATGGAGACAACAAATTGTAGAAGCCTGTAGAATGTCAATCTCCAAGAACAAGTGTGATTAACAATGAAAGCACAGAAGACAGTAAAGAAGAAGGTTTTCTCAAAAGGTGTAAAATATCTCTGTTGCCTTTCTCAGAATTCTTTTCTCAAAACTGATTGAATGTAAATTGTATTTTCGAATTCTGTAATTGTGTGTTTTTGATTTTTCATCAAAACTTAATTAAATAGAAAAATAGCATCAGAAAATGGTCATTAGACATTAATAATATCATAGAGAAAATCAGGATGTATTAAAAAACATTTATTCTTTAAAACGGATATATTTTTCAAATTTGAATTGTCATAATTGATTATATTACCAACATAATTAATTATGATAGAGAAAATCATTTTTTCATTTCTGGTGCATCATAATTAATTATGACAGAGAAAAATATCATGTTATGAATTTTATCACACTTATGCTTTGGAGACTTATGCATAATATTACTTCATCAACTTGTACCTCCATATCTAGTATTCTAAGACTCTATCTAGTCTTTAGGAATCATCTTGACCTTGCTTAAATCATCATCTTTATCACCTACGTCATAAATTCAGCTTGTCCTTAAATTCATCTTGAATGGTATTGACTTGAATGTAGTTGACTTGAATAATCATCAAAATCATCTCTTGGAAATGCAGGAACATTTCCATCAATCTCGCCCTGATTGTTTTCATGAAATTCCTTAACCATGTCCATTTAGTCTCACTTGTCTTCAAGCCAATAAGACCAATGTTCATTTTAAAGTACATGTTATACTCCAAGGTCTTTATTTTACTTGGATTTTTTCATGATGTAAATCTAGCTAGGGTTACACTAAAGCTAAAACATAATATAATGGAGTTTCATATATTTCTTGATTAATCCCATTCCATCCCTCTAAAACCAAGTATTGACAATTATTTATTTAAACATGTTTAACTTGTCTTGTCATGTAATATATATAACCGCTTAAAGAATAGAATCCTTACGTGAATCTTAGGGTACTATGATAATCCTTATTATCTAAAACTATTACTAGTATCCTTTTTTTTTTTTTTTATCTTTTTAAAATTGCTTCTAACATATACCTAACATAAATAGCACAATCTTATCTAACGTTATAATCCAATGAATATGTCAAATTCGATACGTTTATGAGTTACAGGTATCAACACATAAATTTTCGTACGAAACAAATATATTATTTAAACTCCTCATATGTTACCTTTTACATTATGGAGTTTATGTCCAGTGTTGTTTTTTTTATTCTCTTTGCTGTCATTGGAACTTTCTTTTTTACTTTAGTTTATTTTATCTTTCTCAATAAAAAAAAATGAAAATTATTCAACAAAAATCCAAATTTGACTTCCAACTTATTATTACAGTTTTCGGCACAGTTAGAAGAGGAAAAAACCTAACCAAACGTGACAAACGTGAATTTCCAATATATATTTTTTTAAAACAAGAACCTTCAATAATGGAACACATAAACGTTATACTCCACAATAGCTTCCAACATACCAAAAGAATGCGTCTTGGCCTGCGCATACCCGCGGGCGAACCGGAACAGTCCGCTGCCGCCCACCACCGGCATCTCCCTCACGGTGGATTCCACCGTGTTCCGCCCCAGCACGGCCAGGCTGCTCCCGTTGTACTTTCCCTGGGTGAACGCGAAGTTCATGGCCATCAGTAACCCCAGCTCGGTTCTCGACGCCGACGCGTAGATCCCCTGCGCCCTCCCGACCAGCGTGGAGGCAGCGTCCGGGCGCAACGTGAGCGGGTCGTCCATCATGACCACCGCGCCGAACATCGTCGGGGACTTGTTGGTGGCTGGCGACGCCGCGACCCGCTCGGCGGTCTGGTTGCGACCGCCGACGACGTCGTGGAAGAAGAAGTGGAGGTGGGTGAGCTTCTGCGGCTGGTCGAGGCCCAGCGAAGAAGGGGAAATGACTCGCGCGAAACGCTGCGTTTTAGCGGTGGTGAGAGAGGAGAAAAGGAAGAAGAGGAGGGTAGAAGAAAGGAATGTTGAGAAGGAAATGGCCATTGTTTTGTGAGAGTTGTTTGAAGAAGAACACTATGAAGTGAGAATAATGCAGCACCTACATATTGGGCTCAGGGTTATAAGAATATTTGGTAACTTCTATTAAACAATTTAAACTTTTTGAAAAAAAAAACATTAAATATGTTTAACATTTTAATCTATTCAATAATTTCTTTGATGCTTTTTTCTTCTAGTAGGTTGTAATTTTTTATTAAAAAGGTTACCTCGCACTTCAAACCATTCGTTATAAAAAATTATAAACTTTGTACCAAAAGAACAACAAGAAAACACTAAATGTTTTGTAAGGTGGCAAGTAAGTGAGAAATTAACAGTAACCGAGTGAAGTGACCAACATGGTGGAACAGTGGAGATGAATGATTAGTAAAATAACAAAGAAAGGGTACAACATTTTATTGATAACATGTGATTTAATTGACTATGACATCAATTAAACAATCTAAATTTGTTAACCCAAGTGCGTTTGTCAACAAACCTATAAAATGGTGACAAGAATAAATGTATAAATAAAAACAACCAATGAATCAAGTGGACAACACCAAGCATAAAAGGCAAGCATAGAATGGATGCAAGGTGGAAAGTGGAGAAGAAATAAAAATAATCACGGGAAGTGTCTACTATGTTCCAAGCAGTCTTTTTAAATTAGTAAAGACTGATGAGTTTAAAGTCTAATTCATTTGAGATTTAGTTAAGATTTATTTTAATAAAATATTTTTTTTAATATAACAAGTATTTAATACATTTTTTTAATCACAATAATTTAAAATAATAATTATTTCGTGTATTATCGTGAAATTTGTATTTAAGATATGACTAAATAAAAAAGAAGAATATATATAAAATATTCTTAATTTTGTCAATATAATTTTATTTTATTCTTAAAAGATATATATATATATATATATATATATATAAATTATTTTTAATCTTGATTTTTAAATTACGTAAAATTATAATAATTATTATTATAAATATAAAATAAAAAAATTAATAATAATTAGAAAAGTTACAAATGATTATTACTTAAAAATTGATGTAAGAGATAAAGAAAATAAAATACAAAATGTTTTATTTTTTATAAAAGATTATATTTTAATTTTTATTTGTAAAATATATTTTATTTGGTTTAATACAAAAATTTAATTTATTTTTTCACTTTTAATAATTTTATATTAATTTTATTATTTTAAAATAATAGAACGATTTCTTAATTTTTCATTTAACTCGTTGAATTGGTTAGTATAATTTGTTTTTTAAAAGGATGGTTTGTCCTTCTTTTTTTTGTCAAAAATACATATTTTCATAAATTATACAAAATGTGATAATAGTTGCAAAATCCATATAAATATAATATTCGATTATGAAATTAGATATAATTTAATTGTTCAAACTGATTTATAAAAAAATTGTAATTATATTTTTTATGTATCAGTTTTAGATAATTGTTGTTAGTTTTGTTGTCATCATCACATTTCACATTTAACATTAATAGTTTTGGTGCGTAATTGATACGAGACGATTTTAGAGGTTTAAATTGAAATCTCTTATTCACAAAAATAAATATTTAAATAAGAAATGCCTATTTATTATAAGTTTTGGATTAAAAGATTATGTTCTCTTTTATCGTCTTTCTTCTTTTAGATTTTCTAAAACTTTTTAATAAATTTAAGATTAACAATATTATCATTTGATTTTAATAAAATTTAATTATAATAATATAATTAATATCCAACATTTTTCAAAACAAGCATCTTCATTAGTAATTTTTTACATGGAGATTTAGGCACTCCAAATACAACTATTGTTTTGAAATCTATTTTTATTTGATACGATATTACTTCGTTAATATATATATATATATATATATATATATATATATATATATATATATATTTCTTTTATAAGTCACCAATATATTTTTTAAGAATAAAAGTGACGGACGATAGTTCCAAAGTAGACAACACCTTGAATATGAGAATTGATCTTAACAATATTATCATAGCAGATATGTGACGGAGACATTCTCGTTCCTAGTAAGAACATTGGCGCCCACCATGCACTTGGTAAAACGGTCCCCATGATCTTGGTGTACAATTTCAATAACGATATGAACTTTGTAGCCGTCATCAATAGCCTCAAAAAGCATATGGACGAATGAGTGTCAACAAAAAAATTATAAGGAAATAAAAACTTTGCAAGAACATAATAATGTTAAACTATTGCAAATTCAACAAAAGACAACATAATAACTTAAGATGCATCGAAAACAACACTAGGCAACCTAACAGAAAGCAATCAAAGACTTGCCAACTAATTCAGAAACATCACTAAGTCGAGCTTCAAATCCTATGAAACAAAGTAAAGACTTTAGTAAAACAACCACATACGAGTAAGTCAAACATACACCAAGAAGAGACCACTACATCAAGTCAAGCGTGAACCCAATAATCGAGAGTACTGACCAATAGAATACGTTCAAAACTCGAAAACTCAGACCAAACTAAAAGTCAACCTGCTCGTAGATCGGGAAATCCACCTCCTAAGTGTCAAATCTTCAAGCCCAAGAAAGAGTCACTCGAAGGAGAATCTCGGACGCGAATACACTAACAAAATAATGGTCTAATTTCCTCTTTCAAGAGAACCTAAAGTGAAAGCCTCACTCTGACTTCAACTTACATGCTCATGGAAACACCTTTCCCACTTAACTGGGAAACACCTCTCACACGAGTATAAAACTTACCCTATTCGGGGTTACACGAGTATAACCCTACTCAAGGTCATACAAGTATAAAACTTACCCTACTTGGGGTTGCCCAAGTATAAAACTATTACTCTACTCGGGGTCGCACGAGTATAAAATTATTACCCTACTCAGGATCACACAATATATATATATATATATATATATATATATATATATATATATATATATCCTACTCGGGTATATGAGTTATCAAAACTTGCATCTATCTTACTCGGGGTCACATGAGTTATACATACATTACTTAGGTATATGAGTTATAAAAATTTGCATATACCTTACTAAGGGTCACACAAGTAATACATACCTTACTTACATATATGAGCTATTAAAACCTACATCTACCTTACTCGAGGTTACACGAGTTATACATTTCTTACTCGAGGTCACATGAGTTATGCATAACTTATTCCGGTGTACGAGTTATCAAAATCTGCATTTACCTTACTTAGGGTCACACGAGTTATCAAATATTTTTGCATGATAAATAAATAAACTTTACTGAGTAAATCTCATGAATATGTCTTAATCTAACCAAATAATGGTTGATAGAATAAATACGTTCAAATCGAAAACTACTCAATAAAATGATCAACTTAACCTTAAACTCGTTTGAGAGACTTTTGTATCTACCCGACCCAAAGCTATTAAAACTAATTTATTTATTTAGTTATCTTGATACATATTATTAATTATCTTTAATTTGTTACAATATCTTATATCAAGTATTATCTTTTTGGTTATCAGTTATTATTTGTTGGGCTCTTAGTTATTATATTTTGGATTATTATTATCTTTTGAATCCTATACAAGGAGACTCATCACTCATTCTCAAATATATTACTCTCTTGTCTAAAAGCTTACTTGAGCATCAGAGTGCTTTTTTCAGGTGGGTCTCTACTCTTTTTAAAGGAAGTCATTCAACATCCTCGAAGTTAAAGGCAAAGTCGAAACTTAGAACACGATCCATCGATCTTATCACATTCTCTTATCGACCTCCATCAGTCTGGTAAGAACATTTGGCATCCACCATGGGGCCAAGAGCCTAGTCTCGCTCCACTCATACTTACCCCTTAGTCATCGATTGGGGGACTTATGTTCCACTATGCCCATGACCCTCACATCGCTTAGAGTCAGGATTAAGGGTAGTTTATATACAACTTATTAGAAAAATGTGAATGCCTAAACACACCTAAGAGATAAGGATGACAATTAAACCCGTCCCCGTGGGGACCGACCCGTCCCCGCCCCGAGTTTGACGGGGAAAATCCGAGTTGACCGGGGACAGGGGCGGGTTCGGGTTTTCCCCGCTTTAAAAAGTCGGGAGTGGGGCGGGGATAGGTAATGCAATCCCCACCCCAACCACGTCCCCGTCCCCGCGCCGACTTTATATTTAAATTTAGATTTTAAAATATTAATATTCTAAAAGTATTTCCTTTTCTTTTTTTACATATAAGGTCATTTTTTTATATTTCACCAAATTTTTTTTTCTACCCAGTTTTTAATTTTTTTATCTTTTTTAATATTTTATATCAATTAATTTATTACATTATTCTTTCTCTTACCTTTTAGTTTTTCACATCTCCTTCTCCCATCAATATGTCTTTTTTTCAATCTTTTCAACCAATTTGATGAACGCAAAGTTAATTTTTTTTATTCTTTATCTTTTTCTAAATATTTTACATAAAGTAATAACTAATATTATTTTATTTATAATTTATATTTATTAGGTTTTATTATGTCATATTTTTTTATCTTATTATTCTTATTTATCATATATCAAATTTTATCTTAATAAAATAATTATATTTTAAAGGATTAAAGGAATTGATAATTTAAATTTTTATTACTTCGAACTAATTGAACAAGAATTAACTTATTAAATATTTCCTTATAAACAATATATTTCATATTTTTAAATGACAACTTAAAAATGAATTAACTTATATATAATCAAATGTTTGAATACGAGTATTATAATAATAGTGTTATAAATATTCAAATATTTGAATACAGTGTTATAATAATAATAATAATAATATTATAAATAAAAAATGATTAAATATTTCTTTTACATACACATTTTAATATAAATATAATAAATTAAAATATATATTTAATTAATAATAATTATAAATTATAAATATTTATTTATATATAAAAAATAGATAGTAAAATTAATTCATTATAAATGTAATTATCTTTTTAAAAATAATATAAATCGGGGACGGGGCGGGGTGGGAACCCGAAACCCAGCGGGGACGGGGATAGGGACTTAATTTCTAACCCGGCGGGGATCGAGGCGGGGACGGAGATAGTTAAAAAAGTCGGGGACGGGGATCGAGGAGGCAAAACCCGCCCCGTTGCCATGCCTACTAAGAGGAGGGTGAATTAGGTTTGTAAATCCTTTTCAAATCTAATTTATTATTTAAAATCTTTTTATGATAGTCACATTTAAAAGAACTAGAATAATATCAAGATCACAAGAATATCAAAATAAAGGAAAGAAAGAGAAGAACACATGAGTTTATACTAGTTCGATTCTTTCGAATCTACATCCAGTCCAACTAAGCAACCTTAGCTCGGATTTTTTCATTAAAACTTGTTTAGTAACCAAATTACAACCTAATATGCAAATCTTGATTACAACAACCTTTAATCAAGATCTAAAAATAAATCATAACACTTGAAAATGCTTATCCTTATAATTTTCAAGCTAATTTGATGTAGCTCACTTAACATACATAAGAATATAAAAAATATTCACAAAGAGAAAGATAAGAACGATTTTACCTTAGACTTTTGGAATATTGCATCCTATAGCCAAGTAATCTCTTCTTTGAAGTTGATTTTCTTCAAAACGTTTTACGGAATTACAAACATTTTCTTGATGCCCACAATATTTTTTTAATGCTTTAATCATTTCTAAATAATATGTTTTAATAGAAGAAAGTTTACATCTTTTTATAAAGTAACTTATGTTAATTCTAATATATTTTTCTCCCAATATAGGATGAATTCGAGAATACGTTGATACAATAGTAAGGAGCATAATTGTCAGCATAATTGGAGTAAAACTGGAAGAAGGAAGAAGGTTTTCAGCATGGAAGTCGCTCGAGCGAATATCAGTTATTCTTCTCTGGGAGTCAGTCGCTCAAGCGCAAGAAAATTCGCTTGAGCGAATGTTAGTTATTCTTCTCTGGAGTTCACTCGCTCAAGCGAACATTTTGTCGCTTGAGCTAAAGACGCGAAACCCAAAAACTCAATTTTTCCTATTAAAAGAGAAGATGTGTTTTGAGAAAAAAAAAGGCGATTTTGGAGGAGAAGAGACACGACTACTGATAGGGTTTCGTCCAATCTTCATCAATTCTTCACTTCTTCCACATTTGGAGCATTGTAATGACCAACATGAATGACCAACTTCATTCTCTTGGGATTGAGTGCACTTCCTTTGAACTCTTTTGTATTATTGTGATATTTTGAGATATTAATCTATATTTTGATGTTGTTATTCTTATATTTTGTGCTTTGGAATGATTTATTCTTGATGTTTGAGATATGATTGGAAAATATATCTTGAACCCTAGATCACGGTAAAAATATTTGTTACGTTAATTGTCAGGAATGGAATGAATGTATCAATTGCTTAACACCCTAAACCTAATGCTGGACAATCTCTTAATTATGTGAGGAATCAACATTTATTAGGTTTTCTTATGAATTTCATGTGTGAGGAATCAACATGGATGATTTTAGTAGGTGACATCAACATTGTTAGGTTAATTGACGTTCTTAATTGACATAGCCATTACAAAAAAGGGATAAGGAAGGAAACCAATCCTAAGTGCTTTTAATTGATATTTTCTCAACAATTTACAGTTCTTTGTCATTTAATTTCAATTCAACTTTTATTACAAAACTCAATCTGTTTTAATCCACTTAGTAAGAATATAATTGAGAATTTCCATTGAAACCGTTCCTCGTGGGATCAACTTTTATTTAATCGAAATACTACACTGCGATTGATTATTTTGGTACGCTTGCCAATAATTCAACATTTGGGCGATTCTTTCTTGCAAAATAGCTCTTATTATTGCTTGATTGATTGTTCAAAAGTGTATTTTAAAACTTTGAATCAAATCTGTTTATATAGAGATTTATTTCAACTGCTGGTTTAATTAATCTGTTAAAACAATCTTTTAATCTGTTAAAATATTCTTGATTATTTTTCAGATTTATTTTAACTGATGCGACATCGTTTTAATCGATTAAAACAATTAACAAAAAGTCTCTTAAGTTATTTTAATCGATTAATTCGCAATTTAATCAATTAATATTCTGCCAAAAACTTTCACCAAACTTTTCAAGTGATTTTAACTGATAACAACAAGTTTTAATCGATTAAAATAGTTAGCAAAAAGTTCATTAAGTTGTTTTAATCAATTATTTCACAGTTTAATCGATTAAAATAATTTTGATCGATCATTTTTGAAATTACATCGATTAAAACTTGTTTTATCCGGTCATATATGAGATTACATCGATTAAAAAACTTTTCAAGTGATTTTAATCGATTATTTCGCAGTTTAATTGATTAAAATACTGCCAGCACACTTTTCAAAACATCTTAGAAGATTTTAATCGATTATTTCGAATCTATATTAGTTAAAACACTGGCAGAAGGTTTCCAAATACACCTTTAATGAAAATAACCATTTATTTTGAAAGTAAATTGATTAAAATAGTTCCATTGAATGTTTTAAATGATTTTAATCGATTATTTCGAAAACCTATCAGTTAAAAATCTGTTATGTAAGTTTTGAGAACATTTTAATTGATAAAGCTCATATAATATCAGTTAAAACAATTTCTTAAAAACCATTTAACCGATTACTTTGGTTTTTAACATATTAAAACATCTTTAGAGGCATTTTCAAATTTTTTTCAAATGATGAAACCTCATACAGCAGAGAGATATGAATGATTATACCTATGTATAAATACAAACTCATTAATCACTCTACCCTTTAACCCAAGTAGCCTTTGACTTCATCAAATCCACAAGATCTTCAACTTATCAAATGATTCAATAAGATTTTCATCATTTTCAACTATCTCCTCTAATGAAGTAGAATCTGACTATTCCGATATAGAATCAGGAACAGATATTGTTCCAGTATTCTCTTTCTAAAATATCAACCCTGTCAATGTTTGTCCTCCTCAATCATGCTTAGAAGTTCAACTTCTTCCTTCTAAGTATGAAAAAGCCATTAAACCCATAACTTATCTTGACATATGAGCCCATAAGTCTATGATGGATCCAGACACACTTTCCAAAGAATTTTAGAAGAAAGAAACCTCCTACTTTGTTACAGCTGATGGAAATTTCTTCAAAATTGAGCTAATCACCAAAGCTCCAATTGAAATTAAATTTTTCCCAAAATGTACAGTCTGGTCTAAAATGATTTGGAGCAAGCTCCTCAATAAGTATATACTAGTAGGTATGGATATTTACTCCATGACTAATAAACTTCAAATCCATCCTATAGGAATTAAATTGAAGAGGGGATTCAAATCTTTCACGGACATACCCAAACTATTCTCCTTCTTTGAAGCCCTTCCAGACTTAGAAAAAATAAAAAACAAATTAGTCACCTTGTGCGCTAACAATCATGAAGATTTTTCTCATCCAAAGCCTCTATGGAAGAATCCTTAATTGTTTGTTCAATTACCTTTCAAGCTCAATGAAGATGTCAATCCTACGAAGACTACACATCTATGAATGTCTCCACCAGACCTATAGTTAGCCAGACAAGAATGTCAGGAACTGTTGAAATAAGGCCTGATTGAATCAATCCAATCCAATTGGGCCTATAAAGTCTTTTATGTGGAAAAGAGGTCCGAAAAAATTAGAGAAAAAAAGAGGTTAGTAATTGATTATAAGTCTCTTAATTATTTTCTTAAGGATGACAAATTTCCAATTTCAAAAGCATCATCCTTACCCACTCTAATAAAAGAAGCCTATGTCTTTTCTAAGTTTGACCTCAAATCCAGATTCTAGCAATTAGGCATTGACCCATTTGATAGATACAAGAATGTTTTGTGTATACCCAATACCCAATACCAATATAAAATAATATCCTTTGGGCTTAAGACAACCCCATCACTGTTTCAAAAGGCCATGACAACAAAAATCTTTGAGTCCATACTAGACAGAGCGATCATTTACATTAATGATATCCTACTGTTCTCTCAAGACATGGACTCTCATAAATAGTTATTGGTCAAATTTTAGGAATATCCCATCAATATGTGATTATGCTCTCAGAGAAGAAGATCCACTTTGCCCAAAAAGAAATTGACTTCTTGGGTTTATCAAGGCTCATATCAACCTCAACCTCACATCTACATTAGAGAATTCATCCCCAACGTTGCTAGATACACAAGTTCCTTATCCAAGTTATTAAGGAATAATCCACCTCCGTGGAGACCAGAGCAAACTAGAGCAATTAAAGAATTGAAAAAAGTAGCTCAGACTCCTCCAGCTCTGAAGATTTCAGACAACGGAAAAAAGGATATTGCAGACTGATGCCAGTGATGACTATTGGGGAGCAGATCTCATTGAAGAAGATAATGGGAAAAGGTATTATTGTAATCATGCAAGTGGGCAGTTCAAGGATATTGAGAAACATTATCACACTACCTTCAAAGAAGCCTTAGCTGTAAAAAATGGAATAAAAAAGTGACTTTCATCTCAGAGGACATCATTGAGATACAGATGGATAACATCTCGTTCCCAAGAATCCTAAAGTTCGAAAACAGAATGTCTCTTAATCCTCAAATCCTTCTACTGATGGACTGGTTTTTAAGGTATGATTTTTCTGTTAAGCACATCAAAGGAAACCAAAACACCGTCCCTAATTTTCTGTCCAGACTAAAGAAAATTGTGCAATTGATCTCTAACACTTATAGTCTTTCTCTCATTTTCATGGTCAAATCCCTATCCAACAAGGCCAAAACCGTAAAAGTCTATCCTCCTAGATTGAACCCAACTTCTCCTGCAAATATCCTTCAGTATGCGAAATCTCGCTACTTTTACTTTCTTCATGAAATCATTAAATACAAAATCATCTCAACCTCCATCTTTGACTTTGACATTCCCTTTGGAGGAGTTTTTGAACTATTCTATGACCCTGGTTGGGACCTCTGTGAACTAACTCTTTGGTTTGGACTATATGGTGTAACACTGTTCAATACTCTATCCCTATTGCTTTGAAGACACAACTAGCCTATAGGAATTTGACAAATCCTTACAAAGAGAAGTTTTATTTCTAGACTTTACTATAATCCACTATTGCCTTGGTGGAGACAAGAACTCAACAAAATTTTAGACTTCCAGAAACAACGAGAAATGACTGAAGACTCTCTCAAAGATCTTACTTCAATCTTCATCATCCACCGTCCATACTTTCTAAATCCTGCAGGTTAATTATGGTTAAGAAATGAAGCATACATATAGGGAAGCTTTGAGACTTATCCTCTTGATGAAAAGTTACAGAACCCAACTAGCTCGACACCTCTATGAAGTCAACAACTACCATTACAAGCCGGTGGACCCTAATATTGTTAGTTCATCCCAAAGGCCGCTTAATTTTTATCCTCTGAATAGGATTGTCCCAAAAGACGATGAATCTCAACAGATAAGATTTTCAAATCAACGACTGAGATCTATGTGCTCGAAGAATTAATGGAAGAAATGATGATGCACAAAGAAATGTATCCCTACTGAGATGCACTACATGGAAGCATGACAAGGAGCAAGGCTCAGCAGATGAATTATTTTGGCTCCACCAGATCTGACTCAAAGTAAAGGCTTTAGTCAATGACTATCCTCATTACTAAAGCAGAATTCCTTTATATTTACACGTGTTCATTGCGAGCTCCGCAAACGTGTTAATGAAAATAAGACTGAATCAACTTTACTTTATTTAAAGATATATGATATCTTATCATATCTTATCTTCTATAAGACCATCGCTGTAAGATATCTCATTGCATCTTATCTTGTCTGTAAGGTCATAATGAATGTGAGTCCTAACCTTATTTTTGGATTCAACTTTATATGATATTTGGAGTCTGAAGTTCATTTCAATTTAGCGAAATTTTCAATTTCGTTTGTGTAGTTTGCCTATAAATAGGAAAGCTTGTAATACTGTAACTTATAATCAACAAGAATAAATGGAATACAAGTTTTTTTTTCTTAAAATGTTATCTTTCTAAATTTTCTATTCTTTGAAAGTCTGAAGCATGTAATTTTTATTATTATTCCCTACTTAAATGCAAGCATGTTCTACATTTGTCTCCTATGAAGATTTTGTGTATTAGAAAGCTTCCACTCCCTGAAACTTTTTTATGCAAAGTGCTCTTCTTATTGAAAATATAAATTTGTATGTACTTTTAATAAGAAGTGGTGTCATTATACCCGAAATGAATTAATACTATTTATAATTTGTAATGATTGTAATACTTTATTTATAAACTTAGTTTTAATATGATAATCAAAATTCTATTTATATTTTTCACTTAAATAAATGTCAGGACACATCAATAAAATGTTAATGTTATGATAAAATCATTCAAACATATATGAATCTCACGCCTCTTAGTTCCCTTCTCATATTCAACTCTAATAATAATTTATTTATCTATTACCATTCAAAAGTTACATATACCTCAACAGAAGTAAAATGATATTATTTATAATTATTTATATTAAATATTTTAAAATTTGCTAATCTCTATTTTACATATTATTTATGTGTCAATAAATGATAAAATAATTTGTAATTATGATTTACATAAACTTTGAATTATATATATAAATTCAAAACATCAAAATGATCTTAATTATTTAAATAAATAAGTGAATAAATTTATATATATATATATATATATATATATATATATATAATTGAGTAAAATAATATTTTAAATTTATGTTTATATTTTATAATAAAAATAATTTACTTTTGTCAAACATAAAACTCATTTTCAAATGGACCGTTTTTGCACAATAGAAAAATCAGTATATATATATATATATATATATATATATATATATATATATATATAAAATTGAGTGAAATAATATTTTAAATTTATGTTTATATTTTATAATAAAAATTATTTACTCCTGTCCAACCATAACATAAAACTTATTTTCACATTGACCGTTTTTGCACAGTAAAAAAATCAATATATATTCTTAGATAAGGACTGAGTTCTGAGTTTCTCATAAACTAAAAGTAAATATATATACACTTTTTTTTTACTTTATATATATATATATATATAATTTTTTTATTTATTTAATAAATATATAATTTTTAACAAAATTATATGTATATATAGGATATATTTTTATTTAAAAAATATGAATATAAAAGAGATCATATTTTTGTTTATGTTTATGTGTTATTAAGTTTATACATACACATTATATATATATATATATATATATATATATATATATATATATATATATATATATATATATATATATATTCAACACAACTAAAGCATTAGAGATTGAAGTTTTAACTTTAATGTGGGCACAGTAATAAATGTATCTTATACCATTATAAAAATAACAAAATTTTATTAAAATAAAATATCTTATAAAAATATAAAATGAATCTTTACTAAAATAAAATATTTCATAGTAGTAATAAAATAATCAAAATCAATTTTTAATAATAATATGCACAAATTAAAAAAATGAAATGATGGTAAAAATTTTAAAAGATAAAAAAGAGATATATATTATTAGCATTTTTTTATTGTAATTAATTTCAACCATTTATAAAACTATTTTACAATAAATGCTCTTTTTATTAAAATTATAATAATAACAATAAGATAATAAGGTAACTTTAAAATATTTAGTGAATACTAAAGTATTTTATATTATTTAATTTAAAATTATAGTAATTATAATAAATAATGAAAATAATAATAACAAGAAATAATAACTTTTTTTAATGACAAAAAAATTAATCATGTACCACATTTTTTAATCTTAAAATTTAAAAACATAATTTTTTTAATTTGATAGTCCTTTTTATAAAAATATTTCATAAGATAAATATCAATTAAAAATAACTTTAGTAAATAATAGCATTATTAAATAATAATATTTGATCTTAAAATAAAATATATTTCATAATCATAAATAGGTTTTATGTATAAAAATGTCAATTACATTGTAATGTTAATAATTTATTATTATAGAATAATTATCAAAATATAAAAATTTAAAAGTAGTAATAGTAATAATAAAAATAAATAAAATATATCAATAAATGTTAATATACACTCTTAATTAGAGTATAAGACTAGAATAAACTATAAATTTTAATATTTTAATTAAAATAACAAATTTAACATGTAAACATTTTCTATTAAAATGATTTTTTTAATTTTTTATAATGATAATAAAATATAGCTTTCATCAAATCAAAATAAACATTAAATAACACAAACTTGTAGTGTATTTGTTTTTAATTATTTTACCAAAAGATAAATATTTTGAAATATATATAATATTATATAATATAATATGTTTAATTAGTTATAAGGAATTACATGTAATTATTTTTAAAATTTTAAATCTATTTTCATAGCCATTTTTTTTAAAGTTTTTTCATGTTTTTTTCCAGTAATTATTGTGACACTTTTATTTATTATTTTTATTATCTTCATTATCCTGCCAGCTAGTTGTGATACATGATTGGAAAAAATATTCCCTAACTTTAGTTATCAAAAGAGAACATTTTCTAAAAAAAACTATAAATAATATTTTTTCTGAAAAGAAGTATTTATTTATAAAATAATTTATTTTTTACAGAACAATTAAAAATATTATTTGTTGTGTCCTATTTTCTAAACATTAAATATTGTTGGATATTTAGTTGTGGTAATTACTTTTAGAGTATTTAACAATATTTATAATTAGCTTAGGATGAAGTTCATATAATTTTTTAGTGATTTAATTTTAGTTTTTTTTTTAAGAAAAAAAAATTCAATGCAACTTCATCAATTTGGAACAGTGTACAATGAGAAAGATCCAATCCAATAATTTGCCCTAAAAAAAAATATCTTCCTCGTATGATCTTCCCAAACGCCCACGAAACTAGGAAAAGAAACCCCAAACGTTGCAATACGCAGCGTGTAATATCGTATATTGGTGTATACCTCCGTCATTAACAAAGACTCTCGAACAAATAAAGGAGAAAGAAAAGAAAAAACAAACCCCAATTATTTGCACTCCCTCTTCTTCTGCAGTAAAAACCCTAGCCATCGATTCTCACGTTTCCTCTCCCTTTCCAGAACCTTCGATCCGAATCCTCAGATCCGTTTGCAAGGCTGGCGGGTAGTCGGGTCAAGTAATGGCGGATCCGCCAGGTATCCGCCGAGGCTTTCGATTCTCCATAATAGGGTTACCGCGTTGTGACGATTGTTTTCGTTGTTGTCAAGAAGAAGAAAATCGAGAAGACGAAGAGTAAAGCATGCTGAGCGTGGTGCGCGTGCACCTGCCCTCGGAAATTCCCATTGTAGGCTGCGAACTCACGCCGTATGTCCTCCTTCGCCGCCCCGACAAGACCATCTCCACCGATGATGTTCCCGAAATTGCCCCCTTAGATGGTCATTTCCTTCGCTATAAATGGTTCGCCTTTTCCCTCTCTGTTTTCTTCTCTGCTTTGGGAATTAGTCATGTTTGACTTTCGGTCAAACAAAGAGGAAGGATTATTAGAATTTGACAAAATTCACAGTAGTTGTTTTGTTGACATGATTAGTTTGCTATTGGCAAACGAGTTTTGTTTTGTTTTGTTTTGGAGTTGAAAAAAGTGTTTGCAAGTGTTTGTTATTTCTTTCTATTTATTTATATTGTTTGTTTTGAGCTTTTGTAATTTATGAGTAATAGTGTATTTGGTGTTACCAATATTTTTAATAATGATTTTGGCTTGAGGTTTTATATTGCAGTTGCCATTTAGACTTATGGATGAGATTGTGGGAAACTGAGTATACTCTTAATATTTCAAATTTTGACGTTGTGGAGAATTTTGATAAATATAACCATAGCTCTGGTCAGGTAGCTCAAAAACCTTATGAATGTGGTGATAGCAAAAAACATCGATGCCATGAAGTAGATGCCACCCATATTGTTGCACATTGATTGAATGATACTAAGTACTAGTATTGTCCAGTGTTTGGTTGTGTATAACTCAAAATGTTGTTGTCAAGGTCGGCTGAAATCATGGCTGTAGTTGTTTTAAAATGCCTTGGGTAATACTGCTGTTTGATATTTCTTTTTTGTAATAATAATTAGAATTCTTTAAATATGTCTTGTTTAAGGTTTTGAGGATAGGATGAAAGCCTTGTGCCACACTTAATGTTGCAAATTAATTGAATTATACACTAGATGCTACGATTGTTGTGTGGGATGCATTTTCAGACATTGGTATATAATAGAATGTGGACTTGGACCCTTGCATTTTGTTGAATCCGATAGAAGTTAAGTAACTTTTCTTGTAGACTTTCCTAGCATAAATTCAAATTGATTCTTTGCAATCTCATTTCATCTTTTGATTGATGCAAATTTAATCCCTATGTAATTCAACTCAGTTCTGATTCTGCTTTTCTTTTATATAGGAACTAAGTTCTTATTCTCTTCTCAAATGTCATTTTTTAGATCTCAAAATTTCATTAAATATTGTGAGTGATTCACGTGGTGGTTTTGACAAGTTTTATGTTGGTTCCTGAGAGGCTAACACAACCCTTGAACTTTATACCAACCTAGTACTTGTTATGAGATCATGGGTTGAGTTATATTATTTCTACAGAGTTTTACATAATTGGTAAACCATCATCCTCTTATTGGTACAGTAGATACTCTGTTATCCAATTTTAATGTTTGGTGCAGCAACTCAAAGTAACTAATAAATATTTGTAAAGTAATGAAGGATGCGGAGACATATTGGATTCCTTTGTACTTGGTATTCAAAATGTCAATGATTACATGCAGCATCCTAGTAGGAATTCAAGATATTGGGGGTATCTTGTGTGCCAATATATAGAGATAGACGCAGTGTCACGCCAACATCCTCTAAAGAAGCAAAGCTGGAAGCATTTTGCCATCTAAATTGCATATGTAATATCCAATCTTGTTACCATGTTCATGGAAAATTTTATGGGGAAGCTTTGTATTAATTCATGATTCAGGAAATTTGTAGGGTATTTTAAGATATACATTATCTGCATCTGCCTTAATAAGTGGATGTGTTTAATTACATATAAACTATATTATATTGTCTGTACTTGTTGAGGAAACTGTGTTACTTGGTTTGTCTTTTTTGGGGACAACACCAGTATCAGATAGTTTTTGAAATGTTTTTGGTTGCTAGGATATGCATTTTGGTGCAAAACAATCTATGGTTAAAAGCTGCTCAATTTTTGTAAGTATGTTATGTAGATAGTTCTTGAGTTTCATAGTCTATCATAATTAACTTAACTGCATTCAAATGGTCATGTGGAAAGAGATATAACTTCAGCTTTTGTAGTGCTGATGATTGTATTATTCGTAAACTGTCTCATGCAGTCTGAGTTTTGCCTGTAAGTGTCATTTAAAAGTTGTTTGTGGATGATAGGTTGTGCTTGTAGTGTGTGTGTGTGTATGTGTATTAAGGTCAAATTCTATACTTGGATACTCCCACCTTTTTTCATGTTTTGGTTTTGGATTAGTGGGTATGTTCTGGATTCTTAATTTGACACTCACGAACCATTCACATATGTGTTAGCTCACGTACGTTCACTTTATCAAATATGAATTTGATCCCAAGTATGCTGCCTTTATACACTTTCTATTAATCTGATTTGGAAATTTGACCTTTTACACTGTCTGACTATATCCTTTGATCCTCATTTTTGGCAGGTATCGAGTACAGAGTGATAAAAAAGTTGCTGTCTGTAGCATACATCCATCAGAACAAGCCACACTGCAATGCCTAGGTTGTGTTAAGGCCAAAATTTCTCTTTCCAAGAGTTACCATTGCAGCACAAAGTGTTTTTCAGACGCATGGCAGCATCATCGGGTCTTACATGATCGTGCTGCTAGTGCTCTTAATGAAAATGGAAATGAGGAGGAAGAGGTATTTGGGCGCTTTAATAGTACTGGATCTGGGGCAATCAATTCCAGCTTATCTGCTTCTGCATCAAGTGCTAGCTTGACAAATGGGTCTGGAACACCTTTGTATCCCGCTGCTGTCACACAAAGAAGTGGTGAAACTTGGTTTGAAGTTGGTAGAGCTAAGACTTACACCCCTACTGCTGATGACATTGGTCATGTCCTTAAGTTTGAGTGTGTCGTAGTCGATGCAGAGACAAAACTGCCTGTGGGGGCTGTTAACACTATACTAACTTCACGTGTCATTCCTGCTCCCTCACCTATTCCACGCCGGCTGATACCTGTTGATGGAATGGGGCATGCAGATGTGGATGGGAGAATGGCAACTTCAGGAACGTTTACTGTTCTATCATACAATATATTGTCTGAAGCATATGCCTCAAATGATCTATACAATTATTGCCCTTCATGGGCACTTTCTTGGCCATATCGCAGGCAAAATTTGTTACGAGAAATTGTTGGTTATCGTGCAGACATTATTTGTCTTCAGGAGGTACATGAACATGTTCTTACTTCTGATTTTAGTTGAACAAACTTGTTCTATGTACTTGGCTCCTTAACTCTTTTTTTATGAGGATGGTGTTTAATTAACTAGAGGAAGTTTAGAGTTTCAGTTACTATATAAACACTTTTTGAGGACCCAGTAAGGAGAATAAATTAAATGGATGTACTAAGAAAAACTATAGGAGAAACTCATTAAAAAAGATTTAGAGGCCCATTCTTTGTTGTCCACAACCATAATTATCAATATAACATCATGACATCATGTAATCCATATAGATGACCCACATAACGGAAAAGGCTTGGTTATTATTTGTTGGTATTTAAATTAACCTTTTATTTGCAGTGTTTTTGAAGATATGATTGTTGAATCAGGGATATCAAGCATGTCTACATGTTGTAAATGATTAGGATGTTCTTGTGAATTATTGAGTAACAATAAACATCACCATAATTTCCATTTGTGTGGAAATTGAAGTTATACACTTATAGTCTCTTCTGGTCTAGATATGCTCATTGCCAGCTTTGAAATTTATGATTTCAATAGCTTCTTAATTATCTAACTGACAACCTTTTTACTTTCCAGGTTCAAAGTGATCATTATGATGAATTTTTTTCTCCTGAACTGGACAAACATGGATATTATGGACTTTACAAGAGAAAAACAAATGAGGTTGTTGCAATATTCTGGTCCTTGTGATCATAACTTTAAAATATTTTAGATGCTAACTATTTTCTGTGGGTTTGTAGGTGTACAGTAGCAACACAAATACAATTGATGGTTGTGCAACATTTTTCCGTAGAGACAGATTTTCACATGTGAAGAAATATGAGGTGGGGAATTGAATTTGCACATGGTTGTTCAATTATGTTTCTATACAAATTAGAATGATGTGTGCTTGCGTGCAGGTTGAATTTAACAAGGCTGCACAGTCTTTGACAGAGGCTACAATTCCAACCACTCAGAAGAAAACTGCCTTGAATCGACTGGTTAAGGTGGGCATATTTTGTGAAAGACTACATTTCACTTTTGATATTCAGAAACAAAAAAATGTTTGTCTCGTGTAATTGTTACTCATAAAGTTTTCTTGGTATTAGGATAATGTTGCACTTATAGTGGTTCTAGAAGCAAAAGTTAACAATCAGCCATTTGATAATCCTGGGAAAAGACAGCTTCTTTGTGTGGTAAGCTCTTTCATGTTCATATCTTCATGATCAATGATGTATATTTTGTTTGACGTTTTCTTTTATTGCTTATTCCATTTGTTTATTGTTTGTTGGTTTACTGATTCACTGCATTTAAGAACTTTTTTGTCCTGGATGCTCCCCCGCCCTCATTTAAAACTATATAAATACTATCCAACTACCATATTTTACACATGTTGGTGATGCATTGGGGATCCACCCTTTCACTTTTCTCTCCACTCTCTCTTTCTTGCTCTCTCTCTCTCTCTCTCTCTCTCTCTTTTCCATCGAGCAAAGTACGGGATCTTACACTAGTAATTATAAAAATCTCAAATAGAATGGTTAAATGGGTAATGTTTTTTGAAACCATAATTTTGATCTTTCTCTAATGTTGATATCTGTTTGTCCCATGTTCCTGTTAGGTTTAGTATGAACTAACTTCTTTTAGAAATTTACTTATAACTCATTTCTTGTGGACATTAGGCAAATACTCATGTGAATGTCCCCCAGGATTTAAAGGATGTGAAACTCTGGCAGGTAAGTTATTTTCTTTAGTTTTGTTCATATCTATAGGATTGTTTTGAACATTACTGTTTCTAATTTTTTCTCCTACGTTAGGTTCATACTCTCTTAAAAGGGTTGGAGAAAATAGCTGCAAGTGCAGACATTCCAATGTTGGTTTGTGGAGATTTTAATTCAGTTCCGGGAAGGTTTGATGACTACTTTTTTGTTGTAATTTTATCTTTTATTTTGGAAGGATATTGATTTAATGGTTAATTTGAACAATGTTGCAGTGCTCCTCATGCACTTCTTGCAATGGGGAAGGTAGATCCTTCACATCCAGATTTAGCAGTTGACCCACTTAACATTTTACGTCCTCACAGCAAGTTGGTTCATCAGTTACCACTGGTATTCAAAATATGTTCCATTAAGGGAATAGCATATTCAAAATATGTTCGTTTACCCATTTCAATTCTGTTTTTCTATCATTTCACCTAATTTAGTGTTATGTTGTTGGTAACATAGGTCAGTGCATACTCGTCGTTTGCGAGAACGGTTAGCCTTGGATATGATCAGCATAAAAGGAGACTGGACGGTGGAACAAATGAACCTTTATTCACAAATGTCACTAGAGATTTTATTGGCACTCTAGATTACATATTTTACACAGGTGAGTATGGTGTTTTATTGTATCGGTTTCCTAAATTTAATGTATATATCTTAGTCACATTTTTCTGAAACAATGACTTGTGGTTACAGCGGATTCATTGGTTGTGGAGAAGTTATTGGAGTTACTGGATGAGGAGAGTTTGAGGAAGGACACTGCACTTCCTTCACCTGAATGGTCCTCAGATCACATAGCTCTCTTAGCCGAGTTCCGCTGCTGCAAGAATAAATCTAGGCGTTGACCCCTAAGGTAGCATCATCTGGCACCCCCCCTTCACAAACATGTAGCATGTTTGATAAATTATTATTGTAAAAGATTAATGTCAGTGAACTTTCTTTTGGTGCTGGTTACTTTAAAATTCTTAAGGCTGTTGAGTCTCTGGTTAATTAGCAGAAAAAGGGTGACAGGATTGTGTCATTTAGAGATTGAGAGTTGAGACCAAGGATGTAATGGATGAGAGGTGGTGGAACAAGGTAGTAGTTTACAATTTTGAATTATGAAATAGAAATGCAATTTGCTGTCAGTGTCCTAAAATTCCAAATAAACCGTGACCCATGTAATACTGCAGTGTATCTGACTCCTTAGAATGCTGTTTTAACATTTCCATTGAGGAATATCTGATATAGGCAGCCTTTGAATTTGCTTATTCCCTTTTTGTTGAACTTGTTAATGATGAGCTCATGAGCAACGTACAGACGATTGATTCTGTACCAGCCTTGCAATATTAGGAGCTACTCTTTTGTGTTCTCTGAGATTAGTCACACTAGTGTGCTGGTGGAATATTCAGTACTGATTGAACAAATTTGTTGTCTTTACCTGTCTGTATCATGTCTTGCTACAGTATCACAGTGGTCAGAGTTTGGGTGTGTTGTTTGGATGATTTTCAAAGATTGTTTAGTTCTTTATTGATAATGATTGTCAATCCTTGTAGGTCAGTTTCAGAGATACATAAAGAAAAGGCCGAAAGAAGCTCTTGGTTGGTAAGTTTTTTGTAAAAATGGTAGATCATGCCTGTCTTTTCCAGGTATCTCCATATGGGGGTCATTGCAATGATCTGCTATGTATCATGTTACCTTTATCTCATAGAAAAAAATTATGATTTTCTGCCTTATTGACTTGTCTCTTTCTACACCCCTTCCCCCTCTCCCCAAATCTTGTTATTTTTTTTTTTTCACTTTTAAAAGGGAATTTTTTATAGATGCTTATGGGGCTTCATAGTTCATACATCTTACTAGTAAAGAACTAGTGTCCCCTTCCGACCTTGTTGCCGCCACCGAGCCTTAGACCTAAGTTCAATTTCTCACAAACCAACATGTGATAATTGTTTTTATTTAGCTCTGTCCGTCAGAAACTTGACAAATTTGGTATGGCGTAAATGTAGAATAGAATTCAACCGAGCTGCTTAACATGGGGATGAGATCTGAACTGTTACAATTATTGTATCTAGCAAAATAGGAAGAGATGCTTACAATTAGTTAAATATATCAGGCAGCAAATGAGTATTCAATTGTTGTCGTATTCCAAAAATCATTAGCATTTTCTTTTATCATTACAGTACGACAAAATGAATGTTGTGTTTTTGCAGAAAGATTTGTTGGAGAATTCTCTATTTCGATTACACCTTTGACTGTTCAAAACCTATGATCAATAAAATTATTGAGTTTACCCTCTCAAAGTTCAAACAGTTATACGGATGTGCCTAGATATTCTAAGGCCGATCCATTCAATGCTCGAATCAGAAGGACTTACAGTAATTGAAGCCAATACTTTTATTGATTTGCTGGTAAATTCAGATGAACATATTTTAGCGCTCAAACGAAATGGGGGATACTGTCATATCTAATAAACAATGTCCAAAAATAACTTTCATCAAAGTATTTTAGTCAATGAAATTTTCACAGGATTTTAAAAGTCTTTTCCAGACAAGTAATACGGTGTTAAGATGTTTTAAAAATTCTTAATTAAATATATCTTAAACGACTCAGATGTTGTAAAAATGCCTGTTGTTTCTCGTTTGAAATGAAAGTATGAATAATTTGGATGGTAACTAAAATATTAACATTCATCTACAATGCAACTGCTGTTTAGTATTCATTATACTTATTGCCGCTGAGTACTTAAATATAAGGTTACGGTTAGGCAAGTTTTCTCTAAGAAGAAAATGAAAAAATAATTTGAATTTAGTTTCAGAAGCAGTGTTAATACAATCTTGTATGTGTCTGTGTTTAGTAAGGGGTCTTTGTTGTTCAAAGGTTGCCACTCCCATATATGTTGTCATGAAGGGAATATTGTTGAGTGGGATGGGAAGGTCTCTAATGGAGTTCATGTGGAGAGGACAAAGGTTTGTGATTGAGGTTACAGAAGTGATGAAACTTAGAGCATCTAATTCAAGTTATTTATTGAAACGTTTAAGGAAATCATGATTGCTTAAAATGACATTGGAGAAATAAAAAGAAGTAAATAAGGAGATGGAATAGGTTAAAGTTTTTTTTTTTTTTTAACTTATATGAATAAAAGTTTTGTTTAAGTAAGTAAATTTATATTTTATTTTTTTCAATGAGTTGATTCTATGAGAAATATCTTTAATTTTCTATTTTTTAGCATTGTTTGTATTCATATAAAAGCTATTGGTTATCTATAATAATATATAAAGATAATTTTATTTTATAATTGCCTTTTGATCTCATCATTTAATATATTTCTTATTTCTTATTTTTTCTCTCATTTATTTCTTCAAATATCCTTAATTTCTCTTGAATATAAATAAAATGAATTAGAAAAATTCCACTCCTTCAATCATAGGTTTTTTTCAATTTTTTTAAATATAATTTAATAAATAAAAAAAATAAAAAACTACTATTTCTTTCTTATTCCATCAAGTACATTCTTTTTTCTTGAAACTCTCTTCCACTAATTTGTTTTCACCAATGCAGAATTTTAGAAATTAATATATATATATATATATATATATATATTAATTTTAATTATTAAAAATAAAAACATAAAAAAATACAAACACGGATATATACATTTCTGCTAATAACTTATAATAAAAATTGATGCAAAATGATTTTTTTATATATAAATTTAAATATAATTGGTGTAACTTAAAAAAAATATATCATATAAAATATAGTTTGTATACTTTTTACACATATACTCATAATTTATGTGAAATTCCGTTGTTAAATATATATTTTTTTAATAGTATGCAAACATTTAAGGCAATCCATTTCATAAACACGTTAAAAAAAGACAATCAATACTTTAAATTACTAACACCTCTTAGTTTCAAATTTGTCGAAAATTAATATTTTTTTTATCATATTTATCCTATTAATATGTATATTTTTTTATATAACAAAGAAATATTCTTTTGGAATCTAAATATGAATTAAAATCTTATATTAAATAGAAATAAATAATTTAAATAATTTAAGAAAAAAATCTATTACTTAATATTTTAAAGTTTTATACTGAAAATTGTGCTATTTTGTCTTTTAAGTTGTGACATTTTGTCTTAATTGATTCGCGTTCGAAAATCTCTTTATTGATAGTTGTCTTGAAAATATTCAACAAGTTTAAACTTAAAACTACTTTTAGTTTTTGCATTCAAGAATAGTTATGAAACATTTTCCATTTTAAATGTTTAAACAAAAATAATGAAAATACCAAAATGCCTTTTTTTCATTGTTTGTTCTATAAATATTTAAAACATAAAATATATCATAACACCATAGTATTGTTTTTAAAATTAATTATGAAAATAAAGGACTTTTCTCAAACCAAATACATCTTACTGGGATAAATTGATATTTACTTTTAAAATGATATTTGTCTTACGAGATGTGTGAATGTATTGTTGTCACTAGTAAGTATTGGGTGCGATTTGGTTTTTATTTTTATTTTCTTCTAAAAAGATTTAAACTTCTTTCTTTGCTTTTGACTGTTTTATTTTTTTTTTCCTGATAATTACAATTATGATTGTATCTCTAACACTTGTTTTTTTTTTTCCCTCTAGGGACTGATGGAATGCATTGGTATTGAGTACAGACATATGTCAAATTAAACTATTTTTTTACAAACCTAATAATTTTTAAGAAATAACAGAAAATAAAAGTTTTGTTACATTGAATGATTTAAAACTTGGTCGCAGAAACCTTTTAAATCCAAATTATAAAACGTGATCGAAATAATCAACAAACGTGTAAAGTCCTACGTTTACTTAAAAAGAAAAGAACGACTTTTATATATTCAAATTTTAAGCTTAAAAGACGGCCTATTTTTTATCAATGTCGAAATCATATTTGAGAAATGAAAAAAGAACATACTTTTCGAATTGAAATTCATTAAGTTGCTCTAGTTTGAGGTAAAGAACACCACAAAATACTCTTTTTTATTTATTTATTAAAGACAACAAACTCCTATTGAAAATTTAGTATTTGTTGCAACTAATATCTTCTAACAATAAAGATTCGAAACCAACAATTTTATAATTAAAAATAAATTAACATTTTCTAAAATTAAATAGCTATTTTTAACTTATTTGTTTGTCTATTATGGAAAAAACCCTATAATTGAAAATATACAGAACATATACCTTGCAGATGGAAAATCCGGATGACATTTAACAAAAGGATTAAAAGTAAACAAATTATAACATATAGTCATATTAGTTAAGACTTACGTAATTAAAAGAAATTACAGTCTAAATATGATATTTATATAGTCATATTAAATATAAGTTGCGTAATTAAAAGAAATTAGATTCTAAATATAATATTTTAAATTAATGAAATTTAGCCAATGGCTAAGATCCTTTGCCATGATAATGTCACTGCAGAGGATCCAGTCCCAAAAAGTTTTTAGGGACAGGGTCATGGCCATGTACAGGGAAACATTCCACTGCATTCTCCAAAGACCAAATATTTATTTTAATTTCATAATAAATACTTGTAAAGTAAATAAATCAAACTTCTTTCATAAATTAGCATCAACCTCTACATTTCAATTTTGGAGAAGTTACATAAAAAACTTCTATAAATAAAAAACCTTTTTCATTTAGCCTTCTCATTTTCTCATGAAGAAATTTATCTAAACCAGACCAATGTTATCACAGGGCAGTCAAGATAAGAAACAGTTTAGCTGTTCGTTTCTACTCGGGCTTCTCATGTCAGAATTGTAGCTATAAAATAAGGCATAATGATGCCAATCAACAAAATTACTTGGATAAAAGGTTTTCCAATGCCCCAAAACACATAAATAAATTTATTACTACAAATTACTCAAAACAGATAGGAAAATAAACAAATGAGCTTGAAAGAGTGTAGTGAATTTTTTTTTAATACAAAAAACACAAAACTACTAGAAAAATAAAAAATTGAGCTCGAAGGGGTTGTAGTGGAATGTCTTTACCCAGCACAAAAAATTGCAGAAATTTCTTGCTGATGTAACTACAAAAACTGAGTTCCAAAAATGTAAAATTATTATTACAAAAAAAACAGAGAAAATATAGAGCCTAAAAGAGTACAGTGAAATTTTTTTACTAAGAATTTCTCCCAACACAAAAAAATTGTATAAATTTCTCAACGGGGTAACTACGAAACTAAATTCGAAAAATGTTACAATATTACTCAAAATTACTTGAAAGAGTGCAGTAGAATTTTTTTATGAGAAAAAATATCCCCAACACAAAAAAATTGTAGAAATTTCTAACTGGAGTAATTACGAAAACTAAATTCCTAACAAGCAAGAAAATTACTCAAAACAAATCGAAGAATAGAAAAAATGAGTTTGAAACACGACAGTGAAATTTTTTTACAAAAAAAAATTTCTCGAGAGAAACTCCTTGAAAAAAAAAAATTTCCTGGCACAAAAATTTTTACGAATTTCTTACCGGTGTGATTGTGAAAACTAAAATCCTAAAATGTAAAAACATTACTCAAAATAGATAGGAAAATAAACAAATTAGCTTGAAAGAGTGTAGTGGAATTCTCTTTCTTACAAAAATTCCCCAACACAACACTATTAGAAAAATAAAAAACTAAGCTCGAAAGGTTGTAGTGGAATGTCTTTACTCAACACAAAAAATTGCAGAAATTTCTTGCTGATGTAATTACAAAAACTGAGTTTCAAAAATGTAAAATTATTGCCACAAAGAAAGCAAAAAAAATATAGAGCCTGAAAGAGTGCAGTGAAATTTTTTTACTAAGAATTTCCCCATACACAAAAAATTGTATAAATTTCTCAACGGGATAACTACGAAACTAAATTCGAAAAATGTTACAATATTACTCAAAACTACTTGAAAAAGTGCAGTAAAATTTTTTTATGAAAAAAAAATATCCTCAATACAAAAAAATTGTAGAAATTTTTAACTGGAGTAATTACGAAAACTAAATTCCTAAAAAGTAAGAATATTACTCAAAACAAATAGAATAATATAAAAAAATGAGCTTGAAACACCAGAGATACTCCTAAAAAAAAAAAAATTCCCAGACACAAAAAATTGTACGAATTTCTTACCGGTGTGATCACGAAAACAAAAATCCTAAAATGTAAAAACATTACTCAAAACAGATAGAAAAATAAACAAATAAACTTGAAAGAGTGTAGAGAAATTTTTTTATTACAAAAATTCCCCAACACAAAACTACTAAAAAAGTAAAAAATTGAGCTCGAAAGACTGTAGTGGAATGTCTTTACCCAACACAACAAATTCCAGAAATTTCTTGCTGGTGTAACTACAAAAGCCGAGTTCCAAAAATATAAAATTATTGCTATAAAGAAAACAAATAATTTATAGACCCTATAAGAGTGCAGTAGAATTTTTTTACTTAGAAATTCACCCAACACAAAAATTTGTATAAATTTCTCAACGGGGTAACTACAAAACTAAATTCGAAAAATGTTACAATATTACTCAAAACTACTTGAAAGAGTGCAGTGGAATTGTTTTATGAAAAAAAATATTCTCAAAACAAAAAAAATTGTAGAAATTTTTAATTGGAGTAATTACGAAAACTAAATTCCTAAAAAGCAAGAATATTACTCAAAACAAATAGAAGAATAGAAAAAATGAGTTTGAAACAGCATGGTGAAATTTTTTTACTAAGAAAATTTCGCAGAGAAACTTCTAGAAAAACAAACAAAATTCTCCGACACAAATAATTGTACGAATTTCTTACTGGTGTGACTGCGAAAACTAAAATCCTAAAATGTAAAAATATTACTCAAAACAGATAGGAAAATAAACAAATGAGCTTGAAAGAGTGTAATGGAATTTTTTTATTACAAAATTTTTCCAACACAAGGCTACTAGAAAAATAAAAATTAAGCTCGAAAGGTCAGTAGTGGAATGTATTTACCCAAAGACAAAAAAATGCAGAAATTTCTTTCTGGTATAACTAGAAAAACCAAGTTCCAAAAATGTAAAATTATTGTTACAAAGAAAGCGAATAAATTATAGAGTCTAAAAGATTGCAATGAAGTTTTTTTACTAAGAAATTTCACTAACACAAAAAATTGTATAAATTTCTGAACGGGTAACTACAAAACTAAATTCGAAAAATATTACAATATTACTCAAAACTACTTGAAAAAGTCCAGTGAAATTTTTTTATGAAAAAAAATATTCCCAACACAAAAAAATTGTAGAAATTTCTAACTGGAGTAATTACGACAAATAAATTCCTACAAAGCAAGAATATTACTCAAAACAAATAGAAGAATAAAAAAAATGAGCTTGAAACACCACAAGTAGAATTTTCTTACTAAAAAAATTTCTCCGAGAAACTCCTAAAAAAAAAAACAAAATTCTCCGACACAAAAATTTGTATAAATTTCTTACCAGTATGACTGCAAAAACAAAAATCCTAAAATGTAAAACATTACTCAAAACAGATAAGAAAATAAACAAATGAGCTTGAAAGAATGTAGTGAAATTTTTTTGTTTATAAAAATTTCCCAACACAAGACTACTAGAAAAATAAAAAATTGAGCTCGAAAGGCTGTAGTGGAACGTCTTTACCCTGCACAAAATATTGCAGAAATTTCTTGCTAGCGTAACTACAAAAACCGAGTTCCAAAAATGTAAAATTATTGCTACAAAGAAAGCAAATAAATTAAAGAGCCTCAAAAAATGCAGTGGAATTATTTTACTAAGAAATTCCCCCAACACAAAAAATTGTATAAATTTCTCAACGGGGTAACTACGAAACTAAATTAAAAAATGTTACAATATTACTCAAATTTACTTAAAAGAGTGCAGTGGAATTTGTTTATGAAAAAAAAATATCTCAAACACAAAAAAATTGTAGAAATTTCTAACTGGAGTAAATACGAAAACTAAATTCCTAAAAAGCAAGAATATTACTCAAAACAAATAGAATAATAGAAAAAATAAGCTTGAAACACCACAGTGAAATTTTTTTACTAAAAAAATTTTCCAAAGAAACTCTTAGAAAAAAAAAAACAAAATCCCCCAACACAAAAAATTGTACGAATTTCTTACCGAAGTGACTGCGAAAACTAAAATCCTAAAATGTAAAAACATTACTCAAAACAGATAGAAAAATAAACAAATGAGCTTGAAATAGTGAAGTGTAATTTTTTTATTACAAAAATTTCTCAACACAAAACTACTAGAAAAATAAAAAATTGAGCTTGAAAAGCTGTAATGGAATGTCTTTACCCAACACAAAAAATTGCAAAAATTTATTGCTGGTGTAACTACAAAAACCGAGTTCCAATAATGTAAAATTATTGCTACAAATGAAGCAAATAAATTATAGAGCCTAAAAGAGTGTAGTGGAATTTTTTTACTAAAAAATTCTCCCAACACAAAAAATTGTATAAATTTCTCAACGGGGTAACTATGAAATTGAATTCGAAAAATGTTACAATATTACTCAAAATTACTTGAAAGAGTGCAGCGAAATTTTTTTATGAAAAAAATATCCCTAACACAAAAAACTTGTAGAAATTTCTAACTGGAGTAATTACAAAAACTAAATTCCTAAAAAGCAAGAATATTACTCAAAACAAATAGAAGAATAGAAAAAATGAACTTGAAACACCAAAATGAAATTTTTTATTTAAAAAATTTCCCAGATAAACTATTTGAAAAAAAAAACAAAATTCTCCAACACAAAAAATTGTATGAATTTTTTACTGGTGTGAATGCGAAAACTAAAATCCTTAAATATAAAAACATTACTCAAAACAGATAGGAAAGTAAACAAATGAGTTTAAAAGAGTGTAGTGAAATTTTTTTATTACAAAATTCTCCAAACACAAAACTATTAAAAAAATAAAAAATTGAGTTCGAAAGACTGTAGTGGAATATCTTGACCCAGCACTAAAAATTACAAAAATTTCTTGATAGTGTAACTATAAAAACTGAGTTCCAAAAATTTAAAATTATTGCTACAAAAAAAGCAAATAAATTATAAAACCTAAAAGAGTGCAGTGAATTTTTTAAATAAGAATTTTTCCCAACGCAGAAAATTGTATAAATTTCTCAACGGCATAACTACTAAACTAAATTCGAAAAATGTTACAATATTACTAAAAATTACTTGAAATAGTGCATTAAAATTTTTTATTAAAAAAAATATCCCCAAGACAAAAATTGTAAAAATTTTTAACTAGAGTAATTACAAAAACTAAATTCCTAAAAAGTAAGAATATTACTCAAAACAAATAGAAAAAATGAATTTGAAACACCACAATAAAATTTTTTTACTAAAGAAATTTTCAAACGAAACTCCTTGAAAAAAAAAATTCTCCGATATAACAAATTGTACAAATTTCTTACCGGTGTGACTGCGAAAACTAAATTCTAAAATGTAAAAACATTACTCAAAACGAGATAGAAAAATAAATAAATAAATTTGAAACGAGTGTAGTGAAATTTTTTTTATTACCAAAATTTCTCAACACAAAACTACTAGAAAAATAAAAAATTGACCTCGAAATACTGTAGTGGAATGTCTTTACCCAGCACCAAAAATTGCAGATAGTGTAACTAAAAAAATTGAGTTCCAAAAATGTAAAATTATTGCTACAAAGAAAACAAATAAATTATAGAGCCTAAAAGAGTACAGTGAAATTTTTTAACTAAGAATTTCTCTCAACACAAAAAATTATATAAATTCTCAACGGGGTAACTATAAAACTAAATTCAAAAAATGTTACAATATTACTCAAAACTACTTGAAAGAGTGCAGTTGAATTTTTTTATGAAATAAAATATACCCAACACAAAAAAAATTATACAAATTTCTAACTGGAGTAATTACAAAAACTAAATTCCTAAAACGCAAGAATATTACTCAAAACAAATAGAAGAATAGAAAAAATGAGCTTAAACACCACAGTGGAATATTTTACTAAAAAAATTTCGCAGAGAAATTCCTAGAAAAAAAAATTCCGACACAAAAAATTGTACGATTTTCTTACCGTTGTGATTGCAAAAACTAAAATCCTAAAATATAAAAACATTACTCAAAACAGATAAAAAAATAAACAAATGAGTTTGAAAGAGTGTAGTGCAATTTTTTTTATTACAAAAATTTTCCAACACAACTAATAGAAAAATAAAAAATTGAGCTCGAAAAACGGTGATGGAATGTCTTTACCCAGCACAAAAATTGCAGAAATTTCTTACTAATAGAAAAACCTAGTTCCAAAAATGTAAATTATTGCTACAAAGAAAGCAAATAAATTATAAAACCTAAAAGAGTGTAGTAAAAAATTTTTACTAAGAATTTTTCCCAACACAAAAAATTGTATAAATTTCTCAACTGAATAACTACGAAACTAAATTCGAAAAATGTTACAATATTACTCAAAACTACTTGAGAAAGTGCAGTTGAATTGTTTTATGAAAAAAAAAATATCTCCAACACAAAAAAATTGTAAAAATTTCTAACTTGAGTAATTATGAAAAATAAATTCTTAAAAAGCAAGAATATTACTCAAAACAAATAGAAGAATAGAAAAAATGAGCTTGAAACACCACAGTGAAATTTTTTTACTTAAAATTTATCGGAGAAAATCCTAGAAAAAAAAATTTTCCCGACACAAAAAATTGTACGAATTTCTTACCGGTGTGACTACGAAAACTAAAATCCTAAAATGTAAAAACATTACTCAAAACGAGATAGGAAAATAAACAAATGAGCTTGAAAGAGTGTAGGTGAATTTTTTTTATTACAAAAGTTCACCAAGACAAAACTACTAGAAAAATAAAAAATTAAGCTCGAGAGTTTGTAGTGGAATGTCTTTACCCAGCATAAAAAATTGCAGAAATTTCTTACTGATGTAATTACAAAAACTGAGTTCCAAAAATGTAAAATTATTGTTACAAAGAAAGTAAATAAATTATAAAGCCTAAAAAAATGCAGTGAAATTTTTTTACTAAGAATTTCTCCCAACACAAAAACTTGGGGGTAAACCAAAAAAAAATATCACATGCAAAAAGAAATGGCAAAAGAATGCAAATTTCAAAGTTTATAGCCTCAATTGTCGATAGGACTGTTTGATTACCAAATTTTCTTTTCTCTACCACCCATTAGCTATGCACTTTCAAGCATTTCAAATAGGGAAACAATTGTAGCAACTCTTTACGGCTTCGTTTCTGCAAGAGAATAAAGGAAATATTAGAAAAACCAGTCCAGCTAATAATTGGAATTTTCACGAGGAATGCTACCAATATACTCTTTCGAACAAGCTAGCATTGGTTAAAATTTATAGAAATTCATAATTTTTTATAGATCTTACTGAATGTTTAACAAGTCTCTTCATTTTGTAATCTTCAATAATTCTAACCAATGGTGGATATAGTGCTATGTTCAATAAAAGAGTATGTTACTAGCATTCCTTTTTTTCATAATAGATATAGTGCTATGTTGAAGAGGGAATTTGCCTTGATGCCAATACATCCATTCACGTCAAGAGTCGTAATTTTGTTGGAACAGGACTTTGAGAGTGCCTCTAGACATTTGTCAGTCACGCCAACTATTCCAAACAAGCTACATACGACCTTTCAACAAATCAGTGAGAAGCGACTTTTGGATAGCAACACAGAGAAAGAATATTAGGTGACATCATATTATGAAAGAAGTAAACCTCAACTATGTAATAGAAATGATAGTTAAGATTAAAATTAATTAAAAAAAAATTAAAGATGATTGTATAACTAAAATGTACTCTTCTTACCTCATGCTCTTTACTAAGCCTATGCACAACAATGCATTACTTCCTATGTCATGATTTAGAGAGACAACTTCAATAAGATAAAGCTAGTGACCCAAGACTCAATTACCTCAAACAAGCTTGGCCACTTGATAAATGTGGTATGCTGAACGAGTGTCTTGTCCTCAAATGAGATGACAGAAGTATACCATCATTGCATGCCACAGGTTTCAAACTTAACTACTCAGATTATTATTATAAAGTTATAACTAGCGAAAATAACAGTCGTGCTAGTTTTGCAAGTTGCATGCAAACTTGTAAATAGTACAATGAACTTTAAAATGCTCCTCACTGAAACAAAAAAGTAAACATTCAAACCCCGCCCTATATCTTGAGAAGAATTTATGTTCATAATATGGCAAAAAAGAAAAAAAAAAAAAAAATTCATAAGTCAAGAGTGCACCACCTAGTACTGTATATGTAAAAGCTACAAAATATACCTTAGAAACTGAAGAGAGGTGCAACCCTTTGCAATGGATATGACCCCTTCATCAGTCACATGTACGCACCTATCATGTAAATTTATAAATGAGCCCTTTACTTTAATATGACAAGTAAATGTTCAGATTGAAAATTCATTTACCATGTCAGATTGAGGGATTCAAGGTTCTTGCACTTCGAAATACAGCAAAGTCCTTCATCTGAAAGATTCTGCAAGCCAATATTTTATCTATTGGTAGTCTGCTTAGATAGGGTTGCAGAGAAATATGAAGATAACCGAGACATTTTACCTGGGCCCCACAAAGATCCAAAAATGTGAGATGTGATAGAGCGCATATGTTCCTGTAAGCTTCATCTGTGAAACTGAAGGATAGTAATGATATGAATTAGTGAAATTCCACGGCAACATAACTTGAGTTTAGTGTAAGGTTCCAATGCCAACCTTGACAATGCATAGAGATTCAAACTCTGAAGAACAAGACATTTATGCAACAAACTCTTCAACCCATCATCTGTTATTTTGACGCACCTAAGCATCAAATTATGGATATATGCATCAGAAAATAGGGATAATTGACCCCAGTGTTCATTTGCATCATCATAATCCTTCCACCCCAAACTATCACCTTTCTGATCTATTATCTGGAAAATGATATTTATAATTCCATAGCATGCAAAATCTCACAGAATCTGTTATAAATTAATGGCGATACCTAGTCAAATTTAGGGACTCTAGTTCTGGATAATTATCAGCAACAAGTTGTACACCTTGATCTGAAATATTCTGCAATTATCGTAGAAAGTTCTTTGTCAATCCTCAGAAAATACAAGTATCAACCCTCAATAGAAAATTTTCAATTTATTCTAAACTAAAATTGCACTAAGGAACTAAATACCATTTTCTTATCAAGAAAAAACAAAGATAATAAGGGTTTGTTTGGAAAAACTTTTTCATAAACACTTATAAAAGAAAGTAAGAAGAAAAATGAAATCATCTTCTCGAAAAGCTAAAATTAGCTTATGCATAAGCTAATTTGTATAAGCTCTCATATTAACTTATCTAAAAGCTTATGCATAAGCTAATTTTAGCTTTTCAAGAAGAATATTTCATTTTTTAATTTTATTCTTCTGTCTTGGAAAAGTTTATCCAACCGGATTTTAAAAGCATATATAGTAATACTGTATAGAAAATACCAAATTGTAGCCTAAAGGCTCTTTGTTAGAGGCCTATATGCAATTTACATATAATCCCTTTCTTGTTTTTCCATTTGAAGAGCATACATGGAGATAGCATATATATTAACAATGCAACAATTAAGAGTATGTAGAAAAATTGACCTGAGCGTAAATTACAACACAATATGGCCACGGGGCATAGTCCAGTTCACATGACCATAAAAAGATAAGTTGGATGATAGTTACTGTTGAAAGTCACACATCGCCTACCTCATGTCATTTGGTATGGTTTAAATACATGTTAGGCTACTCCACATATTGCCAATTGGTTTTATGTTGGAACACTAACATGGTATCAGAGCCAAAGTCTAACATATTTTTAGTTATTGTCATGGGTCAAAAGTTGCCCTTTAGTTGGGTCAAAAGTACCCTTGCCTGGTCCAGCAGGCTTCGATAGAGGGGGTGTGTTGAAAGTCCCACATCGCCTACCTCATGTGATTTGGTATGGTTTAAATACATGTTAGGTTACTCTACATATTGCCAATTGGTTTTATGTTGGAACCTTAACATGGTATTAGAGCCAAAGCCTAACATATTTTCGATTATTGTCATGGGCCAAAAGTTACCCTTTAGTTGAGTCAAATGTACCCTTTGCCTGGTCCGGCAGGCTTCGTTGGAGGGGGTGTGTTGAAAGTCTCACATCGCCTACCTCATGTTATTTGGTATGTTATTTGGTATGGTTTAAATACATGTTAGGCTACTTCACATATTGCCAATTGATTTTAATGTGGAACCTTAACAGTTACTTAATAGGTTAACACCAAAATGTAGAGTATGTATAAAAATTGACTAAGGTGTAAATCAGAACACAGTAAAGGCCACGGAGCATATTACAAGTGCACATGACCATGGAGCATAATACAAGTGCAAATGACCACAAAAAGATACAAGTGCACACTTTATTACCTTCAAATCAACCCATAGACTTCCAATTAAATGTACATTCATACAGCATTTTAAATGGTGGAGACCAGAATATGGCGGAAGAACAAAATTCTGCCATATAAACAACCCATTGTAGCCTATGGCGTTACCATAACAGATATTACTTAACAAATTGCCTATGGTGGTTGGCAAAAAATCCACCACACCATTCTGTCATGACACTGGCATTTAACAACAATGCTTATATGGGATACAATTCTTTCTGTTTACATATGCTAACAAAACCTTTGAAAAACAACATACAGTAAATTAATAACACATAAAAAACCAATTACAAATCCAAGGCATCATGTACCTTACATCCACTTATGTTCAAGTCAACTATATGTTTGCAGTTCTTCACTATATGCTGTAGTCCTCTATCCGTTACCCTGTAATATTGATTTACATTTCAGTATGTTACTAAGGATTGACTTTTGGGCAAATAAAGATTATCAACTCCTGACATAAACATCAACCATTAAGAAAAGTTTAAAACACCTGACATTCCAGTAGATTGAAAAGCTTTTCAACTGGGGGCAACAACTGGTTATTGCTTCAATTCCTGTGTCCCATATTTTTTGGCAGCCATTCAGATTTAAAGACTCCAAGCTTTGAAGAGAATTAAAACACTAGACATGCTTAAAAATATTTAGTTAGAATCGCAGTCAACATATATTCTACATCATAAAGTATTTGTGCAAACATTACCAACTAAGGTTGTTTTCTTTATCAATAACTATCTAATTAGCAAAGATAATATATTCCAGCTTCTGCCAAAGAATAAATTATTATGAAAGAGAATCAGATATGACTTCTAAATTTTGACTGCAACCAGGCAAATTAAGCCCATCAATATGCAATCAGTTACAGGTAGCCAATTCATAATCCAGGAACTGATTCCAGTTCGGTGGTCTCATTTCTTAATATATTCTTAGATACAAAAAATTCTTAGTTCTTCTTCAATCCATGATATGCATTCCCATTACAAGAATATAGTTGTAAGTTGATGCTATCTTCTTTCTGCGTATTATTCAACAAATTCAGTGACACAAGTTACATGTAGTAATACTTCAGCATGATATAATAACCAAAACATCAAAAGAAAAAGAATATCGTAAAACTAGATTATACCATATCAGTAATATTTTCATGCTTATGCATCAAATGTTTAATTTTATCAAGCTGGATGTACCAGGTTCGAAGAAATGTCAATTTTCCACATCGTAAGATATTAGCAATATTGTTAAAGCAAAATTCTGTATTGTGAAGTTAGAAAATATAATAATACAGGCATATTTTGCAAATTGATTGGTGGACAATCTTCACTCTAGACTCTTTTCGTTTCCTATCACATCAAATCACCTAACATTCCTACACCTTTCTCTCTCTAGTGGAGGTATCCACTAATCAGTTTTGTTCACGTAACTTATTAACAAATTTATGTGATTATTTTGGTTAAACAAGCAGGGTACTTAACATAAAGATGAACGTAAAACTTAAACAAAAATACAAAATAGTAAAAGTTTATGCATATGATACCTTATCCTTAACAATAATGAGATGCGTGTCTTCAATATCTCTCGCAAACTCAAGGTCAATCTGCTTCACATTGCAATATCTAGGCTACAAGAATGCACCAAATTCCAACCCAAATAACCAAAAAATGTTAAACAAAACTCATTGCATAAAAAAGAATTAAAAAACAGTCAAGTCTTTCATTTTTATTTTCTTTTGGTGAATCAGTACCCCTCGAGATACTAAAATTCATTTAAAGAACCGACTTCCCCAAACATAGGTATTTTCTTTCACACATATGAATCAATGATTAACACGTTTGATAGAACAATTATTACGCAACGAAGCCTTTTATTATTACACAATTAACTCACTACACCATTAGGTACTTGAACAAAAATCAGTAAATTATATCAACCCAAACAAATATAGGTTAAATAAAAAAAAAATGACTAACCAGAGAAAGAGAAGCTATAAGGCGATTCCCAGCTTTGTTTAACTCGCGAAAATTGAGTGACTAATTACAACCCAAAAACAAATAAACATATAAATAGAGATTAATAACAAAAAATGAAAGTATAATTTGATGAAAAATGACAAGAGTTGAGGAGTAGATACCTGCCAAAGGGGTTGACAAGAGAGAAGGGTTCGGTGAAGTGCGGGAGACACGAGAAGGAGAGAAACGAGGTTTGTCTGAGAGAGAGGTAATGTGGAGCAGACGAGTTTGAAAACCTTTGGCACTGTCTCTCTGCACCAAATATCCTCCTTCCATTCTGCCTCTGTTGCGCCATTTTCCTCCATTCGCGTAAACTCAAGTTCCTGCTTCCGGTTTCGATTCGAAACGTTTCCTTTTTATGCACAGGAAAATGATGTTTGCAGCAGAGAAATCGAACCTAAACCTTTACTTTAATCAAATAAATTTACTGTTTTATTATAGATATTTTCTAATTTTTTTTATCTTGTACTTTGACATTTTTTTTTTCATCTTCGTAAAATATATTTAAAATTAATTTTGTATGTGTTCAAACCTTTTACTTATATCTTCCACTGTCTAATTTATTAAGAAATATTGAATTGTTAAGGTGATTACGTGTTTGCCAGTACAAAATAAATGATTTCATGTATGACATAAGAATTTATAAAGATTAAAGATGAAAAAGAAAATACAAGTATAGAAAATGGGAAAAGATTGCAGGATAGAAACTTCAGAAAAAATTATCGAAACAAAATATGAGAAAAAAATATAATTGAAAATTAAAAAACTATACAAAATTTAAAAAGTAATTTGTAACCACGAAAAATAATTAAAAGTTGAATATAATGTATAAGTTTAATTTAAAATTAATATTATAATAAAATGAATAAATAAATAACAAAAGTTATATCATAATAATTACTCTCTTTTTCTATTATGATACTAAAACAAATAGAAATAAATATGTAAAATATCAATTATTAGGAACACCAACTCACCATAAGAGTGAATCTTAATTTTATCTTTGATAATATTATTAAAGATAAGTTTAATATTTGAGATATTATTTATTTTGTAATCATCCTATTAAAGATGTCTAGAAAATTTAAGAATATATATATTATCCGAAATTTATATCATCTTTAATATATATATGGACATAAATTTTTATTGTTTTATAGTTTTTTTTTATCTTTATAATCTTAAAAACATAAGTTTATTGTTTGTATAATTAGATCATTTAAATTATAAAATAATTAAATAAAAAACTTAAAATTATATATTTAACTAAAAACATATTATCAATCATTTGATAATAACATTTACGCTTCAATTTCCTTATGACTGATTTTAACTTAGACTGATTTGATCATTAATAATGTTTTAGCTTCAATTTCCTTTTTCTCGATTTTTATATATTTTTCAATTTTTATTTTCTATAATTTTAACAATAAATTCAGTCACTCAATAAGATTGGAAATCTAAACAAGAAAACTTTAAACTGATTCTAACATATTTAATTGATCAATCCAGATAAAATCATCCTTTTCAAACCCAAACCGATTTGTATCCATCCTTCTCTTTTCCTCCATTATTGTCACACTAAAAAAATCACATTTGTGCAACCATCTAATTGACATACCTACTCAGGCAGAAAAATTAGTTTTAATTATCTCAAAATCATTCTGCCTCTTTAGTCCAATTTTAATTTATTAATGATTGTCTTTTTTTAATATTTTTTGTAAGTAGACTAGTTTCAGTTAGTAAGTCAATCTCCTTTGGACACAAATGTCCATTTCTTATTTTGCCCACTTTACTACATAATAAACCCATGATGAAATTTTACTGGTTTTTCCCCAAATTTACGAACACAATATCAATTTAGATATTTATCTCACGGTCAACAATAGATTCGATATCATCTTATCAAGATAAACAAATATCCAAATCCATAATTTAATTTAGGTTGACTAGGTTGACACATACCATAGATTAAAAGGGAGACTAAACACAAAATATCGTGTAGTATTTTGATTGATTTAAAAAATTTTCCTGTTTCAAACTATATATACGAGTGGATTTATGATAAAACTGAGATACGAAATGAAAGGCTATATGACAAGCATGATAACACTTTCTCTCTCTTTTTTTTCACGAAACTCTTACAATCTGGAAAGTTGGGTAAAGTTATTTCACAATATTAATAAAAATACATAATTTTAACGGGCATACAAGAGTATAATCCAAAATATTATATGTCGTAGTATACAACCATGAAAACTATCGACAACTTAAGGGTAACTTGGTTTTCAAGAAGAATTCTTAGTTACCGACAGTCTACTAGATAGGCTAGAAAGTTACAGTCAGTCGCAGAGAAATTGATCTAATGGATCCTTCTAGTAAGGGAAGACAAAATTAGGTAATTAACCGCAGAACCGTTCAGGTGATAGAATAATCAAATCAATAATATGTGCATGCTAATTAGAGATAACTCCTGACTTAGACTGTCAAAGGCTAAGGACCTAACAAAATACATAATACACAGCATTACTCACCATCAAACTCAGAAATATCTGCCCTTTGGTCCCAATCCAATCTGTTTACACCCTCTCCCTCTTCTACAGTACAGACTCAAACAAGTCATCCCAGTCAGAAATTTTGGGTTGCTTACAGATTTTGTCTTCTCCATATGCAGCATTTTCCCACCTTATTTGCCTAACCAGCAAAACCAAGCCAATAGTAAATCTTTCCTATGATAAAAAGATTTCATGGAGTAAGGAATGCATAGATTCAGGCAAACCACGGTTGAGAAGATACAGCCTTTCACCATTAAAGTCTGAAATTTATATACAATCAACGTGAGAATGAATTAGTGATGGGACGCTAATCTAATCCCAAGCACTTGTCACACCTTGACTATAACCTCCACCATAATTGCCATATCCCCCACCTGCTACACCACCAGGTCCACCGCCAAAGTAATCTGTTGATTTATTAAACGAGCCCTCTCTCCTAAAATCACGACCACCAAAACGGGATCCCCCTGACCTCCTATTTCTGTTGCCACCACTGTAAATAGCCCTTGCTGCATAACGAGTGAGCCAGGCAGGTACTTCTTGATTCGCTTCTTGCATCAGATCAGCCAACGGTTTAGCCAAGGACAAATTACTTTCATTGAAGAAGGCCGTTGCTAATCCCATTTTACCAGCTCGCCCTGTTCTTCCTATTCGGTGCACATAATCATCGATGTCATTGGGAAGATCAAAATTTACCACATGTGCTACCCGAGGAATGTCCAGACCACGTGCTGCAACATCCGTTGCCACTAGAATTGGTGTGTTTCCAGTCTTGAACGACCTCAATGCTAGTTCTCTTTCCTGAAACAAAACCATTACACAATACACATTTATTTCAGGAGTACACAGCACAAAAGAAATATATACAAGTACAACTTCTCGTTCAGAAGTTCTAACAATATATCCGAGAAAGCACTTTCTAAGCTGTAAAGTGATTGTAAATAGAATCTTTGGCAAGCCTTTGGGGAAAGAATTCAAATTACTAAGACATTGACAGATTTTAAGGATTCAAGTAGTAGTTCTCGCAATTCATTCTTCGTAGAAAAAGTGAGCACAACAATATTATGATTGCCAAAAATTTGGGGAAAAAAGTTTATTGTACCAAAGAAACGAAGAGGTAATTTGAAACTTTAAAAGCATAAATTCTATTGGTTCTTCTGGTAAAGAGGACATGAAAAGTATTAGAAAAGTAACCTAAGAAGCCGAAAAGCCATTCAATATTATTCAATAAATGAATCAAGGAGGATAGCGTGGTTTAATCCCGTTTTAAATTTAAAGTTGAATGAAGAATTTACTTAAAAATTGCAATATATATGTGATTAAGTTGAAACCCACATTTCAATTATAGTAAAAATAAAACAGTAGACTTTGTTGAAAGAGAAAAATTCGAGAAGACAAGGGGAGCCATCATATCATTTGTGCTTTTACACCACAAGATCGGAGGCACTTCTAAAAGAAAATTATTAGAAAGATTTAGAAAGGGTTGGTAGAAGGCATTCCATAAGAGGAAAATATTTTCTTAGGCGGAAAACCCAACAAGTTTCAAATCTAAAAATCAAGTGGTAGGAACTCAAGGGAGATAAAAATTTGAATTTCAAGAATAAATTATTGGAGAAAGGCAATTGGGAATTACATGGTAATGTTAACCTCATCTGAGATGAGATGTCTAAAAAGAAGTCTTAGGAGGGTTGTTAGAGCAGTCTTGGGAGAATCAAAAGGTTTCAGACCAATAGATAAGGATTCTCTGTTAGAAATTGGGCAAGATATCATAATGTTTGAAATGAGATGAAAATTTTAGAGTTAAACACAATCTATAGCTTTTCAAGAGTTCTTAACCGATTTTGGGATGAAAAATGAGAATGTAATATATATATAAGCTTGGCGAAAATAGAGAAAGGAAATCGAGAGATTTGGATCATGTAAGACGTATTAAGGATGAAGTAGGGAAAGTTATGATCCCAGATGAACATATCAAAGAGAGACCTAAAAATATTTTTGTAATTTTTTCATCAATGAACAAGAATCGGCTTGTAGTATGAAATAACTAGAAATCCAAGAAGATGGAAAGGTACTGAAGCAAAGCAATGCAGTAACATATGTTTTTTATTAGCTTGAAAATGAGTATGATCGAGTGAGACTAAGGGTTTTTCTATAAAGATTAGATTACATCCAAGCTTAGCCTTAAGTCCTTGTTTAATATAGTCTTGGATGTGCTTACTAGGGAAATCCAGAAGATTGTCCCTAACTTCATGCTCTTTGTAGATGATATATATGTGATTGAAGAATCAAGGGATGAGCTTTTGAAACAGACTTTGGAGGGGGAAAACGGGGTTTTCACTTCAGCAGAAATGAAATGCTAATATGAATATGTGGTTGCATAAAAAAATACAGGACACAAAATGATTGTACACAAAATTTGTGTAGTACCAGTTAAAAAAGATGACAAATCCATTTTAGTAGTTTGAACAGTACAGACAGAGCAGCTAGAAACACTAGTGGAGGAGATTAAATTGCATGGCTTTTTTATAGTCTTGTGAAAAAAGTGGGGGAGGACACCAAGAACGACACTGGAGGAAGTAATGATGAATCTCATGGTAAGTAATATCTCCGAAAATCTGGTCTTTAAATAACATAATGACATCATGTCATTAATGCAACCACCTCAGCCAGTGAGAAAAGGTTTTTGTTGTTGTGTTCGTATAAAAATTAGATACATGATGTCAATTCTCTTTCTATGGTGATAGGGATTAAAATGAAGTCTTAAATTTGATCCTTTATATATTTTTTATTTTTTTATAAAAATTGAGCTGCTGCTCATAGGGAAAGGTAGAACTTAATAACACAAGTTAAACTCTCATTACTACATCTATTTGGAGTAAACCAATTCAAGCCACTGGCCACGAATAAACAACAAAGTACCATGAAATAAACAAAGAAAAAAAAAGGCAATTTCAATGTAATCAAAATGTTGGCAGGCTTTACATGTTTATACTTAAACTGCATTAGGAAAACAGACTCACTTGTTGTGTTCTATCACCATGAATGCTAGCTGCAGGAAATCCATTAACACACAAGCAGTGTTCCAATGCATCAGCTCCTTTCTTTGTTTCCACAAAAACTAATGTCAGACCTTGCTGCAAAGAACCACCAAAAATCCTTCATTAGTATGATACATTATCAACTCATATTTACCTATTCTGATGGCAAACAGTAGTTTCAGTGCAGCACAAGTTTTTAAAAATAGTGAATTTTAATAATAATATATAAAAAAAAAAAAAAAAACTATTAACGTGTACACAAACACAAGGCTGAAGAACGGCAGTGTTTACAGGCTACTACAAATTTACCTTGCCATGAATTCCATTTTCCCTCTGAGCATGAAGAAGATCCATGAGATGGCTCCTCTTATCTGACTCAAGCACATATTCTACTCTTTGAGCGATTAGATCAGTACTTGAACCGACCCTTCCAACAGCCAGAAACACATAACTTGAAAGAAAATCTGATGCAAGTCTCTGCATTCAAATGAAAATGGCAAAATGTGCTATCTCAAACCCACTTTTTCAAAAGTCATAAATATTGTGCTATCATGTAGCTAAGAGAAAATTACATCTAGCTGATTGCAACTTGGTTGCCAACAACTCAAGGTTTCTTGATTTTTCTATCTCACATACAAGGCATCATCCTCATCCCAAAGTATTGATAATTTATTTAACAGGAAGACACATCAAAATTTAAGTATCTTAGTGACAATTGACAAATAGAAAGCATCACCCTCAACAATTCCCAAACATTATATCACCATGGTTAATTTGAATAAACCACTGATGCAACCACCATACTAGCTCTACGAATAATATTTTCCGCCAACATGTAATAACCCAAACAGTGGCATTGTTTGCATCTGCTAAACAAATGAAATTTGGTTATAGGCATCAACACTTCCACCTTCCCAAATCTAGATCCACTTGCAATTATAAAAATTTTAAAACTGGATGGTTGTAGAAACAAAGGAGTCTACATAATAGACACAGTTGGTCAAACCCCTCATATAAGGCAATGTCAATCTCAGTTGCTAAACATTTCCTTTTTCTCACTTCAAATAATATGTACCCCCTAATAAAGGAAAAGAAATACCCGAAAAATGATTTTTTTTTTACAGTAAATGAACTTGTTAACTTCTTTAGAGAAAAGGTGTTTCCAGCTTTAAGATAAAGATGAGCAATTAAACTTTCCCCCAAATTATTTTCATTTTACAAAGGCACTATAGAGAGATTTTTTTTTTTGGAGTAATTAATTTAATAAAATGAATGAGAACGAGTCACAAGATACCTGTATCTCTTTGGGAAATGTGGCACTAAATAGCAGTGTCTGTCTCATGCCTGGAGGAGGCATGTCCATTTGTTCAACTATCTTTCTTATTTGAGGCTCAAAACCCATGTCCAGCATCCGATCTGCCTCGTCAAGAGCCAAATACCTTATCATCTGCAGTGAAACCCGAGCCCTCTCAAGCAAATCCACTAATCGTCCAGGTGTAGCCACCAGAATATCAACGCCCCTCTCAAGCTCCCGTAACTGAACAATGCAACACAATATTAATCATGAATTTTCTCATCAACTACTAATAACACTAACCTTACAGGAACCAAACTCAATCATTTAAACACAACTTTGTCCTAGCTCGAAATAAAAATGGTATTTTTTTTGTTTAACAATTTATGCTCCTTATTAGAAAGAAAAATGAACACATATAAATATTGCATGCACCAGCCTAAGTGTATGTTGGATAAAAATAAGGCCAAATTAAGTCTAAGTGACTAGAACACTAATGGGTAAAAATAACCTGTTGAGTGATTGGAGCTCCTCCATAAGCAACCACCACTTTGACACCTGTTTGGTAAGAAAACTTTTTGGCCTCATCGTGTATCTGCAAGATAAGGACATTTTGGATTTTGAGGAAATAGATTGACCAACATACATAATAAGGCAGTATAAACCAGAATCTAAAATCATAATAGCACCTGACATGAAAGTTCCCGTGTAGGGGAGAGGATAAGTGCCAACGGAAAAGCAGTTCTAGCGACGCGTGGCTTTTGAACATATTGCTCCCTCATTATTCCACTTATAATAGGGAAGCAAAAGGCAGCTGTCTTTCCTGACCCAGTCTGAGCACAGGCCATCAAGTCTCGCCCCGAAAGGGAAATTGGAATGGCATACCTCTGAACCGGGGTTGGTTTCACGTACTTGCATCTTTGTATATTCTGATTCAATGCCTCGCCCAAGTCTATTTCGGCAAATGTATTCACCGGCGGGGGCACATTCTCCCCACTAGTCTCCACAGGTATATCATCATAAGCCTCAAAGTTAATCCCAGTATTCTCTTGCTCACTAAAAGATTGCTCCTCAGCTTCGTCATTCTCAAAAGGGTTTACCTCACGCCTCCCACGGTCCCTCCCCGCCCCTCTCACATTCCAGCCCCCACCAGTCTGATAACCAGAACCGTGTCCTTGTTGCCGCCCCTGATCAGCTTTAAAGTAACCACCACCGTGATGAGGAGCTGGACCACCATGATTCACCCGGTCATTCACCGGCAAAGAAGCCGCCGCCGGAGGAACCTCCGACGGTAACGACCTGTTGCGAAGATGCGGTGGCACATATGCTCCGCGTGGAGGGTAAGCTGAGGAATTGCCATTGCCAGAACCAATGGCTGAGTTGTCAGCAGATTCCGCCCACGAAGTTCTCATAGTTGCAGAAATCGTGACTTTGCTTTATAACAAGCAAATGCAGAGCAGAACCAAAAAAAGAAAAAAAAACACCCCACGACACCGAACTACGTTTCCCAATCCCCGATCCTCTTTCGTGAACGCTTTATCACACAACAACGATCAGCTACACAAAAAACGAAAAAAGAAAACAAATCACTAAACAGTAAAAAATAAAAAAACGAAATCGCAGTAAGCAAAACTCGAATTCCAAACTTGAAATCAACAAACCACAGAAACTCAAATCGCGAACGCGAAATCCGGGCAAAGCAAAGTAACAATATTCTCAAATAATCATCCGAAAACCGAACAACTTCCAAATCACAAAAACTCCTAAGAAAAATAAACAAAAAATTACAAATCCGCGAGCAAACAGATCGAGAAGAAAAACGAGAACTCGCGATTATTGGAAAAAAAAATGACCGAATCAATATCGAGTGAGAAGGAGAAGACGAAGAAGAAGCGAACCTGAGCGAATGGGAGAAGAAACGAAGTTGGATTGAGATTTTGTGTGTTTCGAAGGACCTTGGCGAGGATATCGGTGAAAGGAAAGGAGATTTTTCTCTGCTTTTTCCAAGTTGAATCAAATTTTTTTCCTAATTTTCTCTTCACGTTTTCTTCGCTGCCTGTGCCAAACACAAAAGTTTTGTGCGCTGAAAATAAGACGAAGGTAAAAATATCTAACTGAAAGAAATAAATCCACCAGCGGAAAAAGAGCTTGCGTGTGAATATTCTTTTCTATTATAGCTTTTTTTCTTCTCTGCGTTTGCCTCTCCAACCAAAATAGAATTTTCTTTTTTCTATCACACTTTCGTATCCGTTGATCTTTTTCATGACTCCCTTTTACTTCTTTTCTTTATACTCTTCTCTTACTTACATCATAAAAAAAATAAGATTAAACATATAATAACCATTTTTCAAAATATAAATTATACTGTATTATATATTTGAAATCTTCAAAATATTAAAAAAAATTATCTTATTTTGACAGACTTTAAAAATATTAAAGATATAATCAATAAATTTATTATTTATTAAAATGTTATAGTTTTAAATTTTAAATTTGGTGTAAATTATTGGTCATCAGGAGAAACTGATCAATAAAGTTGACACATTTAAGAATACATTCAATTGGGATTTTAAAAAAGATAATAAGACTCTTTAATAACATAAATTAGTTTTACGATATTATTTTTAATCAATGTTATTAAAACTGTTTTAAAATAAATTGTAGTTTTGTGATATTCAATTAAGATTTTTGTAATTATAAAAAAAAATTATACTACCTAGAAATGCACAATATTTTAACAAATTACTTTCCTTTGTTTTTTTATGAGGAATTTCATGTAATTTTGAAGAGGAAATATGAATATCAACTTATCACTATCTTCAAATTTTTTTTAAAATTCTTAGAGTTTGTTTGACTTATTTATTTTTTAAATATAATTTCAATAATTAATTTAAAAAAAAAATAAGAATAAATTATAAAAAAATATATATACATTAAAATTTATTTAAAATAAAAGGATACGATTTTTGAGAAAAGATTAATTATATAATATAATTTAAGCAATAAAACTGTATAATTTAAGCAATAAAACTGTATAATTTAAGCAATAATTTAAATATATATACATGTAATATTCTTAAAAAGTATATTTTATTATTTTTTTTGTTTTAAAAAACTGTAAAGTCAATTTTTGAGATTATTATAACAAAACATTTATTAAAATTTTTTTATTTTCAAATTTTATAAAACAAAAAAATTATATTTAAAACTAATAACAAATTATTTAATCTTTTTATTATTAGAGTTTATTTGTTAATTTATTTTAAAAACATATTTTGGTTTTTAGTTTTTTTATTTGATAAATAATTTATTAAATAACTTTTAAAAGTTGAATTTATCTTTTAAGTTTTAAATATAAAAAATGATAAAATAAATTTATTTTAATTTTCAATTTTTATTTATAAGTATGCATATTTTTATCTTAGTTATATTAAATCACTTGTTTTTTATAATTTTTTAATAAACAATTTCCAAAAAAATGGAATCATATAAATTAACTTAATTACAAAAAAATTTCAAATTTGATTTTTAAAACTAATTTTAAATTTTTTTTAAAAATTCTCGATATAAATCACATTTTTTTTTATTTTTTGAGGTGTTAATAGATTTTTTTTTAATTTTCTATTCTTAAAGTTTTGAAGGTATCATTCACTGCCGGATTTAAAGGGTCTGTGAGGTCACAGTCTCCAAACAAAAAATTAATTCTTTTATATACAATAATTATTTTAAAAATATATTTTATAAATATAATTTAAATTTTTTTTTTGAAATCAATATTATATTTAATCTTTTCCTTTTTTTTACATTTTTACTTTTCTCTTTTCATTTCTTTTATCAGAAATTTACTTTATTTTTTCATTTTTTTAATCTATTATTCATTTATTTTCATATTCTTTTTTATAATTTTATTTTAAAAAATTTGTAAATTTTTTCTTTAATTTTCATTTTTTTTACAGTTTCATACTATAAAATTATAAATTTGTATTCTTTATTTTTTTTTCTATTCAAAACAGATATTTCTATTCAAAATAGATATCCAAAATAATTTTTTAAAATAAACGGTGAATTGTTTTTGTTTATTATTATAAAAGATTACTATGTGTAATATAGTATAAAATATATAAAATATTTATATAACTTTTTATTGAATTTTAATTAATTATTTTTTTATATGTTATAATATTTTATTTTTATGTTAAAATGTCAATAAAAAAATTTAGGTTGGATTTTAAAAATATCTAAAAAATTTATAAACTTATTTTTTAAAATAAAACAAAGAATAAATGAAAAAAAAATCAATTAATAATATTAAATATTTATATATATTATATTTATTTATGTATTATAATTAATTTTTATACAATGAAGTGTATGAAAGCACTCGTAGGGGAGATTGATAGCAATGTAAAACATTTTTTTATATTTTGAAGAAGATAATTTTGATGAAGATAAGTCAATATCATTCAAGACTTATGCAAGCCCAAAAGACTAGATAGAATTTTAGAACACTGGATATGAAGGTACAAGTTGATGAAGTAGTATTTTGCACAAGCATCTAAAACACAAGTATGAAACAATTTTCATATTATGACAGTATAGTCAATTATGAGAGGTTCATAATCGATTATTCAGCACATGAAACAATTGTTTTTAAAAGTTTCATTATCATAATCGATTATACAAGTACCATAATCGATTTTGATGCATCAGAAATAAAAATTGATTTTAGCTCTGTCATAATCGATTATGCAAGTAGCATAATCGATTATGACACTTTGAATTTAAAAAATATATTCATTTTTGAAGAATAATAGTTGTTGAAAACATCTTGATTTGTCTCTGCAAATTAATTACTGAGCAACGACCATCTTTTATTTTTATTCTGACATATTCAATGTTATTTTCCTATTAAAATAAATTTTGATAAAAAATCGAAAACACAGAATTTGAATACACAATTAACAGAAAATCAATTTTGAGGAAATCATTTTGAGCAAGGCAACATAACCATTTTACATTTTCTAAGAAAATCTTTTCCTTATTCTCTTCGGTGTCTTCATTGTTAATCACACTTGTTCTTAGAGTTATAATTCTACAGATTTTTACAATTTGTTGTATCCATTATCAGGTGTGACTATTTTGTTGAAATTCTTGCAATTTAGGGTTTCATTTGTAGGAACTGTTCATCCTTTGTAGGTATGTTTATGAGTTCATCATTTGATTTGTTCATAGGAGATATTCATCTCAAGTGGGATTCTTTAGAGGTGTGTTTCTGAGTTCATCCTTTGATTTGTTCAGAGGAGGTGTTCATCTCATGTGGAATTCTTGAGAGTGTATTTCTATGTTCATCATTTGATTTGTTCAGATGAGGTGTTCATCTCTAGTAGGATCCTAGAGAGGTGTTTATCTTCTTAATTAATTTACTGAACTGAATTTTAAAGATAGTGAATTGGGTTGTCTCTCTCGTATTAGAGGTAATAGAGGACTGAATGTAAGGTTGGTTTGACCCGAACCAATAAAAATTCCTGTATGTTTTTATATTTCCCTATATCTTTTTTATTATTTTATAGCTTTCACTTTATCTGTATTCAATTCGATAATTAAAATTGAATTAACAAATTATTGGACATCTTAAATAAAAAATTTTATTTTGACATCTATTCACCCCTTTAGATGTTATTTATCTAACGAGTGTAATGTTTCAAGTATGTCTTTAGTGTCACTAAAATTTATTTTTCTTTTTAAAACTGCTAAATGATTAAACTTCTTACATAGTTAATCAACAAACGAAAGAGTTTTACTTATTATAAATTGGATTTATAATAAGATATCCATTTCTTTAAACATAAATTTGAATTTTATTTTTATTTACTTGTCTACTAAAGATTAAATTCAATTATTTACCATTTTTTTAAGCAATGTCTATATTTTATTTTAATGGTTAGATATTTTTTTACAGATATTACAAATGAGAACAATTATGTGAATGTGACATTTAAATCTCAAAATTAATTTGAATGTAAGCAAAATATTTTTTATTTGTCCTTTGATGCGTGTATTAAGTTACATGGATAAATGTAAAGAAATAACAAAATAATATCATGTTTTACCGTTAACAAAAGTAATCGAATGTTTTTAAAATATAATAAGATAAATGTTTAGCAACAAAATATCTATTTTAAAATATATAATATTTTATAAGAAAATATTATTTTAAATATATATTATTTATAAAATTTAAAAATTCAATATCTTTTCAATAATGGGGTGACTTGACAAACAATATTTTTAGTTATTTCCAATATATCATAATTATGCATAGATAAATTATTTTGTTAAAAACTGAAGATGTTTTTAGGCTTGCCTTTGTATTAAATTTATTAAATAAGATTAATATGATATTAATTATATTTTGGTGTTTGTTGATATATATATATATATATATATATATATATATATATATATATATATATATTTTGACAAGTATATTATAAATAGTGTATTATACCATATAATGGACATATATTATATTAACAGTACACTGGAGATTTGTTTTAAAAAATTCAATATTTAAAAATATTGAATACATTAAACGTTTTTAATAATATTATATTTATCAAGCTAATTACAATATTATATGTGTAAACAGGTTAATAAAACAATATTAAAAAAATGGATAGATAAAGTTTTAAAACATATTATATTTATGAAATTACTACAGTATAAAGAATAAAATAAACATCTTATTAAAATTTCATGGCTATAATATAAAATTAATTTCTAATTTTTTAATTTGGTAGTAGAAATTTAATTTTATAAATATTTTAATAACACTGATTTGTCCTCATTTTTATTATACTTTTATTTTAGTTTATTAAAATTTAATGTATACATTAATTTTAAAATATTATTTTTTCCTTGATAAAATTATAAATTGTTAAAAAAAGATAAACATGAAACAGGATTTTAAAATAATTAAAAAAAATTAAAATGCTATACAATTAAGAGAGTAAAAGAAAAATAACATTTTCTATTATATTTATTTATTATTTTATATTAAAGAAAAAATATAACATAGTAACTTTTACTTTTTCACATTCTTGTTTTAAATTCATCCCTATTTATTATCGTTAAAATTATATATGGTTATTTTTTATGTATAAAATATATAAGATATATTATTACCATAGATTAATTTATATTTTATTAATTAAAAATATTATGAAAGATTTAAACTAATTTTGAAAATATTATTTTAATTTAAATATTTAATATAAATTTCAAAAGTCTTAACTTAGGGAATAGTGATAATTGGAAAGGTTGACATTTTCTAGTTTAGTATGATTATGAATCTCATATAATTTACGAGACGAAAATAAGGGTAATTTATATATATATCTTCTTCTCTTAATTCATCGAAATATTTGTTGAGGATAAGATTGTGACAAATAAAAGTTTCAAAGCGAGACAATACCTTAAATATGAAAATTAACTCGACGATATTATCATAATAAACATGAAACCGAAACACTTTCGTTTATAAATAAAACATTGGCAACATCGTGGGGTCGAGACCTGGGTCTCGCTCCATTCATACCCCTTAGTCCTTGACTGGGGGTTATGTTTTGGTACGTTTACGAGTCTTATATCGCTTAAGAGTCGAGATTAAAGATAATTTATATACATCATTTTCTCTTAACTCACCAATACGTCTTTTAAGGACAAAATCGTGATAGACGAGAGCCCCAAAATAGACAATACCTCGAACATGAAAATTATCCTTAATGATATTATCATAACTTACATAAGATTTAGATAATCTCATCCCTAAATGAATTCATACATTTTTTTCACATAATACAAAATCATGTGTTACAATAATATACCTACAACATCAAATCAATCAATTTTTTTTTTTACTTGTATACAAATATTTTAACATACATACATGCTATTAGTTGAATAATTGACTACTTTTGTTTTACACATGCTCACTTATTATATATAAATTTAATTGTTTTATCTTCTTCACAATGACCTCCATTTTCTCCATCTCATCGTCCCTTATTGTATACAAATTTTACTTCTTCATCTCCTTCTCAATGACCTCCATTTTTTCCATCTCCTAGTTCCTTAATATATACAAATTTTACTTCTTCATCTCCTTCTCAATTACCTTCCTTTTCTCCATCTCCTCATCCTTGGATAGTGTGATCTCTGCAAGGTTCTGTTCCACCAAGCTTACTTGCTCTTTTAATATCGCCTCACACCTTTTGATGTCCAAATACTTGGTGCGCCAATTTGACCTCTTGGTTGAAGTCGTATTTAGCTTCTCCTCAACCTTTTTCACCTTCGTTAGGAGAACTTGCATCTTCTCGTTTTAAGTTAAGTTTGTTTCCAAATGCTTATTTAAGGTGTCACTTGACTCGTCTAACTCTTGCTTTAACTTCGTTGTCTCTGAGCTGCCATATTTCATCAAATCATCACAAACGTATTTTCCTATGAACAAGTAGGGTCGGAGGTTCAATAAAATTAAAACATGGTATGCTCCCCATCATAAAAATAATGTCGTCCATTCTTCTCTACTTATACTTTAAAGAAACTCATTTTAAAATTCTTGAACAATAAAGTATATGACTCAAAAAACATGTTTGACAGGTAACCAATAAGGGAACGTTAACCAACCCGATCCCCTAGGTGTGCGCTAAAGTGATGAAGGAACCCCATAAGAGTTGGCTTCAAACATAAAGCCTCACACATCAACCTAAATGTTCGTAAGGCGACCAACTATTTAGATGCAGTTTGGTAAATGTAAATTAAGTAATTATAACATGCTTAGTACAATAACGCGATGTAACAACAAACATTATGATGTAACTAAAAAGCGACAAATACTATGGTGTAATTGTAATACAGTGACATGATAGTATGACGAATATAGTGGTGCAACAAACGTGGTAGCGTAACAAATATGACATAACTAAAACGTTGTGATACGATAAACACTATGATGTGTCTGAAACGCGAGACTAAAACATGACAAACGTTGTGACATACCTTAAATATGATAGTGTGACAAATGCAATGAAATGAACACAGTGACATAATGGACGAATGACAATCCAGATGTAGCGATGAACATAGTTGTACGACGGATAATTGATGACCTTGAGTGAGTATTTAATTTATAGCAGCTGAAATATAGGTAAAAATGCAGGATAATATTAATTAAAATTATTCAATTATTATAATTATTTTTAAAATTTAAAATAAATATGGGTTACATAACAACTCACCATAGCCCAACTCAAAACTATTAATCTATAAATTAAGTGAGTTAAATTCATTTTTAACTTATTATTAATAAAAATAAAAAAATTCAAACTTAACATAATCTAAACCCACCTTAAACCAAATTTACTCGAAGTTATAACCTATATTAATATCTTTAATTATCCCACCTTTTAAAGACCTTTGAGATCCTTTATTATCTATTGACCCTAAGGAATAATAAATAATCAGTGGAATAGTTGTCATATGGTCAATGATACGAAAAATTCTCAAAATCTTGATAAGAAGGTTCCTTCAAACTTGGAGGCATGTACCATAAGTGTATATAGTAAATGTATAGCCACGAGTATGGTAGACATATGACTCTACGCACATTGCAAAAACATGACGACGTCGTCACAAGTACGGTCTGTGCCAAAAGTATTGTATAAAAATGTAACGCACGACATATTCCATGAACACGCGTGTACGTACGGTTGAGACAAGACAACCAAGAAGCCAAAACTTATGAAGACAACCCATACACAATACTATAAATAGAAGAAATTCCTATTTATAATTTAAATCCCTATTATGTGCACCACATGCTCTTTTTTTTATCTCAGGTAAGAGCTCACCGAGTACTCACAAATCAATCTCCTCTAAAAAAAAAAGTCCCTTAACCGGCAAGAAATCAACACAGGAGTAACTAGGCACTATATTAGGATGATATAGGGTATTCTCGGACCTGTGAGAACAAAAGTCTCTCACAGTATATATAATTACAAGATTTATCAAATATTACATTATTAAATATATTTCCATTAACTTATATTTTTGAATTTAATCACTATATTGTAGTTTATTTTCATATGAATTATACATAAAATTATATATTAATTAATATTATTTGATATATCATTTATATAATTAAAATTAATATAGTGTGTAATTTTTAAATATACAACATAAATAATTTAATCTTCTTATTCAATTGAAGTAAATTTTAATATAGACAATCATGATAATATAAATTATAATTTAGCAGTTAGATCAATAAAATTAATTATTATGTAAAATTACTAATTATGTAACATGCTCTTTAATATATATATATATATATATATATATATATATATATATATATATTATTCAAATACATTTATCTTTTAAACGAGAACCTTTACCATGTAGATTTTTTTTTCGAGGGAAAGTGGAAGAAAGAATTATTAATCTCTTAAAATTAATTGTCTCTATTTGTTATTAAATATTAAAGTCTTGAAATTGATTGTCTCAATATTTTTTAAAATTAAAATTAATGATTAAACTCTTGAAATTAAATGTCTCAGTTTTTTTTATAAAATAAAATTAATGATTGAACTCTTGGAATTAATTGTTGCTATTTATTAAAAATATAATCAATGATTAAAATCTCGAAATTAATTGTCTCAGTCTTTTTTTTTAAATAAAGTTAATGATTGAACTCTTGAAATTAAACTGTCTCCATTTATTAAAAATATAATTAATGATTAAACTCTTGAAATTAGTTGTCTCAGTTTTTTAGAAAAATAAAACTAATAATTAAATTATTAAAATTAATTGTCTCAATTTTTTTAGAATAAAATTAATGATTAAGCTGTTGAAATTATTTGTCTCAGTTTCTGAAAAAAATTAATGATTAAACTCATGAAATTAATTGTGTCAGTTTTTTAACAAATAAAATTAATGATTAAATTCTTAAAATTAGCTATCTTTATTACAAAAAAAAGAGTATACTCTTCAAGTTAATTATCTGTTTTCTCTCTTTTTTATTATTTTAAAATATTCTTTTGAAATGTGTGATTTTTTAATAACAAAACCTTTTATTTTAAAAATAAAATTTAGTTTGGTCTCCTCGTAAGAGCATGCAATGATGATAAACTGATTATTAGAGAACGGGAAAGGAAGAAGAAAAAAATCAAATAGGAAAGAAAAAAAACCAAAAAGTGCATTTTACAGAGAGAGAGAGAGAGAGAGAGAGAGAGAGAGAGAGAGAGAGAGAGAGAGAGCACATTGTTTGTGCAAATCAACCGCCATTACATAACACTCCATTTTTCTCACTCACTCCTCACTCTGCTCTCTCCCCTTACCGGAGAAAACCAAATCACCTTCTGCGTTAGGGTTAGGGTTTTCATTTCCCCTAATCCAATCGCACAGCGACATGGGCGCCAATTCATTGCCATCGGCGGAATCCAACTTCGATCTCGACGAGCAGATCTCGCAACTCATGCAATGCAAGCCGCTCTCCGAGCAGCAGGTTTGTTTTCCCCTTGTTCGAAACGATCCATTTCGTTTCGATGCGGAATTCATTGTTCGCCTGAAATTGTCCGGTTGTTAATTTTTGCGGTTGTTTTTAGTTCGCTCTCTTTTCGGCTTTGGAATCGCCGAGGGTGGTAGAATTGGTAGGATCGAGATGGAAATGGAATTTGTTCTGAAAAATAAAAATAAAACCGATCTTCATTTTCGGCAATCTTGAGTGTGGTTTCCTGTAGTTCTGATTGGATTTGGATGTAGTCGGAGAGTCGGACAGGGAATTTAGGTGTTCAATTTCACGGTTTTCGAAATAATTTTTTATTATGGATGGTTGGTTATGGTATGTGGATGTTACGAATTGCTTCGTTATCTTGGGACTGAATATGTTGTTGTGAGATGTTTCCCGTTTGGCATGTTTGGTATTAGAAAATCTAGTCTAGGATTGTGTGTATTTGATACTCCGGGAGGGCTTCCCTTGGAGTGACGGGCAGAAAAACTGTAAAATTCAGAAGCTATATGGAATAGCTTCTACTTTGGATGGGGGAATTTGACGTGAGTATTGTTTAAACTGATGCACAGCCAAACAGCCTATTTGAGTTGTGTCCTTGTGATGGTGTGATACGCGGTATTTGTCAAAAGTATTCTCTTCACTTTATAAGGGTGATGTTGCTTTCGTCTGAACCTTGTACAGGCCAAATGTTTGGGATCATTATGCCATGGCTGTTTGTCTTTTTGAAGAGCATTTGACTCTTGGATCAGAATTCTCACGTAGTATTGCAAGTTTTGTAATGTATTTAGCGAGATGAAGTAATTTTATTTCTTGTATATTATATATCATTGTGATAACTTACTAAGAGTTATGTGTGTAAAGTTGTCAAAGTTTTTTGTTGGCGTCTTGCCTGACAGTACTTTTGAACATCTGTGGGTTTTTTCTGCCTGTACATTGAAGCGCGATACTGAAGGGCTTCTTAATGCATTTTGTTGGTGCTACCTCTTTGATCTAGTCTACTTATAATAATATCATGCTTGGCTACTTTTGGGGATAAGGATGTATTGTTTTTATTTTGCCTGCAAAAGATCGTACCTCCCAAAGTTTGTATCTTGAAAATGAAAATTGACTTAAATGGGAAATGAATAACTTCCATTGCTTCTTTTTGACCTATTTGTTCTTTGATATTTATTTGCCTTAAAATGTATGCCGATGTTGATTTTTATCTTTCCTTTTGTGGATTGTTTTAACAACACAATCGTGGTTGTTATTTTTTGTATGTTGTCTCCAATATTTCCTTCTCGGACTATTATCATCTTTGTTAAAATAATTTAAAAATAAATAATCTCTCTTATTTCTTCTGTAGGTTAGGGTTTTATGCGAGAAGGCTAAGGAGATTTTGATGGATGAAAGTAATGTTCAGGTGCAACCCATTCTTCTTTTTTACTTCTTGTGTTATGTGTTAATATTTCACTAGAAATTGATCTTACTTTTCAATGCTTTTTCATTTTGTCATTGCTTTGCATGAGAAGTAATCATTTGTAGCAGAAATGAGTTGTTGTTGCTTATTGAGCATCATCTGTTTTGGGTTTCTCCCTTATTTGGGTTAATCTGTTTAATATTATTACTTTTGTTGCCTGTTACTTTTATCGTGGTTCACTCGAGTAGGACAAATAATTCATTCTATCATTCTTTTTTGTAAATTCTTGTGCTGTATAACTTTTTCTGATGTCTATAAATATCATATTTCTATGCAAAATATAATTGCACGTATTTTTCTCTCTTAGAGAAAGAAAGCATTAATTTTTCTTTCTCTTGTACCACAGCCTGTGAAAAGCCCCGTGACAATTTGTGGTGATATTCATGGGCAGTTTCATGATCTTGCAGAACTATTTCGAATTGGAGGGAAGGTATCAGTTCTGACCATCACTTTCCTATTGTATTCAACTCTTTGTTTCAGCTGGGGAATGTCTTAACTAACTAATTGAGACATGCCAAAGAAAAGGCTTTTGAAGATTGAAGTGCTTCAGAGGTATCGTGGAGTAGATTTTATAACCAGGGAACTAATCCTTGAATTCACTTCAACCCTAAATTACCTCGTTAAAGTTTACTAACATGTGTCACTGGTGCAAAATCAATCTTTGTGTGATAAGGTTTCTGTTTTTGTTTTTTATATTATACTTTGCTGATTATTTAGACATGGAATCTAAGATTTTTGGTTTTCTGTACAGTGTCCAGATACTAATTACTTGTTTATGGGGGATTACGTGGACCGGGGTTATTATTCAGTTGAAACTGTTACAGTAAGTACATTGAAGATAAACTTGTTGAATATTCTGCACCTATTAATAGTTGTTGCTTTGTGATTAACTTGTTCATCCCCTCTTATTCCCTCCAAATAGAAAAATGAACCTAAAAAATGATTAAAGAACCTCTTTGGCAGTTTGCATTTCATGTTTTTCACATTTTTTGGCTTGCGAAATCTATGTAAGTATGAGTATGCATTCAAGTTGCATCTTGCTATTAGGGTGAAGTAGAATATTGGATTATCACCAAATGGCAAGTAGCTCCTTTCAAGTTTCAAATTTATTTATAACATAACAAGGAAATATAATTATAATTTTCACTATGCAGCATTGTTAGTGCCTTTTTTACACAAAGTCAGGTTTAGAAGGTTTGCAGTTGATAAATAAATATTATAAATAAGACTGCACCATATTAGGTGAAAGTATCTGTTTTGATTTTTGGGTATTGTTGGGGTTTATGAAAGTAATATTCCGATGAAATCTCAAATTTGAAATTAATATATTTGAAGCATTGGTTGTGGGACAGCTGTTTTTTAACTGACATTTTTTATTTCTGAGATCATTAAAGGTTGAAATATCTAATTTAGTAGAGTTCAATCATCAGTTGTAAATTCCTTTCCATTAATGTTACATTGTTCATGTACTTGACTGACTACATTTAAAAGATTGCAAAATTTTTTTTCTGGATATTATTTATGCTGTGATTGTCCCTTGGATAACATTATAATGGTCAAGTTAGATGCATGTTTATTTATTTTAGCATATCTTGGTATCTTTTGTTGATATTGCTGTATTGTATGTTAGAGGTACTAATTAATTATTCTCTCCAGCTTCTTGTGTCACTGAAAGTGCGATATCCTCAGCGAATTACTATTCTTAGAGGAAACCATGAAAGTCGTCAGGTATGCATTCACAATTTTCTTCCAATCAAAAATATGTTTGCTTAGGTCCTATTTTCTGACTTTTTTATGGAGTTATTGTGTAAATTGTTTTTGTATTCTTTAAAACCACAAAACTTAACTTGTCTTTGGAAGTTTTTTAGTTGCATAATGTGCTGTTGGTGACCATTAAGGCTTTGACTTTAAGGCACATGTACATTGATCTAATTGTTCCTTTCTTATTTTTTTATTTTTTTTGCACAGATCACTCAAGTGTATGGTTTTTACGATGAGTGCCTCAGAAAGTGAGTTTCAACACCTTCATTTAGAGGTCAATGGGGTTGGAAGGGGATACTTCTTTTTAAGGGCAATATATATACTTGCATATGTTTCAGTTAGACTTTTTTTTATTGCGAATGTAGACTCTGTTATTTTCATGAACTTGTGTTATAAACTCAAGACATGTACTATATACTTTGTAGGCTGTTGGGAAATTCTTTTTATTTGTCTCTTGCATTTTTCTTTGGTATAATTTTATAATTAGATTTGATTTGCTAGTATCTTTACACACACTAAACTAGAGTGATTGTCTGAGCTTTGCCAGCTATGTAACACTGTATTCAACCAAGTGACACCAGATCCTCTATTTTTAGATGTTTTTTTTTTTTTTTTCGTTTTTTTTATTATTTTGTTTGAGATATGTGGCAACATCTGAGTAGGGGTACACACACACTGGCATACAATGTCTTGTTCTTGTTAACATGGGTAAAGAATAATTAGTGGGATCCAATATTGCATACTAGATGACCTAGATAAATTGATAACATCAGTATGTCTGTCCCGTTGGCATTGGTAACAACAAATTTAAGCAAGTTATCCTTCAGAAAGGAATACTGCTCAAAATATTTAATAACTAGAAAATGGTGCTTTTTGAGGGAGGATTGAAGATGCATCTGTTGTGATCTCTGCAAATCTTTCTTTAATCACTCTTGCTCTCATTTTGTGTTTCTATTGAAAAGATATATGCTTTGTCAAGTTACTTCCTTTATGTCTAAGTGTGGATTGTATGGTGCTGGTTCTGGTACATCCAGTGGTGTATTTTTGTTAAAAAAAGAAGTAAAATATATTTACAATGAAAGGTTTAAATACTTTAGAGATTTGAGTTTGGATTTTTGTTTGGATGAGGGGAAAGAAAATAAGGGAGAAAAGAAAATTTTGAAATTTGAATTGGAGAGAAAATTTGACATTCTTGTTTGTTGAACTCAGTTTTCTCTTTATTTTCTTTTCAACCAAGCAAGAATAATCAAATTTTAGAAATTTCTTCCGTATTTTCTTTTCTTCTATCCAAACCTATGTAAAGGTAACACATGCATCCATGAATGTGATAAGCTAATAGATGTGGCTTGATAAATATTGATAGAAATTTGTTAGGATTGTCAGCCTTAATGTCAATAGCATGAGCTACATTATGACTAACACCCCTAATAAATTTGAACATCATATGTAATTGGACTCAGTGTTATCAATATTCTGCCATATAAACACGCCATTGTAGCCTATAGCAAAGCACCCTTCACTAATCTCTATGGCAATTGGCAAGAAGTTTGCCATGCCGTTTAACAACAACATTGATTGGATTTAGATCAAGATACAACTTGACTTGATCTGGATGTAATTCTATTTTAGGTTCATTTTTATGAGACTATGGATGAATTGATCATAAAACAATATCTTATAGATTTATCTAGTTCCATGTTTCCTTTAAATGCATAATAGTCGATATGATTGTTTTTTTGCAGGTATGGTAATGCTCATGTCTGGAAGATCTTTACAGATCTTTTTGATTTCTTTCCATTGACTGCATTGGTTAGTATACTTTTTTTTACTCATTTGGATTTTAACCGATGTAAAGGACAATAAATTTTGAGAATAAACTACATATTGGTTATGTAAATTTAAATTCTGTCCTAGATTAGGCAAAACTATCAATATTTCCCCTTTTTGGTCAATTGTTAGAGGGTTGGAAAAACTCTTTATCCTAGAGCAGTTCCCATTTAATCAAATTTTAAACTAACTGAAAATTTACATGTTGTATTTGGAAAGTAAAACGTTGGAGGGATGAGTGTGATACCGCACTAAGATACGATATGGTAAATACAAATTCTTGTAGTTTGTGCAAGCATAGATAGGGTTTTATACTTGATTATGTTTCCAAATTAGTTAGTTTTTTAAAATTTCTGCCTTTTAAAAGTGATGTAGTGTTTTAAGCATGAGATGATGGTCGTGAAACTACACTGGACTCCATGTTAGTGAATTTAAACACCCAAGTTTGTTCTGTTAGTTTGTAGTTGGCAAATATTTCAATTGCCGTTCATTTTCATTATAGTGATTGTCTTCTTGCCATGATGGTAGAAAATTGGTAGTTGAAGGTCACAGTTCTGGTATTTTATCATTTAGCTTCTAATTTAATATGGCCCTTTTCAGGTTGAGTCTGAAATATTCTGTTTGCATGGTGGGCTTTCACCTTCAATTGAGACTCTTGATAACATAAGGAACTTTGATCGCGTTCAAGAAGTTCCTCACGAAGGGCCGATGTGTGATCTGTTGTGGTCTGATCCAGATGATAGGTGCGGCTGGGGAATTTCTCCTCGTGGTGCAGGATATACTTTTGGCCAGGTAACTAAAGATATAATTTTTCGATTCTATACCTTGTTGGATATGTTTGTTTTTTAAGCATTGAGAGATTGACTTCTGTATTTTATTTACTAATTGAAATTCATATTTATCTTTCAGGACATATCTGAGCAATTTAATCACTCAAACAAGCTTAAGTTAATTGCTAGAGCTCATCAGCTGGTTATGGATGGATTTAACTGGGCTCATGTAATTGACTTTCTCATGGAATAATCTTTTTTGTCTGTTTGCTTTGAATTAAGGGAGTGAAGTTTAGACGTCAACTGTTTTGTTGAAACAGGAACAGAAGGTGGTTACCATTTTTAGTGCACCTAATTACTGTTACCGATGTGGGAACATGGCTTCCATTTTGGAGGTTGACGATTCCAAGGGCCACACATTTATTCAGGTTTCTCTTACTCTCATTTTTAACATAAATGTGCTTCAATACTGCATAGCAAAATGTTCTCATGTTCACTGAATTGCTGGCATAAATCTGAAATGTTCTTGCAGTTTGACCCTGCTCCCCGAAGAGGAGAACCCGATGTTACCCGTAGAACGCCTGATTACTTCCTATGATGTTCCTGCTGCATATCATACTGATGTCACAGTTACAACTCATTCTGCACAAATTGCGAGTAGTTTGTGCATCCTCATCTTCATTGATGAGATTGCTGTAAGCACTTAATCTATGGGTACGCACTCCAAACATTTTGGTGACTGCCCAATACTGCTTTGATGTAAAATATGCAGGTAAAATTCCTGTTTTTTTGTGCCGCACAAGAACTTGCTGGACATCCTTTTGGAGAAATCTCCTAGATGATGGCCGTGTCAGAATATGTATTATTCCGGCGAAATGTGGATAATTTTTTGTTTGTGTTACCCCGTCTTTAGTAGGAAGGGATTTTTATCTGTTGATGATTTGCTTTGTTCTATTCTATCAATTTTCAGATAAAGCTGCATTATGATAGTGATTCAGTTTTGTTTTTGCTAATTATGTTATAAATTTATTACATAGAGCTGTCTAGGTCATACTAATATCCGACGTAGATTTCAAATCTAATTGTTCATAATTTGAACCTACTACCCTACGATCTTTTGCGCGTGTGTAATTTCAAAAAAACATTATTTTTAACTTCTATGGTTCTATGCCTACAAAAATTTAGGAATTTTCTTGGGACTATCAGCAGAATTTGCATCACTTTTTTTCTGACACCAATTCAAAGGTTTTTATTTATTTTTGGTGTATCTTATGGAACTACATGAGAAAGCAATGACAGTCTAAACAGGCACTTTGGCTACGAAATTATTTTACTAGTTCTGAGAAATTGCTACTGGATGAAGGAGTTGTCTTTCGACTAATCAAATAACGTTAATCATTATAAATGAATTATAATGTGAATAATCAATATTTGAAGTAATTTTTTTTCCACCGAAAAAGATTTAAGTACTTTTTGAACTTCTTTTGAAGTAGATTTTTTACTTTCAAAAAATTGTTCTATGGGTTGACGCTAGCTTGTAGAACTTTTATGAACGTTTTGATTTTATAGATTTTTTTTATTCTTATCTTTTCTTTCTGCCTTGACTCATGTTAGTGAGGATCAAGTCTCAGGTTGAGTAATTTGTGCACATTTATATCATTCGAAGCAAAACCTAAATTATAGATATGTTTTAATATGTTAAAATAACAAAATCCATTCCAATTAATATGTGTCATGATTATATATATTTTTCTTCCATGTATAGCATAAATAGAAAAAAAAAAGAAAAGAAAAATAGGCCTTGATAATTGACCTTTTAAATGAGAATAAATATGAACTTATTTGGAGTAAGTATTTTCTTGATGCATACCCATCTTGGATGATTTAATCATAGAAAACAATTATTCTCTGTAGTTTATATTTTTAAAATTATATAGTATGTATTTTTTAAATCAAATAATAATAATAATAATAAGTATCTAGTAAAAATTCCTGAAATGAAAATAAAACATAACCTTTTATTTGGGAGTATGTACTAAACCTGAAGAGGTTTGTCTATAAAGTTTTTGAATGGTTTAGAAAAATCTACCTTCCAGTTCTATTAAGATCAAACATATAAAGCATGCATATTTTTTTTCCTCCTTCCCCCAAATTAATGTTTTATTATTATTTTTTTTATTTTAATCAAATTAATATAAATATTAATTTCAAACACAAAATAAGTTATATTTCTTTGTCACCAATTTTTTTTATATTTTTCTTTCTTTTCACAAAAAAAAATGTATTTTTTTTAATGTTATGTGTTGCTAGTACTTTTTTCATACATTATTAGTATTTTTTTTATGTTTCTTTTAATGGTTTATAGTGGTTGAATTTGTATAATGATGTACCATTACTATATATTTATATTTACTTATACTTGTAAATGATAGAGTTTTTAAATATATATATATATATATATATATATATATATATATATATATATATATATTGTGTTGCATAATATTTTTAAATCTATAATATTTATTTTAAAGGTAACAATAGGTAAACGGTGATTAGGGATTTTTTTTTTAATATTTATGTTATTTATATATGTTAGTATATTGATTATTTAGTTAGTTTTCATCTTTAACCTTTTTTTTTGATGATTTTTTTTTGTTTTAAAATTAGGTTATATCTTATAATTAGGATATTTTTAGATAAACTTTTCCATGACACTTTTAGGAGACAAAAAAACAAATGAAGTTAATTTTTTATTTTTCATCACGGAAATAAGTTTAAGCTAATTTAAAAAAAATTATGTAAGATAACTTTTACATATTAATCTATACATAAATTGAATTTAGTTCATGCTAATTTTAATTTCTATTTCATTTCTTAAAAGTGTTTATTAAGAATTTTGTTTATAACTAGTTGAGTAGCAATGTATTTAAATACATTAAATTTCAATTTTTTTAAACACGTTTAAACACAAATAATTTGTTAAATTTTAAATACTTGTAACATAAGTTGTTTTATCATAAATAAATAGTTTTTTAAATATTAAAAATATCTTGTTTAAATTATTTTTCAAAAATTATAAATAAATAAATAAACTTTTATTAAATTTCACTTCATTAATAATAAATAATATATATATATATATATATATATATATAAATTATCATTTTGTAAAATTTAAAAATATATTTTGTTTCCTTGATTAATAATATTTTTCAAAAGGCTTTGATGTCTATTGAGTTTCTCTCTAAATATTTAATTTGATAGTAATCCTATTACCGTGATTAGTTAGGATTAGGGTTTAGAATTTTTCTTCATATCAAAATCTAAAAAAGATATTTAAAATTTTTGTTTTTAAAGCTTGAAAATCATTTGATTTTTGGTTTCCAAAATTGTACATGTCTCCTTCGAAATAAATTTGAACATATTTTACATTCTTATCATATACTTGAAAAACAAAATTATTAGACAAATTTCTGTTGTGACAGAAAATTGCAACCAAAGATGTAACTAAGCGAAACTGGGGAGTAATCAATTACAGAAATTTGATTATTCTTAAGCTTATTCTTATTATTAAATTACAGTATAAATAATGAAACATGTCCCTGTTGTAGTTGTTGCCACACCCCATCGGATCCAAGAAAGAAAGAAATGCACATATTTTAATACAGTTTGTTGCAGCATAAAAGCAGTGATTACATGACAGAACTTAGAAGTTACTGGCTACTCATTCCTCTTCCCTTCATGACATGTCTCCTAAGGCCAGGTATATGGACATTGGTGATATAGTCTTTCCAATCAATGCTTTTTACATCAAAGCCAAATTCCCTCTTTTCTTCTTCAGACATGCTTTCCATCAATCTTTGTGTGTTACTGTTATCAAACCTACATCACAGTTTTTGGTTTAATATCAGTAAATTATACCTCATAGGTATAAACCCTTTTACACTGTTATGTATTATGATTTAAATACAATAAATTGTATCTTCTTTACATTATCATTTAATCATAAACTATAATGTATTGTAAGATCCTTGACTTATGTGATAGAGTTCATACATTGTCAATCAATCAGAAATCATCATTGGTGTCTAACTTTTAAGACAGTCATTGTAAAAAGTAAATAAACTTATTATGCATTATTTGTGTATATACTATCTACTTTTTATAATAAGTATTTTAAAAGTCATATCAACTGTGGTTTCTAAATGGTTAAGAGTGTAAAAAAATCCAAGTACTAGTGTGCCACTAGTTGAAGAGTGAGATTAAATGAGTATCTAACCTTCCACCATAAAATGTGTATGGTTCATAAATGTTGGCCAAATACTTTGCTTGCTCCACTGATTTTCTGCATATGTTTTCAAGTTTTTGAGTCATCTTCCCTTCTGAGGAGGCCATAGCTGTGAGGCCTCTTTTCTGGATTGCATCTCTCCACAGGTGACCAGAGAATTCTTCTGTGGAGCTAAACAACTTCATCAGTGGGACTTGAATTGGTCTACCCTTTGCATCAATACATGGTGAGGAACTGTAATGTTCATAGAGAAGCTTTGCCAGGTCTTGGAAGACTAGAGGGTTCACCACTGATGAAGCAATTTGGTACACATTGATATCTGACTTTTGGGTCACTCCGTGCCTTGCCATTGCTGCTAAGGTTGCATTCACAACCATGTCAGCTGGGACCTATGATGATAGCAAATGAAACACTGTTTATTTAGTGTGAAGATTGAGAATTATTAGTTAATCTATGTAGTTTAAGAATTGTTTAATTCTCTTTTAGTTTTCAGATAATGAATCATTTGAAACCATCTAATTCTTTAATGTCCCTTACCACATCGAGTACTCCATTTGGATCTACCAAGAAACCTGTTAGCTGTCCTTTCCCATAGCAGAGAACTATTGGATCCATCATCCTGGTAGTTGAAAGTGAAAGTTTTAGTCACATCAGACAAATTTAGAGTAGTTTGTTCAGATTCTTCTTCCTAAAAGACTAAATTTTGAAATATGTTTAAAGAATTCGGTAAGCATTTAAAAGGGTTACAGTTTTAAAATGGAAAATGAGATTGTAGATTATTCTGACAAGTTATAAAACAGTAACTTCTGATAAAATCTCTAACAGAAAATAACTTTTTTATACTATGTTAAAATCACCTTTTTTAAGCTAAAACAAATGGTCCCAAATTCATTTTTTATTTTTTTTTCTGCAAGAGGTGGTAACTTACCTATTTCCTTCCATCCACCCAGGAAATGGTTCACTGCAAGTGCTCTCAATGACACTTGGTCGCATTACAACAACTGGAATATCCCCTCTTAATTTGTCAATCATCATTTCTCCCATTGCCTTTGTGAACACATAAGTATCCTGCCACCCATATCTTCTGGCCCTGTGTAGAAAATAACTCAACAATCAAATTAGATTATGAATTTTAATATCAAAATCTGAATAGGAAGGTTAGCTTTCCTGTTTCTACTGTTTTCCTTTATCTTAATACAAAAAGATGAAAATTTGACAGATAAATAGTGAATAATTTACGAAAAAAGTATTTAATAAAGTGTCTGCTACCACAATTGTGGTTGTAATATTAAGGTTTTGGAATATCCACAACCGTAATTGTGGTTGCATTAGTCACATTTATCTGTAAATTTTTTGTAGTATCAAGGATTGGAATGAAACCAAAACCACAACCACATCTTAAAACCTTTACAAGGACCCTGAAATACCTCTCTAGACCAATCTCCTTCATCTTCTGAGCTTGTAAGCTGTCTTCATTGTCCCCTTTGTAATTTGAAACCAGATTTATTTCTCCTTCAATGTCCAATGTGGGAAGGTATTTTGGTGAAATTTCAGATATGGATTTTTCTTTTGCTATGCACTCTCCAATGCTAAATGGTCTTTCCATGATCTTACCTTGCCTTTGTCCATTGACATATGCTGTACATTACAAGAAAGAATATTGTCATTTTGGTATACATGTAAATCATACATAGCACATGCATTGATTTTTTAAGCTCTTTCTTGTATTTTTACCTGTTGAAACATGAAGAAAGAGCTTAAGCTTCTTGCACTTTTTGGCAATGTTCATGAGACGGCATGGCCCTATGGTGTTTATGTTGATAGCAGTGTCATATCTGATTACATTAGTCAAATGATTACACAAAGAACGTGTTATTGGTGGAGAAGCTTTTTGGAGAGTTATATTATAGAGGCTAACCTTTCATCAAATGTTGTATTAGCAGCAGAATTTACAATGACGTCTACCTCCTCTTCAATAACATTCGATATATCTTCATCTAGTCCTAGATTGTGTTCACACATATTTCCTACAACAGGAACTAGCTTGCTCAACATAAAGGCGTGGTACGATTTTCCATGGATTTGTTGAAGGCATCTGAAAAGGTCTGTATTTATGATCTAAACCACAGGAACAAAATTTTAATGAGATCAAGAAATGAAACCATGAACTTTGACAAATGCAAGCTGAAGAAACAAGGGCTTTTTAGCATGAGAAAGCATTGTCTACTCATTCCTCTTCTCAAAATTACAAAAAATTAATCTTATGTTCAGCTTGTTCCATATTTTCAAAGAATCATATAAAAACAGCAAAAACAAGAAATCGTGTATTTACTATTTCATGTACAAATATTGAAACAAAGTGAAATTAAGATGCCCTTTTTTGTAATTATATGTGAAAATAGATATTCTTTTTCTCAAACCAATTAACAGGCTCTGAATTTAGTAAAAACCGTACTTCATTTTTCAATCTATCCATAGCAGCTTGCTTATTCTTTGCCTTGATCAGAAGGTACATTTTTCCCACATCTGGTTCTGTCCTTAGAATCTTCTCAATAAAAACTGAATTAATAGCAAACAAACGTCACTGTATATCATAGTCAAACCACTTAGGACTCCAAAGATGCTTAGCATATTATCTCCACAAATGATAATATTTGGCATATATACCTTTGGCTAGAAAACCAGTTGCCCCAGTAATGAAAAACTTTTTCCCTCTCAGAAATTTGACAATGCCTATTCCATCTTCCAACCCTATCAATGTTGTTGGTCCACCATAAGGTACCAAATCCTTCACTACAATCTCTGCCTGACTTTTCCCATTTTGTGACAAGACCAAGCTTCCTGCATCCATTAGAGTTGCAGCTGCATGATCTGTGCCAACCAATGATGATCTTTCTGTCAACACAGAAGACAAGCCTGAGGATTTGATCACATTCCCTCCCCCCTGGCAGTGCACAACATTTGCTTTCCTCCTTGAAGGGTACCACATACTGTTTTGTGGAACTCCAATGAGTTTACTGAGTAAACTTGAGGAATAAGAATAGCCTATGGACAAGACCCCCATGACTAGCAGGGAAAATGAGAAACAAAGTCGAGAAAAAAAAGGGTAGTGATATCTAAATGTGGTGCAGTTAAAATTGGTTGACTTGATAACTTAGCTAATTTGTTGATGAACAAAAAAGAAAAGCAAGTAAACAAACTCAAGTCTATAAGATAAGAGAAGGGTTTGGTTGGTTTGGTGCACAAAGAGAATGAATGAAAGGAAAAAGGAAGGTAGGGTAGATTTAAGGATGAAGGAGATAAGGGTTAGGTACTTATAATATCGTTTTCATGAAATGTGATAGTCTATCTCATGAAAAACTCTCTTTCTGCCGCATTGTCACACCTCACATCACATGAAGGCTCCTAAAGCTTAGATGAAGGAAGCACTCTTTCTTTCACATGTTTGATTATTCTCTTCTTGGTAAGTTGTGGTTTCCTATGATCTATCCTTTGCTACAAAATATAGGAGAAGAAAGGGTGTGTGAGACACTGGTTGGTTTTGGTTCTCCTTCAGATGCAACATGACTTGAGCCACAAACATATGTATTAGTTATAGAGTTATAACTATGTTCTGTCATCTTTTTTTCTGTTTTTTCACATATATCATCTTTTTGAGACAATCCTGATGGATAATAAAATTACTTAATTTAAATAATAATGGATAAAATTCATGAAAATGTACATGTACATCAAAGGGTAAAAAATGTAGGTGACTAATGAACACAAAAGATTGAAGCTTCAAATGTGCTATAAATATCAAATGTGTTATGCACATGGTAACTATGTGACATTCACATGTACCATATTAAGTCAACCAGAATTTATCTAGTTAGATATTATGAGAGATGTATTGTAGAAGAGCACATTCTTGGGTGTTAGAGAAGTGTGTGTTGATAATTAACCCCACCTATTCAATGGAGAATATATAAGCTGAAGTCAAATAATTACATAAAAGAAAAAAATTAGGTAACATTTGAAATGTCATAAGCGGAACAAATGGAATATTTTTGTGTGTGTTCTATTTAATGAGAACTAAGATGTACCATTTTTGCAAATTTTTTATAATCACCAACTTTGTAATCTTTCATCCTGTTCTACACTATTTAACCAAATTTACCCTGTCATGGCAATATTTTCAAAATCACAGATTTGTAAGGCAAGAAGTGCATGTTTATATTTTAATATGAGGACAAAAATCAATATTATTTTAAAATAATAATAAAATAAAATGCCTAACACCATCGAAAGCGTTTGTAGTCCAACGGTTAGGATAATTGCCTTCCAAGCAATAGACCCGGGTTCGACTCCCGGCAAACGCAATCATTCTTCATTTTTTAATGTTCATTTCTTCAATTATAAATTTTAATCATTTTTCTTATTTTTGGGTCTTCATGCACTTTATTGGTTAATATTGATATACCTATAAATTATGATTTACGTAAGTTCCAACAGCATTTAAATGGAGACAAACGTGGGAGTATAAATCTAAATCATCCAAATACAAAATATTTTGAATCAAAGAAAAAAATCGCATTATTTAGTTTGTTTCGATCTAAGCTAAATGTCATAAATTTCAATGACACGGTCACTTCTAATTTTGTGTGATTCTTCTATGTCATATATATCACAAGATGTGGTACTAGTTTAATGAATATAGAGTGAAGTCACTTCTTTGATAAACTAAAATTTCTCATATTATGTAGTTGCAACGTAGAAATTGAACTATACTTCAATTTAGGCACAAAAGAGCACATTGTAGTTTCAATCTGTATTCAAAAACTACAATTCCTTTTTCCAAAGTTACGATCATGCACTATTTAACCACCCAATAAAAAATGATATAATTTCATGTATTAGGGTTTAGGATGGCAACAACTTTTGTTCACATGTTAACATTTCACCAATATCACGTTTAGAGTTTAACCTGGTCTACTACTACTCGTTCAGAGCACTAATTTCAGTTCTATCATAACGAGTCACAACATTGCACTTCACACTCGAATTAAATCATTTATTGTAATTTTCATCTTTTAACTGAACTTTAATGTATAAGATATTAATATTTTGTGATTTCTTGACTCATAAAAACGTGATTTCAAACATGTTGTCAAATGACAATGTGATTTCTGGAGAATGTTCAGTCTTTTGACTTGACTGATGCAGGAAGAAGAATGGAATGTGCCTGACTCAAATCCGTAAATCGAAAATGAATATCCTTAGTACTTGTTCCAACCCCACCCTTCTACCCCAAAAAATACACTAACTCACTTGGGGAATTTTGCAATGTCACAGCCACTGCATTTTGCAAAATCCAGGAGAAAACACGAGAAGAATAGCTAATCGCCATGTAAGCACCTATGACAATTGCATTGAAAACCAAAACCTCGAAACAGTAGCTCTCGTCGGGCATCGCGGTCCAGGCTGGCATCAATATAGCAGATTCTGAGTTCTTCTCCTGCAATTTACCAAAAGAGAATTGTAGTGCATAAATGCAAATTCAGCAAAAGAATTTCAGACAAGTGGGGAGTACTAAGTTGTTATTTGCCAAGAAGACCACTAATTTTTGTTTCTCTGGTAATCATGATAGAAACTGAATGTCGATTTTTATTCTAATAATAATAGAAATTCATAACACTTGCTTTGCCCTAATTAAATTCTACATTGTATGTACTTATGGTATGGTATGGGAGATGATTATGAATGTAAATCACATTATATATCAGAAGAATAAACTGTGTACAAGGATCAGTCAGCATGGGTCCAATCAAACAAATCTTATAAAACCATATAGACAAAGTCTTTATTTCATGATTTCTCCCAATGTTTTCTATCACTGATTGATGGCATAAAAGAGATGTTTTTCACAATGGATTGTGTTGAATTCAGAATGCCAACTACTGTCAGAAAAACCCCATAGCTATCACAAAAAAACACCAACATGAACACGTATTTTTCAACAATTATCAAACACAGTACTTACAAACCACAGAATTACAAGAAAAAAGACATCCAGTTAAATAAAATATCCAAGGACAAACCTTCATCAATGTCACGGAGTGCCTTCAATTTTGCATGAGCGTTGTCTATCCATATGATGTGTGCATTAGGATCTGTAAAACAATTGACTCAGATTGTTCCTTTCTCGAGGTAAGAGACAAGATATACTATCTAGGAGGTCAACACTGTTGTGTGCACACATGTATGTCACCTTTTAGTAACAACTTCTCCTAAACATGGAATGCAAATATTTGTTAAAAGTGAGCTTTTTCTTGTTTTCAGTCATCCGTGCTTGATGAAATATTTAAAGGATCTGATCCAGTTGAAAATCTTGATTAAACAATCAAAAATGGGAAAAGAGAAAAGTCATATCTGTATGGATACTAGAAATTGAGGGAAATAAGATAAAATTGTACTCACCACAATCATGATTGTAGAAGGATGGAAGTACATAGACGGCATTTCCAACAGCAGCCTCAGCTTCCACAGATGCAACAGCTAATGATAGAAGATCTTCATACGGTCCTCCGGCCAACTCGATGCGAAATGCATTGATTCGAATTCGTGCCAAAACATTGATGTACCATTGCTTAGTTAAAACTTTAAATGTTAAGAAAATTAGTCTCTCAATTTATATCTCTCTTTTATGTGCTGTACTTCATACAAAACGTTCCTGACACAAGGATACAGGCAATATGTTCATCTCCAATAAGTGCCTTCGTGAAGGCACTCTTTAGCAAGACAAACTCCTCCTCCATCTGAAAAATGATGCTATGTATAAACAGATCACAGCAGCAAAAAGCTGAACCCAAAGCTGTCCAATTATAATATTTATCAGGTTCCAATTTAAACAGCAATAATTGTTTCCTCCTGCTCTAATTAATATTTTATATAAAAAGTGACCACTTAGAAGAAAGCTGTGCTAGGAACAATTGAAAAAAAGAATAATTATGAAAAGTTGTTGAGTATCTATCATTTAATTGTTCACAAGAAAACTAATTGATTCTCACAATCAGGTTTTCATTGTTTTTAGAAGAAACCTGTTAACTAAAATAACCACTATCTGAATTTTGCAGTCATTATCCTAAACTTCTAAATGTCTCACCTCTGAGACCATCTCAGGCGTAAAATTGGCAGGCTGAAGTATGTCAAGAGTGTCACTTCTGGCATCTCCTGATATGACCATGCAAACCAATCGCTTTACCAGAAAGGGATACTTCAAACCACGAGTCCTTTGTGAAAAGGTCAGGAAATTGTCACATGTATTTTAGGTACAGGAAAATACTAAATGATAAGCTAAGATGTTAAGTTTTAACAAGCACCAAAAGTGTTCAAAAATTTTATCAATAGGTGACAATCATTCAAAAGGTTAATAAGGGGTGAACATATACAACTCTTGTTGGGAGGGTTGAAGAATTATAGTACTAGTTCCAAAAACACAGTCAATACAAAATTATGTATAAATCTTTGTCCACATGAGATATTTAAGAGATTGGTAAAAATCGTCACAATTGAAGAAGTCAATCAACTGATGCTAGAGAAGAAACTCTCATACCCACAATAGTCATCAAAAGCCACCCAATTTGCATTCATCTCAACATCGTAATATCCCTAAATAACACAAAAAAAATCTCAAAATAAGTAAAAATCTCAAAATAAGTAGAAATCAGCAAAGAAGCAAAAACTCCAATTTGTTCACTGCAAAACTCCTGAATTGTATTTTAGAACACAGGTTATTTGTTAATGTTGAAGTTCACCATGCAACACATGAAAGAACCGTTAGTTAAAAAAATACTTGTGACATATAAGCACAAGGTCAGATATTAATTGTGAAATTGATATCACATATAACAGGGATTATGTTAAATGGTTAATTTTCACTTAGTCCCTGTAGTTGCCCCTATTAAAAAAGTTTTAGTCCCGATACGAGAACGATAAGTTTTAGCCATACAAATGTATAAAAGTTCAATTTTGGCATGCAGCTAACACCATAAGAACACTTTTGGGCAGTGTATTAGCTATAAAAAATTTCCAACAGTAATAAACAGCTAAAACACCGAAGATTAAAACTTAAAAAGACTAAAATATATCTTTGGTTCATCTTATTTTTTTGGTTTTAACATAGTTAGTTCCCTAAGCTCAAAAAACTTCACTCTAATTCCTTAAGATGTTTCTATCAAATCAAGTTGGTTCTTCCACAATTTCCTACACTAATTTAATTATAAGTGACAATCTGCGAGAGATATCACATTATATGAGCGTTTATCACATCATTCAAAATTAATACTGATAATGCGAAACAAACCAAAACTAAAGTGAAACAATTTCGTCAAAAAGAAACAACATTTTAAGGAAATAAGGTGAAACTTTTTTGAAGAAACCAAACTAAAACCAAAAAATAAGACAAGGAAACAAGAATGAATTTTAGTCAACTTAAATTGTAGACAAGTACACGGATAGTTGCACACCTTTCCTATTAGAAAATTTCCTTTTTTTATTTATTTTCAAGTGATAAAACCTAGTCACTGAACAAAAGTTCGGTTAGTGTTGCTCTCCAATCAGATCCGGAGCTTCACATTTGTAATCAACCTGACAAGGACATTAATGGTGTGTTTTACTGAAATAAATAGAAATAGAGAAGAAAAAAGTTGAGAAAAGAGAAATAGCTAAAAAAAGAAAAATGAATTAGGTGAGAAGCACAGAGATAGCATTTTGAAAGTATTGTAATTTAATTAATTTGATAAGAAAAATAAACAGAAATAATATAAAAATAGGTAAGAACTAGTAGAGTGATTCCAATCATATTTTAAAATTAATTCTCATCCTCTTCTTCTTCAACAGTACCAACCAAATTAATTCTGCCCCACCGAACAAACACCAAGAGTTAGCCTATACATGAAACTCGTGAGGAGGGATGGAAAAGTCGAATTCCTGAGGAAATATGAAAAATTATTTTTCAACCCTATTGTAACTTTCATGTCGACCAATTTTTTGTTCCATTATTTTATAATTTAAAAATACCTTACAAATGTTCAAATTTTAAACTAAACGCATTTTTAAATACTCATTCCCATTCAACCTTGAAACAAATATCCTCTTGAAACACATGTTAATGGAGCAAACTAACCATCAACATTGTCTATGGTAGTATAAGAGAACACCACGACCTATAACTACGAAATAAAAACCCGCATAGTAAAATACTTGATTAATTATGAATGCATATAAACGAAAGATAATTCCTACAAAATTGTATCCAAATTTTCTCTATTTTGAAGGAGAGTGCGTGCTTGATACTCGTGCATAAAATGTGAAAAGACGAAAGACAAGAAACCTTGGATCGCTGGTGGCAGTGTTGGCTGCAAAAGGGCGAGCGGAGAGGTTGGGAGTGGGGAAGCGAGGCGAGGCAGGCGTAGCAGGCGGGGCGGGCGGAAGAGGGGTGGCAGACGGCGGGGCTGGCGGTGTGGATGAGGTCGGCGGCGGCGATGGAGCGCGTGGCGAAGACGGCGCGGCCCACGGAGTCGGTGAGCGCGACTCGGATTGGAGGCGGCAACGATGAAGCTGTGGAGGATGAGAAATGGAAGGAGAAGAGGGGAAACGGATTATTGAAGAAGCGGCGTGAGAATTTTGAGGCCACAGCCATTTTTTATTCTTGTGATGTTTTTCAAAGGAAACTTCTCAAATCGTTTGACATTAACAGTGTGATTCATGTCTCTTACTTACACGGTGGTGTGGACTTGTTCGTAGTTAATAATTTAAGCTATTAAGGTTAATATTATTTTAATTATTATTATTATTATCATAATAAAAGATAAAAAAACTTAAATATACACTAATAATTATTTTCACTTTTGTAAAAAAAAAAAAACTTCCATTGTTGTAAATTACTACTTTACTATCTCTTTTTTATTTAAAAATATAAAAGATTGAATTGTGTTTTATTTGATAAAAGTGAAGTATATATGGATATATAATCTAATTTTAAGTTTTTAAATACTATATAATCAAATTACTACAAAAAGGAAGACTAATGATATTTTTTTTATCGCAAATGCAATTATTTATAATCTTTATATAGTATAAAAGTTATTAAAGGTAAATTTATTACAAATAAAAAATAAATGATGTTAAAATATTTTTTTAAAATCTAAAAAATATAAAAATATACTTTTCAAAAAACTGTCAAAATATAATTGATTGTTTATAAAAAGTATCATTTAAATGTCATTTTTTTTATAATTAAAGCTTAAAAATTTATTTTGTAGATTCTAAAATAGTTTAGAAGTTTAGTTGAAAAATTTGATATAACTCAATGACCTACTTACTAATTTAACTTAGTGATTAGAATTTGTTTGATATACTATTTAATAACTTGTAACCTATATTTAACTAACTAATAAGTTAATTTGACTAAAATTAATAAAAATATTTCAAGGCAAATAGTGAGCAATGGTCAAAATGTGCATCATAGTGTTTTAAATTGCCTTTCTACTAGTTTATTTATGCTATCATCTTTAATGTTATGAAATTTTAAGGAAATATATCTTCTTATCGATACATTAAAACAAACTAAAAAAAAAAAAAAAAAAACAAAAAAAAAAACTCCATTTTAACAACCAATAGCTAGCATCTAAAACCCCAGAATATGTGATAGATTGATACAATTACAAAAGCATTATTATACATGTTAAGTAACAATTAACATCATCATCATCAACCATTTGTTTAGCCCAAAATAAAACCACTAAAATGTTACAAGTTTCCATACATACAAATCATCTATGCAAGGGTGATGATTTCCAATCTAGATCATCATCTGAACTCCAATCTCTCTGCAGTTCCTGAGGAGGTATGAAACAGTCCAAGGACAACCCTGGCACATTGAATGCAACATCATCAATGGTCCATGACTCCTCCAACCTTGTGATGGCTGGTCCAGCCTTCAGGTTATCCCCAAACCTGGTGACAAGTGCAGTTGATGAGCCAGCATGTGCAATCATCACACCATCTACAATTCTATAGTCTTCAATTTTTGTTGACATTGTGGTTTCCCAGTATGTGGGGTGAGACCCTGGTGCTTGAATCCTGGTCAGATAAGAGTCCTCTAGGTACACCAAAAGTCCACTTCTTTGGCTGAAGTAACCAAATATGGCATGCTTGATCATCTCAGCTGTGTTGTCACTGCGTTCAACAAGGTCCTTTTGATCAGCGGAGAGTTTTAGCACAAAACAATCTATGCCTGAGATTTGTTTTTCCCCCATGTATTGTGCTGCACAGAACACAGCAGACACTGCCAAAGGGTCTAGTCCCTGCAATTCACAAACCATAGTGTCACTAAAGAACGGAACCACTGAAATCAGTGCCAAATAGTAGATACACCAAGATACAATTATAGATGCTGATGAATTCAGTCTCACTGCATAGTGGACCCGGAAGGCTAGAAAGTCATCAATGTCATTCATGTTTTGTGTGTGAACATTAAATTCAACTCTCTTTTTTAGTCTTCTTATAGGCTTTGGTGTTAAAGAATCTTGATCGAAAAGTTAAGCCAAAATAACCACATGATGGTTGATGTGATGATCAATTTATATAAAGAAGAGAAAGCAGAGAAATAATGAAAAGGAAACACAGGAATGTGGTTAGATGGAACAAATAAATGAAATTTAGTAGGTAATCAAAGATTCATTAAATTGGCCGGTAGCATATATTGAAAGCCCTGTATTAATTAACATGAACAACAGTGTTCACTGGGATTTATGGCTATTTAAACAAATTAAAAGTATTTGATTTTATTACAATACACACATTCTCAAATACATTTTTCTGTATTTTGTTCTCATAATAAGTTCCAAACACCATCCTAACACAAAAGGGGTTCTACCCTTGCACTTTATGTTAAGCTATATACCCCACCAATTCATTGAGCCATGGATTAGTCATAAGTCATACCAATTCATTCTTTATAATGAGGAAACTGACATAATATTTTCATACTCAGCATCATTATGTCCTACCATTAGCAGACAATTGTAACTCAGTTCTAAAACCACCTTGGAGGTGTGCCACCAACGCATAACATTACACCAACCAACATAACAGGACTAGTAACAAACACAACACCAAATTTGTTGAAAAATTAAAACAAGACATGGTGACATGGTGATGATGAAGATGAAGAACTTGCCTGAAGTGCACGGCGGAGAGGCCGGACGCCACCTTTGGCCGCGTGCACTCCGAGCCAAGGGGTGTGGCGCCAAGCAATAGCACCATTGCTACCAGCCAGAACCTTTTGATCACCCAAAACCAGCTCTATCTGCCACTTATCTGGAACCATTTGCCACATCACAAAGCACCCTTTCTCCAAATTAACCCCACCACTGGTGGATCCAAGTTCATCAACCACATCCATTGACACTTTCCCTGTTGTGAACACATTTTTCACTGTCCCCTCCAACTTCCTACACCCTGTTGCAGCCCTGAAGTGTTGTATAATGTACTGTGCCGAAGATGACACCTAATAATACATGACAAATGAAGAAAAAAAATGTTTTTAAAATGTCTCGTCTTTTCTCCTTTAAAAAATACATCATCCTTTCATATGTTAACCACACACCCTTTACAGTAATCACATGGTCACATGATGAAACTGGTGGCAGACACATAAAAATTAAAGAGGTTCGGTTCCATGTATATCAGAACTAACACTTTCAACTAACTTTTTAATCTTGACCAACAAAGAACATTATTTCAATAACAATTAATAATAAAAAAAAAAGGTAAATTATCATGATTCCATGATCTTTGAAACACACAACAAAAGAACTCAATTTTTCAGACATACAAAACCCATAAAAAGCGAAAAAAAGAATTGATGGTTTATTTTTTATCTAGTTATCATCTTTATTCATGTAAAGTTTTTTTTTTTTTTCTTGGTTTCAACCTGGTATTCTTCTTTGGAGATAACAATCTTACTTTTAGATATATATCAAATACTAAATATGGACACTTGTTTCAACAAAGATTCATGGTGGTGAAATATTATATCATATAACAGAAGTCTTCAAGAGACAACAGTACCACCACCTTCTCTTGCATGGTGATGGAGCATTTGAACTCAGAAACAAGAGTGAGAACAAAAGAAAAAGAAGAAGGAAAGGGCTTGCCTCATTGAGGGGTAATATGGGGTGGACAGGAAGAGGAAAGAGAGGACAACCCAATACACTTAGAAGGATCTTGAGATTAGACTTCTTGTTGAAGACAAGGGAAAAGTGAGTCTTGATCCAGTTCCAGTTTCTCCATGATTGAAGACATTTCTTTGAGTTGTTGTTTCCTTCATTTTCTTCATTGATGGGTTCTTCAGATAATGGTGCAAGCCTTCCCATCACAGCTTCTTCTGGTTGTTGAAACGTGAGACACACAACACAGAAAGAGGAAAATGCGTGGGAAGACTTAAGACAAGGCTTCAAAGGAATGACAACACAGTTGTTGTTGTTGTTGATGTTGTGTTGTGCAGTGTATTGTTTGAGCACGCGCAAAGTCAGAGCGTGGAGTGCACGTGGAGAAATGGAAGGGGGAATACTAAAAGTGTTGCACCAAAGTTAAGTGCAAAATTGAATGTGATGATGTGACAGAAAGGTTCCAGTTTTAAAGAGAAAGTGTAAAAGAAAGAACTGAGAAAGATGAGATAAAATAGAAGTTTGATTCAGCTTTTGGATTGCATTATTATATGGTTTAGTTTTAGTGATCTGATCCACAACTTTTGAGTTTTAACTTTTGATTTCGTGGTAAAATTAGAATAATCTAGTTTGTGAATGTTTAGAGAATATTTATCATGCATGTAAATTAGAACAAGTTTATATATATTTATCTAATCATTTTTTAAAAGTTTATTACTTTTATTAAGTAATTTTTCTAAACCCTAAATGATATTAAGTATATATAATATAAAACCAACGTTCAAATTAAAATTAAAATCATAATCATACATCACATACTTTTCAATGATAATGAATTATACATCATTACATATATTTTAACTACAGTCATAAAAATCTAAGCTCTTTTTAATCTCATTATATACCATATTCAAATAGAATCAACTTCTTCTCAATAAATTCCAGATGATAAGATTCAAACGATAATTCAAAATATTTATCAAGATATCCAGAATTGTTTTTTTTTCATCAATTATTCACAAGGTTCATGTTTTCTTTATCTTTTAGATAATAATAATGATAATAATAATAATATTATTATTAATTATCATTGTCAATAATATTGTTATCTAAATTACTTCATTGTTACTTACTTAAAAGATAATGTTATTATGATCATAAGAACATGTTTTATAATTAAAAATAAGAGCAAAAACTGAAAAGTATGAAACGAAAAAAAATGGTAAATATGTGAATTAAAATAATATTATCTTTATAAAATTATATATATATATATATATATATATATATATATATATATATATATATATAATTTTATGACCATGAGGCAAAATAGTTAGATTGTGTTTTTGTGTTGAATTTGATCCAACATGAACAAGTAGTTTCACCAAATAGTTGGAAGTGAAAGAGATATTGAGTGGTTAGTACATGAAAACTGAGCTTTTTGAGATCTGAGGGCCACCATATATCTAACCTTGTCTTTTCTTCATCTTCAATTTCTTCAACAAAAAACTCTTTTACAAAATAACTATTACTGCCAGAAAGTGGAAGCTAATGATAAATCTACAAGCTTCCTGTACAAGATCTGAAAAAGTTATTTTGAAATAATTTGCCTTTATATTTGTTTCTGGTGGAATTTCGATCGATATCGATTCTAAGGGTGTTTTGGTCCTAATCAAAATTCTACCACGTAAGTTCTTTTTATTTAGGCTAGCAATTTGATTTTCAATCGAAAACGTGTGTGAGAATCGAAAACTACGGGATATCGAAAATGCTTGTTTTTGGTGTTTTGTATTTAAAGTATCGAAAGCATTAAGACTATCGAATCGAAAAACGGAATGTTAAATTGCGAGGAAATGTAAAGTGCGAAAACCCCAAATTTGCATGAATTGTAAATAGCAAGGAATCGAAAACAGCGCAAATATAAATGACAAGAAATCGAAATTGCAAGAAGAGTAAATGACGGAAATCGAGATTGCAAGAAAAGTAAATGACAGGAAATCGAGATTGCAAGAATGTTAAATCATGGAAACCTAAATGCATAAACTTAAATTTGCATTGAATTGAAATGGACAAGGAATCGAAAATACGAAAACATAAGACTCGCTGAATTTAAGTTGCATCAAAGTAAATTACCAAGGAAAATACGAAAGCGGTAAATGTACTCGGTGAGCAAGGAAATCCAGATTGCCGGAAGCTTCATGGTGTTCGTCGTTTCTCCGGTAGACTTTTCACTACTGATTACTGTTCTCTGCCAATTTTTGCTCCCCCTTTTTCCTTCCTCCTTTGCTCCATTTATAGGGCATCCTTCAAGCCTTCCAAGAGCAGTTAACACGACTGCTACCACGTTCTACGTGCGTATGACCGTTTATCTTTTATAGTTTCCCACGTTCTCACGATCTCCGACTTTTTCCCATGATTTCAAAACTGCTCTTTATACGTGCATTCGACTTACTTCCTTTCACGATTTGGCCAAAGTCTCGATGTCCACATTGACTTTCCTTACTCTCAATTCTGTATTTTTCGAGAACTTCGAATTGCTTATGATTCCTTTTTAACCCTGGTCTTATATGACTTAGTTTTTATTCGACAACAGTCATTTGATTATTATTCATTCGATTCTCGATTGTGCTTTTCGATGCTATATGCTATATATTTCTAATTAGACATCGAATGAATTTTTGTTTATCTTATCGAGTCACATTTCTTTCCTTCGATTTCGATCGCTTTTCTCGATTTGCTACTAACAAAATGCCCCCTTGAAAGAATATGAATGATTGCGGTTTATATTCTTTCAATCTTCCCGCCTTAATGTTTGGAAGGCCCACAGGATTTAGGGTTTAGGGTTTACGGGGTTCTAGGGTTAAAAGGGTTTTGGGTTTCTTTTTTGCTTTATGTCGTTGTCTCGTCGATCTCTTGCCTTCACGATACGTTGCATTTATTATCTTTCACCTCCATCGTTCCGAGTTCCCTATACGATTTTCCCCTTAACCTCTCCCTTAGTCTTCACTCTGGTTTTACGCGAACCATTACCTTCACGTGCAATCTCATCTTCTCCCTTGAGCTCCTGCCTTCGTCCACTGTTACCTCATCGGTTAATTCTTCCCTTTCGTTTTCCTAAGCTCACTTGAAATGGCCACCTCGTCGAAATCTTCGACTTCTCCGTTCCACCCCTTTCCTCATTGCCTTCCAACCTGCTGGAGATTAATAACCGAAGTTCGCTCCAGTCCCTTTGATGGAGGAGGCTTCCCGTAAAATTGCTGAAACGCGGTACTTATCCCTTACACTGCTGAGGGGTTAATTTTGCTTTTGGGGGTCCACTTCGTCCTATAGATGACATTTTCTCCCCTCTCAACCTCTCGATTAGCCAGACTCTTGTACATCATCCCGAAGTTAGGGTTGATTTTCTGAATCTTACCTCTAAGGTATATAGAACAGGCCCTCCTTCCAAAAAATCTTCCTTCATTAGGTGGTTTGATAGGGTAAAAACTAAGTTTGGGAGCCACTGGAAGGATGTTGGAATTTTCGACTTTTTGCACCTGTCTCGATGCAATCTGTCGTTTTTGGACATGGCAATGTTTCTATCTGCGGTGCACTTATGGAACAAGGATTTACATGCTCTGGAGTTGCCTTGTGGCCCACTTTCACCCACCCTTTTTGAGGTCGCGGCTATTACTGGCTTGAAACCTACGGGGGAAAAATACTTCAAGGGTACATGTCCTTCGGATAATTCTCTGAAGTCTAAAATTGATTGGGAATCGAAGGCCTATGGTCATTTCCTTGAGAAGCATTTTATCGATGACCCTTCGATAGCTGTTACCGATGAAGAGCACGTGGCATTTTTAGTGTATTGGCTGTGCACTCATGTTTTTTGCCCTCGATCGATCCAAGTTTCCTCTCATCTGTTTAACCTTGCATATCTTTTGCACATAGGCCAACCTAGGATATGTTTGGCTAAACTTCTGCTAGCCCATGTATATGCTGCCTTCGACGAAGCTGTCGAAATCTTGAACACTCCTAAAGCATCGGAGAACTTTTACGGCCCCATTTGGTTTGTACAGTTGTGGCTCACCTCGATTTTTGAGAGCATCCTTCCTCGAATTTCTTCAGTCCCCAGAGTGTAAATATAGAAGGGGCCCGATTATCCTCTCGTCACCCTCGCCATAAGTCCGACGAAGCTACCTACTGTAAATACCTTCATTTTTTGTTAACCGGATTCACTTTCGACTCAACCTTGGCCCCATTTACGGTAAATCTTGGACGAACAAGTGGCCAACTTAGGGGCCGATTTGGTTTAAATCTAAATTCCGTACCTCGACTCCTGGGTTGCAATTGAAGTCGATAGATATATGGAGTAATTATTTGACCCATGATGTGTTGGTAACGGGTTTTCAGTCGAAAGATTTTAAGCTTGTCACCTATTATCCCCAACTCTTCTCGAGACAATTTGGGTTGAGCCAATCTTTGCCTTTCTTCTCTCTTGAAACCTCCCCAAAGTCCAAACTAACTGAATCCACACTTAGTCGGGAGCTTGTTGAGCTTTTACCAAAAACCCCAATGCACTTTTTCCCTTACGCTTTCGAGTCCAATTATTTGTCCACTTGTGGGTTTCTCTCGATGGTGGACTGATTGGTTCTCGAGTAGTCATGCTACTTTTGATGAAGTTCGACCGAAATTGATTGCTCAACCTTCTCTTGTGTTGCGGGACAAGTCGAAATCGAAGAAAGGTACACACTTCCACTTGCCTTCAAATATCTCGATTCGAGAACTTTTATCAAATATGTTACACCCCACTGAAATTAGAATCGACCTATTATGATGCGGTTATCTCCTTATCCAATAAAACAGACACTAATCGATCGAACCACAAAATAATCAATCCTTTAGGTAGAACCCCTTTTGAAATGTATTGTCCAAATCGTCTTCCCACTTTTCCCACAGCTCCTTTTGGACTTGCCAAACCATTAACTCATCCCAAATGGGTTCGAGAATTGAGATCCCTACGGGAAACACTTCGCCCAAAACCCAAAAACAAAGACATTTCGGTCTCGAAATTGTCTTACTTTCCTTACCTTAACTTTCCCGAAGACCTCCTGCCTCCTTGGCTAGTACATATCGATCGAGTCAAAATTTTGACTCCATCACTTTTGGTGAGGCTTTACTTGTTTTTCCATGTTTTTTAACTCTTTACGTTAGCAACTAATTATCTTCTATTCTCGACAGTTTCAAAGTCTTCCAAAGTCACCATTGCTGAGAAGGAGAAAGAGCGGGATTCTTCGATGAGTCGATCCAACGGCCCTTATCCGGAAGCGAAAACAATCGGCCACCACTACCTCCTCTTGAAAAAATTGAAGGTTCTTTTCGATTTCTCATTGTCTCACATTTTTGTCGATGGTTGATTTACTTAGGATTCCTATATATAATTCTTTTTGCTTTCAACTTTTCGAGAAAAAATCAAAGAGTCCTCGATCCGTCCGACTACCTATTCTCGATCCTTTGTCGACGGACTCTAACACGGTCCCTACCACGGACCAAACTACTCCGCCACTCAATCGAGCCATGTGAGTCCCTTTTTTACACAAACTTGATATTCCTAAATTTCGACAAAGCCTATCGTATGACTTAAATTGATTGATATTTTCAGGGTCGTACATCGGCGACCATATCGACGAATGTCGATTTTGTACCTCCTTCCTCAACACCTATTCTTGAGGTACCACTCTTAGACGTTCATATGCATCTCTTGATTTACACGTGTTTTCTTTTCTAATTCCTATCTCGATTTGTAGCAATCAGAGGCTTGTACAAAGTCTTCCTCTTGCTTCAACACTTCTTGCTCTACCTCCACCTGGTATTTTTTCCTTTTTTCTTCACTATTCGATTTTTCCAGTTCAATTTGCTTTTTATAAGTTTTCACCTCACCTGATTTATTTTCTTTGCAGTAAATATCCCTGTCGTCCATGTCCAGGATTCTCCCTCTCCCACCACTACGGAGCAAATGGGTTCCCATCCCTTCTCGATGCCTGTGGTCGAGTCACTCTCGCCAACGGTGCCCATGCTTGACGAGCCCACTACCGGCAACGTACCGAGTATCGAGCTGCCATCGAGGAAGATCCTTTCGCGATCCTCGATATTCGGTATCGAGTGGCGTCACTTCCTCAAGCCATTCTTCCCGACCACTGCAGTCTCGGTCGAAGGAGCGTATCGGCTCAAACAACGCTTTCGGACTTTCTTCTACTCTTCTCCTCTGGAAGTTTTGGTGGAATCTTTTGAGAGGAAACAACTCTTCAAAGAGATCTTAACTTCTATTGAGTCTTTCCCGAGGGATTCTTCCAAAGGGCTTCGATGCGAGAGGTTGCGGCGGCCATCGATCTGTTCAACCAGGCCTATGCTTGCAAGAAAGAAGAAACAATCGCTAACAACTAAGTTATCGACGTTTCTTCTTTCCGGATCGAGAAGTCGAACATATTGAAGATTCGAAACTTCGATCGAGAGGAGACGTTGAAAGAGATGGCTTCGATCGAGAACGATATCGGGGATTTGAAGAAGAGGCTACTACAGTTGGAATCGCGAAGGGGTTCCTAGCGTCAAAACTAGAACAGATCAATTCTTCGCGAAGGAAGTGGCGTTGTCTTTGGGACAAAGCATGGAGCAACAACACAAGGTGACCATCGAAGAGGCTTCGATATCATCGACTTGGACCCAACTATTAATAGCTTTTGAGAATTTGAAAACTCAATATTTGTAAACATTACTCTTATTTTAATCAATATTGAATGTTTGTTTCTCTTATTACGGGCTTATATACCTTTAAATACTTTCAGTTTATTGACAACACTTTATCTTTGTTATACCAATCGACAATCGAATAAGCATTGCTCGATAATACTTTAATAACTTCGAAAGGTCCTTCCCAATTCGGTGACCATTTCCCATAATTTTTACATTTCTTGTCCGTTGGTAAAATTGTTTTCCACACTAAGTCACATTCGTTAAACTTTTTCTTTCGAACTCTTTTATTATAAACTCGAGCAATTTGATTTTTCTGCAACATCATACTATTCAACGCCTGCACTCTTACTTCATCGAGTTCATTTAATTCATCATACATCTAACTCCAATACTCACAAGCTGGGTAAATCATTACGCCTCTGTATTCGATTCGATTCAATATTTATTTCGATGGGTAAGACTGCGTCGTGTCCATATACCAACTTGTATGGGGTATTTTGTAAGGAATCTTTAGGTGAATTTCGATAAGTCCATAAAATTTGTAATAACGTTTCATGCCATGTTTTTGGTTTATTACCAACATGTTTTTTTATTAGCCCGATGATCACTTTGTTAATTGCTTCGACTTGCCCATTGGCCTGAGCGTAATATGGAGTTGATATTAATAATTGAATATTTCTCGATTCGACATATTTAACTATCTTTCTACCGATAAACACTTGTCCCTACATGCGTAGTGATAGGCTGTGGGATCCCAAATCGATAAACGATGTATTCTTCAATAAAATCAATTACATCCTGTCGATCAACATCTTTTAATGGTATTGCTTCTACCTATTTTGAAAAGTAATCGGCAGCAACGATTATATATCTATGCCCTTTCGATGATTGTGGGAAAATCTGTCAGATTAAGTCTATAGCTCGACCTCTAAAAGGCCAAGGTTTAATGATCGAGTGTAATTCACTAGCGGGCACCTGTTGTATGGGACTAAACTTTTGACATTCTTCACAGGACTTGACATATTCGATACAATCTTTTAAAATCGAGGGCCAGTAATAACCTTGTCGAGTTAATATCCATTTCATTTTCTGACCTACCGTATGGGCCCCACATATTCCATTATGTACTTCGGCCATTGCTAAGTAGGCATCATCATTTCCTAAACACCTAAGTAATACTCCATCGATTCCTCTTTTATATAACTCATCATTTAACAAAACATATTTCACTGCTCGATATTTAATTTTCTTGTCAATTCTCCCATTGGGATTTTGCAAATAATTTATAATCGATTTTCTCCAATCTTGATCATCTAAGTCATTCATGTACAGAATCTCATTTTCTTGAGGTAATTTTTTTTTATTTGAATCATTTCTTGTAACCTTTCCGGGGATATCTTATACTTCGATGCAATTTGTGCTAAGTCATTTGCTTCTTGATTGAATTCTCGAGGAATATACTCGAATATTATGTCATCGAACATTCTACTTAAAGTCATCACTCTTTCCAAATATCTGATCAAGTTGATATTAATGCATTTATACTCTTTTCGCACTTGTTTGATCACTAATTGTGAATCACCTCTTATAACCACATGTCGAGCTTTTAATTTGATTAAAGTCTCGAGGCCCGCTATCAAAGCTTCATATTCAGCTTCGTTGTTCGAACATATGGGTTGAACCTCAAATAATAACTTAGTCGGAATGTTGTTTGGAGAAATAATCAGAACTCCTACTCCAGATTTATCCGATGTACTTGAACCATCGAAATACATTATCCATTTACTTATTTCAATAAACAAATTCTCAGTGGAATCAACTGTATGCTCAGCCATAAAATCGGCAATTACTTGACCTTTTATCGATTTTAAAGATTCGAAGGATAATGAGAACTCTGTCAAAGCTAACACCCATTTCCCTATTCTATTATGCATAATTGGTTTCGACAAAAGAAACTTCAAAATATTATTTCTAGAATAAACCATTACATCATGAGGCTTCATTACATACTTGAGTTTTGTACAAGAGAAATACAAGCATAATCCTAATTTCTCGATATCACTATATCGAGTTTTAGCATCATTTAAAATTCTACTTAGATAATACACAGCACACTCTACACCATTTTCATCTTCTTGTGCTAATAAACTAGCTATTGTACGATCTGATGCTGATACATATAACTTTAATGACTTGTTTCTCTTTACTGGGATCATAATCGGAGGATTCGTCGGCATCATTTTGATTTGCTCGAAGGCTTCTTGATGTTCCTCCTTCCACTTAAACTCTGCTTCTTTTTTCAGCTTTAACAAAGACGAAAAAACATAAGTTTTGCCGGCCAGATTAGAAATAAATCGTCTCAAATAATTTATTTTTCCCAAAAAAGATTGTAATTCTCTCTTAGTTTTTGGAGCAGAGGTATTTATTATTGCTTTGGCTTTATTTTTCTCGATCTCGATACCTTTTCCATGCACTTATAAATCCTAAAAATTCACCAGTGAGATACACCAAAGCACATTTCAAGGGATTCATTTTTAATCCATATTTTCTCATTCTCTCGAAAGATTTCCTCAAATTGCTCGAGATGTTGATGTTTTTCTTTCGATACCACAACGATATCATCTATGTAAACTTGCATAAAATCATTAATCAAATCATGAAAAATTAAATTCATTGCTCTACGATATGTGGCTCCGGCATTTTTTAATCCAAATGGCATCACTACCCATTCATAAGTACCTAATGCCCCTGGGCATCGAAAAGCTGTTTTAGCTATATCATTCTCAGACACGAATATTTGATTATATCCTGAATAACCATCTAAAAGACTCAGCATTTCATTACCCGCTACTGCATCTATTAACATATCAGCTATTGACATAGGATATTCATCTTTAGGAGTGGCTAAGTTCAAATCTCGATAATCGATACACACTCTCATTTTACCATTCTTTTTAATAACGGGTACAATATTAGAAATCCAATCAACATACCTGGCAGTTCTGATGAATTTTGCTTTCAAGAGTCTTTCAACCTCTTCCTTGATTTTACTCATCACCTCAGGTGCAAATCTTCTTGGTGCTTGTTTTACTGGCTTTTTTCCTTCAATGATGGGTAATCTATGCTCGACAAGACTTCGATCCAATCTAGACATTTCTTCGTATTCCCAAGCGAAGCAGTCCTTATATTCTTTTAACAAGGAAATCATATCTTTCTTTAATTCTTCTTCGAGATACTTGCTGATATACGTAGGTTTCTGGTCTTCTACACTTCCCAAGTTAATTTCTTCTAGCGGATCTTGAGCCTCGACTTTTTTGTGACTTGATGTAATGGATTTTTCAAAACTTAAAGGAGAATAATCATAAATACAATCAAGTATAACTTGATCGCTATTATTTGCAACTACGGTCGAGTGATTTGACTTATTTATCTTTATTTTACTACTACTACTACTTTCTTGGCTCTTCTTCCCATCTTCATATTTTCCCAATCGAGCCAAGAACTCTTCGTATTCTCTATTCATCTTCACCGGCCACTTCGAGGTTGGCCCCCTCTTTGATCATAACAAATCCCTTTTTCTCATTCATCTTCAAAAAACGCTCTTCATGTAACTTTGAGTTGAAATCTTCGACAGTCTCGAAGGTGAATGGTCGGACAAGCGCTAAGTTCTGTGTAGCTCGACCAGCCTGGGATAGGAAAGTTACAAACTCGTGCTGATCTCCTGGGATTACCTCGAGATGTCCATCTCGATTCCACATGAATAACTTCTGATGAGCCGTCGAAGGCACGGCTCCCACTCCATGGATCCATTCTCTACCAAGTAGTGCGTTAAAGTTGGCATGTGATTGGACCACAACAAACACAGTAGGCCTTGAGTAAGTACCTACCTTCACGTCTAAAGCGATCATGCCCTCTGATCCTGATGTTTTTCCGCTGAAATCGGAAATCATGATGTTGTGTTTAACTAAATCTTTCAGTTCGACGCCAAACCTCTTCAGCATGGAGATTGGCAATATGTTCACTGCTGCGCCACCATCAACAAGGACTCTGTTCACCATCTGTCCTTGGATCTCGATATTTAATAGTAAAGGTTTCAGGTGGAACCTCATTTCTTCGGATGGAGGATCGATGAAGGCAGCATCTCTGTGCGGTATTTCGCAAGATGCTTGAGTTACCCACGTCACCTTTGGCCTTATGTTTTCTGAATAGAAGTCATCTTCTCGATCAGCATCGCTTTGTTCTTGATATTCTTTGTACTCATTATCGTATTCTGCGGGTAATATTGATATTACTCCGATTTGATGCTCATCCCAGTTGCCCTCATTCTTTTCATCGAAAAATTCTCTTGTAAAATGGCCCTCCATCGGTACAGTATTTTCTTCAAAGTTTCTATAATTGTTCCAATAAGGGATTCTTCCTCCTCTCCTCCAAGGCCTTCCTCGGAATCTCCTCTGGAATGTTGGGAATCCGATGTTCAATCCTTCGTCGTATGACAATCTCTCGAAGACATCATTGCTCTGGATTCTGCCTCTTCCTCCTCGAGAAGGATGCATCTCTCTTCTGACCCATTGCCTCTGATTTCCGCTAACGCCAGAACCAACAGATTTCTGTTGACTTTCTTCGATGGTTGGTCGGACTGTTTGATCTATTTTGTCATTTTTCCTTTTGCTTTGATCCTCGATCTTTTTTGTCTGTTCTATTCTGAAAGCTTTGGCAGCCGATTTATCGAACACCGCACTGCACCGTGGACATAGCGACACATCTTCGTCTTTTTCTTTCTTCCTATTCCAAAATTCAATGAGAGAATCTCCTGATCGAGTGTATATTTCCTTTTCGAACTCTCTCTCGAATTCACTCAGGTCAAATTCTATATCTTCAGACACGTCCATTCTAACGTGCTTAGGATCGATGTCTTCAGTGACATCTACCATGCCTATAAAGGCCGAATTTGTTAATCGGACATCATCAGTAATGCCTGTTTGGGATTCGAGGTATCCAACTTGGGCCTCGAATGGACTCGTGTCAACTTTCATTGTCATTTCTTCGAACCTCAACCTTCCTTGGTCAATCGCATCTTGGATGGTGTTCCTGAAATGTATACAATTGTTAGTCCAATGTCCATACACATTATGAAATTTGCAATATTTTCGACCATTCCTTTGTTACTGCAGACGGCGGTTTATGATCATCACTCAACTTAATCTGTTTGTCTTTCAATAAAATATCAAAGATTTTGTCCGCTTTTGTTACATCAAAAGTATATGTTCGATTTGCCATTTTATCTTTTACTTCATTCTTTTGTAGCAATTTACAGGTATATGGAGCCCCTACTTTGAGTTCTGCTAAGTTTACTTTCTCATCGACAGTTTCTTCAATATCATTTTCTGTCATATTATCTGTCTCGTATACATCATTTATGTATGCTATTCTTTCCTTTTTCGAAGGTTTCTCATATTTCTTATACCTTTGTTTCTCATACTCTATTTGTTCCACTCTTCTCACTTTATCAGCTAATTGAGCCATGTCATTCAATGGTAAATTGACTAGTTTTTTCCTAATCGAGAATTCTAAACCTGCAGAGGCCATTCTGACTAATTCATATTCAGGAATTTGAGTGAAACATCTCGATTTCATTTGTCTAAATCGATTCAAATAATCATCTATGCTTTCATGATTGTATCTTTTTATATTCATCAAGTCGATGAGACTCACTTGAGTTTCTCCTCTAAAGAATTGCTCATGAAAATTTCTTTCCAATTGCAGCCAATTATATATCGAATTGGGTGGCAATGACGTGAACCAAGTAAAAGCACTCTTAGTCAAAGAACTAGGAAAATATTTCATTTTTAATTCTTCACTCATCGCTAAATCCCCGCATTCGATCTGATATCGAGCCACATGCTCGATAGTCGATTCACCAACTTCTCCAGCAAACTTAGTGAATTTGGGTACTTTATATCCTCGAGGCAATTCTGTCTCGAGAATTGCATTCGGAAAGGGAGACACAAAATATGTCTGATTGGGTGGTCTAAATTCCATCCCTTGTAAATTCATCCTTTGTCCCAACATATTATTCCGATTGTGTATATTTTGAAATCCTTCGTTCAAATTCCCATAAATATCATTCCTCATATGTTGATACTCATTTCCCATACACTGCTGTTGATCATTATTTCTATTTCTTCTCAATAGATATGGGGGATTAATATTAGTATTCTGATTAGCCTGATTTTCTATCCTCGTTTGTCGAGGCACAACCAATGCATCCCCGATTCGTGACATTTGGTCTGCTAATATCTCAAAGCTAGCAGTAGTGTTTTGCACTAATGGATTTAAGACTGTAGTCAATTGTTGTGATAACATATTCACCATTTCAAAATTACTCTCATCCATTTGTTGTCTAAGTACCCCTAATGAATTACTAGATATTCCGGTACCCATATTTTCGATAGAATCAAAATTAGATCGATGATAGTCTCTATCGAATACATGTCTCCCATGATCTAAGTATCCCCTCTGATCTAGATTTGGAGGTATCTGTTGTGTGCCTACATTCTGTCCATTCCCTGAATTCTGGGGAATTACTAAATTTTGCGACGTCCCTAAATTCGGAGGGATTCCAAAATTTTGTGGCATACCTAGTGTTTGGGACATTCCTAAGTTATATCTCGAATTCCTATGCGTTGAAGAAGTTCCAACCCCACTCACATTATTAAGTGAAAACCCGGGCGGTCTTACACTCATGCGTGGCCCTACATATGTGGTTGTGGGATTTCCTATAGTTTGCATATTATTTGGTATCACCGTACTAGATCCTACTTGGGTGTTTGCTAATGTACCTGAATTTTGTTCACTACTCACAGGCATCGACATGCTCACAGTTGTCGATACTACAGGTGTGTTCCCATTATGACTTTGCCCCCCAGTATTTGGTGGGTGTGATCCATTTAATCCCTCACTGTTTCCCTGGTTATTCGATGAACTCTGACTCATGACTCTCCCACTCCTTAATTTCATACAATTTCGAACTAACCAATTTTGTGTTTCTCAACACAAGACTCCCCTACCTAGCGCGCCAATTTGTTTCTGGTGGAATTTCGATCGATCTCGATTCTAAGGGTGTTTTGGTCCTAATCAAAATTCTACCACGTAAGTTCTTTTTATTTAAGCTAGCAATTTGATTTTCAATCGAAAACGTGTGTGAGAATCGAAAACTACAGGATATCGAAAATGCTGTTTTTGGTGTTTTGTATTTAAAGTATCGAAAGCATTAAGACTATCGAATCGAAAAACAGAATGTTAAATTGCGAGGAAATGTAAAGTGCGAAAACCCCAAATTTGCATGAATTGTAAATAGCAAGGAATCGAAAACAGCGCAAATATAAATGACAAGAAATCGAAATTGCAAGAAGAGTAAATGACAGGAAATCGAGATTGCAAGAAAAGTAAATGACAGGAAATCGAGATTGCAAGAATGTTAAATCATGGAAACCTAAATGCATAAACTTAAATTTGCATTGAATTGAAATGGACAAGGAATCGAAAATACAGAAACATAAGACTGCTGAATTTAAGTTGCATCAAAGTAAATTACCAAGGAAAATACAGAAAGCGGTAAATGTACTCAGTGAGCAAGGAAATCCAGATTGCCAGAAGCTTCATGGTGTTCGTCGTTTCTCCGGTAGACTTTTCACTACTGATTCTGTTCTCTGCCAATTTTTGCTCCCCCTTTTTCCTTCCTCCTTTGCTCCATTTATAGGGCATCCTTCAAGCCTTCCAAGAGCAGTTAACATGACTGCTACCACGTTCTACGTGCGTATGGCCGTTTATCTTCTATAGTTTCCCACGTTCTCACGATCTCTGACTTTTTCCCATGATTTCAAAATTGCTCTTTATACGTGCATTCGACTTACTTCCTTTCACGATTTGGCCAAAGTCTCGATGTCCACATTGACTTTCCTTACTCTCGATTCTGTATTTTTCGAGAACTTCGAATTGCTTATGATTCCTTTTTAACCCTGGTCTTATATGACTTAGTTTTTATTCGACAACAATCATTTGATTATTATTCATTCGATTCTCGATTGTGCTTTTCGATGCTATATGCTATATATTTCTAATTAGACATCGAATGAATTTTTGTTTATCTTATCGAGTCACATTTCTTTCCTTCGATTTCGATCGCTTTTCTCGATTTGTTACTAACAATATTACAAAAAAAATAAAGAATAAAAATAAATCTTTCACTGAACAATATCAAAGATCGATAAAGAAAAAGATCCCACTCAAAATCAAGACAAAAAGAAAGAATAAAATATAAATATAAATATAAATTTTGTTTTAAATAAAAATATTTATTTAAAAATAATCAAATTATTTTCATTTATTTACATTCATAAATTTATAGGTTGCGTTTAAAATTCTTCATCCACATAAAGAATTATATGACACACTCTGATTTTCTCTTGTTTTCCTATACTGTGGGTGAGTAGTTATATAAGTAACATTTATTTTGCTCACTGTATTTCCTATTCATTTTATCATTTTTTGGTGGATATTTATATGATAGATTCTACAAATATACGATATTGTTGTGTTCAAATGCCATTGTTATCTAAATATACTTGTAGAATGTGTTCGATAAATCACTCAAAGTAATTTTAAAATTATTTTTAATTGCCTTATAAGTTAATTTAAGCCAACATAAATTTGTTTCCCAACAAAATATCGGCTAGAAACTGAATTAATCTGAGAGAGAAACATGACACTAAGTGAAAGAAACCAAATCACTAAATCCAAATTCAAATATGACTTTAATTGAATTCAATCAAAATTTTGAAAACCTTTTAAACACAAACATTATTTTGATTTTCTCATATCAAATATAGATTCTACAATTAAAAAAAACATATATTTATTTCATTTTTTTATTTTTTAATTATTTAAAACTATCAATTATAAAATATATTCATAAATTCTAATTTATTATTGGTACAAATTATACAAATGTATAATTTATCCATTATTTTTGGCTATTTTTAGAAACAATGCGATATATTTTTTATATTATAAAAGTCCTATCCATTGCACCCGATTGGCCGAGTCAGGATACTAGTTTAAATCCATTTGATGCATTGCATTCCTAAGATCGAAGAAGAAATAAACTAAACATGTCACAAGGGAAATCCACTATCTAATGACGAGAATATGTAGGCAACAAAAACATCTTAATCTAACCACCAGTTATAATCAAATATGGAATACGAATGCCGTTAGTCATATAAAGCCGAAAGAAAACCACGACAGATCCTTCTACCAAATTAACAAAATACTCACAATCTGAATCTAAAGTACATCAACACACACACAAGATGGATAAAAAACATGAAAATAGCATTTTCCATCGCACCCACCAAACTTTATCAAGCTATTCACCTAGAGTAGCCAGGACTTCCGCTCAAGCTCCTGCTGTAACTTCTGCTTCTGCTATAACTCCTACTTCTGCTGCGACTTCTTGATCCATAAGGTGATCCCGAGTATGATCGATCTCTATACTTTCTGTCCCTTGGTGAGATTGACCTGAATTATCAGAAATGAAAGGGGTGAGTACAAACACAGAACATCCTTTACATCAGAAATGAAATTTGTCGCATAAACTAATGTAATAATAATAAAAAATAACCTGTAATATCGCCTTCGTCTTGGAGAAGGTGAATAGTCTGGACTAGGCGAATAGGTTCGAGGAGATCGCCTGTAATCATATGATCGATCCCTGGAGATTGATCAAATCAAAGAAAAAAGGAATCAAACATGGGAAACGATATAAAAAAGGCCTTTTCATATTGGACATGGGAACAGCAAATGATACCTAACATTACAAACAACCACGTGTCTATTTCCTTACCTCCTCCGTTCCCTTGCTCTCATTTCGGAAGGTTTCTTTCTGTTTTCTTCAGCAAATACAACAGTTAACTCGCGACCAAGAAGAATTTGACCGTCCATATGATGTTTTGCATCAGCAGCATCAGCTGGGTCCACATACTGGACAAACCCGAAACCTCTTGGATCCCTGTACCATAAGACTCGAAGTCATCAGAGACATTATATACATTGTTTAAAAATTAATCACATCAGGCATTAGGAATGTGGGTTTATTGCAGATATCCACAAATATTAACCTGACTCCGAATTCTCACAAGTCACATTCTCAACACTCCATAGAAATCAATAATAAACACCACACGGATGCTAACCTTGTAGAAGCCAAAGAATTAATTGAGATTGAACTCTCTTCAAGACTTGAACTTCTTCACAATGAATTCAAACTCAACCTTCCAAACCTTCAAGGATACTAATATAACGTTGAACTCTTATTACTTCTTTCTTCTCTTCAACACAGTACTCTTATTACTTCATTTGTGTCTTCAACTCTTTCAATAAAACAACCAAATTCCCATAAAATAATTGGAGTATTAATTTCTACTAAGAAAGAAGTGGCAGAACTAAATACTTATGTAAAAGCCACCACAATTTTCTTAAATCCCAATTAATGCATAAACAATATTAAAAGTTTCATAGTAGTTTAATAACACTAGCAATTTATCAAAGTGGCTGCGGAGAAAACTTTCAACACACAAGGAACCATGTTTTAGTCAATGAAAAAACACATACCCAGTATAATAATCACGAGGCAGGTAAACGTCCTTAACAGGACCAAATTGGCCAAATGGACCGTGAAGATCTTCCGCCCTGCAAAACGAGTATAAAAGCATTTAGCATTACAGCAAACTCCCTAGGAATAAAGACAAATAAATTAACCATTATTTCTTAAAAAAAATAATAATACAAGCATGTTCGAGCAAAGCTTCCCCAAGAAAAAAAACGTTTTCTAAAATCTTCATCAGGAAGCTGGGAGAAAAATGTTCAAACTATGCGTACATGTAGTACAAGAAGGAAAAAATTACTTCTGTCACCTTGTGCTTCTTCCATTGCATACAAAATATAAACCAAAGTAACATATAAGTAACAAAGAAAATAGCCCAATGATCCTGAATTTCCACACAATAACGACACTTCCACAACCACAGTAAACATAATACTTGCTTGAAATGTGAAAAAATCTTTCATCGACACACATACCTGCAATCTCTGTGGAGGTTTCGAACCAAAAGACTTGTTGGCAAATCCCTATCCCGTCCTCTGTATCGGCTCCTAGGGCTGGGACTGCGCCTTCTTCGGCTATAATGTCTTGGAGGTGATGGACTGTAACTGTAGCTTCTTCCCCTCATATTTCACCTACCACCACACAAACGAAAATATACTGAAAAACACACCACAACTTTGATGAGACAAAAACACAAGCCCTAACAACTGCAATAATTTCCAAACCAAATCTAGAGAATCAACTGGTTTTAAACCGAGAAAACTAATCATGATTAGTTTTATTAAACGGAGAATCAACACGTTCAAAACTAAGAAAATTATCCAAATGAAAATTACTTCTCATCCAAATTTCAAGCAGAAGATTCCACCGTCTTGAGAGACGCAATTTCTAAAACAATTCTGGAGAATCAACAAATTCGAAACATGGAAAACTAATCATTATTAATTAATCCAGAACTGTAATTACTTTTCACCCAAGTTTCAAATGAAAATTAGAAAAAAACCAGAGGAATCCACCGCCTAGAGAACAGCAATTTCCGAAACAATTTTGGATAATCAACAAATTCAAAACAGAGAAGACTAACAATTATTAATTTTATCCAAATAATAAAAAAAAACAGAGTATTCCACGCCTAGAGAACCACAATTTCCAAAGCAACACTGGAGAATCAATAAACTCAGAACAGATAAAAACTAATCATAATCAATTCAATTGCAAAACATAATTAGCAAACACAGAAGATTCCAACGTCCAAAGATGATATATCTAGTAATACTTTTAACGAAACTACAATATTTTACAAATTAGCAATTTCATTCCAAATGATATAAGGAATAGAGAAACATGAATCTGATCCCCATAACAATCGATTGAGAAGAATATCAGAGATTTGAACTTCACCTGCGTCAGAATTCGATTTCGCTAAAAGCAATCTGTTTCAGACAAGGAGAGAGGATTTGATTCCGAACCGTAAATTCCTTGGTAATATTTGTAACAGCACTCTTCTATATTCGAGAAACTTCTCCCTGAAAAGCCCTGTACGGTGAGGTTGTCGTAATGGGCCTGATTTAATAGGCCTCTTCTATGAGCTACCCAATCAGTCAACGAGATTTGCTATTTCCACCCACCATTTTTTGATTTTCTTAAATTCTCTTTTACCCCTCAATCATTTTCATACGTCAAAATATACAACACAACTATACGTATTTAATTAATAACCCATTTTTAAGCCTTAGATTGACCTATTTAAAAGTTTAAACTGTTGTAAAAATATGTTTACAAATTTTTGTGTTATAAAAACTTGTAAACAAGTTAATAAAGTTTAAAATCTTATTTATCAGATAAAATATTTGTTTTTTTATAAATTCAATATTAAAAAAAATCCACAAGCAATCAGAATTTGTATTTGACTTTTTATGTATAATCATTTTTATAAAAAGTAAAAATTGACTTATAAATTTAACTTATGCATAAGTTTTAAATTTTTTTTTGAATAATTATGCAAGAAAGCTTTTATAATTTTTACATAAACTAAATTTAACTCATAACTAAATTTTTGTTTATTTTATTTTTTTCTCACATTTTTTTAGAAGTTCTAAAATACATTTCTTGTCATTTTATTAATATTTTACCCATGAAATATACATTCATCTTCATTTAAAAACATGAAAAATAATTATAACAAAAATTTGACAACATCAGAAAAATTATCAGTTACTTTGGACAATTTTTTGAAGTTCATATTTTGATGGTTATATTTGTCGTTTTAAAATTTTAAAATATTTCACTTGTTATTTTTCATTTAACAAACTATCAATCTCATAAATTAAAAAAAAAATATAATATTTTTATTTAACATATAAGATAACCTCACTCATAAACCATATTTTTGCCCAAATTAAACAATAAAATCATATTTCAGTAATATTTTCATCATATTAAGATTTTCAAACAACATGATATATTTACAAAGTTAAAATCATTATATTAAAAACACACTAAATTATTAACAAAATTGGATAAGTAATATATAACAATAAGAATTATATTTTTGATAATATTAATTCTTTTAATAATTTTACATGTAAACTAATAATTGAATTTTGATTATTAAATTATAACAAAATAAATGATAAAAAAAATATTTCAAATATTATTTTTAGAATAAATAAATATCTTATAATATTAATTTATAATATATATATATATATATTCAATTTAATAATCATAATATATTTTTTTAGTTTAAAAAGATTATTTTATAAAAATATAAGCTAACTATTAAATTTATGATATATTTTTACATAATTATAATCAAGATTTCTTAATTCAATTAAGATCATAACATTTTTAACTTTATTTTGTTAGTTATGCATATTTTTAAATCCTATTCTACATACCTCCTGTTCATCATTATATAAAAATGATATGTTTATATGTTATTTTATTAACAACTTAATTGAAAATAAGAAAATAAATATTTTACACTAGATTAATAGATGTGGAAGGATTTAATCTTATTATATATCATTATCAATAAAGTTTTACTTCCAAGGTTTTTGTTACAAAAAGATTTATAAACAAATCAATTAATCTAACAAAGTGAAGAGCCTAAAAGATTATTAGAGAAATAAATAATGAATTTTATCATAGTATAAATGAGTTTTTATTTTTCAAAATTAGTATTTAAAAATAAAAAAATTATAACAAGTAATAAATAAATGTTTTAACAATTTTTGTATACTTACAAGATAAAAAAGAAATAAACTAACTTCTATATAGGTTAAAATCAGTTGATGATTTTATTTTATTTGTTTACTTTTTGAAGAAGCTAATGAAAGATTAATTTGTTGGTTTAAAAAGATTTTGAAAAATTATAAATAAAAAATGGAGGAAGTGCGTATGAAACTGCTTAACCTATTTCTAGCCCTGGTTGAGTAACCTTCACTTGAAAATTTTATCACAAAAATAATAAAAGCGGAAGTTTTCTTAAAACAGGGGGTGTATATAGCCATTTTCTGTTTCAGTTTTGGGATTGTATTTAGGCCCATGTTGTACTGCTTTTTTTATCTTACACTTCCCACCCTAAAACCCTTTTAAACCCTGTTTATTCTTCTCCGGCTCCAAGTGAAGCAACAGCATACGTTTGCGGAGCTAAGAAACGATTGGACATGGCACCGCGTTCCAACAAAATGCATAAGCAGAAAAAAAAGGACATAGGAAAAGAACCGAAAATCGACAAAGCCTCAAAGAAAATATTCAAACCGAAGAAGAGGGAACAAAAGGACGCGGTGGTGGCTGCTGCTAAACCGGAAACACTCGCTCTTCAACTAGAAGACGAGGTTCCTGATTTCCCTCGAGGTTGCAAACAATCACTCTCCTCATTGTTTTTTGCATGGAATGATAGTTTTTTTTTTTTTTTTCAAATTGAATTTGAATTCGTACTTGGTTTGGATTGAATTGTTTCTTGTAGGTGGAGAAGTTTTTGCGAATCCAAGGAATGATTACGATGAGTTTGGCGGCGGGGATCACTCGATAAAGGTGAAGAAGAAGAAGAAGAAAAGGGGAAGAAATGAGTTGAGTAAGAGTGATGAAGCTGCAGATGATTGGAGCTTGCATTCCGGTGAGGGTATCACTGGAAAGTTGCCACGCCGTGTGAATAAAATTACTCTCAAGGTAGCATGCACCGTTTTGTAGGATGGAGGAAGCAAATTGGTTATTAGATGAGGATAATTTTCAGCAATGGATTATTACTGGTTGTTTTACTTGTTGTGTTTTTTGCTTCCTGTAACAGTAGTTTACTATGTAATTCCATATAAAGAACATAGCTCGAGACCTACAATATATGAGCTTAGTATAAATAATTACATTAAATGTGTAGAAATTGGAGCTGTTGGTCAGTGGTGGAAGGTTTAATGTGAATTTGGAGAACACCAAGATACATACCTTAGATGCTGTTTTGGCTGTTATCCGATAAGAATTGAATGATGAATTCATTTAATTTAACTGTTAAAAAGTTTTTTTTATTCAATTTTACAACCGGAATGTTCCAACCTGTGTTACAATATGCATTTAGTCTCTTATTATTATATTTTATTATTTGGCTTATTGAGATCATACCTTGGATCCCTTTTGTTTGTTTGTTGTGCTGTGCTTTAACATTTTGCTATCGCATGTATGCCAGAATATAACACCTGGAATGAAGCTTTGGGGAGTTGTTGCTGAAGTAAATGAAAAAGACCTTGTAGTTAGTTTACCAGGGGGTTTACGTGGTTTAGTTCACGCATCAGATGCATTGGATCCTATTTTCGATGACAAGATTGAGGTATGCAATAAGCTTTTTGTAAAATTCTGAGTGTTCTTTCTCCTGGGCTCCTTACTCATTCTTCACTACTCCGCATAAGTTTAATAATTGTTATATTGTAATTTGTTTTTGCCCATCAGTTTAGCTCGTCTCTTTCTGTCTTTCTTGCATCAGGTTGGGGAATTTTTCCTTTCTGGTGTATTTTTGGTCGGGCAACTGGTTTCATGTGTTGTACTGAGATTGGATGATGACAAGAAAGAGAAAGGAAGCAGGAAAATTTGGCTTTCTTTGCGTCTTTCATTGTTGCACAAGAACTATAACTTGGATGTTGTTCAGGAAGGCATGGTATGTCATTATTTTATCATGAAATTCTGTATACTTTTTTTTATTATTCATCTAGACTAGGATTTAGTTTCTCCACTTTTGATTTTAAAGAGATTGTCAATTATGACAAATTTCGAGCCTGGTTATATGCATCTCTTGGTAAAAAATATATTTACCAAAATCATCATTTGGAAGAGTAATTTCAACAACATTTAAGCAATCCTATGCTGACCTTAACCTAAGATTATTGTGAGTATATTGGAATCACTATGTTTCCTAGTCTACTATAATTAAATTAGGATTGTATATTTGTATATCTACTACTGTGGATGGTAGCATGTGGACTTGTATGGGATTTTATTCACCCTGCATTTGCCTAATTTTTTTTATGATTTATACTTTATAGATATAATATATTTGTAGCTTATTGTGTTACATTCTTTACAATGCTCTTGTTTGCTCATAATAAAGCAACCTTCCATATAAAATATGTAGGAATTGAACTCAGAATGAAATTTCTAAAAAATTTAGACTGCTAAATCATCGCAATTAAATGGTTCTAATTGAAAACAATTATTTTAAATCACTTATAATGAGAAATTGTTATTTTTAATGAATAAATTATAAATATGCTACTTTAAACCTGTTTCTCTTGTTTTAAATCTGTTTGTTGCATTGTCACAACGGAAAAGAAAATTAGTTCTTATTATATACATTTTATTGCATTGTAACACCGTGGTTGCAATGCCTTTCATATTGTTGCCTGTTGTGGTTTTTGATCAATTCACTATATTCAGAGGCCTTTGAGAGTCAGGGATTATGCAATGTGATAGACGGAACTTCTGATTTTTTTGTGCACTATGTATATTCAGGTCCTTGCTGCATATGTAAAAAGCATTGAGGATCATGGTTACATTCTTCATTTTGGCGTGCCTTCTTTCATGGGCTTCCTACCAAAAAACAGCTCTACTGGTAAGAATCAATTAACTGCTGTGAATTTTGTTCATCTTGTCTGGCATGATTGAACAAAGTTATTTTGCGGTTTTCTTTTCTTATGCAGAAGGCTGGGGTGGTGAAGCAAAAATTGGGAAACTTCTGCAAGGTTTGGTTAGGAGCATTGATAAAGTTCGTAAAGTGGTTTACTTAAGTTCTGACCCAGATACAATGTCCAAAAGCGTGGTATGCTTCCTCTGTGCTCATTCTGTTGTCTTTTAGGTATCTATATTTAATTAGTCTCACTTTCCCTTCTGATTGGTTATTTTCTTTACGCATTTGATTCAGACCAAGGATCTCAGAGGTTTATCAATTGATCTTCTAGTTCCAGGAATGATGGTAAATGCCCGTGTGAAGTCAATCCTTGAGAATGGTGTTATGTTATCATTTCTCACATACTTCACTGGAACTGTAAGTGTGTCATGTAATTGATGTATTTGGAGTGCTTCAATGATAGTGTAGATAGATTCTCTCGACACACCCATTGTTCTCACAATATTTATATTAAGAATCTTTTCATTGCAGGTTGATCTGTTTCATTTGCAAAATATTTATCCTGGAACAAAGTGGAAGGACAAGTACATTGAATCTCAGAAGGTACCTCTGAATTTTATATTTGCATGCAACTTTTGTAATTTGCCTTTTATATTGTAGTCCTCCAGTAATTCCTTAACACTCTGAAATGCTTTCATTGCAAGCTTCTTCTCTATAATTAAATGAGTTATTTAGTGCAAGATACGCAATCATGTCTGTGTTCTTTGTTCTAATATTCAAAAGAAAAAAAAAACATTTTGATGCATTGTTTGACATTTATAGTAATAGGTAACATTGGCAGTTTTGGTTCCTCTGTTGTTTGGGAGAGAGAGAGAGTCCCCATTTAAACTGTAGAATCATGAGGAATTTGATTTGTATTATAATACAAGCAATCCATTAGAAGCTGCTTGCAAATTAAAGCTCTTTAGTCTTTAAACTTATCTTTAGTCTTTACTCCTCAACTGATCTTAACTACATGTCTTTAAAATTAAAATTTAAGTGTGTAATTTTTATATTTTTATAACTATAAAAAAATACCAGTAGATTGATATGTACATCATAATGCATCATCATGTTTTTTGTGTTTTTCTTAGCTTCATATTTAGTTATTTACCTTGATGGATGTTCACATTTAGGTTGAGAAATGGTGGGTGTGTTTTTCAGCTTATGTTGTCTTTTGTGCTGCCAAGCAGGTTGCCATTTTTTAAAGTAACTTTCCTATCTTCTAAGTGCCTTCTGTGTAATCCAGGTTGTTTCTCGAATATTATTCATTGATCCATCAAGTAGATCTGTTGGTTTGACTCTGAATCCACATCTTGTTCAGAACACAGCCCCTCCTTCTGTAAGTACTGTAGTTTGTATATAGTTGATGGGATATCTCATTCCACAGAATCGATTCTTTAACTTTTTTTATTCTCTTTTGAACTAGTAATTTCCCTTCAATGCTATTAAATGATAGATTTCTTGCTTGTACTAATATTGATATTGACCAGAACATGTTTGGAGTAACATGAGTTTGCAAAAGGGAAAAACTTGAATATTATTGGTAGGAATCTTAGGCAATAATAGGAAATGCATTTGAAATAATCCTAAAACAATTTCTATAATAAGATTGAAGAGTGCTTTGTTGGAAGTCTCACATTGCCTGCCTTATTTGGTATGGTTTAAATACATGTTAGACTACTCCACATATTGCCAATTGGTTTTATGTTAGAACCTTAACATGATATTAGAGCCAAAGCCTAACATCTTTCCGGTTATTGTCTTGGGCCAAGAGTTGTCCTTTCGTTGTGGGTCAAAGTACCCTTTGCCTGGTCCGGCAAACTTTGTTGGAGGGGCGTGTTGGAAGTTTCACATTGTTTGCCTCATTTGGTATGGTTTAAATACATGTTAGGTTACTCCACATATTGTCAATTATTTTATGTTGGAACCTTAACAGGCTTAAACAAGCCTCTAGTGTCGTTTCTCATTAATCAATTTATTGATTACATCATTGCATTCATATGTGTTACATAGCTATGAATTCTCTACACTTCCTTTTATGCCTGGGAAAGCCAAAAGAATGCTGGGAAGTTTACTATGAAAAAACCATCCATTTTAAACATGATTGAATCTTACCAATTAAGTGATTTAATAATCATATAAATTTGGGAATTTCAATAAATTATAAGTGGTTTACATTTTATGATAATAGTAGTAGGATTATCACCAATATCAAATACTTTGGCTGTGTTGTCTGGGGTAGAAGTCAATGTGAACCTTTTTTTCCTGGTGTTTGTGTTGGGCGCTATAATATTTTAGATTTACAATGTGAGAAATAATTTATTTCTGCATTGTAATATCTCTCTTTCTCTCTTTGTTTGATGTTTGTATTCTTCTTTTTTTTTTTTTTTTTAAGTTGGTAATCATTGTTCCATGTTGTAGACTGATGAACTTTGTTGTGCAGCATGTTAAAATTGGAGATATATATGACAACTCAAAAGTTGCAAGGGTGGACAAAGGATCAGGACTATTGCTTGAAGTTCCTTCAATTCCTGAGTCAACTCCAGCTTTTGTCAGTGTATGTAGTTTCTGAATGTTCAACTACATACAATAACAATAAGCCTTACCCCACAAAGGAAAATGAAAAATATATTTGAAATTATTGTTGACAGATATCTGATATTGCTGAAGAGGAGATCCAAAAACTTGAGAAGAAGTTCAAGGAAGGAAATCGTGTTCGAGTTCGGATTCTTGGGTTAAGATATTTGGAAGGAATTGCAACAGGAGTTTTGAAGGTTGTTATTGTACTAACCTTTAATTTCCAAAAGATGATAAATATTTGTAATTGAATGATTACAGTACCTTTTATATTGGTATTCCACTTGAATCACATACTTTTTGTTATCTTACTTTGGTCATTTTTTATGGAGAATGGGATACAAAGATGATAAATATATGATTCACTTATTAGCTGACCAGCCATGGTTTAGTGGTTAGTGGCAAGTTATGATACACATATATTTTGGTCAAGCTATGATTTTTAGCACATCAATTATCTGTTGAATTTAAAAACGCTTTAATTTTTTTCATTGAGTGTTTGAATGTGTTGACTTTTTCAAAGTAGAAGCAATACAATTTAGTTTTTTTCTATGTTCAATAATTTTTTTTTCTAATGACTAGTTTATTAATGTTAAATATGTTATTGAATGCGCAAAGTTACATTTGTTGCCTGCATTTTTGGGAAAAGAAAATAAATTAGAACCATAAACCAGGCTACTCTGTTGTTTCTATGTATAATGGATTACTGTGCGGATATGTTTTTAAATTTGATGGTATGTGGAAGAATGTTGAATTAATAGTTTGTAAGTGTTTTTGCATTTAATCATCCTTTTCATATCATGCAGGCTAGTGCTTTTGAAGAAGAAGTGTTTACTCATTCTGATGTCAAGCCAGGCATGGTTGTAAAGGCTAAGATTCTTTCAGTTGATAGCTTTGGTGCTATAGTGCAAATTCCAGGTGGTGTGAAGGCACTTTGTCCTCTTCGACATATGTCTGAATTGGAAATTTCAAAGCCTGGAAAAAAATTTAAGGTTATATTCTAGCTATGTATGCTAATGCTTGTGCTTATTATTTTTAGTATTGTCATCTTTTGTTTCTTTTGATCATTTGATATAGATTAGTTTTGTCTCATGTCTCTGGTGGGACAGATTAGACATTTTGTGGATGAAGTTTTCACTTGGATTATTGTACAGGTGGGAGCTGAATTGGTTTTCCGTGTGCTGGGCGTCAAGTCCAAAAGAGTGACAGTTACACACAAGAAAACCCTTGTATGTTTGTACACATGAACTTTTCTTCTCCAGTTTATTCAATCTCAATGGCTCTATAATAATTTTTAAAGTGATGCATTTCCATAAACTTTAGATTTCATGTTTCCTATTATAATAGCCTTTCAGGAACTATGTAGAGCAGCATTTGTTGAAGCTACAGGGGATGGGATGGGGGTTCGAAAAAATGTCAAATTTTTCATGTTTACATCTTTCAATATAATTGTTTGTCTATACATTGTCCGCATTGGAGAAGAATATTTGGGAGCATTTATTAATTTCCACCTACTACATCCCAATTGATTAGTTTTCTATTCAATTTTGAATTAAATATATGTTAATTTTGCAGGTGAAATCGAAACATGGAATTATTAGTTCATATGCAGATGCAACTGATGGTTTGATAACCCATGGATGGTTAACAAAAATTGAAGTCCATGGATGCTTTGTACGGTTTTACAATGGGGTTCAAGGATATGCTCCTAGGCAAGTCTTGAATTTGTCTGTATATGTGTATCATGACCAAAGTCAGTTATATTTTGATGGTTGCATAAACTGTGGGAGATTGGTATTTGAAATTTCATCTTCATTACTTTACCTTTTACTCCAGACTAATTTCTTCATCCCCATGTCATTTATATATCGTGAGATTTTATATGCTTGAGGCTATTTCTTTTCTCACAATATAAAATTATATATAGAAGTCCTTTCGTGCCCAAATTTTTTTAACAAATTAATTTTATTTTGGCATTGCATGAGGTTTAAAAAATTAATTTCTGTACTTTTTTTTTTTTCCTTTTCTTTATCTAACCATGTTTTTCATCATTTTAGGTGGTTTTGAAGGATGTTTTATTGTTTAATTTTGAACCATGCTTATGTTTAAATTGAGTATTCTGCATGGGTGTTATAGTTATCAATAGTTTGGTTTAGCAACACCATAGTAGCAGATATTTCAATTAAGGCCATGGCAGCCACTAAAGGTGCACTACATTGAGGCTTTTCAAAAAATCATTTTGGCCATCAGCATTTTTGTTTTTGCGGCTTTCTATCTGGTCAAAGTTGATAGTTTGCTCCCCTTTTTAGAATGTAAATTGCAAAAAAGTAATAATAATAATAATAATCCCAAATTGGCTGTAGCTTGCTGAACTTGGATTAACTTTATGAGACCCATTCATCTTGGGCAGTATAACCAATGCCATCCACCTCCATTCTTTTCTCTTCGTTGAACTTTGAAGTTTGAATAATGAACCCCCAACCTCTGTTCTTTTTTTCTCTGCTACATTGACCCTGAATTTTATTTAATGTTTTAAGATGTCTCCTATTTGAAAAAATCTGGACGAATTTTTAATTTTGCTTGTTTCTTTTATTGTTATTTTTATTTACTTATATAACTTTCTTAAAACCTATGATATTTTATTGTTAATTATGAATATATTGGGCAAATTTTTAAATCGTGTTAACACAGACAAACACTACCCAAAATAATAACTATGAAGGGTATTCCTGTATCTGTATAGTAGCCCTCCTCCAACCTTATATCATTTGCATATACCATATACCATTTTTGACTAAGTAATTGTTTACTTGACAATCCATTGTTTTTTTCTTTCTGTCATATTGGTTGGCCCAATTTTTAAGTTTAATAATTCTCCAGTTGCAAGCCTTTATTTTTGGTGGTGTGTATTGGCTTCTTATGATTGTGTTGTGGCTTCTTGGAAGCTGACTGACTATATTTTGTAGTATATTCCAATTGTGCTGGGGGTATTGGTGTTGTTCTCTCAAAAGAGCTATTCTATGTTATTCATTGTTCTGATTTGATGTATGAGCAGATGTGAACTTGGATTAGAGCCAGGTGTGGATCCAGGTACGGTGTTCAATGTTGGACAAGTTGTCAAATGCCGGGTCATAAGTTCCATTCCTGCTTCAAGGAGGATCAACCTTAGTTTCATAATAAAGCCTACAAGGTTTGCTTTTTTCCACTTTCTACTTGTTGGGATCCTGCATCTGGAAATATTTACTAAATTTTATAAGTATGTAATTGATCAACAAACTGTTTTTCCTCGGGAGATCATTTTCTTCCTTCCAAATATAAAAAAGTTATTTGACTTCCGTCTTGTTTTATGAGAAGCTATGGGCTGACTTATTTTAGGGTGGTGATTTAAAGTTACGAATAGGCACTCTTCTAGGGTACAAATTTTGCTAATCCAATGTGAATTAAAATGACAGGGTATCTGAAGATGATATGGTTACCTTGGGCAGCGTTGTTTCAGGAGTTGTTGACAGAATTACATCTAATGCTATTGTTGTTTATGTCAATGCAAGTGGTTTCTCAAGGGGTACAATATCCATGGATCACTTGGCAGATCATCATGGTAAAAATTCCCTTCTGGTTGGTAAAGGATTTCCATTTTCTGCTTACTCGTAATATATTTGCTAACTGTACCTTCTTATTGTGCAGGCCAAGCCATTCTGATGAACAAACTATTGAAACCTGGATATAATTTTGATCAACTACTGGTTTTAGGTACAGTTAAGATATTCAGCGTATTTATGTCATGATTAAGTTAATGCCTGTACAAAACTGTTAAACAAGAATTGTTAACAATTCTTCCTTTTCATTTTTAATACTATATTTAAAACTATTAAGATTTGATTTGATTTGCCGGGAAATATCTCACTCAATTCTGATTATTAGATTAGATATTGATTTCCTTCCTTATTATTGTTTCTCTTCTTTATTATAAATAAGAATAAGCATGTGTACACATAACATGGATTTCATTATATTCCTTCTCAATTTCTTTCGTCACAACATGGTACCATAGTGGACCATCCTTCGTGGCCTGTTTTGTCACTAATCCTGCAACATGGTATCAAGAGTCTATACCAAAGGAACATAAATTCATGCTTTCCCTGTGGGCACTCTTCTCATAGGTGTAAATATTTTTAGAAACCGTGATGTTTTTTGGTTTTTGCTTTTTTCCCTTGTCTTCACTGTTCATGGTTGACATTTTTCCTTTTGATACTTGTTTTTCTGGTGGGTATTATTCATTCATTACCGACAATTTTTTGATGGTTATTGTATGTTATCGACTTTCTCTGAAGCTTGTCATTGTTGATATTTTTCTTGTGGGTACTGTTCATCGCTGACTGTATTTGACTGTTGTTGTTCACTTTCGATGACACTGTTCACTGCCAAGGTTTTTCCAGTTGGTGTTGTTAACTGCAGACATTTTTTCAATGAGTACTATTTGCACTTGACATTTTCCTTGTTGGTATTTTACCTTCAAAGGTTTTCAGCTGGTGTTGTTCACCACCAATGTTTTTCCAGTGGGTATTACTCACCGTTGACGTATTTCCAACATGTATTGTTTGTTGTCGATATTTTTCAGTGGTAGTATTCACCATTGATTTTTGGCAATTATTGTGCCCTGCCAATGTTTTTTGGACTTGTAGTGTTTGCACTGTTGACTTGTAGTGTTTCTAACAAGCTTGATTCTATACAATACATATACTTCAACTTGGCCGGAGTGTTAAAATTATCATCTGTCAGTTATTTACTTTAGCTTCTGTAACTAACTCACTAACATGATTCTCTTAAGGGGTCTTGTGTTACTGTCATTTGTAACAAGTTTGAGTCTAATGATACGTGTGTACACAACACACATGTTTATGACATTTGTAACAAATTTGTCTAATGATACATGTGTACACAATGCAAAATTCATTTTATTCCTTCTAAGTTTCTTCTCAATATGTACTAGGGCAATACCATCCTCCGTGACTTTGACTTGTTTTGTCACTAATCCTTTCAACAAACCTAAAGTATAGAGAAATCGAAGGTCAATTTTTTACATAATGATGGCAAAATTATTCATAATTTTATTGCCTTCGTGTTGTGTGTGAAATAGAAACTACCAACTTATTTTATTGCTTTTCTATGTCATTTATCATGTTGATAACTTTTATTATAAACCTACAATAATTAATTTCATGTTTTATTTAAGAACAGATGTTAAGGGAAACAATTTGATTTTGTCTGCCAAAAGTTCTCTTATTAAACATGCTGAGCAGATTCCTGTAGATATCAATCAGATTCAGCCTAACTCTGTTGTGAATGTAAGTGATCATGTCGAACATATATGAATTGCTTCGTACAATTTATTTGAATGTTACTTTTATTTTCTTGCTTGTCAGAGACATGCTGTTGAGTTTCTGTTCTTTTTCTTTATAAATTGTGTATGGAGCAGGGCTATATATGTAACTTAATTGAGTCTGGCTGCTTTGTTCGTTTCCTTGGTCATTTAACTGGCTTTGCTCCACGAAATAAGGTATCTCAGTTTAACTCCCCCTTCCCTTTCTTTCTCTTGTACACACCTCACCTTTTCTTAGGCACATGATAACTTGGTAAACTCATTCTATTGGATTTGTGTAGGCTGCAGATGACCACAAAGCCAATATTTTGGAATCCTATTACATTGGGCAATCAGTTCGCAGCAACATATCCAATGTTAGTATATTAAATGCTGTAAATATATTTTTGCTGAAAACTTTGTGCGGGCTAAAACAATGTAATTATTTTTTGTTTAAACATCAGGTTTGTAGTAAGTCTGGCAGAGTAACACTCTCTCTAAAGCAGAAAGAATGTTCTTCAACTGATGCGTCATTTATTCAGGACTACTTTCTCATGGATGAAAAGGTATAAACAATTGTCGAGTAACTCTAATGTTACTGACACATAGTCTACATTTTAACATTCTACTTAGGGGTGTAAGTGGGTGCACTTAAAACCGTGAATCTGCCCAACCCGAACTAACCTAACATTTTTGTAGGTTGGGCCAGGCCACTGGATTGAGTTGGGCTTTTAAAGCGCAATCCAATTAGAATTGGGTTGAGAACCAAGATCATGAGTTTCAAACCCATTGTTCCCAATCCAACTACATAGTATATATAATGTTTAATCACATGAATAATGTTTTATGAAAACTGTACTTCAATATTTCATATCATAGATATTGTTACAAGTAAATGTTAGTGTTTCAGTGGAAGTTTTGTGTTTGTCCTTCTCCCTTGAGATCTCATTCACTAAGTTGTAAAACAAATTAATGGTTATTACTGTTTAGACTATTTTGAGAATTACTATTTATGGCATTGTATAAAGTGTATACTGTTGCTCCACTCAACCCATCCCTATTAAAGTTCGATTCGGTTGCTCATTATAAAAAGGTAAATTCAACCCAATTAAGTATAATTGGGTTGGGTTGACAATTAAACTAAATTTAACCCTACCCAGACAATTTACATCCCTAATTCTAAATTGTTTATTTTATGCATGCTAACCCACGGATGTCTATTCTTACGCTTTTTTCAAGTTTGGGCACAATATGTCCAGTAAACATGTTAGGCCTTGTTGACTTACTCAATTTTTGTTGGTACCATTCTTTTGAAATTTAGAATTAGATACCTATACTTACAGACATCTTTATATATTTAGTTCATTATTTTATTCTGACTAGAAAATAATCTAGAGGTGTTCACTTTGTTCTGCATTTAGATCAGGGGATGAAGTTATAATGCACTTTTACTATTTTCTTCATGTGGCATTTTTATGTGGTGTCTTGTATCTAGCTCTTTTAACAAACCAGATCTGCAAATTTTTATTTGCGCCTCCTTTTTTATTAAATTTTGGAAAATACAAAGCAATAAAAATTTGTGCATGGATGTATTGGCATTATTACTGTTTTTTGGATACGTCAGTGATCTCTACCACTTTGAATAGTCTGAAATATCCACCCTTGAATTTTGGAAAATTCTTGTTGAATTCATTAAAAAATAATCTGGCTGTGAATTGTTTTGTCTTATCATAGCAAACAGTGTAATGCTATATATATTTTATAATCATTGTTTCTGTTTATTTACCTCCTAGCATAATTTTTCTCTTCTGCTTTCCCTCATGTAATTCCTTTCCCGAGCTCTCTCATTTTTATTGCTTCTAATCTGGTGTGCATTTATAGATTGCCAAGTTGCAAGACTTGGGTTCTGGTGCATCCGATTTGAAGTGGCTTGAAGGATTTAACATTGGTGTGATTGCAAAAGGGAAAGTCAAGGATGTTGCAGATGTTGGACTTGTTATAAGCTTTGAAAATTATAATGATGTTTTTGGTTTTATTACCAATTATCAGTGTATGTTTTCTCCTTCCCACTTGTTATTTAGTTTCTAACTAATATGTTTTGTTGATTCTCACTCAAGTGCAAGTTTCATTTCTCACTGTGATGTGATTCCTTAGTGGCTGGAACTATTTTGGAGTGTGGCTCTGTGGTGGAAGCATTGGTTCTTGATGTTGCCAAGGCAGAAAGGCTTGTTGATTTAACTCTAAAACCAGAGTTCCTTAATAGATCTAAAGAAAGTTCCATAAGTCGTACCAGCAAGAAGGTTCAGCATTTTACCCTGCCCCTCAACCATTTCCTGTCTTGATGCACACATTCACTTCTTTGCCCTGCAGGGTAGAGAAAGAGCTTAGTAATTTTTTCTATAAAAAGTTATATGCTGCCATGCAATGGAACCATATTTATGTAATTAATATTTAAAAATCAAAATATCTTGGTACACTATTTCTTTCTTCTACAATTAAGGTTCTATAGTGGGCATTAATTTTGTCTTGAGAAGGTTAGCCTTGTGCATGATGCTTTTTTCCATTATTCTTTCTTAAATTTGACCAAATCAATGAAATATCTCAATTCCAGAAACGTCGAAGGGAGGCATCCAAGGAGTTGGTTTTGCATCAGTCAGTAAATGCAGTAGTGGAAATAGTTAAAGAAAATTACATGGAAAGTATTGATATTATTATTCTTCACCATTAGCTATCTTCTGGTAAAACTTGTTCATGCATATTAAATTATTCTGTGTAAAGCAGGTTGTATCAATTCCAGAAAATGATTACACTATAGGATACGCATCTGTGTCGGACTATAATACGCAAAGGTTTCCTCGTAAACAATACCAAAATGGGCAGAGGTGAGCACAAAATTTGCTGTTTGTTTGTCTTGAAATTTGTGCCAGAAATGTCCAATCTTTACAACCTTTATTTTAGTCATAATTCTAGTCAATGTGGGACTAAACCACCACCCTTGACGTTGTAAGTATAGCAACCTCTAAAGAGATTGGCTAGGAATTACTGCTATTAAGGAAACTTTCCAACTGCATGTCTTGTATATTAGTTTCTAACTTGTATTCTTAGGAAGGATTTCTTTAGACTTTTTCGTTTTCTTATGTTCTGGACTAGTGTACAACTTGTCCTTGCTCATTTATTCTTGGATTCCTGTGTTGATCAATTACTTATGATATTTTCAACTCCCTTATCATGTCTGCCTCTACTTTTAAAATAACATCATCGGATTCAGTGCTAGATTGGATTGTTGTTTATCATTTTTTTTTTTTGTTTATAAGCAAAATTATTTGTGTAATAAATGTTTCATGAACTCATAATAAAAATACTTACTATACTTTTTTCTTATAGTAAATATAGTTTTAATTTAAAATGAGAATTATTTTCATGATTATGAGCTTCATTATGTTTTCCTAGTTTTCCCATCACTCAGTGCATATGTTTTACTTGGTCAGTGTTATTGCTACTGTTATGGATCTTCCGAGCCCTGAAACATCAGGAAGGTTGCTTTTACTTCTTGATGAGGTCAGTGTGACCGCCAAAAGATCCAAGAAGTCTAGCTACAAAGTTGGAACTCTGGTTGAGGCAGAGGTAAGTCTAGTTTGTTTAAAATGTATGTTTGTGTGTGTTGATGGTTATCTGTCAATAGTATGTACTTATTTGAAGGTTTTCACTGTATACTCTAAGCAAGTTTATACATGGAATACTCATAAGCATGAATATTGTGTTTTGTTTTACTGATTTTTGAATGTGGTTAAACATTGGCTATTTTTTTTTTTTACTAATAAAAGTGTACCAAGCTTGGAGCTAGTTAACATTTTCCCATTCTTATAGACTGAATATTTTCTATGATTTCTCCATTGTGCTCTTGTTATATCTGCTTTAATTTTGAGAGCTTCTTTGCACTGTGAAATAATTATCTGCTTTTTAGTTGTCTTCGTTCGTTGGACTTGTACACTGACCATCTTTCCATCTAATACTAATACTACTACTTTTTCTTATTCTGACAATCATGAATTTTCTTTTTTATGGCATTGTTGTCCAGATTACTGATATCAAAATGCTTGAACTGAAACTAAAGTTTGGATTTGGTCTACATGGCAGAATTCACATAACAGAGGTGATCTTTCTATGTTTCTGGTGTCAGTATTAAAATTAGCATTTACGTTGTAGATTTGATAACACAACACAAAGCCTCTACTACTATGTGGGGCTTTCAGAGTGTGCGATGTAAGCGCCATTACCCTGAGATGATATGCTGTTTTTGTATTGTAGCTGTAAATTGTGACCATGTTCACATAGCAGCAACCTTAATTTTACAGTGCAGTGAGGATTTCCCTCTTGTTGATGTGCTATTTTAGTTTTACTGTTTTTCTTAATAGTTGGGTGCCTATCTATGGGCAGGTACATCATGATAATGTTTTGGAAAATCCATTCTCTAGCTACAGAATTGGGCAGACAGTGACTGCAAGGATTGTTGCAAAGCCTAATGAAACAGATGGGCATAGGAAGGGCTCACAGTGGGAGCTTTCAGTCAGATCTGAAATGGTTACAGGTTAGTATACCACTAGCTGGAAAAGATTTGAATGATAGAATTACTGGGCAATTTGTGAAACGATTATGCAGGAAGACCAGTTAAATTTAAGACCAATAAGAAGTTTGAGAGTAGATACTTACGTTACATTCTTGTTAAGAATTAATTTAATTTTTACCTGACCTTATATTATAACCATATTTGTTCTTGTCATTATATACTGATATTGCTATCAGTTTCATTTTTATTGTAATCAAGGGTACCTATATATTCATACCTTCTCATGATTGAACTATGTTTTGGTTTCCATTTATACTTTTCCAGTCTGCCCTTATTTTCCTCAGTTTGTTTTTTAATGAAAATTAACACTATCTTTTAACTCTATCTTGTCAGTATCTACTTGTTAATTTATCTCATCAGTTTGTCTGTTAATTATGAAAATCATCATAATCTTTCTGCTATTTAATATATAATCTCAACGTCAATTCAGGTTCCAGTTATATAGATGATGTATCTGAGAATATTGAATTTAAAATCGGGCAATGTGTGGCTGGTTATGTATATAAAGTAGAAAGTGAATGGTTGTGGTTAACAATATCACGAAATGTGAGGGCTCAGATATATATTCTTGATAGTGCTACTGAACCAAGCGAGCTTGAGGATTTCCAGAATCGATATCATGTTGGACAGCCTGTTTCTGGTTATGTACTAAGTGTCAACATTGAGAAGAAGCTATTGCGGTTGGTTCTACGCCCCTTTTCAACTCTTCGTTGCAGAAAAAGTGGAGAGCCACTAGTTAATGTTGTGGATAAGGATTTAACAGCATATGTTCGTGAAGGAGATATTTTAGGTGGAAGGGTTAGTAAAATACTTCCAGGTGTTGGTGGATTGCTTGTTCAAGTTGGTCCTCGAACATATGGAAAAGTACATTTTACTGAAATTGCAGACTGGGTGCCTGATCCATTGTCTGGATATCATGAAGGACAGTTTGTCAAATGTAAAGTGCTTGAAATCAGTCACACTGTCCAGGGTACTATTCATGTTGACTTGTCATTGCGATCTTCCTATGTGAAGCCTTCCCAGGATTCTGCTGATGTTCACAGCATTGTGTAAGTAAAAGTAGTACTGATACTTTGTGATAAATCTTTAATTAGTCTTTAGCCGACTGATTATTTTTATCAAACTAATATATGCAGTTACCATTAACTTGTAGCTCTGTGCTTAATGAAAACATGGGGAAAGTAATTTTACACAGCCTTACACCTGCTTATTTAAAGAGGCTGTTTTCTGATTCAAACCCATTAGCAACCTGTCATCAAGGCACATTTTTACTGTTTTTCCAGATTGAACCTATGATTGAGATGCAGTATTTAAATAATTAATTTAAAAGATGGAAATTAAATTGATTCTTTTTTGAGGTTTTGTTACTGCAAGCGCAACTTATCTATTTTGAATTGAAATATCTAGTTGCATTTTCTTAGGATTACATTAATTGCCCTTTGTTTAAGGTGTTGCGTTTCATTTTTTAATATTTTAGTTCAGTTATAACATAGTAAATATTTCCGAATTTGGGACACATTTCAAGTTTTACTGCAATTTTTATTGCCAGTGTTACTTTATTTTTCTGCAATAGAGTTGGTTGTTTTGGTTTATGTACAATTGGTTTACTACTCCGTTTCAAACCTATATACATTATATAATCATTATACTAATTATATGATTGAATCTGTTTTACGTGATATTTCCAAACCAATCATTATATCATCGATTCTTTATATTTTCAGGGATGCTAGTGGCAAATGTGTAGAGAAGATTGAGGATCTACATCTTAATATGGTTGTAAAGGTATGGTTTTTTTGGTCATTATTCTTCTCTATGTAGGTTTTATGTCAGCCTATTTAACGTTAAGTGTTTGTTTACCATCTCATTTAATAGAGTTGAGTTGTTAATAAGTGATAGCATTCATCATTTATAAGACAGAATATATTTTTGGAATCATTTCAAGTATCAATTGTGCAAAGTTTTTACTTAGGGTGGGGGGGGGGGGGGTTGAAGAGGTGTAGGTACCTTTTAGAGATAAATACCACAACTTCGCATACATTTTCTGTTTTTTTCCCCAAGCTTTTTGATCTTAAATTTTACTTTTCTTTATATTTTCTTCAGGAGGACTTCGGACCACCTTTCTTTTGTTTCCTACCATTGTGTTTAGAAAAATTAAGGCAAATACTGTTCTGTACATCCTTCATTTGTAATGCAAAATTCTTATGTTTTGTTTGGTTTCAGAGATGGAAATGAGTAGAGATTGTTTGGTAGAAAATAGGACTGTATAGAGGGAAATAAGTAGAGATTGTTTGTTCAACGGATGCCCAAGGAGAAATAATTTTGAAATTAGTGGAATCCACTATATTATAGCTCACCTCTTTCCATTCATCTCTCCATCTTTCTCCTAATTTCTTTGTATTTTTTAAATTAGTTGAACCCCACCCACTATATTATATCTCACATAACCTATGTTATGGTTTGGTTTAAGAAAGGGAAATGAGTTGAGATTGTTTGTTTTTGGGGTTTCCAAGGGGAAATAGTTTTGAAATTAGTGGAACCTACTATTTCCATTTATCTCTCCATCTTGCTCCTCATCTTTTTTTTAATCACCTCATCTCACCTATTTTCACACTATCTCTCTTCTCTGTACCAAACAGGGCATTACTGAGGAATCTGTCCTTTGTAATGTAATATGGGCTTGGGTATTATGGGGTGTCTAAGGCCCACATTGAGTAGTATGAGATACTTGGTGGAGCATTTACGGGTTTAGTATCTCCTCTGTACCAAATGTTTGGGTGCTTATCAATTCGTATCAGAGCTGATTGTTAGGAGGGAGTTGACTGAAGTGTTTTTTGAGTAACCAGGGAGTTGGTTGAAGTGTTGTAAAATGAAAACTGCAAAGGCTCATCCCGCATTAAATTGTATGAGATATTCGGTGGATTATTCTAGTGTTTGGTTCTCCACCCTTAATAGTTACTACTGAAGGGTAGGTTCCCCGAGTGCTGGAGCAAGAATGAAGAACATATATACTTTGCAAATCATACTGTTTGATTTTGCATTAAAAGGACACCATCTTGTTCCCAAATTTTTTGTTCTCAATTAAGAATGCCATGATAAATAAATTGTAGATTTAACTTTTTCAAGAATGAAGAACGTATATACTTTGCTTGAATTGATTATAGTGTAACGTCATTCAAGATACAGTTACTCAGACATTATAGTGTTCTATACAACCAAATTTTTTTATTTTGAAAACATTATTTATTTAGTTAATTTTCCATGTGGCTATAACAACCCTTCCATGAGATATGAAATGAGATTTGTGCAATGTTATTTTACATGTTGTAACTAATAATTTTTGCGCTTCCTTGATGATTTCTGTCCTGGTCATTTATTGCCAAGCAAAGCATGGATTGGTTGGTGGCATATCGTTATTTTCTGTATATTTTCCTCCAAATTGGTTGGTGGCATGATTTCTGTATATCTTGTTCCTTTGGATTTATTTATGTCTTCTTTTGGCTAGGGTTATATTAAGAATGTCACACCAAAGGGTTGCTTCATTTTCCTCTCACGAAATATTGACGCCAAAATTCTTCTATCCAATTTATCTTATCAATATGTTAAAGAACCCGAGAAAGAGTTTCCTGTTGGAAAACTTGTAATTGGCAGGTAAGTACTCAACAAACTGTTTCTGTTCACTTCTTAAAATGATAGATTTCTTAAGCATTGTACTAAGACAGAAAATAGCAGGGTTATATCTGTGGAGCCTCTTTCAAATCGTGTTGAAGTTACACTGAAGACATCAACGGTTCCCAATACTTCGGAATCTGAGATTAGTGATTTAAGTAAATTTCACGTTGGAGATATTATATCTGGCAGGATTAAGCGGGTTGAGTCATTTGGTTTATTCATTTCAATTGACAACACAAACATGGTATTTCTACAACCTTGGCAGCCATTTCTGGTCCATGTAGTATTACGATCTAAAGAAATTGAGAAAGTTTATATCTATTCTCTTCCATGCCTTTAGCATTTTATAAGTGTATGCATAGTATATTGTTATTTATTTTTAATTTGATGTTTCTATCCATTTATTAACTTGGATATCTCAATTGCTTACAGCTTCATCCACAAAAATGTATTTTTGATTGTGATTGTATTTATAATTATCATTATGTCTCTTAAGAAAGTGACAGGGTCAACTCGGTTCTTAGAACTCACTTGATTATGATTCTTCGAATGTAGGTTGGATTATGCCATGTATCAGAAATTGCTGATAACCATATTGAGAACATCGAAGCAAATTATAAAGCTGGAGAGATAGTAAATGCAAGAATATTAAAGGTAATTCAAATATAAAAAGCTTCGGATGACTGGAGATTATATGCCTATTGGCCTTAATGTGCACTGCAACTTATAGCTGTTAACTGTGATTGTTTGTATTTTTCTGTGTAACATGTTTATTCTATCCAGTCAGATAAATATATTTATGATTAAGCAAGTTGAATGATAATAGAGGGTATATCTAGCAGACAACCTAAAATCCACAAGGGAAAAAATTGGAGTCCAAAGGACATATGGACAAGTTGCTTGAATATAATTTATATGAATGAAAGCAGTTGTAATTTTGGTGAGGTATAACCAAGTTGATAAATAACTAAAACCCTTCCAAGAACACTTCTAAATGGAATGTTAACTTATTCAAACTCTAATTTCTATCTTAATTATCATTAAATTGTGTGAAATAATAAATTCTTATTTCTCATATGTCAACTAGGCTTTCTTGCTTGATCAGTGCGTATTAAAGTACTAAATTACTAATTACTTGTATTTCCGTAACATTTATCATCAGGTGGATGAAGAAAGACTCAGAATTTCTTTGGGGATGAAAAATTCATATATGAGGGATGGAAATTTACTTCAAATAGCATCCAAGGAAGGATCAGATGAACTTATTGCAGCAGATGGAATGAAGTCTATAACTTCTATGCATAGTAGTTTGCTTGGAACCTCAAGTATAGATGTTGAGGATGAAATTAATCTATTCCCAATTCTTTCCCAAGCTCAAGAGAGGGGAGATGTTCCACCACTTGATGTTTCCCTTGATGACTTTGATCAAATTAATGTAAATAATTCTAATAATCAAAGTGAAGAACATGCAAATGCAAAAGACACTATAAATGAAAAAAATAAGAGGAGGGAAAAGAAGAAAGCAAAGGAAGAAAGGTCAATATAGTGCTTAGTTATTCGGCATTTTCTTTTTATAAAAGGCTATCTCATTTGTTTTTCCTTCTCGTTTGCTTTTAAATTTCTAAAATGTGGCAAGTACTATACAGGGAGAAGCAAATTAGGGCGGCTGAGGAAAGATTACTGGAGGAGGATGTACCTAGAACTGCCGATGAATTTGAAAAGCTGATTAGAAGCTCTCCCAATAGCAGTTTTATTTGGATAAATTACATGGATTTCATGATTTCTATGGCTGATATTGAGAAAGCCCGCTCAATTGCCGAAAGGTATGTCTGAAGAACTATGATCTTTTGTTTAGATTTTTAAATGATTATGAAATTCAAACTAACACCATTGAAGTTTATTTAAATTTGTCCAATCCTAAGCTTTTATTTCAGGAATCATAAACCTAATCCTATGCTAATGCAAATTTATGGCAAAGAAGGGTTTCTAACAGTTATCTTTTTTGTTTATTTTAGCCTATTTTTAGGTCAACTATTGGGCTATTAGACATCGAACCTTTTCTATCGTGTTTTTATATAAGCAAGTAATCTTACATGCTAACCAATTCACAAATAATTACAAGTACCACATTGCTTTCATATGAACAAATAATCTTATATGCCAACCTATTTTCACATATAATTACTAAAGTACCACATTGTTTTCACTGTGTTATGCTTTAATATTTATATGGAATTGGTGATTTTTGTTTAATATTTCCTATGCAAAACTTTGAAAGTAGTAAGCAAGTAAAAAAAAGATGTTTTTGAAATTATTTTGTTAATAAGATATGAAAACTGGAGACAATTTTTCATACCAAACAGGCCTTATTTTTTGTGCAACTTATGATTTTAGCCAAAGCAGCTATGTAAACAAGATGGTACATCCTAAAAGTTACATTGCTCCAACAGTTACTTAAGCAGCTATGTATTGGTTACTGAAAAGAAGAGTAACATGTAAATCATGTTATTTACTTACATGTGTTGTTGATAAAATATTGTGGACCGATTTGAGACTAGATAATTCAATTGCTTACTAGTATTTTTATCATAACGAAAGTGGAGAAAAATCATGATTCATGTAGTTTGTTGTGTCCCTTGTTTGTTTGTTTGGATTCTTTAAAGCTTTTGTTTGCAACAAGTAGTGTATTTCCCCCATTCAATCTCGCACAATACATGCATGTGAATATCATATTACCATAGTCATTTTTACTCACATGAATCCATGATTTTGAAGAGCTTTGATGACCATAAATATCCGAGAAGAGAGCGAGAAGCTTAACATCTGGAAGGCTTACTTTAATTTGGAAAATAAGTACGGCAACCCTAGAGAGGTAAGAGTTTTGAAGGAGAAAACGGGCAATTTCAGTTTTTGCTTGTTCACTAATATTGTTATGTGGAATCCTTAATTAGTTTTTTTTTTTTTGTGTAGGAGGCCGTTATGAAAGTATTCCAAAGAGCTCTACAATACAATGATCCCAAAAAAGTCTATCTAGCACTCTTGGGAATGTATGAGAGGACTGAACAGCATAATCTAGCCGATGAACTTCTAATTAAAATGACAAAGAAGTTCAAGCATTCATGCAAAGTATTGTATCTTTTACATATGAATTCTACGCTTTTGATTTTGATAAAAAATATATATGGAACTTATTCTGCACTGGATTTTAGGTTTGGTTGAGGCGTATACAAAGTCTTTTGAAGCAAAATCAAGATGGAATCCAACCTCTTATCGATCGAGCTTCGTTGAGCCTTCCTAAACATAAGCATATTAAATTTTTCTCTCAGACAGCTATTCTTGAATTCAAAGTTGGTGTTCCAGATCGAGGGCGATCCTTGTTTGAAAAAATTCTACGGGAATACCCAAAGAGAACAGACTTATGGAGTGTTTATCTTGATCAAGTATATTATTCTCTACCTCATTTTCTTTTTGCATTTGTATACTATTTTGATCTTGATATCCCTGTGTATATTATTTTGATAGGAAATTCAACTTAAAGACGAAGATATAATTCGTGCGCTGTTTGAAAGAGCTGTTAGTCTGAGTCTCCCACCTAAAAAGATGAAGGTGTGTGCACATATTTATATATTACCAAATTTTCTGTTTCCAATTGTTACTGTCAGGCTCACGTGGGATATTGTTGTCTTGATTGACAGTTCTTGTTCAAAAAGTATCTTGATTATGAGAAATCCCAAGGTGATGAAGAGCGTATTGAATCTGTGAAGAGGAAAGCAATGGAATATGTTGAGAGTACTATGGCTTGATATAAAGTCACCATTGCCATAGTTTTGAATTTTGAAACTTGCAGCCAATCTGGATGACAAAGAGTTTCCGTTGATAAGGCATGATACTAAACAGTACAAGTTTTCCTAAATCACCAGGAAACAGGATTTGATCTTTGTTGCCTCTGTAAATGGAGTGGTTGTAACACTACCTGATAATGCTGATGGGCTTTCTGCAGCATACATTGAACCTTGGATGAGAGATTTCAAGGTGAGTTGTGGATGCAACAAATGAGGCCCAGAGAAAGACAGCTTTTAAGAGGAAATATAGGTCCCTCTTGTCTCTTTCTTCTCTCCCTGCCCTATTTATTCCATTGGGCTGTAATTTTTTGGTTTTGCGCAGATGTTGGGATAGTGCTTTATTGTATCAAATTTTGATAATGCTTTGCTGTAACAAATTTTGCTAATATAACCATTAAACTTAATGCTTATGATCCAATATAGACAGCTGTGAACTTAGTGAAAAATGTCACTTGGTGTAAAATGTCCAATGTTTCACTTAAGAAGCTACATATAAAAAAATAAATTACTCCAAGTCAGATTTTTGTTCATTCAAAAAATCTTTTTAAATTTAACAAAACAGCTAATGTAAATAAATATTTGTTGTTAGTATTATTATTATTATTATTATTATTATTATTATTAGTTATATTCAATTAGTTAGTGTTTATTATCGGTTCCGTCTGTGAAATTTTCTTATCTTTTTATTTGAATCTCTAATTTTAGCTTTTATGATCATTATTTTATTGATTATAATTAAAAATTCTGAACTTAAAATCTATTATTCTATTAATTGATAGCAAGAGAATAATGGTCAATATAACTCACCAGTTTTAACCTCTCCTAAACTACTAGTATTTATATCATGTACCTAAATATTTTGATAGAGTCTAATCTTTTTCCTGGTATATGTTATAGTATTTGATTTTTAATTTAACGTGAACCTAGAACTGCAACTCCTCAATAACCAACCTTCACAAAACCCACGACACCTAAACTCTTGATACTGCAAACCTTCCAATCACATTTTCAAAAAATATTAAGTGAAATATATTTTTGGATAAAAGATGGTTTCTCTTCTCTATTGAATCCCTTTTAAAAGAAAGAAATGAAAATTGTCAAAAACATATTTTAAATTTTAAATTAATTTTTTGTAAAAAAAAAGTAGCGTTAGAGAGATCAAATAGAAAAAGTATAGTTTGTATTGGTTGTTCCTAATATTAAGATTGAAGGGCCAGAACAGTTTGGGTATAAAACAAAACAGAATAGTGAAGCATCAACTTTCTATTCTTCCCCTAAAATTAGCTACGCCATTAACCTCAATCAATCATGTGCTTCAATTACTCTCTGATGTTGGAATCTATGAACTTTTAGATCTCATTAACACAAGATATATTGGTATGATATTTTTTTTTTCTCTTTTTCTCTGAATCTTTGTCATTAATCACACGGTTCCATACGCCAAAACAAGGTTTCAATTTTTGAGCATTGTATTTTTTTTTCGAGTGGAACGGCTTATTTGGATGGAGTTTGCTGAACTTTTAGGAATTTAGGTGTTGGGTTTCTTGGAAATTAATCATAAGAGGTGGAAAAGGAAGATTTTGAAAATTTGATTTGTTGGAATTTACAATCAATGGTTTTAGGTTCAAATATGGTGCCGTTGATAAATTTTTCTCTCTTTCTCCTGGCTTTGTGTTCGCAATAAAATATCATCATGATGTATGGAATCATGAATTGCACATATGGGAGAGCTAGTCAATGTTGTGCAATAGTGCTGAAATTTTTCTTATGATATTATAGGAGAGCTAAGTGATGGGGTATAAATTAAACAAAGAATTTTATAAATATGGAAGAGTTTTTTGTTTTTGTTTTTGGTTTTGGTTTTCAAAGGTTATGATATGAAAGAGTGTATGATGATGTTTTCTTTCTGAAACTTACTTATAGGTTTTATCAAGCATGGAGTTGGCTGAAACTCATGTGGATCGTGGGCCTAAGAAGATTGAACATGAGAAAGAAGAGGAAGGTCCCTTGTTGCCTGAAACTAATGAGGATCTTGGCCCTAAGAAGATTGAACATGAAAATGAGGAAGGTCCCTTGTTGCCTGAAACTAACGTGAATCTTGGGCCTAAGATTGAACATGAGAAAGAGGAAGATCCCTTGTTACCTGAAACTAATGTGGATCTTATACCTAAGAAGATTGAACATGAGAAAGAGGAAGATCCCTTGTTACCTGAAACTAATGTGGATCTTATACCTAAGAAGATTGAACATGAGAATGAGGAAGTTCCCTTATTGCCTGAAACTAATGTGGATCTTGGGCCTGAGAAGATTGAACATGAGAAAGAGGAAGGTCCCTTGTTCCATTGTGATTTTTGTGACACAGAAGTAGTTCACAAGCTGGCTCAAATGTTCATGCCAGGACTAGCCTCTGCCTGTGTTGATAGCACAACAGGATATCCCTTCAAGACCCCTGGTTCTGTGGCAGTTGATATGAGAAAGGAGTTGATAGAATTTGTAACCCAAAGAAGTGAATCATTTGTTGCTGAGTCTGTTATCTCTGAGGGTGGTCCTGATGGTGAAGCGTTGGAAGACCCTTTTGAGATCGTGTCTTTTTTTGTTGACGAGTTTGTTCATTCCAAGAGGAATTGGTTGAGTCAGTTTTCAGGATGGTTGCTGAGTGATAAGAGAGAGGACAACATAGATGATTTTATTCAGGAGATGGAAATAAATGGTTTTTGGCCACTGGATAGAAGAGAAACACTTGCAAAAGATTTGCTAAAAAATGTTGACTTCAAGAACACTTTTCATTGCAGCATGAGTTTTAAATCTGTTGAAGATCTTGCCAGCCATCTTGATACTTGCAACTTCAGGCCTTTGATATGTGAGAATGAGGGATGCGATGTTAGATTCAGTGCTGGTCAATTGAAAGAGCATGATTCAACTTGTGATTTCAAGATAGTTCCATGCGAACAGAAGTGCCCAAATAGCATCTTGAGACGTGATATGGATAGACACTGCATAACTGTTTGTCCAATGAAGCTTGTGAATTGCCCTTTCAATGCAGTGGGTTGTAAATCTACAATTGCACAAAGTATGATTAGAAAACATTGGTCAGATGATATTGAGTCTCACTTATTGCTAATGCTTAAAGGCACCCACCGGGAAGCATCAGATGAAGATCTTCAAAGACGTGTGGAGCAAATTGTAGAGGTTAGTCAACACAAAGGCTATGATTCTGATAGTTTATTATTTAAACATTTTCAATTAGTAAATTTTGTGTTTGAAACATTATAAATACTTAAAATAAATATTGAGGGACTGATAAGTAAATAGGGGGTTGATTGAACTGAGTTGTGTTTTGTAGTATGGCTACCAAACTTTTTCCCACTTGCATTCCTATTTGTTAAATTAGTCCGAAACATCATCAACCAGTTTTCAAAACTTTCTTTCTATTTTAAACTTTTAAATGAGTTTCCAATGTATTTATTTTCAGTTTCAAAGAGGTCTAGCCTTATATGAGGATGTAGTATGCATTCTGAAGTATAGACCCTATGAAAAATAAGATGGAATGATAATCTTGTCAATGTTAGTTTTCCAACATGAATGTGACTCTTACATTAAACATGTTATCTGTGGCAATATGTTAGTTCTGTATTTTGGTTTATGGTCAAAAATACTTTTTAAGTAAAGTAGTGCCCTTAAATACTGTTTTGAGGAAACGAATCTTTTTTTAACCAAAAAATAATCGGCATTTTTTGGCCAGACCATGTCTTGATGGAGTAAGAATTTGTAAACTTTGATCTAGTCGCCATTTATCAATATTAAGAATTTTAGTTTCATATGATAGACATCATCAAGAAGCAAATTAGAAGGGGCTCGGGATGTGAGATCCTTTACAAATATTGTCAAAAACGCTGAAGTTAAGCTAGGACCTATGGAAGTGACTGTCAAAGAGAAAACTAATGCAGAGGAAGTTGTCAAGAATGAAGATGGTGAAGAGAATGGGACCAAAACAGAGGACAAGGAACAGCACGCACAAGCTTTGAATTCTTTGGACAAAGCTGAAGTGAGTGCCATCGTGGATGAGACTTGTGCAGACAATGCTGTCAGTGAACACAAGGAAAATGGAGAGCAAGGTGGTGCATAACATAATCTGAGGAACAAGGTCTTAACATACAATATCATTTTTTTCAATAACAAGAGGATTATTAAGAGCATTTTGTAGATGTAGCATTATGTTGATTTTTCTTATTTGTTAAGTTTTAGCACTATTCATTGACATTACTTCTGGTTCTGCCACCTTTCCGAATGCAATTTTTATAAGATTATTGAGATGAGCTTGTGTACCACTGGATGTTTTTGTGATATGCTTCACTATGCATTTTTTAAGTTTATTCTGTATCAAGGTGATTTTATTGAACCGATTTTAACTGAACGGGACTTTCATTTTGGATACTAGATATTACGAAAATTATTTTGACACATAATATTGTTTAAAAACTTGCGAGAGCAATTGGTTGTAATCATCAAAATGACTCGCATTAGTGTTGATGAAAAAGTTACATGTAAGTTCTAATTTGAAGGAGACTTGGGTTTAGAAATCATGATAGATTTTGGACAAAATTTATTTGTAAATATTTTAAGGGAGAAAAAAAAAGAATAAAATAAAGTAAACTTTTCCATAAGTTGAAATTAGTTTATATATAAGTTTATAATAATAATAATTTAGAGAAATTATAAGATATAATTATTGTAATTATCTCTTATATATAATTTAATTTAAGGTTACTATCAAACTTTTTTTCTTATTTTATAATTGTTCCTAGAAAAACTTATTCAAAACCTTAATCATAAAGTATACAAGCAATAGACCATGTCCCCATTTTTAAAATTGCACAGAAATTGGTTTTCTACTTAGTTCTGCAATTTTAGAAATGTTATCACTTTTTAAAACATAAAACTTCGGCATAAAATTTGTTTTGCGTCACTGAAAATTTTCCAATATATTAAACAATTTCTTTGAAAAAAATTATAATATTTTCATCTATTTATCATTCACACTTATTTACTCACGGTCCTACTACTAAATTTTATAATTAAATCTTATGATTAAAAATATATCTTTTTGATTAATCAGGATTTTTTTATTGTTCGAGTTTTTTCGGTGAAAGTGATCTATGTTAAAAATTGAAAATTAGATTTGATAGCCCAGTTTTAAAGGTAATGAGATTAGTTAATAATTTTAATTCTTCAATACTAAAAAAAATATTTATATATTAAAAAAAATTATAATTAAAAATATTATTTTTATATTATATTTTAATAATATATAAATATTTTATAATATTATACTTTAAATTATAAATATTAATCAATTAAATTTAAATTATTAATTATAATTAATTATTTTAATTCATAAATATAATTATTTTTAATTTAATAAAATTAAATAATAAAAAAATTAAAATTATTCATATAATAAAAAATATATTTCTCAAAGAATACATATAAAAAAATATTAAAAACTTTAGAAAGAATCTTAGGCAGAATAGACATCGGTAACAAATCAACCCATCGCATTTCGTTTTGACAACGAGAAACACACCGAGAACAAGCCAAAATTGGATAAAGTGATCCATTTTATCGTCACAATCTTAACATATGCTAAGGCAACAAGAACAAAACTTAGATCGTAACTTCTAGATCCTCAAATTGTCACAACAACAAGCTCTAAGGCAAGTTTCTTATGAAATCTAAATTTAAAATCCTTGATAAAACACCTGCATTGAAAATGATCTAACAAGAATAGTGACAGGAAAACACGAAAAAGATGACCTTGATATGGTAATACAAGCTTCGATAGACTAGTATAATGATAAGTCGATAAGAGGCTTAATAAATAGGCTATGACGAAAAGTAGAGCAACTCAATGAGCAAAACAAGAGCCTTCATAAGCTCATATGAAAAGTAAAACACTTTGATAGACAAACAAATGTCTTTATAGCCTTGATAAACAAACATGAGCCTTCATAGAACGACAAAAACAAATTAAAATGCCTCGACATAAAATCCTCAAAATGCTTAAATAAGCTGAAATAAAATGCTTGTATCCAAACAGTAGTTAGTTTAAAGATGTAAATACACCCCAAGGAGGGATGTGAAATACGTACAGAGAGAGAGGTAGAAAGAAATACGAGCAAATATAAAAGGAGAAGATACGGTGAGAGGGTGTAAAATAAACAGAAGCAAAAAACAAAGGGGGTGTGAGAAAATCAGAGTTGGCGACCAAATCACCAAATATTTGGTTTTTAAACTTCTGGTCCAACTAAGGAGTACATAATCGACCGTTAAAGTACTCAAACATGAAGTTGGAAGTAGCTGCTGTGTTTTTGCTACAACAAGGCTTCACATCCTCATTTCTTTTTTAAATATAATTTTAGACTTTCCTTATCAGAAGATACAACCTCTGATCAAGCTCAAACTTGTTGCAATGAGAGGTATCTCCCTTCAGCAGCATCAGAAGCCCACCAAATGAAATATTCAGCTCCCTACAATTCAAAGCCCAGAAAAATTATGATTATCTAAAAGAATATAACAAATATAAGATTCACTGCAACATTAATCATCTGACTAGGGGAGCTGCAACTAGGAATAAAACGCCCTATACAATCTCATAACTTCAGATAACTCATTATCTCAAGATAATTCTTTACTGTTTAGCACAACAGAGCTACACAATGTATAGTTAACTGTCAATTTAGCGAGCAGTGTAAATATAAACAAAATTAGTCAATAGGCACTATTCAGACTACACGTGATTCACTTAGTTCATGCTCGCAATAAATTGAAAACAATTAAAATCCAAAGGAAGAATCCATTGTTCCCAGTAACTAGCATCTAAATGGCAATTTTGGGAACACATGCAGGCCATTCAAAATTAAGTTATTAAAAATAATTTAGTTACTTAGTAAATTATTAAATATGCATATGAAACTTCAAAACTGGAAATAGACATACGCCTTTTCACGCCCAGAACCTTCTGTTATCCTGTAAAGCTTCCCATACATGACATATTCAAAATTATTGGCCAGCGATTGTCGATTGATCTGGGAAAAAGAGATATCCAACAGAATTTTGTAAGCCAAATTAATTCATTCACTGTGCTGACAACCAATAGGGAAAATATTAAAGAGAAAAAAAAAAGTAAAAAATAGAAAATTATAAAAGACAAAGGGAACTATTAGTTATAAATTGGGTTATGTATAGATCACACCACCCATGCACAAAGTTTGCAAAGCAATATGGCATATTGTCATCAAGCTCATGATTCAACTTAGACTAGTAGTGAGCTTCTGATTCTAGGCAGAAAAAAATCCATCATTGTTGTTAGCCTTCTTCTCAAATAGGCTGTTTGTTTTCTGTGAATCAATCTACACTTGGCCATAACCTATCATCCCTCTTCTGTCACTGTTGAGATCTGTTCATGTATCTTTTTGTATTCTTTTTGTATGTTCCTTAAACTACGGTTAAGGGTTTGGGCTGAGACTCATATCCTCTCTATTGTATCTCTTTCTATAAATACAATGTATTAGTGTCTTTGGTCACTGTATCAAACCCTACAATAACTGCGAACCCAGTGTCCATGAAAAACCCAAAACCACAATAATAAGCATTATTACCAACTCACCATGAAAGAATAAAGATGTCTAGAAAATAGAGTGCTTAAACATGAAGGAAAGAGTTGAGTTTTCTATTCCAAACTTAAGTTCTTTTCTTTCAATTTTGGAGTTGGTGATCTTTAATTTATTGTTGAGTGCGAGGAATGCAGTTAACATTTTAAAATGTCTACACAAAGTTACTGAAGGATAAACATTAGGAAACATCACATGTTGGAGCACTGAATATAAATGTAGTTTGTAATAGTGTGAACATCATACTATTTAAATACTTTTATATTAGGAATACTCTGATCAAAGAAGCTCCATGAGTTTGTGTCGACTCTTGGATTTGACACGCTTGATTGCATATGCTCTATAGCAATGTTATTTTGTGTGTTAGTGCCTCAGTTATCATGATTTACCAGGACTAAGAAATATCTTTAATTAGGATAAAGATCAGGAATTTGAGCCTTTGAGGGTACTCAGAAGGCTTGATTAACCAGACGAATGGCCCTCTTTGGGCTGGGTTCACATCTCTTTAACCCGTCACTTACTCTTGAACCTCATTCTCGAGCTATAAAACTGTATCGTGTGTAGTTCTAGTCCTATTTAAATTATATGAATTACAGGTGTATCACCCAAATACCATTATCACATACAGGTACAAACCAATCCTGCTTTATGATTTGAATTTCAAGTTCATGATGAAGGACAGAAGCTCCCAATCACAGAAAACTTAATAACGATAGTAAATGGCTTTGAAGTGAATAAGCATAGCCACACACCATTAAATCTACATTATATAACAGTAACTAAAGTTTTGTACCATGGTTCACTTGACAATCATAATAACAATCCTTCACAGGGAAAGAAAGATTCATTGTACAAGATAATAAATTTCTTACTTGAGTATAATAGCCAGTGTCTGGTGTTCCATCAGGATTAAGTGATGAAACAAGTACAAGGGTGAACTTCTGACCGACCTTTAGTGGGTATATCTCAGAATTGATATCAAGGTGCATAAACATGTCAAACTTTTCACTTCTTGCTTCAATGCGAGTAACTTGAGATGCACAACACCGAACAATTAGAATGAAATACACAGAATACGGTCAAAAACATCTCCAGTAAGACCAAATAACTATGCCACGCTACAAATGGAATTGAATAACAGACAAACTTTAATGATGAGTTTTTATGGGGAATTTTAAGAAAGGAAACTCAATTTTTAAGTGAATTTAAAATACCATAGAAGCTATCAAAATTCGTTTCTATGAATCATACAAGCTATCAAAATTCGTTTCTTCCTTTTTTATTTCAAAACATTTTTGTAGATATAAATTACGATGAAATCAAAACATCAAGTACCAAACTTACAACTTTGAACACACTAAACTGAACTCGCTTTATCCAAACTAAATATTTTAAAAAATCAAAAGACTCTAATTGAAACAACTAAAGACAAAATACTCTATGCATATATGCACCGAGAGTTTTTCCTCTGTCATCCTCGTTCCTGATAGAATGCATCTTAAATTACACGAAATTTTGAAATTCATTTAACAAAAACTACCTGAGGAAATGAGAGCACAAAGGGAAAAACCCTAGACATGTAGAAAACAATAAAGCACGGCAAGTTAAACTAAACAAAAAATATATGGGGAAAAAAATATTGAAGAAGGAAAACAGTTAGAAATAACAAATAGTAATACCTCTTTCGAATAATTTTTTGTCATCGGGGTTTAATTTTTCTACTCTAAAAATATCCTCGAATAGATTATTCTCCACCATGGCTGAAACGGAAAAACTTATGAAACCAAACACGACGTATCTGAAAAAAAATAACGCAAAGCAGAGAAAGACGAAGAAGCCTTTAGAATCGCAAGATGCGAACGAAGAGATTATTATTATTATTATTATTAGAAGAAGAAAATTGTTGTCAGAACAGAACCTCCGGTTCGTTCGATACAGTACAGTACTCTGCGTTAGTACTTTGAGTAAAGTTGAGTAATAAAGAAATAAATAAAATAAATAAAATGAAGCAGAGAAGGGATTCGAGAATTGTCGGAGGGGCCTGGGCTTGAATGACGCTCGGCCCGCTACACCAAGTTTGGGCCTTGTGTCTTAAACCCCCACATTTTTCTTCCTACACCTCAGAAACATGTCCCTGTACTAAAAAAAGACACAAAATAACCAATTTGTTAAATTTCGTTTTACTCCAAAACAAAAAATATAATAAAAAATATTTTAAAATAAATTAAAATTTATTTCAAAAATTAATATTCTATTATAAATTGAACATCATTCTAGAAAACCCTTTAACAAGATTTATCAATATAAAAATAAGTTCTATTAGACAATAACACAACAATAAACAATAAATATAAAAATAAAAATATTATTAATATATTAACTAATTAGTTACGATAAAATAGGACAATTTTTTATTTTATTATATTTTAATTACTAGACAAAATTTTCAATTCACTATTTTTCACATTCAACCATTAAAAAAACTATTTAATTGAGAGATAATTTTAATTAACTATTAAACTATTATATACTTATTTAATATAAAATGAAAATCATTTTTATTATTGTTTATACAAATCTTAAAAAAAAAATAAGATATATAATTAAAAGAACAAAATATTTTTCCGAAATTAATCACACGTGGGAAAACCTGTTGACAATCGTGTCGGTGTCTGTGTACGGGGCGAGAATTTGAGGGCAGAGTAGAAGGAAAAAACGCGTTTGAATAATTTTGGCTATTAACAAATGAAAAAGAAATTTTTAATTAATTTTCAACATTCTGTTCCAAAATACAGATTCAATAATGAAAATCGTAAAATTAGAAGAAAACGAAAGATGACAGTGGATAAACCAGGTTTATGCTATGTGTATTATGAACAAGTTACACTACTTTATTTTATTGAAAACGATTATTACTATGATTTACACCATTTTAATAATTTTGCGTATTAAATAATGGAGATTTAATAAATAATTTAAACTTAAGTCTTAATTATTATCATCATACAATTTTATCCACCTCAAACACAATTGTTTTTTTTATGTGTAGTCTCTAAAAAACATAATGAAAACACCAAAATTCCAATCTTAAAGAAAATAATATTTATTTTTAGTTTTTTTTTTGTATGTATAGTTAATTCTTGCAAGTATACAGTTAATGTAACATTTCAAATGAAGATGTTTTACACCTTAAAAAAACATAAGGGGGTTACTTATTTGTAATAACTTACAAAACCAACTTTACCAAATTTGAAAAAACTAAATAACTTGTTTAAGGCAACATGTTAATTGGTAACATTTTCTTTATCCGCAAGGTTTAAACTGAAAACCTTAAAGAGATTAAATCTAATACTACTTAAACAAACAACTCGTTAATTAATATTAAAAAAAATTAACCTTTTATTGATAAGAAGGATCACAAATTTGTTTCTATAATTATTCTTTGTCTAAACACTAACTCGTCCCAGCGAAAATTTTCCTCCCACTCACCATTTTTTTCATCAAGAAGTAAACTTTATTAACAAAGAAAGATGAATATTGATTATAATAAGGAAATGAATGAATGAAGTGATTGAACTGAACCCTGCAAGTCCCTGTGGAAAATGCAAAAGGAAAAATCCAATGTGATGTGTGTTAGTCAGAGTTGGAGAACAGCTTGCATGTCTCACTTCACATTCACTCCAAAGAACAAACAAACCAACCTTTTCAATTTAGTGTTTCCATTACCATCATTCTTCTCAAATCTTTGTGTTTTTTTATTATTTATTTTCCAATGTGATTTTCTCTATATAAGGGTGGTGCAAGAATAGCATAACATGGCATAACGTGTTTGTTTACATTGAGCATTGGAAGGAAGAGAGAGAGCACAGCATAGCAATACACATAGCCACCTGTAACTCCGAAAAAAGAAGTCATCCTCTTTCTCCTCACACTCTCTTCCCACATTCTTCGCTCTCTCTTACATTGCCACCCTCCATTTCTGCCACCTCCTCTCTGGGATCCCTTCCTTCTTTTCTCTCCCCATTCATTTTCTTTTTCCACCCTTTTGTTTGTTGTTGTTCAATCTCTCTTCCCCCCTCTCTCTCTATCTCTCTCTCTTTCTCTGCCGAACACCTCCATCGGCCTTTCTTCTCCCTTGGTCCCACTGTCACATATTCAGGTATGTTAATGCTCCTTCATTGATGTTGTTAGTATGTGGTGTTGGCCTAGGACGTATACATTGTCATTGTCTTTTTCAATATTCGAACATGTATAATGATGTGACAATGTTTGATGATTCTTATAATAGAATATTTGCCATGTTGGTTGCATGTTTTCTGTGTTGATGACGACCATGACCTTTTTTATCTTTTTTTTTTTGCTACGTTGGAGGTGTGGGTGAGGGTAAAGGGGGTGAAATATGGCCTAAAAGCATGATCAATTGAGCAACAAGCTCGTTAAGGGAATGAGGATTAAGGGACTATTTGATCATTTTTTGTTGGTTCATTATAACTTGATACCAGCAATTACAATGTCCCTGGACTCCTTTTCTGAAATGTTACACAAGAAAATGTTTTACTTTTTTATTTATTTTTTTTGTAAAATTCACTGACATTGATATTTGTAGATTTGACTGTTTATTTATTATCTCTGTCATTTTTTTGAATTGTGTAGAAACCTTTCTGGTGAAGCAACTGATAAGTCTTCTGCGTATCAAGTTTTAAAACTTTCGTAATTATTAGAACTGTTAGGTTGGAATGGTTTGGTTTTTGCCGGATAAGACATTGAGACAGAAAACGTAAATTAATGCTTAGAGGCCAGTAATTTTATCCGGTAACTATTGGAATTTATTCCCTGCTCTTTGTGCTCTGAAGATTTTTAAATCCAAATAAAAAATATTGGAATTTATTCCCATTTTGCATTGGTTTTCTTTCGTCTTTTTATAAAGGATCATGAATGCTAAGAGTCCATGAAGCTGTTCATAAACCTTTGTAGGCGAAGATTTCAAGATCTTCATGTCTGCAACATGTAATAAAATGCTAAGCATAGCTCCAAGCTTTGTGCCTTTCTCCTACTTTTTCTCTTTACTTTTTAACTTGGTTGAACTCCTTAAACTTTGATAATTTTGACTTCAGACTTTGATAATTTTGACTTCAGACGTGAAGATAGAGCATGTTTTCTGATTAGCTTGTTCCAGATAGGGATGGCAAAACGGGCTAGGCCCGGCGGACCGGCTCGCCAGTCCGCCATAATATGGCGGGGCGGGTTGATGTTTTCAGCCCACCAGCCCGCTTTGGCCCACCCCGCCAACCCGTCGGGCCAACCCGCAGACGGGACGGGCCAGCCCGTGGCCCGCCTAATTAATAAAAAAATAATTTTTTATTGTAATAAAATTAATTATAAAGATAATATATAAAGTTAAAAATTTTAAAAAGAGAATTAAAAAAGTTTTATTTTCACGGAAAATATTCTCCTTCTTGAAACGTAACTTTCTCTCCTGTTCTCCTTGTTTATCCCGCACTGATTATTTTTATCCTTATTACTTGAATTAATGGTGTAAGAATTACTCAACCAAGAATAATATGAAATTTTATCAAATAAAAAAGATATAGGTATTTGAATTTTTCAATATAAAAAATATAAATTTTATAAGTTTAACGTTATATATATATATATATATATATATATATATTTGTTATTATTTATTATTATGTAAATTTTATTATTGTTCTAAATTATAATTTCTTAAAATAATGTATTGATTTATATTATTAAATTGAAATAATATATATATATATATATATTGAATTATTGACAAACAAATAATAATTTTATTATTAAATTTATTTAAAAAAATATTTTTTTAAATTATGGCGGGCCAACCGCCAGCCCGCCAACCTGGGCCAAGGTCTACAGCCCGTCATGACTATATCGGGCAGCCCGTCCCGCCCCGCTTTTGACGGGCCAAAGGCGGGGCGGGCTGACCCGTTTTGCCATCCCTAGTTCCAGAGGTTGAGATTTAAAAATTGACTTAAAGAAATCCAATTGTGCAGGGAAAAAAATTGACTTAAAGAAATCCAATTGTGCAGGGAAAAGAAGATGGTCGGAGGTTCGGTTGAGTTGGAGACCATGTTTTCTTTAAGATCTCCTAAAGCAGATATGGAAAATGACTTGTATGGTCAACCAGCAAGCATAAAGAGTAGAGACAGTTGTGGTAACTGGCTGGAGAAGAACTTGTACTCGCCAACGCAGGGTTCACAGAGTCATTGGGACCAAGCTGCACTGAGGTTGCAGAAAGTTTACAAAAGTTTTAGGACAAGAAGGAAACTTGCAGATTGTGCAGTTCTTGCAGAGCAGAGATGGTTAGTTTCAACACATGTACCTGGGTAAACACAATTGGAATTTACGTGAAACATTGTCCATTTTATTTGTTACATCCTCTGTCAATTCTTTTAATAACCAGTCAGAAATCAGGTTGGGTATAATTTTTAAGACAAATTACTATAAATGTCAACAAACTTATCATACAATTTTTGATTGGATGACAGAATAAAAAAAATTTACATTGTCAATGCATATAGTATTCACTCATATTTTGTTTGAGTGTACACTTTTAGAAACAATCTCATGGAGTATTGTCAAATTAAGTTGAAAGACAAGAGAATAGAAAAGGCATTCATAACCCATGTGTCTGGGGTCTCTATCAAAGACAAAAGTGTCCATAGTATTGTTTGTTACTGAATTAAGCTCGTATGTATAGGTGGAGGGCTTTGGACTTTGCTGAACTGAAGCGCAGTTCAATATCATTTTTTGACATTGAGAAACCAGAGACGGCTGTTTCACGTTGGTCAAGGGCTAGAAAGAGAGCTGCCAAGGTAGGTTCTCACATGATTTGTATCATAATATATTGAGTTGTTGATATTGTAGGTTGAAAGACTAGTAAGTTGTTTTTACTTTGTTTTTAATAGGTTGGAAAGGGTCTATCTAAGGATGTGAAGGCTCGCAAACTTGCTTTGCAGCATTGGCTAGAGGCAGTAAGTCTCGTAGCTAAAGTATATTGTTCAAATTAAACTGCTAAATTCTCTAACTGGTTATCAACTTGGACAGATTGATCCTCGACATCGCTATGGTCACAATCTTCAATTTTATTATGTCAAATGGCTTCGCTGTGATAGCTGTCAACCTTTCTTCTATTGGTAAGATTGAAATGAGAATGAAAATTCAATTTCTGTTTAACAAGTAACTTTCAATCAAACTGATGGATAAATCAACCTATAAGTGTAGGCTTGATGTTGGGGAAGGCAAGGAAGAACTTTCTGAGAGATGTCCCAGGTTAAAACTTCAGCAACAGTGCATCAAATATCTGGGTCCAGTGAGTTTATTGTTCCGTTTGATTTCCCCTTTTTTCCTCTTGTCCAACCAGATGGATCAATCTCATGTTAAAATATGCTATGAACAGGCCGTGATCTTTATTTTAGATAAAAAAAAAAAATTCAAAGCTATTTACATAGCTAAACTGTCAAGCTACATGTAAAAGTAATTTTAAAAGTTGTTTCTTTTGTAGGTGGAAAGAATGGATTATGAAGTAGTTATTGAGAATGGAAGACTCTTGTACAAGAAAAATGGAAAACCTGTTGACACAACAGGAAATGCAAAGTGGATTTTTGTTCTTAGTACATCCAAAAATCTTTACGTAGGGCAGAAGAACAAGGGCACATTTCAACATTCAAGTTTCCTAGCAGGGGGAGCCACATTGTCTGCTGGTAGATTAGTGGCAGAGGGTGGTGTTCTTAAGGTATGAAAAAAGACACAAACCCCATATTTTCATAACAGATATAGTATATTGTATTCCTTTTCTTTCTACATGTCATTGTATTGCATACTGACAGTAGACTTTTTCAACTCCAAAGGCAGTTTGGCCTCACAGTGGGCATTATCTGCCAACAGAAGAAAATTTTGAGGAGCTCATGTTATTCCTTAGAGATAATAATGTAGATCTTACAGATGTAAAGGTAAAATTTTGCTTCAGTGTAAGATATAGCATCTGTCAATCTAATGCGAATTTCCATTCAGCATTTGCATGACTGAAGAAAATTAAACTCCTAGATTATCGTAACTAACTACATATTCACTGTTATCCCATAGTAGTTTACTTGGGATAGAATTATAGATATAACGGTTAACTTTAGCCATGACATCATGCATAGAAAATTAGCTAATTGCCATTTTCATTGCATCACACAAATGAAAATTCTAGTCGAATGCTGATTTCCTTTTTCTAATATCCAGAAAAATCCAGATGAAGAAGACAGAGATGAAATTAACCAAGATATCTTCCAACACAATCCTTTAGAAGAGACCATGAAATCTCCAAACATTGAAACTGAAAGTCCCAACACATTAGCTGAAGAGTTTCCTGACTTGAGAAATGAGGATTCTAATGCTGATTCAACCTCTCAACCACCCTTGGCAAGATTGTCTGTAAGACTAGGATCGAAGATAGCAAGAATTCAGATACCAAAAAGAGTCATAGTCCCCGAAATTTTTGAAGAGACAGAAAACGGTCCCTGTACCCAGTACTATTCTCCAACTGCAGCATCGAACTGTGGTTATGAGACAGCAGAAGAATCATTTATAAACGAGGAGGAATTCATGGTTTCCAAATCAAACATGTTTCTTGAAAATCAAGACGAAGAAGACAAGAATACTATTCCAAAGGAGAAAATCTTGAAGAGGATAGATTCACACAAAGGAAGGAAATCATATCAATTGGCCAATCACTTGTCTACCAAATGGACAACAGGTGCAGGCCCTCGAATTGGTTGCATGAGAGACTACCCTCTTGAGCTTCAGAATTGGATTCTGGAGCAGCAAAATTTGTCTCCAAGGACAATAATAATGGCTCCATCTCCTCGACTCCCACTGTTGTCTCGCTTCAGCCCTCATGTTGCTTTTCCACCTCCTTTGGCTGATGTTCCAAGTGCCTTAAGCAGCTAGTGTATAAGCTGACAATACATAGGATGAAGTGGCAATTAAGCGGTGCCACTTCCACTAAGAAAATGACATAGGAGTTCTTTTTGCAATGCTTTTGATGCAATTCTTCAAAGCCACATAGTTTTTGTAGGTAATGTGATGGATAAAGAACAAAAGAATTTTGTCTGTTCTGGTTCCAAATGAGGAGAAAATCTGATTGGCTTCTTTCATCCAATCTAGATTGAGATAATAGCAACTTGCTAATTATTAATAACATGTATAGTGATGCAGGAAATTTCTCTGGGGATTGCTGATCACACCGCCTTTGTGCTATCCTTCAAAGTAGGCACTCTATTTATCTTATATATGATAACATGAGAGGGAATAGACAAGATGACAAAGGTAGTCAGAATATATTAATTATTACCAACACCAACATTGTTATCCAATGGTTCAAATGCTCTTAATATAATAATATCTATAAAGAACACACTGATTAGGTTGAGACATGTACAATTTAATATGTAAAGAGAAACCTTTCTCCCTTCACCTATTCTGATAGGAACATTGACCCCAACTATAGGAAATAGAAACCCCTAACCTCAGCAGAATGATCATTAAATACCTTTAACCCTTTCACCTTTTCATATTCTTTCACTTTTTCATATTAATTTATTATTTATTAATAATATATTTTATTTGACCCCCTACATAGACCACCACCTTACAATCACATCTGCACTTTTTGTCACCATATGATGGCTGCTTTTATAAACAACAGTTCCAAACCTCCTCTTGGTCCTTCTTCATATCTCTTCCATGAACTCAAACATCCATATAAAATATACATTATATGAGTTTGATCTTTTGTACTTAAAATGTGTTATGTAACTCCATGATTATTGTTTCTCTGTATGAGAGGCACTATCTGTTATTATATAAGTATCCAAAGGGGTTGTTTTAACTTTTCTGCAATTAAAGTTAGAGAATAAAATAGCATCGAAGGTATTGTAAATTGTAAATAAGTTTTTTTTTTCTAAAGCCTACTTTTAAAACTCTTCGTTGAGGATTGTAATGTTACCTCTTTTGACAAAGGAGCAAAAAGGAGAGTTTATCAACAACCAAAGACTGTAAGTACTCCCTATGTATTCTATTGCACTTTTAATCTTTTTACTGAATTTAAATGTCATTCAATTTTGGTATGAGAATTTCTCAACTGTTTTGGTACAAAACTTTCTTTTAATTTAATTATATATTTACTTTCTTTAATTTTAAGCATATTTCATCTTTATTTGTGATTTTATTGTAGTTAAATTTCAAAAATTGTACTTGAAATATTCTATAGTTCATATTGAAAAGCATGAGAACAATATTTATTCAAACAGTGAAATATAATAAATAACCATTAGGATGAATCTAGTGCTGAGATGAGAGATGCGGTAGTTTGCATCAAGTTTCAAGTTCTAACCTTATTGTCAACATTTTAAAAAATGAAGAAAGATTCAAAAGGGTAGTCAAATAATGTAGAGTTTAGTCCTTATTTGGTAAATAACTTCTAGCTGGAAACAGTTCTTTTCACTGACCTATTTGAATGTGAAATATGTGATTGAAATTAATTTTAAATATGCATCTCAGTTATATACAATAATTTAAAATCATTCTATCAAATTAATTTTACCTAACTTTAAAACAAACAGGCACTTAAGGATTTATTGTGCTGATGCTCCTTATGATGATTATTTAACTTGTTTCAATCTCAAATGGTTTTAAAAATATTTCGCTATTCTTGTTGTTAGTGAATGTTGTCACTGATTACATGTTGTCACTGATTACATGTTGACTAGTTATATGACCAAAATAGTTTAAAAAGAGGGATAGTGATCACTTTGTAAATTGATTTGGTAGGATTATATTAAATTTAGAGTAAATTACATTAATAGCTCATGACATCTTCTTGAATTACACTTACACCTCATTCTTTTTATTCTTATAATATGACACCCTTTATGGGTTGTATGTGTAATGTAAAAAGAAATGTTAGTGTAATATTTTAAAACAAAGGGGAGATTTGTGTATGATTTTTAAAAAGTTTGGTGTAAGTGTAGTTTCTCCTAAATTAGTATTAAAGTCTATAAAAATTTGTTTATGGAATTATTGTGTCCTTCATTATCAAGTTCATTATCATGCTTGAGATGTTAATGAAAAGGAGTGGAGGTATATTTTTATGGGGTGTAGGAAGAAAAGCCCTGAAATTATCCACCCTGGACATCAGGCCAATGTCCAAAAGGGAAATCCAAAAATTGAGTAATGCCACTTGCACACATTTTGTTTTTACATTTTACATCTATATGTTTTACTAAACAGAACAGACAACTTAAAAATAGATATTTCAGCTAAAAATGATCGACAAAGAATAGCAGAGGTATAAAAACAGTACAAAATATTGTCAGTGTAAAACATTATGAAATATAGTAATGGCATTACATCAAACTAACAGCAAATACTATCAAACATTTATTTATAAAAATACTCAAGATATTGCTAGTTTATTAATTGATACTTGATGCAACAAAGAAGATCTCTCCAACTATGTAGGTGTGCGCACCTTTATCCAAGAAAAACATAGTGATGTTTGCTATATGAAAGGAAATATTGCATACTCAGCATAGAACAGATTCCATATGAATCGATAGAATCCTGATATTGCATCCTGCGGCATACAGGCAGACATTTTAAAAGTAGCTTAAACAGTAGTGAAATATAAAGATAAGGAATGAAAAGTGCACCACTTTAGACCAGTAGAGATGGTGTACAGAAAGCTATACACAAAAAACATTCTAAGAATGTTTTGATTTTAGTCCTATTATAAAATCATTAATGTGGAGTCTAGATATTTTTTTGAAAAAAAAAATGGTCAATGTATATTGCCACCTAGAGTAGTCAAGTATTGAACTATTCATATTGATTGCATTGATAAAAAAAATCTTTGTCCCTATATAGACCCCATAAGGACAAAGTGGAACTGCCAGATCAAGCAAAGCAAGTTCTTCCAATTGATATGGTTATGTTATCTTGATCTAGTAAAACTAAATCACGAAAATTGTATTAATCAACCTATTATTTAGTGCCATAGTACGAGTATTTAACCAACAAATAAGTTGTTATATTAATTGATGTGCCATAAGGAGGTTCATGGTATTGATAAGTAGTTGAAGTGATTCATGTCATCTGAAGTCGCTATGTTACAAGAGACAAAAGTTGAGGCCCAATATCTGAGCATTGAAAGCAGTTAATAAGTTGCTACAATCATTTTCTTAAAGAAGAAATGATGTTACCTTGGTATAATTTGCTTGTTCTAATATTCGCGCCTGAAATATAACAAAACAAGTCATGGCTACTTTACAATTTCACAACCACTTATGTGTATTTAGGAAAAAAGAAGGAAACTAAAAAAATGAGAAAGGCACCAGACAAGTCTCTCATGCGTAGCTCTTAGGTCCCAATAAGCATATAGTGCATCAGATAGACAAAATCTCAACAAAACTAAAGGGGGGAAATGCTTTGCTTATATTGCCAATACACTCTAGTCAACATAACATGCCTTCACAATCTTAAGAATGCTATATACAAGGAAATACTACAGTTTATGGTGCCATAGATATCTTAAAGCACTTGCAGTCTTCGTCACAATAAGTTATATCTTATGCCATCTAATATTACAAAATTGAAAACAGGTAAAACTATTCTGCTATGTGAGAGGGGGAAGAGTTATGGGGACTATTTTGGCTTCCTTGCGTGTGAACAATCTCTTTTTTGGACTTAAAATTAGAAAATAGGCACTGGGCAGTTCACTAATATCACAGACCACATACAAGCACCAACTTTTAGAGGAAAGGCAGAAAACTTCGGTAAAGTTAACACTGAATGATTCAACAACCTTGTGACAATTAAATGAAGACTTGACGGAACTCTACTATGTTTAGTTCATTGGTTTTGGAAGTAGAATTGTGTGTTTTTAGAGGTTATGTAAATAGGGAAATATTGCAATCAGGAAATATTATGAGATAAAATAAGCTAATGTAAGTAGGGTAACAGTTAGGGGTTGCTGAGTAGTTTCACACATAGATTCTTTTACACGGCTCTTGTTCTGTTCCTTTTTCAACAAGTTTAAAAGCCTTGTGCAAATGGGTTCTTTAATGTTGGATTATGATGCATTTGGCTAGAATATCTAGTGAAAATCTCTATTATCTACACACTCTCTTAGGGAGAGGCTTGTTTTCTTAGCCATGTACTCGTTTCAGCTGATGAGTTTTGATTTAATAGAGATTTTAATTGAGCTGATGTTTCTTCCACTTTGTTCTGGTGACTCTCTTCTGTTTTCTGCAAATTTCTTAATAAAACTATTCGTTTATTCCCCCAAATTTCACTTCACCCACACTGTCCAAGAAAAAAAATCTGATATTCACAGAAAAAGTGTCTGCTAATGGAGGACTGATATCATACTACATTTCATATTGTTCAGGAACACATTATATCCAAGTTAAACGCATAAGTAATTCCAGAGAGCAGTACTTGATAGCTGCCCCATTTCTCTAAACAAATATAACAAAAATAATTAACAAAATATTATTCAGAGTAATGGGATTACACAAAATTATGAAAATCCACTAAACTAGAATGATAACCTTAGTAACAGTTATTAATCCAATTAACAAACCTGGTAAATCAAGCTTATTGCAAAAGTCATATGAGCTGGTATGAGTAACCATCGCCTGAAATCCTGTCAACAGTTGCAGAAAGTGCATGAGGTTTGTTTTCATGTATAAATAAAGAATTTCATGGTAGGCACATGATGCAAGTTGACACCTGAGGCATATAAATTGCTGCCAATACTGAAACAATATAGTTCATCAGCAAAATTCCAGTACCAAGGAAAGCAATGTTCCGAACACCTAATTTTGTAGCCAAGGTTGATATTTGAAACCTGAAGTTAGTTATGACAAGAAAATTCATGTTAGATACAGCACCAAATTAAAGTGTGGAAGCAGATTATGCTTTACACACAGAGCATATGCATACACACACACATACATTAAAAAATACATATTTATTGAAAGAGAATTGAACAGCAAAATTAACTGCTTGAGTAAATAAGATCAATGACCTCAAATATGCATGCAACTGGTTATCAAAACTTACTTGCGATCTCCTTCAACATCGGGAAGATCTTTTGTTATAGCAATTACCAATGCAAAAAATGTTACAAAGGTTGTGATGAAAACCACAGGAGAGCTGCAGGCAGAGATACAAGAACAAATATATAATAAGCTCACAAAATATAAGCGGGACACTTAAAATAATATTTGATGAAAAACTAACACCATTACAAGCTTCATTCATTGATGTTAGCGAAGCACAATTTATATGGAAGGTGTGTTTATCGTTCTAACATTTTGACTGTTATAAAGTCAGAGGTGCCCTCAAAATAGCAACACTACCTTAGATATTCTATTCTTTTGATTCAATTATTTTCTTGGTTGAAACATAAAAAATTCATAATAGTATACTCTTCAGTGATCCTCTATTTAAATAAACATCAGAAACCATGAATTGAGTTGCCCAACGTTACCAATTACAGATATGATGAAACAAATGATAAGCCGTAACCCACCTACCTCCATTCAAATGCAAGTCCAAGGGCAGCTCTAGTGGCATAGTAGACACCAAAGTTAAGGAGAAACCCCCGTACCTGCATAAGACTCTTCTGTCAATCTTGTTCAAATATATCCACAAATACTTAAAATTCAATTGCCATCTGAATTTATCCCAAAACAAAAAACAAACAAATTGACAAATTGCTGATAGTACTGATGAAAAGTTTGGGACATGAGAGGATATATCATACCGTAGCAATTATAAGAAATGCTGCAACAGGAAAGCGTTTCATTCTAAATGGAGGAACGGAATAGATGGTACCCAAGAAAAGGCCAAGGGTGTAAAGAGATAAAATGAAGGGCCCAAAGTTGAACCCCACAATCAACAGGCCAGCTACTGCAAAAAATATAACCAAGAACCATGCAGATTGGACAGAAAGATCTCCAGCAGCTATAGGTAAATAAGGTTTATTTATCCTGAAAAAGAAAATAAAACCAACTTAGACTAACATTACTACCAGGATTTATTTAGTAGACATTTAAATACAACTGGAAAATCAGAACCTGAGCAGAAAAATCAAAAGATGAAATTCCCATGCAGTTAAACATGTTCCAGAACAAAATATTGAGACTTTGTAAGAAATGTGCTATGGGTAGGACATATAGAAAAAGAACAAGTGGAAGACAGTTGTTTATATTTCTGCATCATACTTGTCAATGCTAATGTCATAGATTTGATTGATGCCAACTATATAACCATTTCCGCAAATCAGGGCAAAAAGACCAGAGAAAGCTTTGAACAAAAGAGACCACTTTATCAAATTTGTGTTCTCAATCAATGCTCTTGCCACCAAAGCACTGTAAAAACAAAGAGAAAATGAACCTCAGACAAAGTATACTTGGCATGAAGCTGCATGAAACAGTAGCTAGAAAATTATAAAGTTAAGTTACTCACAATGAGCCTAGTGCTGTACCACGTATAGTATGTGGCCTTAAAAATCTCCAGCAAGCATCTTTCAAATCTAGAAGTCTTTCAGCTAACGGACGATCAGATTCAGCAGCTCCAACTCCAGTGCAAGCCTGCCAGCATTCTTTTCATTTAAAGTGATAAAGAAGACTCAAATCTCATCCAAAACCAAAAAGTAGGGTAAAAAATGTCCTTTAAACCAAAATAAAGTCAGTTATAAGAAAGTTAAACTGGCTAATGAAATAATAGCACTCTTACTGTATAGAAAACATTTGTCAGTTCATATTTGTCACTTCTTTATTTGCATCTCACCTCACTACAATCAGCATCACCGCATGTTATTACTGACACCTTTTATTTCAATTGCCCCGTTACCACATTTTACTGTTTTAATCGTTTTTCCATGTCCATGCCATCATTCAGTTTGTCAAGCACCCATAGTTTTACTATATTATTATTGCCATATTTATCCTATTAAACCACTAAAGAAACAACCTCCCCCGTTGACTTACCTTTGTAGCAGTTTCTTTCTCCGACACATTTCCATTGGTATCATCATCATTTCTTTCTTTTATTGTTTTCTAAGTAGACTTCAATTTAATCACTACATGATCTAACCATTTCAAACATGATTTGTACATGTTTACTGTAATATTTTACTTATGATAAATGCTAAATGTTCACCCCAAGCCCCAACTTCAATGCTAAACTTCCTTCCAGTCAATTATGACTTCAGTACGAAACTTTACAATCTCTCTAGCACATGTGGTTGAAGCAAACCTTCCAAACCTACTTACATTGTAGTTGCACATAACACAGTTTTAAATGGCAGTTGCATATAATAACAAAATAATATATATATATATATATATATATATATATATATATATATATATATATATATAAAAAAAAACAGAAAGGAGGATAGAAAAAGTAACTGAGTCAGCATCTCAGCCAGAGGACTGGAACATGCTCAAAAGAAATGGCATTCCAAACATTCATTATTTACATATTGAAAAACTGAAAAACACAACAGGCATCACAATTTGAAAAACTTCAATCATACCAAATCCGTATTCACCATAAACTGTTCAGCAAAACCCATTAATTATATTGTTTTTTTTTTCTCGGCAAAACACAAGTAAATGAATCAAAATTGGAACTTTAAGGAAAAAGAAACACACCCTTATGGAACTGGGTCTCTTGGGTCTCTTGGGAACCGGAATTGAGCAGCATCTGAGTTGGTTATATTGCAACCCAATTGAGTGGAAGTGACTGGAAAATCCTAGAGTGGCCTTAGTGCACAGTATAGCGGAATTCAAAGAGGGAATTGTGGAAGGAACACGATATGAAGTTGGAGAGAGTGAGAGCTCCATGCGGAGCTGAACACAGCAATCCAAAAAAACACTCCAAATCTCAGACACACGGCTACGGAATTGAGTGAAAAGGTGTTTCCTGAGACACAGTCACAGTTGCATAGTGTGGTCGGATACGTTGAAGATCATGGTGGATACCTCAAAACCACGTTAAGTACATGAATTTTGGAGAAGCAACATAGTTTGTTTATAAGAATAGCTAGCATTCTTCTACGGTCACCACTTACCTGCTTTTAGATTATGTTTTCTTTGTTTTTTTAAAATAACAAAAAAATAATAATAATGATTGTTCTGTATATTCCACTATTTACATATAATTTGAGCTAAACAGCTTTCTTATTCATTCGTTTTTTTTTTTTTAATGTCTTGCCATTTTTTATTTTAATACTAGTTTTGGTTACACTTTATTTTCACTTATCCCTTCTTCATGAAATTATATAATATTGATTCTATTTAAAATTAAAAATTAAATTAAATTAAATTAATCTTAAAACTAAAAATGAGACAAAAGTAAAAAATATAAAAAAAAATAGTAACAACATTTCTAAAAATTTGATTCACATGTTTTATCTATATATTAAATGCGTAGCAGAAAAATGTAAAAGTATTCCTATTTTTAAGTCATATTTTTTATTTGATTATTTGGGCTATTTATGTGATTAAAACACATATTAAGTATAGATGAATAATAATTACAACAATATAAAGATTTAATAAGAATTATTTTTTTATTATTTTAAAAAGTTAATATCATATTTCATTATCTTATTTTTATCTTGAAAAATTAAGAACAGATAGTTTTATTTTGAAAAAAAAATCATAATAAGTTGGTAGATGATTGAAAAATAATTTTTAGAATGAAAATAATAACTTTAATAATTTTATCGTGATAAAAATGGATGATTATGGATGAAATTATTATTTTTTATTAATGAAAACATAAAATACGATTTTTCAGTTTTTAAAAACTAAAAACTGAACTCGTTTTTAAAATTGTTTTAATTAAATATTTGTTTAGTTTAAAAACTAAATTTATTTTAAACAACCGTGTGTGTATATGTGTATATAATTATTTAAAAAAACAAATCTACAAATATTTTAAAAAATTATAAAAATTAAATTAAATCAACACATAACTCTCTTTTTCTTTTTCTTTTTTTATGTTGGATGCTTCAAAAATATCAAAAATTAAAAATAAATAAAATAATTAATTTCCTCGTTTAAAATGTATGAAATTTTTATTTTACTCTGAAAATTTAAAACAAATTAAAATAAATTCTTAAAAGTAAGTTTAATTTATAAATTTTATTTGTATTTAATAAATTTTTTATGCGTTATCATTATTATAATTTATGTTTATATTGTAATAAAATATAATTTAATTTATACATGGTAACATTAATATTAAGATATATGTATATTCATAATTTTTTATATAATTAATTTTTAAAAATATTATTTTATTTTTTCTTTTCATTTATTTTAAAATATATCCATTTTTTAGTTTACTATTTTCTAAATACATAAATTATAATCACTTTTTTAAAATAATAGTATTTTTTTGATTTTTCTCTTTCCGTGTTACAAAAATAATTATATATATATATATATATATATAACTAAATCAAATTTTATTGACAAAAAATAAATTTAATTTAAAACAAAATATGAAAAAAAAGTTACTTTAAGATATTATTTATTTATTATAATAATATTTAACGACTTTATATATATATATATATATATATATATATATATATATATATATATATATATAATCTAAAAGTCTAACTTTAAAAATAAAGTAAAAAGAAAATCATAATTCTAGTTATGCTATAATGTTAAATAAATAATTTTGCAACGAAATAGTATTAGTCGAAACTATAAATAAAACCATCAAATATGACAACCAATGGTTAATTTATCCATCAAACATAGTCATATGAGTTTTTTAATACTTCAATGACAACCAAATAACATAATTTTTAGAAAACGTGTAATTTCTTATTCAAGTTTTTAATATGTATATTTTATGAATATATTTTGTACAAGATAATCATATTTTATTAAGAATATCTAAAAGATATGATATCTATCAATAATTTAAAATATTAAAACTTCCCATAAAGAAATATTACACATGTAATTTTTTATTTTATTTTTAATGTTGTTTTGAATGATTTAAGAATGATTTTTTGTTTTTGAATGAAAAATATTTATTAAAATAAATTTTCGTTTCTTAATATGTAATCAAATTTTAGACAAGACACTATGAATACATTAATAATATAATATAAACTCTTGGTTAGACTTAAATATGATCAATTAAGATTTTTGACGAAAATTAAAATAAACAAACACAGTGGATACTCTAAACTCTATATTAAAATAATAAATCAAATACTTAAAACATAAAAAATTATTTAAATAATAGTTTAAACCTTTTTAACAAAATTAATTATCAATAAAATTGATAAATATTTCGTATTAACATCATATTGTAAAAATATTTAAAATTGAATGTGTCAATTTACAATAAGGTCCTTTCTATTATGTATGCTTCTCCCTATGTTCATGCCATTCCATGGATAAAAATTGTCATTTAGACCAACGTTTTTGTATAAATTTCAGTAACTAGGGTTTTATGATTCTGTTCTTCTGCGCGAGTTTGAAGTGAGAGCTGCGGCTGCAACCCTAGCTTCCTCTTCCCTATTCTTAAGTTCAGGTATTGATTCATCATTTTTGTTTTTTGTAAATTTAACACTCGTTTCCTTTAATATAGATCTGAACTACAAAAGGTAATGATGTTTCTGGTGCTAATTGCCCTGTTTTTTACTTTTTGTTTTTTCTTCTGGATTTTTCTTTAATTCTATGTTTGCTTCTTCTGAATTTTGTGGCTGTGGTTCTGATGATCCTGTTGAGTCCGCTTATGATTTGCATTGTATATATGTTTCCGAGTTTGATTTGCGTTTTATTTTGGGGTTTTGCCTCAACAGTGTAGTTTATCTTTGAGTATTATGATTTGGATTGCTGCATATGATCCAAATGATTTCCATTCGCGTAGTTATTGATGAGATTGTGAATCCTTACTGTTATTATTTTTGCTGTGTTGTGTTGGTGTTGATGTTAAATTTCACCCATCCTCAGGGAACTCTATATCATTTTAGCTTGACTCAGTCTAGAAATACTTCTTCAACGCTCGTTTAAAGAACATAGAATGTATTTGATTTGTGGGAGATTTCGTTTTACTTTATTACCTTGATTTTTTTTAATATATTATTGTTGAAGTCCTATTTTAAAAGCTTATTTAGGTTGGCTCTAAATGTTTATTATTTTAGTATTTACTTCCTTTGTTCAATTTAATGTTCCCTTTCATTATCTTATATTTGGAAGAGAAATCAAGCTGTTTGCTATGTTAATCATAATGCACATGTATTTTATATAATGCTATGAAATTTTTACACGTTCTTATTGGTTTAGGGTTTAGGATAGGATCAGTGATATGTTGGAGAATGATATGATGATTAATTATTTCCCTATTGGTTTGATTGCCTGGATGATGGCACTCATGTATTAGCTCTATCTGATCATTCTCCGTAACAAGTTGAAATGGATTTGTGATTGGTTTATCTACATCTATCATGCCATTTGGAAAAATATGCTTATCTCCACAGACATACGTTTTTAAGTAGTTAATTATGTTCTGATAGTAATTTGTTCTTGGTTTTCACCCTTTGTTCACTTTGATTTTAAATTCATGATTCTAGATAAGGATTGTGTCGTTAATATGTTCTTTCTCTTTTCCCATAAAATGTAATGTCAGTGATTTGGTATGCAGACCTTACTCACTTCAACCTTGTAAACATTGCTTATATTTGATCAGGATGGAATCTCAGGTGAAGCATGCTATTGTTGTCAAGGTTATGGCCCGTACTGGGTCTAGAGGACAGGTAACTCAGGTTAGAGTTAAGTTTTTGGATGATCAGAACCGTCACATCATGAGGAATGTGAAGGGACCAGTGAGAGAGGGAGACATTCTCACCCTTCTTGAGTCTGAGAGAGAAGCTAGGAGGTTGCGCTAGAGGCTCTCTTGAGGGTTGTCTCAGTATTCAATTGAAACAATGCTGTTTTTTGTGGTAGTTAGCAACGCCTTATTTTTTGTGGATTTTTATTATTATACTCAGTATTGTGCCTTGAGTTTTGATGTTATTGAGCCGGCAGATTTTTGAGTAAAATTGTGATTCTTGTTCTATATACTGCTTTTTTTTTTATATTCCGATTTGTTATGGATGTAGTATGTTCAATTCAATATGATTTTGGGTATTCTTGTCATCTAAAATATTGGCAATGTTTTTCAATAACCTGCAGATTTGTTTAATAGTTTAAGGACGCTAGCTAAGATTTTCGTGTAGCTTTCAGAAGTTATTCACTCTTGTGAGTTCACTCGGTGGACCAAACGGTTAACTAGTCTGTAATCAAAGCAGCATCATGCCTTGTACATGTTACATTGTCTCAGATTTGTCAATATCTGCTGCCAAACAATTATCATCATAAAAGTTTGATAAAGATGAGCACCACTCATTAAGATCGGCATTCAGAAATTGTGATACATTATATTTTGAGATTGTTTGTATTTATTTCTTTATTAATTAAGAAGTAATGTATAACCTAAAAAACCAAAAAAATTGTTTGATGTGACAGATGATGGTTACAATTTATTAAACCTCAAATGATTCCAGCTTTAAAACATAAATAAAATTTTGGGTTGTAAAGTTGAAAGTATCTGAGGTTTAATAAATTGCAAATTTGGTTTAGAGAATGGAGAATTTGAAAATATTAATGGTTCAATGCATTATGTTTCACTTTCCCTTCTGTCTTTATCTATTCTTTATAGATTGTTCTTTTTGAAAATAAAGGAATTTTGTGAATGAATAACTAATTCTTTCACTATGATGTAAAGTTGTGGGAAATCTCACCAAATCATCATTTTTACAAAAACAAAATTGACGGTTGATGGCAAAATTTTGCTAAATGGTGATGACTAAAATGGCCTATTAAGTATCCATTATTCAACAATTGTATACCCAATTTAGTAGTCAAAATTGTCTTTCTTATGGTATTATAGGAAATGAAACCCAAATAATAAAATTTTCAAAGTTATATTAATTAATTGCAAAACCTGTCACCTCCACCAATATTGGTGAAAACGTGCACTATGAATGCTTAGCATATATCAAATCTTAATTACTAGTATATCTAATTGTACTCATCCTAAATTTCCATGAACATATGAAGAGGACAAATCTTTGCGAGAATGATCTGTTCAAAATACTCTATGTAAACTATTTAGAAAATGTTTTAATAAATGATAGAATGAGTAGTTTATAAAAAATGAATGAGCGGGACTTTAAACCCAAGATAAACACAAACTTCAATTTATTATTGTTAGGGTATAATAACATTAATATATTTTTTATATGTATATTTTAAAAATATATTATTAATTATAAAAAAATTTTAAGTTCTTATCTATTAATTAATATTTTTTATTAGATAAATAAAAAATCATTATATTTATGTATTAAAATATCTAATTATAATAAATATTTTTAGCATACCTGATTAGTATTTATAATTTAAATTATAATATATTTATATATTTATATATTTTAATAACATAACATAAAAAGATAATATTTTTAATTTTAATATATAAATATTAAAAAAAAATGAATATCTTACTATGTTTTTGAATCGCGAGGTTGGCGGAATGAATTAACAGAGACTGAGAAACTAAAACTGCATACCCATTCTATATAATTTTGAAGTGGAATAATGGGGTTAGACATGAATAATGTTTGTTACACAATAAAATATTTGGGGGTATTTTCTAACTAATTTTTTTATGATGATTATTATTTTTAAATTGTCAAAAAAATAAAATATAAATGAAAATTATGAAAATGTGGTCGGTTAATAACTAATATATTGCTTACAAGAGTAGGAGATGCTGTGAGATAACTAATAATTAAAAAAAAAAAATTCTTTTTCACTATCTCAAAAAAATAACTTGTGATGCTATTGATTTATTTATTATTATTTTATAACAGGAAACCAACAAATGCAACCTATATTGTTTATTTTCTTGGTCCAAACACACTATTAAATGAACACCATGAAACCCACCAAGGCCCAAGTCCAAGGACAAAAAAAAAAATCTAAACCTCGCTGGGCCGGGCCTAGCCATTCAACTTAGGGTTTCGATCACTATAAAATACCAAATGACAAAGCCAAAAACCTAGGGTTTTGGTCGTTCTAATTGAAGTTGCAGCTTCTTACGCCACTTCACTCTCTGCACCCTCTGTGCCTCGCAACACCAACGAGTTCGTTCTCCTCCGTATCATTCTACTTCTCTTGCTTTTACTCTGCTCTCGCTAACTCTCTCTGCTCAATTTCTTTCGCAGCCATGGCCGACATCGTTCCCGAAGCTGGCGTAGTTCCAGATCCCACCCAAATCGATGTCAAGCTCTTCAACCGCTGGAGCTTCGAAGACATTCAGGCATTTCTCTTTCATCTCCCTTTCGCCATTAAAGCACATCTAATATAATTATAACCAACCTTGACCTTGTTGCTAATGTTATATACCCTAAAAGTACATTATTCTGTATGAATATTTTTTTGTTGTGTATTCAATGCCTTTTGATTATTGTGCTTTTTTATTAGGTTAGTGCCGCTACACTATCGTGCTAGCTTGATTACAGTATTTGTTTGTTAATTATGAGGGTTTTTTTGTGTTATTAGGTTAATGACATTTCTCTTGCTGATTATATCGGAGTGGTGTCGTCGAAGCACGCCACGTATGTTCCTCACACTGCCGGTAGGTACTCGGTGAAGCGGTTCAGGAAAGCGCAGTGCCCCATTGTTGAGAGGCTCACCAATTCTCTCATGATGCATGGAAGAAACAATGGAAAGAAGCTCTTGGCTGTCAGGATTATCAAGCATGCTATGGAAATTATTCACTTGCTCACTGACCAGAACCCAATTCAGGTCATTGTTGACGCCGTCATCAATAGGTATGCTCCGTGTCCGATAACGGATTTTAAGTTTGTTATTATGGGTATATCTCTTTTATTGTTTTAGATTTGAATGGGTTTTCGTTCTTATAATTTATGTTACGGCTATTGTCTGTATCGTTTGGAGAATGGCATGATGATTATATATTCCCTATTGGTTTGATCGCCTCAATGATGGCATTTTGTATTAGCTCTATCTGACCATTCTCCTTACTATTATTTTTAGCATATGCTGATGTCGTCTAACGAATACTTTTTTACTTGTTTTCTTTGAAGTGTAATTATGCTATTGGGAAATGACATACAAAGTTGATTAACGCAGGCTAACTTTTAGGGATTAATTTTAGGAGTTGGAGAATGAAATGATGATCATTTATTTCCCTATTGGTTTGATTGCCTGGATGATGGCACTTATGTATTAGCTCTATCTGATCGTTCTCCATAAATTATTATCATTTGTTTTAAATTTAATAATTAGTAATTTATAATTATTGTACATATTATTGAGTTGAAAACATCCTACTAACTGTATCAAAGGAGTCTACCGTGAATTTGTAATTTCGTAGTTCTGTTTGTTTGTGTTTACTGGTTGAGTTATATGTGTTTGATCATTGTCTTTACTTTATTTTATTTATAAAATTATATAACGATATTTTATTAAAACTTAGTTATTTACTTTGTTAATAGTACTGCCCATTATATTGTTATGGGATGCTTTATTTTTTTACTTGTTTATTTATAATGGTTATTTCTTGACAACTTCCAGAAAAAGAAGGAAATGTAATTTTATGGTTTAGCTATGTTTTTTGGTGGGAGAGATCAACAATTTAGCATTTGGAGAATGACATGACGATTAATTGTTTCCCTATTGGTTTGATTGCCAGGATGATGGCGCTATTGTATTAGCTCTATCTGATCATTCTCCTATGTTTAGATTTTTATCTTGCTAGATTTTAACGTTCTCATGCAACGTTAGTTTAGATGGTGTATTTCAGTTCTCTTTTCTGTTTGGATTAAATATAAAGTGACTTGTAATTTACTTACTTATTTGACTCGATGTTATTTTATATTCTATTATCAGTGGTCCCCGTGAAGATGCAACAAGAATTGGTTCTGCTGGTGTGGTGAGGAGACAAGCCGTTGATATTTCACCCCTTCGACGTGTTAATCAGGCTATCTATCTTCTAACAACAGGTGCACGAGAAGCTGCTTTTAGAAATATTAAGACAATTGCTGAATGCTTGGCTGATGAACTTATTAATGCCGCAAAAGGTTCATCCAACAGGTATACTCCTGCAGTCTGATTATGTGACCATACATTCTCTTACTGTAACTCGAATCTGCTTTAATTATAATGGTTACTCTGTTTTCAGTTATGCCATCAAGAAAAAGGACGAGATTGAAAGAGTTGCCAAGGCTAATCGTTAAGCAGTTTGAAAAAGCTGCACCAGACAGATTTTGTTTTGATCTTTGTAGTTCATTTATTAAAATTTCGAATATTGTGTAATACTTTTTCTTGCTTTAATTAATTTTTAGTTCGCTCAAGTATTGAAATGAACGATTTTGTTTCTTTGACTTAGATTTATAGACTTTCAATTTAGACTTATTTAAAAAGCTCTTATGATTTCTTGATTTATTTCATATCTTTGTTATCAGTAGCGGTTATTATTACAAATAAGAGTAACTACAATTGGAATTTTAGGATAAGGAATTTTTAATAGAAATTTTATTTAAAGAACAATCTAATTTTGGATAATGATGTAGAATAGCTTCTTTTGAGTTTTATATTGGCATTCATGTCAATTTTACTTTAAATACAACTATATCTATTTAAAAGTGGTTAGTTTTCTACCTGCATAAATAGTTACAAAATTGACTGATAATACGCTGAAACAATACTCCCGTAATTTACAGTTCAAAGTATGATTTTTATGATATTTTTTATTTATATAATTAAAAATAGAATCTATTAGTTTGCATAGTATTATTTATTTAAAATGTAGTTACAATATAATTTAATGATTTTTCATTTGAGTTTAATTAATATGACATTTTAAATAAAATAAAATATAGATGATATAGTGGAACATATTTTTTTATCTATTTCATAATTCTAAGAATGTCTCTTATTTAGCATGTTTTTATGTGAAGTAAGAAATTTTTATTAAAAAATTATATATTTTTAATAATTATTAATCCTAATAAAAATATTTAAAATATGAAGTTAAATGTCAAGTAGTTGAGATTATAACTTTTATATAATTTTGTTTAGAAAATAAATAATATTAAAACAACTACTTCCTGATGTAGCATTATGATTGTTTGGAACGATTGTTTTATCTGTATGAATGCAATGCAATGCCTAAAAAAAGAACGAAAAGGCAATGAATGATTGATTTAGGTTGGGATCCAATGTTTTGAAACCCGACCCAATAATATATCCAGGTGGAGCCACCAGTGTCTAAGCACACCACCACTCACAGCTCCCATCACTGTTCCTCACAATATATTAGAGCAATGCCGGACAAACTCGAACTGAACCCTAACTCGATGACCAGACTCACTGAGTCCTCGGCGCCCTCCGATGATGATGAGCCGTCTCTCAGCTCCCACACTCTCGCCGCCCTCAAAGAATTCCTCGCCGAGCAGCAGCATCACTCGGACGCTGGAGGAAGCTCCGATGTTTCTCTCCTGTCCGAGGATTGGAGGTTGAGCCAGTTCTGGTACAGTCCCGAAACAGCCAAAACCGTCGCCGAAGAAGTTCTCACTCTCTGCGGCGGCGTCCATGCTCGCGTTGCCTGCATCGCTTGCCCTACTCTCTATGTTTATCTCAAGGTACGTTCCTGCTCTCCTATTGTAATTTGATTTGATTTGATTTATTTATTTTTCTTTTCTTTATCAAGTTAGGGTGGTTGGGATTACCGTTCATGATTTTGGTATGAAATTTGCAAGATAAGTTGATAAGTTATTGAGCATTGTCTTTAGAGCAGGATCATGTAAGAAATTTGTTTAGACCAAGTTTAGTTTGTTCCAGTTAAAATTAACTTAGATTCTTCAAGCAAGATCTCATGTTCGAGTTTAATAGAAGGATCACTATTCTAGAAATAGTAATTGAGGTTTTCCGGAGAAGATTAGTCACGGGCTTAGTCTGATATTTTGCGGCAATACCATGATTACTCAAAAATGTATGAAGTTTGTTATTGTCTTGGCTTAATTTGTAATATAAAATTGGGTATATCTTTGACTTAGTGTAGAAGATGTTTACAGTTTCAAATTCTTATAGGTCAAAATAATTTCATTAGAATGCATTGAATCATGTATTGCCGTTTATTACAATTTTTTTTACTTTTATAAAAATTATTTTAAATGTAATACTTGAGATGATTTTTAATTTGTTTACAGAGTAAAAATCTTTACACTAGCAGCTTATGAAAATTAAGGTCATCTGAGATAATGAGCTGAACAAGGCCTCATTTTCAGAAATTAGTATTAACTAATGAATTCAATAAAATACTCGGACTATAAATTTTTTTACTCGTTCATAATTTATCAAAATTATGCTTGATATGTTTTATTTTTGTAAAACTTAATATTTTAGTGTTTTATTGTTCTAATTAGTTGACAATGTAAAAAGGATATTGTATGAAAATGAAACTCCTTTCGATTTGCTTTTGCTCTATTAGTAACATTACCTTTTTCCTTTCTCAATCTTCAGCAAATGAATCCTAATGTGTCTTTGCAACTTCTTGAGTATGACAAACGTTTTCAGCAATATGGAAGTGACTACACATTTTATGACTACAATCTCCCTAATGAAATACCATCAGAATTGAAGCATTCATGCAAAGTTGTAGTTGCCGATCCTCCTTACTTGGTGAGAATTAATTGCTGACGTTTTACCCTGTACATTGGCGTCTTCTGTATCCTTTGGTCCCATTTTTGCCAGCTGTTTGTGTACTTCACATAAAACTATAAATGGTTTGACTGCGAGCTATTGGCGTTTTCTTGTGAAAAATGTTTTTCTTTTTTAATTTTAGTGTGCAAGTTGTTTAAAGAGTTTGATCTGTATAGCTTTATTCAGTTAAAACATTCCTAGTCTTGTAAGATTTGCTTATTACAAAAACTATTGTTTTGGACTTCTCTTAAGTTGGATTCCTCCATCCCCTGTATACGTTTCCCCCATCATCCTCTGATTAAAAGTAATAACATTACTGTGATATGAAGCTGATATTCCTCCCTCACTTGTACGTTTGATTGCAATCAGAAATCAATATGAAGCTAAATTTTTATTTTGCTTTATAGAAAATTATATAGTATTGGACAATCTAAGGGCTGTGCTGTATGGTGCATTCCTTAACATCTCTTTTCAATGAGTTGAATTTCATGTTTCATGGATACATAGGTTCCTATATCTATGTGAACTAATTTAAACCCTGTTTCGTGTAATTTCTCCTCATAGCTTCTGACAATGAGTCTATATTTGCATAACTTACTTTTGTATTTGTAGTTATTTATTACCAGAAGGGGTACCCACAATGCAACTGTAAAAGAAAATTCTAGTGGTATTTAAGACATGACAACCTTTTCTTTCCATTTTAATCTTAAGTAAACATGTTTGATTACTGCATGAAGATTCGTTTGGGTAAATAGCTTAATCACGGATAAAAAAATAATGAATCTTGAACCATGCTCGTAATCTCCGATTAATCTCCCCTTAGAAGTTCATCCAAATGCCTCCAAAATCTATAAAGTGGAGTGAGTGTAATTGTTGAGCCTTTGTTATTCAATTTGTAATGAAATTTTTGTCCTTTTTAGGTGGATATAAAAAGGACATCAAGTGTGAGACTATGAGACTGACAGTATACATTAGTTCCAATTTAAAAAGTGACATGTCTAACTATCTTTTTAACGTAATTATTTGCTAGTAGAGCAAAGAGTGCTTGGAGAAAGTTTCTGAAACAATTCATCTGCTCATACAACCTGGAAAGTCATTTGTGCTTCTGCTCACAGGTATCAATTAATTTTATCCTATTGTGTTTTTTATCATTTCTCTGAACATGATAATTTACTCATTATGTTTGTGACGAGATTATCAGTCTGAAGAATTACTAAGAAATAAAACTGTATCCGTTGTTCGGTATTCTAACTTTTGCATTACACTTGCTTGTAGGTGAAGTGCAGAAAGAAAGTGCAGCAGAGATCTTGGGCCTGTATCCTTGTGGTTTTAGGCCTCAGCATTCCAGCAAACTTGGAAATGAGTTTCGGTTGTTCTCAAACTATGACCCAGGAACGAGACTAGGAGGGTGGGAAAAATAGGTACTTAATTTTCTTTGGTTGAGTTGCCTTTCATTTCTTAGTTGTCTGTAAAAAGATTAGGTTAAAATGTGTTTTCAGTCTCTGTAAATTTGGGCAAAATTAATTTTAGCTCCTCTATTTTAAAAACGGTGATTTTGAACATTTTGGACATGAAATACATGTAACTTTACCTATTAACCAATGTCTAAATGCTGCAGTAGATAGAAGAAGATACCACCTCATCACGATTTTATCCTAAATCGGGATTTTTGACTCAACTTTATCCGAGTTTTACCGTGGGAGCAACTCCATATTTTTTCTTAGATTCTATACATCATTGCCTTGAACGGGGAGGAAATCTATTACATTTTAGAAAATACAAGAAACAAAACAAACATTTTTACAGTATAAGAACTAAAATAAATTTGGATATGTTTTTTGGTTCTTTTAAAATCTCCGATTTTGGTTTTACTCTTTCAAAAATGATCTTATATTTATCTATCATATTTGAAAATTATCCACTCTTAGTCCTGAAAGTGGTTATGAACTTGTATAGTTTACATTTAATGACAGTTATAGACCATAAAGAAAATCACTTTAAGGATCAAGAGTAAAGTATTTCCAAATTACAGGGACGAAAATAATATATTTTGGAGGGTTAAAACCAAATTTGAAAAATATTACAGATTTTGACCAAAATTTGAAGCACATTTTACCCAAAAGTTTAATATATTTCCCCCTCCCCCTAATAGCCTGCTAAGACACTAAATTTCATCGCATTTAAGGAATGTGCATATCAAAGTGAGGATAGATGAAATTGGTGGTCGATTCAGGATTTTCCAATTTGAAAATGATAGTTGGAATATGACATAGGGGTATCAAGATGCAGTTGCGTATTTTATTGACGGTGGAGTGATTGGATGGTCTTGTCTGCCACTGCGTGGACCTCGAAGTGATTCTTCTAGAAATACTGATAAAAGAGCAACGTTTCTGTGGATTGATTGATATTAGCCTGTAGGCAACAAGCGTGACTTTTGAGTTTTTGAGATTGTTTTTTCAAGATATTTTCTATTCGTCTTAATTTTCAGTAAGAGGCACAGTTTTGGGTCGTATTAGATTATTACGAGGAAATGATTTTCGATGGACCCATTCAATTTTTCTTTTCTAATATTTGCAAGTTGAGGTAAATCATTGACCCAACCATTTTAAGATTTTTCTGAACGACAGCATGTGCTGCTAAGGGAAATTTTCGACATGTAATCTAATTGTGTGGTTTAGCAAGGATTTTTCTTCAACATGGTCATCTATATATGCAATATTTTAGTTGTAGTTTGTCAACCGTTCACAATTGACTGTCTGTTGCACAAGACAAAATATAGTTCTTGGATGCATGGTTATATTTCATTTTCTTTTCTCTTATAAATAGTTGAAATGGATGAATGCAAGAATAGTTATATATCTAACCTAAAATTCCATTAATTTTAAGTTTTTTATTTGAATTTGTAATTGCCAAATGAATTTTATTGACCCTACTACTGAATGTGACCTTCCTGATTTGAATTCATATTATTTAATGAAAACAGTTCTTACACCTGATAGAGTTAGATAATATCTTACTTGAAACATGTCATTAACAGACATTTTTAGTATTTAAATTTTTTTGAAATTAATAATTTCATTTTTAGTACTATTTTTTCATTAGTAGCTAATATGGTCTCAAATTAACTATTATTTTTTAGTATAAAACACTTCTAATCAAATAGTTTTAAATTCACTTTTAAAAGTGAAACTGGTGTATTTTTTATTTTATTTTTAGTGACTTGATCTCGTAGGTATTCTCCAAAGGTCGCCTTAGGGATTAGAGTTTGTGCAGTTTTTATTTTACATGAAATTATAGGTTGAAACTCTATTATTGTTTTAAAAGTTCCTTCTCTAAAATAATTACATGCTTTTTAAAATGTTTATTCAGTTTTTTATGTATATATAAATAACATATATTTTTATATTCCTTTTTTTTCTCTCTTTCAATACATATTTTAAAGATTCAATATGGTTTGTAATTATGAATTTTTCTCGCTTAAATATGTTTTCGTTTACCTTAGTATGTTATACAATTCGGAGATAAGTTATAGTTTACTTATTTTTGCTAGATTTTTTTTTCCTTTTTCTTTTTAATTTATATAGACTACCGTACAGGTATACGGTTTGAGGTTAATATGATACATGAAAGTAGTAAATAGTTTTTTTTTTCAAGTATTTAATGTTGCATTTTTTTTATTATATCGAATTGTTCCATTGATTATTAGTTAAAGTGAAATTTTAGCACTCTTCAAAAAAATATTTAAAAGCGAATATATAACATGAAAATTTTATGGGCTTCACTTGGTATGCATTAATATATCAATAATTATAAAACGCAAGTAAAGCTCCACAATAAAGAGTTAATTATTTAAAATGTGATAAACATTCTTAATAACACGTCATTCTTATTTTATTTTAATTTCTATTATTAGTTACTATAAAACAAGTAAATAAACATAAATTTAAACTTTTTATAGTATTTTTAATGCATATATTTTTGTAGGTATCTGAATTTAAGATATATATTCATTAAAGCATGCTCTTATACTAAATTTTGCATAAAAATTAGTTTTGTATATTTTTATAAAACATCAGTTTATTGTTTTTAATTAATTATATGTTAATTTAAAACAAAATTAAGAGTAAACAAAAAAATTATAAAGTAAAAATTATTAAGTATGATAGGATATTGCGAGATAAGATAAAGGAACAGCATTTAAGTAATTTAAATATAGACAAAATGAAAAGATGTTTGTAGAGAAAAAAAGTCATTAAATACATTTTTATTGACGATGAAACATAAACAAAAGAAAGTGGGAAGTAAGCAGGGTTACTGCTTTTTATTTTGCTCTGGTGGTTTGACAATAAGAATTGGTGTTCTTGCATGATGTGCACAGTAGTCACTCACACTTCCGAGAAGTGCCCTGCCACCAAATGATAGAATCATGAATCTTCCAATGAAAACCAAAAGAAATAAATGGTTTTGTCATGCACTGATTTTCTGATACAAACCTTTTGAGGGCGCCAAGGCCACGGCTCCCCAACACAAGCAGATTGACTTGCATTTGGTCTGCTGCTTCACAGATCATCTCCCTTGGATCTCCATTCAGAATCATGCTTTCTGCTTTCACCTGCATTTCCATTCATCCATCATCATTTCCTTCTACTCACTCTCACATCATTACACACTTGCATGAGACATTTACCAGCTTATTATGGCACATTTTCAATGCCCTTGAGAGAACAGATGCTGATTTCTCTTCTTCTGCTTTCTTCACTGATTCCACCACTACATTTGCAGGATAAAATGCTGCTGAAGGCACCTCTATATATAAGAATCATATTTTCACCACAATATAAATATATTCCTAATTATATACAAGCTCATTCCATAGAATTAAACAATCTTGATTAATCATATTTGTTTAGAAATTTTCACATTGCTTGGACTAAAAATAGTTCATAAACATAAACTACCCAGCTCAAATGCTTAGAAATCATGACCAAAAAGATATGGTTAAAACATGACCAAAGATAATTTATAAAAACACTTTCTTTCAAGAATGAGTATTATCCCTAATCATGTTATCTAGATATTTGTGCGTTTAATAAATTAAACTCAATAATATAATAAAATATATTACAATTTACAAAGTTTCATATTATATAAGATTTGAAATATTTTGAGAGATATTAAATTTTTCAGAGATTGAAAACATATTTTAATCTAAACCAAAGCAATAATATTGTAAGAAGAGGTACCAGGTCCACCTGGTCCAACTGGGTAGACAAAGTTGTGAACTTTAGGCTCAACATGAACCAGAAACACCATGCCTTCATTCTCCTCTGTTGCTTCTCCCACAGTGGCCATGGCAGTGAAGAGGTTATCAAGGGCCCACTTCAGGGCATAGAAGCTCCCTTCACTCTCATCCACACCAACCATCACCTTCATCCTCATCCTTCGTTGCTCTGCTCCACCACTTTCTTCCATCGTTTTTTTCTTTTCTTAGTTTATCAGTAACACTTCAACCCCACTGTCACCATTTATATAAAACTATATCTTGCACGTTATTGTGACGGTTTTGCCCCTCCCACTTTCGGTTCTTTTGAGGTTTTTCATGTCTTTTTACTGATGCAAAGTGTTTGAGACTTGGCAGCACCAGACTCCATGTTTGCATGACTCGTGAATACGTGTAAACCTTGCACATCAACACTACCATTGCCTTCATGCAATGTAATCAAAAGTATGTTCTTAATCATCTTCATTTTCTAACTTTCAGGTGTATGTGACAAGTATATAGTCTATATAATTTCTGTTGGAAATCATGTATATTTGCAAAGAAAATATAAATTATTTGGGGATCATAATAATTTATTACTTAATTATATATTTAAATGTAATATTATATATTTAGAATTAATCAATAAATATATGTAAGTATTTATGTATGTATTTTTAAGTGTTTTACGATATAATTGTATTTTATCTATAATTACTTAATTTTTATTTTTTTATTATAAATTTCAATTATAATATTATGTTATTTGTTTAAAAATATAAGAGAAAGTTGAAAATATAAATATAACAATAATCATAAAAAATTACAATAGATATCTTTATTCGATAAATATTTAATAATATTTTAAAAAAATAATGCTTAATAATTTGTTTAGTTAAAAAGTAAATGTTCGAATTCAACAAAAACATAACTTTCCCTTCTCTCGTAACGAGAATAAAAATGACAAATGGCGTTATTATTTTCCTGAAAAAGTTAATGTCCAACAATATAACTAGCTTGTTAAAAATTCACATTCTCAAAAATGAGATTTCAATCCATTAAATAAATTCAACTAATAAACCAGACAAAATTTGTGACAAAACGAAAAAGAAAAATTCATCAAACAAATACCTCTCTCAGATTTTCTATTATAATTATATTGAATATAAGTTTAATTATAAGAGTTATAAGGTTAGTTGGGAACTTATTGTTTTTTCTTTTTACATGTGTTTCTCATCTCTACAAACCACGAAGGAGCCAAAAAGTAGATGATGCAAGTGCATGGAAAATGGATGTTATGTTGGGTGTGAAACTTGTGCAAGTGAGAAAAAAGACTTACTTTACATTTTCCTTAATTTAGTAACATAGCATTCATAGTGGAAGACATATGTATTGAGATTGCATAGAGTGAAGAAACATATTTATGTTAAAGTTGAAAGATTTTGAAATTATTTTTCCTTTTAAAACAGCAAATTTTTCTTTTATCTCTATTATTGGAATTCACAGATGTGAATTAAGATCTATGCAAACATCTGTCAAACACTAAATCAATTACATACCTTTAAAAGACTGAATTATGTAAATGAAATGAAAACAGTCACATCAGTTGATTACGAAAGCAGATTATTGGTGAAAGAGAAGCTTAGCAGTAAAATATTGACGGAATCATGTGCTGAAAACGATTGGTGTCTTAAAGTTTATGACAGAGGAATTCTAAATTAAGATGCAAACTTAGCTGCAGTTAACATCTAATGGCCCCAAATCATTTAATGTCAGTGTATTTAATATACGTGTCTGTTTTTAATGGCTACTATTCAATACATATAATGTGTAACAGTACATGCTTTGACTTGGTTTTAAAATTTCATAATGCTTAAACCACACACAAATTAACTTATTAAACCTTATTTTTGAGATCAGATCAAGCATTAGGACTTCCCTGAATGCAATTGAACTGGTGTTTGATAACATTATATATTCTCTAAGATGATTCATGGTGACAAATATAAAACTATGTGAAGTATTTTTAAAAGGAGAAATAAGGCTTGGAAGACCACTGTTGTAAGTAACCTCTTGTTAATCAACCTACAAATGAAATCTTATCATGTTCTTTCCTTGAACTTTCATAAGCCTAACTTTGTACCTCAGAAAGTTATAGCCTTCTCCAGTTCAGTTTCCTTTAACTTTGTCAGTTTGACATTTCTACACATTAAAATACTGGCTTAGTTCCTTACAGCAAACGAACCTAGTTGCTATTGACTTGACTATAGTGCCATTATTCATTTATTCCTTCTCTCTGGCATTCAATCTCTCTCTCTCTCTCTTGTTATCTTTCTCTCAAAGTACTAAACAGCATTCTTCCTCTCTCTTTCCTTGTTATCTTTCTCTCAAAGTGCTAAATGCATTCATGATTATAAGCCTTTGATTTCCTTCTCTTCTCAGCGCCAGGAAGAACCTCTTAGAGGATCTTTGTGAGTAAAAAAACTTCTGGGGTTTTCCATTACACACATAAAAATATATATTGTGTGTGTGTTATTGTTCTTTTGTTTTAACTTCTATCTTGAAATAATGATTTCTTTCATTTTTTTTTTAGTTTGTAATTACAGCTAGCACCAGATGAACAAACCGGAATGGTGAATGAATTGGACAGAAGTGTTGATTTTGAGAAATTCTCATGGAAAATTGAGGATTTCTCTAAACAAAACGTCATGAAATTGCGCTCCAAGCCTTTCAAAATCCGGGGCTGTACATGGTATGATCAATTCTACAGTGGTTCAGATTTTGTCTATTTTCCGATCCTCACATTGCATATTCTTAACGCAATTGAGAACAAGTCTTGAACAATTGCCAATAGTTGAAAGTTTGGATCACATGGTGATATATACGTAATGATTTCCTTACCTTTTTGAAGAAAAAGAAAACTTGAGCCTTATACTTTACTTTTATCATTTGCTATGATGGGGGAGAGATACTCATGATGGGTTTTCTTGATGTCACAGGAGGATCCTTGTTCATCCACTGAGGAGCGATGTGAAACATTTTTCAGTGTATTTGATGGTTGCTGATTCTTTACCACCGTATGGATGGAGCAGAAACACGTTTTTCAAGTTAACTCTAATTAATCAAGTGGATAGGAACAAGTCAATTGAAAAAGGTATACCTTCAAGTGATTAAGTTTTTGTATTCTATTCTTGGAACTTTTTCCTTCTGATTTGTAGTGTTATGTGTATTAAAAGCTGATTCTTGTCTTGTATTTGTGATTTTCAGAGACTCAGCAAAAGTTCAATGGAGGATATCGTAGCTGGGGTTCATTTTTCTTGAATCTAAGTGATTTCTACAACCATAACCAAGGGTTTCTTGTGAGGAACACATGCATCATCGAGGCACACATTTGTGTCTCGGATTTAGCACCTAAGATTCAAGTTCACCCAAATTGTTCTCCAAGCCATGACTCAGCAACAGAATCATCCTCAGATGATAGGGACAGCATTAGTCCAAGAACCTCAGGATCTAGTGGAGCAGAAGGGGCAACTCAAGGATCAAATAATTTGATACTAAGAGAACTCATAGATTTGGAGAGTTTAGGAGCAGAAGAAAAAGCTTTCATTCCACTGCTGGAAGAGGTTTGCATATGGCATCCTAATCTGATACAGTGCCAGAAGGAAAGAACTAGCAGGTTTAGACAATGGGCCTTCACATCATTGGGCCAAGTTTTGCATTTTCTCAAGACCAAAAGGGTGAAGGATATGCGTGAAGAGGACATAAAGCACCTTCATGGTTTGTGGAAGGAACTTGTCAAGTCCTCAGGATTTGACTTGGCATGGCTGGAGCCATATGTTCAATCAGCATTGGGGTTGAAAGCTTACATGGAAAGAGCAAAGCAATTGAAGAAACTGAAGGACAGTGTGGTTGCTTTGGAGATCAAGATGAAGAGGCTGAGGGGGGAACTGGCTGCTGCTGAAGGAGAGTTTGAGGTGGCCAGAAGAGGCTTATCAGAAGTAAGAAGAGATTTCAATGAGATGGATGTGAATTCTGCAATTGGTTATGCTATGTTTTAGTCCAATTGTTTTATGTATATGATCTTGATGAACTAGTTTTGATGAGGGCATGCACAAAGTTTTTATTTCTAGATGTGTACAAATTATGTTCAAACACTAGTGCCTTTGGTATAAAGCTAGTTAATTTTTTTTTGTTAAGTTCAAATTTAATTAATGTAGATGTAATTTTTTTTTTAGATACAATTGTTATCAAGTGTCTCTCAAGTTTTTTAAAATAATATGGTAGAGTCAATTAATATACGAAAGTATTTGAAGTTTAATTTTGGTTTTGTTATAATTTTGTTCTTAAAAAAACGTTATAATGAATTAATAAATAATCGCATCTTTTAAGTCATCCTTAATCTCCACTTATAAATAGTGAGACAGTATAATCAATGTAATCATTAAAAATGAGTTATTTCTTTATTTATATACAACATAAAATAACATAAACATTCAATTATGTACTGAGTTATTTCTTTAAGCATAACATAAAATGATACAACTCGAAATACCATAAAAAATCAATTATGAACTGAATTATCTTTAAACATAATATTAAATATTCTAGTTCGAAAAAAATAATAACCAAATATATGTTGAGTCAAAAAGCATCAATGAATATTCTCATCAAATATTAGTAACAAATTATCTGTCAAGTTACATGAAAAAAAAAACAATGAATACTATTAGAAAACATTAACAAAACTTTGTGTCATGAATAAAAAACATAAATAAATGTTCTCTCAAAACATTAGCAACTGTGTTCGATGTTATATGAACTAAAAAGCATCAAAAAATATTAGCAGCTAATGATGGTCTACGATATATGAATCAAAATGTATAAATTATGTTTTGTCAAGATATCAAGTTATATTTATCAAATTATATTTTAGTGACCAATTATGCACAAAATTATAACATGCTACTATTTGAAATAAAAATATAAGTAATACTAATTATAATAATATTATTATGGTCAATTTTAATTTTAATATTTTAGATGTTCATTCTAGAATTTTCATAATGTTCGTTATGAAATTCTCATTTGTTATGATTTTATTTTTAAAAGATGATTCGATGATTTAAAAGATTAGAGTGTATATAAATTATTTTTAACTTCGACTCGTAAATGATGTAAGATTCATGAATATAAGATCAATTTTCACGTTCGAGGTATTATCCATTTTGAAATTCTCGTTCATGATGATTTTATTCTTGAAAAATGTTTTAATAGATTTAAGATATAATTTATATATAAATTATCATTAATCTCAACTCTTAAATAATATGAAATTCCTATATGTAACGAAACAATAAAAAAAATAAAAATAAAGGAAGAAGCATAGTACCATAAATAATTACATTACATGTATAAGATTTTTTTACTTTAGTTGTTCAAATATTTCTACCAAGATTTTGGCATTTATGAGACCTGAAAGTTGGCTTAGTGGTCATAAAGTGTTTGACCTGATAGGCTATTCAAAAATCATCTCTTAACAAAGACAACTTCACCTTTATTTATCTTTGAATACTTTTTTTGAAAACTTAAACTTGTTTCTTCTTTAAAGGACAACCCTCCCGTTAAAACATTGCTACCAAATGCTTTGGTGTCATAAAATTAATGAGTCTTCATCTCAATTACTATAAACTCCAACATCACATTGAGTTGTATCTCAAGTAACAATATTGTAAGGCTTTAGAAAAATTCAAACTCTTTATTGAATTATATCTTAAAGATTTTAAAGTTTGTTAAAGCTATTTCTTCCTCATAAAAAAAAAAGTCTAAACTTTATATTTTTTAAAAATAATTTGACAACATATTTTTAAAAAAATATTATACTTGAAATAAATGCATATCTGATATTTATTCTTTCTTTCATTATATTCATGAGGGATGGAGAAATAGATATTGACGATAGAATTTTGAGGAGAAACAGATTTATAAATAAACAAAGAGATATATTTAATAATAATTAAATTTAAAGAGACCAAAATTATAAATATACGAATATAAGTTATAAAATTTTGATAATAATCATTAAATTTAAAAATCAAAATTATAAATACTAATATAAGTTATAAAATTTTTAAGAATAATCATCTCCGTCTCTTAATCGCTTAAGATGATGAATTACATAATATTATAATATAAAACAATAAGATAAAATTAAAATTGGTCTAATATCATATTTGAACATAATTTTTTTTTCTTTTTATCTGTTCATGTTATAAGACTTTGACTCACCTTTAAAACCTTATAAGATGTTACATTCTATTCATCAAATTCATGAAAAAAATAAATGAAAATAGATTAAAAATAAAATATAAAAATAATTTGAAAATAAAATAAAAAATACAATAAACCTCATCATTTTAAAAATTATTTTAGTGATATTTGTCTCTAATCAAACCCTTCAACTTGATTCTATCCATAATTTTCTCATGATTCATCACCTACCACTGTTATAATGTCCGGTAAATAATATTTTATTATTTGAAAAAGTAAACAACGACCAATTTAGTCTTTGAAAAATCAATAATGTTGAAATGGGATTTTAAAAAATAAGTATAGTAAGTACTAAATAGTACACAAATTATGTAACGAAGTCACGTGAATTAAAATAAAATAAAATAAATTACTTCCAAAAACCTCAAATTACAGGATTGAATGGACATGCTTAAAAAAACTTTATTTTTATTCATATCACATTTTTTAAATCTGATCTACATAGACTAGATCGTCCGTAGAAGTAATTCTATTTTAACTTTAAATAAATAAATATTTTTATTTGTAATTTTAAGTTGGTTTGAATATACGTTTTGTATTTCTTAGAATACGAGTTTAAAGAAATATATATATATATATATATATATATATATATATATATATATTATATTTTTATCTATATGTCTTTTAAGAAAATTTATATATATTATTTTTTATATTATAGAAATATTTAAAAAAAATTATAAAAGATTAAAATTTAAAAACGGATAAAGTTTAAGATATAAAAATTAACTTTAACAATATTATTATAATAAATATTTAAGTTAAGATTCTAAATGAAATATAAATTTTTTAATAATATGATAAATTTTATATATTTAAAATTTTAAATTAAATAAAGGTTAAGATTTACGAGAATTTATATATATTTTACTTTTATAATATATTTTATTATCTTAATTCACTAAAATACTTATAATAATAAAATCATAATAATTAAAACTTAAAAATAATAATAACTCAAACTTATAACATTCATAATTGAAATATAATTTTTTCACTAATTTAATGAAGTTAGTATATTTAGGAGTGATGATCTCAATAGTTGTTTCTAAAACAATAAATATTATTACTGTGTTATTTTAATAATATTATAATCTTCATTAATATTATCATATAGGTAATTATTTACATAACTTTTTGCTTTATCAACAACCCCTTCGTTTTGGACATTTATTGGATGCACGTTGCATCCCAAGGACCCTTGACTAAGTCTTATTGGGGTTGATGCTGCTTTTCATTAATAATATCTGACACAGTTCATGTCTGTAAAATAATTAAATATTAAATAAAGGATAATAATATAAATGAAAAAATTATCTTCAATTTGTGGAAATTACAGTTAAATAAAATCAAATTTCTTAAAAGTATTAAAATATTAATTAATATTTGGGAAGTTATCTTTTATTACTTGCTCTTTTTTTAGCTATTGTTTAAATTTTTTTGAGAAACCAATAAATATAATAACTTTTTTTAATTTAATAAAGTATCTATAATTTTTTTAATTTCATGCATTAGATTTGCATATCATGATAAATACATATATGTAAATTAATTAAAAAAAAATAAGTGATGAACTTTTCCATAGTCAAGCAAAACTATTCTCATATTCTTTGTTTCTTAAAATCTTACATGTAATTCTTCACTTAAAGATATTCAAACTTTTTGTTTTTGTGTGTACAAACTAATTTTTTTAAGTCAACACTATAAAAGGAATATGGAGGATTAGGGTTTGACTGGATTTTTAAATGTTCAATTATTTAATTGTTCATGTGAATTTCAATTTCATGATTATGTTTTTGCTTTATAAATTTGTTGGAGTATTCAAATTAAAGTTTATTCATTTTTCACTTTTGATTAAAAATTATTTTACTTAATGAGATAGATTCCCGATATGATTGCATTTTTTTTCAGTTAAACTAACACTGTTTTAGTTTTCAACTTTTGAGAAAAATGAAATTAATTAAAATTATATTACTTCATGATTTTGTAATATTTTTTTTAGTATTCATAATTCATATTTTGTATATATTCATATATTTTAAAAGTCGTATATTTAATATGATTTAAATATTTATTAAAATATCATATATATTATTAATTGATTTTATATTAAAATCGTAATTATTATCAGAATTAAAACCTATTTTTTTCTGATTTTTATCTTGATAAAAATTATCATATTTATTGTGAGTGAAAAATATTCTTTATTTTTTTATAGGATTAAAAAAAATTATACAACAATCATCTTAACTAATTTTATAAACAATGAAATTTTAACGTTAAAATTTAAAGCTCTTATAATTTTCAACCATGAAAATCTTTCTTAAAATCTCAATGAAAGATAAGATCAATTTTTTTTAAGAAAAAATTGGAATAACAAGAATTTGATTTTGCAAAGGAACAAAGGTTTAATAGTATTCTTAAATAGTTACGAAATTTTGTAAACACTCCCGTCCCAAACAAAGTCTCATTTATTTATTTATTTTTATTTTTACTTTTCCATTCATTTTAGTTCCTGAATTCTTCATGGTAGAGTCATTGTCAAATTTAGGATAAGAATATATTGAATATTTAAGTTAGACTTTAATTAGGATGTCTTTTTTTCAATCTACATTGTATACACCCAAATATCATCACATTCCACTACTATTAATGTTCCAAATCTTTGACATTATAGTTTAGATCATGCTTACAATTAATAAATGTTTATATCTGATAAAGAACAAATTTTCCTTTTTTTTTTTTTTTATTAATATATCTAAAAACTCACCTTCTGCTTCTTCATTCTAAAACTTGCAACCCCTCTTGTCTTGACTTTGTATACTTTCCTTTCCTCACACTCGTACAAAGGTTCATTGTCCTTTCTGTTAATACTCCTTCTCCTTTAATCATACAAAGTTCTTCCTTTTACAGTCTTATAATACAAAGGTTCTTCCTTTTACAATCTTATCATACAAAGTTTCTTCCTTTTAAAAATCTTATCACACACAGTTTCTTCCTTTTACAATCTTATCACACAAAGTTTCTTCCTTTTACAATCTTATATGAATGCTGGGTTGTTGTGATCATCATGTGCGGTATGCCATGTTTTCATAGTTGTTTAAATATCTCTTTTGGATAATTACAATCTATTTATGTATATTCTGGTATTGAAAGCATTCTTTCTGTCTACAATGTATAAATGATATGACTTTGAAGTAATTCTTGTAAAAGTTAATAAATTTATTAATAATGTAAAATTATTTTATACTATTTTTTTCTGTAATTTATTATATCTAACTCTGGTTGAATCTTTATCCAGAATCACCCAAAGAACAATATTCAGATTGAAGTTGTGAAGTTTTTGAAATGGAGAATAAGAACACAAAAGATAAGATATTTGAGAAGTTTACATGGACGATTAGGGACTTCTCTAAATTGGACTCCAACGGGCAATACTCTGAAATTTTTTCCATTGATGACCATTTATGGTACTTTTATTGAATTGTAGTGTAATTATATCATGGTTCTTTTAAAAATATATTTGTTTTGATGAGTTTTATAACTTTGTTTTTAGGCGGGTTCTGATTTTTCCAAAAGGAAACAATGTGGAATACTTGTCAATTTATTTAGATGGTGGTGGGAATGTGGCAAATTTGGGTGAGGGCTGGAACAAATTTGCAAATTTCAAGTTGGCTTTAATTAATCAGATGAACCACAAAATGACTAAAACAAGAGGTGAATAATATTTCCTCAACTAGAATATATTATGTATAATGATTTTATGAAAAGAATGAAGAAAATATAATTTCAACAAACCTCCTCAATGTAGTGATGGAGTACTTGGAATATGTGTTTTTGAGTTTAATCTTATCTCTAACTTTTGATGTATATGAATTTGTTTTCAGAAACTGAACACCAATTCAATGCAAAAGAGATTAATTGGGGTTTCACCCGATTCATACCTTTAGATGAACTTTGTAACCCTAGCAATGGGTTTATTGTGAATGATACTTGCATAATTGAAGTTGAGATTTTGGTGAGCAATTCAAAACACAATAATGAAGGAGATCAAGAAGACAACAAGATTAATGATAAGCAAACCAATCATATTGATAATCCATTACCTAAGGAAATAGTCAAGTTCAGGGGTTTAGAGAAAATGGAAGAAGATTTTATTCCACTATTAGAAGAAGTATGTTCCCAACATCCATCACTTGTTGATAGGCAAAAGAAGAGAACCCTTATGTATGTTGAATGGGCATTCACAGCTTTAGGTAGAGTTCTACATTTTCTCAAGACTAAAAAGGTGAAAGATATGGATGATGATGCTTGTAATCATCTCCAAGTTTTATGGGAGGAACTTGAGACATTCAAATTTGATTTGACTTGGTTGGAACCCCATGTTCAATCAGCCTTGGGCATGAAAAATTATAGGGAGAGAAGTATTCAAGTGAAAAAAATGAAGGAGAAGGTGTCTTTTTTAGAGACGGAAACAAAGATGCTGAAGGAAAAGATGATGCAAGCAAAGATAAATCTTGAAATAACAAGAAGAGAATTGGCCAGAATAATTGAAGGCTTTGAAGAATGCAATTTGGAAGATGGATTAGGATATGGAGGACAATAGATTTGTGTCATATTATTTATTGAAAAGTTCATTGTATGTATTATTTAATTTGTTCATCAAGTGTGTAATTGTAAATATTTGAAGATGGGTGTAAGTGTTGGAGTATCTAAGTGGAAGTCCTAAATATTTGAATATGTTTATTAAATAACAAATTATGTTGCAAAGAATTTGTTTGGAAATCAACGACCTTCGAATATTGTTGTTTGTTTTTTACTTTTATTTTAACTTAAGAAATTCAAATTACCGAATGTTATCTTAACGTGTTTATCATTATGATATTGTAAAATAAAAATACTTATTTAAAAAATTATAATATAAAAAACGTGGATACATGTACTAATCAAGTTTTGAAATTATTTGTTATGTCTTATTTTACGCTTCATATTATCAAATTATGTTTAAAAATTTTAATTATTTTTTATTTTAAATTATTAATTTATTTTTAATATTTTAGTAATTATATTTGTCAATCATTTTTAATAAATGTGGGGACGGGCTGCGTTTTCACCTAATATAAAATAATAAAATAAAATAAAATAAAAAGTAATACTTTTCAATCTCCATTGATGGGATCGACACAACATGCTATGCGTGTAAAAGTCACAGTAATCACTTCCTGTTGTTACTTATTTCATTACAAAATCAACAACTCGGTTATTTATTTTTCTATTTTGGTGGCAAATGATGAGCCATGACATGAGCAGGATATTAAATTTTAAAAGGGAAACGGTAGTTTACAAATAAGATCACACTTTTCTCGGCACAAACTAATAAAATACTAGCAAGAGAATTAAACCGACACCTCAAGTCTTAAAACATCTACAACAAGAATTTCGTATCAATAGAACATTATTTGAATGCAACCCTACCAACATGAGTTTTTAAAAAGAAATCCTCATATATTTATTCAATTTCTAAAAAACAATATTTGTTAGAAAAGGCGGAAGAGGCAAGATCATATAAGTATTTAGCCATGGTTTAATAATATTCATGTCAAACAGTGACTTGATTTAATTAAAAAATTAAATCAAATGTTCTTCTGAAATTCCGCAGATAAAATTGTTACAAGAAAATCTAATATCAACTGCTATTGAGGCCAAAATTCAAAGAGATCTAACTATGGATATCAACTGCCAGATCCAAGAGTATGTGATCCCAAAAGCACAGTATATAGAGATCAACATTAGGGGTGCAAATGCAAACTTATCACCCAAAAGTAGAGGGTGTAAAATTTGACCCCATATCTCTACAACTACAAGACCTATCAGATAAATCCTCTCACTCCAACCAATAACAAAACCTTTCTTCACAGTTGCACCCGGATTACATTCAGATCCAACTTCATCAGCCTTTTTCTTTGAATTAGTACTTGGCCTTGAAGCTGTTTCATCCTCATCACAAAATTGTGCTGAAAAGCCTGACCACATCAAAATGGAGTGTAGAAGCAGCAACAAAACTTTGATCGGATACTCTTGTGCCTCAAATAGTAGCGGAAAAATTGAATAGCAAGACACTGCATATACAAGTAGTGTGTGTAATTTCAAAGAAACAAAATATAAAAAAAATTACAGATACTGGTGCAAATTGCAACTTTTGTTTATTTGGCATCCCAAAGCATTTTCAGTCATTAAAAGAAATTTTTTAATGGCAAACATATATGATCAAGTTAAAGGACGGACTAAACAGTATAATTGCTTCTATGGGTTTGCTTTTATTTTTTACCCCGCTTGCTTTATGTTGTGCAAGATTGAAATAGTTGCTTGCTTGACAAGTATACTTAATCTTAGCTGTACTTGGGTTATGAAAATACAAATCTTAGTACAAACAAAATTGTAGCACAAGTAGAGGGAAACTGACAGGCTACTTAATAACAGGCCCTATATGTCTTGTGAGCTACCAGACACTCTCGTGCCTGCTTCAATTTGCAATCTAGGAATAGTTGAAAGAGAATTCAACTGAAGACAAATTAACATTTCCGAGATCCTCCAAAGGTTTAAATTCAAGATAACCACTTTGTTTGGATATGAGTTGAAATTGGGATGAAAAATAGAAGAATTTTAAAGAGGAATTTTGGTTATTTGGATAGATGGAATTAATGAAGGAACAAAATAAGATTTACTTAGTTGTTTGGTTATACGGAAAAGTGAAAAGAAAGAAATAAGTAGTAATGTTAAAAGACCGTTTTATCCTTTGCTTTAATACGTCTAGTTCAGAATTTACGAATCTCATAACACCATCTCTGTTAACATGAACTTTGTGAGAAAGCACATAGTATTATGAGTGGTTGGATGGAAAGCACGAGGTGACTGGGAAGGTCATTGAGTGAATGAATGTGCTGCAGGAGATAAAAAAAGGTGGGTCCAGCTCCAGCGTGACCTCGACGCCAGTGGTCATTGCCAACTGCGGTCAAGTCTCTCCTATTTGGTATCGTTTTTTGTTTTTCCTCTTTCTGCCGACGGTTCTGCTTTGTACAATTTCATCCCATTCAAAATTAGCACCAACATAGAGAGGAAAGAAGTTGCAGTGGGACCAATGAACATTGTGCATTTATCCCTCACGTTTCCCCCAATCCAAACACACCCAAGTTTGCATTTCTCTCTGAACTCACTCCCATTTCTCTCCCAACCAATTCAGCCTATCCAAACACTGTACAGGTTACAACCTGCAACATTGCTGTTTCATACAACATCCCTGTCTTCAGCATGTGGACACCAGAATTTTGGTTGGTAATTTGTACGAGGATTAGTAATGAAGTGATGATAGATACAGGCTCTAACTGAATCAATTATCTTGGTCTTATTAATTTGAATTTTAAAGGTTTCAACGATAGATACAGATTCATTTTCTGATTTTAAAAACGTTTTTTATTTTTTTTCTTTTAATTGATTTGAAGAGGGGAAGACATATGAACCTAGAATCTGACAAATCTATATATGCATAGGGCACATATAACACTATATGGAGTATTATTGACAGAGACCTATTACAAAACTAGTGTAATATTGCCTAGGATAGTAAAGGGCCATGTTCGCAAGATTATTAGCAACTGAAAAACTATTATAAAAAAATTTAGTGAAATATTGTCTTCAAAGGAGCACAAAAATCACATGTGTTTTCCACTAAATTATACAGAAATTACATGTAATTAACAGCATGCACACATTTTTTAATTTTATTTCATTTTACTTATATTTCAATTTTTTTATTTACAATTTCTACTATCATTAAAAAAATGAAGAAAATAAAAGTATTAGAAGCAGGTGAACAAATGAATGACCAATAACAACATACCTATTGACAACAAAAAGTAATGCCTTGCATCCTCCAGAGTTTGTGCTGCGACAAAGGCAAGTGGTATTACAAAATGGAGAGATGCCTTCTCATGCACATGCCACCCGAAAAGAAAACCACAGGTATAAGCGTAGGCTACCCATCTACTTATCATCTGTGGCTGTGGATTCTTCCAAGCCTTGAGAAGGCAAGGGGATAAGGCAAGAAGAACCGTTAAAAAGGTCACAAATGGTGTGATCTGCATATTAGTAAATAGAAAAAATGAATGTTTTCATCATTCTTTTAAATAATGAAAAGTAAAGCAGAATAACTAAAAGTTGTTATATTATAGTCATAAATTTCAAATGACCAGTTATCAAGCTCAGTCGCAGATGTCAACTGAACAATAGCAGCTTTGACATTGAAATAAATAGACTAGAAGGTGTGAAATGTAAAAGCTAGTATTATCTAATCAATTATAAAGTTTCACAGATATCATTTTGTTGATATCAAACAGGTGCTGTTTTTGAGCTATCAAGTCCTGGTTGCAATTTGCCATTTAAGCATTATATTTGTAATCAATATTTTTATTCTTAGATAATGGGATAAGGATCATTCAGTGAGTCAAGTATACATCTTCAACATGATTAAAAGTCAATTTCCAATAAATCAGTGGCTAGGTCAATGTGCATGATCACAAGTTTGAAGAAATGATATAACATCATCCTCCCTCTCCTCGTACTAATGAAATGCATACAGCATATAAAACTTAGCGAGGTTCATAATATCCCCGTGTTCTTGTTCTTTTCTGGTCTTATAGCCCACAAGCTAATTCAGAGAATTGAAAACTCAAGAAAATTTTACCTGAGGCAGTACAGAAAATGGTGAGGAATCCCCTACTAGACCAGCTGTGAATGAAGCCACTGGTACCTGGATATTAAATCCAAGTTTTCTTAATACGAGAGCAAGTCCTTTGTCTGACATGATATAGAATACCCAAAAATTTGGGGCCCAGTAAGCATGGCAAAGCCCTCTGCCAAATGGAAACAATCGTCGAATAACTTGTTGTAACTGCAATTAATAATTTGAATAATCAAAATGCAACACAAAATGCAAAGGTGCATATGAAATATCTTCACTTTTACACAAGAAAATGAAGTAATACAAGAATACAAGAAAAGGCAATAAAAGTTGTTGCTCACTTGAGTATGCAAAGTTGATCATCCATAACAGGTAACCTTAGTCCATTCATGTGATAGTCTCATAAAGATTATAAAAAAAAAAGTTTTTTTACACAACCTCATCAAGACTCAGTACATCTAAGTTAGAAGCTATGCAGCACAACCTTGACATGTAAAAGAACTCTGTTTTCCATATGATTTTCATAGATATACCAAGCATCCAATTTGTTCTCCATCATTCAATTAGTTGAAAACAAAAAACATCAAGTTATAATTACATATTTACAAACTGGTAAAATTCCTAAACTTCGACAAATAGCAATCAATTTCAAATTAGTTAAATGCATTGATTTATCAGAAGTCATGGGAAAACACCATGACATATGGGCAACATAATACCATGTGAGTTCAATATAAAATTTATATTTACCTGCCCAAGGTGGAAAAATGGTCCAAAAGCAGATGCAAATACTGCTATAACCACTCCTCCCATAATCAATATTCGACTGAAGCCTCTTAGAATACCACCCCAACAATAGTGTCTCAACAAATAAACAAAATAAACGGGTGCTGCTACTGCAAATAAATGTTTAAAGCACAACAGAACTGCAAAAACAAATCCTCCTAACAAATCCCTTCCTTCCTCCAAATATGAAAGTGAGATCAACAAAATCCCAATGAGAAATCCATTGTACTGAAAATGCACATGGTCCACTACAAAAAGCATCGGTGACCAAACAATCAATGACCAGATCAACTTCTGCTTTCTTGAATTCAGATTCCGTGTAAGTCTGTAAACCCCATAAAGAAGAGACAGATCAGAAAGTATTGCAGTAACTCTTTGGAAATAAACCACCTTGTTTGAGCTATAATTCAGGCCATCTTGAAGGTGCACCATTTGGGGATCAATTAGGTGAGCAAAAACAGATAGAAAGCGTTCAAAATAGGCAAAGAATGGTGGATAATCAAGAGTCCATGGGCTTGTCTCATCAAAGTACCACTGGGAAAGAGGGAGGGAGTGGGTCAAAGCCAGCCAGTTGCGATGCACCTCAAAATCTGTACTACGGTAGGAGGGGAAAAGGAGAACTTTTATGCAGGTAGCTACAAAAAAGAACCACCAGAGAGTTGTTTTGGGGTTATGAGAATGGTGGACTTCTTTGAAGCTTAGTTTCTCTTTTCCCATGACAGAAGATGGGGTTGGTAGATGGTAAAACGAATATCGATGTTGTGTTTAATGCAGAGACGCAATAAGACTTATTTTACTATTCAAACAGAACTTGCTCAGCTCTCAACCAGCATGGAGAATGCAGATGGATATCGTGCACTTCTGAACTTCCTGCATGAAAGTCAGCATAGTTACCGAGAAAGCTTCTGGGAGCATCATTAACTTCCAACATGATTGAAAGATGCACAAAGAGCATTTGGATAAAACTTTAAGGAAACTTTAGTCAACCTCTTCATGCACATATCTATTAGTAACAGTTACAAACTGAATATTAGATTTTGTAGCGTTTACAGACAATAAAACAATTGAAGAAGGCATGGTAAAAAATATACAATCCATGACAACTGTTTGTTCTTTCATTATATAAGAACAGTTTCTTAGAGATAAGAAACCCTCCATACCAGAAAAACTAATTTAAAAACTGAAAGAACAGTAAATCTCAGAACTTATATACTTATAGTTCTGCACATATTAGACATGAAGATACCTCTATAAGCATCCATGAACAGGGCACCAATAGGGACAAATAAAGATCCCGTCCAACAATAGACTAAGGGGCAAAGAGGTTTCCCTGGAAATGAGGGAATCCATTCAAACCAAATTCACCATAGAAGTGCACAAATTTCAATAGGTGATTTTATCTCCCTTATCCTTTACAAAACAATAAAATAAAGTTAAAAAAAGTTGTTAAAAAAAAAACTGTTAAAAAGTGGTATCACCCACCCAAAGTTCGCCAAGTAACATCATGTAAGTGTAAATTTAAATGGGTCTTTATTTGTTAACTAGATCTACGCATAAGACATAGCTGCTGAAGATGTGGCATTAAACATACCAATCCCAACTCTTTCAAAAGATTTTATGCCTCCTACCTATTGTTACTCAATAGAATAACCCTGAAGTAGTGTCTCCATCCTTAAATCATATGAAGCTAATATCAACATTTATTGTAACTCCAATTTTTCAACCTCCCCTAGAGAGACTTTCTCATGAATTCAAATCCTTCCCAACCTGTAATCTAGTACTTTCTGAAAATTCTTATATTCGCAAGATGTTTAATCCACATATTCAAAACACTTCACCCTTGCTGGACTCCAAACATCTACCAGAAACAGCGCATGATAAGATCTTAATCCAATCTCCCAAGAACTCTTGAACAAAATCTCACCATATACTCCCGATAAGAACATATCAGCTAACACATGTTTTGGAAAAATAACCAACTAAACTCAAACCTTTGGGTATTTGCGATCATGACACAACCTGTTCGTAAAACTCTAAGGTAAGCTGTCTATACTTTGTAACAATATACAAAGGCGATATCAAGAATCAACCCTTCAACTGGAAGTGACATAATTGTACACTCTTCAATTCAGTTTCCTTTAAGCAGTAGTGCTATATCGTAAAATAATTGTTCTCATTCTACTCACCCTGCTTACAAAAAAAAAAACTGTGCCCTGTAGTCTTCCAGTCAAAATTAAGCACTATCATCATACAGGCTCCTATGATATACGAAGATAAATCCTACCTGAAGTGAAAAAAAAAAAAAAAAAAATCATTCTATTCTGTTTCCACTAACAATGCATCGTTAAAACAAAGAGATGGAAATAAATGACAACGAACATTGTCAACCAAATATAGATCCGTATAACGGAACCCCCAATATCAACAATTAGAAAACTGATAAGGGCAAAAGTAAGTTATTTCAGAGACGGAAAAAATACATCACAGTCATACCCCAATCTTCTTTATTTATCCTACAATTAGCAAATAGCTAAAACAATGCATAATATTAACAAACAGATTGCTACAGTAGTTAATGCATAATATATCCAAAATAATGCCGTTATATTCTGCATGAACTACTATAGCAATCTGTTTGTTAATATTATGGGATTAAGACAACATAAAATAATTAGAATGATTATGGAATCAAATTTACAGTCCTTATAACGAACTGCTACGAAGTTTTCTTAAACACTCTCTGCTAAAAATTCTTGTGTGCCATGGATAGTTGACACCGTTAAACAGATTTAATTTAATAGAATTTAGGTCTGCTGTCCTTTGTTACATTTGTCTAACGATGTATAAATTGTTGTAAGTTCACAATTTTGGACAGCTTTCACAAGTTCAACAATTCTGAGCTTATTTTGAGATGTTTCCAAGCACCCTACCAAACAACTGTTAGAAATCATGGCTGAGTGGATTCCGAAAATTTTTAAACACAACCATTGGTTAGTAAGTTGTATTACCGATAAACCAAAACCAAGCATATATGTTCTTATAAGCAAGAAATGACTACGTCGTATGGAATGGAGGTTCTTCAACAAACGAAAGTAAAAAAAGTGAACGAAAAGTAAAACTATATCTGGAGATGGGTCATATTAACAAAAAGAAGAAGAAAGACTCACAGCTACGTTGAACTTGCTGTTGAAGGCAGAGGCTACTTGTTGAATGAGGTCCTCTCTGTGGGGTGGAGAAGGCACATCACGAACCGAACCAGAAACCAAAAGCCCCTTCTCCGTGAGTCCAATGCAGGCATCAACCAAATCCTCGTTAATAAAATATGTGGAGAGAACCCGATGCCTATCTGCGATGCTTTTGGCGAAGCAATGAGACAGGGGTTTTCTGGCGGAGACGCGTGGCTGGTCGGAAATCTGCTAGGGTTTCGATTTCAGACCATGGAAGCAGAGACAGTGGAGGTTATGGAGGCGCTGGAGTGAACAATTTGGAGGTGTCGGCAACTGAATGCTCTTACCGACAAAGCCAACGCAGACCTTACTTTGGCAGCGGCGGCGGCGGTGGCGGCGATGGAGGCTGGTCTGCGGTGCTCTGTAGACGTGGACTGTAGAGATGTGAAACCGGTGTACGCCACCTCATAACTTTCTCTCTATCTCACCCGATTCATAGAACAGTAGATCACAATTTTTTATTTTTTTTATGTAAGGTTAATTTGAAATTAAAATTTTAAAAACATTCAAATACAATCAAATAAACTAATATAATAATATTATTAATATTCTTTTAATATAATTAGTTGTAGAGGACTTATTTGGGTTGTGAACAAAAAAGAAATTGCAAAATTTAAATATATCAATTATATTAAATTTAATTTAATATATAATAAATTGAAATATAAATTATATTTAATTAAATATTTTAATAATATCATATAATTTTCATTTTTAAAATATTATTATTATTTTATAAATTCATTTATTGAGTAGATTTAAAAAAAATTAAATTAATAAGATGCGAAAGAAAAAAAGTTTAGGTCGTACTTAAAAAAAAACTGAGTAGAAAACTTGTATTGCAATTTGATTATTGATACATAAACACAATTACTCGGTATATTTAATAAAAGAATTACTATTTTCTTCATAGATATTGCACTTTTAACTTAGTAGTTATCTCAATTAAACTAAAAAATAATAAGAATAGTGTAAAAATAAGTTTTGAAATAGAATTGATGAAGTTTTAGATGGATAGAGATTAAGGCAAAAAGTTAAGGTTGAAATAAAAAATAATATTTTGAATTGGTTGCAAGGTTTAGATTGAGGATTTACACCACGATTTTTTTTATTGAAGACTCTTTCTTGCTGCAATGTTCTTATTATTTCTTTTTAAATTAACTTTCAAAGTTTATAATTTAATTTTTACTTTCATTAAATTTTATGATAAGGATTCAGTGAATGAAGTATTATCATTCTACATAGTATATATTAAAATTTGTGACGTTGGTGCAGTTCACCTTCCAATGCTTGCACAACATTCGACAACAGAACTCAAATGTCAAAACAACTTCCGAAACCTGTTATCAATACGCATGCAATCCTGCACAATTTTCAAAACTTCCACCCTCTTGCCTTTCTGTATATACACCCTCCACTGCCTCTCATCTTCTGCAAATCTCTCATTTTTCATTGGAACTTCTTCCCATTGTTGTTGCTGTTTGTGCTGGTTTTCTGGTAGTCCTTTTTGTGTTTTATGTATGCCAAGTTATATCCATACTTGTCTAATTTAGAGCTGTTCTTTTGCTCATTATGCTAATAGCAGATTTCATGTTATTATTATTTCCTCTCATGTGCCTTATTGCTGTATAATTTCTGATAAATAAAAAGAATACTCTTCTGCTATTCAAAATTCTGCTTCTCTTTCTTTCATGTTGCAGCCCTGTATATTTTTCAAATAACCAAAACAGTTACCTTATGGTCACATTAATATTTGTTTTTTAATGTGCATTCTGACATTGACTTGTGACAACACTTGGATTATACATGTGATTTTCTTCAAGTTCTTTGTGAACTCAACCACCCAAAATCCTAATTTCTCAAATTCATACGTTTTAGCTTTGTTAGTGAAAATCAGTATTGTCTATTTTTTCAGTGCTCGGTTGAAGCTTACAAGATATTGAATGGAGAATCAGAATACAGAAGATAAAGTGTTTAAGAAGTTTACATGGACCATTAGCAATTTCTCCACATTAGACTCCAAGAAATTGTACTCGGAGAATTTTGTCCTCGATGGCCATAAATGGTGCCTCAGTGTATTATTGCGTACTGTACATGTTGCTCTTTGATATGATTTCATTTTGTTTTTCTTATCAAGTTTTGTAACTTTGATTTTAGGAGGATTTATCTCTTTCCAAAAGGAAATGAAGTGGACGACTTGTTAATTTATTTTGATGTCAGTGCGGATCTTGCTAGTTTCTCTGATGGTTGGAATATATTTGCAGACTTCAAACTCATTCTGATTAATCAGTTTGACCACAAAATGCATATAATTAAAGGTATTTTTCATACTGATCTCTCAACTTGATATTTGGCTATTATTATCTCAACGAATGAAACTGTTTCTGCTGGCAAGTTCACGTAGAGACTATCCTTTTAGATGAGTTTTAAAATTTGGAAATCATCTTTGCATAAAAGGTATACATGATAAAAAAATTGTACAAGCTTGTTATAAAGGTGCTACAAGATTCTATATACCCTCTGTAGAAATAAAAGTAGTTATGTCCGACTTGAAATTATATATGCAACGATGATCATATCATTTTGATACATAACAGACTCTTGATGCTTGAATTTGCCAGAAACATGTCATATTTTCAAGGCAAAATATGAAGTTTGCGGTTTCAAATTATCCTTACATTTTGGTGAACTTGATGACTCTAGTCGTGGTTTCATTGTGAATGATACTTTTATAATTGAAGTTCATATATTGGTTCACAAGTCAGAACATGTTGATCAATCAGCGAGCAACATTGATAATAAGGTTGTTGAATGCATTGACAATAAGGCAATGATCTCAACCTCATTTGGTGAGCTAGTGGATTTCATGGGTATAGGAAAAGTAGAGAAAGATTTCGTTCCTCTCCTTGAAGAAGTATGTTCAAGGTATCCCTCACTTATTGATAGTAAGCAGAAGAAAAGTCAAAGATTTACTGAATGGGCTTTCACAGCTTTGGGTAGAGTTCTTCATTTTCTCAAGACTAAAATGGTGAGAGACATGGACAATGATGCTTACAATCATCTTAAAATTTTGTGGGAGGAACTTGAGACCTGTAAATTTGATTTGACCTGGCTGGAACCTCATGTGCAATCTGCCTTGGGTATGAAAAGTTGTGTTGAGAGAGCTGTTGAGGTGAAAAGGTTGGAGGAGAATATGGCCACTTTAGAGACGGAAACAGAGATTTTGAGGACAAAGTTTATTGAAGCAGAAGTAAATCTAGAATTAACAAGAAGAGACTTGGTGAAAGCAAAAGAAGGTTTTGATGTGTGTGATTTGGATGCTGAACTAGGATATGGAGGACCATGATTTATGATTATGTTGTTTCTCGAATAGTTTATTTAGGTGCTCTACATGTTTTTTTCTTGACTTTTATGAACAATTGGATACTCTCCAAATCATTAATATTGTTTTTTATATGTTGAAATTGTTTGACCTAAGTTGTATGTGATAATTTTATAATAAAAACAAGTAAATTGATTAAGGGTATTTTAAAATAATCATAAATTATAAAAAAAAAAAAAGATTATATAAATGAAGAACCTAAGTCCATTTGATGATGAAATCATTTGGTTTTAAACTTGATAAACCACTGAGTGTAGAAATTTGAATATGACAGACACTAGTCACATGTATTCAAGTACGATTTTTTTTGGTTTCCCTCTACTCTAAATTTGTATTGTAATTGAGTTGCTTATAGAATGTAAACCAGAAAATATGTGAAAGGCAACAAATTGACCTTCATATGCTTTATTCCAAAAAAACCGCTTCAACGTTTTATATCAGCACCAGAATCATTTGATTTAGGGTTTTAATTATATATCAGGAAATGCTGATCAATAGCGCCTGTAGCTCAGTGGATAGAGCGTCTGTTTCCTAAGCAGAAAGTCGTAGGTTCGATCCCTACCTGGCGCGTGTGGCTATTTTTTTAAAAAAAATCAAATATACTTCAGCTTTCTTCTTTCTTCCTCATGAAAATGTGGTTTGTTTTGGTACATCGTAAAAGGAAAAGCCAAAATGACGAAGTTCATTTAACCCGAACTAAAAAGGTGAATTATCACTAAGAAGTAATAAACAAACAAGGCAAACACTTTACCCTTAATGTACAGTTGAAGATTTACGGTTAAAAATGGAAGCCAAGGACTAATTATACTATTGCAAAAAAAAAAACAGATTCATATGAACACTAATTTTAGGTCAAATCTCCTCTTAGTGCTGAAGCAGCTCTTTGAATGGCCCTGGAAACCCTCCAAATCTCATGCTGAATTGCCGCCACCCTTTCTTTCTCACTCATTTTAACCATCCCAGACATTGAGTCAGCAATTCCAGGGAAGAATTCCAACTTGCTTTCTTGGTCCCTAGGAGGCCCAAAAACCTGTAAATTAATGCAACCAGACAAATAAGCTATTTATCACATGACAACATTGTCTGGGAATTACGTGTTTCAACATACAACTGCCACAATAAGAGCATTTATCTCAAAGAGGGAAAGTATCTGTCAACTTTATCAATCAAAGTTTTAACTGACACATTCAAGGTAATCAAACTCACAAGATGCTTGAACCATTTCCTTCCTACAAGCCCGTCAACATCCAAGAACCCTTTTTCCGTAAGCATTAGTCTATCATTCAATGCTCGCATTTTCATATCAACAAAATGATCTGAATTTTCTAGCAATCTCAGTTTCTGCAGTCCATAAAGACAATAAATGAAGACATGATAAGTAAGAGTAATTATGACAAATTTAAATGATAAATAATGCTAATACACAACAACCCATTTGCTGTTTCGATGTTACCTTTGATTCATTGTTGGCTTCTTTGGCAGCAGAAGCAAATTCTTGAATCGATGTAGTTAGTGGATGTAGAGAAACCCGCTTGTCTACCAAGTTGCTCAATGTGTTATTATACACCTGTCCAAAGTAGGAGAGTACTGAGTAATCAGTAATGATAGGAATGTTTTGCAATTAATGGAAGCCATAATACTGCAGTATTAAAATTGATAAAACTTCATTCAATTCACCCCACAGTTTACTCTCTTTGCCTCAGCCAAACATGAACATTCTATTCTTCCCTACAAACAACCAAGTACTTTAAACTTGCTTTGGGTTTGTTACTGAGTTCTTATGTCATTTGCTTCATTAATAATATCAATACTAGCAACCATCATCGTTTGACGTGATTTAGAAACAACTTTTGTATCCAAGATAACTATAGTGGACACTTTTATATAGGGTAAATTGGATTCTTACTTACCGAAACTATATAATTTTACAATTTCACCGACTAACTAAAACACCCTACTGGTTTTATGATCAACTTCTAACATCAAAAGATAGTACTTAGCAAGAAGTTAATCAAAATACTTAGGAAGATAAATGCATACCTGTAACTGATCCACATAAGACAGATAATTGAAAGGTATAATGGAATCATCAGCAAGGCGAAGGGCTAGAAGCCCCCAAATTCCAGTAACTGATACAACAAAGAACAGAAAAGATATACCATCTTATGATTGACACATGGGTTGGCCAATAAAATATAAAAAGAAATCTAACCAGCCACATGGCGCTGAAAGAATGGATCTCCATACTCTGTCATCCAGTTATAGGAGTCGAAAGCTGTGTGATAGACAGGATAATCTACAGAAAAGACATACAATATTTAACACAGAAGGCCATGGTTATGTGACAGATTATGCATATAGGACAATATTCGGACACAATTTTTTTTTTTTTTGTTTCTGTGGCGTAAAAAATTTCATGCTTAAACAATGTATATACTGATCATCATTACTGTTCAGGCTCCTATATTCTACTAGCTAGATACAAATCCTATGATAAGACAAAATGATAGCCCAAAATGGAAGAAACATTGCAGTGCCGAGGCATATTTTACATAAATAAGCACCAACTAGCATGACAGTGTTCTATGACCTCACATCTAATGGCCCAATCTAATAATAAAGCATGAATGTTAAACTTTCATCACCCTCAGCAGAAAATAAGTGTGTTTCAAATTCTGGACTAGTCTCTTAAATGCGCCCCCAATATGTACATTAATAAATTAAATTTGGGTGGCAAGATTATTAGAGCAAAATACATCATATGTGATATACTTGATACATTTTGGCACGACTTATTCTCAAATCATATGAAACCCTTCTAGTTCATATCAATGAGGTATGTACCTCTTCCATAGTATACATCAATAGATGGAATCCCTGCATGTAGCACAAATGGAGCAAAATCAGAATCAACTCTACCGAGCCTCTGAATCTGCAATCAACAAAGATAAAACTGCTAAGCAACAAATATATGGTTTTTCATCACCATTAATTAATTTTGAAAGATAAATTGTATTTTATTTTTCACTTTCAAATTCGTTTCCTAAATAGAAAAGAAAACTGGCACCAGTGAGAGGAAAAAGGGAAAACAATAAATATGTACCTATAGAAACTCAGAAGGCATCTAGACAGCTAAGTTAATGACTATTATTAGCTTCATTGAAAAAGAAAAGCAACAAGTAAAATGTTCAAAACATGGTCTGTAACTTGTAAGTGAAAAAGTAGTCATGGAGAGCTAAAGACAACTTCATAAATTTTAAAAATGACCATTGGCCAGTAGACTAAAAGTCTTACATTAGATCTTCCACCACCAGCAGCCCAATTCTGATATATCGTTGTACCCTCAGAGTCAGGATCCTTGACCTGAAATAAACATATATGGCAATTGATGTAAAGCATTAATCAGATACCAAAACACTATCCACATGAAGATTTGCTTATGCACGTATAATTACTCCAAATACCCTTTTTATGACATCGAGAAGGAGATCGTCTAGTTGAGGAGTTGAGCCAGCAAAGAAACCAGGCCCTTGAACAGCACAGTCTACATTAAGGTATGCTACAGCTTTGGAACGAAGATTAAGAAGGTTTTGTTCAACCCACTCAGTGGATCCTATCTACATAAATGGATAAACTTGATTTAAAGAGCACATTACTGGAAATGGCACCATAATTGAAATAAAGCAAATTGATCTAACTTGATAAAAAGCACAAACTAAGCATAAATTTACTTTTCAAGCAAAAAGCTTATCAAAAACTCTAATCCGAGTGAAAGAAACTTACATAAGATAATGGCAATAAATTTATGTAAATAAGACAAATCGTAGTAGAGTAGAGTTTCACTTTCACCACATGAGTCAAGATTCACTGACTTATCATTAATATAAATCCAGTGGCCACATAATGAAAGTGGTTGACCATGATGAACATAAGAGTGAAGCTACCTACCATTCCAAATTCCTCTGCATCCCAACTGCATAGAATGATGGTCCTCCGTGGAGTCCACCCCAAACGTAATAGAATAGAATATCTACGAGCAATGTCAAGTAGGGCAGCTGTCCCACTGTTGGGGTCAACAGCACCATATGTCCATGCATCTCTATGGTTCCCAAGCAGAACATATCGATCAGATTCTTCCCGTCCCTTGATAATGCCAAAGACGTTTTCAATGGTAGCCACCTTCATTTCTCCCTGAAAAACCAAATAAACGAGACTGAAAACAAGCACAGAAAACATACAGCATAGTCAAACATCGTGGTACTACATCAAAAACTCGATTCACTGTTATAACCAAATCATACCAGCAACAAACACGAACAATAAATTGGATACCAAATCCGGGATGTTTAGAAAGATTTATGTTATAAATTAACTTGTCAAAATAAATTCTTTTTAACTTGTTTCAAAAGATTACACGATTAAATTCAAGCACAAACTCTTGTGTTACTACAGTTTATTAAATTGTTTACCAAGTCACACATTAGATACGGTAAAAAAAACTGAACTTCTACAAAAACTTGTAATCATCAAGGGAACACTGTCTAGGTTCACATAAACACAAAATTCAACCTTTCACTGGCCCTATATATATATATATTTTTTTTTCCTTTAATTTTTGTACAAAGTCAACTTTTTTTACACAAATAATTAGTGAAATTTGACTATTTAACCAAATATTATGTAATTTTTTATTAAATGTTAATGCAAGAAATTTAAATTGACAATATAGCTAAGAAGATGTCTTTTTCTTAATGATGCAAGCAAGAATTTAATTAGAATACATAACCTTATGAAGCATTTAATTACAAATGGTATTGTATGATAGTTCATTTTTGTCATAGTTGTCTTCAAATTAGATATAGAGAGATTTTTAGTTAATTGACTATGATAGATTTTCAGAGATAATAGTATATACACCAATATGCATGGTATATTTCTTTATTTATTATAATAATTATTACTTTAAAGTTCGTCCCTAAGATAATTTCAAAATAATTGGCTGTGTAAAATTTTCTTCACTCTCAATTCATGGATACATGGGAATTTAACACTGTTAATCAATCAGAATTTATAATAGATATAGCTCTCTAGGTAATTTTTTAAAAGCCAATAACCATAAATATATTCAAAATTATTTGATTTTTATGACAGATGTAAAAGTCAACATACTTGGACAGTGCAAAAGTTCTAAACTTTTTGTCCAGAAAAATAATGGTACACAACATGAACTAATCTCAATCTTCATATACATGGAATATTTTTCTCTAAAACAGTCATCCAATAAAAAACTATGAGATATAATCATAATTATTTGACTTTTATTAAACATGTCATTAAGAAAAGGATCCAATGATAGTGAACAATCCAATCATAAAACACCATGTATTCTATTATAGTTACCTTAAAAATAGAAAACATTTAAAAGAGGTTTATACAAGAACAATGAATTGATCTCAATAGAAAAAGAACTCAATCTTTGAAATGAGAATATGAAAACTAAGATCTCAACAAACAAAACAAAGTTGAACGAGGAACCAACCAACCTGATAAGTGAAGTTGAGGATTGTGGGGCCAGGACCAACATTCCTAACATTGGAGGACTTTAGGGTACCCCTCCAATCCAAGGGCAGAGGAGGTCCACCAAGCGAGGCCAAGATCCTCTCGGCAGCCTCAGCAGACAAGGGCATGGATGGAATTTTGGGAAACCTTTTCAAAACCTCACTATCGTCCAAACCCAAACTCTCGCCGCCATCCACCCCACCCCACCCTGGACTCAGTGGGTCCCCTATCCCCCCTCTCATCACGTGTCCCCTCTCAAACCCCTTGCTCCACGTGTCCCCCTCCCCGAACACCATCACCGCCGCTGCCCCATGCCTCTCCGCTGCCTCCACCACCGTCCCCCGCCCCACCCCACCGCCACTCCTAGCCATCGCCACGCACCCTGCCACCTGCACTCCCGCCGCCGCCAGCAACCTGAAGTCCTCCTCCCGGCCGTAGTTCACAAACACCGCCGCCGCCCATACCTTCCCCGACGGTGAGTACGCATGGTATGGTGCCACCACCTCCCCCTCCTCCTCTCCCTCCTCCTCTCCCTCCCTCAACCGAAACTCCACATTCGTCCCGTCGCTAAAATGCGCCGCGAGCGAGGACCGCACTGGGTACGATAACAGTGCGGGGTGCCTACTCGTCCTGGTTCGGAATCCGAGACCGGTGAAGTGGTTGAGCACGTAGCGCGCTGTTAGAGACGCCGGTTTTGTTCCGGCGAGGTGAGGGTGCACGGTGAGCGCGTGCAAGTAGTTCGAGATAGTGACGTTGGAAGAGGACGAGAGAAATATGTGATGAGAGTGCAAGGCGTCAAGAGGAGCGGCCGAACGGAAAGAGAAATGCAGAGAATAAAACCCCACGACGCCGATGACGATTACCGTTACGAAAGCCACCAACGGTGACGGCTTCACCGCGAATGCCGTGACGGAGTTTAACGGCAACTGAAACATTATTTTTTTAGTGAATGAAGTGGTTATGAACGGAGGAGGTGACTCTGTTACGACGGTGGAACGTGGAGTTTGTGTTAGTTTAACAATGGAGTATGGTAATTGGTGTTTCTATACTGAAATATAATAATTTTAATAATAATAATAATAATTATTATTATTATTATTATATTAGAGGGAAAACACTTTGGAACAGCTATTGTCTAGATTCAAGTCATCGGGAGTATGAAAATAGAAAATATAGTATTCTAATGGAATTGTGTGTTTCCTATTTAAGTAATTTTAAAAATTTTTAATATAAAAAAAGGACTTTTTTGGTGTAAAGAAGAATATAAATACTTTTTTACATAATAATATCATCAACTATTTTTTATTATAATATCATATTTCTTATTAAATATATATATATATGACGATGATGATGACTGTCATGTTCCTTACCAAGTCTTCCAAAACATAGCAGTTATTATTTTCATCAGCTTTACACTAAATATAATACTTTTTAATTTTACATTTCTTAATTTAACAAACCACTAATATAACAAATATTCATTATTTATATTTAATATATTATAATATTTAAAAAGGTACAATTTTTATAACTGTTTATTTTACACCATTCTTTTACTATTTTATTTTAAGGTTGTGGCTATATGTATTTTAAATTTTAGTAATTACCTTTTTTATTATTATAAAAAAAATATGTAGATACACATAAATAAAATAATACTTTTAATATCGCTGATAATAATAAAAATAATATATACTAATTTTGATTATTTGTTATGTATGTATATTTTCACAATTCTTATTCATTTGATGACTTCTTTTTTCTTTTTCGTGGTAATTATTGTTTTATTGTAATATTGGTTTCTTTATTTTACCTCATGAAAATATTTCATTAGATTACAACTTTAAGACACAATATTTGTTTACCCGTAAAATTGTAATAATTTTTTTTATTATTATTATGTTTGAGAAGAAAAAAATATTATTTTAAAAGAAACGAGATAAAAATTTAAAATGTAAATAGATTTTATTATATTAACTTTGTTATTAATATAAAAACATGGACATACATGTTTTTTATACACAGTTTTATTTTGATTATAATGATGTGATGATTATTTTTATTATCTTACAAAATTGTGAACACAAATGTAATTTATATCTTAATTTTTATTCAAATTAATTTTTAAAATCATATATAAAATTTTGCATGTATAATTTGATTTCTTCTTCTAATTTTAACAGAATAACTCAAATTTAACAACTATAATCAAATGTTAAAAATAATATGAATATAAATAAATAAAAAGAAAAATAAAATAAGTGATTGATACTAGGATTTGAATGATCTAATTTCAAATTTTAATAATAAATGCGAGATATATATACCTAAAAAACACTCATATTCCTGCTAATCCATAATTGATGAGTCAAATGTTTTTAGAATCCAATTTATAATTTCTTCATTTAAAGGTTTGAGATTAGAAGTGTATAATAACCAATCCTTAACTTATATATGACTCCTCTGAACTTTATAACTTATAATCTTTTCTCTTTCTCAGCTTAAGATAAAAGGGTTTTGAAGTAATTAATCATGAACCATATCTATCACTAATACACGTATATCAATGCCTTTCACTGGAACAATCCACGATAGAAAACCAGCAAAGCCTATGACAGCTCACATGAAGATCTTGTTTCTTTTAGGGACATGCATATCATATCTTCCATTCATAGATTCCAAGAATGGGAAGATTTGGCCCTGAGCTGGCATGGTCGAAAAACCCAAGCGTGAAAACCTTTTGTCCTTTTAAGGCTTCATGTTTTTTCCACCTCCATTTGGCACCATGCATGCAACACAACGCAATCGAAGATGGAGAATGCATGAATGAAGATGGATGCTGTCTTTTCTCACACTTTTGTTTGATTGCCACGCCACAGTGATTGTGATCTGCGCCAAAAAAAGTCAGTGGGGAGAGCATTAAGCTAGAGCATACAATATGAGTGCCAGAGTAGCCATGCAATCATCTTAACGTTGCTTTTCATGGACCATGGCGTCACCCCTTTCTGTTTCCAATCATTCTCTAACATTCCACGTATCTCTATCTCTGTGTGTATCCTTGGCTTTTTGTTCTTTAAATCACCATAGATTTTTTTTTTTTTCTTCTTCTTGGGAGAACTATGTATCCTTTAACTAGGGTGAGCATGAAATAACTCAACAGAGTTAGCTGAGACTGTTGGAAGTGACATGCAAGCATAGTTGTGCTACGTGCCTCCACTACCTCCACAACCATGCATGCACACCACACAGTCCAATGAATACACCACCGTTCACGACAACCAAATCAAAATATTGCAGCCTTCATTCAATTCCAATTCACTGTTTTTGTCTGTCCACTGGACCACAATCGTGTAAATGCCTCTCGATTAGCAAAATTTGATCACATGCTTCTCTTTCACACAGATTTCTTAGGTTTCTGTTTCTTCTTGCTATATATCAATATTAGAGATCCAAAATTAACAAGAGACATGGTTAAATTATATGCAGAGATCCAAATCTTATTTCAAAACTGATTTTTTAAAAAATTGAGTTAAACGATGCATTTTTAATAATTCATGTAAGATTCAATTTAAGAATCTAAAAAGGCTTGAATCATGATTCTTGTATAGGCCATTTTTCTATTAATTTTTTATAATAGTTAAAAGCTTATAAATTTATGTATCATTTTAATTTTTTCATCATCAAATTATGATATTATATTTTTAATATTATTTTATACTTTTTCTAATTACTTAAAATAATTTTGTTAATATATCAATCAATCTTAATCTTAAAATTTTACATATAATGGATCCGTTTTTAGAATATTGGTTTGAACTAATATGAGTTTTATAAATTTATAAATTAACGTGAAAAATTAATAAAAAGTAATAAATTGTTTATAAATTTATTGTTTATAAATTGTTTCAAATAGTGATTTTTTTTAATTTAAGATTAATATATCATAAAAAATAAATATAATATTTTTAATTATTAATAATTAACTCAAATTAAATTATTATTCATTTCTTTAAAATTCATGTGCTATGTATGATACTAGTATTGATCACGGGAGAAAGAATGATTGAATGGTTGAAACCAAGGGTTCATATTACATCAATTCAAACATCTGTTTTGTTCACATAAACATGTTTTAGGAATAATATAATGTTCAACAAAATTGTTTTGCCATCGAGGATATTTGAAAAACACAAACTTGGGGTAGGAATATGAAAGGAGAGGTGGGAATAGCAGCATCAGTAGTTAGTTATGTTACAAGTCCACCAAGAGCCCAAACTGAGAAGCTGGTAGAGGTAGATAGGTGACTACTCCACGTGAGAAATAGTAATATATATATATATATATATATATATATATATATATATATATATATATATATATATATATATATATTCTTTCACTTTGATTTTTTTTTTAATTAAATTTTATTAAAAATCATTAAATGTTCTTAGAATACTCCTCTAATGTTCATTATTCACATAATTGATTTAATTCTCAAAACTATAAAAATAAAAATTAAATTGACCGATATTTAGTAAATTTATAGAAAAAAGATTGATATTTTTGTAATTTAAAGAGAATTGAAATTACAAATTGCTAATTAATAAAAAGTAGATAAAAGTGTTAATCTAAGGTGAAAATGTTTGAGCATTGTTCAAGTATTTAATGACTGAAATGAAATTAGATTAGTTTAAAATGAAATGTTAAAATATAGTGTTACATCATAACCATGGAAAAAAAATGGTATTTAACTATGCCAATTATTGTAAGAAGTGGACGATGATTCTTTGATGAGTGGTTGAAGAAGGGCGACCCCATTTCTTAGTCACTACACAAACATATGAAAATGAATATTCTTTGGGGATTTGGACATTCCTACTCAGATACACCTACTTACTAATTTGACCTTTTTCTGAGAATATGATGCTCACCAACATTCACTGGATTCCATCGTCATCGTTATCTCCTTCCTTGTCGGTCCATTATCAACATGCAGATGTTCTTTTCACTTTCCCTAGATAATACCATGAAAAAGAAAGAAAAAGGATCTTGGGGGATACCACACAGCACAAAATTCTAACCTTTGATCAAGCTTGTGGTGCATGGTCGTTCAAGTATCATTGTATTGTGGGAAAGACACATTACCATGTTGACTATGATGTTCTAGGATTCTGTTTGTGTCAATCTAGGTTCTAAAGGCTAAGGTCTATGCTATGGAAAAAACCAATAAGGAAACAAGAATTGCTTAGATTCTTGAAGGATTTCATCTTTCTTTGCTCTATTCTATAAAGGACAACATCCCCCACCAAACCATTACTCTCCTTTCTTTCTTCATTAAGAAATCCTCATTAAGAATATGCTTTTCATTTCCAATCATACATTTCATTTATTCAGTTACCATGATTGTGTGATACATTATTAATTCAAGTAAAGCCAATGAATTATTTTGGTAATGGGGTGAGAGATACAGAAAACATGATCACTCAAATCTTCTCTTAACAGATATTATAGATAAAGATAGTGGAAATATGATTATTGTTTCACGTAAAAATAAGTAGGTTATAATCTCATATTTGTTATTAAATATAATAATATCGTTAGATCAATTTTTACGTTAAAATAATTTATTTTAAAATTTTCATGATTTTATTTTTAAAAAACATTTTAATATATTAAAAAAGAAAAATATATATAAATTATTTTTAATCTTAATTTTTAAATGATATAAGACTTATAAATATATCAGAATAATTATAAATAATAATACTTCACTTTAATAAAAATTTTTCAATATAGTATAATTTACTTTATATATATATATAAAAATAAAAGTGAAATATTTACTTTTATTGTTAATATTTTTATATAAAATATTAATTAATATTAATCACTAGATTATAAGAAAATAAATATGAGAATGAAAATTAAATCTCTAACTCACGTACTTAATCCCTCATCTTTTATATACATAATTCAATTTTATTATTATTATTATTATTATTATAAAAGTGATATATTAATTTTTTATTAAAATTGAAAGATCAACTAACTTTAATATTAATAGTTATTTTTTATCGAGAGAAAAAAAATCTACAACCGATGCAAAAGCCATCACATTACCTAAGCAGAAAGCTACCTCAAAAATGTTTTAAGATAGATACATCGTAAATCTACATTAAAAATATCGATTAATTTATTAATCATCCATAATCAATATATATACAGCCATTCAACATATCTTACATGCATAATATCTCGGCCTAATCTATGAAAGAATCTGAAATTTAACTACACAATGTTTTAGTTTCTGTAACGTGAGGAAATCAAAAGATTAATCATGGTACGAAAGACCAAAAATTCAAACATGTAATTCCCAAGCAATTGTGACATTTGCTATGTAGTTCGTCTTGCACTTCTTTATGTCACATCTTGGAGTGCCACCGGTTCCACGCTCAACAACAATGGAGAAAGAGAAACGTTGCTGTCATGAACTTTTGTTTATATTTTTGACTTTTTCATTACATTTGTTTTGATTTTAGTCTTTCTACACCTCAATTATTACATTAATTTATTTTTATTATTTTATTTTTTCTTTTCCATCACATCATCACCACCTCTGTATCAAGGTTTCTTCCTATCCATTTTCTCACGTGTCCAACGACCATTTATGCTGCTCTTCACCGCTTTCAAAATGCACATGCTTTCATAATTATTATATTCCAATTTGAATGGGTCAACCTAACAGAACTTGTACTAAACTTTGAATTAGGTTTTAATATAAAAATATATTTAGGTTTAGATTTTGGTTTTTCTTATTGATTAAAAAAAAGTAAACATATGTTATCACATGACCTCATCACTCAATTTTTTTCAGGTATATCTTACATTTCTCTTTTATATGTTTATCTATATTGAGTTCAACTTGTGCAAAAATATAAATTTTCAAAGAAAATGAAATGACCGTTGTTTCCTACGATGATGAGTCTTTAGAAATAGAGATATGAATACATTATTGTTTCATGTTTTTAAGGAAAAAATCGTGATCATTCCAAAACGAATAATATTATGTTATGATAATATACATGGATCCGCACAATTTCATTCATAGATTAAACCCTTTTAACCTAACAGGTGATCATGGTTAGTTGCGAAAAGTTTTAAAAATTGATTTCATTTAAAAATATAATAATATTAGATTAGATTAGATTACTGATGATCTTATTCATCACCTAGTTTAGATTTTGTGTCAACCTTGCCCTATGTTTATGTATTTAAATCCCTCGTCCCTATCACTCTAAATCCATCACCAAAACCAGAACAACTCACTACAACACACCAACATTATGGCTTTTCCTCCCCACGTAGTAGAAGACTGCATGGGTCTCCTCAAACTCTTCAGCGACGGCACCGTTTTCCGTTCCAATATTCAGTTCCAAGAAAAACCTTCACCCACCCAACACGACAACCTCGTACTCTTCAAAGACTACATCTTCCACAAAAAGTTTAACCTCCACCTCAGTCTCTACAAACCCAAACTTGATGACGGTGAAGGCAACAACGACAATAACGAAAAGTTACCCGTGCTAATGTTCCTCCACGGTGGAGGCTTCTGCTTCGGGTCGCGCGCGTGGCCGCATATTCATGCATGTTGTGCGTGTATCGCGGTGGCTCTCCGTGCGGTTGTGGTGGCGCCAGACTATCGTCTGGCACCGGAGCACCGCCTTCCTGCGGCGGTGGACGACTGCGTGGAGGCGATACGGTGGCTGCAGAGGCAGGGACACGGCGGGGACGCGTGGGCGGCGCGCAGCGTTGACTTTGATCGCGTGTTTGTTTTTGGCGACTCGTCTGGCGGGAACATTGCGCACCACCTGGCGGTTCAGCTCGGGTCCGGTTCGAGGGAGATGGAGCCGGTTCGAGTACGAGGTTACGTGCTGATGGGTCCGTTTTTCGGTGGGGTGGTTCGGACGAGGTCGGAGGTGGGCCCACCGGAACAAACGCTGACACTTGATATGCTGGACAGGTAAAGGTTGAAAATTCAACAGCACTTTTCCTAATCTTATAATTTTTATGCTTATCTATTATTTCTCATTATATTTCTTATTCAATGTTATTTTATGTAAATTTTTAAGGGTCTAGTTTTTTTTTTTTTTATGTGATGAACAAACTAAAACATTAGGTTTTTTTATATTCTATTTTCATAAAAAATTGTTATAATTTTTTAAAAATTAACTATCATAAAAGTTATTTAAAATAATCATTATAATATCAATAATTTTATGATACGTATAACAATCTCTACATAAATTTTAGTTATAATTCTGATTAAGTTATAAGTATCATCTATAAGTCGTGAATACAAAATTTCAGTTGTAAGAGGGGCAACTTTTTCACATTTTATAGTAGTGTTAGGTTTAGCACGTAACAATCGTTCCACATGCATGATTATTTTTCTCTCACGTTACATAAAAAAAGAAATATATTTCTTACATTCAACCTAATGCGAGTAGAATACATTTTCAAAAGTAAAGTACTTTTAAAATAATTCAGACAACCATAGAAAATGCATGTGTGAAATTTTTATGTATTTCTATAAGTTGATATATAGGTAAATTGATGATTCTGTATGGAAATTATATAAGGCTTTTTTGTGTAAAAAAAAGAAAGTTTATAACCATTTCTCTTTAAAAAAAAAAACTCTAATTGTGGGACTAATTAGAGATTCAATACTCAGAAATCGACTTTGTGAAGGAATGAGAAATCATAATTGTTGTTAAACATATAATTATAATTAAAGGATTTTAGATTAAAACACAACAATCCATTAAAAAAATTAGAATGAAGTTACCACCATGTTCATTTAATAAGAGTGATAGTTTATCAGAGAATTTGCTATGTACTCTCTTTCTTCTTCTTTTTTATGTTTCATTTATTCAGTGCAACGTTTTAAGCAATTAAAGTGAATACAAACTGTACACTCAAACTAATATATTATATAGATAATAACAAAAATTCTGTTTTATTTTCATGAAAAAAAGAAGTTATTTTAACCTTAATAATAAATCATAAGTCAGAAACAAATGGTTAATATATTGAACCCAATGTTCAATTGTGTATCGGACATACTAAATTAACCTAAGATGAAAAATACAAGAGGACCATATTCATAGACAAAAATAAAAAAATAAAATCTTAAGCATAATTATCTAGTTCAATCAACTGAACATGCTTTGAAAACACCTAATACTTATGATAGAAGTGGGTACATGATGAGAAAGAGATGAATTTGCACAACACCAAAAGCAACATTAATTATTCAGCATCTCGACAATCACTTAAAATTCAGTTCTCTTTGTCATATCCTCAAACAACAAAATTATTCAAAAACTTTTCTCGAGTGAAAATCCACCTTTTTGGAGGGTTGCCTCATTCAACCAAGCACATCATGTGAGAATTGTTCAAAATTATCTTTAATAAAATAAAAAATTTCAATTATATATAACTCGTTAAAAAAATATTTTTTATTTTTTTATATATAGTTATATTGTTGAGCTTTTTATTTTCGTAGTTATATATGTGAAAATAATAATTCTCAAATTTTCGATTTAGATTTCTCAATCAATTATACGTAAACTCTACTCAATATAGACATTCACTTTATATATATATATATATATATATATATATATATATATATATATATATATATATATATATATATATATATATATATATAATCTTGATCTCCTTTTTTTTCTTACATCTTTCTTTTCTCTCTAATCCTCTTTAAAATGAGATGAATGTTAACACTATTTTATATTAATCAAAGTGGTGTTAGGGTTTAACTCTTTGATGAAGCAGATTTTGGAGGTTGTCAATACCTATTGGAGGAACAAGGGATCACCCATTGGCAAACCCATTTGGTCCTATCAGTCCAAACCTTGCACATGTGAAGCTTGATCCTATCTTAGTCATTGTTGGTGGCAATGAATTGCTCAAGGACAGAGCAAAAGACTATGCAACAAGGTTGAAGGAACAAGGGAAGAACATTGAATACGTTGAGGTTAAGGGGAAGGAACATGGCTTTCTCACTCATGATTCTTGTTCACAAGTTGCCCAAGAGGTCCTGCAAGTCATCAAACGCTTCATGCTTCAGAATTCTGATTAGAGCATATATCAGAAAGAGAACATCACCAAAGGGTCTTACACTGTTCTTTTGGGTATGATCTAGTCAAAGTTTTTCCATGCATGTTTTCTAGTTTGGTAAAATGGTAATAAAGTGGACGTAGTTTGCAGGTTGAAGATGCTTTAGTGTATATTTTCAATTGCTATCTTTTTAACTTTTTTGTATTAATTATAAAAGAAATTTTTCCTAAAGTATCTCTAGTATAAGGTGTTTAATGTGTTTATTAAATAAAAGAATTTGTATCTTCCAACTAATTGCATTGGAGTTATGGAAATCCCTAAAATAATAGTAGTATTTTTTTAATTAACGGATCTTCATTAATAATTTAGGATAAATAATATATTATTAATAAATAATAAATAAAGAATATAAAATATTTGTTAAATATATTTATTAATTTAATTTAATATTTATAAAAAAATAAATTATAAATCTATATATATATATATATATATTTAATGATCAAAGTTATAAATATACATATTTATTTACAAAATAACCTATGCTAATTATATATAATATTTGTTTGAATAATTTTTTTATCTTATAAATTTTTAAAATGAAATTAATTTTATAAAGATTTAAAAAGAATTATAAAAATTTAGAACATCCTCTAATTTAACCATCATTTTAAGTTAAAATATATTAAATTAATATTTAATTATTATCAAGTGAAATATATATATATATATATATATATATATATATATATATATATATGTTTACAAAAGTACCAGTTAAAATAATTTTTTTAAAAAGTTAGTATAAATTACTAAAAAATAATATGATAAAAAAATCTTATTTACTTTAAAATACAAATTTTAGTATATTGTTTATAACAATACTTGAAATATTGATTTGTTGATAACACATTATTATATATTAAAAAAGTTGTATTTTATTGTTTAAGCTAGAAAGAATATTATTTGTTAAACAATATCTAACCTACTAATATCGATTCAAACAATCAAACTTCATAAATCTTTTAAAGTGATGAATGAATTCGAATAAATCAAGATTTCTGGGTCTTAATATAAAATTTGTTATGCAAACCAAATGCTCATATTCAATTTCTCAATCATTTTCTTTCGTTTAAGAGGACCTACATTGGTTCTCATCAAGTTTTTTTTATGTTAAATATCACAAGTACATTGATCCAATGGACATTAAAAAAAAAAAAAACTAAATTGTTGAAAATATTCCTTTATTGGTTTGTGGTGTTAGATAAAGTACCACTCTTTATTCAAGAAATAATCTAGTCATTTTAAAAAAGGTGTTCTAAATGGAGATGACTCATCAAAGGTTGTTTTTCCATCTTATATTTTTGCAGATAAGTCCCCAAACTTTTCAATCTCAAGTCTATTTGATATTGTAAAATAATTAATGTATTTGTTTTTAGGGTTGAAAAGGTTGACTAGAAAATTGGAATGTGGTTTTCCTTTACGTAATAATAGCCTATTAATTCATTACAATATGAAAGGCATGTTATTTGTACTATGATTGGACTACCTCGTACTCTCATTTAACATATGTACATTGTTCAATACAACGTATGTTTTTGAATAATTAAGGTGAACACTTTAATGGTGATTTGGAGTGACACGTGACTTAAAAATAGTACACAAAATTAAACTTTTAGTACTATATAATTAAGGATTTTTGACAAAAAAGAAGAAGAAAGAAATGAAGTTGTTTCAAGAATAATTGAAAAAAATGTTATTTTAATTTTAATCTTTCGTTTTATAAAAATCTAATAAATTTCAAGACGTAATATTCGATTGTTAGGTTAAAAAACAATTCTTGAGATGAAAAATAACTTTTTTAAAATACTCAAGAGTGATTTAAAAAAATAATTATTTCCTTTCTAATCTCTTATATTATTTTAATATGCTTAATGTCTTAAAAATGTAACTGTTGCTGTGCCTCACTTCTTAGTAAATTTAAGAAAAAAAAAAGGTAATGTAATTCTATTATCTGATATATATATTGATATATATTTTATTATTAACTTAAATGTTAGAGTTTCTTTATAATATTACTGATAAATTGAAAAGAAGATTAATATTCAGTAATATAAAAACATTAACTGAGTTCCACATATTTGTTCTAAAAGAGTGACTATCCTTTTTTAATTAAATCAAAATGTAAGATAAAGATAAATAGTTAAAGTTACTTTTGGTATTTGATATTTTTAAGTGAACATAGGGGTCAAATAATATATTATTAATAAATAAATATAAAAAAAATATATATGAAAGGGTGAAAAGATAAAATTGTAAATATATATTTAAATATATTAAATGATCATTAAGTTTGAGGAAACAAAATCAAAATTTGGATGAGAGTCACAAAATTAAGGAGAGACTGAGAAGATAAAATTGTAAATATACAAATAAATATATTAAATATTTATTATATTTGAGAATCAAAATCATAAATTATATGAGAGTTACAAAAATTTATCACGTTTTATAATAAAAAATGAAAAGTACAACAAAATTATTAAAAACTAAATAAAACTGGTCATGTGTCTTGTTGGTTTCTTTGTCGTTTTCCTTAAGGTTAACAAATAAACAGTGGCATCATTTTTCCTCTATGTAATGGCTAAACAAACAATCAAAAGATGATCTTCCATGGGAAGAACACAACATTTGTCTGCATGCACGAGACTATGTCGAAAACATTACCACAAAATCCACAAATCGAATCTCAACTTGATATTGTAACACTAGGAGTATTATTGTAATTTCATTTTTTCTTTTTTTATCTTTCGTGATTATAGTTTTATGAAAATGTAAAAATAGACTTTGTGATATGACATTATTCTAAATATAAACCCTTTTAATTAACCTTCATAACATACCTATTCACATTACAAGTCATAATTGAGATATATATGTTGACTTTGTGATAAAAATTGAAGGGAATAAGAGATAGGAATAAGTTTGAGTAAACTAACCTATTAACAATTAATATTTTCTATTTAAAAAAAACATTTCATTAATTTAGTAATCATTATATTAAAAAAAATTAGATTAACTAAAAATACAATAAGATAATAATATATAATAAAAATGTAAATATTATTTCTATAAGGAAGATTCAATAAAAAAAATATTACAATCATAAAAAAACATCTCGCTAGTATTATAGTCTTGAAACGCAAAAGATAACTAATATCCAACTTTTAATCTTTAAAATTTAGTAATATTTTCTTTTTCATTCTCTTTATGAAAATATTTTTTTTAGTGTGGGAGAAATAAGTCTAAATCGTTAATATTAAAAATTAATCTTATTCGTTCATAATAAATAAAATTATTATGAGATATTACAAAATTATTAATTCAGAATAAATAAAACATAATTTTAATGTTTTTATATGCATTACAAATTTTTAAAACGTCTTTTTTATCATTTGCATTGAATGTAATGAAGAGGTGCGGAAAGTAAATATAGAGCTGCCGAAAGCAATTGTATCTTTTGGGCTTCACGTAAATATATAACAAATATTGGGCTAAGTGCTTGAAAACCATAGTTGTGCTAACCCATGAATCCTAGGAGGGAGACTTTATTTTAAAATAGGACGCTAAAAATTAAATTAATTTAAAAATAACGATAAAAAAAATCTAAAACACATTAAAAATATTTTTTATTATAAAATTTGTACTTTTTTTGTTCTTTATTTTTTCTTGTCTTGCCTTAACATACGAAGTTTGTATTTTCTAAATATTTAAATATTCATTTTTATTTTTAGTATTTGTTAAAAAATATATTATTATGTTTATTTATGAGATTTGAATTTTGTAATGGTACATATGTTAATATTATGAGATACACTAGTGACCATAACTTGAAACAATCTTTTAATATTTTGTTCAATCATAAATAATTAACAAATGTCTCATATAATATAATAAAACATAATATATTTTTATTTAGAGAAATGAAAAAACTTTACACGAATCAAATTCAAAACTAATTCATTTTAAAGATACTAGAAAAATTTGTAATGATTTAAATATCGTATCCTATTAACAACCAAAAAAAGTATAACAAATGTGAAGTTTTTTTTTAATAGTTTTTATTTATTTCTTAACAAATAAGAAATAACCTTCTAGTGGGCCATGTCCTTTAATTTTGTTATATTTTGGGCCCATTTTCTTTTGCTTCTTAAATATACGTTCATCATTTTTCCTTTTATTATATATATTCATTAATTTGAATAAGAACTGGATATCTAATTTTCGTTTTATTAGTATTTTTTAGTCTAACAATCTAATATAATAATTTTTATTAATTATTAGATTAAAAATAAATAATAAAAAATTCTCAACTTTTTTTTCTAAAGTTGAGAATTCTCTCTATATATTAATGTTATTTGTAATGACTTAGTGATTAAGCATAATACATAAAAATCTTATGATATATTTAAAACTTACACATCATTTAGAAATTAAGACAATAATAATTATATATATTTGTTAATTTATTAATATATATTTTAAACACATATTAACAATATTATCATATATCTAATAACACAAATTAAAGCACTAATCTTTAACAAAAACGAGGACCATTTCATGATACAAGTATAATCATATATTAAAAAAGTAAGTTAATTATGAGTTTCTGATTTTCTTTGTGATTGGTTGATGAGTACGAAGGGTTATTTTTATTGTGTAAGTTATTATTATTATATAAGTAAAGAATGATTCAAACTCTATTATAACTTCATTTATATATTTCTTAATTAAAAAAACATTGAAAATTAATGATTTCATATTTTATTTTATGAAAGGATCTCTCATTTTTTTCTTCTTACTTCGTCTAAATTGATTTTTAAATGATCTTCACATGTAAATATCCCACATAAACATAAAAAATGTTTATTGTAATTTTTTAGACACTTATCTTTTTAAGTTCACCTTTATTTAAATAATTTTTTTCTAGTTATAAAAAAAAATTGATATGTATATTTTTTTCAAGATACAATATTTGCTAAATAATAACGTCTCAAATTTGCGGAAATTAAACAAATGATTGATATTAATATGCAAAAACCACATTTACAAATTTAGTTTGTATAACTGTGCCTGCATTTTATAGCTGTATCAACACAAAAACTATGAAATTTATTTGCATCAAGAAATCAATTTTTTTTCAATTTATTTATAAATAAACAATATAAACCAGTAGTTGAATACACGTTTATTTATTTATTTATTTATTTGAATCATATAAATAAATAATAATTATTTATAGTTGTCGTTATGGTAATTTGAAATTCTAACTCTGGCAACTTCTTAATAAAACTCAAGGTCAAAGAACACAAAATGGGAAGAAAAAAGAAAAAAGAAAAAAGTAAAAAGAAAAAAATTATTGAATCAGAAAGGTATATTTTAATAATGAAAAAAATAAAAAAAAGTAAATGGTAAAAGTGCATTCAAACATACTTTGTTGAACTAATTAAAAACCATACATTGACTACATATTTTATAGGGAACATTTAAATCCACACGAAAATGGTAAGCGCAAATTTTAAATAAAATTTATAAATATTTTTGGTTTTACTCTTTAATTTCTTATTTTAATTAAAATGGGTCATGATTAAAAACGTGGTTTAGTTGAAAATTATTATTTTTGTCATTGTCTAATTTTAATTGGTATTTCAAAAAGACTTTTTTTCTGTCTCTACTTGTTTATTATTTAAAATATCAAGAAGGTGTTACTCAATAATATCTTAAAAAATTCCTTAAACAAGACATTTTTTTTGTAAAATATATGATTTAATTAACATTGAGCAATAAAATATTTTGATTTTTTCAAAGAGAATAAAATATTCTGATAAGAAGTAATTGTTAATATTTTAAACAAATATAAAGTGGTATAAAATAATTATGGTTTAAACAGTAATTTGGAATTTGAGAAGCTGGTAATCTTTGTTGCAGATTATGTGGTCCTTAAAAAGATTTGAATTTTCGGTAATATTTAAAATATATGATATGATTTAAATATTTTGTGAAATTGACAGTCACAAATAAATGTTTTTTTTTTTTAAACAAAGAAAAGTTGTGAATTCCGACAAAGCTCCCTCAAACAGCTCACACTCTCAATCTTGGCGTTCGCAAGTTTCACCCTTTCGTTTTATCTCTCTTTCTCTCTCCTTCTTCTTTTCTGTCTCTCTCTCTTTTTTTCTCTCTTTGGGGAGAGAGATCAATCAGCTACAGTTTCCCATCCCCCACAAAAAAAAAAAATCAGATAACCCAGATAAAACAAATCGACAAAACACATCAAAAACCAATTAAAATATCTAGGGTTTCTGAATAATAATAAATTCGTCTTTGTTTTTCGTTTTTTGTTTTTTTATCGTTCGACTTTTCCTTCCCACCAAACACCGTTCCCGCTCCCCCATTGTTTCATTCCAAGAAAACCAGGATTCAACTGTTTCCGGTTTGGTTGTTGGGTGCACTTTGTTTTCCTCGTTATTTTGGTTGCTAATTTTGCCCGGAGAAGGTGAATTTTCCGGGAAATTTTGCGTTGTTTTCTCCATCTTGTGACCTTCGCCGTCGTTGTTGTTGATTCGTCAACGGCAACTCCTTCATGGTAGGTTCTTAATTTTTATGTATTTCCTTTTTGTTTTTTGGGAGGGGGGGGTTGTTGGTTTTGGATTTCTCGGGCTTGGGAAAATTAGGCTCGGGGATAACGAATTGATGCTGTTTTGCAAAAGGGGAATTAAAAAAATCGAAATTTTTAATTCTGGGGATTTTGCTTTTGCTTTTCCTTTTTAAGGCTTTGAATGTTTTTTTCTTTTTCTGTTTTGAAATTTCTTTTGTTGATTGGGTAGTTGTTGTTATTGTTATCAGATTTAGCATGGTCGTTTATTTTGTTACAGGATTTTTGCCTTAATTGTTGATCCGATGGAGACGGTGATTGACAAGAGGGAGGAGAAGACACAGGGGATGTAAAAGTGAATATCAAAAAGTTTCAAATAGTGGGCATTTTTGTTAGCTGATTTGTTTTTTTTTTTTTTTTTAATTTGGTGAAACGGTGTTGGTGATTTTAAGTGCTTCAAGGTTTTTTGCGCATTTTGATCCATGGCTTCGGAATTAGTCCCATCTTCCAGGGATTTGTTGAAATGTTGCAATTGTGGATGTGATTGCTCCATGTTAGCTCAATCTTCGGGGACTTGGATTCGATCTGTTAAACGGAAGCATGATGAGTTCAAAATGGATGGCCAACTGGCCATGCCCGCCTTTGCACGGGTTGAAATTGGGAATGAATGTGTTGCCCTGCGTGAGATGGTCAGTATGCAGCAGCAAACCATTCAAGATTTGAATGCAGAGTTGGAGGAGGAGAGAAATTCTTCATCAACGGCTGCGAATGAGGCCATGTCCATGATGTTGAGGCTGCAGAGGGAAAAGGCAGAGGTTCAAATGGAGGCACGCCAATTCAAGCGTTTTGCTGAGGAGAAGATGACACACGATCAGGAGGAGCTTCTATCTTTGGAAGATTTGTTGTATAAGAGGGAACAGATCATTCAGTCACTTACTTGTGAAGTTCAGGCTTACAAACACAGGTTGATGAGTTTTGGTCTTACTGAGGAAGAGGCCGAGGGTGATCAATATGAACTTCCACCCTATGAATATCCTCCTTTGAAATGTAGTGTGGTGCATGGTGCTATGGATGCTGATAATTATGACACGGATGTAGAGAAATATGCTTTTGGTGAATCTCCAACTGACCGATTGAAAAACTTGGAAAATAGGATTTCTCAAATGGAGAAAACTCCCACTTATAGCCAGATGGAAGGGGATTTTACAGGGAAAAATGTTCTAGAGAAAGTGATTGTTGGACAGTCTCCAAGAATGAATAAGCATTCTAGTAGACTTTCCTGTGACTCAACATCATTTGATGGGATGGTTAAAGAAGCAGGGCCCGAATCTATGATTGATTCTCCCAATCTCAATAATAACCATAAGAGAGATTATTTCTCAAAGTCAGAGGATCCCTCCAAGGTAGATAATGAATCAGAAGGTGAAGATGTGAATGACAGAATTTATACAATTGATTCTGTTCATTGTGAGTCACCATATAATGGTTTAAGAGATTCCAAAGCTGGAGCTGTTGATTTCGAAGAGCGTGTTACCACTCCAAAGGAGTCAGGGAATCATGCTACTGATTTTGAGGATCCCTACGTCAAGAAGCTTTACATGAGGCTTCAGGCACTTGAGGCTGATAGGGAATCAATGAGGCAGGCAATCATTTCAATGCGCACAGATAAAGCACAACTGGTGTTACTGAAGGAAATTGCTCAACATCTGTGCAAAGAGATGTCCCCGCGAAGAAAAATGGCAAGGAAACCGAGTTTTGCTGGCAACTCTTCAGTATTTTCAATTTTTAAGGTACTTTAATGATTATAATGGTTACTAACGATACAAATATACAATGGATTTTTTCTACCATATATACGACGTAGAAGGACACATCCTATTTAATCTATCCATCTTTTAGGTACGTGCCAAGGTTGCATTTAGATAACCAATCTTTTGTTATCATTCTACTTATCACTGTTGCCCCTCAGTTGTGAATTTATTGGAAGTGGTTTTCAGCTAACAAAGTTGGCTTAGACAAGATTTTGAAAATTGCTTACAAACTAACTTGTCAAGTCAATTAATATGTCTTTCATTTAAAAGCAGAAATAATTCATATTTCATAAAGACATTTTTCCTTTGTTCTCTTGGTGGTTTCATTTTTCCTCTTTGTAGTAGTCATTGTCTTTGTAAAACCTCTCCCCTAAAATATGAAGCCCCATGCTACTGTATGAGTTGCTCGAAGAGCCGAATTCAAGCTCTTTTTAACTAATTGCATGGTTGAAAACATGCATATATTTGATGAAAGCTTTGAAAATAAAACTTATGCCATTTCATCTTTTTGTGTTCAGTGGGTCTCTTCAATTGTTTTCTGGAGAAAGAGAGCTCATCCAAGCAAGTAAGTTATCACTATGTTGCAGTGCTCAGTGGATCTCATCAATTATTTTCTGGCATAATTCTCATAATCTCTGTACTTAGAAATCATTTTAAAGAGAATGCACTTTTTTTAATTCAAGTGGCCTTTGCTCATAAGTCATAACACCTATAATAAGATATTAATAATTGAGTCTTATCTTTATCTTGTAATGTTCATCATTTGCCTCTGAATTTAACTGTGGTAGGCTTGGATTATCAAAATATTGAGCATGTTTAACATGCATTGAATTTGGTGTTTGGTCTTTTTTCTTTTCCTTTGAAGGGATTGTTTGACCAGATACAATTCTAGAAAGAGAATTGTATTTAGAGACACATTTTCTAAGACACCTTTTTAACACACTCTATACTGATTAAAATTGATGGAATGCTAGAAAATCAGAGCAGAGGATAATTATTAGAGACGTAAGATCTACCCAAGTTTGTAATTTTTCAATAAGTTTCAGTCAATAATAGTGTTAGAAAAACCCTTAAATCTAAAATTAGTTTTTTCTTTAATGATTAAAAGCCGTTCTATAGAAGCTAATTGAAGGAGCCTCTACATTTATGGAAACTAGGAGCCTAAAATTGCTGAGTCGAGTGAGGCCATGTTCATTAATTCATGATGTCTTTACAAATCCTTTTATTGTCATATTAAATGCTTTGATTAGAGTAGCATTGCATTTTTCTCAGTAATATTTGAAGAAGTATGTTTTTGATTCTTGAACTTTATCAGGAATTTTTCTTTGATCTTTGTATTTTCAAATTAATCAATTTGATTCTCCAACTTTTGAAAATATGTGATTTTAGTCATTTTCTATACCTAAATTTAATACTTAATTATGACTTTTTTTACATTAATATAGTTGATAAAATAAATAATTTTAAATTTAATAATTTTTATACCTAAATTTGGTATTTAGTAACTTTTTATTATTATTGTAAAGTTGATTAAAAGACTAAATTTATATTTTTGTAATATTTGAGGACTAAACATTTAAAATATAAGGACAAAAATAAATTTCCTCAAAAATATAATTCCCAAAAACATATTTAACTTAATTTTTTATTTCAACTCGGAAAAGTTAGTTTCCCATCTCCCCACATGAAAATGTTTTCATGGGAAACTTGGCCAGAAACCATTCCCAGAAAACAACTGGGAATGCTATTTTTTAAAACGCGAACTAATCATGAAAGTTGTTTTCCACTTAGATTTCTGGGAAGCTAAAAATTTCCTGTCCACCAAAAGTCTCCTAAGGATGTCAGTATATAGAAAAAAGTTACCAAATGTCACTGTAATGCTGTCAATTAAACATTCTGCCATTCTAAGGTGGTTTCATAGGTTGTGTGCTTTGTTTTAACCCTGTATGGGAAGAGAAATGTTTGTTACTATTATCATTGAATCCTTGGGAAGAAATTGTTCATCGTCTAAAATGCGTACTGTAGGTATATGTTTGGTCTACCACCTGAAAGTGTTGGCTTGCTGATGCTTCTGGACAAGGGAAAACGAACAAGGCCATGGAGATGCGTTTCAAGTACACAAGTGGGGGATTAACCTGTCAATTCTCTTGTCAAAGGTGGGAGCATGAACTGAATTTCAGTAACACTACTACTACTGCGATGAGATTTTGTTTTTTCTCACATGGATCGTGAAAATTGGTGTATTGTGCAGTAGTGTTGTTTTATTGCTTTTACGTGAGATTGAGTGTAATTTGTTGGTTGATTGGTGAAACTTGAATATATGATGTGACATACGTCTCATTCGTATGGTTTTGTTGGGGTTCATTCAGTGCGAGGTACATCTTTGGACAACAATCTTGTACATAACATATTGCTGCTACTCAATGTCTATCCAAAATCTCTCTTTTACTCACTGCAGCTTTCAAAGTTAGAGTGTTACACATTCAAATCTTCACTGAGGAAGGGATCGTCGTGCATTTTCTTATTTCTAGTTCCTTTACATTCATTCAATTCGTGCCATGTATGGTGATGTAAATTCATTCATTAAAATCCTCAGTTCAGATAAATACATGTCATGTTTTACTTCATACATAAGAGGAACAGAACTTTGACTAAGGTCTTGCGTTGTAGCTGCCCTTTGTTTACCATGTCCATTCTTTTGAAGTGTTGACCCAACTGTGTTTGAAAAAATGTTTGACCAAGTTTGATGGGCCTATAGAAATGTCTGTGAATACAATTTGGAATTGTTGGACAGTTTCCATAAATAATAAAATGATTTTTCTAATATATATATTGGTAAATACATGTACATTATTATATTTATAATGCTGCGTCTTTAGGTGGTAATTTATTTGCATAGATAATATTAAGATACAGGATTTATAATATAGAATAAAACATCCATTTTTTTACTTTGAGAAAATTAATATAGTTTTATATTTTGTTTGGTTGGGATAATAGAAAATATAGTAAAACTAAAAAGAAAAAAATGAAAGTATAAAATAAGATTTCTTTTATATTAATTTTAAAAGAAGAAAAATAAGTGAATTTTTTTTTCATATTTATTACTATATAATCATTATTGTTATAATCAATTATATACATCATAATTAATTATGTGATTACTTTCATCCTCTCTTCCCTGTACCAAACAAACTATAGACTTACGGATTATATTACTCATAATTTATTTGGGATCAAAAATAATTTTTGCCTAATAATGAGATAAATTTGATTCTGTTCCTGAAAAAAAAGTCTTCTAAATTTTAAAAATACGTTTCTAGTCTCTAAGAAATACTAATGTTGGTAATGAACCTTTGATGTCACAATTGAGAGTCTCATTTAGTAATGGTCATATGATATTTAATATGATACATTGGTATTATTAAATACCTTCTTATCCTAAAATTTCAATCAAATTTTTTTCTCCTAAATTTGAAAATAACTTTTTAGTCTTTCAAGTTAAAAAAAAAAAAACAATTCTTAGTCTTTAAATTGTTAAGAAAATCATTTTCAATTTTTTTAAATAAATTCATTTTAGTTCTATCATGAGACATCATTTTATTAAAATTTTATAGACATAACTAACAATGCAATTTTTTAACTAGTCTCAAGATAAATTTATGATCACATTAAACCTTCAAATTTGTATCAATGAAAAATGTTCTAAAATGATTTTTGTGCCAAGTTCTAATCCCAAAATTCATCAAAGCAATCAAATATAATGGTTTTACAATCTTAAACCTAAAATAAAGCATAAGATAAAATCTTACCTAACTTATATGAGCAAGAGAGGGCAAAGGGGAAGCAAATGAGGATGAATGGAAGAGATGAAGATAGGGAGAAAGAGAAGATGGAAAAATATGAGTTTTGTCTCTTCTTTTGCATTACTGGATTTGTTAGATTTAAAACCAACACAATCTTTTTAAAAATATTACTCATTAATCTAAGTTTTAGAATACTTTTAAAACTATAAAAATATATATTATTTATCAACTCAACATATTTTTTATAAGTAAACTATTTTCAAATTAAGGGTACTAAAAATTTATTTCTATTGTTGGGGATTGATTTTTCTTTTAAATTTGACGGATTAAAAATTACTTTTTAAATTTAAGGGACTGAAAAGTAATTTTAATTTTGATAAATTTTAAAAAATTATTTGAAGACTACTTTAAACTTAATTTAAATTTTAGAGATAAAAGTTATTTAACATCGTCGACGTGTTGTTGAATTTCTTTTAACACTCTTAATAACAAGGGATTAAAGAACATGTTTTTACTTTTTATTTTGAAAGATTATTATTTTCATACGAGAACAAGAAGAAATTAAACATAACATATATGAGGACTAAATGAGAAAAAACTAAAATATAGAACCAAAATATTAAAGCTTGTTAAACTAAAATACCAAATGAGTAAGTAAAAAAGCTACTTAAAGATGAGCCAAGTGAGTTGATTCGATGATCCTGCTTACTTGAAGAAAGTTAAAAGCTAAACCAAAAGGTTGGTAAGGGTCTGCTACAACTTTCTTGTGCTCCATATTCATCCCTTGATTCTCATCAATATCATCGACTCGTATCATTGGCAAAATTTAGAAGTTACAAAAGATAAAAAAAAGTTACTGATTGTGTATACACTTAAAGTGAAACATCAAAAGGTACAGATAACTTAGCTCTATACACGAATGCAAACAGGGTACATGAGTTGATACAACATGATATTCAGCACGAACACATGGTTTGAGACTGACTGAAAGATGGCATGGCATGGCATGGCTTTAAAGACACAAGAACTTCACAGCTGGATGAACATTCATATCTCTCATAAATGCATGCCCTTCAACGATGCTTTCTGAAATTTGTCACCAATTTGATGTAGAGTGCGCACCAGCACTTTATAACACCGTTAGATCACATGCTGAAAAATCGTTCTACCATCCATTTACCCCCCCCAAAAGGGTTACAGATTCAACGGAAAAAACTGTGATCTGTTGCACTAGGTTATATATTCGACAAAAGAATGATTTGTAAATACATAAACACTATCTTTAGCAGGCCGTTCAAGCTTCTTCTCCCCGAAGCTCAAACAATTTTTCTAAGTGCATGCATGTACTTACATAATCTGGCGTAATATGCTAGCTGTGAGAGGTGAGATCAAGTCCTCGTTTGACAAGATCAAGAATTTTCTAATGCTTGAAGGCGTCCATTTTTTACTCATGCTGTCTAAATTCCCTTTTTTCCAAAACCAGTGTCTTGCATCATTGCTGCAAACTCACTGTAATCAATGCGTCCATCCTGAAAACAGTGCAGAATACGAGTCAAATAAAGAAACTAAAAAAAGTAAAGCTCTGGAATGCAGTATATTACATTATCCTGGTCAATTTCACGTATAATCTCATCCAGGTGATAATCGTGTAGGCCAAACTGTTCGCAGGCTTGTTGGAGCTCATCCGGTGTAATGTATCCACTCCCATCTTTGTCAAAGTATGTGAATGCTGCATATAGATGATCCTCCTTCTGGATCTTGTTTAGGTGTAGCATAGCTGCTATGAATTCACCATAGTCTATGGTACCACTGTTATCAACGTCTGCCTGAATTATAAACAAGAAAGAAAAAATATTGATTTGATGAATTACATAATGAAATCAAAACATATTGAACGCATTAGTTCAAAAATATTAGAGGCCGGTTCTGGTTTAGGGCATTCTTGTTTCTCTGGAATGAGTTACAAAGCGGTCATTCAATGTAACGTACAATGGTAGCCATAAGCAAAATATATATCAATGTCTTTCCAATATTCCAACAAATCAAACTACAACCAGTCACAGATCCTTTAGTAAAAGAAACAATAGTAGATAGAACAGTCAAGTAATTTCAGAATCCTTAAGTAATTGCAGGCAAGCACTTACCGCTTGCATCAACCAAGAAATTTCAGAATCCTTAAGAACAGAACCCACTCTCTCCAAACCATTTTTCAATTCCTCAAGAGTGATCTGTCCACTATTATCTGTGTCTATCATCCTGAACATTTCTTTCAGTCCTCCTATTTCTTCCTCAGACAGACTTTCAGCAATTACCTGCCAAGGGATAATACAGTAAGTCAAACCACTGCCTGAATAGAGCAATTATCTTCAACTGGCAAAATTTTCAATATTATCGACAATAGCTGCACTTTTCCAATTTTTCCTTCGAATGTCCGAGGCTTAATCAGCTAGACTATTTTTGTCAATATATATATAGTGAATGTCCCAGATAACCTTATATGGGAAATTATATATCAGCAATAAAATAAGATAGTTCTCGAGTACATGCAATGTATTTATATTCTCAAATAAATAGTGGATACTCACTCGAATAGCTATTTTTTTGAGCTTGTTCATTGCAGAGAACTGTTTCAAACGAGACAAGACAGCAGAATCCAGTGGTTTATCAGGAGCAACACCTCCGACTTGAACCCATGGGTGACCTGCACATCATGAACCTTAGCTTATATATTTTTATATTTTAAAAATGTAAATAAATATGTTTCAATTTTGAAACAGAACATGAATTATGGTTCTTATAGAAAAATAGTCAGATAAATGATTATAGCATTCAAAGAGCACAGATGAATAAATAGATGATGATACTTCTCTTTATGTCACTTTTGAGAAACCTTTATCAGTCACTTCAGCATAAAATTAAATGTTCTTGAAACCTTTTGTCTTTGCTAAGAAACTTGATCTAGAGTTTCTTTCAGAACAAAACAATTCTTCACAAACATTTATGAAAGAAAAAGTATATAAAATGAGTTTCTCAATAAGCTAGAATTAAAAATGTAGTGATTCAACCATGAATATATTTTTAATACATTTCTAGTTTCAAAATTATATTTATTCATTTGGATACTGCAGTGCAGAGTTTCCATGTATTAATGTGAAAAATAAAAACGGGGCATTCCAAAAGAAAACACCAAAAGTGAAATAGGGTACTATTTCATCTGAAAAATCAAAATGATAATGCCCACTGACAAGGCAAAGTTCAAAATTTTGGTTTAACTTCTGAATATTGTGGTAATGGTGTATTGGTAATGTCATGGCCGGAATATTTCTCATTCTGAAAAGGAAGGTGTGGTAAAAGCAGACAGGTCAAGATTTTTTGTTTCATTATAGGAAAGGACACTCAGTTTATAACCATAAAAGTAGCTATTAGTTTATGGTAAGTAGCAAGCAAATAACCAGACGATCTGTCAACATGAATACAAATTGTTAAAAGGAAAATCCTAAATAACTTCCAAAAAGAGTGAGAAAACTTCCAAAATAGGAATCAAGCCAAGTAGCATCAACGAGAATGCATACTTACAAAGAACTTCATGTGCTGTCAGCCGCTTCTTAGGGTCCCTCGTAAGCATCCTTCGAACAAGATCCTTTGCGCTGTCAGATATGCTTGGCCAGGGTTCAGAAACAAAGTCAAGCTCTCCTTTCAAAACTTGCTCAAATATTCCCTGTTCCGTTTCTGATCCATACACCAATCATATCAGGCACTGATGAACAAGTATAGCATGATGAAATCATATGGTATTGTATTCTCACCATCCCAAAATGGGGGAACTCCACTGAGCAAAATATAAATGATCACCCCAGCACTCCAAACATCACATTCTGGACCATAGTGCTTCCGTAAAACTTCAGGGGCCACATAGTATGGGCTCCCAACCACATCAGTAAATGTTTCACCTGAAGTTATGAACATTTTCTCAATCTGAATTTGAAAAAAAAAGCCAAATCCCAAATAAAAAGCAGAAGAGTAACATATTTAAACGAAACGGAGGCCCCTAGTAAGTTCAGAGAACATATCTTTGACGAGTTAGCACTATAACAGGATGTCTTACATGCATAACATGACTTGAACATCAAAACCATACAACCCATACACTCGCACACATATTCAATATGTAGCTCACATGGTCAGCAATTCATCCACCATCTCTCTTCCCAATAGAATTCTATAAATAAATTCTTTCACTTTTTCTTGTATAATTTATTATTGTTGTTGCTCGCATGTATGATTCTTTAAATTCTTAGTAAAAAACCTGTTCAGTTAATTTGATAAAATACATATCTATGCATCAGAAGAGCAGCTTCCTTCTGCATATCTGAATTAGAAAAAGATGAAACTGACTTTCCTTCACGAGTCTCAGTCCATTTAAGGGAAGACAAACAGATCGTCTTCACTTTAATTAACATAAAGTAGTCATAATAATGCCCTGACATTAGATAAATAAAAATTACTAATAGACTTAGTAGTACGCGTATAATTAATTTATCGAAAGTATTAATTTTGGAAATATAAGTCAAAGTAGCAATAGATGTAGTGTAGAAAAAACATGGGAGTCAAAATATTAAAGTTCTGGCTTGAACTGCATCAAGAGAAAAATGTTTGTGAAAACAAATTCCCAAGGAAGAGGAGAAAAAAAAAGAGACATGTCTTTACTCTATATTCGTAGTAGACAAAGAAGATGAGAAAGACAAACGTCTTCACAATTCCAAATTAACATAATTACCTGTGTAAACAGAAAAAAATCGATTTCCAAATTCAATAGCAGACAGAACCGGAAACCATAAGCTTCATATTACTAAGCTTGTGAAAAAGGTCTAGCTTAAATAAATTTCTCCATAAGTATTTACAAAAAATAAAAATAAAAAGATAAAAATCAAGACTTCTTAAATTAAAATGAATTTTCATACCAACAAATCGTTGGTCTGAGTGATACGGAACTCAGTCTCCTCGTCAAAGTTTCGAGTTCGAATATTGTAGATTGTAAAAACATGGTTGGGAGGGGAGATCTCACGCGTGTTCTCCGATAGAGATTAGTCATCAGTAAGCTAATAGATACTTCTTATCAATAATGTAGTTACCCAGAAACAATCAACTTACATACTTTAACTTTTTTAAATGCTTTAAGAGTTGTTGAACTTCTTCAAAAGCCAAGGTTCATATTTGATCTTAACTTAAACAAAAAGTTTAATGTCTTTTATTTCTTATTTTCTTCTTTTATAACTAGTTATTGAGAAATTTTTCCAAACTAAATCTATGTCATTATATGTTAAGTTCTTATGGAATTTAGTTTAACGGTTTACTCAAGGACAAAACTTATATGAACTTACATATTTTTTTTTAGTATTGTTCTCTAATAAAAATGGAGTTTCAATAACCTTCGTAAACGTTTGTAAACCATGATGATATTGATGTGAAGGATCCACTAGATATATCAATAACTAATCACCACTAGAAAATTTAACTGACCATCTATGACAGGTTTCTCCTAATCATATTTTTCTCATCTTCGTTAACATTTAAAGTAAACCTTCATTATGCCAAATCAAACTCTAATTTTGATAAAATGAACACACTACCTAGATGTAAATTTCGTCCTAAAAACTGTGATTCTTAACACGAAGGATCCACTAAAAAAAAGGGGGGGAATACCTGGTCTAAAGAACACGGAGAGTCCAAAATCAATGGTCTTAAGGGGAGAGTCTTCCTCATGATTAATGAACAAAAAATTCTCGGGCTTCAAATCTCTATGCATGACACCGAGAGAGTGACAAGCCTCCACCACACTAACAATCAACCTAGCAAGTTCCGCGGCCTTCCTCTCCGTGTAATGCCCCCTCTGTATGATTCTGTCGAAGAGCTCCCCGCCAGCGCAGAGTTCCATCACGACGTGCACTGCAACGGCGTCCTCGAAAGCCCCAACGATCTGAATCACGTTGGGGTGCCCCGCCAAGTGGTGCATGATCTGAATCTCCCTCCTCACATCCTCCACATCTTCCTGAGTCGTCAACTTGCGCTTCGCTATAGACTTGCACGCAAAATCCTTGTTCGTCCCCTTTTGTACGCACAGAAACGTCGTCCCGAATTGCCCCTGCCCCAGCTTCCTTCCCAAGCTGAAGAACTCCTTCATGTTCTCTGTTTTTCGACCCAGCACCGAGTCCACTTGAAGTCCCATACTGGACACGCGTTTCACGTGCGTGGGTTTCTTCGGCTTCTCCGCTGGAACTGGCTCTGTGTGGCTCGATGCCGGCTTCTCGTGGTCCAGCGGGAGCGGCTTCGCGACCGGCACGGTGGGCATTTTCACTGGCTCTGGCGGTGTGCTCTGCACCGGCATCGGAGGATCCGCGGGTCGGGGAGGCGCGCGTTCCGAGGCTTTCTCGGCGTTCGGTGCCGGAGACGAGGTTTTGGTCTCTCCAGAAGGCAGGGTAAGGTGGGGCTCCGGCGGCCGCGTCTTCCACACAGCCGCCGTGACAGACTGGATAAAGCCGTTGCCGGCGTTCGGTCCCACACAGTTGTTGCCCATCGGAGTTGAAAGCTTTTCACGAACGCGCGAGATTCCACTCTCGCCGCGACGATGCCATCACCGACGTTTCCATCGCGAGGAAACCATAACGTTTTGTTTTCAAACTCCGAGATCTATTTCCAAGCCAAAGAGAAACCCTAATTTCTGTTCTATTCAAACTCCAAGATCTATCTCCAACGGAAAACGATCCTCTAGGTTGAGGATTTCGAATTTCGGATTTCCAAATTCTAGAATGCCGTCGCCGCGTGGATCGAACGTCTGGAATGATGGAGAACTGAGTGGTGACTCGGTCATGAAAATGGCGTGAGATCGTGATTGTTGACGTCGTTGTTTGAATTCAGAAAAAATGGATAATTCTAATCAGAACGTGCCCATAACCTAACTTGGTGGAATGAAGAGAAACACCAGATCGCATGCATGCATGCAATAATTAACAATGCATGCTTGCTTTTGAGTTTTTCCTTTTCTTGCTTTCATTTCAAGTGTAAAATAATTATTTTATTAGTGTAACTTTTTTTTCTTTTCAATAAAATACTTTAAAATTTAAGGGTAATATATGTTTTTTTATATTACAATCAACTATAGAAAAATGACATATATCAAAAGATAATTATAAAAAAATATTTTTAATATGTTAGATTCCAATAAATACTTTTTTTCTTTTAAGTTGAACTTAACAATTTTTTATTTTCCAATTCCCCTCCTTTTGCATACAATCTAATGTTTTAATAGTTATTATAAAAGAATAATTTTCTTAAAAATTATTCAAATTTTTACTAAAACTGAAAATAGAAACCAATTATCTTTATATAGTTGATAATGGATTTTCTTCAATATAGACCAAATTAATACTTTAAAGTAATTAGCAATTGAATGAAGTATAGACTTGACCATAGGTTTGACTCATCTACTATAGACATATTGAACATTGAATTCATCATAATTTAACACTCAGTAATTGAAAGATGCCAATTATAGTTGTTGTCTTGTTTGTGTTTTGTGATCATTTGGTCCTGATGATTGAAAATTGAGATTTCTTCATAATATTATTATTATTGAAAGATTTTGATGAAAAATTATAATGTAAGAATTAGATACTGATTTGATTAAATCTCATGGTGTTTCAATTGTAATTAATGCAATGTGATTTGTTAAAGGGTAAATTAGAAAGTCACTTTTGCATGGGTCAATGTAATGATTTGATTCTAAAGTTGAATTAATGCTCAATGTTTGATTTTGACGAGGATTTGGAATTATAATGAATTAATGTGTTTTCTACGTCATATGCATAGTTCTTTAAATAATAAATTGTATATGTTGTTATAATTTGTTTAGTTTTTATTTTATTTATTTATTATTTATTTTTATAAATGTGTCTATCTTGGAATAGTGTAATGTGTGGTATGTGACTTTATGGTTCAATGTATGACACATGACTCTATTAACCACTTCCTTAAGCAGATCAATAAATTAAATTTAAAAAAATAATTTTGTTTATTGAAAATTAAAGAAAGTAAGAAAAAAAAAACTTAATATAGCCTTTTCATTTATCTAATTTTACTCTTTGAATTATAATATATTTCGTTGGTAAGAATTATACTAATTCTTAAATTATAAAAAAACCTGATTCGATGTACTGATTAGAAAAATCTACAACAAAATTAGATAAAGGAAACATAATTAAAATGGATTAAATATATATTTATTTGTCTTATATTTTTATTAATCTTAATTTCAATCTTTATCTTAAAATTTGATTTATTAGTCTTTTAATTTATATATATATATATATATATATATATATATATATATCTTTTTTCTTCTATATTTAAATTTATATTTAATAATAAATTTTGAGCTTAATACAATGAATATAGAAATTAAATATAGTTTTAATTTTTTTATCTATTTTTTTTATTATTATTAAATTGATAAAAAAATTTATATTTTTGTTACGTGGGAGAATTAATTAATCAAATTTTAACTATATCAATTCAAACGAAAATTCCAAAAAAGCAAAAAGCATTGACGAAGCTTTGCCTTCGTCCTAATAGAATTCATTCTCTGGCGCCTCCATAGCTTTCACTCTCCAACGCCTCCAACCAAAGTCTTCACTCCAGCGCCTCCATAACCTCCACCGTCTTCTCGTTCTCCTTCACCAACCCTTCCGTCCGCGAACCCTTCACTTCCAGGCCAGTCCAAAGCGCAACTCCAAAGCACTTTTTCTCTCACCTTGCCGTTGAACGGAGTATTCCGTTGAACAACCGAGTGGAGTTGGAATCGTTGAGAGCTCGCCACGGTCGTGAAAAATGTCTGTCCTCCACGATTTCGCTGCTTCCGTGGTCTCAAACCGAAACCCCTAGTTGTTTTCAGGGAACCCCTGGCTCGTTGCTTCGCTAAAGGCATCACAGATAGGCTTCAGGTTCTCTCCACTTGTTTTATCGAGGAGGATTTTGTTGACGCCTGCATTGGATTCACAGAGAAGGGAATTTTGGTTTTCAATTTGTGACGTGTCTTCTCCACCCACTAATACAACCTTATTCAACTAGTGGCTTCTGCCTACAACAGCAAGATCAACATAGCTGTGAGTCTTTCTTCTTCTTTTTGTTAATATGACCCATCTTAAGATATACTTTTACTTTTCATTCACATATTTGACTTTTTTTGTTTGTTGAAGAAGCTCCATGTCATACGGCGTAGTCATTTCTTGCTTATAGGAACATAAATGCTCGGTTTTGATTTATCAGCAACAAAATTTACTAAACAACGGTTGTGTTTAATAATTTTCATATTCCACCTGAGAATTTTTGAACCTGTGAAAGCTGTCCAGAATTGTGAACTTACAGGAATTTATACATCGTTAGAGATATATAACAAAGGACGCCAGATCTAAATTCTGTTAACTTGAATCTTTTTGGAAAGCAGGGCTATGCTTTTAATAGAGTCAATTATTCCCATGTCACACAAGAATTTTTTTTTTTTTTTTTTTTTTTTTGAGTTGGTTTGCTTATTAAAGAATTGATAAATCATTTTTGGGGACTACTTTTTTGTGAGTGTCTTGTACTAATTTGGTGCTTGCTGATTTCTTTTATTTGAGAAAGTGTGGTTTGGTATGAAGTCTCAGATTGGTATGATGTGGTACAAAATGTGTGGCAGCGATTGGAAGATTGGTGATCCTTGTTACTCTAACATATGGGAATACCTTGTCTAAGTTACTAGCATGTTTCCTTTATGTATTTGAGGGTACTTCTGGAGCTGATCTAAGTAGATTATATGTATAAAGTCACATGCTGAAGCTCATAGTTGTGTGATGTTTGTTTCCTAGAGGCTGTCATGATTCTGTTTCATGTGTAACTTCAGCTTTAACAGATTGGATTTAACAACCTTCTGTTTTGTTGGAAAGCAAGCATGAAAACATTATATCATAATGCAGTTTTTTTTTTCAACTTATAGAATTGGATAATACTTATAAGAACATGAAACAAATAAATAGCAAAAATTTTCAGGTTGCATACAGTACATATAAATTGTTCATGAATATCTACCAGTGTCGGTATCCTCGTCTAATGAGCAGTGATGCTGCCGAGACATGTTCAAAGTCTTGGTAATCTCCTTGAGAGAGTTAGACAAGTTCATGTTACAACACTCAGAGGTATACATACGCATTTCTGTCTTTCATACTCTACTGTGTCGACTTCCAATGAGCTGCCAAGAAAGCTCAACAAGTCTGAGAGAAAACCACCAGTGACAAGTTTTAATGAGCTTAAGCGCGAAGCTAGACTGAAGAAAAAGGAGAAACAAAAGGTGCATGAGATTGTATTACAACCTCCTGAAAATGGCTTGTTGGTTAAGCATCTGATTCCTATTGCTCATGAAGTTATTGCTGCCAGATGTGAACTATTGTCTAGTATTTCAAAACTCATCAACTACACTGCTATTTATACATGCAGGTAACACCATGACTCTGGTATTTTTCGTTATGGTTGTTTAAGCTGTTAGTGTTTTGCTTACAGAACTTCCATTCAAGTATCATAGAGTTCCATCAAAAGTATTTTTATCTTGTATTTTTAATTAGTCAACACGGACGATTTTTCAATACATTCTGGGTTTTAGAGTTCTTCATATGAACAGAATCTATAATATGAATAATGTTGAAATGACTCATCACTTGGATTTTTAAAATATGCATTATTGTTACTTTAAGCTGTTAGATGCTTTGCAGCTTATGTGGAGAAGTTCATGTTGGTCATCCTGCACATAAAGTTAGAACATGTGATGTTAGAGGAAGTCCGTCAAGCAAAGAACATAGTTGGATCAAAGGTGGTGTTGAACATGTTCTGCCACTTGTAGAGTCTTTTCATCTGTATGATAGAATAGGGAGGGCTGTTTCGCATAATGAAATGCTTGAAGTGGACCGAATTCCAGCAGTTGTGGAATTGTGTGTTCAGGCAGGTTTTGACATACCTGAGTACCCTACCAGGAGAAGGACCTTCCCTGTTTACTGTGTTGCTGGTAGGATTATTGATTTTGAGAAAAGATTTCCGAAAGAAATTTCTGTTGGGGAAGATATAGAAGCACATGGATTTTGGTATAAGAAAAAACGTTTCAATGAAGACACAAATTCTATGGTGATGCATTCTGATGATATCCAAGGTTTATGATAAGAAATACTTTTTTCTTCTCAGACATTACTTTTGTCAACTTTACTGATTATGAGCATACTTCTGTGCAGCTATTGCTGTTCAAGGCATGAAAGCCTGGGAAAAAATGCGCACAGGAGCTTCAAAACTTATGGAGAAGTATGCTGTTCAAACTTGTGGATATTGTCCGGAGGTACAAGTGGGACCAAAAGGTCATAGAGTACGAAATTGTCAAGCTTTCAAACACCAGATGAGGGATGGGCAACATGCATGGCAGGAGGCAACAATTAATGATCTGGTACCTCCAGTATATGTCTATCACATTCGGGATCAGCAACCTAGGAAACCTTTAGTAAATGAGTTGAAAAGGTACTATGGTATGCTGCCTGCAGTGGTTGAACTATTTGCTCAGGCTGGGGCACCAGTTGGACAGAATTATGCATGTATGATGAGGGAAGATGTTGTAATCCCTGAAATGGATGAGGAAAAGTGGGTTGTTTAAAGCATTGGATTGAATGACTTCCTATGCATGAAGGAACCATTTGGGTACTGGAAGAGTCTAAATATAAAAAATGACGGTTTAATTTCTTTCAAACTAACAAAAACAGGTTGAATACGCTGACAAATATAAGGACTTGTCTAATGAGGCAGTTAATTAGAGAGGTATTATTATGATAAGAAGAACATTGGACTAAACTATACGCTGGCAACTAAGGTGCAGTCTTGATTACATGGAACATTCTGCTTCTGGCATTCATTGCAGGTCAAAAGACTTGGTTTCTTGCTTGGGTTCCTTCAAGAACAGCTTTTCATCCCTCTGCCAATCTCATTCATCCCTTCATTTACTTTATAGTCCATTGTGATTTATACAATATTTAGTAATATAATTTCCTACTGCTAAAACCAAAGAAAACCTTAGCCCACAGGATTCATTTAGTGTTTTCTTTTCTGATATACAAGAGACAAAGAGATAGTTGGCAAATGCACTGAAAAAGGAGGAGAAAATTTCTTTCTTGCCAAATATGGAGGAAGAGAGTATAAAAGGAACTTCAGAGATTGGCAATAACCGTAAATTAGTTCCTGGGTTCCACCGCCATCAAATTGCAGAGCAGGTATATCCTTTGGAATGTTTTTGCTGGAATTTTGACAGTCCACTCATTGTTGTATTTGCTGGAATATACCTTGATTGTGTTGAGTGGATGATTGCTATACAATTTTTTTCTGAATTACTTCCTGTAATTTCCATCTCTCCAACATCAAAACAGTACAGATCCCTCAAGAAAGGAACTCTAATAAGAAAGACTCAACCTAATCAGAACCACATCATTGAGCCGCTTTTAAACCCGTCTGCCATTGAACAACAATACCATTTGGATGGCTTTCTCGCCCTCTAACAATAGCCTAATGGCCAAAATGTAAATCCCTTGGTCTCCTACTTGAATCTCATTGGAATCCCAAGGTTATTTGCTTGATTGGCTTCTTGTTGGAGTAGGTCAAATTATTCAAGGTGAATTGAGAAATTTGAGGTGTGATTGGTGGGGGTGCCTAATGCCATTCAAATGGACTTGTCCATACAAAATTTTAATTTACTGACTAACTTCTTTTCTTGAATTGAATCTTTTAATGAAAGAAATCTTTAAATGAAGTACCCTAAAATACAAACTATAATGTTCTAGGTTTTGTCACCATTCTATTTATCCTGCCGACTTGTAATAGCATCTATAATTTGTAATTAGCCTTGTCTACTGCACTAATGCATGCTATCTCATAAAATATAGAGTTGTTTCAGGATATTTTTCCCCTCTATGTTAATTGTTGCATTACATAACATTATGCTTTGGCCCTACATTCTTAATGGAAAATGGATAGATTTAACATTTTTCTCTTTCAAGCACTTTGCTCCTCACCAAGATTTTACGATTAGTGAAACCAACAGCTAAAATGTTTTTTAATTGATTGCTTGTGTTCTGTTATAATTTGCTCCATAATTTCAAATTTAATATAATGCTAAGAATTTTAATAAGCACTAAAATTATAACTACTTGAGTGTTTAAGTCAACAAGAACTCTGTATAGTCTGCCTACTTACCATTTGGGCCTGAATTCTATATTGAGCCTAGAGCATGATACATTAGTATTATATAGAATTGTCAAAGTGCATTCAATAACTCAAAATCAATTACATGATATATATATATTATTTGAGAGATGGATACACTAGAAATACACAACCAAACCACAGCAGGACATTGTGGCAAAAGATTATCTATTTTTTATACACTAAAAATATCCCCGAGCATGTACATTTCATGAAATGAAGGCTCCATTAGAGGACTTGCTGCATAATACGTAAAGGGAAAAACAACAGTACACAGCTAAACTTCTAAAGTACGCAGCGGATATAATTTTCCCAAACTTGACAAGAATATGTGAGGAACAATAATAATAACAAATGTTAGCAATAAATAATAATCACCACAAAGAGACACAACAATTATTTACGTGAGAAAAATCCTCTTAATTTAAGAAGTAAAAATCTACGAGCACAAGTCAGTAATCAAAACTCCATTATGATCAAAATCAAGGTACAAAGTGTTTCAAAATTATGCACAAATTCGTGTAAATAGCCAACCAATACAACAAATCAACAAAGCTATCAATGAAAAACAAAAAACTGAAAACTTACAATTTCGTGTTACTGTTCTAGCACGATTACTCCCAGTATAAACCTCAGAACAAAGTTTCCAACGGTCAAAACATAGAACCACATATCAGAAACTTGATACTAAAATTTGAGCCCGATTCAACGGTTAACGAATCGGCGATGATTGTTTTACCGAAACTAGTTAGGATTCTAGCGAATTGGAACAGAGTCATAGCTAAAGCTCGATTTCTCCACCTAAAGTAGTCGAAATGAAAACTGAACGCTAAGATATGAGATGAGGATGTCATGAACACATTCTCCAAATTTCAGGCAAATCCAACGGTGAAATTGATGGCGATCTGGTTTGGAAGTTCGGAGGTTCTGGGAATAATTTTCTCTCTTCTTTTTCTCTCTCTATTTTTGGCTATTATTTTTCCCCGGCTAAAAATGAAAGACCCCCTTGTGTTTCCACCACACATTGCAACCCTAATTTTCTGACCCCCTCATGACAAAGTTTGGGCTTGAAGTTTTGGACTTTGCACATAGTTGGGAGCCCAACCCAACATTTCTCCTCCTTCACAACTATGTGGAGATGACCGCCAATCCGACGATCTCATAACAATACTCAAACTTTCCAACTATGTGTAAAGTCCAAAACTTCAAGTCCAAACTTTGTCATGAGGCGGTTAGAAAATTAGGGTTGCAGTGTGTGGTGGAAACACAAGGGGGTCTTTCATTTTTAGTCGGGAAAAAATAACAGCCAAAAATAGAGAGAGAAAAAAAAGAGAGAAAATTCTTCCCAGAACCTCCGAACTTTCAATCCAGATCGCTGTCAATTCCACCATTGGATTTGCCTGAAATTTGGAGAGTATATTCACGACAGCCTCATCTCATATCTCACCGTTCAGTTTTCATTTCGACTACTTTAGGTGGAGAAATCGAGCTCTAACCGTGGCTTTGTTCCAATTCGCTGGAATCTTGACCAGTTTCGGTAAAATGATCATCGCCGATTTGTTAACCGTTGGATCGGGCTCAAATTTTAGTATCGAGTTTCTGAGATGTGGTTCTAGGTTTTGACCATTGGAAATTTTGTTCTGAGGTTTATACTAGGAGTAATCGTGCTAGAATAGTAGCACAAAATTGTGAGTTTTCAACTTCTTGATCTTCATTGATAGCTTTGTTGATTTATTGTATTGGCTGGCTATTTGTGCAGAATTTTGAGACACTTTGTACCCTGATTTTGATCATAGTGGAGTTTTGATTACTGGCTTGTGCCCATGGATTTTTACTTCTCAAATTGAGAGGGTTTTTCCCACATAAATAATTATTGTGTCTCTTGTGGTGATTATTATTTATTGCTGCCATTTGTTATTGCTCCTCACAGATTCTTATAAGTTTAGGAAAATTATATCCACTGCGTACTCAAGAGGTTTAGTTGTGTACTATTGTTTTTTCCTTCACAGTGGTATCAGAGCTCCTTGGTTGGAGCTATATATATTACTTGTTTGAATGATGAAGGCAAATACAAAAATGGTTGCTTTGAATGGTACTAATTATCACTTGTGGAAGGGCAAGATGAAAGACTTATTATTTGTGAAGAAAATGCATCTTCTCGTCTTTGCTGCACAAAAGCTGGATTTCATGTCTGAAGAAGAGTGGGACTTTGAACATCAACAGGTATGTGGTTTTATTCGTTAATTTGTAGAAAACAATGTTTATAATCACATTATCAATGAGACACATGCGTGAATTTTGTGGGAGAAGATTGAGTCCTTGTATGTTTCTAAGTCAGGGAACAATAAATTGTATTTGTTGAACTGTATGATGAATTTGAGATACAGGGAGAGTTCTTCCATTTATGATCACTTGAATGAGTTTCAAGGACTCCTAGATCAATTGTCTGGAATGGGTATTAAATTTGATGATGAAGTTTTGAGACTATGGCTGCTGAATACTTTACTTGAATAATAGAGACATTTCGGGTTTCAATTACGAACTCAGTCCCTAATGGTGTTGTTTCTTTGCAAATGACAAAGAGTGGTGCTCTCAATGAAGAGATGAGAAGGAGAGCATAAGGTTCTTCATCTAAGTTTGAAGTACTTTTCACAGAAAATAGGGGGAGAAGTCAAAAAAAAGATCCAAAGGGTGGTAGAGAGAAGAGCAGCAATAAGTCCAAGTCCAGATACAAGAATATAGAGTGTCACTATTGTCACAAAATGGGACACATACAGAAGAATTGTTTTCGGTTGAAAAAGGAGAATAAAGATAAGAAGAGTAAGCAAAAGGAGAATGAGCATAATGATGATCGTGTTGCTACTGCTACTTGTGGTGATCTTGTTGTTCTCAGTGACCACGAGTCAATTCATCTTGTATCAGATGAGAGCATGTGGATAGTTGATAATGGTGCTACACTGCATGTTACACTAAGGAAAGAGTTCTTCACATCTTACACTTCTGGTAATTCTGGAGTGTTGAAGATGGGTAATGATGATGTGTCTAAGGTAATTGGTGTTGGTGATGTTTGCCTGCAAACCAACATGGGAATGCAGTTGTTGCTTAAAGGAGTCAAACATGCTCCTGATGTCCGTTTTAACTTAATCTCTGTGCAGATGCTTGATGATGGTGGCTATGATAACCATTTTGGTTCTGGAAAGTGGAAACTTACCAAAGGTAACATGGTTGTAGCGAGAGGACAAAGATCATCTAAACTCTATTGGACAAAAACTTTGGTTGCTAAAGACAGTGTGAATGTTGTAGATATGGAGACATTTTTATGGCACCGAAAGCTTAGTCATATTAGTGAAAAGGGGCTGAATTGCTTAGTTAAAAAGGATGTTCTTCAGGGATTAAAGAGTGTAGAATTGGAGAAATGTTCTCATTGCATGGTTGGTAAATAAACTAGAGGATCCTTCAAGAAGCATCCTCCCTCAAGGAAGTCAGAGTTGTTTGAATTAATACATTCTGATGTTTGTGGTCCATTGAGGGTTAAAACCTTTAGTGGTGTTCTTTACTTTGTTACTTTTATTGATGACTGTTCTAGGAAGCTATGGGTCTATGCACTGCAAAGGAAGGACCAAGTGCTTGAAAAGTTCAAAGAATTTCATGCTTTGGTTGAGCGACAGTCAGACAAGAAGTTGAAACGCATTCGTACTGATAACGGTGGTGAGTATTGTGGACCTTTTGATGTTTATTGCAAGGAGCATGATATTGCACATGAGAAAACTCTTCCTGAAACTCCTCAGTTAAATGGTTTAACAGAGAGGATGAACAGGACATTACTTGAGAGAGTGAGGTGTATGCTCTCAGATGCTAAATTGCCCAAATATTATTGGGGTGAAGCACTATACACGGTGGTGCATGTTATTAATCTCACTCCTACTGTTATTCTTGACAATGAAGTGCCAGACAAGATTTGGTTTGACAAGAATGTGAAGTATGATCATTTGCGTGTCTTCGGTTGCAAAACATTTGTTCATGTTCCAAGGGATGAAAGATCCAAGTTGGATGCGAAAACAAGACAATGTATCTTTATTGGTTATGGTAAGTATAAATTAGGCTACAGGTTATATGATCCTGTTGAGAAGAAACTTTTTAGAAGCTGTGATGTGCAATTCATAGAAGACCAAATCATTTAAGATATTGACAAAGTGGAGAAGACTACACCCATAAAAGATAGTAATTTGACTGATGATGATCTGAAGCGGTTACCTATTCAGAATCTGGATAATGCTGAGACTAATGCTCAGAATGGTGAGCAACATGGTAATGTTGATGATCAACAAGTTGGGGATGCATTAAAGGATCGAGTTGATGATGTTCAACATGAAGATGATCCTGATGATGCACCTGAACCACCACAAGCTCAACTTAGGAAGTCCACCATACCAAAACAACCTTTTAAGAAGTATTCTCATGATGCATATGTGTTGTTGACTGATGAGGGAGAACCTAAGTGTTTTGAAGAAGCTATCGAAAGTGAAGAAAAGCAAAATGGTTGGATGCAATGCAGGAGGGGATAAAATCCTTGCATGATATGATAATCACACTTATGACTTGGTGAAGTTACCTAAGGGTAAGAGGGTCTTAGAGAACAAGTGGATCAAGCAAGAAAGCAATTCTACATCTCTTAGATACAAAACCGGACTAGTGGTGAAAGATTTCAGGCAGAGAAAGGGTGTTGACTTCAATGAGATTTTCTCACCTGTGGTGAGAATGTCATGCATCAGAACTGTGTTGAGTTTAGCTGCTACTTTTGATTTGGAGGTTGAGAAGATGAATGTGAAGTCAACTTTCCTTCATGGTAATTTGGAGGAAGAGATTTACATGAAGCAACCTGATGACTTTCTTGTTGAAGGCAAGGAAGACTATGTATGTAGGTTGAGAAAGAGTTTATATGATTTGAAGTAGGCTCCTAGACAATGGTATAAGAAATTTGAGTCATTTATGTATGATCAAAGCTATAGGAAGACTACTTCCGACCATTGTGTATTTGTCAGAAAGTTTTCTGATGATGATTTCCTTATCCTGTTATTGTATGTTGATGACATACTTATTATGGGAAAAAATATTTTCAGGATTGACAGTTTAAAGAAGGAACTGGATGAGTCATTTGCCATGAAAGACATGGGAGATGCTAAGAAGATTTTTGGTATAAGCATCACCCGTGATAGAAAAGAAAAGAAGCTTTGGCTATCACAGAAGCACTACATTGAGAAGGTGTTGGAGCGATTCAACATGAAAAATGCTAAAGGAGTGAGTACTCCTCTTGCAACTCATTTTAAACTGAGTGTTAATCAGAGTCCTTCAAATGAAGTTGAGAAGACATATATGAGCAGAATTCCTTATGCATCTGCGGTGGGTAGTTTGATGTATGTAATGGTATGTACAAAACCTGATATTGCACATACTGTTGGTATAGTCAATAGATTTTTATCAAATCCAGGTAGAGAGCATTAGAATGCTGGGAAATGGATTTTGAGGTATCTTTGTGGTATTAATAGCTTGATGCTTTGTTTTGGAGGTGATAAACCTATTTTGATGGGTTACTTAGACTTGGATATGGCTGGAGATATTGATTCTAGAAAGTCCACTTCGAGTTATTTGGTTAAGTTTGCAGGGGGAGCCGTTGCTTGACAATCAAGGCTGCAAAAGTGTGTAGCGTTGTCTACCACAGAGGCAGAGTTCATTGTACTTACCAAAGCATGTAAAGAGTTGCTATGGTTGAAGAAATTCTTGTAAGAGCTTGATTTTGTGCAAAACAAATACTTGTTGTTCTGTGACAATCAAAGTGTTATCCATCTCGGTAAGAATCCAACTTTTCATTCTAGTTCTAAACATATTGATGTGAGGTATCATTGGATACATGATGTTTTGGATGCTAAACTATTGGAGTTGGCTAAAGTTCATACTGATGATAATGGTGCTGATATGATGACTAGGACACTACCCAAAGGAAAGTTTGAGTATTGTTGTGAGATTGTCGGGTTGACAGTCACCTCTACATAGTTGGGGGGGAGAAATGTTGGGTTGGGCTCTCAACTATGTGCAAAGTCCAAAACTTCAAGCTCAAACTTTATCATGAGGGGGTCAGAAAATTAGGATTGCAGTGTGTGGTGGAAACAAAAAGAGGGTCTTTCATTTTTAGTCGGGGAAAAATAACAGCTAAAAACAGAGAGAGAAAAAGAAGAGAGAAAGAGAGAAAATTCTTCTCAGAACCACCGAACTTTCAGTCCAGATCGCCGTCAATTCCACCGTTGGATTTGCCTGAAATTTGGAGAGTGTGTTCACGACATCCTAATCTCATATCTCACCGTTCAATTTTTATTTCGACTACTTTAGGTGGAGAAATCGAGTTCTGATCGTGACTCTGTTCCAATTCGTTGGAATCCTAACCAGTTTCATTAAAACGACCATCGTCGATTCGTTAACCGTTAAATCGGGCTCAAATTTTAGTAACAAGTTTTTAAGATGTGGTTCTAGGTTTTGGCTGTTGGAAATTTTGTTCTGAGGTTTATACTGGGTATAATCGTGCTAGAACAGTAGTACGAAATTGTGAGTTTTCAGCTTCTTGTTCTTCATTGATAGCTTTGTTGATTTGTTGTATTGACTGGTTATTTGCACGAATTTGTGCAAAATTTTGAGACACCTTGTACCCAGGTTTTGATCATAATGAAGTTTTGATTACTTATTTGTGCTCATGAGTTTTACTTATCAAATTGAGAAGGTTTTTTTCACGTAAATAATTATTATGTCTCTTGTGGTGATTATTATTTATTATTGTCATTTGTTATTGTTATTGCTTCTAACAAATTTTTACAAATTTGGGAAAATTATATCTTGCGTATTCTAGAAGTTTAGGTAATTAGTATTGTTTTTCCTTCAATATGATGCATGTATAGTGATTTTATAGTGGGAAACCTTTGTTTATTTTCCAATCGATAAATAGTTTTTTAAAATGCTAGTAAGATAATCAAACAAACATCACTTTCCAGGTTAAGTGCAAAACTATCATATTCCTTCATGGTGTAAGAATTATAGATTGAAGGAATTATGACCACTTCATTTATTTTATGAAAAGAGTGTAGTATTAAATGAGTTCAACTAACAATAAAATTTCAACAAATTTCATGCATGCTAGCACATTTAGTCAAATACGTTGATTTTGTGAAGGGATGTTACCACCCTCTGTTCCCCCTCTTTTCTATTGTTGGTGGGATTAGTTTTAACTTTTGGCAAATCCTCTTGTCATGTTTCGGACTTTTGGGACAGGAAAAACAAAGGTAGTAATAGTAGTATGAGAGACTGAAACCTAAAAGGGTTATGAAGAGAAACAAAATTGAAGAAAGAAAAGGATTATATTAATAAGTGGTTACACGTGGAAGCAAATATGGAAAATTGTTGTGGCCATGTGTCAGAGAATTGAGGTCCATTATATTGGAGAAGCAATTCCTATAATATATAAGATCTGATGGCATATTGTAAATTGAAATGAAGTGGATGAGTGGAGAGGATTGGAGTGTAGTAAGCAGTCCATTATGAGTCAGCACGAGACTTTTTGTCAGTCAATATCATGTCCTTCTTCCATTACTTTCCCTCCCACTCCGGGCACCGCCCATTTCCGGCCGTGAGTATGGTGTCTCCTCTTTCAGTTTTCATTTCATTGTCTTTTCTTTTTGTCATTTTCTGTAAACGACAGCTCTCGCCAAATATGACATCTCAGATAAGTAATATTAATATCCTTTTTCTTTCTGTTTTCGGAATAAATTCACCCTTTTCAAACAATGTCTATATTATTTATTATTTTTTACTTCGTTGACATCAATATATAAATAAACCATGTTCTTCCTCTAGATGTTACGAATTTGCTTCTCATCAAATAATTTTTTTTAGTATTCATTATGAATTATGAACAATCTTATAAGCCGAATTATTGCTCATGGTATATATGTTAGTCATTAAGTACCTCATTATATGATTTGATAGTGAATTATAATAAACATTTGAGTTATTTTTTTTTTGGAAGATTTATTAGTGTTAGAAGATTTAGCAATAGACTAATTTATCTTAGTTAGAAAGGAAATAAAGTCTAACTAATTATTATTTTTGTTAAAATCGATTAAATAAAAATGATATAGAAAGACATATTTATTTAATAATCTATTAAACAAGCTAGCCTTAATTATAGAAATTTCACTATTAATTTAGTAGGAATTTATGAAAGAAACTAATGGCTTTTTTTATGAAATCATACTTAATTTACAAAGTTTTGTATTCTGTTGTTTGTTTAATGATATAATTTAGAACCTTTTTATAGATATTTTCCATTTAGTTTTCATTTAAGCATAGTATCGTCAAACTCAGAATACTTAAAAAGGACAAAAAAATCAATATAGTGTCACATAAATCAATAATTTATAACAATTTTTTTAGTTTGTGGTATATTAATATATAAATCTCATGTAATATATAATATTTTAAATTATAGATTTTTTTAATTTTAATTTTAATATATAAATATTTATTGAGAAAAAAATTAATACATCCATCGGTTTTGTCTCATTTTAAATTGCTAAATTCACAAACTAAACGGAAAATACTGATAAATTAAAATTATTAACTGGACTCCTATATTAATTCTAGCTCAATCCATTAATTAGTACATAAATAATAAAATTTAAAGTTGAGTATATATATATTATAGCAAAAATAAATGGTTCATGTAAAAATAGGATTTTTGACTTTTGAGACATTTAAAAGCTGGCACCTTTTTGACGATGATATGGAAATATTTGAATCCTTGAGAGTTGTGACATTTATCTCCAAGAATTGGAGTAGTAATAGACCTATACATACTCTAAACTAAATATTTTGTCATAAAAAATGAAAAATTTACTTCTCCCTTAATATATTATACATATAGAAGGAGGACACCTGAAGAACCTCTACACATAAATGATTGTACTTCTGACCAGGTACCACCAAAACATCACACACTACTTCTAATTATTTATTATCTCACTACTCAATATGCATATCTTATCCTCACACTGCATTATTGTTAATTATTAAAATAATACAATACCAATTTTGATTAGACATCCAACTTACCTATAAATCATACTTTAATATAGAATTGATTGAAATAAGAGATAGGTACATAGGTATCTAAAATATTATATTTTTATATATGATATGGGTGATTAAAATTTTATATATTAGACTTTTAAAGTTAGATATAATGAGGCCTTAATTAATTGTGGATATGAGGGTTGAAATGGAGAATTGAGTAATAATACGTGGCGTTGTGTCGTTGATGAACAAAGACAGGCATGATCCACCAGACACAACTATTTTCTATTCATCACTTTTCCTAAACCACAAACCCTACACTTTTGAAATTCCTCTTTTATCCCTTTCTCTCTACTCAAATTACTTCTCTGCCATCCACCACTGAATCAAACATAGTTTACATGATCAAATTGTTGTGGTCGATCATAACGAGTATTTATAATTCTTATACAACTTAAAAGTTCATATTAAAGACAGTTTATTTGACTATTATATTTATTTAACATATAAAATAAAATCATAATAAAATTAGATGATAAATAATATCTCAAACATAATAATAATAAAATTTAACAAGGTTATTTTTTTTTACTAACAAAGATTTCTATTTATTATAAAACCCGCTAATTAAAGTAGGAAAAATATAACGCTTTAGCTTGATTCACTTAACTAAATATACTTAAAAAAATATCAAGTTAAAAAGTTTTAGTACATTGAAAATTTTACTTTCTTCTTTTGAAAAAATTTCATAATTTACATATTGTCAGATAAAAGTTAAATAAAAATTTTCAAAAAATTACATTTTTATCACGTAACACGAGAACCTAGTAATTCACAAATGTTACACCATCAATTAACTATCCAAGCTAATAAACAAGAAATAAAAACAGTATTAATTATTTCAACTCAAAACATAAATGAAAAACAATATTATTTTATCTGAAAGTGTTCGCATTATATGTCCGTTAAATAATATTATTATGTTGAGAAACTTTTTTATAAAAATTACTCTTAATTTTGATTCTTAAATAATATAAAAGAATCGTAATGTATTAGAATATATATATATATATATATATATATATATATATATATATATATATATATATATATATATATATATATATATATATATATATACGAAATTTTGCTGTAACCCGTGGAGATTTGTACTGCAATTGTTGAAGGTACAGAACGACAATGAAATTTGTTGAAGGTACGAGAGTGTAACGACAATGAAAATTTAATTTTGGAGAAAGTAGATGCCACCAATATCTTCGAAGGAAGCTTCCTAGAAACTTCATCCAACATTCACAGTACAACTCAATTTGATCTTTCAACACTCGACAGCCTCGTCCTTAAACTAAACACACCAAAAATGTTTGTTTCATTGTTTCTACACTTGTCATTTAGGGTTTTCATTTTTTTTTTCCATTAGACGTTTCATACAGATGGTGAAGAATTGGGTGAAATTTTGTACTCTAAACAAATTCACATTTTCGTATGATTATTCACTATTTTTCTTATATTTAAATCGAGTTTAAGTTGGTTAATTTACTTTTCAAATCAAATATGATATATTTGTATATTCTTAATTACTACTTACACTTTATTTGTAAATACTTATACACCTATATAAGTTTGCGATTTGTTATAACTTTACCAAAACAATTTAATATACACAAGTATATACATACACGTGTGTATAGAAAATGATAGATACATACTTATTAAGTATATGAAATATATGCATGCATGGAGATATAAAAAAAAAGTTAAATATTTTTTATGGGGTATTGGAAATGAAAAGAGAATATTATATAAAAAATATTATTACCTCATCTTTAATTTTTTTTTAAATATTAACTTTATGGGTATTTCTTATTTTAATATTATTTCATTTGTTTTATTTTTACTATTAAATTCTACAAAAAATCTATCGCATAAATTATATGGCGTGACAGAAAATAAGATAAATGAAATTAAGGTAAATAAAAAACAAGAATTTGTTTAAAAATAGTTTATTGTAATAAATATATTTTATTTTTTAAAACATCTCTATCTCTTATTATTACTTGTTAGCACAATCTTTCGAGATATTTTAATCTAGAAAAAAGTAAAATTTTAAAACATTTTATTCAAGAAACAAACATGAAGTTTAATTTGAGATCTATAAATAAGATAAAAGAGAAACTAAAATTATAAATACTAGAAAAGACAAAAGTGGTATTTAAAACACACACTCACTTATTTATATATATATATATATATATATATATTCTGCATACTCTGCATCGATGTGGTTGAATTCGGAATGAAAAGTTACTGCACATCATATATATATTTGTAGCATGCAAAACTCCAAAAACCCTACATTCCCTTTTCTGCAGGTAATCTCTCTTGAAAGCAAGATCTCGAAATAGTTAGCTGCATGTCCCTCTCTAACCCACCAAACACAACTTCTTTTACACTGAACATCATGCTTTTCATTTAAAATTGCCATCCATAACTCAATCACTGTCACAATATTACTGCTGTGAAACTTTCCACCACAGATTATACCACAACATAATCAAAATGAAGAAGTAGTAGTTGAATCTCGATATATATACTGTCCTATTTCACTTCTTAAAACAAATAAAACATGTTTTTTTTTTTTTCTTAATTTTAAGTATCAACTATGCAGTGAACATATAAAATTGTTTATTATGAGAGTTTTGTCCTGATTAGAAGTACTTAATTAGCCGGCACATGAAGCATGAGTTGCCACTCTCATTCCTTTCATCTGCACACATAAGGTTAAACACGTTCATAAATACCAAAACTCTGCTTTTTGACACCATTTCAACCTCATCAACTAGTTGACACAAACCTCCAAACTCTCAGGAATTGCATCAATCACAATAGCAACAATAAATTAAAACAAAAGGGTTACATTAACATTACATGTTGGACGCGTGCAGGGCCATGACGGCCTTACCTAGCGTGCATGGAAGCTCCATAATGTGCGATCATATCTTCAGGTCTAGTTCTTATCTAAAAAGATGGAAAACTCATTGATATTTGCAGTGAAGGGCAAGGGTAGCTTGGTAACTTCACTTGGAGGGGTCTTAATTGCCCTTTATAAGAGGGTGAGTGCTCCACATGATTGGATGTGCTAATTCATGAATTGCTGTTGTTTCTGAGTGGAGTTTGGTCTCCTTTTCCATTTTGGGATCATCATCACCACTAAAAACAACTCTTCATTCTCCATCGAGGTATTGTCTTCTGCTTTCTCCTCCTATTCATTTCTTAACAGAAAAATAAAATGGATAAATTCAATGATTCATATTCCTGTACGATACCACCCATATTTATATATCATAGTAATTTAATTAACATGTTTTCTTGTCATGAATTATTACTCCTTGTACTCTTCGAGTACATTACTATATTATCACCCTTTTTCCCTCCTAATCTTTCTCCTCTTTGAAAACAACCCAATATTTCTGTTTATAATATGCCTCTCCACTGTTAACAAATATACTATTTCATGAACTATTTATCATAAATTCCCCACTGTTAAATACATTTACTATATATATATCTGATATGAAACTTGCTTTGCTACCAGAAGTATAAGGTTTTTTTTTCTTCTTGTTTATGAATCAAAAGTTTGAACACATACACACTGCTTTTTATAGAGAGAAGAAGAGATCATTTCTAAGCAGCAATATAGAAACTCTTCAATTTCAAGGGATGATAGAATCTCTCATGTAATATGTTTTATAAGCAAATGTTAATGGGAATAGAATAGTCTATGAACCTCTATTTTTTCTGAAAACCATGAAAATTGTGCTACTTAATGTAAATCTTATGTTCACTATATAATAAAACATGTCAGACAAAGTTATGCCAAACAACGAAAACTCTAATCCAACAGAGTTCTCATAAAATATTCTTCGTTAGAAGTTGCCGAGGCTATAAATTAACATCTAATCTTTTCTTACTCATTGGCAAACAGTTGGTGACAAACATGGAGAAAGCAAACACATCACTAGTGAGAACAAAATCCGATCAGCTAGTGGAATCTATGGTGGCGGCAATGAAGTCGCCGCCATCGAGCGACCACTCCACGAATGGAGTGGTGGAAGGCGGCGGCACCCTTTCGAGGAAGTCGAGCCGGCGGCTGACCGCAGCGTCGCCAGGACGCGGTGGAGGAAAGAACACACACATAAGGAAGTCAAGGAGTGCTCAAATAAGCCAAATGAAGCTGGAGCTTGATGATGTGAGTAGCGGTGCAGCACTTAGCAGAGCCTCAAGTGCTAGCTTGGGACTCTCCTTCTCCTTCACTGGCTTCACCATGCCTCCTGAAGATATTGCTGACTCTAAACCCTTCAGCGATGATGATATCCGTAAGTTTCATCATCACATATGTTTCACTTTTGTATATCATGCATTTCATATACTTAACGTTTTTTCAATGAACAAAAGTTAGATGCAGTTCTTTTAACTATTATTCTTTTATTAAAATTGAAGTTTTACTTTAACACAAAGAGGAATCATTTCTGACAACCCAAACATCCTCCTAACACAAATATTTGTGATATGAATGTTGAAAAGAAAATATAAATAAGTTTTAATTGAAACTTTTTTCAATGATTATTTCAATTTTTCATATATCATGTTTCAATAAAGAGTAGTCTAGGAACAATTCTTTAAAAAATTTAGTAAAATCAAAATTAACTAATTTTTTATTCAATTGTATAAAGAAAGTAAAAAACTTGCATATAATTTCTATTTTTTCTTATCTATTTGTTTTAAACATATATTATTATTATTATTACCATTTTTTGTCGTTTTGATTTCTAAATTAATATTGAATAGAGCTTAATTAATATCTATCAAATTTATTTTCCTTTAAATAAACCTTTTTAACAATTATTTATATAAAATAATAATAAATCAAACAAATCAAATGAATTACTTTTTTTTTTTATGTTCTAGATTGATCCTTTGTAGTCCTACCCTCAATCATTCAAGGATACTTGACTGCTTGCTGGATAATTGAAAATGATGGCCATCACCACTTTCATTTTTTTATTCCGAGGATAAATCATAATAATAACAACTACTTGATTTTCGAAAAGTTTTGGAAAATGAAACTCATAAACACTCATGCAAATCACAAAGGAATAGAGATACAAATTTTTTTCTATTACATCAACAACTTCATACTCTTTTATTATAAAAAAGGAAAAAAAGAAACACAAACAATATAAAACCATACAAATGTTATGCATCTTTGGTCTAGGTTTGTGTCGTGCAGCTATAGTAACCACAGAATATAAGCGGTGAGATTTGGTGTGTTGTGTGATGCAGAGTTACTTTATAGATCTGGGTAGATTTCCTTTTTCTGATTAACAATAATGACAGATGCAGATGCAGATGCATATTCATGTGCATTTAAAAGAACGACCTTTTGATAAGGGCAACAACAACACAAACAACAAGATCACAAACTCAAGTACATGTGAAAAGTTAAAATAGAAAATGTCATTCTTTTCCTGTTAACTGCTATAATCCAAAAAAGTACAGTCCCTCTGGGAATGGTACCTATCCGTAACACACCATATATTTTGCTCAGCACCACTCATAATAGTGGCCCCAAGAAAGCTTTTTCACAGTAAAATCACATCATTTTAATACCCCTTTTCAATCATTAATGATTATCTGTTTTGTAATTTCAAGTATAATATACACATCATTATTCAATATTTAGGAAAATGGGTTGAGCTTAGATGAATGTCTTCGTAGAAAAAGTGTGAAAAATTATCATACTTTAAAAAAATATAAATTAATTAAAGTTTGCAACAAACTTAACTTAAAAAAAAAAAAAAAAACATCTACATATATAGATTAAAATTAGCTTGCTAATAAATTAATATTTGTAGTATGAAGTTTTTTTTAAAAAAATTTAAAATTTGTTCAAACGTATTCATAATTTTTTTTTCTTGTAACTTTATTATTTCTTTCTAAGATGAGTAGATTTTTATTAGTCTGAATTGTCAGTAAACAACAACTGTGATTGAATATGATGTACTTGAAGAAACTTTTTCTCTTTTACAGACATTTTAATAGTAAAAAAAAATTCTTTATAAATTAAAATTAGATTTTTGTATAAAAGAAAATTATAAAAACTAATTTTCATTCTTTTTCCAAAACATGATTTTCAACTTATAAAAAAGTTAGTATTTTTAATTTATTTTTCCATAAATACTTAAGTGGGATAGATTTACCATAAAAGAAAGTTGAGGGGTAGATTTGCAATAATGGAAATGTGGTAGTTGCATTCAATCTAACAACAAAGCCCGTGATTAACGACTCCAAAAAAGAAGACACACTCACTCTAGTGGTCCCCACAAGACACTGTTGTCTGACATAACTGTCATTTTCATTACACCAATCATACTTGTTCCCATTAGTAATTCTATCATCATTATCATATACTTTTAATTTTATTTTTTATCATTCATCTTAATAACATTTATTCTTATATTAAACCATCAATTAAATCAAACATTTTTTGAAATTGAATTTTCTTGCAAAATGGATCAAGTTTATATACTACTTTATTGTAACATTCAATGTTTTGAGGTATGAATAAGTTTTGTTGAATAAATTATTAAATTTATGAAATTTGATTTGCATAATAATAATAATAATAATAATAATAATAAATACCAAATGATTTAGTAGCTAGAATAGTTAAATTCATATTTTAAAAATCATTAAAATTTTATTTAAAAATTTTCTATTTTGTAATACATTATTTAAAAATTTTCTTGTCCCATGTTATGAGACTTCTTTTCCATATTTTTTTTGTATTATTATATTTTTACCAAAATATCCTTAATTATATTAATATATAAATAATAAATATATTTTACATTTTTCTCTCTTATGAAAAATTAAACAAATTAAAAAAAATTAGCTTTAAAATTTAAAACTCCAACACAATTATTTTTTTCTCCATATATCTATTATTCAATGATATTATAATTATAGATAAAATTAATGTTATCAGCTAGATTTAATGAAATTTTTTAATAATTATAAATTAGTTACAATACTGAATTCAATCTCCCTATATAAAATTTTCTCAAATGTGATGAAAGAAAAAATCTTGCTAAAAAATAGTGGGTTGATTCTCTGATTAAAATTAGTTAACAGAAAAATTAATGGAATACTATATACCAATAACATTATTATAAAAAAATTATTTAGGAATGAAGAAAGTATAAGGTGTTGCTATATATACATGCATACACTATTCACTGATGTGATTCATGGGGTGGCTTTTCATTTTCTCGGGGAGACTTCTTACTCAATTTATTGTTTTCTTTCTCCTAGTTTGTCTTCTTTTATAAAGTTCCAAGTTTTTTTTCTTTTTCTTGAGGTACTGTTATGTGGGGAGCATGATCCATTTGGTGGATTAATGTCTTTGGAAGACAATTTAGCTGTTAATTATGTCGTACCTATGGCTCCACACACAAGTGAAACTGTCTCTTTCTGTGTTTTTTTCCTTCTTTCCTTTTTTCTGGGAGAGCAAATTGCCTCATTCTTGGGCCCCTCGATTAAATTCAGGTTGACTTTTTTACTGTCACCGCTATGCAGATGCAACTTCACCTGTTCATAACAATGGTCCATGCTACCCCACATGGGCATGACCAGAAAATGTTGCACCCTTTTAACGGATCATGTAGTGTCAATGACATGAGAAGCATCCATGCATAGTTTCTTCCGGATCATTTTAAAGATATTTGCCCTCCCAACATAACACCACCACATATTAGTCAAGATCAAGAACATGCATTTTTATTCATTTGTAGTGCTCAATTGCGCTAGGTGAAGCTAACAGTTGCATGCCTGGTGTTGGCTTCTGATTGTAGGAGCTTCTTTTTCCAACTTGGATTGTATAAAAAGGGTTGTTTTTGTTAACTATGTATGTTGCAGCTGAAGATATCGAAGCTGGACCTAGGACAAAGTTTCAAACTGAACCTACTTTACCGATATATCTCAAGGTAATGCACATTTTACATGCATAATATACCAGGTTCTCTATTTCCGTGCCTAAACCAACCTCTGGCAGGGTTCAAAACTTCAAACTATACTTCTATTCAGTAATAGAACATGAGTTTGATCTGGTCCTGTGTATTTGGCCAGGCATGAATGAAGCTTCCTTTAACAATCAACTTAGTCAATAGAACATGGCTTGCTAGCTTATAGCATGGTCATCAGGTTCAGTCTTGTACGATTTTCATTTCATGTGACATCAATGCACAAGAGTATACCTTCTTTCCAGTTAAGCAGAGAAATAAATTAGTAGTACTCATACACCTACCTTGGTACTTTGAGCTTTATAACATGGTTGTAACTAGAAAGAGGGGTGTGGACTATGGAGTATGAGTAGTTGGAGACTAATAATATGATGTGTTAGTGATGGATCACAACATATATAATGTGTTTTATTCTTGTTATGGAATGTGCAGTTCACAGATGTGAGCTACAAGATAGTGATCAAAGGCATGACAACAACTGAAGAGAAGGATATCTTGAATGGGATCACTGGTTCTGTAAATCCAGGGGAAGTTTTGGCATTGATGGGTCCCTCAGGAAGTGGAAAAACAACTCTTCTAAACCTTCTTGGAGGGAGGTTATGCCATCCTATAAGTGGTGGCTGTATCACTTACAATGATCAACCATATTCCAAGTTCCTTAAGAGCAGGTAAAACATAAAAATCCCACAGCCAGATTTACTTGCTTTTTGTATTATATACCATCACCTTACCAAGTGCATCGACAAAAAACATATTCAAGGGTGAAAATGAATAGGGTACTTACATTAAATTGAAGAAATCTGTTTTATGCAGTGTAAGAAACTGTACATAGTTAACTAATTAGAAATAATGGAAAGCATGACTTTTAAGACAATTATATAAGAGTTAACCAACATATCATGGATAACAATTTTTTATTAGTTTCACATTATTACTTCATATACACTTTTTCTCTTAATTTAAGCATAGTGATGATAGTCTTAACAAGTCACAGGTTACAAATTTGTTAGTGGTCAAAAGATTTTCCATAAAAAGATAGAAAGTGGGGTTTAACACTATTTTTCTTTCAAATGGTTTGTTTGTGTGTGTGTGTGTGCGCAAAATGAGCTTACGTGAAGCATGTGGCAGGATAGGATTTGTGACACAAGATGATGTTCTGTTTCCTCACTTAACTGTGAAAGAGACTTTGACATACGCAGCCAGGCTAAGGCTTCCAAAGACATTCACGAAGGAGCAAAAAGAAAAACGAGCTTTAGATGTAATCTATGAGCTTGGCTTGGAAAGGTAAATGGTTTCATTCCATCCTTAACAATGAATGTCGAAATTATGAGCACAAAAGTCACATTGATAGAAAAGGGCATGGTAAAAGGACTGAAGAGTAGAGCAATATAACCATTTTACATGTCATTAATACTTAAACATGGAAGCCAATAGTTCATATTTTATGTTGAAAAAGGTGTCAAGACACTATGATTGGCGGTTCCTTTGTGCGTGGAGTATCTGGCGGTGAGAGGAAGAGAGTTTGCATAGGTAATGAGATCATAATCAACCCGTCTCTTCTTTTTCTTGATGAACCAACATCTGGTTTGGATTCTACAACAGCCTTGAGGATCGTTCAGATGCTACAAGACATAGCAGAGGTATTTGTTACATCATATCCTAAGATTTTAAACCACACCTCAATATCTCATGAGAAATACTAGCGACACTCTTTCTAACACACTCTTTTAAACATGATATTATTGACTAAAAGCCGCTGAAAATCACAAGATTTTAAAGGTCTCACTTTTTATTTAATGAGTCTCATTCATAATTTTATAGTTTCTAATAAATTCTAACTAAAAAGAAAGATTGAATTAAAAAGTGCTAAAATTTGTCCACTGACACTCCTCATAACTCATAGTTGGAAGCAAGGAAAGCAAAATTTCGAATGCTACTCATCTACCAGTGTGACAAGTAAACACACTGAGTCATGAAAATGACATTACATCCTTGACAAATCAATTCAAGATCTTTTGGACTCTCTATGGAAATCCATGCTTAGATATAGTTTACTCCAATCTGAGTTTATTTATTTTCATGCATCCACATTAATTCTATGTTTTGGTGATGAACCTGCTAGATATCTTCCGCATGACTAAAACTTTATCACTGACTTGTTAATTTCAATTGTAGGCTGGTAAAACAGTGGTGACAACAATCCACCAACCATCAAGCCGACTCTTTCACAAATTTGACAAGTTGATCCTTCTTGGAAAAGGGAGCTTGCTTTACTTTGGAAAAGCATCAGAAACAATGACTTACTTCCAGTCTGTAGGATGTTCACCACTTATTTCCATGAACCCAGCAGAGTTTTTGCTAGACCTTGCCAATGGAAACATAAATGATGTTTCCCTACCTTCAGAGTTGGAAGATAGAGTGCAGATGGGAAATGCAGAAGCAGAAACACAAAATGGAAAACCATCACCAGCAGTTGTACACGAGGTAACCATCATGAACAGCAGTTTGTAATATTGCATTTGTAAGAATTTAATTTCTGTGCACTCTAAAAAGTTTTATAAAGACTAAAAAAAATTTGACTTTTATAGTGTTATTATATAAGTTATCAAACTTATCATGCATTTCAATTTGAGATTAAATGATACTGTAAGAAAACTCTTTACATTATCAGTAGGTAGACCACAGTTTTTGTGTAGGTTTTCATGATAGAAGCAAAGCTTATATAGTTTAGTCTTAAGTTTAATATCATCAAAGCATAAAGGACCTAGAGAGGAGAAATTCTTGATCTCATTAAAGATGAATTTTAACAGTATCTGGTGGAGGCATATGAAACTCGAGTAGCAGAAACAGAAAAGAAAAGGCTAATGGTTCCTATACCCCTTGATGAAGCAGTAAAGTCTAAAGTGTGCTCTCATAAGAGACAATGGGGAGCAAGTTGGGATGAGCAATATTCCATATTATTTTGGAGAGGAATCAAAGAAAGGAGGCATGACTATTTTAGCTGGTTGAGAATCACCCAAGTTTTATCTACTGCTGTCATCCTAGGATTACTCTGGTGGCAATCAGATACTAAGAACCCAAAAGATCTGCAAGATCAGGTAAGCTATTTCCGCTAGTCTTAAAATGGTGACAAAAGTCATAAAAACAAAGGAAAAGAAAGAAAGTTCATATACACATCTAAAATATTGGAAACATCCCTTTTGTATCATTTTCTTTATTATTAGTTCAAGTTCATTGAAACTTATAAACGAGACTATTTTAAATAGAGTTTGACACAATTTCGTGAATCTTAAGAAATTTTAGTCAATAATAACACTTCAGAAAAAATGAGCAATAGAATGAGTTAGCTTGTATTTTTCTTTATTAGACATACTATTACAACATCGTAAGATATTGATCTTTGTGGAGTGCAGGCAGGATTACTATTCTTTATTGCTGTTTTCTGGGGATTCTTTCCTGTTTTCACTGCAATATTCACATTCCCTCAAGAGAGAGCCATGCTGAGTAAGGAGAGAGCAGCAGATATGTACAGACTAAGTGCATATTTCCTGGCTAGAACCACAAGTGACCTTCCACTTGACCTCATCTTACCAGTCCTTTTTCTACTTGTTGTTTATTTCATGGCTGGACTCAAACTCAGTGTTGCACCATTTTTTCTCACCATTCTCACTGTCTTCCTCTGCATAGTGGCTGCTCAGGTATGTATTTAGTTTCCATGTAATGTAAACATCAAGATTAGCGGTGTTAAGTCAATTAGAAAACACATCAAATATGAATTTATCAAAATCAATAGTTTTTTTCATACATGACAACAGTCTATAATTAAATGACAATGTAAAACAGTGTTTCAAAGCAAATTGACTAAAAAATATAGTTTCCAGTTCTTACCATGGCTTGTTGTGAAGCAGGGACTTGGCCTTGCTATTGGGGCCACATTAATGGACTTGAAAAGAGCAACAACTTTAGCTTCAGTAACTGTGATGACCTTCATGCTAGCTGGAGGGTTTTTTGTGCAGGTAAACAAACATACAAGTTTTTATTTCAAATAAAAACATCAAACCCCTCAGGGTATTTTCACTAGTACAAGTTTTTATAGAAAAATTTCATCAATACAAACTCTTAACTAGTACTAATTTTATTGTCAAACAAAAGAATATCTAACATGTGATACTAAATTTGGCAGAGAGTCCCCATATTTTTTTCATGGATCCGGTACATGTCTTTCAACTACCACACCTACAAACTTTTGCTCAAGGTGCAATATGAAGACATTTCACCCACCATAAATGGCATCAGAATTGATAGTGGTGCCACTGAGGTAGCTGCTCTAATAGTCATGGTTTTTGGCTACCGTTTCTTGGCCTATCTTTCTCTAAGGAGAATGAAACTTCAATCTGGGGTTTAACATAAACTTCACATACCAATTGCTGCACCTAGCTAGCTAGAGATTCTGGCTTTTTTGGTTTAGTCTTGTGAATATTGTATTTCACTTAGCATGGTGAAACACATTAGTAGTGCAAGCAACCAGATATTATGATCATAGGCACAAACATTATCTGGAAAATTCAGATATTTTCTGAGAGATACTTAACTCTGCCAGAATGTTTAATTGACTGAAGCTTTGTGACTAGGGTTTATCCATTTGCTACGTATATAGCATAGTTAAGTTGCTTACGCCTTTTTGAAATGACAATTGTCAAGAAAGACATAACTTGACATCAAGAAAATGTTTAATTTGACCCCAAAAATCTTTCTCATTTTGTTTTTGATTCAGTCACATTATTTTATCTGTTATTAAATTTGAGCTAATTGTCCACTTAATTATATCACCACCAATATGATTTATATGTTTTATAGTAAGAAGGAAACTCTTTACATTGATTTCAATATCTCATGATATTAATCTTTAATTTATTAATAAAAATTTCTTAACCCTAAACTTTAAATCCTATATTTACAGATTTAACAAACTTCAGTTAAAAAAAAAAAAAGTTTGAAGGAGTGATTTCAATGAATACATTTTATTTCAGATTATAATTGATCGGATAAAAAATCCATTAATTTATTTAAATCTATTGACAATTTAACTAAAATCAATCCATCCATTAACAACTTTTACATGGATGAGTAAGCAATTCATCTATAAATCTATTAAATTTTAAAAAATAATTGTTGAATTATTAAATCATTAACCATTCAAAAAATTAAATGCATGGATATAATTTATAGTTTTTTTTATACATTTTTTTATCATAGATGAATTCACTTTCGGATAATGGACCATATGAATGCTTGATAATGAATTTTTTGTTACCTTGGTAAATATTATGTATGTAAACATTTAAAACAACGAAAATAAATTTGTTTATTTTAGATGAAAAACCTAACATTTTAGAAACAAATTTGTAAAAAGGTTAAAACAACTTTTTTTTTTGTCAAAATAACAAGAAACTAGATAGGAAATTATTAATAAAATAATATTTTAATTAATTTTCTAATTTAAATTAAGTCAGAACTTACATTAAACCTACTGTGTTTTGTGAGTACAAAAAGCAATGTGGCACTATGATTTTAATGTGATCCTCCACCACTAAACTTCAGAACTTATATATATGGAATTTAATTATTTTTATATGATTGTTAGTAAAGTAAAAAGAAATTAAGAAAATAATCAATGTTAAATTTTACCAATAATTACTTAATTCACTTATAATAGATTATATTATCAAAACTATCACATTTGATTTATATATGCATTGTAAAGCTTATTTATTTTGGACCCTCCAATTATTATTTTTTTCCCAAACTCTGCCACTATCGAATTGAAACTGACACCACCTATCTTCTGTGGCAAATTACTGACTCTTGAAAATTGAGGAGGAAATCTGCAGTAAACCAATGGTGTGATGAAAGTTGAGCTTCTTGTGCAAAAGGGATGTTCATACTGCATCCAACAAATGCTCCTGTCTATAAAACCTCATGCCATTGTTCTTAACCAACCCAGCAACCTAAGAAGCATGGCATCCAACACAGGTGACTTTTTCTCCAGCCCTATTCAAAAGGATAAAAAAATAACATGAGAGTAGAGAAAAATGAAATTATAAGTCTACCATTCTCAGCAAGAGCAGTCCAGTGTTATATACCATGAGACATCCAAATTCTGACCATGTTTGTTTGAAAAATTTGCTACTAACATGAAACCAGAGGAAACAATCAAAGTTTCACCTTAGTAATATGCATTGGCATTTAATAGAATCCTTCATCATGCAAATTACACAAGTGACTCTAAATTTGATTGTAAAACAGTACCAGTAGTGCCTCTAGAAACAACAACTTTGTGAATTTGAAGGAATGCTTATTAATGTTTTCTATTTAACATTTTGAGGAACAACACAATTGCATTCCTTCACATTATGTAGAAGGGTTAGCCAGAACTTGGGAATGCTTACAACTTTGTGCATTTGAAGCATTATGTAAGGGTTTGCCAGAATTTGGAGGACTGTTTGCTATTAATGGGAAGGAATGCTCTATCTTACCAATATCTGCAGCTACTCGATGGGCACACATAACTCCAGAGAAAGCTACAGCAATCACACCTTGTCCAGGGAAGCAGCTATCACCAACGCAGTAAAGACCATCTATGCCCTGCAAGTTTTATATGTTTGTAACTTGCTTTAAGAACTGAATTCTAAAAGCATAATACAATGAATATTTTCTTTAACTGAACCAGTTATTCGTTTATGGAAGTAGACCTACTGTTGTATTGAATGGCATTCCCAATAACCCCTTCGGGATTCCACGTGGCATTGGACCATATGTCCCCTTGTCACGAGCTAGGTATCGCCGGTGTGTCTTCGGTGTCCCTACCTGTAAGAAGGCTTAAAATTTAAGAAAAAAATCACATAATAAAAAAGGCATAAGAATCAAACACCAAAAGAATTCCTAAGCATTATATAGATCGTTTTATCCATCTAAACAGATAATTCAAATGCTAACATAATAGCAAGAATGTTACAACAAGCATCACAAAAAAGAACATCACATTTGGGGACAGCCATAGAATCAATAAAAACAAGGAAATAAAGGCTTTGTCAACAATTAAAACACTTAGACAGAAACAGGCATCACTATCTTGAAAGATGCCTGTGGTTTGGATCTTTCAAGAACAAATGTCGTTATGATGCACCAACATGTATGTTTAATTATCACCTTTAGCATGGCAGAATTTAGGTCAACAAGCAGTGAAATAAACTATAATTAGTTCTTTTCATATATAACACCAGATTATTCTTTTGTCAACAGGAATAGAGCATTACTCAAAGGCCGCTAACCAGAAAGATCAGTAAACCCAAGCAACACACTGCCAGATTTACTAAATATTTAAATTAAAACATTTCAACCAAAGCAGACAGAAAATTTGTTTATGCCCACATTGTCAAGCTAATAAAGATAAGTACAACCACATCACCTTGATTTATCTTTAATTGCTTTTCACAGAATAGGAAGTCACAGAAATATCATTCAGTAGTATGAGGTCTGAGGTTATAGTCCATACCTCCATAAAATCAATAGATGATCCAAGACCTGGAAACAGTTTATTCTCTAATCTGCTTATGATTTCTTCTGCTACAAGCTGCTTCTTTGCCTCGTATTCTACTCTTGGGAGACCCTAGAACAAAAAAACAGTGTCGTGTTAGATATTTTATGTATAAGCTCTTTTGAGAATGGATAAAGCAGAATTAAAACAAAACAGATTCTGAAGTCATAGTAGCATGCAACATGAATGTTTTAACTTTGTTTATCAGCATTGCCTACCTCCCAGTCCTCCATGGAAGAAGTTGTGAATATATGAAGAATATGACGACCTTCAGGTGCCAACGATGAATCAAGAACAGTTGGTATACTTAAAAAGATACTTCCATATGGCTCCTCCAACTTAGACCAGTTGCTCTAGAGAGGGGCCAATGAAATGCATGAAGTTAATTATTCATTCTAAGCCATAAGGACTATAAAGAAATATAAGTTGAGCAAACTTCCAACTACCTCAAGGACAAAATGGTGACAGTCTGTATCCGGTGGTAAAATCTCAGCTTTAACCCCCATGTGAATTGAAAGAAAAGATGGAGCTTTAACATAAACTTTCTGGAAGTTCTCTTCTTCTTTCGGAAGTGGAACACCCTTCAGCAATTTTCCTGTAGTGTAACATTATGCAATTAGGGATTAACTAACTAAGAACTAATGAAAGTAGAGAAACATCACGAAGATTATCATTGAAATATCGACAAAAAGAATCTTGTAAAAATTCTTATTTGAATTTGAACCAACCAAATGTATCCCATCTGGTAGCATTTGATATTATGGTTTTGGCAAAGAACTCTCTCCCATCAGTGAGCCTCACACCTACCTGCAAAAAGTATAGTACAGTTCTTGAGATAAAAATGCTTCTTTCTAAAATGTCATCTTGTTTCTATTCTGATGTCTGACTTACAGCTTTGCCCTGCTCAGTTATAATACCAGTTACATTTGCTTTGTAAATTATCTCACTACCCTGATCAACAAGACCTTTTGCTAAGGACTTTGCAATCCCACCAACACCCCCAAGAGGGTAGTTAATCCCACCAAAGTGTCTGTCACATAGAACCTGGAGAGAAAAAAAAAAAAAAAAAGAGAGTCAAGACATGCAGGCAATTGAGAGCAAGAGGGGTCAAGGAGAACTATATAACTGGCCACCATATTTGAAATAAGTGTTTTAACTTTTTCACTGTTTTGACTGCAATAACATGAATATCTAATTTAAACAGTGTTAGCTATCTTCCTGACAGTTCCTCAAGAGTTTAATATGTTTATTCCCTGAACATAAGGTGAATTTTGGTTTATTCCTTCAAAAACAAATTGTTGGTTTTGAACACAGTCCCTATTGTTATCTAGTGATCATAGGGCATGCATCTATGTGGTTGTTGACAATAAGATGCATGCCATCTCATTACTAAGTTATAATAGGGACTATAAATAAATAAATTTATAAGGACCAAATCCAACAACAAAAAATTGGAATAAAACCAAAATTCATTATATTTACAAGGATTAGAAACATATTTAACGTAAGGATGACCTTTACATTTAAAATTTACACAGTTAACATTTCAAATCACAAGATGCTAAAAGCAGTCAATGTTGGATCAAAATCTTGCTAGTTCCATTTTTTCTTCAATCTAATTCTCCATTCATTACAAGCAGAAGCAATGGATGCAAGCATGAATCCTCTCCTAGACAATTTAATAATTGCAATAAGAAAATTTAATGAACTGAAAGAATGAAAAAAGATAAATGAAGAGGTTACCATGCTAGCATTGATCATTGGTGTCTGTATAGCGTTGACTGTGCTCACTATAAAACACTGCAATAACATGGATATTTTATGGATGAAAATTACCAATCACGCACCAACAATTGAATAATTAATCAAAGTGTAAATGAGTAGTAATATGACTGCTATCTCACTTCAAAATAGATTTAGAAAAAGATACAAAACATGTGGCACAGTTTGGTTAAGACACAAATTCTATGATGGGACCCACAACAATTGTCCTCAACCTCTTTTATGAGATCCACTAGAATGGATTCCTCACTTATTGTGACCCCTCGTCATTCCTAACACATTCCACGTAATAACTTTTAGTTTCCTTAATAATTCATGAACCTTCTAACTGAATCATCTACCTCGGCATCTATGAAAGACAACAAGTTTGGATCTTGAATATACTTCCGAGCTATGGCTCCGGCATTTTGAGGCAAATAATAGGCTGTCAAAAGACATGTTAGAAAGGTTAATGGTGAAAACATATGAAAAGACTGATATAAAATTCAAATATGGAGGGAGGAGCAGATGGTGGTCAATAACAACCCTTATCAGTATAGTGTACAGCTATTAGGCAATTAGCATGTCATGCTTATTGGTTAATAGAGATTGTCTATCACATGAATGTTCTACAAATATATATATATATATATATATATATATATATATATATATATATATACACCAAGAATGGTTGATCGCATCCCCTCAACATATAGTTGAGTGATGTATTTGTTCATTTTTTTCACCATTTGCTTCCCCTCAACAAATTTTTTAAATCATGAGTTAAAACATAACTCCTCCAAATCAATCAAAATATCGAAAAGATAAGCTAAGTGGAAATAAAATACAGTATTCCCTTTGGAATTTATGTTCAGAGCTTTAAACTTGTAGCCTTTCAGTTTAAAATAAATAAGAATAAAGTACCTAGTGTCAAGCATTCCAGGGGCTTCTGAAAAAACTGTCCAAAAAGGTAGAGTGGCTCTTCTAGTGACTTCAATTCCAACGAATTCAGGGCATTGAAAATCTAGCATAACACAAAAAAGCTCTTAAAAAAGTGAATTTCAAGGAGAGGCAAAAATGCCTTAAGGGGGCTGCAGTCACCTCAATTAAGACAAACCTTCCAGCATTCACCGTAGAATTTAAGAATACCCTCCTTTTCATGGGGAAAGTAACTGATCAGTTCATCAGTGAATTTATCATATTCTTTATGCACTCGAATAGAAAGGTTATTTGGTAGATGGAAGTGAACGGTTGTTGGATCAGGAACCACTTGCATCTGACAACCGACTGCTTCCAATGCTTGTGTTATCAAATTGAGATTACCCTGCACAAATTTAAGGCACATGGTGTTCATGATTCTAAGAAGCATACCATTCAACATAAAGAATAATTTGTAGTATCCAAATCTACTGTTGGCTAAGGTATTATTCAAAAATGAGCAAACTACAGTTAATTGATAAAAAACCAAGCTTCACATAAATACACAAATTTTCTTAATTTTAAACTAACCAAAAGAGCAAACTAGATGCAATCAATTTGTTCATGACCTCCAGGCACCAGCTAAGCACAGTAACACTAATGGCAAGACAGACAATAGTGTGTTTACTCATAAATATGCCTCCAAAAGAAAATATTTGAATGCATAGCAACCAGGGAGAAACAGAAAATCTCTCTCACAAGCAAAACATCCATATTCCTTCACTGTAACATTCAGCTCAGAGAGCTCACCCATAAATGTTCTACACCATCATCTCATCACATCACTAATGAAATTAAAGTAAATGATAACATACAAAAACAAAAAAATAAATAACTGACCTTATCACTGAAACCAAACATGACCGAAGAGCCCACATCAAAAGTATAGCCATCCCTCTGGTAAAATCCAGAGCTTCCACCTGGAATCACATACTTCTCCAAAACCAAAACTCTGGCACCCTTCACTGCCAACTGTGTCCCTGCAACCAACCCTCCAATCCCAGACCCTATAACAATTGCATCAAACTCTTCACCTTCACCCTTCACTCCTCTCTCAGCCACATCTTCCACACTCAACGTTGACTTTGGCCGCACCACTGACACCTTTTTCCTTCTGAGAACATTGGAGCAAGACCCAGATGGAAATTCACTCCATCCACGGTTTTCAAAGGCAGAAGATTGAAACTTTGGCAGAAAGTTTGAATTTTGAGAAACAGACCTTGTTGGGAAATGATGGGGAATGTGGGTAAAGGGGCGTTGAGAAAGGGAGAGGAAAGGGGAAGTGAGCATGGTTAGAAGGAGTAGAAGGTTGTGGTTTGGTGGAAAGTGTGACAAATTGGCATTGACGTTGGCATGGAGGGTCGGGGTAATGTTTTGTAATGGCGTTGATGTGTTGGATTCCACTCCCTTTGTAAAATTGATTCCTGCCGAACACGCAGACACATAACGTTTTGTTTGTCATTTGTTTATCCAAAACTCGCAAAATATTAAATTTAATTAATTTAAAATAAGAAAAAATCGTTTAATTGTTATGAATATTTAATAAATGCATTGAATATTCATTATACATTAAAACATTTATATTTTACATATAATGTTATTAAAACATCTCTAATAATGCATTTATTATATGCATTTGTAAATAAATAAAGGCTTAATTATTTAATTGGTTCCTATAATTTACATTTTTTCATTTTGGTTTTCCTAGGCGTGGGAATGAATAAGTGGGTTTTACTGTCAAAAGTCTATTATCATTTTCTTCACTTTTATATTTTCTTCTTGTATCCCGTATTCATCTAAAAAATAATAAATTTATTTTTAAAAAATAGAATAATATTTTTAAAAATATTCTAAATTAACCTTTCTAAAAAAATTGGAAGTATTTTAGAATTATCTTTTTCGAAAAATTAATTCTAAAATAATTTTGAAAAGCTTCTAAAAAAGTCAATAAATTTTAAAAAACATTCAAAAAAATGTTAAAAGAGTAAATCTAAAATAATAATATATTTTTTAAATTCTAAATTAAATTGTCTAGAATATATACAAAAATATATTTTTTTTTATTTTGGAATGGTGAATCCCTAAGTATTATAGAAAAATTTTAAAATTAGTGAATTCAGAAGTTTTTCGGATGAAGGGATCTGGAATAATAATTAATAAAATAAATAAATTTTCAGTTATATTGATAAAGTAAATTTTGGGATGGATGTTATTTCGTTATTACTCTCAACATCATAGAAATTTTGAATTAAGGACTCACTTTTGATTTTCTACATTCACTTTTTTTCAATCAGACTAACACTTTTTCTTGACTTTACCTCCAACCAAAATTTGCTTAAAATATATATATATATCTTTACCTTATAATTCAAAAGAATAAAAGAGGTATAGGGTCATAAAAATGCACACAAAAATTAAAAATACATACAACAATTTTATTATTTTACATATCTTATAGAAGTGCAGAAAAAAATAATATATGAGGTTTAGATTTTTTTTTAATTAGAGAGATCAAATTTTAAATTATTAAAAAATCATGTCAAATATGATAAATTGACATGTATATATAATATTATTATATATTTTATAAAATATGTATAACTATTATTATTATTAATATTAATAATAAGTTTTATAATAATAATATAATTTTGAGCCATATATTTTTTTAGCTCAGAGTAATAAAATTGACTTAATATACCATTAAGTTCGATCGACTAAAAATTTAAAGTAAATTGAGTTGATAAAAAAAATAATAAATAAGATGAATTCGTATCATACTCTATTTTTAGAGAAGATAAATACTTAAAGAAACGTAAATGATTATATTGTTATCATAAGTAATATCATAACCATACACTTATTTTCTCTTTTAATAATGAGTTTTATCCTTTTTATGGAATCATGGATTTGCTTAATGGCTTAACATTTTTATAAAACAAAAAGTCTTAAAAGTTCTTTAATCTAATATCTTAATCGTATAATAAACTGGCTAGAGTTAATTTTCATGTAAATATTATTTGATTTAAATCTCTAATTTATCATGATTTCATGTTTTAAAAATACTTTATTAAATTTAAAAAAAATTATATATAAACTACAACGTTGTTCCTAAATAACATGTTCATGTTACGGCTTGTTGGCAAGAGTTCTTAGGTTTTCTAGCTGGGAACCTTTAAGATTGATAGCCAACATATTCCGAGGAATATGCTATCTATTTATTTATTACCAAAATTCCATGGAATATGCCATTACTTATCAAAGTTACCAAACATTTTCTCCTTTAACTGAAATACGATAAGGAAAATGAAAAACAAAAAGAGGCTTTTAAAAACTGTACCTAAAAAAAGTTGCATCTTTTTTTCTTTATCCATGTTTGGTTCGGTTTGGGTGAGGTGACACACTCCGACGCGTGATAATCGATGGAATCGAATCCCATTTGATAACCTAAATTGAACGGTTGCCCCTTTTTTCATTATCTCATGCCTACTCGCGCGTGTGTGAAGGACACTCTTTTAAAATAGTTTGCGAAAATAAGTTTTTTTAAAATAATATTTTTCTTAACATTTATAATTTCAAACTTTTAGCATTTTTTTTCTCAAGTATGTCTTATAGTTGTCATAAATATATTTTAATAAAATTTAATTATAGCATCTTTTTTTAATACTGTTATCCAATCAGAAATTATGATATATTTTATAATAAACTATAATAAAAATAAATTAAAAAATATAGTGTGATATAGTTTTGTGTGTTCTCGAGGTGAGGTTTGCGAATGACAGGTACAGAGGAAGCGGTAATCGGTTTGGATCCATCTCTTCTCTGCAATCGCTTCTTCCATCGTTGCATTATATTTTCTTAATTATTATAATATTTATATTGAATATTATTACTATATAACCACTCCACCATCTCAATTCGTTCACTCAAAGGTGTTCTCATCACTCTCACCTTCTTCTTTTTCATCACCTTTTCTTCAACTGGTAATTTTTTGTTTTAGTTTATTCATATCATATGTTAGATGTTGTTGTAGAGAATTTTTTCATGTAATGTAATAAGAAATCTGTGTTTTATTCAAATCGTATCCGGCAGAATTAGTTTGGGTTAGCGGCAATTACAGTATCGCGATTAGAATTCATTTCTGACTCGGTGAAATGGGAAAGATCGGTGAAGTAAAAGAAACTATTAGATAAGTAGATGTATAAATAGATAGATAGTTCTTTCTTTCATTATCATCGTCATCGTCAGAATCTGTGTTAAATTGAGAGAGGTCGTGCACTCAAATATATACGAAGTTACTTGCTGCTTTGTCATTTTAATTTATTTGTTAATTTACTTTCATAAATGAATGTGCTGCAGAAAGTTATCGTATAATAATCTTTCCCTTTTCTCTTTGAATCTCTGTTTGCAGGATTGAATTGGGGATTGAACATCATGGATCGACTAAATTCTTCCCCACGGCTCATGCTTGTTTCGGATCTCGATCACACAATGGTATGTTTCTGTAAATGTCCCCCTCTTATTATTATTATTGCTGTTGTTGTGTTTGTTGTTATTATTATTTAAGATTTTAAATTGCGGTCATAGTTTCGTGGCATTTCTTGATATTTTGGGAAATTGCGGAAAAATGTGTAGCTACAGTTGCAGTCTCGACCACCCTCACAATCTTGATGTTCCGGCCTGAATTGCAGTCTCTGTTATTTAAAACCTTTTTATTAGTGTTGGTGGTGATCGTGATTTGAATGGTTTATGTGTTTTGGTTGCAGGTTGATCACCATGACCCTGAGAATAGTTCACTTTTTAGGTTCAATGCGCTTTGGGAAGCTCATTATCGCCAAGATTCTCTGCTGGTGTTCTCAACTGGGAGATCACCTACACTCTACAAACAATTGAGGAAAGAGAAGCCTATGATAACTCCTGATATAGCTATTATGTCTGTGGGGACTGAGATTACTTATGGGAAATCAATGGTGCCTGATGATGGATGGGTTCAGTTTTTGAACTATAAATGGGATAAGAACATAGTCATTGAGGAAACAAGCAAGTTTCCTGAACTTAAGCATCAGGTGTGGTTTATAGGTGGTGATGGTGACTGTGATGATTTGTTTCTTGATTGTATCATTTGATTCGGGTGTATAGTTTGTCTTTTTTTATTCTATGATAAATCTTTCCTTAAAGTAGCATCTTAGAATGGTTTGATTCGTGACTGATGGTGCAGGCAGAAACAGAACAACGGCCGCACAAGGTCAGCTTTTATGTTCAGAAAGACAAAGCTCAGAGTGTGACACAGGCTCTTTCTAAGGTTTTGGAAGGGCGTGGGGTAAGCAATAATACGTTTATATTCATTGCTTTCTTTTCATATAGAGCTGCGATGTTTAGTTTGAGTATGTAATTTGGATTTTTTGACACCTTAATTTTTATGTTTGATATTGTATATTGTTCCATAACATTGCCTAATTTTTTGTCAGTTGGATGTTAAAATAATATATAGCGGAGGAATTGATTTGGATGTATTACCAAAAGGTGCTGGCAAAGGTCAAGCTCTTGCCTATCTGCTCAAAAAGTTTGAGACTGAGGGAAAGCCACCACTTAACACTCTTGCTTGTGGCGATTCTGGAAATGATGCCGAGCTGTTCAGCATTCCAGGAGTTTATGGAGTCATGGTTGGTGTGGTTTAGCTTGTTTTGTTGCCATATTTTTCCTTGTAGTAAAATATTGAGATTGACTTGCGTATTGCTTTTGTTTTCGTTTGTTGTGTAGGTAAGCAATGCCCAAGAGGAATTGTTGCAGTGGCATTCACAAAATGCAAAAGATAACCCCAAGATTCTTCATGCCTCAGAGCGCTGTGCATCTGGGATAATACAAGCCATAGGTCATTTTAAGTTAGGCCCAAACCTGTCCCCGAGAGATGTTTCAGACATTGGACGAGAAGGTTCATCTCCAGGTCTTGAAATAGTGAACACTGGTTTGTTACTTGAAAAATGGAGGCGTGCAGAAATTGAGAACACCGAGCTGTTTATTGCCGGTTTAAAGGCAACCGTTGTATGTCTGATATTCTTTATCTTTACTGATTACCTATTGTGTGCTCTATTTGTGTGTGCAGACTATTGAGTATGTGAAAAGCTTTCCACATTAAGTCCATTTTACCTAATCATTTTCTATTCAAATGAAATTTATACGTTTATCTTTTTCGCTGCATTATTTCTGTATTCACATTTCATGGGCAAACAAGTTCTGGGATTTATCAACAGGAAATTAAATAGTGAAGTTGAACGATTTTTCTTTTCATCCACAATTCCATATCTGGGGAGCAATCAATCAATTTGTCCAATGTTTTTACATGTTTTAAATTTTTTGGTATGGTGTTCGCTTTGCTTTGGTATAATTTCTAGTTACGCTGTTTTGAGTGCACGTTGTTGATGAAGAAGATCTTATTTTGACATATTTTTCTTTTCTTGATTATCTTCCTTCTATAATAAGCTCTTTCCTATCAAACATTAAGTTTTATCATTAGCTTATATGACCATCCTACATTTTCTAATATATTCCAAATTCTCACTAAACTGTTCAACCATTTCAACCACTCGGAATAAGACATTTCCATGGTTGATTTCCAGGAAAGTCTATCTTAATTCATTGAAAAATCTCCATTCTCTCTCTACCTTCCCACCATAATTAGTTGGATTTTCCTTTTCTCGTTTTCTTGATCTGAATGCTTTCTTTTTCTACTGATGCACTAGGACCTGATTTTTTTTATTGTCAAGTCTTTATGCAAGTGTTTTCTTCCGTAGAAGTATCTTAATTGTTCTTTTTTATATATGCAGCTCCCGTCTGGTGTTTGTATCCATCCTTCTGGTGCTGACTATAGTCTTGAGGAGTATATAAATATGTTTAGAAAGGTGTATGGTGACCAACAGGGGAAACAGTTTAGGACTTGGGTTGATGATGTATTGGCTACACAGTTAGGTTCAGATGCATGGCTAATGAAGTTTAGAAAGTGGGAGTTATGTGGTATGTATGAGTTTTGTTGTTTATGCTGGTTTCATGTCCAACCCCTTTGTCTGTCTCAAAATAAGCAATTGTTTATCTTGTTTTTATGAATAATCTATCTTCTGGGAATTTGTGGCAGTACATCTTCTGGGTTAGAAAACTTTGCCTTGCATATGTGTTGCCTTTTTACTTTTACTGCTAACTTCTCATCATTGCAGGTGAAGAGCGGAAAGGTTGTTACGTCACTTCAATACTAAGCAAAAAGGTATTTTCTCATGCATCAACTATTTTCTTTTTCACGTGATATGTCTCCAAGTTTTTGCTGAGAAGAATGAAATTTGAGTTTCAGGATTCGGATTGGTTCACTTTGGTGCATTTGCACCAGACCTGGATGGAACACTCAGGGCAAGATGAATGGTTTCTTTAATTGGTTCCTAATGCTTATCCAAGTTCCCTATGTGATGCCTTCTGCAATAAATGTAACGTAATCAATCCAATCCTCATATTTTCAAAGACCTTTCATCATGTGAAGCTGTCTTATATCATATGTATTTTAAATTTACTGTATATTTTTCTGGTTCCATAGCTCTGATGAGAATCAAATTTTAACATCTCGGTTTGACTACAGATAATTTAATCCTTTACGTATACTTTCCATCCTTTCAGCGGATTGGGATTTATCATTTGCATTGTAAATACAATAAAAAGGTCTTAATATTTTTCACCCAATCGAGTTAGAAAAATGTATGTTTTGTAAATTTTTAAATTAAACTTATGTAGACATGGATGAATTTGCGGTTAGGGTATTGTTGCGCGTTTAGTGCAAAAGCAAATAATAATTTAAAATTAAATATGATTTATTTGCCTTCTGTATTTATTTATCTTAAAATGACTTTTGGATATCAAAAGTAATAATGTCAGATTTTATAAAAAATTAAAATCAAAGAAAAATATTTTATAGAAATAAAAACAAAATTACCTTATTTTATGAGATTAAAATTAATAATTTAAAATCTGAGGGTTGAAATATAATTTTTTTAACCAATATATATATAATATTCATTTTAATTCTCAAAATACTTGGTAGTGACTTGAGTTGATAGGAGAAATATAAAAGTGAATAAGATGCAAAAATTGATTGAAAGTATTAGTTATCTGAATTTTTAGAGGACGGTTGAGCTTTCTTTTTTATTTTTTCAATAAGTTAAGTAGGTAAAATAGTTAAAATAGAATAAAATGAATGGAATAAGGAGTGAGTATCATAACTACTTAAAATAATAATACAAATATTTTATCTTTATTTATTAGATATTTTTAAATAATTTTCAGATGAAAACATTTTAGGCATTCTCAATATATTTGAATATTATTGAGATATTTATGATTTTACTTTAGGCCGGTTAACAACAAAATATATTATGTTTCTTAACCAAATATTTCTTATTTCTGCCTTTATTCAGGAACTATTTGATTTTAACATGTCTTAAACCTTTTTCATATTTTTCTTTGTCTGTTTTTTAAACAAATATTGAGGTGATAATGTCATTTAGTTTTATTAGAAAGGCTAGTAAATACCAAATTATTTAAGGCATGATAAATATAAATAAATTATAAAAATAATTAAATTGCAGTCTTTTAATTATAGTTCTTAACCAAATTATTATACGTTTTTCTCCGATAATTTTTGTTTTCTTTTTTTGCATGGCAATGTTGAGAGTAAAAAAATTAATTAATAAAATATTAGAATTTTGTTATCTGAAAATGAATGTTAAGATTTATATGTTGACAGTTTCTAGTATTTTGTTTTTACATTATCACTCTTTAAATACACTATTCTTCTATCTTTTAAATTTATTGGTTGAAAACCATACTCATTCAATGAGTTTCTTCCATCTTTAATATAAGACATTAATAATCAATCATTATTAATTAATTAATTTAGTTGAGAACAATAAATTTGTCTGTAATTATATTTTTTCAAAAACATCCTTAATTAATATATAATTAGAAATTAATAATAGTAGAGTTTAATTTTTAAACTGAACTCTTCAATTTTTATGAGAGAATAAAAATAACTAAGAATATTAAAATTCCTTTTTATAAAAGGATAAGAAAAATTTAAAACATTATCTCATAATTAGAGAGAAGAGAATAATTATATATTTATAGATTTAATTGTATAATATATAAATTAAATTATACAAAAAAAAAAAGGGCCCAACCAGGTTCGAACCGGTGACCTCTTGATCTGCAGTCAAATGCTCTACCACTGAGCTATGGACCCTATTTGATATATAAATTATTTAAAATTTATATATATGTTTTGTAACGTTTTTTAAACACCATTTTAACCCTACTTTAGGCGGAAAAATAAATGTTCCAATGATTTTTTATTATATAAATAATAGTAACGCTATTGTTAATAATATGAAGATGAAAATATGTTTAAGAACTAAGTTAAGAAATTATTTATTAAAATTTAAACTTAATATATATGTAATATTGCACAATAAACATTTCACCATGATATATTCACAACTCTGAAAAACAACTTTCGAAACAATTATAATATATTAATATAATAACAATAAAAAGGATAAGATGAAATAAAAATAATTTAAAATTATTATTATTATAATCCTAGTTGTTTTTGAAAGTTGTATGTTTTGAGTTATAAAAATATATTTTTCAGATTATTTGCCGAAGACATTTTTTTTAATTTGTTATAAAATAAAGAGAACACGCAGAACAAAATACTGAAATACTGTTACAAGTGTATCTCCTTATTAATTGTTGTTATTTTCTTCCTATTTATTCTCCTTAGAATGAAGTATTTTTTTGCAGAGAGATAAGAAGAGTGGTGTGTAGAGATGAATGTCCTTCCTTCATGTTGTTATCTGCAAAACTTACCAGAAGAACTCATCGAGAATATCCTCTTTAGGGTTCCCATCAAATACCTTCTGCAACTCAAGCTTGTCTGCAAATCATTGAACTCCCTCATCTCCCATCCTAAATTCGCCAAACACCACCTTCGTTCCTCAGCCACCCTTCGGTTGGTCTCTTCCGTACATGGTCAAAACAATCTTCAAATATTCTCCATCAACTCCCTCTTCCAAAACCTATCAGGCCCTTTAAGATCTTGCACGATCACTGGCCACAACCTCATTCTAGGTTCCTGCAATGGCATACTGTGTCTCTGTGATATTGTCCAATGCCATATCACCTTGTTCAACCCCTCCACTACACTATCATCCCCAGCATTTCCAACAGATTTATCCCCTGGTGAGGTTTACCGTACTTTCCATGGATTTGGCTATGATCACGTGAATGAAAAGTACAAGGTGCTATTGGTTAGGAGAATTTTGACTGAAACTGTGACCAAAGTTTATACCTTTGGCGAAAAGCGTAGCATTAGGGTTGTTGAGAATAGCCAGTTATATCCTCTTCCAAGTGGGCGGCTAGGAAAATGTGTGAGTGGCACTCTTAACTGGATGACACCAAAGCTAGGTCCAAACGATTCTGTTAATGAATGGGTGATTCTTTCCTTCAATTTGGTGACTGAGACATTCGGTGAAATGATGCTGCCTGATGGAAACAGTAACAACATTTGCAAGCCTATGATAAATTTGGTGCATAACTGTCTTTGTGTTTGTTTCTTTGACCGCAAGAAAGCTTGTTGGTGTGTTTGGGTGATGAAAGAGTACGGTGTTGAAGATTCTTGGACCAACTTGATGATGATTTCTGGCTTCGTTATAGATGGTTTGCCCTGCATTCGCAATGAGCTTTGTTCTTGTATAGGGTGTCCAGCACTTGATCCCTTGTATGTTTCAGAAGATGGCATGGCTTTGTTCAAAACTACATCGTGTAGGCTGCTTCTGTATAACCCCAACGATGGTACCTTGAATTGTGTAAGGGTTAGGGGTGACATTTGGAGTTACCATGAAAGTTTGGTTTCACCATCTTCATAAAATCTCATTTCTGAAAAAATAAGGTAGTTCCACACTCAAAAGTTACTAGACACACCACTTTCTTTTTCTGTTGCTTATTCTCCGTGCCCTATCAACTGGGATTCTTCTATTGGCTTTTTGTGTAGAAAATGTTTTAGAAAATTCGCAGTTTGATCCATTTTATTTTAAAGTCAGTTCCATCATGAATGTGATACTAATGAAAATGATTTCAATTTCAATTTCAATTTTGAAGATGAAACTCATTGTGTGAGAATGTGATGTTTCTTTCTCATGGGGTCAAACAAAAATCATGAAGTATCTTATCTTCTTTCATTGCCATTAGGGTTTCATTCGAATCTTAATCTGTTGCATTTAGTATATTGTTTACTATTGATAATAATAGGTTAATGTGCATGGATGAAGTTGTAAACAGTAATGATAAATGAGACTTTATAAATGTATAAAATGTGTTATCTTATTTATAGAATTTTTACTTTAAATAATTTTTTTTAAATTATTTACGAGTAACGGATTTGTTATAATATTATTTAGTTTATCGAATAATCAAATTTTGTCGAATATGTTTTTTTATTTTGTGTCAAATAAAAGGTTGTATATTTTATTTTGAGGGAATACCCTAATTCATTAAAAAAATTAATACATGTACGAGAATTTAAAAATGATAAAAAAAATAGTGAATTATGAAATATAAAAGATACGTTAGTTTGATATATATATATATATATATATATATATATATATATATATATATATATATATATATATATATATATAAAGAAAAAAAGAGTTGGTTTAAAATGGACAAATTTTAAAGATGCAAAAGTAGAATCTGTATATTAATGTTCTGTGAATTTGTTTATATTTATCATAATATTGGTACGATTATATTTCATTAAAAATAAAGTATTATGATATAGTTTGTATGTGTATTTTGAATATATATATATATATATATATATATATATATATATATATATATATTTATGAAATGATACTTAATTATTGTAAAATTATATTATATTTATTATTTTACTAATATTGGCCATTATATTTATTAATTAAATTTAAAAAGCATACATATACAGACAATAACTGTTATCAATATTTTTGATGATGCAGAGTAGAAATAAAATTTAATACTCTAAAATTTCATGTGCACAGTAGGGAAAGTGAAGAAAGAATAATTAATGCTAGGGTGATAGAAAATAACTGAAAATTGATAAAATTCTTAAAATTAATTAAACTGGTATTTTTAATTATTAATTTTTTTCTCAATCAAACCGTTTTGTTTGAATTTCAGTTTTATTACATTCATAAGTATTAATATATATATGAATATATACATATATATTGAATGTTTTTATATTTGATTGTATTTTATTTATATTTATATTTATTTAATTTGTATTATATTTTTTATTTAAAATGTTATGTAATTTATTTATGAATTTGAAAGTTGAAATTAAACATATAACAATCATAAAAAATTGACAATATATTTTTTTTTCAATGTGATGATTTTCCTAATAAGATGTTTTAGAATTTTATCATAAAAATACATTATAGTGTTTTATTTTTTTAATGATTTATAATAAAGAATAGTAAAAATTAATCTAAGGAAATAAAAAAAATCCAAATTAAACTACAAATAATGACTTGATTTGATTTAAATTTTGTATTAAATTAAAATTAAATCAAACAAAATAATATTTTATTTTTATTTGGTTATATGATTATGTAATAAAAAATAAAACCAAACTGAATAATTAAATTAACAGGAAAAAAATATACATTTATTAATTTATGTTAATTAAATGACAATCAAATAAAAATATTAAAGGAATGTGTTAATGTCTCATTAATATTATTTGGTTAAAAAATATTACATAAAATCTTAAAGGTTAACAAAGTTAGGAGAAACTATTAAGTTTCCACATCACAAATTGTGAAAATCAAATCGAAGTTTAGGAGATATGAACTCTTTCTCCACCATTAGTTGGTGTTCATATTTATCTTTCCACCATAGAAAAAATAGAAAATATTTTTAAAGATCTATCATAGAATCTATTTGGGTGCATGAAAGACATTTGTGGATTTATCAACCCTTGAAGATCCTTCTGGAATCTAACTGACATAGTGTGGACCTCAAAAAAACAATGAGGGCTTCCACTTTTTCTTGCTCTTTCTCTATTTAAGCTCTTTTCTTACCGTTGCCATTGACCTTTTGGATTCTCATGGTTAAAATTGGCAAAAAAATTCCACTTTTTTCTTTGGAAAAGCCGTTCATTTCGTCGCCCATCTTTTCCAAACGAAACCCGCCAAGAAAGGGACAATCTTTCTCACTCCTTATTTAATATCCCTTTATGTTCATCTCATCTTGCTTCATAAAAAATAAGATTTTATTCATCTCTTTCCTTTCATTGAGTACTTGGTTTAAGTTCTTTTGCCTTACACAATGATTTATGCATATATAAAAGCCAATGTGTGAAGGCAATGTGAACCAAACCAAAACTTGTTGAATATCAAAGAGAAAGAACGATGGAGAGTTCAATGAGACTTGAATACTTGATGACTGTCTTTGCTGTATCAGGAGGCATGGTCCTTTTGTTTCATCAAGTCAATAAGCATTTGTGCAACAAATTCTTGAAGAAATTTGAGTATGAAATTCGAGGTATATATGTATACATACATACATACATACCCACATGACCCTTTTTTTTTCTCTCTTTTTGGATGGTGTAACGATTTAATTCAATTCCTTTTGCTTAAATTTGTGAATTCTTGGGGAGATCTTGAATCACACAATTTCTATTTGTTGTCACAAGGGTCAGCGAAGCATGAGGCAAAGAAGAGGGTGCGGTTTGCAAAAGACATGGTGGAACTAATTCCCATGAAGAATGTTCAGAGTGATAGCATCAACTTGGCAAGGGAACAAGAAGTGATTGAGAAGGTTATGGTTTTGGATGATGCTGAGAATTGGAAGCATGATGAGAAATCCAAGGATGTCATGCCTCCTAATAGGGCAGTTCTATATAGGGGGATTATGAATAATAGGAAAGGGAGGTTCGAATTTTAATAATTTTCCCCCTTCTGAATTTAATTAGCAGATTATGGATCCACAGAAATATTATGAATGTTGGGATCCTAGTTCTATTCAATGTTATAAAATTATGTAATAAATAAAATATTCAGAGGGCATCTTCATTGCATTTAGCAAAATACCTTTTTTTTTTCCTTTTACTGAAATTGGATTAGGGGTTGGTGGGATGGATTTCCAGAAGGAAGTTGCAATTAAGCCCTTAATTTTGTATGATGTGAATAAACTAGCTAATTGGGTTTTGAAGATCTTTATGTGGAAGCTATCAACAATTTGATTGATGTTTGTAACATTTTTTGTTGTTGTGGATGATGATGAGAAGGGAAGTGTCATAGAAAGGAAACACAATAATGAATGGCAAAGTGCAATGTGAGTAGTGCACCTAACACCTGTTCAGTAAAATTCCCCAACAAATTAAAGCCTAGTCTTGGTGGACCACCAGTGAGGAAAATTGTAGCCAGTTTTTTGAACCAAACCATACCAAGAAAAATATATTTGGAAATCAACAAGAATCAACAGATGCAGGAGTCATTGATGTTAGCAAACAAAAGTATCTTTTTCTTCTGATAAACATGTTATTCACTCTTACTTCAAGTTAGACATCTAAGAAATGGACTAAAGCAGGCCCTGGGAAATCCTAAGAAGGTCTATGCTCTGCTTTGGGGCCAATACCTCTGAGAAATAGCAATTGAGAAGTGTCAGTCGCCATACTAGACACAATCCCTCACTCTTCTTGATGTTGCTTTCCATTTTCATCCTTGAAAATAACCCCAATAGCTTTTGGTCTTTTTTCTGCAACAATAACATCACCTTTTTCAGTCATGCGACAGTGATTGTAAGCTAGTTATAAAGGCCTAAAAAAAGTGTAAAACCTTCAATCAGTGAATTATTTTTAGTTGAATTTGTGTGTTGTGATGAGAGATATAAACAAACACCCTCTACATATTTTTCATGAATATTGAAAGGACTTCACTACAGTCTACTGTTTCTACATCTCTCTCACAGTAACTGTTCAGGATATGTTTACATAAAAACTCAAAATTTCTGATCTTGGGTAGGTGAAGAAGCTCCTACCAGGGGACCAATCTCTTCTTAGCACAGGTTTCAGGAACATTGGATACACAACACCTGAGGATGTACTCCACGGTCAACTACCAGAAAAGGCATCATTGATAGTGAAATCTGAAACTATTGTTGTTGCTGCTTCTATATTTCATGATCTTTTTTGAGGGCCTGAGAAATTTGCTACAAATTATGTTGGGTAACACTGAGAGTCTCTAGATAGCTACATGTTACATGGTTTTTACACGGTGTACCTTGGCGTAATTTGTCACATTCTTTGTCATATAAAATAACATGCCATATTCTATACCATATCAAAATATAAGTCACACGGTTTATCTCAGAAGTTGAAATTTTTGTTTTACTTATAAGAGACAAAAAGATAGAATTTAACGTCTTAAGTTTTTCAAATACCATGTCTCATACAAACATAGTCCATTAAACAACATCCAAGAAAAAGTTTGAAAATGTAACCACTTTCATGGAAAATTTTACCTTTTACGTAAACAAAATATAGGAAGAGAAGTAAAAATGTATTCTTTATCATAATATTCTCATCAAAACAAGAAAAGTTTTAACGTGCATAAATAAGAGAGAAAAACTCTAACAAAAACCAGTTTTTAATGTCATTTATAAAAACTTTAAGAGATAACAAGTTCCAGAGGTAATTAGATTTGAACAACTTGCATCTACCAAATTTATTTACTTTCCATCATTTGTAGAACATTATTTGTAAAGCTTATAAAAAATTTGCATTTAACATATCATTTAAATACACGATCTTGTGTATAGATAATAATCTAAGGTCACATTATATTAAAAAATTTAAAGCTTGGAGAGCCTTAAAAAGCTTGTTAAACCTAATACTTGAATTAGTGTCCCTAAAGTTAATTGAAAAAAAAAAATTATGTGTTCATGAGTTGGTGACGAAGCAAGTGAAAATAAGTTGTTTTGGTAGTTTTAATGCAAAATAAAGTTTTTTTTATCTTATCTCTTCTGAAAATATATAAAAATGATTTTAAATAATTTATACTAATATTTTAAAATTAGACCGTAAAGACATATTCAAAGTTTAAAAATTTAATCGTGGTGTCCAAATAAATTTAATAAAAAAATATTTTTATTATATAATAATATAATAAATTTATCAATAATGAAAATTTATTTATAAAATAAAATTATAACAATAATAAAAAAATTTATATTGCAGTAATTATATAACAATAAAAATTAAAAAATATAAAATATATAAAAGAATGAAAGACTGATAATTATAAAAAAATATAATAAAATAAATATTATTTTAAATTATTATTATTTAGTTAGAAAGAAAAAAAATTAAAAATTATTATATTTTTTATATAAAAAATTATCTTTTAATAAAATTAAAAATTTGATCTTTAATATCTTTCATCAAAATTAAATCAACCAACAAATTTCAATTAATTTTTCTGATTTTATATCAATTTATCTAATTTTATATTTATTTAATTAAAATTTGATTATTTAAAAATAATATATCACATGATTTAAGTATATTGTATATTTTATCAATATTTTAAAAACTTTTCCTGTTATTCTCTTAGTTTTATATTGTATAACATTTGATAACATATTTAAATTACATATTTTATCTGAATTTTAATATTTTTCTATCTAATACTCTTACTTTTTAGTTACACCACTTAGAATTATTTATTATCATTAATTTATATATTAATTCTCAACACAGTTTTCTGAATTTTTACTCGGTGCATATGCATCATCATTTGACAATCTATTTATAACGTCATATATAAATATTATTCTTCGATGATTTGGATTCTCGTTTCTTCTTCTATAAATAATGGATTCCTTTAAAATAAGATATTATAAAATAATTAGAAAGTACAATTTTATTCTCCTTTAATTTAAATAAAAATCTTATAAATTGAAATTATTTTAAATCAACAACAACTAAATAATCACTTTTCTAAATGCTACAGTTTATAAAGTTGAATTCGAAAGAATTCGAATTTGGTCACTTTTCCCAATTTTCATCCACGGAATATGTTTTATGATACCAGCGAAAAGAGGCACTTCTCCGCTTTTTACTTTAATTTATTAAAATTTCATATATATATATATATATAAATTTTAAAATATAAATATTTATTTTTCGAATAATAATTTATTAGAGATAAATAATCTTGAGATAAAATTTTAAGAAAAAGAAAAACTAAAAAAGAATATACAATCAGAGAATAAGAAAAATATTTTTTTAATTTTTATTTATAATTTTATATTCAAATTAAAACATATAAAAAGCTATGATTAAATTAAATAAAGAAAAAAATATGAATATAAATATAAATTATATTTTATTTGATCTCATAAAATAATTAAAAAAATCTTTTATATATATATATATATATGATTTAATTTTATCGACTAACTAGAAAAAATAATAAATTTATATTTTAAAATGGATCATAATTTTTAATTTAATATAATGTTAAATTAATAAATAATTTTTATTTAATTAAAAATTAAATAAATTAGTTAAATAAAAAATATTTTAAAAAATTAAATTATATTAATAAATTATTTTTATTTAATAATTCAATATATAAATTATAAAAAAAATAATAATAAAATAATTATTAAAATTTATTTTAATATTTTCTCTTAAAATACTAAATTTAATTTATACAATATATATATATATATATATATATATATTTTGATAAATTAATATTATTTTAATTTTTCTTTTAAAAATAATTATTATTTTATAAAAAAAACGTATAAATTAACTTTGTTTAAATCTATATAAATTATAATCTAAATAGATTTAATTTAATTTTTTTTAATCTAACTTATTTTTTATTTGGTTTATCAATAAACTATTTTAATATATATATATATATATATATATATATATATATATATATATATATATATCACAAAATGCTTAAAAATGAATTGAAAATGTTTTTGCATTTCCTCGATTTAATGAAGTAGTTTCTTAAAATGGCAGACGACTGGGTAAAATCATATATATATGAACTATAACATTATATTTTCATTTATGATATTGAAAATATCATTTTTAAAGTAATCGGATTTTAACTTTTGACTAATGCAACGTTAATTAAAAATTTAATATTAACTAGATGAACAATTTAAAAGATTACAAAAATTGAAGATATTATTATTATTATTATTATTATTATAGACTAGAGTTGAAAATGGTATTTTGCATGGTATAAAGTATAAAAATTACGAATAACTTTTTGCTATAGAAAAGAAAAAATAGAAACGTTTTTGTAAATATTAAGCGAGAAAGTACATGGTTTCTTTGTCGGCATGCAACATTGAAAATTCTGAACTGATCTTGTGCAGTGCTGTTGACACCAACAACAACAATTTAGTAATCATTTTATAATCTAATCATAGTATGTCATGCAAAGACTAAAAGATAAAATAAATTTTGACACAGAAGATGGAAGTTGATTGGTTGGATGAAAGTCAAAAAAAGAAAATGGAAGAAAAGGGGGCAAAATGGAATTGGGCATCCTTCATTCTATTTCTAGATGAACATCTGTTTCCATCAAATTCCACTCACTTCAAACCCTCAAAAGAAACACCTTCTTCCTCTTCTCCTATATTTAGGAAATTCAATTTCCCATAAAAAAAACCAGATTTGGTTTTCCTATATAACTCACTTCACTCACCTCTTTCTCCTTGCGCCATGGCCAAACACAAGGGAAAACGTAACACCGCTCTCTCATAAAATATTTTTCTCCCTTCTTTCTTCTGTGTTCAACAGAAATCCACACGATAACACCGTGTGGATTATCATTCCAAGCGAATTCGGCGAAGAAAGAAGGATCACAGGGAAAAAAAAACAAAACATTCAAAATATCCGATTTTGTTAGGCAGTTACAAAACGGTTATTTCAGTTATGTCGACAAGGGTTATTCTTCGACCGGCGGTGTCTAACCGCCGGATGCCGCTGCTGCAGCAGAGTCAGAGCTACCCGCAGGCGGGAACGCGCCTGGGGGAGGCGGTGGGTGGTACCGCCGCCGTCTGCTGCTGCTTCTCGTTCGGGCTTGCGAACATGGTGTATCTGGCGGTGTATAAGTTTCCGGCAAGCCTCTGGCAGAAGGCGCTGCGGCGGAAGAGGCGGCGGAGATTGCAGAGCATGAAGGAGGGGCTGGAAGCGGATGTGCACGTTCATCGGTGCACTTGCGGGGGCTGCGACGACATCATGGGCGTGGGGCGCGTGTACCCACTGTGCTGCGACGACGGCGGTGATGTGGCGGCGCTGCGGAGGCGGAGCTCAGCGGAGAAGGACAAGGACGTGGTGGAGCTGGAGAAAGAGATGTGGGAGAGATTTTACGGGTCCGGGTTTTGGCGAAGCCCTTCGCAGAGAGATCAAAAAGTCGTGGCTGCTTCTGTTTCTGCTTCAAAATTTCAAGTTCTTGCTGTTAATTGATTCCTTGGTTCAATCTTTGTAACATGTGAACGAACATTAGTGGGATTTTATTTGTTTTTTGAATCATCCCCTCTTGTTCTTCCTTTTTCAATCACATCGTCACAACATGGTTGCTTCATTTCCAATGTTATTTATCATTTTCTTCATCTTCATCATCATCATCATGGAATCGCTTCGCTCTTTCAATCCAAACTATGAACATGTTTCCTAAGTTTAAACTTTTCAACAAGTTGGATATGGAGATTCATTTTTATAATTCGATTAAAATTATGTAATCTATGAAAATTAATTAATTATATTTACAAGTCGTACAAATTGTTTTAAGATGATAAATTTATCCCAATGCATGTCAATTTGTTACCTTTTTGTTGAAAAAAATTATCCAAAACATGTTGTATAAAATAACAATATTCTCTTGTCTTATTTGGTGGTCCTATTTTTATCCCTTGTCTCCTCTCAATTACTTTTGCCAAACAAATTTCATCCACACCCTTGTTTTTTAGGACACTACTTTAAAAAAATATATATTCCTATTCCATAAATTGAGGTTAAATTTTATCGTGATTTTACGGAAATAGTACGAAACAATAAAAAGGTGTCATTATTATAAACATTTTAAATTATAAATACATATTACGTAAATAAATAATTAAGTAATTTTATAAAACAGAATTTAATAGTTAATAAATAATCTATAATGAAATTGAATTAAAAAAAAAAAAACATGCATGATTGGTAAGAGAGGGAGCAGGTATTTAATAGAAGCATGTGCATGCAGCATGAGGGTGTCACAAGACATGGTCGCATGTACGTGTAAAGCGGTCCAAAACATCAACAGTACTCACCACAACACAAGCAGTGTTCGAGTGGGTTTCAAATTAAGCACAGAATTCAACACAAGAGGTGAAAAGGGAAGTACACATCTAGGGTTGTGTCAGAAATTATTTCACGGTCTAGGCTATAAGACATTCACGTCACTTCACTTACTCTTTCAATATAAAAAAAATAATGAAATTATAAATTCAAATTATTTTTATCTCAATTTTTTAAATATCACTTATCTATTTTATTTTATCTAGTGGAATTTATTTTAAAATTAAAATCTGACATAATATTATAATATTCTTAATTTTATCTTAATTTTTTTAATAAAAAATATGATATCGCAATTCTCTAAATACGATTTATATATTTATTCAACTGTTTTAAATTAAAATCTGTCGCAAAGTTTTAATCCTCCACTATTGTAAATTTTAAGATTTTGGATTGAATCATGTGTTACTTGTCTTACATAATTAATTGATGTTTATTAATGAATATTTATTTGGTAATTCGTCTCTCGAGTTTAACACGTGATATGGATGAGTGTACTTTTAAATATTTTTCTTTTTTAAATTATTAAAATAAAAACTTATTCCATCATATCACGTCACTTAAAAGAATCTATGTTTTTATAAAAGGTATTACAATATTAATTATTAGGACTCAAGATCTTGTATAATACACAATTCTATATATTTACAAGACTTTTTTTTCCATAAAACTATAATTATAATTTTTCTTAAAAATTCCATAGTAGAGATGTTACTACATAATAAGATATATGTTTTAACATGTCATAACAATAATTATTGTTAAAAAGTTAATGACATACCAAAATGGTTAAAATTTTAAACATGAGAGAATAATATATGTAATAGCATTTTTTTTAGAGAGGTCAAAATTACACAATCATGAAACTATATTGAGAAAGATTATCTAAGCCTACAAAAAAAATATAATTATTTTAAGGAACAATAAAATTTTTGATATATGTTTTCATGCGAATTAAAATAATAATTATGATGGATAATAATAATAATAATAATAATAATAAATATTGGCTCAAGAGGGGAAGAAGAAACTTTGTTATAATTTGATGAAGCCCACTTTGCAAATGGATCGGGATATCATCTTAGAGAGGCCCAATTCCTCCTGCAACAATACATTATTCAGTTTTAAATTATATAATTTATCAATTATTTGTTATACTTCTGAGTTGCCTAATTATTTATGGAATTTTTATAAATGAATTAAATGTAATTTTATTCATTTAACGCAATTTATAATATTATCCATATAAAGTAGGGATTAAATAGTTTAATTAAGACACTTAGATACTTACTAAATCTAGCTGTAAGGCTATAACAACTAAAAAAATCGATTTTTTTTTCCAAAGACAAAGTTTTACTTGGCTTAATAAGGAAGTTATATGAATAACTTAATTGATACTTTAATTTAAATCTTATCAATATCTTCATAAGGATCAAATTTAATGTAATAGTTGAAGATTATTTGTTAACTCACTATCTTTTTTCTTAATTTAAATTCCAAATCGTATAATTCTTAATTAGAGATATGTTAATTCACTATAAAATTATTCTTTCTATTTCATAAACATGGAAAGAGTGAAATTTGAAATAATTGAATGAAATAATTGTTAATTTAAGTGAGATAAAAAGAATAATAAGAAATAAAAATAGTAATGATTTATGTAGTTTTTTAATATATAATTTTTTTATTCATCAAAAACTTATTTATTTACTGTTATTCGGAACAATGAGAAATCGTCACAATCATTTCTCTTATTCCAATTTTTTTAGAATAAGTTTTTTTAATCTTTCTTAACTCTCAAATTTTTTTAAAATTAAAAATTCTTAAAGTTTACATCCATTTTTATATAGTTTCACAAATGTAAAATTTGGATTTTATAAAATTTTAATTGTTGGTCTAGTTATCCAGTTTTATAAAATATCTATTTTTGGTCCAATATTAATATATTATAATTTTTTTAGTTAGATAAATATCTAGGTGATAATAATATCAATTATTTAATTATATAAAATTAGCAATTATGTTTAATATATGTTATATTAACTGTTTTTGTTGTCAATTTACTACATTACTTAATTTTGAAAAACTAGATCGGCATTAAAATTCTATAAAAACTAAGATTGCACATTCATACAACTACATAAACCAAGAGTAGATTTAAATTTATCGTAAATGTATTAAAATTGGTTTTATTAGGTGGATATTTGAATAATCATTGAAAAAATTATGACCTCAAAAATCATATTTAAAGAAAATGGAAACAATGATGTATATAAATTTAAGTTCCAAAATAAAAATAAGAGGCAGTATTAAATAATTAAATCTAATGGAAAGAAAGTATTATCCTCCGAATTTGACAAAGATGAAGTGACAGAAAAACCATAAAATAAAAGTGGCAGCATCAGACATAATTGTAAGGCGGAGAAAGCCTGAAAAGTGAGCCTTTTATTCATATGCTGTGGGGTCTCATTTCCAATACAAGCACAATTTTCTTGGTAGACAAACCCACCAAACATCCAACAAGGTAAAGTGTAATTGTCATCCATTTCTTTCCCTTCAATTTTTTCCTTCATCACTTAATTCCATATCTTGCATTCTCTGCTTTCTCATTTCTCAGGGTTCGATCCTCTCTTTTCTGGACTTCCCTCCGTTTCTTGAGCCCCTTTTTCTTTTCTGGGCCTTTCTCTATTCTCCATGGAGGTAATTGATTGAATCCTGCCATGTTTTGATAAAATTTTGTATTTTTTTTTTCGCCGTCCGTGATTCTTTTGCATTATCTGTTGCAAAGATTTGTGCTTTTTAATCTGGGGTTGGTCGGTGTTGCTTCCTTTTGGTGATCCTTTTCTTTATGTGTTGGTGCAGAATTTTTTTATCCATTTTTCTTGTGTTGGATTTTGCTATGATCTTATTGCTGATTCTTTTACTTTTCATTTTTATAATTATAGAAGTTTATCAAATGTGAATGCATTTATCGATTGAAAAACATGATCAATCATCCTTCCGGAAGGATAGGTATTATATAGTTTAAAGAGGGGTAAAAGATAATTCTTTGAAGTTACGAAGTATTCGTAAAGCTTATTGGGGTGCATGGAGCTGGTGAAAACTGGATTTATTATTTTGGTTGACGATAAAGGAAAGGGTTTAAATTGTGGTCGCGTTCTTTGACATTGCGGCAAATTGCAGAAAAATTCGGCTGCAATTGCATTTGTGGAAAGCCCAAAAACCTTGATGTACTCGCTAAAATTGCTGTCACCAACCATTTTCTAAAACCTTCTGCAACCGAAATTGCAATTGTGATTGGAACAACAACAGTTTTAATGTTTCGCACTCAATTTTCCGCAACATCAAGAATTAGGCTAGTATTATCTCTGCATCGTTTGCTTGTCTACTTTCACTTGGTTTAATAGGTAGGAATAACCTGGATTTTAAGTTTACTTATTGACACTGTTTATAATGACTCTAAATGAGCTTGCTTTTCTGTTTGTTGGAAATATTATGCACTCAAGTGTATCACTCAGAAAATATTTCATCTGACTTTGAACTCTGAAATATACAGGTTCCGGAAATGGAAGGCAAGACCGAAAGTCATATGACATCGGCAGCCGCCTTTGTGGAAGGGGGGATTCAAGAAGCCTGTGATGATTCTTGCAGCATATGCCTTGAGGATTTTTGCAAAAGTGATCCTGCAACTGTAATATGCAGCTTTTGTGCTTCCCTCTGTTCTTTTCACAAATAGAAGTATAAGCAAGGATGGCTTCAATTGAAAAACACTTGTTTACTCCTTTTTCTTGTCTCTCTTTTCAGGTCACTAATTGCAAGCATAGGTTCCACCTGCAATGCATTCTGGAATGGTACATTTTAATAGGTTTTCGTGTTTTTTCACAAAACTTAAATTTTTAATTTTTACTTCTATATTCTTATAGAGTAATATTTTATTTTTGTTTTTTGGTTCCTATATATATTAAAATTGCTTCTAGTTTTCAGCATTAACAAGTTCTCAGTCTTGAAAAGTTAGAACTAGAAGTCATTTGCACAAAATGTGTTATTTTTTCTACAGTTACTGAAGAATGCACCCTTTATATTTTCTTACTCATTTAGATGATATGAAAGTGTACATATCTTAAAAACAAATTGTGTTGACTCCAATTGAATTTCTTACCTGTGATTTGCTTCTCATTCTAGTTCAATGATTGGTTCAGTTTTCAGAATATTGGTCTGACTATGAATTCCACAAATATTCTCACTGCTTTGTTCACACACATTTTAAAATTTGGTATGTCGTGGATTTAAATTCGTTAGAGTTTTCCATATAGTACAAATATCAGCAATTTCTACTATGCAGTATGGTGTCAATTGGATAGCTGGGATTTTGTCAAAATATTAACTATAACTTTTAGACAAAGTGCTATACTAGCTACTAACCACCAACAAAGTTGATAACACTAGCAGCACTAAATAAAACAAAAATGGAAATAAGAACTTTTGGTATAATTTGATGGATATGTTTCTATCTCACCATCTGTGTGTGTTTATTGTCTTGATTTTGTATATGGCTAGGGGCCATGCTCACTGTTGAAAATGTTCTTGCCTTTTCCAAATATATTGATAGGTTGGAAGTTTCTGATCTCAAAATTTAATTTTGGCTTCTGGTGGGAACATTTGAGTTGAAAATGGAACATTATACTACAAAAATAGTTACTGGCTGTTGTTTGTATGCAGGTGTCAGAGAAGCTCTCAATGCCCTATGTGTTGGCAGCCTGTCAGCTTGAAGGATGCTACCAGGTATTTCAGGATTTTAATTCCTATGACCTACTTTTTAATTCATTTCATGATTATATTCTTAAACGTGTATGAATTTCTTGACAGTCAAGAGCTGCTTGAGGCAGTAGAGCTGGAGAGGAGCTTGAGGGATACCCCATCAAGAAATGCTGCTATTTTCCATCATCCAGCAGTTGGTGATTTTGAATTGCAGCATGTCAGTCATATCTCTCTGAGTTTTTATTTGATTGCCCTTCATCTTAACTCCTGGCACATCTTATTCGCCCCATCTATACATCATTGCAACTTTCTTACTTGTGCAGCTACCCATGGGACATGAGTCTGAAATTGAAGAGAGAGTCATTCGGCATTTAGCTGCTGCAGCATCAATGAGGAGAGCACACCACCTCGGCCGAAGGGAAGCTCAACGAACTAGGTCATCTACTCATGGCCGTCCACACTACTTAGTATACTCAACTCAGCCTAGTGCATCTCCATCAGCTGCCGGAGGGGGAAGTGAACCAGCTGCAATTCCTGTAGGGAATCCATCTGCCCCTCTTATATTTGATGGAGCTGAGCAATCATCACCACAGCAGATGCCTCAATTTCCAACTCGGAGTTCTTCTTTAAATTCTGGTTCTACTGTCGCAACAAGTAATCTTCAAGGAGTTCACTCTAATGATAGGTAGTTAGACCTTACTATTTATTTTCTTGTGATCATTATTAGTGTGTGATCATGTGAAGTTATACATTGTATGTTTACTTGTTTGTAGAAGTTTTGCCTCTCATTCCTTGCCTGCAAGCCATGATGGAGCACAGCCATCCGAGCAATCATTCTCAGATTCTCTGCTTTCCAGATTTAATGCAGTATCCATGAGGTACAATTTCTTAGAAACCATTTATCCGCAAATTCTATTAGTAAAGTTGACTCATCCAGTGAAATTGTCTTGGCAAAGATACAAAGAATCAATTTCAAAGGGCACAAGGGGATGGAAGGAGAGGCTGTTCTCTCCAAATTCTTCCATGTCAGAACTTGGTTCAGAAGTTAGGAGAGAATTGAATGCCAAAATTGCTAGTGTGTCCCGATTGATGGAGCGCCTTGAAACAGCAAGAGAAGCAAGAGAAAATAATAGCGCTGCAGGCAGTTCTTTATCAAATCATTTGGTGAATCATTCCATCGCAGAGACAAGCCACCAAAACAGTGTGGAAGTTCGAGGAGAGAACTCTTTACGTGACAATAATACTCCAGCTACTTTTTCTGCTAGCCCAGATTCGAAATGAGTTCTAGTTTACTTCTGTGAATGCATTTTGCTCAGCCTGTCATGTTTGAAGGTGAGCCTTGATCTTAGTTCAGACGTTAGTAATTTCTATGAACTATCAGTGAGATTTTACACACTATCAACCGATTAAAAATCTCATTACTATAACTTATAAGACAGTTTTTGCATAAGTCAAACTAACTTGTTCTCTATGGTGGTTTATGATTGAAAAACAGTACTTTCTACTCTAATCGTTGTGTCTGATTATAAAATATATAAGCAATGCTTCCAGTCACTCATCAATTACTAGGTGTATCCCCTTTTGGTGTGTATATCATGTCTAAAGTGTGATTGTTTTACTTTTTTTTCAGGCTAACTATTTACTCAGATATGACATGATGAGGAATATATGCTCGAGGAAGTTCTTGGATTTCAATAAAAAATAGGATCTGAGACACCTGCGCCTAAAGCTAAAGCTTTTGCCTTTTATGTATATATTATATGCCGGGAACTGTAGGGAGTAGTAAGTATTTAAGGTATAAACTAAGGGAGAGTGTTCTGAAATTTCTATAATGTTTAGGTGTATAACCATGTATGTCCATAATTTGTCCTTGTGATTACCTTTTTGTGGTCAAAGGAAAAAGAAACGATAGATCAAAATGGCAACTTGAATTCTTGGTGTTTCTACTGCACTTGAACCTTGATTAAGCTAAATTCACATGGGAAAATGTGAAGCTATCATATTGTTCTGTAATTAAAAGTGATTGCAGTTCTAAAAACGCGCAAGGGCCATCTTGGGATGTTGAAATTTTTTATATTTTAAATCCGTTATAATATATTTTCAAATTGATAATTTATTCCTATATTAAAATCTAAAGTTAGGAACTTGGATAATTTTCCACTCTACTGTTATAAATTTTCAGTTTTTCCCCTTCTCTTGGTTCACACTCAAGCTCCGCCGCCACCTCCGCCTCATTGCCCTCTCCGATCAACTATTCTCTTTTCCGACAACTTTTTCAACAACTATGGGGAATCAATAACAATAAAAAGTAAGAAACAACTGTCTGGGTTTTGTTTAGAAGGTGAAAAATTGAAACTTTGTTAACTGGGTTTGTTGGTGTTAAGGATTTGAGGTTGCAGAAACATATTTCAATGGGATAATAATAATAATAATAACAATATAATAATAATAATAATTATTATTACTTTTAATAAAGATGACAATAATATAACTTATATTATTCAAAAATAATCTCTTTTTTATTATTTTTAATAAATTATTTTATCTTTATCAGATAAAAATAATTTTATTATAATAAAAATACAAATTAATAATTACATAATTCCTATTTTTTAATTGTGTAACTCCTCAAAATTAATTTGTTTATAACTCTCTCTCAGTGTGTGATAGCATTATTTGATTAAGCATTTTGATAACATATAATGAAATATTTTATTTTTAATGTTTGTTTGCATATAATGAAATTATACTATAAAATAAATTATTATTTGACTAACGAGAAAACACAAATGTAATAATGTATATTTAAAAAAAATTACAAAAAAAATTATCAAAACATTAAAAATATACTTATCAACTATGTTAATTATTTTTTAATTACATTAAATTTCTTTTATTATTTTATAATTACTAAGACAATAAATCACAAATATCATCAACAGTCTCTCGTTTTCTTGTAATTATTAGTCAGAAAGAATTATAGTTTTAAAAACAACAAAAATAATTAGAAAAAAAAACTTAGGATTAGTCCTACTGATTTTATAAATAATCTCAAAAGTTAATATTCCTAATTTTTATCATAAGGTACAAATTAAAAAAAAATTAATATAAGATATTTTATAATTTTATCTATCGAGATTCTCAAATTTATGAATTGATTTAAATATTTCCTATATCAATTTATATTGTGATAATAATATATAATTAATTTACCTGATTAATTAATTATAATTAGCATTAAATAGATTACAAATCATCTCATCTGGTTCAGATATTTTTCTTTTATTATTATTTAAAATTTTTATACAGATTTAACTATAGGAGGATATTTTGCAGCAGACTGATTTGTATGAACTTATTCTTTATTGTTATAACTTTTTTTATAAGAACAATAATTTTAATAAATGTAATCTTTATTTTCTTATCTGACATATTTCTATTAAATACCTTAATATATATGTTTTTATCAACTAGTCTAATCATAATTAATAAGTGTAAAAAAGAGAGTTAATAAAATTAAATAAATAAATTATTTTTGTTTTTAACAAATCATACAAAATAAAAGTAGTAATTTTATTAATTAATTTGTAACATGCTTATGAATTAGAGTGTAGTATTATTACGAATGAGAATTTAAATTTAATTATAAGACATGTATTTGGAAAAAAATCAATGCATTATCTTGTTTGGATTTATCAACATAACATTATTATTACAATAAGTGAGTCATCTTCTTGAAAACTAAGCGAGACTGTGACCCACCAAAGTTTTATAATTTTTATGTAATTTATAATTTTGATTCTTCAAACTTAATAACATTTAATATATATATATATATATATATATATATATATATATATATATATACTTGTTTATTTATAATTTTATCCTTTTAATCTCTTCTCAATTTGTAATTTTTATATAAATTATGATTTTATCCCTTTCAAACTTAATAATTATTTAATATATTTAATTATATATCTATATTTTTATGTTTTATTTTTATTTATTATTTATTAATAATATATTATTTGGGTTTTCAAGATAAATGGTGAAGATTCCACACTTATTATAATTTTTACAACTCATGTATTTGCTATAAATACCATGAGACGCAGTGTTATTCTTTGCCGAAACAAATCGAAAAGTTGAATCTTGTATTTTGTGTGTTATCAGAAATGAGAAAGATTTTGGTAGGAGTTCTCTTCCTTGTGCTTGTTTCTGAAGGTGAGATTTGATGCGAATGTGTGAAACATAATTTGTTGTTATATAAATGATTGTTAAGAAGTTGTATGATGCGTGGATTATGGTTTCAGGTTACAGCCAGTGCTCGGTGAGCGATATCCATGTGACCCAATCTGCAACTGGAAGAAGAGTGGGAGGAAAACCAGAATGGAGTGTGAGTATCACGAATTGGTGTGCATGTGTTCAGAAGAAGGTGCAATTGAATTGCAAAGGGTTTCAAACAACAGAAGCAGTGGATGATTCACTCTTGAAAGTTTCTGGTGATGTTTGTCTTGTGAGTGGAGGCCAGCCTGTGTGGAAAGGTGCCATTGAATTCAATTATGCCTGGGATCATCAGTTCCCATTAAATCCCATTTCCTCTCAGGTTGCTTGTTAGCTCCACATTCCTTCATACACAGATTCAAGTTATTGCTTGAATAATATCTTTATCAATCTTATCATTCTATAATAAAATCTTAATTTTCAATTCTTCAATGTGTTTTTCCATTTACTCATTAATTCATTTAATTCTTCACTTGAAATCAAATGATAAAATTGAGCTTCATATCCCAACAAAACCTTCATGACCTGATATTTTAATGTGATAGCACACGTTAGATCTCAATTTTATTAGTAAAAGAGGTTCAAGAAAAATAATATTTATAAATGGTGGTTATTCTTAATTCTTAAATAAATTGAAACGTGTACGTTTATATAATAGTAAATATTAAAATTATTAAATTTTGAAGTTAATTTTCAAATTTACCTAGATAAAAGCTATAATTTTAAAATATGAAAATGTTATGATTTTAATGTAAAACATTATGTAGTTTTCCTACGTTCTTAATTTATTACGGAAAACTACTCTACAGGATCTTTAGATTATTGATTTTCACAACATAACATACATGAATCATAATAAGAGAACTAACCTTGATCCATGAAAATATATTCTTTAATCTTCTCGTTCTTCAATCTCCTTTTCCCAATCTATCTCTTTGTCTTTCTTTCTCTTCTCACGCTTTCTTGATGGTTTTCCGTGAAAAACTTTATGACCAGAGACAGAACCCTTATTCCATTCTATTAACCAACGTCCATCAAGTTAGTTACCGTAAGTTAATATTTTATTTTATCTTTATTTTATTCTGACTTCACATAATAACCAATAGGTCCTCATATTTTATTAAATCACATTTGGGCTCATTATTATATTTCACATGAGTCACATAATGGAATGAATTAATTAAATTAATTCTAACATTCTCCCACTTGACTCATGTGATGTCATACGATTATGTGATTTAATACTTAAGTCATAATGCGCATTAAAGGACTTTACATAAATTGGTTCTATCATCATTCATAATTAAAGATACAGCTATAACAAGAGTCATGGCGGTTACATGTCATTCAATCGACAGGCTCCCTTTCATGTACCACTATATTATCTCTTTCTCCTTAATATGACTTTATAATGAGAAGTCCATAATGGGTTCAAACATAATATCATTTTAATAATAATAACATAATTTGTTTTCTTCATCATAATTTGCATGCATATAAATAAAGAAGAAAACACAAAATTCAGAAACTTATACATTAAAGATCTCAGAGTGTCACATAAGCATTAATAATAACATTAGCATTCAACATTCACTAGTGAACATAATGCCCACGTTCATTATATGACCAGCAAATAATTTGGGCGATAATCCATTTGTTAAAGGATCAGCAATCATAAGATCAGTGCTAGTATGTTCTATTGACACTCTACGTTTCTGAACTTCTTCTTTAACGACAAAGTATTTCAATTCCATATACTTAGCACCTTTGGAATACTTGTCGTTCTTAGAAAAGAAGACTGCTGCGGAATTGTCACAATAAATTTTCAGCGGCTTGGCAATGCTGTCGACTACTCCAAGTCCTGAAATAAAATTCCGCAACCAATTAGCTTGAACTGTGGCCTCAAAGCATGCCACAAATTCAGCTTCCATGGTGGATGTAGCAATGAAAGACTGCTTTGCACTTTTCCATGAAATCGCTCCTCCGGCTAAAAGATACACATAACCAAATTTAGACTTTCGTGTATCCATACAACCAGCAAAATTTGAATCTGTATATCCAATCACCTCAAGGTGATCAACTTTCCTATAAGTAAGCATGTGATTCTTTGTTCCTTGTAAGTATCTTAAAACTTTCTTTGCAGCCTTCCAATGATCCAGTTCAGGATTACTCTGGTATCTACCAAGCATACCAACTGCAAAACTAATATCTGGCCTCGTACATGTTTGAGCATACATCAAACTCCCAACAACAGATGCATAAGGGATATTTTTCATCTGTTTCCGTTCCAAGTCATTCTTTGGACATTGCATGAGACTAAATTTGTCTCCTTTTTGTATTGGAACGGGAGATGCGAGAACAATTCTCCATTCCGAATCTCTCTAAAACTTTATTAATATATGCTTTACGAGACAAACCTAACGAGTCCTTGTGATCTATCACGGAATATTTCTATTCCTATCACATAGTATGCCTCACCCATATCTTTCATTTCAAAGTTGTTAGAGAGAAACTTCTTAGTCTCACTTAATAGACCAAGATCATTAGTCGCAAGCAAGATATCATCAACATACGGAATCGAAATATAAACTTGCTCCCACTGACCTTCGAGATATATACACCGATCAACGAGTGTTTTCCTTAAATCCAAAGGACAAAATAGTATCATTGAACTTAAGATACCATTGTCGAGAAGCTTGTTTAAGTCCATATATTGATTTCTTAAGTTTACACACCATATGTTCCTTTCCTTCTTCAATAAACCCCACTGGTTGATTCATATAAACATCCTTCTCTAAATCTCCATTCAGAAAAGCAGTTTTAACATCCATTTGATGCAACTCAAGATCATAATGAGCTACCAATGCCATGATAATTCTAAAGGAATCTTTCTTAGAAACAGGTGAAAATGTTTCCTTATAATCAATGCTGTCTTTCTGAGTAAAACCTTTGGCAACAAGTCGGGCCTTGTAACGTTCGATATTGCCATGAGAGTCACGCTTAGTCTTAAAGACCCATTTACACCCAACACTTTTACATCCTTCTGGAAATTCCACAAGATCTCATACACCATTATGTGCCATTGATTTAAGCTCATCTTTCATAGCATCTAACCATTTATCAGAATTATCACCATTAATGGCATCTGAAAATGAAACTGGGTCATTATCAATACTTAAGTCATTTTCTGACTCTTGTAGATAAACCACGTAATCATTCGAAATAACAGACTTTCTTTCTCTATGAGATCCTTTTAATATTATTTCTTGTGGTTGTTCTATTATCGGTTCATTGTTAATTTCGGGATCATTAATTTATTGTTCTTCTTGATTGTTGTGTGGTTCTACAACATGTGGAACAACAACTCTTGAAGTAGATGTACCTTTTATGGGAACTTGTACTCTAACTTCCTTAATCTCCACATTTCGTGAAACTTCCACTCCCACTAGTTTCACCATTTTCAATGAACCGAGCATTTCCAGTTTCAATAATTCTTGTACTATGGGTAGGACAGTAAAACATATACCCTTTTGATTTTTCTGGATAACCAATGAAATATCCATTGATTGTTCTTGCATCCAGTTTCTTTTCTTGTGGATTATAAATTCTTACTTCTGTCTGACTACCCCAAACAAGCAGGTGTCTCAAACTAGGTTTCCTACTTTTCCATAACTCAAAAATCTTTTGAACAACTTTACTAGGAACCTTGTTCAACAAATACATGATCGTCTTTAAAGCATACATCCACAACGATACAGTTAAACATGAATTACTTAACATACTCCTAACCATATCAAATCATAGAAGTACGCTTAAACAAACTGAAACAACCATTCCCAAACTTAAAAGAGTATCCAACAACATCAAGCTTAGACAAAGAAACTAAATTTCTAATGATACTAGGTACATAAAAAGTATCCATAAGGTCTAAGTGATATCCAATGTCAAGGATTAAACGATAAGTCCCGACAGCTTCCACTGGAACCTTGACTTTATTCCCCATGAAGACAAACTTCTCATTTGGGTTTATGGTTCGGGTTGAAAGGAATCCTTGCATTACATTAGAAACATGAGTCGTACATCCAAAATTAATCCACCAAGTATTATGGGGAACTTCAGTTAAATTTGATTCAAAACATACATAAGCACTGTGCTCACCTTTCTTTTCGAACCAAGCTTTGCGCTTTAAACAGTCCTTCTGAAAATGTCCAGACTTCCCGCAGAAATGACATTTGTCATTTTTCTTTTGAATGTTAGTAGAGGACTCGTTAATCTTTAATGGTCCTTTACCCTTTCCATGTTTCTTAACAACTTTCTTTTTAGCTCCTTGATTTTTCACGTAATGAATAGAGTGGCTTCCTAGGTTCTTCAGTCTGGTCTCCTCCTAAACTAACATACTGTGCAATTCATGCACATTCCATTTGTCTTTCATGGTGTTATAATTCATCTGAAATGGACCATACTCAGGCGGTAACGAGTTCAAAATGAATTGCACAAGAAAATTTTCTTCCACTGCCATTCCAAGAGACTTGAGTCTTGCTGTGATATTTGTCATTTCGATTACGTGTTCATGCATACTACGAGAACCATCAAACTTCATGGTGGTCAACGTAATCATCAATGTCCCAGCGAGGGATTTGTCAGCAGTTTGAGAACGCTCTTTCACAAATTTCATAAATATTTTCACGTCCTTAGTTTTGAAAAAAACATACTTAATATTGCTTGCAATACTCATTCGCATAAACATAAGACTAAGTCTATTTGAACTTTTCCAAACTCTATAATGAGTTTTCTCTTTGTTGCTACTAGCATTAGTGATAGCAACCGGTTTTTCAACTTAGAAAGCCAAATCAAAATCCAACTCACCTAAGTGAAATTGGACTTTCTTACTCCAGTCAGGGAATTTAATTTATTAAAGACTGGAACAGACGAAGTAAGCGAATGTAGAAATACATAATAAACAAATACTTCAATTAACACATGCCTAACATTAACGCTTTGAGTCATAAAAACTAAACATAAATACAGATTCAAACATAAATAACCATTCTATGCATACTAATGTTCTCATTTGGGAGATCCACTAATACACAAACATAATTACGCTAATCTTTTTATAACATTAATGATAATTAAAATATGCATCAACTAGAATCACCTAACACCTTTGGGTATATAAATAAAACTAGTGACGCACACAAAATTATCTACTTTCATGTTCATTAATTATAATAACAACTAATCAACCTTTGGGTGATCCTGAAATGCCTTATAATAAAGAACTTCAATTAACCCATAAATCATTATTCATAATTTTAGCATTCATACTATGGGTAATTGAAATAAAATCATTAATAATTTGAAATCAAAATAACCTTAAAATTTTGGCCACTTTGGTGACTAACAAAATTTAACATGCTTAATTTCAAATAAATAATATCTTTAATTGCTATTAACCATTCATAGCATTTTTTTTTAATTTTAATAAATCACATTTGGGCTCATTATTAATAAAATATGAGGACCTATTGGTTATTATGTGAAGTCAGAATAAAATAAAGATAAAATAAAATATTAACTTACGGTAACCAACTTGATGGACGTTGGTTAATAGAATGGAATAAGGGTTCTGTCTCTGGTCATAAAGTTTTTCACGGAAAACCATCAAGAAAGCGTGAGAAGAGAAATAAAGACAAAGAGATAGATTGGAAAAAGGAGATTGAAGAACGAGAAGATTAAAGAATATATTTTCATGGATCAAGGTTAGTTCTCTTATTATGATTCATGTATGTTATGTTGTGAAAATCAATAATCTAAAGATCTTGTAGAGTAGTTTTCCGTAATAAATTAAGAACGTAGGAAAACTACATAATGTTTTACATGTGGTATCAGAGCACTGATTATTAGATTTATGATTTTCCTTGTACGAAAGTTTTCCCAAATATTAAGTTTTTCCCAAATTAAGATAAACCCTAATTATGAATTTAGGGATTTCTTTATCAGATTAGTACGAACCCTAATTTATTCCCAAATTTATTTTTCTCAAAATTAAATAAAAGAATAAACCCTAATTATGTTTTCAAGTTCAAATTGAAACCAATTTTATAGCCTCTATGCGTGAATGAACCCGTAATTGATTTTAATTGAAAAGACAAATGACGTGATAGGGTTAAGGTGAATCATGTATGAAATTAGTTTTATTGTATGTTATAATTATGATGGAAGAATGATAAACCGTAAAGTTGATAAACTTTGCGCGTAGAGAGCACGTGTTAAACACACGTGTTAAACCCATATTATTTGTACATTATTTTGTACGTACATATTTTTTTTATGTGGGGGAAGGATAATTAAAGAGTTATTTTTATGTCAAAGTGAGTTGTATAATATACTCATACTGTAAAACGGGTACTGTAAAGCTTTGTTATGGTACTTTTGTTATGGTACTGTCAAGCTTTGTTATGGGTACTATATTGTTATGGGTACTGTAAAGCTTTATTATGGGTACTGTAAAGCTTTATTATGGGTACTGTAAAGCTTTGTTATGGGTACTGTAAAGCTTTGTTATGGGTACTATAAAACTTTGTTATGGGTACTATAAAACTTTGTTATGGGTACTGTAAAGCTTTGTTATGGGTACCTTAAATTTGTTAAGGTACTGTAAAGTTTTGTTAAGGTTGTTAATGTATTATGAAACTTTGTTAAGGTTGTTAATATAATGCTTTGTTAATGTACTGTGAAGCTTTGTTAATGTACTGTGAAGCTTTGTTAATGTACTGTGAAACTTTGTTAATGTACTATGAAGCTTTGTTAATGTACTCGTGAAGCTTTGTTAATGTATTGTAAAACTTTGTTAATGTACCTATAATGTAAACATTGATAAATGAATGAATCTTGTTTTGCAAACTGAATTGTATTGTTTCCGCTGTGTTTAAATTACTCATAAAAGTTTTCAATGAATGACAATTTCACTTTTACGTGAAATGCAAATAAAGGTCTTGGATTCAAAATCAATCTTAGGATGAAAATTGAAATTATGAGTTTCAATTTTATTTATGGCACATAATATTTTATTATGTGAATAATGTACATATTTTATTAAATCACATTTGGGCTCATTATTATATTTCACATGAGTCACATAATGGAATGAATTAATTAAATTAATTATAACATTTAATACCACTATATTTTTTATTTATAATTTTCTAAAAATTATAAAATTTATAATGATAAGAGTTCACTTGTAAATAATTGTTCGTATAATTTTTTGAGTAGTTATTATAATTAATATATATATATATATATATAAAAGAATAAACACAAATGCAATGTTTATATTTTTAAAAAATATTATTAAAATATTACAAATAAAATCATAATTTTATAATGAAAATCTATAAATAAAAAATAGTTATGAAACCGCTATTAAAGTATTAAAAATAAAATTATAACTATAACCAAATAACTACAAAATATGAAAACAGTTATATAATGTAAAAGATAAAATAGAAATAATTGTATACAAGAGTGTTAATACAATCCAATTTTCTGTATCAATAATATAGATTAAATTATTAAATAATAATCAGAATAATATATATATATATATATATATATATATATATTATAAATACATTTATATATAATTAATATAAATATTAAATTTTAACTTATTCTAAGAAGATTTGATTAAAAATCGTAAAAATATTTTTCAATATAATAAATAATATATATTTTTAAATATTTAAATATAATTTTTATACCATTTATTTATTTAACTAGATAGGTTTAATATTAATATATAAAATTTTATTATAGAAAAAAATCTAACATAAAGTATAATTATTTTTTTCCTCATTTTTTATATATTTTTCTCTCTTATTATTTTTCATTATTCTTTTTCACTTTCCTTATTCATTTCTATATTTTTTTATTAATCTTCTCTTTCTTTTTTACTCTTGTATTCTTCTAATTAAAAATATTATATTAAAATATAATAAAAATATGTTAATTTTTTTTTCAAATCAACATAAAAAATAATAAAATATTTATTTTAAAATATTTTTTAATAAATAATTTTTTAAAATTACTAATCATCATAATCTAATTAAATTATAATTAGATTAAATTTATAAATAAAAAATAAAAAATATTTAATATTTTTAATTATATAAATAATAATTAATTGTATAAAATATTTTTAAATTAATTATTTATTATCATCATAAATAAAATTATCATAATTTTATGCCATTAATAGTGTTTTAGTTGTAACGTGATTTAAAAAAAATAAATTTCACATGTTTTTAATAAATTTTAATTTAATATTTCTTATTTAAAAATTAAATAGTAGAGAAAAAGAGAGAATAAAAGATAGTAAGAGAGAAAAAAATAAAAGAAAAGAAAAAAACAAGAAAAAAAATAAAACGTCAAGTGAAAAAAATCATATATATATAATTAAATAAATAAATGGACAGATATTATATTATATTATAAATTGGGTATATTTTTTTAATGATATTTAATAATTTTTTTATAATAATAATAATGAATATAAATTTTTTGATATTATCTTTTAATTAATTTTTTAAGAAAAATAAAAATAGACTAATATGATAAAATGAAAAAGGAATAAAAATAATATATAATTTATATACTAATATTAATAATGAAAAAATTACTTTATATTATTCTAATATTGAAACAAGACTTATATTCATAGTGTAACTTGTTCAATCTCTCTCTCTATATTAACTTCACATTTTTTTTCAAACTTAATTTGTTTAATTGTATTATTTAATTAAAATGTATGTATAATATAAATATTTTAAAGTTAGATTTAATTATTTAATATCATCTTAGTTTATATTTGATTGAAAAGTGATATAGATTCAATTTCATCCCATTTAACTCACACTACTTTAATAAGTTGGAGTAATGAATTTCATAAAATGTGAAACTTGGTTCCCGAGATCAAAGGGCTGTAAAATGAGAAGAAACATGGACCGTAGATACGATGCGTAGTTTTTAATTTAAATGATTTTAAAATTTAATTTTAAATAAATTGGACTATTCAATATGAATATCATTATAAAATAGAATCCCTAATCCCTAATCCCTAATTTGGACAGCGGAACTGTCCCACTTTGTTGTCGTGAAGTAAAGAAAAAAAAAAAACTGAGGGGAGACGAGAGAAACATTTTTGAACAGAAAATTTTTTCCATTCTCCCACTTGTGCGTAATCGAAGTTTCTTCAATACCCTTCTTTTTTACTTCTTCTGTGACCTCTTTTTTTGTACGTGGTGACTCGATGTATGCTTTATCACTTAATTATTGATTAGATTGGGACCTGTCTGGATTTTTTTTTTGGTTTATGTGAATGTTGTGAGTTGGACGCTATTAAATTTGTGTACTTCTAGTTAAAGTGTTAATGGTGTTTGATGAATGAATTGGAATAGAACGAATGATGGTATTCTAAAGAGGTTTTCTTTTCGTCTATCTCTGTCTAAAATTTTGCTTTTACACCTCACAAGAAAAAGGTAGTTTCATTTTTTTCTGTTTTCATTGGCTGAAATTTCGTTTTTTGAGAAGATTGAGACTTAGGGGAAGAGTTTTAAGCCTATCCACCTTCACCTTTGTAACTATTTTCATGACAATTTGTTGGTTATAGTAGGCGAGAAGGGCAATTTGTGTACAGATATTGGACATGTTCTATTATGAGTAATGAGTGTTCTCAGGGAATAAAATAATTATAAGTATATATTTTTTTATTTTGATGTTTCTTGTAATTCTTACGGTATGTTTGGTTGTCAACTTGGGGTGCTCCAAATTCAGTTTGGAGAGTAAACTTAGTTTTGTAATATTTTTTATTACCTTACGCGTTAAATTTTGACTGAATTCAATTTTGTAGAAGCAAGACTTCGCTACTTTTGAAAACCCAGTTTGCAAACTTAGTGTTAATTCAAACTTATGTTTGCAAACTTTATCCAAACATGCTCTTAACATCAGTGCAGTGATTTTTATTTTTCCTTTCTTGGTTATCTACCTAAAGTGAATTACGATTGTGTCTTGTGAGTTTGAATTTTATTGGGTTGAATTGTTGAAGGAACTTATTGTGGTGTGACTTGTGCATGATGCAGTTCTAGATATTTGGTTCTGAAGCTTTTGTTCAATGGCAAAGGACATACCTGTTTCTGTCAAAGATGCTGTTTTCAAATTGCAAATGTTACTCCTTGAAGGCATTCAAAATGAAGATCAGCTGTTTGCTGCTGGATCTTTTATGTCAAGGAGTGACTATGAAGATATTGTAACGGAACGGTCCATCACAAATGTGTGCGGTTACCCACTCTGCTGCAATGCCTTGCCATCTGATCGCCCTCGGAAGGGTAGATACCGGATTTCGCTGAAGGAACACAAGGTCTATGACCTACAAGAGACTTACATGTTTTGTTCTTCAAATTGTGTTGTCAGCAGCAAAGCTTTTGCTGGGAGCTTGCAAGCTGAGAGATGCTCAGCTTTAGACCCAGAAAAGCTAAACAATGTGCTTAGGTTATTTGAGAATTTGAATTTGGAACAGACAGAAAGTGTGCGAAAGGATAGAGATTTAGATTTGTCCAATTTGAAAATCCAGGAGAAAACTGAAACAAGCAGTGGGGAGGTGTCTTTGGAGCAGTGGGTTGGACCATCAAATGCAATTGAGGGTTATGTGCCCAAACCAAGAGGTCATGAATTGAAGGGTTCACGGAAAAATGTTAAAAAAGGTGAGGATTTTCTGGTATTGTAGGTAATTGTTTGTGAGAAAACATGGATAATGAGATAGCCTTATGCTATTTCTGGCATAGGAGTATCCTGTTTATTATTATGATTAATCTTAGGCCTATGGATGATTATGACGTATGAGTGTGAAGGTGAAACTGAGGACTTAATTTCTGTGAAATGGAATAGTGTAATTACTGATTCTTATCCTTTTCTGCTTTTCAACAAAGTGAGCTTTGCTTGTGTATTGCAGGGTCCAAAGCTGGACATGGCAAGTCAAATAGTGACAAAAATTTAATTAATAGTGAGATGAACTTCGTGAGTACTATAATTATGCAAGATGAGTATAGTGTTTCAAAAGCACCCCCAGGTCAAACAGACACAACACATCATCAAATTAATCAAACAGCTGACAAGCAACCAGAAAAGGTTGGCCATAAAGTGGCCAGGAAAGACGGGGATAACATTCAAGATCTGTCTTCATCTTTTAAGAGTGGTTTAAATTTAAGTACCTCAGAAAACGAGACGGAAGTATCCAAATCTTGTGAAGCTGTGGTCAAATCCTCTCCCAATCTGGCTATTAAAACGAAAGATGTAAATTCTGCAAGTAAATCACTGCAACTTAAAGGGGAGACAAGTAGAGTAACTGCTAACGGTGATGCTTCCACTTCCAATTTTGATGCTGACAATGTTAAAGATAAATTCCAAGTAGAAAAAGCAGGTGGATCACGTGAGACTAAACTAAAATCCTCCCTTAAATCTGCTGGTGAAAAGAAACCTAGCCGCACCGTTACTTGGGCAGATGAGAAAGTCAATGGTCCTGGGAATAAAGATCTTTGTGAGGTTAAAGAATTTAGAGATATTAGAAAAGAAGCTGATTCAGTAGGTAACATAGATGTTGCTGATGATGAAGATATGCTACGTCAAGCATCAGCAGAAGCTTGTGCAATTGCATTGAGCCAAGCATCAGAAGCAGTTTCATCTGGAGACTCAGATGTCACTGATGCTGGTAATTACTGTTTCTTTTAAGTTCTATATTTAGATATTAATTGTTTCCAAGGGTTTTTCATTTATCAATGAATCTTGTGCAGTTTCTGAAGCTGGAATTATTATATTACCTCGGCCAAATGATGCTGTTGAGGAAGGTACTATGGAGGATGCTGATATACTACAAAATGATTCAGTTACTCTGAAATGGCCAAATAAGCCTGGTATTTCTGATATTGATTTCTTTGAATCTGACGACTCATGGTTTGATGCTCCTCCAGAGGGATTCAGTTTGACTGTAAGTATAGTGAAAAATTTAGAAACATGCCACAATCCGTATCTAGTTTTCATGGTATATTCTAAGACGCCTTGTGCTTTTTTTTTTTGCATAACATTCTTTCAGTTGTCACCTTTTGCAACTATGTGGAATGCCATCTTTTCATGGATGACATCATCTTCTTTGGCTTACATATATGGGAGGGATGAAAGTTTTCATGAAGAATATCTATCAGTCAATGGGCGAGAATATCCTTGTAAAATTGTCTTGTCAGATGGTCGGTCATCTGAAATAAAACAAACTTTAGCTGGTTGTCTTGCTCGAGCTTTTCCTGCACTTGTTGCTGGGCTTCGACTGCCAATACCAATATCTACCTTGGAGCAAGGGATGGTAGGATCTTGGAGTTATCTGCATTGATGTGGTTTATATTAGTACAGTTGTCCATTAAGTCATTACAGTTTTAGTATACTCTCGGAGGTCTGGTCTGGTTTACTTACATTACTCATTGGGACTTATCTCATTGTTCATAAGCTCTCATTCCAACGAAACATGCACAAAGTCACACACACAAAATAAGAATTCATGGGTTTAATTAAGTCTGAGTCTTAATATCTGTATTATTAATAGTAGTCTTTAATATTACCCAACGACTTGTTTGTGTGTGGATGAGTTCTATGTTAGTTCTAATGACTTTCTCTCAGGCATGCTTGCTGGAGACAATGTCATTTGTGGATGCACTTCCAGCTTTCAGAACAAAACAATGGCAAGTGGTTGCTCTTTTGTTTGTTGATGCTTTATCCGTTTGTAGAATACCTGCTCTTATCACATACATGACGGATAGGAGGGCTTTGTTTCACAAGGTGAGACCCTTTGTTTGTATCATACCGACTTATCATTTTATATACATTATTATAGAGAAGGAATCTGTTTGATGTGTATGAAGCATTACATACTTATGTTGGATTGTATAAAATATTCAGGCCACAAAAACACGAACCCTTATTATGACACTGATATTTTGATTGGGGTAGTTCAGTGAACATTTAATATCTCCATCATTCATTTGCTAAAATTTTGGTTACTTTTCATCTGCATTTCCTTACAAATGTTTTGTTTCCTGTTTATGGTTCAAATTGGAGCTTAACAATATAAATCCCACACAACTTAGGCACGATGTGCTTAATGTTGCTCTCCTTCTTTAGCTTTAGATTTGATGCCACATTTTATTATTCTATAGCTTAGTTCATCTAGTGTCTGGTACCATGGCTGTGGACTTGAAATTCCTGTTTGCATTCCAATCTTGTAATGCCAGGCTAATTTTATTTTTCCTTTTAGTATGATTCCCTATATATATGATTGGGGTTGCAAAAATTCGTATATGACAGCTGGAATATGGAGGTTAATGATATATCTTATTCTTTTGTCATATCAGATTGATGTATAATTTTGAACTATACTTTTGAATCTGTTAATCATTGTTCTGGTATTGATTTGGTGAAACAGGTTTTGAGTGGTTCTCAAATAGGTATGGGAGAGTATGAGATTTTGAAGGATCTTGTAGTACCCCTAGGCCGAGCACCTCATATCTCTGCCCAAAGTGGGGCATGACAGCAAATAGGCCAAATGTTGGACTACATCAATGACAAGTTGAAAAATTTCAAAGCATATTGGAGTGTTTGTTCATAAATATCGAACAACATGCAATGCAATAATACTAGACCTCAAGCAACACGGAAACCAGATATCTATATACTCTAATGCTGGCTTGAGGGAGTGATGAATGCAAGATTGATATACAAAATGGATATTGTTCTAAAATATTATGGTTATAAAAATAACTTAAATATTGTCTGAGTTAAGTGGCAGTTTGTAAAAGGTTTCGAAGTAGTCAATTGGATTTTCTTCTGAGGTACATATCAGGATGGGGATAACTAAATGAAAAAATGACAAAATTCCAACTTCCTTTACTGAAATGATGTCTATTTCTCAGGCCTTTTTTTTTTCTCAGACATATATTTATAAAATATGGCAAGTATTTGATGACTGACTATACTCCTTTCGGCTTATAAGACATTAAGCGTGCATCAGTATTTGGATGAGCATTAGTCTGGTCAATTTTGAATGAAATTGATTTTTGTAAAACTGCTTCTTGTTAATATTGATTTTAATACGGACGTTTGATTTTACTTTAAATTTAGCTGTGAAGTCATGTTGTAACAATTTTTTTTAGTGTGAATCTAAACATGTGAATTAAATTATTGGACCTGAAATTATATATACACACCAACTCCATATTTGGTTTTGTGTTCAACATGGGAATACTGGTCTGAAGGACCAAATTAGTTGTTTGCTTTTGTTCAACAACGATTTTTTTTTCTTGTTAAAATTGATTTTTAAAGTAAAACAATTTATGTTTGTGTGTTCAAGAACAAGTTAGCAGTAAAATTTGATTTTGATCTCTTTTATGCCTTGTTTGGATCAATGGCAGAAGAGGCCTGATATACAGAAAGGTCCGTAGAAAACAATTTGTGATGTTTTCACTTGTTAGACGCACAAGTGTATAGTTAAAGATAAAATCTTTTACTGGAAAAAATTGCAATGAAAGCGCTATATTCAAGATAAAGTTATAATTAAAATGAAAAACGTTGATAGAATATGTCAACTTTTTAATAATATTTATTATTATTATTATTATTACTATTATTATTATTATATGAAAATATTAAATAATAAATAAAATTATTTTACTTTATACTTTCAAACAATTTTACTTTTTATTTATTTCTACTCTTCTTCTCTTGTTCCTTTTCTTTTCTACTTTCTCATCTTCCATCCCCTTAACCCAACAAAACATTAAAGTTATTTTAATTCTATCAATTCTAAACTTATAATTAATTCTTTAAGGTGGCTTTTAATTTAAATAACTCTATGTCATGAATGTAGACGGTTTGAACATCATTTAACTATCAGCAAAGTTGGAACCAGAACAATCCAACGTGAGGCATATCTAAACACAGGATAAAACTTTAGCAAAATCCAAAACAGTATTAAACCTCGGCAAATTGAAGTGGGAATGCTTGCCTTGAACATTGCCCACAAGTTCAATTTTTTTCTTTAAGTTTCATTTATGTGATGGATGCGGGTTATCTTTACTATTAACTTGAAGGGTTCATCTTGCATGTTTTTCATCATGGGAAGCAACGAAGATAAATTGTCTTTCAGTCAAAGTGTTTGTTTAATCTGAGGGCAGAACACATGAACAGTTTGGTAAATAATGAATTGACAAAATATTCGTTACAAACAGCAACAGTTCAATATAACAACAAGCAACCTATCTTCAAATGCAATGCAAGATTATAATGAACATGAAGCAACCTCTATATTCACAACAATAATGAAATAACTGGTAACATGGAGTCCTATGTTTATATAAATACTCTCCGGCTATATATATGAATCTACACTCCAACAGTAACCTCATATGATACAATCTCGGGTGTGGATGAATTTAAGACCAGTGCACCATTCTGAGGAAGCTCATTTTTGGATTCTAACTCCATGTCATTTTGATATCCAGAATTGTCAACTGGTGGTTCATGGCATTCTTCATTGTTTCCTGTCCCTGCTTCGACATCTTGGTTGATTTTAGTAGACTTCACAGTATCATTCTCAGTTTTTCCGATTGCAGTTTCCTGAGGCTGCTTGGCTTGAGTTTTTCTGATCGGTTTCTTTGAGATCACTTCTTTATTGCTACCCTTTACCTTTGCCTTGGTTGAATCATTCTGTTGCTGCTTTGCATGTGGACTAGAACAAGACTTGTCATCTGAATGGTTCACAACATATCCTTTGTTCCTTCCAAGCTTTGGAGATTTTGGGCGTGTTATAGGTATCTAATTGGTAGACAAAACACATCAGAATAATGAATATATAAGGTTGTCCAGGTAAGAATCACTTCCATAACATGAACCTGTTTTTGTATTACTATGAAAGTGAGCTTCTGTTGCCATAAGAAGGCATTCTGTGTAAACATGTGGTGGTTAAATTACCTTCTTCAATTCAACTTTTGGAGGAGGTTCCTTGTAGAAACTTGGCATTGGAGTGGCTTTGAATGTCATAGTCTTCCTCAATTGCTTGATCTCAGCCTCCTGGTTTTCCTGCCAGAAAATCAGAAGGAAAAAACAAAGGTGAATAAGCTGGTAATGGGAACTCAAACCACTAGGAATGTAAACTACTAAATTCATTTAGCTACTGGTTTTGACACCTTTGATTTCTCTTGCTGGTTAGTTTTCTCTGCTTCCTTTTCCTGAATTTTCTCTTCTAGCTTTGAGAAGAACTGAGGGGAAAGGAGAAAATAGGATTAATATCTGGAACATTCAATATTAACATGATAGGCTGCAAGGTTTTAACAGTCACCTCCTTCCTCTTTTCCGCTCTTTCTTCCAATCTGAAGGAAAATCCAGAACCACTGCTCCTCCTACGAGGAGTATGACTTCTGACAGCACATAAACAAAATTTCATGAACATTTTAGGTAAAGAAAAAGAAGTTTGACATTTTCATTGTGCAACATTATTCATCGTAATGAGATTGACAGACACGCAACGACGACATAGTAATCAATCTGAGAGTATTAGTGTACAAATCATACGAAGTTGTGGAGTGAGCGTCATCATCCTCTTTATTTGGTTTTTCAGTTTTTGCTGGGGTTGAAATCTGATCAACAGGTCTGCAATAAAGTAAAAAAACACAAGCTGGTAATCCATTCAGCAAACGGATATAAATTGTAGAGTAATCTCTTAAATGTTTTTAGTGTTAACTACTGTTGAGTTCACCATAGACTGAATACATGGGTAGAGAACGTGAACAGCATAACTTAGGCGAAACACAAAGAAGAATTTAGCAAATCTAGGGAGGTCAAGACTTACAAGGATGCCTCAGATGTAACGCTCTTGGAAACCGCATTCACCGCCCGTGTAGACTCTCCAATCTAGTAGGCAGAATAGAAGTCATGAACATGATGACCAATGGAGAGAAGCTAGCAAGCTACACACAGAGAGGTACTGAGGGATAAAAATAGTTTCTGTACCTCAGAGCTTTTAAGGCTTGCCATGGATGTTAAAGAGGTCTTTTGGTTAGAATTTCCAGTGGTTTTTTTAGATTCCTTTGAGTTCACTTCATTGTTTGTCAGCCTGCTTGAACGACGAATGGAAGGCTCGGTTCTAGCCCCATTAGCATGCTTAGTTTCTGTCTTCACAAGAGTGCCATTAATGCTTTTCTTCATGACATCTTTACCAGCTGATTTGGCTGGGAAAGAAAGGCTTTTGGAAAGGTTGGGCCTGTGTGTTTGAGGTGAAGTTGTGGACTTCAAATTGGGTTTGTCTTTGGTAGCAGATTTGTTGTTTTTTGAAGCAAGACCACCTTTGCCACCATGTTCCTAACCATATTCAAATGAATTAGTTTAGGTGGCAGATCTGTGCAGTGTATTGTAATTGTAAATTATCATTAAAAGCTGAATTGAAGACACAATTCTGCTACATAAAAGGTACCTTGGCAAGTTTTGAGTTTTTACTTGCTGCAGATTTGGGCCCTTCAACTTTTACAATGGCTTCAGAGGCCTCATTCTTGGTCTGAATTTCAGCATTGCAACTGTTTTCAGCTTCTTTGTCAATGTTCTCCTTAGTTGTTTCCCCAATAACATGTTTCTCGTCTTCCATAACAACTCCATTTTCAGATTCCATATGCTACAAGTAATCATACAAAAGGTTGAGTTTGAAGATGATCTGTATTAAAGGGTTTCTGAATCAAATAACTAAAGAAAACAAAAATATATGGTCTAAGTGTTTTATGTCAGATCAGACTCTTAACCCCATTAAATTGCATGATGAGAATCATTGGACAGAAAAGGCATATGCCATTGCATGTGACATACTCACTAACTGCATGTTTTGCAAGGGGTAATAACTCCTGCTCCTGAGTATATACACGAATGCGCCATTGCAATTCAATAAAAGCTAAGACACTCAAATTATAGATTTTACTCAAAATTTCAGATCATCCCTATGCTTTGATTTTGATGTTTCTTCTTAAGGAAGACATTCTCTGAAATGAAAAACTATTAAGGACAGATGTAAAAAATATCAAGACTTGAGTAAACAGTGTCCCTTGATCCATCTTAACGATCATTCTCCGCAAAAAGTTCCTTCCATCCTCTTGAATTTTCAAGTTCCCAACTTGAATACAAATTCTCTATTAACAGAAATCAGAATAGCACTTGAATTCGTTGCAAACTTGCAATTGCAAATTTGCAATTGTTTGACGCAAATCTAGACTCACATTTTTCATCACCTCTTTCTTTACCTCTCCAAATGAATTATTAACCTGAAATAAGATGGATTAGCAGAAAGAAAATGAAAGTAAATAATAGCTTCAATTAACATTCCATTGTTCCTCTGTATCCACCTCCTGCGCTCAAATCCTCCTAACCCAATGACGTTGGATCTTCAAATTCAACACAGACCCATATAAGATGAGCTTGATTTCTATTGAAAACACACACAATCCAACAAAAGAAGCTACACAGAATCCAAATCAGAATAACAAAAGGACAAAATGCATCCTGGATACGAACACATATGAGACAATTCCGAACTCTGAGCTACCAAAGATGACACATAAAGCACATACTCTGGGTACCTCTTAAACTTGGGATTTTGAGTGTTGCACCTGATTGATAAAAAGAACTCAACAAATTCAAAGACTGAATTGTTGTAAAGATTGGTTGAGTAACATGCAGAACGCAGAGTTTCAATTAGAATTTGTGTATGGTGGGTTGGATTAGAAGCACTGGAAGAAGTGGATTTTTAAGTGTATGTGAAAGATGAAACTGAAAGATGGAGTTGGTGACACTCAGGTTTTCATTGAAGATATGCAAGAGAGATTTGTGGAAAGATAGCTCAAGTGGGACTAGCTTTCAATGAAGTGGAATAGATAGGAACTACCCACAATGACTCTTCTACCACTCCCTCAACATGTAACTGTCACAGGAATCTTATTCATATTTTTATGTCTTACGTTGTTATATTTTTCAAGTTTAATTTTTATGCATGGTAAATATAACAAAACTTACATCATCAATCTTTCATAAATCACCAATTAGAATAATTTTAAGTTTACTATTATTCATGATAATTGGTGAAGGGAATGTGCTATTTACAACCTTTTTTTTTCTTTTTTTCTTTTTTTTACTGTCACTGACAAATTGGCTTAGCATTTTGTGGTGAAACTACATGGTGGAATCCAAGGTTAAAAAACAACATGCTACAATGTTTGTTTTCTGTATTGATGATCTCTTTGTTTCTGAGACAAGTGATGATTTGGATTATTGCTACTAACCAAAAAAACAATAACTAAATTGTCTGTGTATGTATGTATGTATTCATGTGGAAACATGTGATTAATGCGTAGTTAATTAGTCAAATATTCATCACAAAGATTAATTAACTAATCATTTCATTGGTAGATGATTACGAATAAATTAATTATTTCTATAACTCAAAAAAGAAATGCTTTGTATCAATGCTTGAAACTGTATCTGGGAAGAGGGTGCCACTGCCAGCAAGATTTATTTAAAATAATGAGAGAATAAAGAGAAAGAAAATGAAGTTGCTAAAAGTTGTTGTTTTACACAATGAAAACAGAGAAAAAAAGAAGAAGAAAGAATAGTTCATTGGTCTTCTTTTTTTATTATATTTTAGAGATTTTGGTTATAGACAAAGATGATTGACAAAACAATTTAAGGATTAATTAATAGAATGGTTTTGGCTGGTTAGGAGTAGTGGACACATATTTATTTCTCTCCATTTATATCTTATTGAAACTTACCACGAAAGAATTTGTCTTTTTACTTTAAATAAGAAATAGTTTGTACTTTGAACAGGAAAATGAACTTGAATGTGGAAGAAGTTGCAGCATTAATTTGAAAGAAAGACAAAAATGTGTTACTGTGTATTAGAAGGGCAAGAAAGTGAATTGAGGTAGGAAAGAGAGAAGGAATGAAAGGAAACATAAGTCACTGTTTAAGAACATGGAAACTCGAAGGACTCATTGTTGGGGCCAAGGGACTATGTCTCTTCTCACATAAGGCAATAGTGATAGGTGTAAGGATGAGAATTGGACTCTTACCTAATAAATATTTTTTTTTAAACTCACTTTTCATCAAAATATAATTTTTTATTAACTGAATTGTTTTTATTCAAAAATTACTCAGTAAAATTCTTTAATCATATTATATTTTGTTTACTGTATATTTTAATGATGTATTATATTAAGTTTAAATATTTTTGCTTTATGTTTTATAACTCAATGAAATCACACTTTTATAAATCCTTTATGCATATTTAGGTAGGAGATTATGAGTACTGAAACTACCTTTATATTTATACTAATTTTATTATATACGATCATATTCATATTCATTAGATAGATTTCAAATACATTTTATATAAGTTTTAAAAAAATATGAAACAATATTACACAATTTTAATAATATTTTAAACATAAAAAAATATTTTTATTATTATTCTAATATTCAACTCTCATTAAAATAACGAAATATATATATATATATATATATATAACAAATATAATAAATATGTAATTATAAATATTTTATAGTTATCTTAAATTTTATAAATTATATTAATGTCTAACATTGACTTTATTTTATTTCATAATTATTTTTAAATCATGATTTCCAAAACAATAGTAAATTTATAAACCTCATGTTAAAAGACAAATAATTCATATAAACTAAGTAAATAAGATAATAGAGATTACTTCATTTTAATTAATGAATTTGAATTCAGATATTTTAATTCATATAAATTACATTAAATATTGGTACGAATAATTTTGTCCCACAAAGATATGTTATATATCTATAAGAAAAATAATATAATTTTTTAACACTAAAATTAGTTTATATATAAATAAAAAATATAATTTTTAAAAAGTTAATATAATTTATTTATAAAATAATATATCTGGAGAACTAGTTTATTTTTTCAAAAATTATTTAATTGTTATTTTTTTAAATGTTTTTTGAGAAAACATATTAAAAAACTCTTACAGTCTTATTTAATTGGAACATGATTGTGTGAAATAAAATTCTCTAAGAAATAAAATATGATTTGTGAGATTTGTTCATCATTTAAAATACCTATCTCTGTCAATTTGTGTGATTTAATATTGTAAAAAATATGGTGACAAAAGACAATGTTTATAAAGTTGTGTTTTTTGGGGTTGGAATGACGTGGCACGACCGTGTAACGTGATTCATCTCACGTTAGGCGTACCACCTGGCGCCAACCATGTGTGAGCTGTCATTGAGTTAATGATCCAACGGTTGCTGTGATCTGAAGCCAAAATCAGCGCCGTCCGTGTCCGTCCAAAACCCAAATCATTCTCCACATTTTGGTGTGCCCCACCTTTTATTTTCTTTGAAATTAATGGATTTTTTTAATTTTTTTTTTAATCATAGTCTTCACCAACCCAATTTTGTTTTTGCTTTTTTATCATAAGTTTTATTTGTGTTAATTTACTATACTTCTCCATTTTCTATTTTTCATTTACAAATAACCTTAATCAAAGTATTTAGTTTATTATTAATAATAATATTATGATATGATTGATGTAAGTAATCTTGTATTTTATATCGAATTTGATTCAATCATCAACTTTAAATAAAGGTGCTTGTTTCCTATATAAGATTATCACAAGAAGTTAGGTTAGATGATTCACAATTATGTTTTATGTGTTTAAATTTCTTAACTAAAACAAAACTCAACATTAAGTAAGTATAATTAGACGTTTGATTTTAGTTTTATATATATTAAAATACATGTTAGAGGTTTAAATGATTTTTAAGTATTTTTAGAAATTAGTTATTTATTTTCAGTTGACAAATAGTTTGTTTTTGTCAACAAACATTCAATTTTATATTTTTAATTTTTAAACATAAAAACTATTTTAATAAAATAATTATCAAATAATTTTTTTAATATTGATACGTTGTGGAGTGCTTGCATAATGAAACATGTTATGAAAGCTTCTCCAATTATTGATGTTCAACCTATGCATTGTCTCCAAGTAACTAGTATAAATAATAATAAGAGAGAGGATGACACTGCAAATTTTATAATATAGTATAACTTTAAATAATATTCTTTCATTTAAATATTATTATATCAACGGTTATAAAAAAAACAGATAAATGTGTTTTTCATTTTATTTTTTATTTTTGTTGACGAGTAGTATATAATGTATGCATGATTGGTTTTATGAATTATTGTTATTTTTTTTATGTTAAAAAAATTCATTTCAACCTTGCTATATATACAATAGAAATTTTATTTTATTTATCAAATCTATTATTTTAAAAGCACCAAATTCGTTAGCTTATGAATAGGGATTCTTTTAATGCTTTTGGAAGGAACCATGATTATATATATCCGTTGCATGTTTTTTTTTATTATTTATTTCTTGTTCTTTATATATATATAAATGGATGTGGATTTATGTGCATGATACATTGCATTGGAAAACAATGGGTAGAAGCTTGGAAGGGGAAGGAAAGAGATGAAGGCAGCGCGTGGCTGCACGCGCCGACAGCCCTGTAGGGTTTGCATGGATGAAGAGGTGTTGTGGACCACACCATTGATGGAGGTGTGCATAGCATCTGCAGCACCCACACATGGCACCGGAGGCGTAACTAATGCTTCTGCAACTCTTCACTGTGGAATGTCACACAATTATTTGATGCATGCATGTGTGTGTCTGTAATCGGATTTTACAATTGTATTATTCTTATTGTTGTGGGTGTTTTGTTCCTTCTTCTCTGCTTGCATGGGTTTCATATTAAGTTATATTGCTTTTTAATTAACTCATTAATATTACATAATTAATAAAATAATAATAATAAGAGTTTATATTAAACTAAATAATGACAATGATGTTTTAATTAGATCATTCCCTATCATGAAAAGTTGAATTTTTTTTATAATTTTATTTATTTTTTTATCATTTATGTGTCTATAATTAATTATTATTATATGGGTCGAATCCTCTTTAAGAGGTGGATTTTTTATTTATTTTTAATTATTTAAAGTTTTTGCTGGTTTCGTGGGTACACGGTTGTGCTATTTATGTAATGACAGTGATTGTTTGAGTATAATAACACTTAAATTAAGAATTATTTTATTTTAAAAAAAATATTTAATTATAATTTTGGTCTCTATATTTAACCAAATAAGAAACTATTGGCTCTGTAAAAGTGATCGATTGTAAGCATGAAAAAGTTATTTGGTCTCTAATGTATTGTCGAAAGATCAAACTATGGTTTCTTAGTGTTTTCAAAGGTAAATCTATGTTTTCTTCAAAGGTTAGAAAACCTTTTCATTTTGCTCCTTTTTCAACTTTCTAAGTGACCCCTCTCATCATGCAAATTACATATCTCCTAAATAAAATTTTCAAGGCACATGATCCTATCTTATTATGAGAATGGAGAATGAAATAAAAATGACATCATAGAAAAGGAGAGAACCCTTACATGTTAGTATTTTTATAAATATCAAACAATTAATATTTGATTAAGAAGAGAAAAAGTAGAAAGAAAGTAATATTTGGATTAATTAGGTAAATGTTAGATAGCATTCTCATGAATTGTGATTGCAATATGAAGTTTGGAGCTTGACTAATTAAGTGATGGATGATGCTCAACTATCAATTAAATCTTTAAAGACAAAATTGATTCATCAAAACTTGAAGCTAATATTTTGATTAGACATGCCCCACATGATTAAAGACTTTTGATTAATTGTGCAACCAATCCAACTCATTTGTGTGCATAGGGGACCTTATTCACAAATAAAAATATGCTTTCATCATTGTTTTAGAATGCTCTTAAAAAATTATTGTTTTAGTGGTAAATATAAAACATTTAAACATACAATTTTCATAGTTCTTGCCCACCATGTGTTAGGTAGTAGTGGAAATGGAGTAATAAGATAATTAACCTATATATGGATGTTTCCAAGCATGATTAACCCAAGTTATTAACTAATTTTATTTGTGCCTTCTCTAATTTTTTTTTAATAATAACTTGTGTTAATAAATTAAATGACTTAACCTCGAATTAAAAATTCAAGTGTGAAATAGTTGAGTTAAATTTTAAATAAGTATAATTCAACTTAACTTATATTTTAATTTATTTCATTTGAAAAACTTGAAATATGTAATGAATCTCTTTTGTACCAATTAATTTAAAAAAAATAACGGAAATTACTTAGAATGTATTTATAATTTTTTTAATGTTGTTTAGATTTTACCTAATTATCCTACTTTCTAAGGACGTTTAGGTTAATTTACTACTATATCCAGATATCACCCAGATAAAAATATTATAACTCTAAGGTTGGTAGAATATTCTAATATAAACTTATCCATAGAAATCAAATTATAATTTTTTTTCTAACTCTCATAATGAAAATATAGATAAATTAAAAATAAGAATATTACGTTGAATAATTTGTTTATATATATTATATTGAATAACTTGTTTCTTTATATGTTGAACGACTTATTCTTCTTAAATTTTGATAGACTAAAAGTGAAATAGACATGTGTTTGTTTTAAAATAAATAAAATTAAACCATGTCTAACTATGCATATAAAATTATTTAATGAAATTAATGGGTAGCAAGATTTTGAAATAAGTTGAAAAAAAGATTTGATATGAGTAATTAAGAAAGTAGATGGGAATTAATAACAGTGAAGTGATTATCTCATTAAACTTGAATTTCTTGTTTACACTCCAGAAAGATACATATGTCGGTATAACTGAAGTTAGGATACCACATTGTACATGAGATGGGAAATCCACGAAGCAAGGGCATTAACATTTTTGAGTGCAGTGAGAGTGAATGAAGTTGCTCAAGAGAAATCAAAGCTCAGGAAACCGTGGAGAAAATGCTAATTTACCAAAAGAAAAAGGATAGAAAAAATAGGAAGAGAAGAAGTTCATCCACTATCTCTTAATTAACATACCGGTAGTGCCTCCCTAAATCCAACTCTAAAACTAGTGCTACCCTTTGGACCTTTCTTACCCAAATCTGCATTGCCTTTCTGCATCATGGCCACAAATTCATTGTAGTCTATTCGTCCATCCTGAGACCCCAAAACATAATGTTATCATTCTGATGCTACAAATCAATCAAGTTATGTTACTATTAAAATATCTATTATGTATGATGCATGTACTCACGTTATCTTGATCAGCTTCTCGTATCATTTCCTCCAACCGAGCATCTCCCATGCCAAATTCTTCACAAGCTTGTTGAAGCTCATCTTGAGTGATGAAGCCACTTCCATCTTTATCAAAATAAGCAAAAGCTGCAACTAAATGATCTTCCCTGTCAACCTTGTTTAGATGCAATGTTGCAGCAATGAATTCTCCATAGTCAATTGTGCCACTGTTATCAACATCTGCCTGGAATCCATAACAATTTTGGGTTTCATGGATCAAGACAATATACTACTGAAAACAGATACCTTTCCTACGTTATTTCCTATTATCAATCTATCATCATACCAAAATTGTCTTACTAAATGATACTTACAACTCTCCTCTTCATGCTTGATCATAAAGAGTGAAATAATAAACATTGCTCCTAGAGTCCCAGTGGCATGAAAAATTAGTTACTCATTTCTATGTATGCCTCACATTCCTCACAATACAATTATAATGGCATGGCCAGTATATGAAAATCACAGAGAAACGCAACACAATCTTTACACAGTTTATTGTGTGAAATCATAGACTGGTCCCACAAAGTCGAAGACATGTAGAAGGTGTGTGTTTTATGAAATTAAGGAAATAAAGAAGATGATTCTGAATACTTACTGCTTGCATAAGGTCGTAAATTTCAGATTCATTGAGATTAGCACCAAACTTTTTCAGTCCAACCTTGAGTTCTTCAAATGTAATTTGACCACTGTTGTCTGCGTCTATCATCTTAAACATTTCTCTCAACCCTGCAATTTCTTCTTCAGAGAGATTCTCTGCTATGACCTGCAGAGAACAGCAATATTTAGCTACATTTAACAATCGAAGTAGAGATTAACTTCAATTTAGCAGAAACAACAACTATAAATTGTCATATTCAACTCTGCAAATACAAGAAAAAACTTTATAAACTATAGTTATCGATCCCTAGAGAGAGGAAAAATAGATACTCTCATGAAAATGGACTGGAGAATTAAAAATAACTTACTCTGAGAGCCATTTTCTTGAGTTTGTTCATTGCATAAAATTGCTTTAGGCGACTTAAAACTGCAGAATCAAGCGGCTTGTCTGGAGCTTCTCCATCAACTTGAATCCAGGGGTGGCCTGCAAATAATTCAGAACATCTTCATCAACCATGTGGTAGAATACCTCAAGTTCCACAATGTTATAATAATGTTTGTTCACAACTCAGTTCTGAAAATAGTAATACAAGGCTTAATCTTTTCATCCAAAGATATAATATACCCCCATCAGTGTGTTGGATAATAACATTAAAACAGAGAAATTTTTATGAAAAAACGAATGAGTAACTTATTTAAAAACTAAATATTCAGTGCTGCAGGTGTATTAAAGAAAACTGTTGTCATCTAACAGAATAAAGAAAGTTGAGCTGAAGAAAAGATGTCATGTATAAACACATGCCAAATATGGTATGAGACTAATAAAATTTGTTTCACTGACATCTAAAAGGATCATAGTATAGAATCTTACGAAGAACATCAAAAGCTGTTATCCGTTTACTAGGGTCTCTGACAAGCATCTTCTTAACCAAGTCTTTTGCACTTGCAGATATGGAAGGCCAAGGATCCGATTTGAAATCGAGCTCAAAATGCAAAATCGAATCGAATATCTCTTGCTCTGATTCTGTTACCAAGGAGCCAAATTAATGTTAAAATTCTAGAACCAGGGAACTTCTAGGTAAGAAAACAAAGTTTAAATTTCTTGCATTGCCATTGAATTTTTACATTATTAACAAATCAGAAACCATGTTAAGTATTTTTAAAGAACTACAAATAAACGTCAACAAAGTCATCAAATATGATAATTTGTCAGTACATATTCTTGTAAGATTCAATAAAAGGTAAACAAAATGATTGGAACATAATGTGCTAGCAATGTTGAGAAGTATTATTACCTCCCCAAAATGGAGGCACCCCACATAGGAGAATGTATATTATGACACCAGCACTCCATACATCTGCTTGGGGGCCATAACGCTTGCGTAGAACTTCAGGTGCTACATAATAAGGACTTCCTACCACATCATTGAAAATTTCACCTGCAAATGATGAGTGTTAGTATATTAGTGATGCAAGTTAAGGCCAATCATATGAGTAGAACAATGCAGAAATCTTATGTGAGGTCAATTAAGTATTTCACCTTTAGGAAAGTTATATATATTCAAAAGTACTTGTTTAATATAAAAATTCAAATAATCACATCAAACTTTTAGCCATTTGGTTTCAGGTCTTTTTTGTTTCTTTTCAAGGAAAGCATGACAATAATTAATATGTTACTACAGAAAATGTTATCCATACCATTACTTAGCATACTATGTACAATATGAAAATGTTGGAAAGATCAAATTAGTCCACAAGAGCCCAATTAGTGGAACATGCACATTAGTATTTGCCACATACTAGTGGTTCTCTATGATTACTGCACCTTTAATCACACTAAAATGACCTATTTGTCTAAAAGGAATCTTAAGTTCCACAACGCAATTCACACTTTACACCTAATGAATATTAATCAGAATGATTGTCCCGCAAAAGAATTGATAAAAGATAAAATCTACCATTCTTCAGAAATTTAAGGTTTTGGTAATATTATTGGGAACTTTTTTCTCCCCTTCTCCTTTTGTGTACCTAAAACCATTCAAATAATGACCCTAAAAATATTTGCATCAAAACCTTTAGATTTCTGCGGGTACCATAGCAAGTCAGATGTAAAAACCAAAAGCATTACCTGAAGATTGATGTTAATTAATTGCAGAAGGGGAAGAAACAATGGAACATGCATTTTGACAAACCTGGTTTGAAAAAAGTAGAAAGTCCAAAATCTATTGCCTTAAGAGGGGCTTCTTCTTGCTGATTAACAAAGAGAAAATTCTCAGGCTTAAGATCCCTATGCATCACTCCAAGAGCGTGGCAAGACTCAATCACACCAACTATAGTTCTTGCAAGCTTAGCTGCCTTTCTTTCAGTGTAATGCCCTCTTTCAACAATCCTATCAAACAGCTCACCCCCAGCACACAGCTCCATAACCACATGAACTGCAACAGCATCCTCAAAAGCCTCCTTGATGGAGATCACGTTAGGACTCCCTGACAAGTGGTGCATTATCTGAATCTCCCTCCTCACATCCTCCACATCCTCATCTGTCACCAGCTTCCTCTTCATTATGGACTTGCATGCATAATCTTTCCCAGTGGCCTTCTCCACACAAAGGAAAGTGGTTCCAAACTGCCCTTGTCCAAGCTTTGGTCCCAAACTGTAAAAGTCCCTAAGGTTACCGGTTTTCCTTGGCAAAACAGAATCAGCTTTGAGGCCTGCGCTTGCCCGCATCTTCATATGCTGTGGCCTCTTTGGTTTTGCTTGTTGGCCTCTTGTTTGTTCCGAAGGTGGTTTAGTCTCTTTGGGTTGATGAGGAGGCTTCACCTCATCAATCTCAGTTTTCACTTCCTGTGGAGGCTTGTCTTGAACAGTTTCTGTGGCTTTTGCGTGCTTTTTGCCACCTTTGTGTGCATGCGAACCATCTTTCTTGTGACCACGACACCACCAGGATGAGCTTGAAACATGAGTTCCATCTTTAGAAGAGGTTCTCGATCCAACACAGTTGTTTCCCATCTGACACTAGACACTTCTCCCTGTTCCAAGCATCTGATATAACAAACAAAAACCAAATAAAACAAAAAAACTCAAGCCCCATTTTATTCTTCTCCTCAAAGAGATAAAAGAAAGAAAAAAAGAACAAAAATTATAAAGGTTATCTTTTGTGTTGTTTTTCAATCAGAATTCGAGGTTTACCTATATTAATCCATAATGCAAATCTTTAATACGTGAATTGTTAAGATAAAACTCTAGTTCTGATTGAAAAACAGCACTAGCGCCACGAACAACATGTAAGTTTTGTCCAGACGAAAAAACAAAAAGCTTGTTTATGAATGATACCATTTGAGCTCGATGGTGCAATACAATTGATGCGAGAAAGCGCGTTGAACGACTAATATTTTGTTTTTGCCGCATAGTGAGAGGGCATGCACATGCACGCGTGGTGAGAGAAGGGCCTCAGAGATAAGATGGGAAGGAAATGAATAGAAAACAAGTCTTTTCAAGATTTGTGAAGCACGGAAAAAGCTATCATCAATTGCTGGAAGAACAAACCTTTACGAAATGATGAAAAAGGAGAAGCGAAAACGCACGTAAAAGGAAAAGGGTTTTGATTTTGAAGGCGTGAAGATGAAGGAGGGAGGTAAAAACAAGAGCTTGACGTGGAATGAAGAAGGAAAGAGGATGGAAAGAGAGGGAGAAGGAATTGTAGCGGTTTTTTCTGTTGGAGGGAATGAATTAAACAGAGAACGTAGAAAACGCGTTGGTGATCGGAGGGCTGAGAAGGGTACAACAATTGGAATGGACGGTTGGGATTAGGTAGGTTTGAAGAACGTGGTTGCCACGTCGTCGTCGTTGCTGTTGTTGTGTGCAATTAGGTCAAATTGCAATCTCTGTTGATCTGTCTTCAGAACGTTCTCAACCGGCGGCGGGCGGCAGGCCATCGCCGGTGATCATATTATTTTTTTTTTCTCTCTCTCTCTCTTTCTCTCTTTTCCTGTGTTCCCAATTTCTTAATTTGCTTTATTATACTGCTTTTGGTTTTTGATCAATTTAGGGAAATGAATTCGCCAAATGCATGCTAATTGGTATCTTCCATATGCACCACACGTTCATGCATGCTAAATAATACTACCTTGTATATACAATTTTAATTTTCTAAACATATCATTAGTCAATTTTTTTTTGTATTTGTTGATAATATGTTTAGTGTTTGGTGTTTAATTGAAATTTTAAACATAAATTTAGAAGTTGTTGAATTTTTAGCATCAAATTGGAAGTAATTAAGATTATGTAATTAGCTGAAAATAGTGGATGGGAGAACATGCATGGCATTCACTACATCAAAGTCAAACCACCACCCAAAAAAAGTGTTTATGGAATCTCACACATAAATTATTTTGGAGGACAAATCATCACATATAATAATAGAAAATATAAATATTATAAATTAAGTTACTTTAGTGATAAAAAAAATACAGAAAATTAGTATGTGTTTATCCATGTTTAAAACTAATGAGTATTGTTATATCATTCGTTTCATTAAAATATCAAAATAAGATTAGAACCCTCATTCTAAACCTTAACACCAACATTTAAACTACACAAATGATTATAAATTTAAAATAATCGTTTAGTTCATCTGTGACTATGAGCTATTATTTTACATAGTTTGGTATGTGTACACAAATTTGTATTTTCTTTAAGAAAAATTTAAAATTTGAATTTAATAATTTAATTTAATCCTAGCTATACTATCAATTTATAAGATAGGTTCATTCTTCATTCCATCAAATAATTTTTTTTATCAATTTATAAAATAGGTCCATTCTTCATTATATCAAATACTTTTAAAAAATTTAAAAGAGTAGAATAAAAAAATGTAAATTTCAAAATAGAAATAGTTTTTTTTCTAAATTAAAAAACACAAAAAGAATAAAAAGCAAATGTAAATTTAAGATGTGATAATTTTTTTATCAATTTTATAAAAATGTTATTTTTTCATTATATCAAATAGTTTTTCTAATTAAAAAACATAAATGGGATAAAAAAAATTAATTAAAAAACACAAATAAAAAAAAGGTAAGTTTCAAAATAAAAAACTACCACACCTGGTGGGACTCGAACCCACAATCGTCTGATTAGAAGTCAGACGCCTTATCCATTAGGCCACAGGTGCTTGTTTAAAATTTAATTATATTAAATGTATTTTAAAAATATAAACTTAATATATATATATATATATATATATATATATATATATATATATATATTAATATTTTCAGTGATTCAATTAGGAGGAAAGTAAATAATTGGTATTGAATAAAATTTAGTGATTCAATTAGGAGGAAAGTAAATAATTGGTATTGAATAAAATTTAGTGATTCAATTTGATAAATAATTTTTATTCTATTTTGGGACCTAAACTAAAAGATGTTATAATGTAAAATAATTTTAACCACTTCAAAATTAAATAATTTCTACATAATGTAAAATATAATAAAAAGAGTATGTTAATTCCCTAATTTTTATGTAAAAAAAAAAATACACACCTTCAACTTTTATTACTGTTTAAATGTGGTCAATTATCACTTCTTCTCTCTTTTTCTACTTTTTGAATATGAGACAATAACTTTAGTATTTTGTTTGGTTAAGTAGAATTCGAAGGAAGAAAAGAAAATGCAATTCATTTGTAATGTTAAAAAAAAGGAGAAAAACACAATAAAATAATAATTTTTGTTTTGTCATCTTTCTTCTAACCCAAGTGTGAAACACAATATTGTTGCATATCAAATTTGCATCATTTTTGTTTTGATGATTACATGCTATTTTGGGTTTGTTAAAACAATATTTTTGTTGGGTGCCGATATTATTGTTTTGTGGGATGTTTTAAAATTGCAGACGGTGCCTGACGGACTCTTCCAAATTGTATTTAGACCCGTCCATTTTAATGAAACTGCAATTTGACCCCAGTTGTCGTTCGGATGTTTGCATTCTGGTGGTCAAAGTATCATTTTCGATTTTTCTTTGTGTTTATGCAATTGAAGTGTTGAACCATGATTAGTTTAAGTGTTTGGTGAAATTACCCATGAAATCACTAACTAAGCTCCGATCCCTGGATTCCCTTCTCTCACAATCTCACGTTTTGCATCTTTCCAACGCCGCGAAACTTTCACACCCTCACAGAACAACAAAGCAGCAACTTTCCAGCAGCAACAAACCTTCAGATATCGATGCTTCCCGCGCACTTTTCAACGAGATCACCCATATTCTAGGTGCAGATACCGTGATCCCAGACCAATCCCCATCTGGGATTTTGTTTCCTTTTGAAACTCCCCACTCTGAAGTTGGTTCCAAGGACCAACCAGCTTGCACCAAAGGTGTTCCTGAAAATGCCGCAGAGAATGTTGGCTCTTTGGAAGATGCCCAGATGGGAAATATGAGTGAGGAAGATGTGAGCCGGATTGTTGGTGAGATTACTGAAATTTTAAGAGGGGAAAACGGTTCCACTTCTATGGAGGAGAGGTTGGAGAATCTGAGTTATGGGTTGAACAGTGAGGTTTTTGATATGGTGTTGAAGAGGTGCTTCAGAGTGCCACTGTTGGCTTTGAGGGTTTTCAATTGGCTGAAGTTCAAGGATGGGTATAGTCACACGACGCGGACTTATAATATTATGTTGTACATTGCTGGAGAAGCTAAGGAATTTGGGTTGGTGAAGAGATTGGTGGAAGAAATGGATGACTATGGAATTCAAAAGGATATTAAAACGTGGACCATTCTTGTCACCCACTATGGGAAGGCAAGGAAAATTAGTGAAGCGTTGATGGCCTTTGAAAATATGAACAGGTGTGGTTGTGAACCGGATGCTGTTTCGTATAGTGCGATTATCCGTTCACTTTGCAGTGCTGGGAAGGTAGACATTGCTATGGAGTTCTATAGTGACATGGTCAGGAAGGATATGGTATGTGATGTGAGGTTGTATGAGATGATCATGAACCGCATGGCGAGATTAGGAGATGTAGCAGCTGTTGGTTTGCTTGGAAATGACATGATACGGTTGTCTGTGATGCCAGAAAACCGGGTTCATGGCTGTATGCTGAAGAACTTTTGTATTTCTGGGAGGATTGAAGAGGCTTTGGAATTGATTCGTGACCTCAAAAATAAAGATTTAGATCTTGAACCTGGAAATTATGAGATCTTGGTCAGAGGACTGTGTAAGGCAGACAGGATTACGGATGCATTAGAGATTGTTGCAATTATGAAGAGAAGGGATATGGTTGATGAGAGGATCCATGGGATTATCATAAATGGGTATTTACGGAGAAATGATGTTGACAGGGCGCTCAGTGTGTTTCAAAGCATGAAAGATTCTGGTTGTGTGCCTACAATTTCCACATATACAGAACTGATACAACATCTCTTTAGGTTGAGTAGGTATGAAGATGCTTGCACGATGTATGATGAGATGCTAGGAAAAGGGATAAAGCCAGATATTGTGGCAATAACAGCTATGGTTGCAGGTCACGTTTCACAAAACCGTATTTCCGAAGCATGGAAAAAGTTCCATAGTATGGAGTGCCACGGCATCAGGCCCACTTGGAAATCCTATGAAGTATTCATTAAGGAACTTTGTAAGGCTTCAAGGACAGAAGACATTGTCAAAGTATTGCACGAAATACAGGCGTCAAAGCTTAAAATTCAAGATACAGTATTCCGTTGGATTATAACATATATGGAAGAAAGGGGGGAGCTTACTGTGATAGAAAAAATCCAGCAGATGCGTAAAGCGTCCACACTTGATCCTGAAAAGTTCAAGGAGTCAAACAAAGAAGTATCTTTGAGAATTAAGGTGGAAGAGGATGTTGAAGTTGACCAATCAAAGTCAGAAATAGATTATTCCTTTATACATAGAAACCTTAACACTTACAGGGAGCAAGATGTTCACGAAATTTGTAGGATACTTTCATCCATTACAGATTGGTCCTTAATCCAAGAAAAATTGGAGAAAAGTAACATTCACTTCACCCCAGAACTTGTTATGAAGATATTGCAAAATTGTAATATGCATGGTAGCTCTGTCCTAAAATTCTTTTCATGGGTGGGAAAGCAATCTGGGTATCGACACACTTCAGAATCTTACAATATGGCAATCAAAATTGCAGGTTGCAGCAAAGATTTCAAGCACATGCGCAGCCTGTTCTTTGAAATGAGAAGAAATAGTTATCTAATAACATCAGAAACATGGACAATCATGATAATGCTTTATGGTCGAACAGGTCTGACTGAGATGGCCATGAATTGTTTCGAAGAGATGAAAGCTGATGGTTATTGCCCAAGTAGGAGTACATACAAGTATCTGATAATTTCCTTTTGTGGGAGGAAAGGACGGAAGGTTGATGATGCTCTCAAAACATACGGTGAGATGATTGGTGCAGGATATGCCCCTGACAAAGAATTGATTGAAGTTTACCTTGGTTGTTTATGTGAAGTTGGTAAAGTGTTGGAGGCCAGGAGATGTGCAGAATCTCTTCAGAATTTTGGCTACACAGTTCCTCTCAGTTATTCTTTGTTTATCAGAGCTCTTTGTAGGGTTGGGAGAGTGGAAGAAGCATTGGCATTAATTGAAGAGGTTGGGGAGGAGAAGTCGATTTTAGACCAGCTAACTTGTGGAAGCATAGTTCACGGTCTATTACGTAAGGGTCGACTAGAAGAGGCATTGGCCAAGGTGGATGCCATGAAACAGAAGGGAACAGTACCTACAATCCATGTCTATACATCACTGATGGTTCATTTCTTTAAAGAGAAGCAAGTAGAGAAGGCTATAGAGACTTTTGAGGAGATGCAACAGTCAGGTTATGAACCAAACATTGTCACATACTCTGCACTTATACGTGGGTACATGAACGTGGGGAGGCCTACCGATGCATGGAATACCTTCTACCGTATGAAATTCAAGGGACCATTTCCTGATTTCAAAACGTATTCAATGTTCCTCACATGCCTTTGCAAGGTAGGGAGATCGGAAGAAGCAATGCAGCTCATTTCTGAAATGTTAGATAGTGGAATTGTTCCAAGTACTATAAATTTTCGAACGGTTTTTTATGGGCTAAACAGAGAAGGTAAAAATGATTTAGCCCGCGCTGTATTGCAAGAAAAATCAGATCTAAGAAGAAAGCGCAAGCTCGTAACTTGATTTCTTTTCATAACCTTTGGAAATTGTTCAATTTATGCGATTGTAGTTTCTTATTTTAATTTACTTCCAATCTCGTCTTGTGGAACGAATTTAACATGAAAAAAGTAATAAATCCAGGAAAGAAAAGTGGATGGCGCCAGTATGAATAGAAGAACTCGCCAAACGGTTAAAATACTATTTAGCATCTTGTTTATAAACATCAAATTGCGTAACATATATATCCATTGCCATGATGTTATTCTTACCATAAAACTCCTTTATTGTATTAAATAATACAAGTGTCGCAAAATTTCAAGGTCATCCACATTTATGTTAGGAAAGTATTACATAATAACTATATTCAGGAATACAAAAGTGTTCTGAGTGGCACGCTGCAGATCAGAAAGGATGCATGTTCAGGATATGCCTCATATTGAGGCAAAATGTGAACTCCATCATGTACATATAGAAGCAATAAGGTCCATTGAGTCATGATGAAATCAAATGGTGATTTACGGATAGGCCACTTCATTGCGATAAGTGAGTCAAATTCTTCATACTGTCAGTGTCAACTGATCTATCGTTTGCCCCCAAAGCAATAGCAGCATGTATGAATCCTACATTAATAACAATATAAAGGAATCAGAAGCAGAACTACATGACGGGGAAGTACAGGATAAACTATCAACAACACTTCCAAGGTAGTAAACTAGAGAAATAATGTATCAGTAGAGTCATCAGTTGTTAATAGAGAGATACATTATACTGCAAAAGCTTGAAGCACAAACGGCAAAACCGGTACAACAGTAATGGTGTCCTGCACGTGATTAACAATTATGTCAGAAATGATCCAGTAATGTATAAATCTTCAAATAAACATAGCACAAGGTACCAAAGAATTTGAACAAACATATTGCATGCTCCTTGGACTAGCAAAATATTACTAGCATAAATCTAAGGCTACTGACTTAAGATGAATGGTGGAAATATTCTTGGAGCAAGCATTAAACACTGATTCATGTTCATGACTATGCAATAATTTTCTTTTCTTCCTTGATTGGACCTTGTAAATATTGGGTTTAACATATGTCAATTAGCTAATAGAATCATTTTCAATATAATAACGATGTAGACTTGCTCTTGTGTGTGCATACCATGGCTAGAGATGCAGCTAATAACATCCTTTGTCAGAAGTGAATATATGGTGAGACAATTTTCTCTGGTTGATAAACTCAAACTAAGGTTTCCCCAGAAGACTTTTCAGACATGTTATAAGAAGAGAAGTGAAATAGAAACAAAATGACAAAGGGTTAAAGCTGGGAACTTGGCAGAAAAACAGAAATGCGGAATGGCTCGTGTTGTTTTCATCTTCTACAAAGAGTAGCCCAATGAATGAGGCAAAAGAATATGTTGATATTACCTATTAAAGCTTCTTTCCTACTTCATCAATTACACGACTATAGTAAGTCATTCTCCTAATTGCCAATTTTGCTTCTTCAAAATTCCGGTTTTGAAAAGCATGACCAAAGGTATTAGACCAATTTTGCAGCTTCTCCTGCATCTGGATAACCAATCAAATGATGACATCAAGAAACAACATGAAAGTAATAATAATCTATATTAGAATCAATCATGCAATCGCCTTGTAGCATTCAGCCTTGCGAATTGAAGATTCATGCTTACCTGAGAGAGAATGAGATTCAGAGCTTCAGAGTCTGTAGCTTCTTCAACCGTTTCCCTGATTTCCATAATCTGCAGTAAAATTTAGCAATATAATCTGGAAGCTGGATTTTCCTTTTGAAGAAGATGGAAAGATGAGATAAGACATTGGCAACAATTTATACTACTAATCTTACCACATAAATTTCAGAATTCAATTTGTGTAAAAAAAGAATCTCAAATATTCCAGAGAAAGAAAAAAAAAAGAAGAGAGCAGAACGAGCAAGAAAAGATGAAAATATTTTCCTGTAATAAAATACTTCTTTCATTAACATGGACATGCACCTAGCTGAATTGTATTTTTATATGTAAAATTTATTTTATTTTCTCTATAAAGAAAGTCAATCTCCCAAACATTGACAAAATCCAGTCCTAAATGGAAATGTGATTCCTAATGCTGAAGAAAAATACCTACACAGCAGTCAATGATAACAAAATTGTCAATCTTCCATTCACAGGTAAAGCTCATAAAATGAACATTGAGAACGAGAGGTGATTAGACTTCAAAGAGAATAACTATCCATCCATTTTCCTAAGTACCAGTTTCACTGATATTTTGTTTAGCATGGAAAGAAGGTTAGAAATTTCACATTGAAAAGAAAAAAGGCTCTTTTATTACCTCCGCCAGTAGTTCTGGATCTGATATTGTTTGTTCTTCATCTATTTCTACACCGTTAAGCTTCAGCTGAAAAGAAATGGCATAACATTACATGGTAACACCACAGAAGAAACAACTAAAATTGAACAATATATAATAACTAAAGGCGTTGATGGAAAGCCTAAATAGATGCCATGTTTGATGTATATGCGTCCATTCAGATGATAAATTTAACCAGCAGAAATATATTATCACCATTAAACTTTTAAGATTTTCAAATTTCACAGAGATTTCTGTTACAGTAATGAAGCATCACCAATTTGGAATCTTCGATGGAATATTCTTACCAAGTAAATTCCTCTTGACAAAGGCTTGCTAAGTGTACGGTACGCATCAATTACCCTTGCAGACTGTTCAGCAGCAAAATCTCTTTCTTTCTAACCAATTGAAGAAAAACAAAATCTTTTAGTTTCTCCAAAAACACATTCAACCTCACAACCCTCCCCCATACCCCTTAGAACAGAAAGAGTAAAAGGAAAAATCAAAGAGAAAAACACGAAATAAAAAAGGATATCTCATCATACCAACCTTAGATTTTGAATGTACTAAGTCAGGATGCAGTTTCTTTTGCCATTCTTTGTACTTGCCCTCCAAATTCTCACCTTCTTGATCATACTTCCTCTCCCTGTTTAAAATTTAAAAAAATAGTAAAAGAAAAAATGCTTTTTAACCTCTTAACTCATCTATAAATTTATAGACAATAAAATCATCCATTAAATCAATATATTTCTCTTTCCGTCATCCCAAAAGCACTCATTCATAACCCAGAATGAAACACCAAAACATAACTACGACACAATAATATGCATTTTTTTTTCCTGCTTGAAAATGAAGCAAGTAATAATCTAAGCTAAAAAACACACACGCACAATTAATTTCCCCAAAATACAAACTTTTACTTTCCAATTCCGTGTCTTAAAACAGACTGAGTCAACCATATCCATATAAATACTTGTAGCTTTCCATTGCTATTGACTAACAAAGGTGAAAACCAAATGAATTGTCACAGGGACAAAAACTTAAAACGTAATTCCTTATGTTTTCTTAGTGTTCTATCAGAAATGGAATTGCACCTCCCTGAGATATGCTAATATTTAATGCAAACTTTTATTACACAATTATCAAAATAAAACTCTAACTCATATAGGAGAATGGTATCAATAAGAACAAAAAAAACACTAAAAAATAAGGCGAAAACCAAATGAACTGTCATAAGGACAAAACTTTCATATGCAATTCCTTAATTTTCGTTTTTAGTATTCTTCTGTCAGAATTGGAATTTCACCTCCCTGAGCTATGCTAATCTTAATTCAAACTTTCATTATACAAATTATCAAAAATAAAAATCTAATTCAGATGGGAGGATGGTATCAAGAAAAGTTAAAGCACCGAACTAAAGAAGAAAACTGTGGGAGCAATTTGAGTACCCAGAAGAAAAAACGTAAAACCCCAGAAACTTACACCCCAAATATCTGAAAATAGTCAGTGGAACCATCGACGGGTTGGATGCACCGACAGGAGTCGCAGACCAGGAAAGGTGCAGAGTGAGGGAGAGCGTGGCAATTCCAGCACCCAAGTTGGATTTCCTCGGCAGATTTGGAGCATAAGTTTTTCCATGAAAACCCAAGAGAACAATAGAAATCGAAGTTGGGATCGTGAGGAGGACGATGGTGAGGTGATACGCGGTGAAGAATAGAGAGTTTAATGTGTGGAGAAGAATGGGAAGTGAAGTGTTGTGGAATTGAAGTTAAACAGCGCCGCAAAAGCGAAGAAAGGGGCGTGCAGAGGTTCTTCTTGGACATTGTGTGAGCACAAACAGGAGATGTAGAAATTCCTGGGTTTTGGGAAGATGCAGACGAAAGAGTTAAAAGGAAAGAGATTTATTTTTGTTTGTTAGGATAAAAAACAACACATTAATTAAAAAATATTTAATTAATATAAAAAGATTATTATTTTGAATTATTAGATGGTTAAAACTGGCCTCACATCAGTTAACTTCACTAAAACCAATTAAATTGATAAAAAAACTACATAGAAAAGTTAATAAATACAATTTTTAAAAATAAAAATAAATATCAACTTGTTATTAATAATAAATACTTATATATTATTAAAATATTAATGTAAGTATGATATAGTATTTTGCTTAAATTTTTATATGTATGTTAATGTTAAGAATTTATAAATTTATGACTAACTATTTATTTAGTATAAAAAAATCAAGATATTAATTGTAATATTATTTCATATATTTTTAAGTATTAAATAATTTTATTAATTTCATTTACATTTTTATATTACGTGTGTTTATATTAATAATAACACAATTTTAACATTCTAAACTATGATAAAAATAAAAAGGTAATTAAAAAATTATCATCACATAAATATTAATGTGAAGCTAAAAAAATAAAAAATATATTAAAACTATTAACTTTTCTTTTTGGTGATAATAATAATTTAGTCTATTATTAAATAAATAAATATTTTTCACATATAGTTTTTTTTAGCAAGAAATAATTTTAAAAGATAAATAATTTATTTGATTAACTCGAGATAAGTTATTTTTTCCTTTTAAATATTTTTCTTAAATAATTGCTATGCATCTCTATTAGATTAAACACTTATTAGTAGACTATTCTTTATTTTCTTAAAAAATATATCAATATTTTCTTAAGCAAATATTGGTAACAATTATATTAAATTAGATATTACTATATTATTTTAATTACTTAAAAAACGTAAATATGTGACTCCATCTTTTAATATTTAGACAATTTATAGACTATACATCAAACTATGTTTTGAAGAGTTTTTTTTATCATCCCAAGGAAATAGTGGTTGTGACAAAAGCATCTCGGAAAATTTATGCTAATAACTATTTAAGAATAAAAATAAATATTTTATTATAAATTATTTAAACGGTAATAAAATTACTTAAAATTTATGTATAAAATTTATAATAAAATATTTATTTTTATTCTTAAATAATTATTATTAACTATATCTAAGAACTAAAAAAAAATCCTAGTGAAAATTGTAATAGTACTCTTCCCTCTTATTTTCAATACAACTTCAATGATTTTTTTAATTAAAAAAATTATATTTATTGATTTCTAAACTAGTATCCTTTATGGCTAGTAAAACAAGAGAAAAAGAATACAGCAATTTCCAACAAAAGGGGAACCCTGTAGGAATACATGATAAATTAACCCTTATACAAGCAACATTTGTATTGAGGTACACAAAACCTGTTGTGAGTTATTGGAGCTTGGATTACATGTTCACAGGATACCTCAGAATACCCTGTTTTCTTCTGTTATTGCCCATTTAACTCTTTTTCCTTTTACTTAAGACAGAAAGACCGAAAACACAAATAGCATTTTTTTTTCTGCCTACTTAACTTCTTTGGTACATTTTTCTGCCTTCTTGACTTGTCTGCATGATCAGAAGGCTCATCTTCAACTGAATCAGTGTTCAATAGCTTGTTGCTTACAGTTGTTTGATTCAGAATTGCTCCATTTTCCAAAGGATATGAAACAGCCTGGCTTGACAAAATAGCTGTTGGAAGATTCTGCTCCGATAAAGTTGGTACTACTTTGTTAGAATTTACCTCCTTCAAGTTAGAATTTGTTCCTGTATATCTGAAAGAACAAAAAGGTAAGGAGAAAAATTAATGATCAACCAACATCTTGTACTAATTTTCTTATTTTCTAACAAACCATAAGGCAACAAAATCTCAGTCTTCCATGCCTATGAACAACCACAGAAACAACATATAATCATCACCTTGAGTTTTGGATGTCAGAGTTAGTCTCAGGCACTTCCTGGAAAGCTCCCTCTACAATATCTCCATTTGGTACTTCAGCATTAACATCATCTTTGGAGCTTATTTGAGTGTGTTTCAAGGAAAATGAATCCATTCTACCATCATTTTTTGTAAAAGGGGACTCTACGCCAGCAATACTAGAAGATGCCCGAGTATGAAATCTCTGTTCCCGAACCATTGAAATGGCCTTGTCTAATGTTTCTAGAGCATGTTCTACCTCTGATCTGATATATGCACTCCTCTTGCCCCTTAGAATACTTGTGTTAGCTTCCTTAATTGGAGTGTCTTTTACTTCTTTATTTTCCTCCTCAATTTGTACAATTTCTTCGATATCTACTTCTACAATCTCATCAAATGTTTTGCTACTATCTAGTTTTTCTGTATTTGTTGCCATTGGCATGACATTATTTGCATATTGGTTACTTATATCTTCCTCATATGCATCCTTTTCCTCATCATGTTTATTTTCAACAAGATCCTCAGCAGGTAGAACTGCTGCAACTTGCTGAAGCTCTCCACCATTCATAGCCTTTGATCCACTAGTGTTGTATAGAGCTTCACGAATTCTAACATATAATGGATCCCCCAAAGCCTTACTGAATTCTCCTTTATCGTGGCTCATCATGGAAGACACAGTCTATAACATGCATTGGTTTGTGTCAATAATATAATAGAAAATTTTGTGAAATAAAAAATGCAATGATGTTTTACTTTTGCATGATGAGCAGAAAATGCGAAATCAGCTAAGTCCAGCTTTGAAACTAGCCATTGCAAATAAAACATGCTGAGCTCACAAAGCCAGGGTAAATCCTACCCTCTGTAATAATTAAAGAACCCATGTTAAGTTTTGAAATTTTTTATTTATGCTGCTTTGTTTAACGAAAATAATTTATCCTCCTTCTCTTTGTAATCCATCTTCGCATGTTACACAAATAACTATGACATCAAAAATGAAAAATTAATAGTAATTTAATGACAATAATTAAGGGTAGATGATTCGATCATAGGATATGACTAAAATGCATCATTTCATTTTCTTTTAACTTAATTTTCTTTATTAGAGAATGAGTTGTCTCATTAGGGAGATTCAGAATATAAAAGACAAATTTCCATAGAAAGTCGAAAACAAGATGCATATCTGAAAGAATATACAACCTTTTGATAAAGTCGGAAACCATTGCCAATGAGCTGCCTCGAGATAAAGTTTATAAGGGATGGTGGCACAAAATCCAGCTTTATATCCATATTTGTTATTGTCCTACAAAATTTAAAGTCTTGAATCAGATCCACTTTATTTGTAGCACCTTTTTCATCCATAACCGCATGAGAAAATGTCTAGCAATGAAGTTAATCCATAAAGCCAGTCTACTTTCATATTTCTTTTAGAAGCTAATACTACTAAAGGAATAGGTAAATTATAATGGAATATTGGAAAGTTAGTAAACAATGGAAACTAGTAAGATCACTTTACCCAGAACAACCAAACCAGCTACATAACCATTATTCACAGAAACATAAGCAATGCCAAGACTGTACAAAAAAGTGAACAAATAAATATTACATAAAAATCAATTTGATTGCCAGACAGATCCCCCCCCCCCAAAGCCAAAAGGCATCATGATCAGAATTGTAAGGTAACTAATACTTTTTTAATATTAATCTATCAAATCAGCAGACCTTGAACTATACTAAAAAAAGCAGTATTTTGGGTTAGCTTCAGTAGACTACAAAACATGGATATGAACCTATGTCAATCCTACAAAATCAACTTATAAGATGAGATTTGTACCACTAGTGTACTACAATTTAACCATATCTATAATTGGTGTAGGATTTTCAACACAACTCCTCACATTGAGGATAAGGTGGTCCGATACCGACCTAATAATGGTTGGTAAAATAGTCCCAACAAACATTGTTAAGATAGGCTCAGATATCACATTAGAAAGTGTATATAAGTATAGCCCAACCCTACAAAACCGGTAACATGAGACTTGCATCCCACTTATATACCACAATTTAACTATAACTATATCTCTAGTCGATGTTGGATTCTACAACCATTTGTCTTCACCTGTTTTTTAAAATCAAGCAAAACTTAAATGGGGCATTATGATATGTGATTGTTGACTGTTATCCCATTTCATTCTGTCACTCCATTCAATTAAATTATATGATTCATGTTGAAGTACACCGTAAACTCACCGAAAATAACTTCTTTTTGATGTCACCTTCTGCAAAGCAAAGCCTCCCACCAAATCGATTCTCACGACATCATTTGCTTTAGGAATTGCCTCTTTGTCATAACCATAAAGGGTCTCCATGACATTCTCTGAATCAGGAACCTGCAAGCAAATTAAGTACAAATTTCTTGAAGCATTGAACTAGTGTAAAGTTAACTTTCTCCAAAAGATAAAACAAACATGGGTTCAGATGATTACCGAATTTGTAAGAACAACAATTAAGTCATCTTGAAAGTACTCAAACAGATAATAGTGCACTATAGCTTCCCTCAGAGATAGAGGCCATGAAACCTTCACCCTTTCTTCCAAAATTCAGAGCAAAATCAGCATTCAAAAACAAAATCTTTTGGTATGGAAAGGGGCATTAAAATGTTTTGTTTTTAATTGATGCCGGCAGGACAAACCTCACGAGTGATAATTGTTCCCCAATCCCGACCTTTTGCAAGCATTCAGTTGATAAGATTTTGAAAGTGGGAATAGTAGACTGGGGCCACCTATATGGAAATTGTGAAAAGGGTGGGGTGTCAGGTACAATTATCAGATACATTGTTATAACGATATATTGCTGATTCAAATACATTCCTAAGGAATACAACAACGTTCAGGACCGCCTTATAAAAAATGTAGAAAGCCAATTGCATGCAAAACAGATTTCTTGCAACTAAAACTTTTTCAGCACCCGGAACCACTCCAAAATAAAGTAGTATCCTTTGGTTTTTAGAGTGGCATAACTTTCAACTTTATACAGAAATTAAACAAGTATGAAAGTGATGATACTGGTGAAGTTCGTGTTCAGACTAGTATACAGAAAATTAAAGACACATACTGTACTAAATATAATTCTCACCATTTTTTGTAAAGGTATGTCTCCCATGAGATACATAAACCTATAACGAAGAAAGTAACACGTCAAATTTTGCATGTTGAAATTGATAATATAGCTTTTGTCACTAAAAGGGTGGTGTTGAACATTGTGGTTGCCCCAGTGTGACTTACAAACATCAACAGGCCCATCTACAAAGCCTTCTACAAGCATTGTATGAAAGGGAGTCCCTTCTGGTCCTTCGCGATACATTACACGAAACTCTTCACCATCTTGTTTTAACTGTTGAAATAAGTCAAATTATCATAACCCAAGAATTTGATTGAACAAATAAAGTATCTTAAACCCAACACATACAGGAGTCAGGTTACAAATGTCAAGAGAGATTGCATAAGTCCATTGAATTTTAAACAATAGGATACTGTTGGACAAAAAAGACAATCAATTAGACCAATCATCTAATGTGAATTCCTGATTTTTGTGAAAGTCATCAATTAAACATGCAAAAAAAAAATTATCTAAATGAACAGAGGATGGAATAAATAGGAAAAATATCAAGAAAACAAAACAAGGTGAAACTACATAGAGTAACATACTTTCCAATCAGTGTGTGATGTATTAGATCTTCCACTATCATCTGAAGAAACACTCCTCAACATATCAAGAAAGTGAGATACCTCTGCAGTCCTGGTTTCTACTAATTGATCTCTACATCCTGCACCAGCCAAACATGAATTGAGAGAAAAGAAAAAAAAAAAAAAAAGACAAAGCAAACAAACAAAATAAGTGTCCCAATTATCTAGTACCATTCCTTCCTAAATACTAATTGAAAGGAATTTAGGGAATGCCATCACCTTCTACTTCAGGTTCTGAAAGGAGTTGACTTCTGACAAGCTTTTTGAGCAAGTCAACATTTGTAAGATCAGGTGAAGCAAGGGTGCCGTCCAGCCTCTCCCTATACTGCACAATCTTCCTTTTCCTCTCCATCTTTGCATCTCTTGCGAATGTCAAACAGCCTTCTCTCAGAAAGTCAATACAGGAACATAGGCATGTGAAGGATTTCTTCTATTCTCTATGTCTACCCCGACAGAAACCACTGTGGTAAAATAAGATAAGCCAATCAGGTATAAAAACTCTCATCTCATCACGTAACAAAACACACACAAAAATTGCATGTTTTAATTAGGCAGAACTCATCGAAGGTTTCTTTCTAACGGCCAAAGTGCTGAAACATCCTCGTAAATTCACTCCTAAATGCTGTTGTTTGATGTATCACTCAAGTGTCCAAAAAGCTAAAAGTAAAAACAAAGTCAATACACATCAACCATATATAACACAGACATCCATTTTAACCGCACAAACAGAAACTTCAAATTTCAGGACCACACGGAAACATAATTCCAAGTGGGGGCAGAAGAGCTAAATAAATGAATTTTCACCCCTAGACACACGCAAACAACTACATGACAGGAAGAATTCGAAGTCAAGAAATCAACAAACCAAAATCAAATTCCAGGCCTGAAGTCAACAAAGATCATTCAGAAACTGAAGAAGCTGAACGAAACCCAATTGAGAAAAAAAGCCAACAAAACAAAAAGGTGGAGAAATCAAAGCACCCCACAACCCACATGAAGCAGCAGCTTAAAAAGGAAGGAACTTTATTGAGAATATCACAAGTATAAAAACATGATTCATGAACCTTGGCTTTGGGGATTGGTAGTTTTCAATGTTGATAACCTGGGAAGGAGGCAGAAGCAGAAAAAGGTAGATCTCACGCAATGATCCCATCCCAAGACAAAGTCAGGTGATATGAGAGGAACACAGCATGGACTAGTCATAGGAGACAAAGTTGCAGCTCATCAACAACCAAGCCCATAAATTCTATTCTTTTTTCTTTTCTTTTCTTTTTTTACATTTTTAATAAGCATTTGTCATAAATAACAACGAATTCCTTCGATTTTAACTATAATATTACTATATCCATTAAATGAGGGCTTTGGAGAGGATATAGTAGCAATCCAAATCTAAACTAATTTTTATAATATATAAATTTCTTTTAGCTTTTTTAATTATATACGTTTTTATTTCTAAAGTTTTACATAAAAATGTTTTAATCTTTAAAATCTTAAAAAGGTATTTTAATCATTTACTTTTATTTTTAATCTCTAAATATTAATTTTTAAAGATTAAATACAATTTATATTTAATCATTCAAATTTAATATTTAGAGTTTTAAACAATATTTCTTTTAATTAGACAGATTAAAACATTATCCTTTGATTTAGAGGATCAAAATCGAAATACATCAAATTAACTTTTATATCATCGAAAGTGTAAAAAATAATTATATTGTGATTCAAACTATAATAATTTGATATTTAATCACACATTATAAAATTACAATAAATTTATTAATTTCTATATCAATTATATTAAATTCACGTCAAATATAATTTTAAATAACTCATATATGAAATTATTTTTCATTATTAATAAATTGATTACGCTCTGTATATTTCTTTTAAAGATGTTTAATAGGAATAAAAGTATATAATAATTTTATTGATGTTAATAAAATAATCATAAAGTTCGTTATTTTATTTTATTTTATTTTATTTTTCTTCATAATAAATATATGAAAAATATAACGGGTAAAAAATTAATTATGATTTATTTATTTAAAAAACAATGTGAAAAAATATTAGGTATTTTGTTTTTTTCTTGGAACTGCTAAAAGTTTTAGCTTACCGAAAACGAAAGCAACGTTGGAAGACGATGAGTCAAACCTTTTTTGAGAGGTAACGAAGAAGGTGGAAGAAAGAACAAAATCAAAAGCTTTTCTTCTTCTTATAATATCATATTTCACAGAAACATTTTAATATGAAGCTTGAGAAACTTTTTTTAACAATAATAATTTATTTTTATTGTTATATTATTATATCTAAAAAAACAAGTTTTTCAAAATAATTTTTCTTTTTACATTTCTATAAATAAACATGTAAAATTATTTTTTTCGGTCTTTAAATTTTTTTTTTACTTTCACATTCATTTGTATTTGAATTTTGTTGATCATGGACTAATGAATTTCACTTTCCTAGTATAATCTCTCATTTAAATATTCACTTAACAATTTAACGAGTTGTTTAATTTATTAATGAGAATATAAATTGTAGCTGGGAGATAATATTCCAAAAGTTTTATAATTTTAGTCTTCTCAATTATTAAATATATTTATTGTTTTACTTGTTTTTTATTTTTTATATTTATTTATTGTTTATTGATAATATATTATTTAATTATTTAATGATAAAGATCTTTCAATGTTATATAATATTTGTTGAATTTTAATAATATAATTATATATTTATTAATATTATTATGTATATTTAAATGTTTATTTTAAAAGAGGATAAAAATATAAAAATATTAAAAAAAATAGAGAATAAATGCTTTATTGATGTTAAAGTATGGCTTTTTGCTTGAATTGGTGAAACCAGTTGCGTTGCTCTCAAGCGATGCCATTAAATATATCATAGGAAAGAATCAATAATATAAAGTCTTTATTTATAAATAATTAAAAATATAAATATTTTTATATGAAAAAAAAATAAGATACATAATTTTTTAAAATAATATACCTTATTATATTAAATGAACGATACAGTTTTAAGAAATTTAAAAATCTTCATAACAATTTTATTCAAATTATTCATTTTAAAGAAAATTCAAACTATTCATAGTGTTTATTAATGACAAAATATAATAAACTATACATATATTTTTTATTTATATAGAATATCTAAATTAGTCAATTAAATTAATTTTTAAAGGGTTAATATATGATTCTTGTAAAAAAAATTAAAATTTAGTTTCGAGTTTAAGTATTAAAAAATATAAATGTAATCGTTTTATTAGTTTATAATAATCAAATATTATTATTAAATATTAAATTAGTATAAAAAATATCTAAAATCATATTTTAAAATGTTGAAAGATGAAACTCATGAATTTAAAAATACAAAATATATACGGGTTAAAATATATCTGATTTAATCTAAATTACAAATTGTTTGTTTTTATTTCTCTAATCTTTTAAGTTGAATTAAGTTTATTTTTACATCTTTATTTAAAATAAAAAATTTAATATATATATATATATATATATATATATATATATTTAAATAAAATTATAATAAGATCAAATATAAATTTTGAAATAAATATTTTTTTAATATAATAATTAACTTTTATTATATTCTTTATGCACATTAATTTTATTGTGATACATCCTTTTTCTTTCTTTTTCTTTCTATGTTTATATGGTGTCTTTTCTAAAAAAAAATATACATTAACATTTAATACTTTATTTGACAAATCTATTAAATATAGTTATTTAAAAAAATTAAAAAATATGTGAAACAATGTAAAATTTAAATAAATATTTATTTTTAATAAATAATATTCTCTTTAGTTTCCTTAATAAAAATATTTACTTTAGTTAAAATTAAAAGCAAATAATAACTGAAAGTTGATTTAATATATAAGGATTCAATTTGTATCTCATAAAATTTAAATATTGGTGCTAAAGTAAGAATTTTGTTTGAAAAAAATTTCCAAAAACATTCTTTAAATTTTTGTTTATTAAGAAAAGAAAAGACTTTTTTTTAATTTGACAGTTAGAAAATTTTAAAATATAAAATTGAAGAAAAGCATTTTCTTTTAGTTTTTATTTTTAGAAAATAATTTTTCATTTTACCTTCTTTCTAATAATAAAAGAAAAATATATTTTCATGATTTTTTTTCACATTAATCCACCTAGAATAAATATGTTATTGACATACCTCAACCAAACTAACATTTTATACATAATGAATTAAATAAAACTAAACAAATGATATGAACACAACCAAACATGTCAGATCCGAGTCAGGGCCCACTCCGGAACACAATTACAAAAAGCTTTCATTTTCCTCTCATTTCACAAACACTAGCTTTGTTGCTCCTATTCTTTGCCACTGTTTGTCTTTGCTTTTTGGTAAGTGCCATTTTCTTTTCTTTTCTCTTCCTGAGTTTCCAAACACAGAATTAGGGTTTGATCAGGTTCCATTCATCACTTCCCAAAGGACATTATTCGAGACATCGAATTTGACGGTTTGTTGAGTGACCCTTTGGTGTGTGTCCCTTTTTTGGCTACTAAAGTTCAAACCTTTTAATGTTGGGCATAAAATTTCTATTGAATTCTTCAGGAGGAGAATGTACCACGGAACTGATTCCTCATGAAAGGAAGGAGCTAGGTTTGACGTAGTGGTGCAATAGCAAGACTGTATAACGAATTTTCAAATTGGATATTTGTGAAGCTGAATTTTGTGTATGCTTTTTTTTGGCATTTGTAGCTTAATGCTGGCAAGAGCATATACCTCTGTTACGGGTAGAGGAAATGTTGCAAAAATAATTCTGGAATATAAATGTTGCTCTTTAGCTATGTTTCGTTGATTTTTTCTTTGTTGCCATTGATGAAGATTATATGGGTTTGGTAGGCATGCAATATCGGTATAAGCCAATTAGTAATCATCGTTTATGTAACTAAGGTATTTATCAACGAACTTAATGTATATGATAGATTGAGACTGGATAACACTGTAAAAGAACTTATCTATTGTCAGTTTGTGTATTTATTCTGATGATATTGTTATTATTATTATTTGATGTGTTATGTGTGTACTTACACTGGTTAGAGAGTCCTAAGACTAGGAAAATGTCAATATGCTTCTTAGATATACTAACTAATACATTTGAATTACAGGTAATGTAATGGGGGATGATTCTTCTCTTAGTTTGGACAAGTTGAGGGCTAACTGGACTCCATCTCAAGACCAATATTTTCTTGAGCTTTTGCTGTCCCATGTTCACAAAGGGAATAAAACTGGGAAAGTGTTTAGAAGACAAGCCTGGGTAGACATGATTGAACAATTTAACACCAAGTTTGGTTTCAAGTATGATATAGAAGTGTTGAAGAATCGTTACAAAAGATTCAGGAAGCAATACACTGAGATAAAAATGATAGTTGGTCAAAAGGGATTCCAGTGGGATGGGACACAAAAAAGGATAATAGCTGATGATAAAACATGGGATGCATTTATTAAGGTACCAACTGTCATCAAATGTCTCAAAAGCACTAAGGAATTGTTACATTGCAGTTATGACTGTGTTTTTCTGCATGCAGGTCCACCCTGATGCTCAACCTTTCAAGACAAGGGTCATTCCAAATTACAATGATCTATTCATAATTTTTGGCCACGCAGTTGCTGATGGGAGATACAGCCTTTCATGTTTTGATGTAGACTTTGAATATGAAGGTACAAATGCCCTTATCATTAAATATTCTTGTACGGTTGAAACTTGAAATTTCTTTACCAAATTTATTCATTTACTGTTGTGTAGTGTTATCATCATGTTGGAACTATTTTAATTTTTTTCTCAGACAAAGAATTGGATGAGAAGACTATCACCAGTATAGGAGTGGATAATCAAACTCCCAATGCTGCTATTAATCAAGGTAAAATTGACTGGTCTCCAATGATGGACCAATTTTTTGTAGAACTTATGGTGGATCAGCTGGGTAAAGGGAACAAGATTGGCCGTACCTTCAGGAGACAAACATGGGTAGATATGACAGAATCATTCAACAAAAGATTTGGATGTCGTTGCAGTAAGGTTGTCTTGAGAAACCGTTTCAATGTCTTGAGAAGGCATTACTGTTCTATAAATGCCCTCCTTGACAAAGAAGGCTTTAGTTGGAACAAGACACAGCACAAGGTTGTGGCTGATGATCAAGCATGGCAAAAATGTATCATGGTATCATTTCTCTCCTCTTCGTCATTTTCATTTTTTCTTTTTGATACTTTTTTATTTTCAATTACCATCACCTACTCACGATTGATTGTAGGTAAATCACAGCTTCCGGCTCTATAAAATTAAAAGCATGCCTTTTTATTCTGGCATGTGTATACTATGTCGCAATGAAGTTACAGGTTGCAAGTCAAATCTTCCAAAGGGATCTTCTGGGGACATTAACTCTGTCCCAGATACTCAGCCACTTCCTAATGCAGATAAAGGAGCCTCGCATTTAGGTGGTGGAAATAACTTTACCAGAGAAACTCAGCCTCTCCTTTGTGCAGATAGAGAACCGTGGCATATTGGTGGTGAAAAGAAGTCTGCCAGAGAAACTCAGTCCCTTGCTAATGAAGATAATGAAGCATTACAACATGTTGGGAAAAATGTTTCTGGTCACCTAAAAAGGCATCAACCTAATATGCCCCCAACCTTGAATGAGTCTAAGAAGGCAAGAGGGCATATGGCTGTTGCAGTTACATCACTAACCATGAAAACAAAGAAAGATAGTTTTTCTGTAGACAATGTTATCAGTGTGCTTCAGGCTATACCAGACCTAGATGATGATTTAATATTAGATGCATGTGATTTTTTGGAAGATGAGAGAAGAGCAAGGGTGTTTCTGGCACTTGCTGCTCCTTTGAGAAAGAAATGGTTATTGAGAAAGCTTCGTTCACAATGATTGATGAACCTCGGACTTGTTCATTTGTATTAAGTTTTGTTGGAGTGCATGTAGAGCAAACCATAACTTCATGCACCCTGAAAATATTTGAAACTAGAAGGATCATTATTTTATTTTCTTTGTCAATATAAGAGTTTAAAGCTTGAAAACTAATCCTTAGTTAAACTAGTGAAATACAATATGCTATCCGTGAAGGGGGCGAGAGATTTGTGAAGGAGCTAGAGTTCAGTTGTGTAAATAGAACTTCAAGACATAAAAACATATAGCAGTGAATTTGACGGTTTTAGTTTGTCACATCTATTATGTCTGTAAGAATCTCAACACCAAAGTGAGTATTTGGTTAAATGTTCAATGTGTCTTTAGATAAACAATCAAGTCAAAATCTATAAAATATGCATGAAAAATTATCCTTTTTGCACCCTGAAATGCCACATGAGGTTGTGCTTGGTTAGAGCAATGGCGGCAATTTGTTCTGCTACAGACTCCAGGCACTACACTGGATTCACCAAAACTTTATGTATTAATCAAATTACAGTTACCATATTACTAAGGAAAAATGAAAAGCTTGCCACAAGGTTAGGCATTTGAAGATAGTTTTAAGTTTCTGCTTAGTATGATAAAATAAGGAAATCACCTCTATGAATATGATGTTGCTTACTGCTCTGAATGATTCAGTAAACACTTATCTTCACTCTACGTTCAGTATAAAAATAGATGATTGTTTTAAAACTAATTTATCTTAAAAATACGTATTATAAGTTTAAATAAATTGATTTAATATAATTCACAAAAGCAAAAATCCATGATCACTCAAACACTAAAACTGGGCTGTCCAACGTGTATAAGTCCATGGGCTAATAAGAGACGGATTGCATAATTTCTCACTTTAAATCATGTATACACACACACACACTAAAATTCATATATTTTTTTCTGATTTTATAAGTAAAAGATATATGAAGAAACAATAAATAATAGAAGAAAATTTACGTAAAGTAACATAGATACATTGTTGTTTTTTATTCATATTTAGAGCTTCACTTTAATAATCATGCAATTAATGTAATTAATTAATAAGAAGAATATTATCCAAATAAATTTTCAAATTTAATTAGAAAATAACACGCAGTATCACCTATAGCAGGTAAGTTTTGTCCTAAATAATACTAGTGTTAAGCTTAATACATTTACAAAACTTTAACGAACAAGAAGCTAAAGTGATTTGAGATTCTTTCATAAACTAACTTAACTTATCCACTTAGTTGAGTATATACAATTAAACGTGTTTTTCCATAAATTAAAAGTAACTTATCAAATATAGCTTGGTGAAATATATTTTCATCTGTAAACAAAACTAAAAGAAACAAAGCATAAAGGTAAGTTCTAAGATACAAAATTTGATAATGTCAAAACTTAGCTGGTGGACCAAATTTAATTATGTCAAGTGTAATTTTTTCTCACTTTCACAACAACACACTTCATCTTCATCTAGTGGAAATTTGAAAACCAATAATAAACATTATGGTCTAAAAAATGAAGTGAGTGTCCCAACTAGGGTTAATTTCACACCAAAAAGGTGAAATACATATTATTAGGCCGGTTTGACCATTTTAGGTGTGAATCAATTTCCTCACACCAGTTTATGAGTAGTAGGTTCTATCTCTAGGGTTATCATCACACCTTTCTGGACAAGGAGGAGAAGCATTGAGTTGTTTTTTAGCACCGCCCCTCACAATCTTTCAAAGGTAGGTCCTCACTGAATCACTTCATATTACCACTTACTCCATTCTCCATACCATCTCATCATGTGTTTCTCTTTTTTCAAGATCCACATAAACACAGAATTAAATACTTTATGCATGCAAGTCAACCACTGAGTCAACTATATAGGCATGCCATGATACGAGAGTTCAAGTTATTATGATTTATTATTGTCTCTTCCCACCACATGCTGTTCTTGCACATCCTCAAGTTTGGTCAACACAGCAGTAAAGTTATCTCCAAAATATCTGAATCACACCCTCTGAACATCTCCATGATCAGGTAGTAATGAGGTCTACCCTTAATCACCTTCTCCACTTTTCATAATTAACTTAAATTGTAGCTCAAATAACCTGTATGATTTACTTTCACAAGTTAACTAACCTCATCATAAGATGTGTTATTTCCAATTTAATGAAAGGTAGAACTGTGTCAGATATTGAATGATCTAAAGACCAGATATTTAGACACTATTAACATTGTGTGTTCTACTTTTTGAAATCCTCCAAGCCATGAAAACATTGAAAAAGCACTTCTTTTGACTATCTTTCTACCATAATATAATGTTGTGCTCGCTATACAATAATTAATTGCAGAAGTTTTAAGCAATGTTATCTGATATGTATAACCTTCAATTTTTTGGTTAGTATTTCTTAAGATTTTGGTAACATCAAATCACAACTTTTTTCAGCACTATGAGAGTAACGTGGAATGATAAAACTCCCTCTCAAGCTGAGTTTCAACGCATGCATGTTGACATTGAGACAGCAAGACCACCAGAGTCTTGGACTTTAAGAGACTGTGTTGGTCACTTGGTCATGTACATGCAACACACTTCATATGTGCTTTCATGCTTTGAGATCACTAGCCCCTATTATAGCAGTGGTCTGCCACTTGATCAAATGCATTATTTAAATTCTTCACAGTCAATTATGACATGTCCTGGTGGATGTAGAAAGCTTGTGATCCATATTGCCCTACCCTCCTTTCCCAAATTAGTCACCCCTATCACATTCTCTTCCACAAGAAAGTCCCCTCTTTCGCGTGTAGGATTAGTTAGTTCCCTTAGCCACATATTTCTTCTCCTTCTGCCACTGCAAATTCCTCAAACATACATCACACTTTCTCAAATTCTCTCAAAAGTTGCTAGTAAACGTGCCTATCAACTGGTATGAAGTTAATTTTGTTTAACCAATAATCTAAGAGTCACTGTAAGAATGCTTTTGAACATGTGTCTTCCAACATCTAACATGAGTAATAACTTATAAGCTATACACAAGGTAATTTTTACTTATTTTTTCAATATTGAGGCGAAAATCAGGTTAAACGTGTACTGTTTACAGATTAAATACTCAAAGATAATTTTAGTGTTTAATCAGATCAAATATTTAGAAAGAGAATTGTGTTGTCTATAACTAAATATTTTGTTGTCTCTAACTACATATTATGATCACACACAAAAAGAAAATCCCTAGGGCCACAGTGGCAGCAGAGACAAAACACATGCCCATTATTATACCTTCTTGTCTTTTGAAACAAAAAATAATGTTATCTCCCTTTTACAAATAGCACAGTGAAAAAGTTACCAACCTAGTTATTTGAACAAAATCAACATTATTCTTCTGACTATGTGGGAGGAAGATGAATTAATGGGGAAATGGAAGCCATTGGTAGAATCTAAATATAGCTGTTGAAGAAAGGAATTTGTCGTGAACTGGGAAGGCATAATTTCTGGGATTCCTTCACAAACACCAGTGGATGAGAACCAAAGTGGAGAGTGTGGCCCTCTCCAAGGGGCCTTCCCCATCTTCCACCCCACTAGCCAACTATGATTATGTCTGCATTTGATGGTCCAAAAAAACTCCACCCTCTTGAAAAATTTTCTGCATTTATCTTACCCCTTTAATTCCACACATAATAATATATAAATCCCTTAGAGAAAGAAAGCATATATAGGTTCTGCGATCGATTCGATTACACGTAACAAGATGTTGAAAACCAAAGGCACGAAATGAAAAGTCCAGGGAATGCGTGAAAAGTGAAAAATATACCTCATTGGGTGGCCCATAACAGCCACAAGAATTTTGGATACACTGATCAGCGATCGATCTTAATTCTACATGCATTCCAACTTGGTGCGCCAATCAATTCAAATCACCCACTCTTCTTCTTCAGTTCTGTTTAGTGAGTGGCATTGGTAGCTTTCATGACTTGTGATGAATAATATACCATAATAGTGTGCGCACTAGCCTACACTATTCACCACCTTTAAATTTCATTCATTTCTACACTTCGTACTTATTGTAAGAACATTTTATGTAGTAAAAAGTTCATCATGTATCAATGATAATTATTATATTATAAACGGAACTAGTGTCTGTTTCAGAAAACCTGTGCCATAACAGAAAAATTCTATGATCATATTATTGCTTGTTATCTCGTTCTTGCGTTGTGTCTTATTAATATTGGCAGTGTTTTGAATGGACGTGCCTTATCTACAATTTTATTTATATTTCTGTCCATTACAATTGATATTTTTTATATTTAAGTTAAGAAAGTTGAATCATTGAAGTTTAAGATAAGATTGATTTTAATATTTTAAATCTTAAAAATTAATCCATTAAAATAATAATAATAATAATAATAATATAATCTTTAAAGAAAAACTAAAAGAATTATTAGTTCATCAATTTTATTTTAAAAAAATAATATAATAAATTTGTTTTGTTTTGAAAGGTAGCGTTATACATAAAAATAAATAAAGTGCACAGAAATAATGGGTAGAACATGTTTGAAAGTTTGAGAATCCAATTTCATGGGTAGAACATGAAGATGGTGATGCACAACAATTGCATGGACATGATGCATTCACGGAATTTCTCTACATCATTTAAAATATTCTACACCATTCAACAATTTATTCTTCTACTCTTCCTTTCAATGCTTTTCAACACATTCACGTTTCATTAAATCTTTAATGCATCAAATACAAATTATAATAAAACAATCTTTTTAACAAAACAAATTGTGTTTTGATTTTTCTGGTAAATATGAAACTTTGTTAAATCAATAATAATAATAATAATATTGTAAATTAGGTTATGGTTTGGTAAAATAGAATATTGATTTGGAGAATTGGTTGAGTAATAAGGACGTTTCTTCTTTTTGTTTTGTGGCTGCCCTTCGATTTTGTCCCTTTCTTGGGACCTTCATTGCCCTTCAATCTCTTCTACGTCCCAGTTAGGCCATTTAACAGATTCCACTTCTTTTCGAAGATTCAAACAATATTTCTAATTTGCCATATAACTAATCAATTATCGTAATTATCACATCATTTCATTCTTAATTTATGAATTATATATATTAAAAATCCTCATAAATAAATTATTAATTTATTGAGAATGTTGCATTCTTTTATATAATTTGTTTATGGTAAGATTTAATTTTTAAAAATCATCAACATTTATTTGCTTTTAATTTGAATTAATTCAAAAAACTTATCCCTCTTAATATTATCATTGAATACAAATCAATATTCATTAATTACCTTAGTTCATGACAGCTTGAAAATATTAGATATTGGTTGAGAAAAAATTGCAAGAACATCCACAAAAAGGGATTTGATTGAAAAGAATTTTAGTGGCAATATGAGCATTTTCTTTCTTAGTGATGAAATCATGCAACTTTTTAAATTGGAATGCTTGCCATTTTAACCAATTTTGCTAATGCTTTTTTCTTTTTTCTTCTGTTCTTTTCTATGTCAAATTTGATTATGCTTTTATTCACTTAATTTAAAGCCGACCAAATAAATAATTACACAATTAAGGTTATACCATGTGATCTTACAAAAATATTTATTTTCTTTTCAACTTTAAAAAATATATTTTTCTCTTTAACATTTTCTGTTTTGAACGTATGTGAAGTGGTCACTAAATTTATTTCTCTTTCCCTTTCTTTGTTCCTTTCTTTATGACTGAGATTAGAAAAAAAATTCTCTCTTCCACCTTATCCCTTTAAAAGTTTAATTTGTTTTCATAATAGCTTTAAAAATATTATCTTTCTTTTACGTTCCTTTAAAATACCAAAATATTATTTATTTATTATTTTAAAAATTATAACTTTTCTTCTTTTTATGTTACTTTATCTTAAAATAAACAAGTTAAATTTTCATTCTATTTCATTTTTTTTTATCTTTTCTCTCATTTTTTTGTTTTACCATTGAACATAAGTTAAACAATGATCATGAGGTAATTACTTAACCTAATGAAACAATGAGAAGTATTAGTCCATATTCCAAAACACTTAAGATTGCACAAGTGAAGTACAAATACTTTGACTAAAATGGGTTTTGAAAGATGAACTTAAAGAACTACCTTTTTTATATGCTTAGACCACCCATCTAGCAAATTAGCACATGCATGTTTGTTTGTTTGATGTAATAATAGTTTTAGAAACATGCAAGAATATGTTCCATTCTTTGCTTATTCGTTCATTCATTGCATCATCAAACCCATCAATCAAAACTATCTTGGAAAGGAAATTAAATACTTATCCGAAATCATCCCAATCTTAATTAAGTATTTCTACTATCATATTTTTAGTTATAGTATTATCAATTTTTCAAATAAACTATAATCGGAGATGAAATAATATATTTAACTTAAATGGAATCATACCTTAAACAAAAATTAAGAATTTTCATGTGATATGATATTATCTTATATAATTGATTTATGTTTTATTATGGAGAATTTTTCTATTGTTAACTCCCTCAAAAATATTCAACAATGATATCAAAATTAATGATTCGTGTTGATACCGAACTTATAAGTATAAGATTTTTTATATAGATCTTTTTTGTCAAAAGTCTTTAAAATAAAAGTTTTAGACAATAAATAAGGTTAGTACTGAGTACTCATGATTAAAAAATATTACCACTTAAAAAGAGTGATATAATATGAAAAAAAATCATACTTAAAAAGAGGTTTAAGAATTTAAATGTAAATTAAAATCACGTATTGATTATAAATGAGAAAATTTTGAATCTTATAAGTAATAAAAACATTTAATGTAATGTCTTAAGTTTTTTAATTAAAGAGAATATCATATATTTTTATATAATTATTTTGTATTTATTTGATGAGAATTTTTTCGTATTTAATCTCCTAAAAAATATTTTATAATAACTTGATTTATGCTAATGAAACCATTTTAAAGCAAAGAAAAGATTTGGAAAATAAAAAAAATGGTATGGCTTGTATATATTTTAAGGAAATGGAATTATTGAATATAGTCCCTCTTATAATAAAATTAGTGGTGTGGTCACACACGTAAAATTTACCTTTTTAAATATAGAATGCACATTGCCTTTTTGTCACATAGATAATCTAGAGAAAGTCTTCATCAGCAGCAATGAGGTTATGACCTAAGCACGACCAAACACATAAATAAACTATAATCACACCATGCGTATATTACATTTTTATACGGGCATGATTAAAAGTAAGACTTTGAACCGAAATAAAATAATACAATTTTTATTTTTAATAAAACATGTTATAAATTGATTGTTTTTTAAATAAAATAATAGCACATACTAATATATAAGAAAAATACACTTTGTAATTATTTATAATTTCTAGGTTCTTTGACATATATTTTTTTTCACAATTAATAAAATCCATTTTGTCGATGATCGGATCTTCTGAGAGTTGAGGAGACCGTGACCCTTTCTAAGTTTTATAACTCCCATGTAATTTATGATTTTGACCTCTAAAACTTAATGAACATTTAATATATTTACGTGTATATTTATAATTTTATCCTCTCATCTCCTCTTCAGTTTTGTAACTCTCATATCATTTATAATTGTGTCTCATCAAACTTAATCATTTAATATATTTAAATATATATACAATTTTATCTTTTCACCATTTTATTTTTTTTATTTCTTTTATATTTATTTATTAATAATATATTATTTAGCCCTATAAAATTAATGGTCAAGGATGCATTTTGAATCAAGCCCTAACTAAGCTTTAAAGAGGAGTTAATTAAGTAGTTAGTATGTTAGCAGTAGTAAACAGGAGTGTTGGGTGGGACATGTAATGTTTGTTAATTGTTGATGACAGCTAACAAAACATACATTCATACCCACAAATATAGAATATACAAAATATTAGATGCCAGTGGTGGAGGTGCCAATCTTAACCTAAAAAGACAAATAAATTACTCCAAAATAAAATCCATGCTTCCCAATAAACAAACAATATCATTCAACAAATGAACAAAACCTAAACTTTTCCACGCAAATTTCAACCTTTTCTAAGCATAACGACAAACAATGTCTTCAATGCAAATTATTCTCATTTTTTAAGGAGTAAACAATTCTTTATTTTACATACTTGCTTCTGTAGAAATTGAAAGTTTAATGTTTTAAAATGATATACAAAATAATATTTCAAATTAACTCATACATAATCTAATTTTAAACTCATTTTCTCCATAACTTCTTGCATGAAAAATTGTTTAAACATACTTTCATGGATATTACCATGGTTTTCTTCGTTTTTCTTTACACTCATAATGTTACATATCATATGAAAAAATTGGAATAAAATAACAATGAATTTAGAAGGATGTTTATTACGATTTTTCTAAAGCATGTACTAATTAATAAGCAAAAGCACTAAATTAATTAGTGTATTATTTAAACTAAAACGAGTATATTATAATTTAGAATTAAAGTAAGGGTTGAAGTCTTGTTTTGGTAAAATAAAGTTGAATAATAAATAAATAAATAAATAAATAAATAAAATTTACAAATTTATTATCATAAAGTTTTGGATTGAAGGTAGAATTATATTTTTTTATATATGTTTATCTTGTCTTCCTTTATTAAAGTGAATAATAATAATAATAATAATAATAATAATAATAATAATAATAATAATAATAATAATAATAATTAATAACCCTTCTTAAAAAATATTAACACTTGAGATGAATAAGGAACAATATTAAAATTTCTATTCAATGTTGCAACACAATGTACTCCCATAATTTTCAAATCTTTTTATTTTTTAACTTTATTATCTCATTAGACACATATAAGTGTGTCATTTTTTTAAAATTATTTCACTTTTTTCATTTATGAAAAATAATTCATAAAGAGGTGTCATGGAATTTTCTTGCAAGTGTTTGTGTTGGAAACTTTTCTGCGTGTTTTGTTATTATTTTGGAGGACTTCGTTTATTTCAATTCCCTTCTTCTGTTGTTGCGGTAACAATGAAATTAATTAAAAGATTATTTTTTTCATAAACCATTTATAACTTAAATAAAAACAAAAAATTAATTTTAAGCATTTCGATATATTTAAGTAATTTAAGAATTAATATTGCAAATAATTTATATATATTTTTCTCTTCTTAATAAATTTAAAGATAATAAATGAAAATTTCAAAATATAATTAAGATGAAACAAGTTTGATTCTAAACAATAATTTAATAATTTGTCAATATAAAGGTGTTACGTACTCAATTACTACTTCAGAAAAATTATGTTTGTATATTTTTGAGATATTATTATAAAAATAATAAATTTATGATTTGTAATAAGATAATTTCTTTTTATGAAATTACATATTCTTTTAAAATAAATAATTTTGTTTCACCATAATAGGACCAGAAGATCATCTCTCTTTATATGAAATTGAAACTCAAAATTACTATTTAAACTAAAATATTTAAACCAAATATTAACCCTTAAATAATGATGTTTATTATCTTAAATAATAATATTGAATTTAAATAAAAAAAATGAAATGAAATTGTGATTAAAAAAGTGAAAGGAAGGTCAATTTATTAGAATTATGGTTATTTTCAAAAATTTTGACATGTGTGTTTTATGTATGGTTGTGGTTTTATTTACTTTTCTTAATTTTTGTGGGTCCTACATACACACGCTTTTCCTTTGCTACGTGACTTTCAAATCTTTCGCTATTCATCATACGCGTTGCTATTATTTTACAATTCCTATTTTCATTTTTAATTTTCTTAATTTCAAAATTCCACTATTAATAGATAAAATTATGATATAACTACAGTTTAAAATAACTATTTAAACATTAAATTTTTAAATTATTTTTCAGATTCTATGAAAAGATGACACTTGATGATCTTATTTCAATGATTTTTAAACAACAATTCAATTATTTTTAATCTAAAAAACTTTATTTCTAATTTTCACTATCCAAGAATTGATATGATTTTTTTTTTTTTTTTGGTACAGAAAGAGTTAATATGATTGACATTTTGATAAGACTTTTCATTAAAGCAATTAGGTGGGTTAGGTCAGTGAATTTTTTTTCACTCGTCTTTACTAATGATTTGCATTGCATTGAATAAATTTAAATAATTTTGTAGAGTTTTACTAAAAGAGTTGAAATATAAAATTGTTAAAAGAAATAATTGTTGGTGACACGTTTGATTGAATGGCTTAATTAGTGTTTGACTAAGCCATCAAAATGAGTGTTTGAAAAAAAAGTTTATCTTTTGTTATAAAAGAGTGTGAAGTGAGTCCACATAGCAGTTGAGGATTTTGCAGTCACAGAATGGTCAACGGGTGGTGAGTATATAAAAATTATTTTTTAATAATATGTGAAATTATTTTTTTCATCTTTTTCTGAATTATGCTAATAGCCTAATTTTCAGTACACGGGTTAGGGAGAAGTGAAGTTAAAAGTGTAGAAGAATTAAAGAATTATACGAAAGAGATCTGTGTTGAAGCCAACCTGTAAATAAAGGCAATGTGTCCCACAAACACAGGACTCTCTCCCCTTCACAAAGGAGATTGATCCAACGGTGGATGCATCCTAACCCTACCTTTCAAGCAATAGCATCCACATGCTCCGAGTGGACCAAAAAGTCAAATGTGTGTTATACTTTCTTGCATCCCCACGAGACAAATTAAAATTCAAAATAAAAATAGAAGATAGAAAATATAAAATATCCAACAAATATTGGATGCATTTATTATTCATATAATAAATGTTGACTTTGATCGTGGAGGATTTATGGATATGAAATTTATGCAACGACCATGCATTGCTGAGGCACCACCACTCAAAGTGGGATTCAAAGTCTTTGGTATATATAATGTTTTAATTCATACAGTTCATGGCTAGGGTTTGTTTTAATTATAAGAATGATGAAAGAGGAAATTAATGGAAGATAGGGACTTTTTTTTTTTTTTTTACTATTTAAAGGAAACAAATCTTAATAATTTATTATGTTCAATAAAAATATTTTTTTAATTCATTCATTTAAATTTATGACAATAAATATATATAATTATTTGATTATACATAATGTTATATTTACAGAATAATTATTGATATTAAAATAAATTTTTTTCAATATTTAGAGAGTTAGGTCGACTAAATTTCAAAATCTACAATTATTAAAACTGTCTTATCAATCTTATTAAATCTATTTATTATTGTAATATTTAAAAAAAAACACTAATTAAACAAGAAAAATAATTACGAATTTATAAATTAAGTTTATTACGAGTTTAAGAAAGAAAAGGTTGATTATTAATATGTCAATTTAAAATAATTAATTTGATTTTGTTTTAGAAAAATAATAGTAAATTCATGGTGAGAATTCAAAATTCTCGGGAGAATGCTAAGAAACCGGAACAGGATCTTTCCGGGAAAATTCGTCCCGCTGGAAACGGAAGCGCGTAAGCCGTTAATTTTTTGGTTGGAACGAGGGCGAAAGAATGTGCAACAACAAACAACGCATTTGCGTGTGTATCTATCTGTCTTGTTCGAAACTTAACCTTAGCTACGGTTTGTTTAAGGTTAAGCTTGAGTTTCTAACGCCGTAATAACGGGGTTGTTGACTCCACTATCCCCGTTTTTTTTTTTTTTCTTCTTTTTTAACTTTTTGAAACTTATTTTCCTTTCCGTGACACGAGTTAGGAGAGATTTCAGCGTTGTTCTTTATCCATCTAACTATATCTATATCCATATCCATTCCATTAAATCCATAACTTTTACTTGTATTGTATGATCATAAAAGAAGGTTATTTTGGTTCCATTTTCCTTTTCTCGCGCATATTCAAATTCATTTGTTAAGGGTTTTGTTTGCTACTTGTTCATTTTTAAGGAAAATGGCATGTTCCCACATACACCATCATATAGGATTTTTGGACGTACATGTAACTTTAAATTCATTTTTTTAAATATAATACATGAAAGGGATGCTGTAACAACTTCTATTATGAAGTTATTTAAGTTTGATAAAATAGTACAAATTGGAAAATTCATCAAGTTACTTTATTTATTTTTTCTTTTTTGTTGTGCTAAGATGGTGAATTCAATAGTATTTAACTACTTTGATACTTTCCTTATAAGTAAGTGGAAATCAATACAACGTGCTGTAATATTTCTTGTAACAATCGGGTATTCAATGATCCCATACATTGCCAACAACTCTATATTATCCTTCAAGATTAAGGTTCTGATTCATCACTCAATCACCACAAATTAATATAAAAGTTAATAATTTTTTATAAATTCTTTATAATTCATAAATACACCAACCCATAATCCTATTTTAAGTATATATATATTATGTTAATATACTTAATAAATATTTATTTCTTTCATAAAATGGTGTTAATTTTTGTAATTTTAAACAAATAAGTATAAAAAGTTATGAGAATTAAAACTCTAAATACAACTTGCGAACATGTGTGGCGTGGTTTAAAACCCTAACAAAAAAAAGAAAAATTTCAACAATGTATGGAACTTTCTAGCAAGACTTTTTCTTGAATGAAGAGGGTGATAATGGTTGATGAGGTTTAGGCGTAAAGAAGTGGAGTGAGATTATAATTTATGGGGATGATAATAATGACAAACCCTAGCAATTACTACTCTTTTTACATTATCTTTGTGAATAAGCAAACTCGGAGAATACAATGGAATTTGGATTCTTATATTCAACATATAGAATTTTATAGTTATTTCATACACTTTTAATTATTTTTTAAAATTAAATTATTAATCTTTCTAATGTTTCACGTTATTTTAATTTTAAAAAAATGTTTTTTATTAATTTAGAGGACTTAATTTTAAATAATAGGTAAAGTGGTAGCTTAAAAGGTTTTCAATTATAAGCACTACATATAAAACTTTCGTTGACTTTTTAGAAAATACATATAAAATAGTTTTTGATTAATAATACCATAGAAACTTTTATATCAATAGTACTTGTGTATTATATTATTTATTTATTTTGGCTGAATTTTTAAACTGTTTCATCATGAAATTGTTTAGAAACAGTTTATGATTTATTTATTCATTAATCACATAATAATTAATTTAAAAATATTTTTGTGTAAATATTTAAAGATATTTATGATTTTAAAAATTAAGAAAGTAAAAATAATATAATAGACGGTGATAAAATTCAGAAACGTGAGGTGTATCTGACAAAACCAATAAAAGTTGTTATAATTGTAATTTTATGTTTTGTTTTTGTAGCTGAGAAAAATGACAAAATTGCGTTAATATAACAGCGTCACAATCCTTCTCTGTATCGCACTTTGTTTCATTTTCCGTTTCTCTCCAAACTCCTCTCTCTCTCTCTCTCTCTCTCTCTCTCTCTCTCTCTCTCTCTCTCTTTTTCTTTCTTCTTCTGACCCAACGACAGCGTTTAGCCCACATGGTGGTGAAGATGATGCGGTGGAGGCCCTGGCCGCCTCTGGTGTCGAAGAAGTACGAGGTAAGGCTGGTGGTGAAGACCCTCACTCTCCAGGGCTGCGATCTGGTGCGGTCCGCCGCAGACAAAGGCTTGGTACTCCAGATTAAGTGGAAGGGTCCTAAACTCACGCTTAGCTCGCTGCGTCGAAACGCCGTTGCTAGGAACTTCACCAGAGAGGCGCAGCCTCAGCCTAATGACGTCGTTTTCTGGGACGAGGAGTTTCACACGCTCTGCACCCTCTCCGCCTACAAAGACAATGCCTTTCACCCCTGGGAAATCGCTTTCTCTCTCTTCAATGTCTCTCTCTCTTTCTCTTCTGCTGCAATTTTAGAATTTTAGAATAATTTTAATTTGGGGCTTTTTCATATCTCCTAAATTGACTATTTTTAAATTAAAAAAAAAACGATTTTATGTGTTAATTGGAACGGGGGTGTTTTCTTTTCCCCCTTGTTTATGTAAATTATTATTATTATTATTATTATTATTATTGTTTCTCTGAATTTGATTTTAATTGGTTTATTTTGTGTTGCAGGGTTTGAATCAGAGGTCAAAGACTAAGGTTCCTGTGGTTGGAACTGCGACTTTGAATCTGGCTGAATTTGCATCTGTGGTTGATCAAAAGGATTTTGATTTGAACATTCCCATTACAGTTTCTGGTGGTTCTGTGGAGTCTTCTCCTTCACTCAGTGTATGTCTATCATCCACGATTTTTTAGTTGGTTCTGTTCAGAGACTGTGATGATTGTTTTGGATTCGACATTGAGCCTTTGTGTTTGTTGTTTTTGTGTTTACAGTGTAGTTTTTGTTTGTCCTGTGCAGATATCGATTAGTTTGGTGGAGTTAAGAGCGGCTCAAGAGAGCACAGAGATAGTTCATAAATCAATTGTGCCCGTGCCTGTGGCTTCTTCACCCTTGGTTCAGCCTGGAGAAACTACCTTGGCTGAGAAAGATGAGCTTTCGACCTTCAAAGCTGGTCTTCGGAAAGTGAAGATTTTGACTGAGTTTGTGTCTGTTAGGAAGGCAAAGAAAGCCTGCCATGAAGAGGAGGGGAGTGAGGGCAATTTCTCTGCCAGGAGTGAGGATGGTGAATACAATTACCCTTTTGACTCTGATTCACTTGATGATTTCGAAGAGGGTGAGTCCGATGAGGTGAAGGAGGATTCTAGTGTGAGGAAGTCGTTTAGCTATGGAAAACTGGCCTATGCAAATGCTGGAGGTGCGTTTTATTCCAGCATGAGGGTGAATGGTGAGGACGAAGACTGGGTTTACTACAGCAATCACAGATCAGATGTTGGGATTTCGCGTAAAGACGATTCATCCGTGTCAGCGACCGAGCCTTCTGTGTTGCAGAGCTCGAGGCGTAGTATACTACCTTGGAGGAAGAGGAAGTTGAGTTTCAGATCTCCTAAATCTAAAGGGGAGCCATTGTTAAAGAAGGCTTATGGCGAGGAAGGTGGTGATGACATTGATTTTGATCGAAGACAGCTTAGCTCTGATGAATCCCTTTCACTCGGGGTAAGAATTTTTTGGTTTGTTGTCATTGATTTCATTATTCTATATATATTTTGGCACAAAAGAATGGAATAATAGGTTGCTGGGTGTCCTGAAAATTGATTCTCTCTGGTCTTTGTCACTACTGATTAGTTCTCGTTGACTAGTGATCTGACATTTGTATCAGACCATATATGTTTTGGAAGGAATTAGTGACATTAACATCTGAACCTTTAGGGGTGGATGCTCTTGAGAACTGTTGCTAATTGGGTTTTTAGTAATAATTTCTTCTGTATGACTGTCTTGCAGAAGACTGAGGATGATTCAGGCGCCAACCGATCATCAGTATCTGAATTTGGGGATGACAATTTTGCTGTTGGGAGTTGGGAGCAGAAAGAAGTTTTGAGCCGTGATGGCCACATGAAACTTCAGACACAGGTCTTCTTTGCCTCAATCGATCAGCGTAGTGAACGTGCAGCAGGTGAGAGTGCATGTACTGCTCTTGTTGCAGTAATAGCTGATTGGTTCCAAAACAATCATGATCTTATGCCGATAAAGTCCCAATTTGATAGTCTTATTCGTGATGGCTCCTTGGAATGGAGGAACTTATGTGAAAACCAAACCTATAGGGAGCGATTCCCTGACAAACATTTTGATCTTGAAACAGTCATTCAAGCCAAAATTCGTCCCCTTTCTGTGGTTCCTGGCAAATCCTTTATTGGATTTTTTCATCCAGAAGGAATGGATGAAGGCAGATTTGATTTTCTGCATGGGGCCATGTCTTTTGATAACATCTGGGATGAGATTAGTCGTGCTGGACAGGAGTGCACTAGTAATGACGAACCCCAGATCTATATTATTAGCTGGAACGACCATTTCTTCATCCTCAAAGTTGAAGCTGATGCTTACTGCATAATTGATACTTTGGGAGAGAGGCTTTATGAAGGATGCAATCAGGCATATATTTTGAAATTCGACAGCAACACGATAATATACAAAATGCAAGATGTTGCTCAAGGGTCAGGAGAAAAGTCATCTAATGACCTGCAAACTGTTGCAGAAGTATTAGACCAAAATGACAGGCAAATCCAGCCAATCAATGGTAAAGAGGTGGATTCTGTTGTGGAGACAGAAGAACAGTTGAAGAATGACCAGGAAGAGGAGGTTGTGTGCAGAGGGAAGGAAGCATGCAAAGAATATATCAAAAGCTTCTTGGCAGCTATCCCTATTAGAGAATTGCAAACAGATGTCAAGAAAGGTTTAATATCATCCACTCAAACACCATTTCATCATAGACTACAAATTGAGTTTCATTACACTCAGTTGTTGCCATCTTATGTTGCACCTCCCGTGGCTGAAGCATCCATGACTATGCCAGAAACTCTTGCTCTCGCAGTGGCTGAGGTTTCCGCATGATTTTACTGTATATTAAACAAAATGCGGTTATTCTAACTAGTCTTACTACGTTAAGAGTGTTTTCTGATTTTAATTAGCAGAAAGGCCATGTTTTACTACGTCTTTCTAAGGAAGAGTATCTGTAAATGACTCTGTAGTTTCCTTTCTCATGTGAGCTCAAACTTTTGGCACCTAACATGTAGTTTGCAAAAGATCTGTGAATTGCTTTTATAAACATTTTGCACTCTGATTCCAAATTTCGTAATCATTATTTACTGATAGCAATGATATTCTCAATTGTTCACTGTCCTCGAGGTTACAGAAAGGAAAATTTGATCTTGGATATTATTCCCCAACGGTTTGGTCAGAATATTTACAATAGTTTATTTAGTATTTCGTTTTAGTTTTCATGTCTAGTTAAAAATATATTTAATTTTAAAGGATTTTCAAACGCTTGACAGTGATAACTAGTTAAAATATTTGTCTTTCTCAAGTAGCTATTTTAGTTATAAAATATGTGTACGAATTACATTGGAATATACTTTTACTAGTCGGATTGAAGTGTTTTCTAGTGTAAAATAATGTCTGGGGTTAGTGGGGTTCATAGAAGCATCAAGGTTTGAACATATTAATGTAAATGTCATCCACTATAATCAATGCTTCAAATTGCTAGAAAGTCGGCGAGTTTATTAACTACACGTGTGATCTCCAATCCAAGCATAACATGTCTGCATCATGAATAGTACTACCAACGGAGGAAGAACTGTTCATCATGTGAATGACGGTTGGGGTTTTCTGTGGATCCATATCCAACAACACATCTCCATATGTCTCAATGTATTTATTTAGCACAGTTACAATGTTTGTAGCAGCAGCTGAATCAAGTCTCCAATTCATTGTATAGACATATT